>OX103944.1:2490847-3812818 GCA_944470405.2 Schistosoma mattheei
CTGCGTCATACAATACACGATGAACTCTTCATCGGCTTTAAATATTTGCTACAAGAGTCTCCTCCGGGGTTTTCGATGGGAGCGTATTAATGGTGCAGAAATGGACATTTCAGAAGCATATCCTGTGCAGGATTCAAATCCCTCTATACCAGAAGGAAAACGTAATATTGGTAACGTGTCCAGCTCAGAGCAAGAAAATATTGTGCTAAATGCACATGAAGTTGTGACAATACCAGATGATCAGGAGCCAGATCCTGTAGATGATGCTCAGAGTCCAGAATCAAATGAAACACTACTGGTACTGTCTAGCTGCGAAAATAAACGTCAGCTCGAACAAAATTGTGGTCCACGTGCTATTAGTCGAGAAAGCTATGGTGACTCGTATTCAGAAAATAACTGGAGCAACACGATGAACCAAATTGTACCAGATGTTACTCAAAATCACCGGAAGACAGAATTTTATATTGAGTCAACTTATCCCATTTCTAATGACAGTGTACCAGATATTGATTCTCAGAATAATGCATATGATTTTGATGAAACTTCTTATAACAATGAGGGAAATATGTCAGCTGAGTCGAATGATGGCCAAAAATCTAATTTAATTCTGTTAGACGTTGACTTTCTTAATGACTCGTTATCTGCTAACGAGATTCATAATGAATTTGAAAATAATGAACTCAGATCAAAGGTCGTTCATCATCATCTAGTCATTTTTAGTGGATTCTCCAGTCAATACGAGAAACATGGTTTAAATAAAGTCCTACTAGTTGTAATTTGGAGCCATAAGGACCGAACATTATTTCGAGGAGGAGGAGAATGTTGAGGAATTTAAAGTCACATATAATTCTTTTTTTTAATCAGAATCTAAAGTTGGAATTTTCAAAAAAAAGGGAGGTGTTATATCCGAGTGGAGATTAAATTACAGGTAACTCCCGAGGACTATTAATGGACTAATATTCTATAAATATTCTAACTGTATAATTATTCAACAATTACATTACGTATATTTATATTCCTCTTATTATAAGCTTTATTTTGACCTATAATTTATTATTATACGATTTACGGTTCTTAATCTATGCTCAGTCTATTATTCACTGTCCCCCTCGTGCACAGCCACTTTTTGGCCTATTTGTGTACACATGTTATTTTCTAATTTATGGTGCGTTGTGGTCTGTCTGGTTGATATATAAACCGAGTATGTTTGAAATAAACGATCTGCTCTGATTCGGAAGCTGGTATCTTGTTCTGGACTCAAGTGGAAGGGCTCGTAGGACATAGGACCAATAAGGACGCTAAACTGCCCACACCGGCTGAACGTCATTGGTTGGCTTAGTGTGGAGATTCGTATAAGTCGTATCCGGATTGGTCGATAGGTCGCGTGGTAGCAAAACAAGACATCCAAGGTCATAACAATTGGCGACGGGGATTTTGGCGACAAAGAAATAATAATACAAGTGGTGACTCAGATTTTGGAAATAAATTAGCTGTATAATTGCCGGTGATTTTTGGAGCTAATATTATTGGCAAAAAAATGTCGATTTCTTTCGAACAGTTGCGGTTAATATTACAGCACCAGCAGAAGATGTTTGCCTTGCAACAACAGCTATTTGTAACAGTTTTGGGCAGACTTTGCATTCAAGCAGAAAATAAGAAATCTATATATCATGCAGATAATGGTGCAGTAATGGACATTTCAGAAGCATATCCTGTGCAGGATTCAAATCCCTCTATACCAGAAGGAAAACGTAATATTGGTAACGTGTCCAGCTCAGAGCAAGAAAATATTGTGCTAAATGCACATGAAGTTGTGACAATACCAGATGATCAGGAGCCAGATCCTGTAGATGATGCTCAGAGTCCAGAATCAAATGAAACACTACTGGTACTGTCTAGCTGCGAAAATAAACGTCAGCTCGAACAAAATTGTGGTCCACGTGCTATTAGTCGAGAAAGCTATGGTGACTCGTATTCAGAAAATAACTGGAGCAACACGATGAACCAAATTGTACCAGATGTTACTCAAAATCACCGGAAGACAGAATTTTATATTGAGTCAACTTATCCCATTTCTAATGACAGTGTACCAGATATTGATTCTCAGAATAATGCATATGATTTTGATGAAACTTCTTATAACAATGAGGGAAATATGTCAGCTGAGTCGAATGATGGCCAAAAATCTAATTTAATTCTGTTAGACGTTGACTTTCTTAATGACTCGTTATCTGCTAACGAGATTCATAATGAATTTGAAAATAATGAACTCAGATCAAAGGTCGTTCATCATCATCTAGTCATTTTTAGTGGATTCTCCAGTCAATACGAGAAACATGGTTTAAATAAAGTCCTACTAGTTGTAATTTGGAGCCATAAGGACCGAACATTATTTCGAGGAGGAGGAGAATGTTGAGGAATTTAAAGTCACATATAATTCTTTTTTTTAATCAGAATCTAAAGTTGGAATTTTCAAAAAAAAGGGAGGTGTTATATCCGAGTGGAGATTAAATTACAGGTAACTCCCGAGGACTATTAATGGACTAATATTCTATAAATATTCTAACTGTATAATTATTCAACAATTACATTACGTATATTTATATTCCTCTTATTATAAGCTTTATTTTGACCTATAATTTATTATTATACGATTTACGGTTCTTAATCTATGCTCAGTCTATTATTCACTGTCCCCCTCGTGCACAGCCACTTTTTGGCCTATTTGTGTACACATGTTATTTTCTAATTTATGGTGCGTTGTGGTCTGTCTGGTTGATATATAAACCGAGTATGTTTGAAATAAACGATCTGCTCTGATTCGGAAGCTGGTATCTTGTTCTGGACTCAAGTGGAAGGGCTCGTAGGACATAGGACCAATAAGGACGCTAAACTGCCCACACCGGTTGAACGTCATTGGTTGGCTTAGTGTGGAGATTCGTATAAGTCGTATCCGGATTGGTCGATAGGTCGCGTGGTAGCAAAACAAGACATCCAAGGTCATAACAATTGGCGACGGGGATTTTGGCGACAAAGAAATAATAATACAAGTGGTGACTCAGATTTTGGAAATAAATTAGCTGTATAATTGCCGGTGATTTTTGGAGCTAATATTATTGGCAAAAAAATGTCGATTTCTTTCGAACAGTTGCGGTTAATATTACAGCACCAGCAGAAGATGTTTGCCTTGCAACAACAGCTATTTGTAACAGTTTTGGGCAGACTTTGCATTCAAGCAGAAAATAAGAAATCTATATATCATGCAGATAATGGTGCAGTAATGGACATTTCAGAAGCATATCCTGTGCAGGATTCAAATCCCTCTATACCAGAAGGAAAACGTAATATTGGTAACGTGTCCAGCTCAGAGCAAGAAAATATTGTGCTAAATGCACATGAAGTTGTGACAATACCAGATGATCAGGAGCCAGATCCTGTAGATGATGCCCAGAGTCCAGAATCAAATGAAACACTACTGGTACTGTCTAGCTGCGAAAATAAACGTCAGCTCGAACAAAATTGTGGTCCACGTGCTATTAGTCGAGAAAGCTATGGTGACTCGTATTCAGAAAATAACTGGAGCAACACGATGAACCAAATTGTACCAGATGTTACTCAAAATCACCGGAAGACAGAATTTTATATTGAGTCAACTTATCCCATTTCTAATGACAGTGTACCAGATATTGATTCTCAGAATAATGCATATGATTTTGATGAAACTTCTTATAACAATGAGGGAAATATGTCAGCTGAGTCGAATGATGGCCAAAAATCTAATTTAATTCTGTTAGACGTTGACTTTCTTAATGACTCGTTATCTGCTAACGAGATTCATAATGAATTTGAAAATAATGAACTCAGATCAAAGGTCGTTCATCATCATCTAGTCATTTTTAGTGGATTCTCCAGTCAATACGAGAAACATGGTTTAAATAAAGTCCTACTAGTTGTAATTTGGAGCCATAAGGACCCAACATTATTTCGAGGAGGAGGAGAATGTTGAGGAATTTAAAGTCACATATGATTCTTTTTTTTAATCAGAATCTAAAGTTGGAATTTTCAAAAAAAAGGGAGGTGTTATATCCGAGTGGAGATTAAATTACAGGTAACTTCCGAGGACTATTAATGGACTAATATTCTATAAATATTCTAACTGTATAATTATTCAACAATTACATTACGTATATTTATATTCCTCTTATTATAAGCTTTATTTTGACCTATAATTTATTATTATACGATTTACGGTTCTTAATCTATGCTCAGTCTATTATTCACTGTCCCCCTCGTGCACAGCCACTTTTTGGCCTATTTGTGTACACATGTTATTTTCTAATTTATGGTGCGTTGTGGTCTGTCTGGTTGATATATAAACCGAGTATGTTTGAAATAAACGATCTGCTCTGATTTCGGAAGCTGGTATCTTGTTCTGGACTCAAGTGGAAGGGCTCGTAGGACATAGGACCAATAAGGACGCTAAACTGCCCACACCGGCTGAACGTCATTGGTTGGCTTAGTGTGGAGATTCGTATAAGTCGTATCCGGATTGGTCGATAGGTCGCGTGGTAGCAAAACAAGACATCCAAGGTCATAACAATTGGCGACGGGGATTTTGGCGACAAAGAAATAATAATACAAGTGGTGACTCAGATTTTGGAAATAAATTAGCTGTATAATTGCCGGTGATTTTTGGAGCTAATATTATTGGCAAAAAAATGTCGATTTCTTTCGAACAGTTGCGGTTAATATTACAGCACCAGCAGAAGATGTTTGCCTTGCAACAACAGCTATTTGTAACAGTTTTGGGCAGACTTTGCATTCAAGCAGAAAATAAGAAATCTATATATCATGCAGATAATGGTGCAGTAATGGACATTTCAGAAGCATATCCTGTGCAGGATTCAAATCCCTCTATACCAGAAGGAAAACGTAATATTGGTAACGTGTCCAGCTCAGAGCAAGAAAATATTGTGCTAAATGCACATGAAGTTGTGACAATACCAGATGATCAGGAGCCAGATCCTGTAGATGATGCTCAGAGTCCAGAATCAAATGAAACACTACTGGTACTGTCTAGCTGCGAAAATAAACGTCAGCTCGAACAAAATTGTGGTCCACGTGCTATTAGTCGAGAAAGCTATGGTGACTCGTATTCAGAAAATAACTGGAGCAACACGATGAACCAAATTGTACCAGATGTTACTCAAAATCACCGGAAGACAGAATTTTATATTGAGTCAACTTATCCCATTTCTAATGACAGTGTACCAGATATTGATTCTCAGAATAATGCATATGATTTTGATGAAACTTCTTATAACAATGAGGGAAATATGTCAGCTGAGTCGAATGATGGCCAAAAATCTAATTTAATTCTGTTAGACGTTGACTTTCTTAATGACTCGTTATCTGCTAACGAGATTCATAATGAATTTGAAAATAATGAACTCAGATCAAAGGTCGTTCATCATCATCTAGTCATTTTTAGTGGATTCTCCAGTCAATACGAGAAACATGGTTTAAATAAAGTCCTACTAGTTGTAATTTGGAGCCATAAGGACCGAACATTATTTCGAGGAGGAGGAGAATGTTGAGGAATTTAAAGTCACATATAATTCTTTTTTTTAATCAGAATCTAAAGTTGGAATTTTCAAAAAAAAGGGAGGTGTTATATCCGAGTGGAGATTAAATTACAGGTAACTCCCGAGGACTATTAATGGACTAATATTCTATAAATATTCTAACTGTATAATTATTCAACAATTACATTACGTATATTTATATTCCTCTTATTATAAGCTTTATTTTGACCTATAATTTATTATTATACGATTTACGGTTCTTAATCTATGCTCAGTCTATTATTCACTGTCCCCCTCGTGCACAGCCACTTTTTGGCCTATTTGTGTACACATGTTATTTTCTAATTTATGGTGCGTTGTGGTCTGTCTGGTTGATATATAAACCGAGTATGTTTGAAATAAACGATCTGCTCTGATTTCGGAAGCTGGTATCTTGTTCTGGACTCAAGTGGAAGGGCTCGTAGGACATAGGACCAATAAGGACGCTAAACTGCCCACACCGGCTGAACGTCATTGGTTGGCTTAGTGTGGAGATTCGTATAAGTCGTATCCGGATTGGTCGATAGGTCGCGTGGTAGCAAAACAAGACATCCAAGGTCATAACAATTGGCGACGGGGATTTTGGCGACAAAGAAATAATAATACAAGTGGTGACTCAGATTTTGGAAATAAATTAGCTGTATAATTGCCGGTGATTTTTGGAGCTAATATTATTGGCAAAAAATTGTCGATTTCTTTCGAACAGTTGCGGTTAATATTACAGCACCAGCAGAAGATGTTTGCCTTGCAACAACAGCTATTTGTAACAGTTTTGGGCAGACTTTGCATTCAAGCAGAAAATAAGAAATCTATATATCATGCAGATAATGGTGCAGTAATGGACATTTCAGAAGCATATCCTGTGCAGGATTCAAATCCCTCTATACCAGAAGGAAAACGTAATATTGGTAACGTGTCCAGCTCAGAGCAAGAAAATATTGTGCTAAATGCACATGAAGTTGTGACAATACCAGATGATCAGAAGCCAGATCCTGTAGATGATGCTCAGAGTCCAGAATCAAATGAAACACTACTGGTACTGTCTAGCTGCGAAAATAAACGTCAGCTCGAACAAAATTGTGGTCCACGTGCTATTAGTCGAGAAAGCTATGGTGACTCGTATTCAGAAAATAACTGGAGCAACACGATGAACCAAATTGTACCAGATGTTACTCAAAATCACCGGAAGACAGAATTTTATATTGAGTCAACTTATCCCATTTCTAATGACAGTGTACCAGATATTGATTCTCAGAATAATGCATATGATTTTGATGAAACTTCTTATAACAATGAGGGAAATATGTCAGCTGAGTCGAATGATGGCCAAAAATCTAATTTAATTCTGTTAGACGTTGACTTTCTTAATGACTCGTTATCTGCTAACGAGATTCATAATGAATTTGAAAATAATGAACTCAGATCAAAGGTCGTTCATCATCATCTAGTCATTTTTAGTGGATTCTCCAGTCAATACGAGAAACATGGTTTAAATAAAGTCCTACTAGTTGTAATTTGGAGCCATAAGGACCGAACATTATTTCGAGGAGGAGGAGAATGTTGAGGAATTTAAAGTCACATATAATTCTTTTTTTTAATCAGAATCTAAAGTTGGAATTTTCAAAAAAAAAGGGAGGTGTTATATCCGAGTGGAGATTAAATTACAGGTAACTCCCGAGGACTATTAATGGACTAATATTCTATAAATATTCTAACTGTATAATTATTCAACAATTACATTACGTATATTTATATTCCTCTTATTATAAGCTTTATTTTGACCTATAATTTATTATTATACGATTTACGGTTCTTAATCTATGCTCAGTCTATTATTCACTGTCCCCCTCGTGCACAGCCACTTTTTGGCCTATTTGTGTACACATGTTATTTTCTAATTTATGGTGCGTTGTGGTCTGTCTGGTTGATATATAAACCGAGTATGTTTGAAATAAACGATCTGCTCTGATCTGCTCTGATTCGGAAGCTGGTATCTTGTTCTGGACTCAAGTGGAAGGGCTCGTAGGACATAGGACCAATAAGGACGCTAAACTGCCCACACCGGCTGAACGTCATTGGTTGGCTTAGTGTGGAGATTCGTATAAGTCGTATCCGGATTGGTCGATAGGTCGCGTGGTAGCAAAACAAGACATCCAAGATCATAACACTAGTTATGCGCCAACAAATTGTACGGGTGAACTTTAAATTTGTCTAGCTTGAAACCGTGCTTATCTAAGTGCTTTAGGGTACGGTTTTGGGGCCAGTGTTATTCCGCTTTTATGCAAATAACCTTCTTCGTCTCCTATAATCAGCGGTCTTTTTGTATGCTGACGATGTCATGATATGGAGAGCGATAAAAAAAGTATGGATGATAATTTAGAGCTTCAAAATGACCTGGAGTAGTCATCTCAGTAGTTCGAAATTTCGCACCCGTCAACAAATACATCCAAATGTATTGCGATGTATATCGGTCATCGGCGTACAGATGTATACACGATGGATAACAGTGAGTTGCCTGCCGTCCAGACACACAATGACGTAACTACTACTGTACACTGACGTGCAATTGCTGCCAAAGCTTTTGGAACCCAGTGGTCAACACGTAGGATTTTTGGCCATGCTGATGATAAATCCCCTCCTTATAAAGTATTCGTGCGTCCTAATCTCGAGTACTGCATATAAGCGGCTAGCCCATGTATAAAAAGAGACAGAGAGTTTTTGGAAAAGGTTCAAATAACTACAACCAAGCTGATTTCCGGCATAGAAAAGCTCCTGATGAAATCTGCAGCTGCAACTGCACAGGGCATCCAGACGCTGACTTAGTGTTCCACAAACTGAAGCATCTAATAAAGACGCTTCTCCTGGCCCAGATATAGTTCATTCTGCTATGCTGAAGGAAGCAGCCTCAATCCTGGCAACACCGCTTAGCGTGATGTTCTCACACTCGCTAACTTCCGGAAAATTGGAAGCTGGCCCACATCACACCAATTTTCAAAGGACGTTGACGCAGCGAAACTTCAAGTTACCGACCGGTGGCTCTTCTCTTTATACCTTCAAAAATCATGGAATCCCTGATATGCAATGGTATACATGACTTTTAACTGTCCTTGAATTTCTTCTCACCCCAACAGCATGATTTCAGGGAGGGTTACTCTTGTGTAACTAACTTGCTAACTGCGGTGGACAGATGTATAAGCATCCTTGATCGCAAGGAGAAGGTTGGTATCATTTACCATGTATTTTCAAAAGCCTTTGATAGAGTCAACCATATATGTCTTATCAATAAGCTCAAACAATTGGTATCAAATCACCCCTAATTGACTGGCTGACTTCATATCTAAAAAATCGACATTTTAAGGTTAAAGGGTTAACATCACTTTCTCTCAGGCAGTGGAATGTCCTGGTGTAGCCCTCCAGGGTTCAATAATAGTACCTCTTCTTTTCTTGACTTGTATAAACGATCTTCCATAGCAGTTATCGTCTGACTTATCACTTTTTACTGATTCTGTGAAACTTTGGGAGGGATACTCAACCAAGACGATGTAAAGGCACTTCAGGAGGATCTGACTCGACTTCAAAGTTGGGCAGACGACAATGGACTTACCTCTAACACTTCAAAGTGTAAAGTAGTCCATCCGAGAAATGTTACAGAATACAGTCACAACTTGTAAACTCCTCTCTAGAAGTGTCGCGAGTTAAAAAAGATATAGGAGTCCTGGTGCCCTACGATCCGAAGCTTTGTGCTAACCGTGACAAAAATACCTTCCGAGCAAACCTTGCACTGGTAACATCGGGGCGCATTTCTGGCCACTTTGACAGAATAACATTCCACATAATCTCCAACAGTTTCATTCGTCCCCACTTAGAGTACGGAAACATAGTATTTCCTCCCTCACTCCAAAAGGATAAGAACACTCCGGAACGTATCCATCGATGAGCCGAGAAATCAGTTCGAGTACTCAAATTCAAGCCTTATGAAGAGCGCCTCCAATCACTTAGCTTTTACCCATTGGAGTACAGGCGTCTTATAGTTGGCTTTCTGATGGCTTACAATATCCTTAACACTTCTAGACGTTCCCTTAAATACCCTCTTAAGTTTAGTTCCAACACAAACCCAAGGTATAACACCCTGAAACACAGCAGAACGGACTGTCGACAAAGCTTACACTCCTTAAGAGTTTTCAAATGTCAGAATTCACTGCTGGCTGAACTAGTCCAAGTGACTTCCCAGCAGTTCTTTAAGAGGAAACTTGACCCATTCTTAAGGACTAAGGATAACCTCTTACTATAAGTTACCAATATCCTTTTTTTCCCAATCTCTTATAGTTAATATACCTAAGTCCCTGCCTGGAGGTATTGATGATCCCTTGCTAGTACACAAGGAAGACTGTTAAGCGAAAGCTTTTTCTATTCCTTCCGCAACCATTTGAACCATTTGGCCAAACTAGACCTATTTCCACTATCAATCGAAGAACTATAGGCGACTTGATCACAGTCTTTAAATTAGTTAGTGATAAATTCACATCTGATAAGCCCTAATTTTTCTTGTCTTCCAAAACGGAAAACTTACGAGGACACTCCAAAGGGTTCACAAGCCCAGGACAAATTACTTGTCAGCTGACTATCGACTTTCCCATCGCACTATCAATGAACGGAGTTCATTACCTCAGCACATAATTGAGGCTCAATCTGTTGACGCTTTCAAAAGAAAGTTGTACCAGCTGAGAGACTATCAATGCCAGGAATAACACAGGCCACCTAGCGTCCTGTCCTTTCCAGAAGGAAACTAACCTGTTATCCCTAACACATAAAACTGATGCTAGGGACTTTCCAAAATCTTAGATCTCACAGGTCCATAGCTTATTGTGCAGAATAAATAGCTACATAAGTTAAATATATGACAGAATGTTCATGTTTTTAGTTTTTTTTATGAGTACATTAAAATGTACATAATCTTTGTCAATTGTACAAATGGATTATCGTTCCTCTTACCCCCAAACACACAGGCGGGTGTTTTAGGATACTTTTCCGTTGTTGCTTTAGGGTCAAGTATTCGTTACATTTCTGACGTTTGTGATGTACATCTTGTTCTAGAAATGTCAACCCCAGCACAAAGACGGCTTCTTCGTGATTTGAAACGCCTACAGTCTGACCCACCTCCTGGTATTTGTGGTTCTCCTGTTGAAGACAATGTTATGATTTGGAATGCCGTTATCTTTGGACCAGACGATACTGCTTTTGAAGATGGAACATTCAAGCTTCGTTTAGAATTCACAGAAGATTATCCTAATAAGCCTCCAAGAGTTGTATTCACGTCCAAAATGTTTCATCCGAACGTGTATGCTGATGGTAGCATATGTCTAGACATTCTTTCCAATGCTTGGAGTCCCACTTATGATGTACTAGCCATATTAACATCTATTCAGTCTCTTTTGGATGAGCCGAATCCTAACTCTCCAGCTAACAGTATGGCAGCTCAACTTTATGTGGAAAATAGACGCGAATATGAGAAACGCGTTCGTGCTTGTGTTGAGGAAAGCTGGTACGAAGAAGATGTGTGAAGTTAAAGGTTGAATAGTAATGACCACAGTAACTCGTTCTTGTACATAACTATTTTTTTGTACAATTTTAACTGGCATTTAGTCTCGCGTTTCCATAATTTCATTTCTTGTGGTTGGATGCGCCTTGAGAAACTTATTATTTCACTTAAATGTAATTTCCTTGCCTGTGATTTAGAGACTCATCCGCTTGTGTTAAAGTCGAGTCAATAAAATTTGTTCAGCATACCGTTCTCTCTTAGTCAATGTATGTCTGTCGTAACATTAAGTCACTTAAGCTGTTTTGGAGCAAATTGCTTTGAGATTCTTGTTCATAAGCTATGACCTTTCCTTATTTTGTTTGTGTAACGGCCGTTTGGTGTAAGATGATTGTTACTGTAGTCCTCTGACATCCTCTTGGAGTTTAAGTGTAATGTGTCGATTTTTATTTTGGTTTGCTCTTTAATGTTTGTCCGGACGGTTTCCGAATTGGCACTGACTCTTCAAAGACTAGGCTTTCTTTATTTCCTAGTATCTGAAGTATCCATGCCTAATGCGTGACAGTGTTTTTTCTTGTTATTGATTTAAGGTTTAGAGGTTTTTGATAAGATGACTAGAAGAGAATTATATAGTTAAGTGACTTGTCATTCTTATGTAAGTTTTGTTAATCTTTGGTTGCACGGGAATATCGAGTAATAGGTGCTGTCCACTTACTACTTTTCTGCTGTTATTTGCCTATTTAACCACCCCTTTTTAAATGCCATGGGACAATGCCTAGTAGTGTTTGAATGTTTTATGTAGACTAAATTAACTGGGTCCAGTCTCTCATTGTGTTTCTCATATGATCTCGGGTGGCATTAGAGGTACAGGGGGGCTTGTCGTTTTCCGGCTGCCTACACTGTAGGAGAATACTTTCTGAGGAATCTGAGAAAGAAGCGTTATTGTTAGTGGTCTTGGGGATTCGGGAGCGTGACGCAAGAAACAACTGCTCGAGGCTGGCTACATACACTCAAATCATATTTTCTTTAATTGACTTACATCTTGTTACTAAACACAAAGTTTTGTTGTCTGTCGTATCCATTCTCATTTTTAAGTGCTTTTATTTCTAGGAACCATACTAATTATTTCACCTTTGATGTTTACTGAGTGCTTGAAATATTCACACCACTCTTGGTTTGTCTGTAAGCAGAAATCTAATGCTTGTTCTCTTAATGTTAAACTCTTCGTGCTAGTTCATCCCACTAAAATAAGAGCTTTGAAACCGGGATTCTTTTCACATCAAAGTATATCCTATCCTACCTCTCAGTCATCTCAAAGCATTCCCTTGTTTTTTTTATGATGTGCAGACTACAGCAAACATCTTGGTGATAACAGTCCTAAGCATGTCACTCTCGTTCCGTACATCAGTCATTGGACTGTAAATGTGATGAATGTCATTTGTGACATATCTGACTTAAAGTTTACCAAGTCTTAGGGTTTCCAACCACAGTTACTAAGAACGAATGATAGAAATAAGAAAGATAGCTGAGTCTACTTCATTCGGCTCCTCTTTTCTATCTCCGTTTTTATGAAAGAGTCATCACTCTACCATCTTGTTACAACTATAACTCAATGGGTTCACTAGATAGGAAATCACACTAAGTTCTAAGCAAGTTTGAACGACATGTGTGTCTACGTGTTGCTGTTGTTACGTGCGTGAAATTTGTGGATGTAACAGCTCACTATCCTTCATCAGACTTACAGGGGCCTATAAAGATTAATTGCTCTAGTCTATTCCTTAGGCAATAGTTGTCAGTGCTAGTTTGTTAATTGACCAGGTGTTAAATTTTAAGTACTATGCAGTCAAAGCCTCTGTCTGTATTCACCATATCATTCAGCAATGCAGGAAATAAGTCGTGTAAGAAAGGTGACCATATAAAGTAATCGGAGTAGGTTTTATTTCATTTTTATATCGGTTGTTTGAATCTTCATACTGACGTTTAAGATTGCAATCGGTCAGTCTCTTATTGGTATGTGTTCTTCCTTTGCAAATGAAATGAACTAAAATTCATCTCATTGCACCAGCTAGTGGTTATCTGGGACTGGTTAGTGAGACTATCATCGATGGCATACTCCTTTTGTTCAATTTTCAGACAGGTTGTTATAGCCATGAAGGGACACACTTCAGCTGATCTATGATTCCTCTGTTAAGTCAGTCTGTTATTAATATTATTCTCACTGTCTTTCAACCCTAAACTTCCAAGCAATGTAGACGAAAGACAGAACACTAATGGTGTACTACTTGAGTCATGTGTCGAAGATCCTCGGTCTTATTCTCAAACAAGGGGATATAAAGTTATCATCCCAACGGTAACCATGTAGATGGCTTTCAGTTTCGGATTTTAGGGATTACTACTAGCTTTCATATTTTAGACTGAATCCTAAGCCGATTACACAAGTCCTAGTTAACTGAATCTAACTAAAATCGAATCGTTTGGTTTAGTTGAAAATGTATGAATGTAAAGTACATGGTTAGGTTTGTTGTCAACACATATGCTCAGTTAGTAGTTGAACAACAAACGGTGCTTTTGTTTCAGGTAGTAAATCGGACTTATTTCGGCCTGAATAGCACCTGGATATTATTAATGAAAGGTAGTGTTATAATTCTCTCTTATTACAACCCAGCTATTCCTATTAGTTAGTATTCTTGGACACCAGTTCACTCGACAAGTCCCCAAGTCAGAACACGGTTGAACAGGAAGGAGATTATATTCCAAATAACAAGGTTAGATGGATGTAAGAAGCACAACAAGAAAAAAACGTTAGTATATTTATAGTTTTTAGAGTGTTTTCTAAGTACCGACTAGCGCTGATTGGATAAGAATTAGCCAATCGGCATGCGACAACGCAATCGTGCATAGAGCATGCTGTGGTCAAATCTATGTCCCGCTAACAGGTAGATTGTTGCTGATTTACATTGGTCAGAAGTGACCTATAAAGCTGCAGTCGTAAACTTTGATTGGAGCCTCACGATGTTAATGGATCCAGTTTTTTTAATCGAGAATTCAGAATCTTATTTATTTCCGTTCCATTTGTTTTTTTTTTTCAACTTCTTGAGTTGATTTTCTGTGTCTCTAAAGATGTATGGTTCACCTATCAAAATTGTTTCATGTACAGTAATACTTAAGATTTATGAAATAGTTAACCAAAATAACATCAAATTTAACTCAGTTTGGCATCAGTCTGTATAGAAGTGTGCGCTTAAATAAAAATTCTCATGTTCTGTAGATGTTTTTTGTTGAAAGGTTTATTTTTTGTTACTTAAATTATTTGTAATTTTACTTGGTATGTTTTTAAAAAAATTAGTAGTCCGCAGCTAATTGCTTTCATGTATGGCCAGTTGGTAGCGTGATTATTTTTTTGTTAAAACGCCTGACTGTTCAGAGACTGAGTGATCAATGTTGAAGTTAGGTTTAAAAACTGTTCAAAAATAGTAAATCCATTAGTGTTTTGGGATTTTATCAACTAAGGTGGTTGCGACATTCTCTTTGTACTCCCAATTACCACCTACCTTGACGTCCTCTGTCAGGTAGAGTAGGAGGAGGCTGGAAAAAAATCTAGGGACGACCAAATCAATGCGTACAATCAGCTTGTGAAATCTCTAACTGTTGATGTGAGCTATGTTATTAGTTTTAAACTACCTAGTTGGAGTCCTCATGACCAGTGATTGGAGGCGCTCAGTGCTAACTCGGAATTGTTCACGACGGTAAAGATGTGTTCACTTTTTATTTTCCTTTCGACATTGAATTCCAATATCCATTCATACATACTTTTCTACTCAGTCTATTAAAATTATATTCCCAATAGTTAGTCTTTCTCATTATTCATTAAGTTTACCATTGAATTCTCAAACTATGTACCTAAACTTGTACTTAATTAATGAGTTGTATTAATTGGTCGGTAACTGGATCGATTCAAAATCAATTTATTTGTTATTTCATATTAGTATATAGTTATAGTTGAACTATATTTAATTAATCATTTTATAGGCGTATGGATAATGCTCATTCTTTATCTTATGTTTCATTCACTCCCTTCAAGTGTACTTGTGTGCATTTGTTTTTTCATTCTAAAGAAGAAAAAACGAACAAAATAATTTTATATGTTTGAATACAATTATATTTTTGTTTCAGAATTAACTAAGACGTTTTTTGTCTTAATGAAGTACATTCTAATTTTTTTTTTGTAAGAAAATTATCAATATGATAACAATTTAATTGATCTGTTAGTAATAAGGAAAAAATATATAACGGTTTCTAATGATTTAACATGATTATATATATTTACATAGTCAGTCAGCTACAGCGTAGGACCAGGCACATATGTGCATCGGTCCAAGTTGCCATACCTCTTTAACACAACAAGATGGACACCGGATTCATAAAAGTAGTTAATTCAGAGGTGTAATATATAAAAGAAAGATTGTAATAAGGATATAGTACAGGAAGAAAGAATTAGTTTATACTCTTAGTTATGTAAATCACTTGAAGATTCTACTTTACAATTTATTTAATTTATTTAAACATATAAACATTGATACAAGGAGGCACCAAATAGATATGCGCCATATAAATCATTCGATTTGTGTGAGGGCTGGGATATTGCCCGGGTGCCCAAACTGAACCAGGTGGTTTTCTTAGGGGATCACACCCGAAGCTTTCAAACTAAAGGTCCGATCCACAAGGCAAAGCAAGGAGATGCAGTTCCATGGTAGCCGGTGATCAGTAATTGATTCATACGCCATTCGTTCTCTCAGGCTTCTGGATCCTATGTGGAGCATTGGTTTGGAATCAGGGTTTTCCAATTCCCCTAGGTGGACTCTCCGTGTCCATCAACCCCGTTAAAGCGCCGGACATTCGCTTTCCATACTCTCAATGTCGTAAACACTGTGGCCATGAAAAGGCAGTGATTAGGACTTCCCTGGTAAAGGCTATATACGCGTGGCCATCTGAGAGCATTTGGAGGGGGAGAGCTAACTCTCCCCACTCTCGGCCGTAACAGGGCATTTGGAGGCTCTACTTCATAAATGGATGATTGTTACCGTCACATCGATTTATTAGTTTGAATTATTTTTGATATAAGTGTTAATTTGCATTTTTTTGATTGAGATCATGAACCGATTGATGTTAGACACCATTGAAAACCTGAAAGCATTGAACGGCCGTTTCACCCTATTGTGGGACTCGTCAGCAGTGCGCATCCACGATCCCGCCTCGCGAAATTCGAACCCATGGTCTTCAGTCTTGCGCGTGAACGCTTAACCTCTCGATCTCTGAGTCGGTATCTAACGGTGTTAATGTCTAGCCTCAACCAATTCACGAAGTTGCGCAACCATCTTCCACTGTACTTGATAGATACTTGTCTCTACTCGACACGGATTAGCTGCACTGGTCACGGCTCCTCACTAAAATTCCGAGAATTCCCTCACGAAGCTAGTCAGCCTTAGCTGGTATCACTCACTGATCAATACCATAATTCTTTTCGAAAAGAACTGTTAGTCAATTCCAGTATTGCCGGCGTATGCATTTGTGTTTTTAGATGACTGAAACTTCCTAGCTGCCCACACAGTAATTGCGATCTGAAGCACAGGTTTATGTACTCAGCTTTGAACCAGTCTGTATGGGTATATGAAGGTTCGCAATGCTACTTGTTCCATTGTTTACTCTCTTTAATAAACTACTGTATTGACTATTCTACATATTAAGTAGTATATGGTCATTGTTTATGCTAAAAACACTGGTTACCACTCTATCACCGAAGTTAGTCCTAAAATACTTTGTCTCTGCCGAGCATACTCTTATGAGTATGCTCTTCTCAAATTTCTGTAACACTGTCACGCGTTTATAAATATTTCCAATCGAGTCCCGTTTACTGCTTCACGTAGAGGTGATGTGTTCACAAAAATGAGAAAGAAAGTGGTTTTTCTCTGGTTAAATTGCACTGGGGGATACGGCCCCCACTTAAAGGCATTTGAGAACTCTGACACCAGCTCTATGGTGTACATGGCCTCCAGGATATCGAGAGGATGAATAGCGAACGAATTTATCTTGACCATCTATTACTATAGGACTATATCTAAACTGCCTTATGGACTACAAAGTCAGAATTGTTCCTTTGATGAAACTACCTGCTTCAGTTTGAGTATGTGTGGAGTATCTCAGCCCATATATAATGGTAAATAATAAGTATTTTGATAAAGTTTTATTAAATTCTCATTATATCTGATATCTGATCATGTAAAATGAAATTCAGAATTCTTTAGATCTTACTATAAGGTCAATACATTTAACTGATTGATCTAAGATGTAGTTATTTCTTTTCAATGAAATGATATTGTTATCATTCATTATGATTCAGTAAATAACTGACTACTTTTATTTTTAATTTTTTCACTATTTCATACATTATATTTATTTTCAATAGAGTTGCTTGAACTCTAGATCTTGAAATTAACAGTTACACTTACAAAACTTATGACTATTATTATGTAATTAGATCTTTAAGGTTTTTATTCAAGTAAAAGATAGTTACCTATTTTATCAAATTCTATGTTGCTCTTTTTTTCTTGTTCTTCTTTCTATCAGATGATTCTTCAAGTTAACAAATGAAAGTTATCTTAGTAATATTGACTAAGACTGATAGAATATGATTGTATGAATAGTTCAGGTGACTAGTTCATTGATTTTTATTTAGTTTAACTTAGGCATTCTGTGTTTATTCATTAAATTTTAAGATGTAAAACATTATCTCTTGGTTATTTTCAAAACTATGTGAACTGTGAAAGTAGATTGTTGTTGTTGTTTTCTTTTTTCATGATATGAAAGGTAATATAACGGATATTGAGTTTGTTAGCTTATTTACTTACCTACTTACGCCTGTTACTCCAATGGAGTATAGGCCGCCGACCAGCATTCTCCAACCCATTCTGTCCTAGGCCCTTCTTTTCTAGTTCTATCCAATTTTTGTTCATTCTTCTCATGTCTATTTCCATTTCTCGGCGTAATGTGCTCTTTGTTATCCCTCTCCTCCTTTAGCCTTGAAGATTCCATGTGAGGGCTTGCCTTATGACACAGTTGGGTGCTTTATTTATTTATTTTAACACATAGATATTGGTACAAGGAGGCACCAAATGTATATGCGCCACACAGATCTCATTTGACTTGTGTGAGGGCTGTGATACTGCCCGGGTGCCCAAACCGAAGCAGGGTTGAGTGCTTTCCTCAATGTTGGTACTATCCACTTCCAGCGCTTCTTCTCCATTTCTTCCTCCGCTCGGGTCTGGTTTGTTCTCTCTCACAGTAGGTTGTTGTTGATAGTGTCTGGCCAATGAATCTGAAGTATTTTGCGTATACAACTGTTAATAAACACCTGTATCTTGTAGATGATGGCTTTCGTAGTTCTCCAATCCCCCCCCCATACAGTAGAACTGTCTTGCGATTTGTATTGAAAATTGTGACTTTGGTGTTGATTGATAGACAGTTGTTTTGAGTTTCAGATGTTCTTCAGTTGTTAGCTTAGTAACTTGAACCACTCAATAAATTTTCTAGTTTTTTAGACTTTTATCTAGAAATTCGGAATGTCTCCTAATGAATTCATTTTTCTCAGTTGTCAAGATACAATTTATATAATTTAACTGTTAACCTATGTGTATGAATGCGTGTAGGTGACGTGGAACTTTCTCTTATTATATATACTGCTTCGGTTTTACACGACTAGATGTTACTGTTTGTAATGATGCGTGAAAACACCTATGAAGGGAATGTCATTATTCCAGGTCAGTAAGATTCTAAGAGTACTGGGGAATTTGTAGAACCGTGGCACTCAATCCATAATCAATAGGCGGTTTGGTATCGGTCTAATTGATCAAACTATGGGACAATCACGTGTTTCTGAGTTTAGCTTAACACTATTGTTCATAAGAATACAAATCCATATGAAGTTAACAGTTTCTAAGGATGTCGAATCACAAACAAATTTATCAAAATGAATTGGTTTATTGCTTTCGAAATAACTTAAAAGACATAATTCGAATTTAGTCTTAACTGTGTTGTCTAGATCAATAATGAAATTTTTACAATTAAGAGCACGTAACATGAACTCATTATTGATATTAATAAAGTTTAATACAAAATTTGAATATCTTTTACACTTAGACGGTAGTTATCTGCCTTAATGTGGTAATCGGGCTTTCATATCATGTTAACTTAATTAAGTCCTGCCGTTTGGATTACGTGTTCCTTTAGGTTCTATCATTCTAGGCAGATTGGTTGGAGGACAGTAAAACTGAAAGCATCAAACTCAGGGTTCGAGGCAGGATTCGTACTACCGACTGCACAGGAGTGAGGTGTTTCTCTCAAACAGATAGCATCTATAGAGATGCTGCCTGCTCAGAACATAAGGTGGTTAGAAAGATCAGCCTTAAAAATAAAGCCATATAATCGGTGATAAGTTCTGAAGGTACGGAACTAATATCAATAGCTACTCACACAAATGCCTCAAGCTGTTGTCCCTTAGCGCTTTGCAGTCATTCTCTTATGTCGAAACCACGCCTAACTCAAGAAGTATTTTTCCATGGAGTGAAAGAGTAAGAATTTACGACCACCCTCATACTTCTAATAGCGTTCGAGACCATCCTGCTCACTTAGTAAGGATCACATTTGTTTCTTCGTAGTTTAAGACTATTTAGAAGCCTAGATCTGCTAACTGTTCATGGATCGTAGAAAGTAAATGACATGAGTTTTCTTCCCACTAAACTATCTCCATAAGTCACTTAAGGGTGTTGTCGCTTAATCATTTGTAAAAGTGAAAACTGACAACTGTACGAGGAGCCATCGGGATATAGGACAGTTAAATTTGGGTTAAGTCTCAGAAGTAATCAATGTCTAACTCAATTATATTTGTGGATGATATTATCTACAGAAAAACAATATAAATTTGCATGGATGTATAACGTTCGACTTTTGCGTTAAAAATCAATCATATTAATCATCACCTTTGTGTTAATACTCCTACTGATTCAATTTAAAGGAAAGATTTAGACGAAGCGTTATTTAGTAAACAGAATAGTAAATCAATAAGTTGGACTTGACCTGATTCGTTTGAAGAACACGACCTCATTTCATCAGTTAACATAAGCATTAAGGATATTTGATTTTCACTGACTATTCGGCTTAAAAACAAGTACTTTCCCTTTGAACTCGATCTTGTCAGAGTTGAGGTTTCTTATTTTTCGATGCTAAAAAAAGATTAAATGATTGGTGTATTACAAATCAGTATTGCCAAGGTGTGCTAACTAGCATAAAACTTAGGCTTCAGGACTGTTTATCAATGATCTTCAGTTATGTAGTATCAAAAAGTGTAGCAACGTCGAGGTATGATATGAAGAATAGCTCTGTATAGGGCTAACATATATCGATCTACTGTGACTCCCTAGTTGAAATCCTTAGAGATTGCCCAGCTCAGTGATTTGAAACACCATCACTAATGACTCGAAATAGAAGTTAATAGAGATCCTGTTGTATGTTTTCATTGAATTCTTTATAAAAGCAAAATGAGCTTTTTTTTAGCTTTTCTTGGTTATATTTTTAAGTAAACTATATTGCTTATCAAATATGATTATTGTTCGCTTAGATATTGATTGCACTATCGTCCCCTTCATTATTTGTTTAAAGTATTATCACTTCGTTTCTGTATTTTCCTTGATAAACGTTTAGGGGTTTCAGTTTTTTCAGACTTTCTAAAGATTGGTCTCCTGCCTAGAACCTCATTTGTTCAGTGTGCATGAATTATGTAATTTTTATTGTTGAAGACGCTTATAAAATCTGAACTTTTCTAAACACATTGAATTAAAATACAAAACTGTTTAGGATAAGTTGTATTCCCTGCAAAAGTCAAGCTATACCTCAAGACTGGCCTATGTTAATGTTAGGTCCCGATAAACATAATGAATGGTAACTTTGGGATCCTTTTATGGACCAATACTAAACGTATATTTTTATCGTATAATTGTTAAATAACTAAACTATTCATATTCCTCTTATTATAAGCTTTATTTCCACCTATGAGCCATTATTATACGTTTTACCATTCCCTGTCTATTAATCACTGCCTCACACATTCACAGCCACATTTGGCCGAATTTTGTACAAATGTTATTCTTCCATTTTATGGTATGGTGTGGTCTGTTTGATTGGTATATAAACTCAGTATGTTTGAAATATAATGATTCATATCGCAGAGGCTCGGTCTGGTGTTCTGGACTTAAGTTGCTAGCCTAGGCAGAAAGCAGGACCGATAAGTACTCTAGACTGCTCGTACGGGTTTTACGCGTCATTGGTCCGATCGATAATTCGCTGCTTCTGATTGGCGGCTTTGGGCTATAACAGTTAATGTCTAATTTGAACAAAGAGTTTAGCAGTTGAGTATATAGATTACTTCATTCTTCGTTAACTGATAGCTGTTAAAATTTCAGAATGTATTCAAAAATCCTATTTGTCTTTTATCGACTTATATTAATGAGTTTACCAACTTTCATCAACTTGAATAGTATATATAGGGAACTTTAAAATGACCACATTTTGGTGAACTGGAATTAAGACATCATCACTTTAATGATTTTATGTATCTTATCATTAGATATGTAGTGAACAAGAAGACAAGCGGGGATAACTGAGTGTATTTGAGCGCAAAATTACAGAATTTCTTAGTAAAATCTGAGAACTATACAGTAACTACTTTATTTGCAAAATGTCAATCAATTGTCTCAAACTTGACTGTTTCTTTTGCAAATATCAGTCAATCGTTTCAGACTTCATTGTTCCTACATTTCCATACCAATCATTTTTTGTTCTCGTTCTGTTTCGTTCGATTTTCTTAACCTTTTGCCTCTAGTCATTTCACTTTCGATTGACGATACATACTACTTATATCTATCGATATCAGTAGAATACACAACAGATATTTTGATTAAATACATCATATCATTATAAATATATGCAAGGAATATTACCCTACTACACATCAAACATCTTTCTCAGCCTTATTATCTGTAGGAGAGTATAATATTAGAAAGTATTTAAATTCTATTCTCTATGAAAACAATATCAGTTTATGATGGTTTTACACTGTTTCAATATTGAAAATATATAGTATATACTTAATGTTATATATCATAACCAATTTTCCCAAGTCTACTATTCTATAGTGTTTGCTTTCTTTTTCCTCCCCACCTGTATTGTTACATCACATGCATCGGTAAGATTATTCATGTGAACTAGTTCAACGTCTATATAACATATTACATATACATATTTACAATAATAATAATAATTTGTATGTAAATTCTTTCTATATGTGATACCTGAACAACTTGTCATTGAATTGACTTGATTCGATTTATTTCCTTTTTAGCTTTATTATATTTTATAACAACCAATACCTAACCACTTATTGTTACCCTTAACAATAATTGATTAATATTCTAGGTCATATGAAGGTGAATATAAAGATAATTTTATTGTCTAATCTTAATAGTACAGATAATCTTATTTTCATTTGTTAGTAGTTTCAATGTTTTCGTCTTATTGTAATGTAACTTCTACTGTTTCACATAGTTAACAAGTTTGTTTTTATTTGATGAAACTGTAATCAAGTTGTAAGCTTGTGATTGATATGGGGGGTTGTACAGATTGTTGAACTTTATGGGATCATGAACCAATGGAAGGTGGTCGTGTGATTTCGCGAATTGATTGAAGTTAGACTTATCTACCATTGGGTCCTAGTTTAGTGGTCTAGAGGCTAAACATTCACGATTGGCACTGAAGGTTTTGGGTTCGATTCATGAATGCGCACTACTAAGGAGTCCTATACTAGAACAAAACAGTGGTCTAGTGCTTCTAGGTTATCAGTGGTTGTTTAACTTAAATCGGTTCGTGATCTTAATCAACTTGTATGTTGATTAACATGAGTGAAGATGTGTGTTTTAGTGAATGATCAGGATGATTCCTGGCGTCTTAGTGTTGTGTTTGATAACGTCAATAACACCAGTCTATGTGGCTGATAGTCGTTAGCTTTAATTGTATAAGAGACTTCAAGTTGTCTTAGTGCTATCAGTACTATATCATAGTTGTTAACTTTTGTACTTTTCTATTAAAGAGAAATATTTAAGCCTTATGTGCAAACTGAACCTCGTAAATTCTATAATTATGAATTACTACTCTATTTATTAGTCTGTCTGTTGACAATCTCTTCTTATCAATCGGCCATTGTATCATTTAGTGAATGTTTCGCATGTATTCACTGTGATATCTAGACTATTTTAATTACGATGAATGTTTTGTGTGTCGCCTCTCTTCGGATAATATTCTTTCCTGATAAGTTCATGTTGAACGAATTTGAAAGATTGATTATAATATTTTCAAAACAACTTGCTTAATCGACATACTATTTACTAGTTTTTCAATAGATGAGGTTTTGAACCCACTTTTGACTAATTGTAAATCTTTTGTTTAATTTGTAATCCTATCAAAGACAATGAAGAATGTAGCATACTGTTACATATATTCAACGATTATGTTATTTTGAAATTAATAACATCTGGAATTCCATACTGAGTTAAACTAGTTTTTCTGTCCCCATAAGGTTTTCTGCACTAACCATAATCCACCAACTGTATGACTTGACATTTTCATACGGTCAGTATGACACGAAATCTTAAATATGTTCAAATTCTTCCTGAAGATGATCAAAAAGACACTACTTCTCTTTATAGTATTTACCTAGTTTGGCTATAATGGTTTAGATACTGAAAATCAAAAGGTTTATATTTCGTGAGGTAACCACAATCAGTGCTTTAAGACGTTTGCTGATACAGCTCAGGATTGCTCACAGTGGTGCGCTCACTTCCTCTTAATGTTGGGTCCCAATGCACCTTCATACGTGCATTTCCTTTAAGTCTTCTTGAACCATATTCTCACTGTTTGGTTTTTCTCGCATTCATAACCTTTATTTTTTAAATTTTTATTTGAACACAAATATTGGTACAAAGGGGCACCGAATACATGCGCCACACAATGAACTTGATACTGCTTGGGTGCCCAGACCGAACTGGTTGGTTTTATGGAGGGCCACACTTAGAGCCTTCGACCTAAAGATCTGATCCACAAGACAGTGGAGCAACGTCAGGAGATGCAATTCCATGGTATCCGGTGGCCGAAAATTGGTTCATACGCCATTTGTTCTCTCAGGATACCGAAACTCATGTGCATCATTGGGTTGGAATGAGGGTTTTCCAACTCCCCTAGGTAGACTCTCCGTGTCCACCAACCGGGCTAAAGCGCCGAACAACACCCTCACCGTGAAAAGGCAGTGAGTAGGACTTCCCTGTCAGTGGCTGTATACGCGTGGGCATCTGAGAGCATTTCGAGAAGGAGAGCTGACTCTCCCCACCCTCGGCCGTGCTACTACAATTCTTTCAACTGCTTAGCTATTCATGTTAATTTCATCCTATGTTTAGTGTATCGACGTGGACTAATGAATATTTATACCAATCAGTCATTCGTATGCAACGTATAACCTGGTACATATTTGTGTCAATTCAAGTTACCACATCACATTTATACAGCGAAATGATAATAATCAAGACAAATCACAGAATATTTATGTCAAACTTTGTGTTGGTTATTACAACTTGACCTATTAGTAACGTAACAGTTGTTGAAGAATCAGAAGTAATATAACGCCAAATAAAAACGAATTTCCTTTTCTCCACGATAATACGACCTGGAAAAAAGATTAAACTACTACTAGTCTCGATCGATAGGTTATATACAGGCTAAATATGGAAAACCAAAGTAGATTTATTCAGCGCAAATACTAGCAGTTCAACACACTCATTGAGTCTAGAGTACAAATCAATAATAGGAAAGAAGTCACATATTTAATAATAAATTTAGTGCCTGTTTTCCCACATTCAGTGGCCAATTACATTTTACTTTCATTGGCCACAAATCGAAAAGTTAACAAATTACTTACATCGTTATATTTATTATTCAATTATAATGGTGAGAACTCTGCCTGTAGCTCTTCTAGGGTTACTGCCGGTCCAAAGCCTGGGTGAAGGAAGAGGGTTGGGTATAGGGTCGGCAACCCTATCCTGTGGAAAACAACCTTGCTAAAAAAACGCTAACCAGAATAAACAAATTAAACCACTTGAACTCTTCCCTCCAAGTTGAAGGTGGAATTATGAAGCCTCATGATGAAAGCTGAGATTCTCCGGAAGTCGCGAAGCCGATGGCCTTTCTAACAACCAGAGCAACAATTAATATAGGTACATAGAATGTTCGAAAAATGTGGGAAACCGGGAGGACTGATCAAATAGCAACGGGAATGAGGAGATACAACTTTGCGGTTCTTGGAATCAGTGAAACCCATTGGATCCAAGCTGGACAGCTGGAAGAGGTGCTGCTGTACTTCAGTTACGAAGAGGAAAATGCTCAACACACTCAGAGGATTGCTCTGATACCATCCAAAGAACCACAAAATGCACTTATTGGATGGGAGTCTGATGGGTCCAGGATCATCGAAGCGTCCTTCCAAAGGAAAAGGGAGGGAATAAAATGAATGCTATCGAGTTTTATGCACCCATCAATAACAGCAACGACGGCGTTGGCGATCAATTTTACGAGAGGCTGCAATTGATCACAGCGAAGTGCCCAGAACTAGACCTGACAATCCTCATGGGAGATCTAAACGCCAAACTCAGAAAGGACACCAACGGTTATGAAGATATCATGAGGGGTAACAGACGTAGGGAAAGGATAATGTCGAGAGTTTACGTCCCTTTTCAAACTATTTAGTTATCTTCAAAATTGAATTCACGAATCAATCTAATCTAGACCACCATTGAAAAAAACATAGAAGCACTGGAAGGCCGTTTCGTCATCATGAATTCAACTTTGAAAATACTACAATCTCTACTAATCCTTAAAATACTTATCATCTATTCTTTAAGAGAATGTAATAATTGAACTACTATTCACTGTAAACTATTCTCCTCATCAAGTTTAGTTTTTTTTTAGTTTGTGTCATATAAATAACCAAAATTTGTTGGTAACAAATTAATTACTCCATTTTTATCAGAAGGGGTTTTGTGAATATTAACGTTTGCTCTGTCGTATTTTTGAGATTCACCTAATAGTGAATAGATCATCTCACTCATGCTTCACGTTGACGACTTCAATTTTGTGCATGTTTGCTATTTGTTTTAAATTGTATTTCTTTCTAAATAATGAATTCCAACCGTTTAAACTATAAACCAATGTAGATGAAATAAGTAAATACATATTGACTGGAAATCTTTGAAACTGATTGATCACTGAGTAGTAGGTGAGTAATGCTGTTCTTCCTTAGTCGTTATTGTGTGCGCTTCGGATTATTGCATCGATCAATGACGCAATATGTGACCAGTAAAGTCTCATCGTCACCTATATTCTATTTCGATGTAAAGTATATGAAAGGAATTGACAGGAAGTTGTGACTAGATTTCCTAGATTTTGTATAAGTTGGGACAAGACAAATTACAGTTGTTGAGTCACTGAGATTGTGTTGGATTCGTCTTAGTTGACTTATATTGAATACTGTGTATGTCAGTGTGTCGATTATTATACTAGTTGTTGAGGTCAGAAAAGTTGTTTGATGAACTCCCGCTGTACGGATGTAGTTCGGTAACCGATACACATATGTATCAGGTTGTATGTTGCTTGCTTATCACTGATTGAATGGATTACGTATAAGGATTAGTTTATCGTGTTTATCTATGTGAGTATGTGAAGCTGAACAGTTATCCAGTGTTCCCTAGATGTTTGGCTAGTACATTTTTTTAATAGTTGAGATCGTGAATCAATTGAAGTTAGACCACCATGGAAAACCTGGAATCACTGGACGGCCGTTCCGTCCTAGTACTCCACTTTTTGTCACACCTTAATTTTGACATTGTTAAGTGTAGTTGTTTACTGATTGATTATGTTCTTTAACAGACTACTAAGTTTGAATCTTTTTTAAAATCATTTTCCTTAGAAATGTACGGATAATTTATATGTATATACGTATCATATCTAATATATGGGTGTTATAATTAAACCAATTCTATTCGAATTATAAAATCTTATCAAGTTTCCTTGACAACTTCTTATCCATTTAATACATCAAGTCAAATATTGATTTTAAATTCTAATGATATCTATCGAAATTTAGCTTTTGAAGAATGTTTATATCATGAAAGTGAGAAACACTTGAAATATTTAAAGGATAAACCATCATGGTTTACAAAAATCTTATTATGGCGTAGTAATTCTTGTATTGTAATTGGTCGATTTCAAAATGCTTGGAAAGAAGCGAACATTCCATTGTTACATTCTAATGGTTGGAAATTAGCTAGACGTCATTCTGGTGGTGGTGCTGTTTATCATGATCTTGGTAATTTAAACATATCATTTATACAGCCTAGATGTTATATGGATAGACAGAAATGTATGGAATTTTTACAGTCGGTTTTACAACCATTATTAATTCCTTCAAATTGCTCTATACATATTGGCAATAGATATGATTTGTGGATTTCAGAAAATCAAACTAATACAAATACATTGCAAGTAAGTAAGTGTTGTAGTTTTAATTTTATTTTGAGATTAAACAACCGTTATCTTTTCTACATCATGATAAGCGTCTTAAAGGTGGGAAGAGGGATGAATATCACTTTTACAATCAATCGGTCAGTCAGTCAGTAACAACGTAAAACTTCGTACGTACGTATATCAGTTCGAGTTGCCATACCACACTAACACAGAGATGTAGTTGTCGATTCAAATCCCATAGTGGTAGAGGTTGTAAGAGTATAAGCAGTAATCGGAAACATTAGGGTTTGGAGATGTTATTTAAAGAGTATAATATAGTGAAATAAATTTGGAAAGCGAAAAAAGAGACAATGAGGAATCAGGAGAATACAAAGAGTGTATGCACCTGCGCCATTGCAAACGATTTTGAGCCATGTCATTCAAGGTCTCTAACCATCGGTTGCTATCATCTCGCGGTCCCCAACCAGGTAGTCTACACCTACCAACATGGCTCAGTCCACTTGTCAGTGACTTCATGGACTTGTGCCATGTTTTGGTCTGGCCGCCCCTAACTTTCTTCCAATCTACTCCTATACCACTGAACATAGCACGTCAAGGCAGTCGGTCGTTGGGCATATGTAACACGTGTCCCAGCCATCAATCGGACTACATAATCGTTGATTATTTCAGAGATAGCTTGTTTACCAGACACTATGTAGTTAACTTTATTAAAATTCTTTATTTGGCTACATTTGTAATCAATTAATTCGTTGGATTGTAAACCTATCTTGGTTGAAATTGTTTAAAGACATGGATTGATTCTTAACCTTTAACATCGGTTAAAATGTGAATGTTGAAATGAACGGACTATGAAAACAAAATTAATGGAATAGATCATAACTTATTTATTTCGAATAGAACGAGTAAATATTTCACAGATTTTATTTACTTGATGAATATTTCTGTTTCAACTAGTCAGTCAGTATAGTCTATTTATCCGTTTTCAAATAAGATCGATAAAGACATTATTATCAGTATAAGTTTATTGAGATTGTTGAGTTTTATTCAGACCACTAATTAATCTAAGACAGCTGTTCCAAACCTGAGAGCAGTGAACGAACATTTCGTTCTAGTGTGGGATCCTCAGCAGTGCTCATTCGTGAGGTAGTTACTTATCGAAGACAATAGAAGGTGGTCTCGCACTACCATGGATTTTCTAAAATTATGTTTGTACATCACTTGGTATCTGGTCAGTAGCTTAAAGGTTAGGCATTCACACGCGTGATTGAAGGTCCTGGCTTTGATCCCTGTATGCGGGTTTGTGGATTCGCGCTACTGAGGAATCCCATACTAGGACGAAATGGTCATCCAGATTTTCAATGGCCCATACGTGATCTTCGTAAGAGACTTTATTGTCATTACTTTGCTTATCTTCTCTTGCATAAATATTTTCTATTAAGACAGATTATTGTTGTGTAAACTCAGGATTAAATTGAATCTTACAGTCAACTGACATATCGACGTAAATCCAATCTATTAAAATATCGGCTAAAATTTAATTCTATAGTCAAAAGTTAGCCTAACAAAATATTCAACGAGATTATAATAGAGCTTTGCGAATGCAGCCAATCGCTAACGCGGGTATAAGAATGAATTGATTTAGCGCTTGTAGAGTAATTTTTTGAGAAGCCCACTTTTACATGAACTAGGCGCTGCATTTTGTCCACAGAGTCAATAAAAGATTTCAAATTAAATCGTTTATTTCAGAAAATGTAACACCATCAAATACATTCATCTGAATCGGCCCAAAAATGCTCTGGTACGGTCGAGGGTAGGGAGAGTCAGCTCTCCCTCTCAAAATGCTTTCACGTGGCCACGTGTATACAGCCATTGTCACAGAAGTCCTACTCACTCCGTTTTCACGGCGGGAGTGCTGTTTACGAAATTGAGAGGACGAAAAGCGAATGTTTGGCGCTTTAACAGGGTTGGTGGACACGGAGAGTCCACCTAGGGGAGTTGAAAAACCCTCATTCCAAACCAATGGTACACATGAGCTCCCGGATCCTGAGAGAACAAATGGCATATGAACCTATTGTTGGTCACCGACTATCATGAGACTACATCTCCTAACGTTGCTCCACTGCCTTGTTGATTAGACTTCGGGTGTGGTCCCCTAAGAAAACCACGTGGTTCGGTTTTGGCACCCTAGCATTATCATAGCCCATACACAAACCAAGTTCATTGTGTGGTGCGTATGTATTCGATGCCCCTTTGTACCAACATTTATATGTTTAAATAAATAATAAACCTTCCTCACCTTAGCTAGAAATATTGTTTTTGTTGGACTTTTCAGGGATCTTCTACTAAAAGATTCATCTGTTAACATAGAATATCCAGATGATAGTTCTGTATGGTGATAAGGTTAACCAAATACAAAGTCTTCTTTTCACCTTGAACAACAGTCTAATTATATTTGTAACACTTTTCTTCCCTTTGAATACAAAACGTTATTTCAGGATTCGTCTTTGTCATCGCCTAGATCAATCAGAAATTTAAGTACTAAACTACGTTGACCACTTCACTTATCTTCATCAATCTTGTAATCCTCGGATAGATTGATGTCTGACTAAACCTCCATTAGCTTTCGCCAACTGTTGTCAATGATGGCCTAGGAGGCATGTCTGTCTACTAACTAAAAGATGAGTACCCTGTACAGAAGTTAACTTTATATTACTTTATGACTGAGAACATAACAACAAGAAAACTATCCTATATATAACATTCAACCCTAAATGCAATTGATTATTGCGCAATTAACAATTAATCAAAAGTAGTTAGATAAAAGTCACTGAGCTATTAATTGCATCCTAGTCACATTACTAACTGTTAATGTATATTTATTGTTGAATAGGACTTTCATCGTTGTTATTTTTTTCTTTTAAATTATAGAATATGTCAAAAATATCCGGCTCTTCATCGAAATTCGGTGCTAATATGGCATATCATCATTGTACATTACTTTTTGATGCAAATTTAAACAATTTATCTGAAGTACTGAAGCCAACTTTTGTAAGCTGTTCTCTTTTTCTATTGTCCATATATATGTATTTAGTTATTCTAACTCATTTATCAAGTACTTGATTGGAAGTAGTCAACAGAAAAACCTGGAGCTAGGTTTCATGCTACTTGGCACTCGTCAGCAAGGTGTACCTGTAATCTTGAGGGAAATGATGCTCCCTGACAGATTCGATTCTGTGTCACTCAGCTTTACAGTTAGAGACGTTACCACTGAGCTATCCGAGCCGTGACTAACCTCCTATATGACTGAGATGTATTTACAATTGATTGATCACTGTGTGGTGATCAGTGTGATGTATATCAGGTCCTTCCTAGTGCAGACATATTGTTTATGTGAGATGCTTTTCTGGTGGACGGATGGAAGACTTCAAACTTTCTTAGTGTTGCATATCGATTTAATGGTAAAAGCACAGTACACTGACAGATCAATCAAATTCAACTACTGCATTAACGCGGTGATTGGGCTTCTATTTCGTGGTGATCTAATCGACCTGTATTGTCTAGAACACTCGTTCCTTTATGCTTTATTATTCCATCTAGGTCCATAAGGTCAGAGGACGTATTCATACAGTTCATTGTACAGGGTTGTGACCACAACAATATGTTTAAGATAATCAGCGTTTTCAGCGATCGCGCTTTCTCATAACTAAAGTAGAATGTCAGAAAAGGTCTATCTACACCATATCTTATCTCACTAATTTCCGTCTCCGGCGATGAGGTCTTCAAAGTATGGAGCTGAGATATCAGGAACTACTCATAGAATGCATTGTGAGTGATCCCAGTAAGCTATCGTTTAGGCTCTAGAATTATTCTCCCAGGTTGTTTAACAAACATACGGCTTAATTTCATCATTATGTCCCTCAATATTAAGTATCGTTCCACTGTTCGAGGAACCGGAAATTGACATACCTTTAACAGTACATGAAATCGTTTATTTTTAACAATCACGTCCCTTCTTCCCTTCTTAACATCTCTTCTGTTTATACCCTATCAACCTTTACCTTCTTCTACATATGCCATGTTTAGATTAAAAGTATTTTGATAATTATAGTTTAATGAATACTTTTTTTTAACAACCTCAGATTAATAAACTCATAAGGCTTATTTTCTTGAGTCATTATTTAATAACCATTAATTAATCAATCAATTGGTCAGCATTGTAGGATCTGATACTAATACACATCAACCTTAACATTAGCACATCATATCATCATACACATTAAAAAATGAGTAAAGTATTAATATACAATGAGATTTGAAACTTGACTTAGAAACTGAAAAATCACACACACACACACACACACTCAATTAATCTTTTTAACCAAATTAACGAAGTGATGGTATTATATTAGAAAGAAACTATTATTAATAGCATTCTACAGAATACAACAAATCAATCAATTTTGGAATTATCTTGACAATACTGGTTTAAAGATTATTTCTTTGATAAGTTTATAAAAGTAAGTTGATATTTTAATTGAAATCATGATTTAATCAATGTTATACCACTATTAAAAATCTGGAATTACTAGTGCTCATCCACAACCCCGCACGCTGAACTCGGACCCAGGATCTTCGGTTTCGTGCACTTAACACTTCTAGACTTGTAGTGTGGTGTCGAGTCCCAGTTGACTATGAACACCACTACAAAGAAACACGTGCCAAATAAATCAGATTGCGAATGGGGATTTGAACTAAGTTTATTTCGTTGGCGATCTCGTGGTATCGAACGAATACTGAGGTCATGCCAAGAAAAAGTACAAGCGGAGTGGGCAGGAAAAAGTACGTGCGAAGGAGGCCACGAACCGCGAGACAGTAATGGAGATTAATAGAAGCACAAAATGTCTGTCATTAGCACAGTTAAACAAAAGCACATTAAAACAAGCACAGGTACAATTGGTTATAATAATAATAATAATAATAATAATAATAATAATAATAATAATAAAATAATAATAATAATAATAATTGTTTTCATTAAACTAATCGCGTTCTCGTGATAAAATTAAGTCACTACAGACTATTGAGCCTATATTCAATGGTGTTAATGTGTAACTTCAATCAACCCACGATGTTGATTGACCATCTTCCATTATCTTTGATAGGTAACTGATTCACATCTGACATGGTTGAAATTCACTGGTCATGACTTCTCACTAGAACTACGATAATGACCTTTTGAATCTAGTCACCAGTGAGCACATGATAATTGTCAATATAGGGTTATGGAGACTATTAAGTTTTAATTAAGATCATAAAGTGAACTGATATCTGTTTAGTTAGGTTATTTATAATATCTTACATATGCTTAAGTAAAATGAATTTTACAGTTGATTAAATATTTTTTTAATATCATAGTAATAAAATTACGCAATCGATTATTAGGTGGATTCGTGCTTATGGAAACTAACAACTTAATTATTTCCTTCATTAGGTGAGACTGTAATTTATGGACAACCTTCAGGCGACGCTGAAGTGACCTTGAGAGTTTCCACCTAGTAACCAGGACCAAATTAGGGTTAGGAAATATTATGGGAGATTAGAGTTATGATTTACAGTTGATATTTAAGGTTAGTGAATTAGATTTAGAGTTTCATCACGAACTGACATAAGCTATAATGCCGAAACTCAATTTATCCAAATAGATGGGTGAATTTCGCGCCAAAATCCAAGACCTGTTATCTTATACCTGATTGGTTTGTCCATAAATTATAATATTGCCTTGTTTTACTACTAAAAAGAAAACGGATAAACAAATAGTATAACGAACTACCTGTCCAATAATACTTTCTTATTTCCAATGGTATCATCTTAATTGTGATCACTGTCTATAACAAAATAACATCTACAAATTAACAAATAGTATTCATAAAACTTCTACATCAAATTATGGTTGGTTTATTTGATTAAGGTTATAGAGATTAGTTCACTTTTTAATTATAGTTCTCATCAGCTTGAAGCGGTTGTCTTTTGAAAGATAACTACTTTGTCATAAATTTAATGTATTCAGCATTATATATCTGTTGAGATTATTTATTTATTTGAACACATAAATATTGGTACAAGAATGCGCCAAATATATATGCGCCACACAAAACAATGAGAATTTAAGGGGAAGGAGAAAAAAAAGAGATTGATATAAAGTGGTGTAATGATAATAATGGTAAAAATGGCGGAACAGAGAACATGTCCAAGCCACCGAAGTCGGTGTTTCAAGATGATGACACCAATTGAATTATCATCTCTGTGCCCGAACACACGATGCCGAACCTCTGCATTACTGACATGGTGTTGCCACTGGATGTCAGCAATCCTTCGGACAAAACGATGATCGAACACAGAGATTCGTCTCACATCCTCAACTCGGAGAGGCCAAGTTTCACAAGCATAGAGCAAAACTGCTCTCACCGACGCGTTGTAGATCCGAACTTTCACAGCCAGACTAACATCACGAAGGCGCCAATGATGGCCCAGATTGACATAAGCCACTCTGGCTTTCATTATACGTGTATTGATCTCATCACTCACGCCACCACCAGCACTTATGCAGCTACCTCGATGCACGAACTTCTCGACTATTTCTATCTGCTCACCATCCAGGGTGAGTACAGGATTAGAATCCTGCCAGTCTTGTAGAAGTACTTTGCACTTCGAAGGTGCAAAGCACATACCATACCTACGGACACTGATTGTCAACTGATTAAGTGCGGATTGCATGGCTTGGGCATTATCGCACAGTAAGACAATATCATCCGCATACTCAAGGTCGAGAAGTCTTTCTCCAGGCAACAGATCCACACCGCCATTACCTACATCCATCAGAGCTGTTTCCAGAATGTCATCGATGGCAAAGTTGAAGAGGAATGGTGAGATTGGGCAACCCTGTCTAACCACACTGCTCGTATGGAACAATGGAGAGAAGTGGTTGTATGCCCTCACTCTGCCTGAGGTGTTTTTATATAGGGCTTTTAGAATGTTGGGATATTCAGAAAAAAATCCCAAAAATTATCCTGTTAAGTCTAATGCTATCCTTGCACGTGAAATGGTGTCATTTTCCTATTGGTCAATATTTATGATAATCCTAACTTCATAAATATGCATTTGTCTGCAAAGTATCATTCCTATTCCTATTCTTATTCTTCTCCTGACCCCATAAACAATTTCATCTACGGTTCGTGTTCTGATATATTGGAGATTGCGGAACAGTATTAGGGTCGTACTAGGATATCTGAGGTTGGTGTGTCGGTAGAAATTAGAGTAGGCACCCCACGGTCCACAATAATATCCATGGCCATTACAGGGTTGTAAGCGAACTGATGTAGTGAGTAATAGTTTAATCAACTGGGATGTTAATGATACATGAAATCGATCTTTTTTCCCAACTGTGTATGACATGTATTCATCACATTTTAAGAAGAACTATACATGCCTAATTGTAATTATGTCTTTACACAGTAACTTAATGAATTACTATTTAGTAGTTGAATTCATTAGTCAATTGAAGCTAAACCACCATGGAAAACCTGAAAGCACTGGACGGCCGTTGCGTCCCATTATGGGACTCCTCACCAGTGCGCAACCACGATCCCGCCCAGGACTTATCAGTCTCGCAACTCAAACCAATTTATTAAAATCTGACTGTTAATCATATAAAATGTGATTTATTCTTCAATCATTTCGACTTATTTTGGAAGTCAAATAAATTTTTATCAACCAGTTTTAGGTTTACGCAGTTCGCGCATTTTCTCTTTTGTTCAAGTTGTTGTGTAGATTTAGTTTGGGGTTATTAGAAGAGGTTAGGAAATCAAATCGAATGTTCATTTTAAAAAATGTATCATTAACATTTTCATTTGTCGTAATAATATACCTTATAATTAACTGATTATTCACGTAATTGCGTATGAGCTAAACCATAAACACAAGAGGTTATGATATTACTCAGTTGTCGAAACCAAAGTAGATGGATAGGGGTTTGAACCTAGGACTTTGCGACTGAAGATCGGACTACTTACCAACTAAGCCACTAAACCGCAAATTTGTGATAAATAATTAATTCAGTGTAATCCATGAAAAGATAAAAACCTATCATCCGTCAGTGATACAAATAAAAATATAAAGCTATATAAAAGAACTCAAACCCAATACCTAATAAATAATATTTTATTTGAACACATAAATATTAGTACAAAGGGGCACCGAATACATATGCACCACACGATGAACTTGATTTGTGTATGGGCTGTGATACTGCTCGGGTGCCCAGACCGAACCAGGTGGTTTTATAAAGGGTCACACCCAGAGCCTTCGACCTAAGGTCTTATCCACAAGGCAGTGGAGCAATGTTACGAGATGCAATCCCATGGTGGCCGGAAATTGGTTCGTACGCCGTTTGTTCTCTCAGGTTACTGAAACTCGTGTGCATCATTGGGTTGGAATGAGGGTTTTCCAACTCCCCTATGTTGATCCTCTGTATCCACAAACCCGGTTCAAGGGCCGGACATTTGCTTTTCGTCCTCTCAATTTCGTAAACAACGCCCGTGGTATGAGAAGGCAGTGAGTAGGACTTGTGTCCGTGGCTGTATATGCGTGGCCATATGAGAGCATTTGGAGTGGGAGAGCTGACTCTCCCCACTCTCAGCCATCCCAGAGCATTTGGGGGCAATTATCCACAACACGAATATGTATAATAATCCCAAGTTCCCGAAATTCCACATTTCATTTATCCATCCTTGTCTAATAACTAACTTTCCAATTATCTATATAATGAACAAGACTCAGGTAGCGGAAACCAATCTATAGTTTAATACAAAATTACAGAGCTCTTTAGTACGAATCATACGAATCATACATTGAATACTTCATTTTTAAATCTATCAATTGAACTTTAAATTCTATATGATTCTTCTAATTTCACAATTCCTTTCTATTTTCTTCAATTCAATCTTCTTAGCCTTCTGCTGTCAGGTTTTTCAATTCCGATTAGTGTGACATACTATTTATATCGACATGCATCATTTCTTGAATATAGAAATTTTATTCATTCTTTTTTATGATCCTCCAGTTTTAAAATAATATCATAAACATGATCAAACTTGTTTGTAAACGTATTTATGTTTTGTCACAATTGATTGATCACTGGGTGGTGATCAATGTCATGTGTGTCAAGTCCTTATTTAGTGCAGATCGAATGCTATCGACCATGTTGCAATGTGGCCACCAGTTTAGGTGACTCGACATTGCGGGCACTATATATTGAGATTAGATGGTGGTTGAAGGTAGTCGACAGGAAACCCTGGACCTAGGTTTCGTACCACTTGGCACTCGTCAGCAAGGTGTACCTGTAATCTTTAGGGAAATGATGCTCCTTGACGGATTCAATTCTGTGTCACTCAGCTTTACAGTTAGAGACGTTAGAGACCACTGAGCTATCCGAACCGTGACTGATCTCCTATATGACTGAGATGTATTTACAATTGATTGATCACTGTGTGGTGATCAATGTCATGTGTGTCAAGTCCTTATTTATGTTTTGTTATGTTATGTTTTGTTCTCAGATAAATTTAAAAACCAAAGCAACGGATAGCATTCGAAGTCCAGTGAAAAATTTAAATTTAAACATTGAACTACTTTTAAATACAATCATTGAAGATGGTTTAAAATGGATATCCAGAGTAATAATAACTTTTATTGTATATTTTAAATTATAATTTTAAATTGTAAATGTATGTTTTCATTGTGTTTAAGTATCTTTTGTTTTTCTTATATATTGAGTTAAATGCCCCCTACAAATGCCCTGGTTCGGTCGAGAGTGGGGAGAGTCAGCTCTCCCCCTTCAAATGCTCTCAAATGGCCACGCGTATACAGTCACTGTCACAGAAGTCCTATTCACTGCCTTTTCGCGAAGTGGGTGTTGTTTACAAAACTGATAGGATGAAAAGTGAATGTCCGACGCTTCAACGGAGTTAGCGGATATAGAGGATCCACCCAATGACTTTGGAAAACTCGGATTCCAAACAGGTGGTACACATGAGCTCACGGATCTTGAGGGAACAAATGGCATATGGACCTATTGTTGATCACCGACTATCATGAGACTACATCTCCTAACGTTGCTCCACTGCCTTGTGGATTAGACTTCGGGTGTGGTCCCCTAAGAAAACCACGTGGTTCGGTTTTGGCACCCTAGCATTATCACAGCCCATACACAAATCAACTTCATTGTGTGGTGCATATGTATTTGGTGCCTCCTTGTACCAATGTTTATGTGTTTAAATAATGATTTAACTGTTAATCAACCTAATCTTCTTTGATGATAAATAGATTTAGTCTAAATATTATCCCTTTGTCTAGTAGTTTTTACTATCGCTTATTTCAGTAGTATTTCTAGTACTACTTCTCTGGTACTTATCTTAACAATTTCATCTTGTTGTATTAATATATTGTAGCAAATTGAATCGATTCATGTTTGTGTATGATTCTACAGTGTTTATAACTAACTGATTGATTGACTTATTAAACGGTAGAATTGAATAACATTCTTTTCAAAGACACTAAAAACTACACAAGTGAACCATACATCTCAAAAAAGTACTTTTTCACCAATAGTAGATCACTGTAGTCAATTCCAAGTAAATACATCCGTATATCAGAAGGGGTTTTGTGGAGATTGTAGTAATTTAAACAGTTGAGATCATGAGTCAATTGAAGCTAGACCACCATGGAAAACCTGGAAGCACTGGACGGCCGTTCCGTCCTGTTGCCGGACTCCTCAGCACTGAGCATCCACGAACCCGCCTCATGGGGTCCGAACCCAGGACCTATCAGACTCGCGCCAGGCGCTTAACCAACTAGACCACTGATCTGGCCGGCATCCAACGGTGTTAATGTCTAACTTCAACTTACCCACGAAATTGAGCGACACATCCACCGTTGTCATCAATGAGTTACTACCTCACAACTGACCCGGTTGAACTCCACTGGTCCATATGTCAAGTTTTTTCCCTTTACTTTTTACCAAAATAAATTTTTTTGTTTTTTTAAACATTCTAAACGATCAAGCTTCTGGGCGTTTTCCATAAACAAAATTGAATACCCCACAACAGGTTGTATATTCTTTTAGGTATAAGGTTTTGTTAATTTGGTTTTTAACTTTTAGTTTTTTTAAAAATTAACGGGGATTAATTTTTAAATTTTAATTTAAAAGAAAGAAAATGGGTTTAATTAAACTTCTTTTTTTTTTTTTTTTTTTTTTTTTTTAAAAAAAGAATACTAATTGACTCGCTACTACGTGCAATGTTTCACCTTTTCGTTTGTCTATCTATCTATACTCTGCCTGGAGTCCCTCCGGGGGCTACTGCCGGTCCCAAGCTCGGATATAGGAGGAGGCTTGGACATGGGGTTAGCGACCCAATCCCGTAGAAAACTAACTCGCTAAAAAAACGCTAACCAGAAAATCTATCTATAGTGCTCAATGAAATTGTATTTAGTTAATCATGGTTACTAAGTGATAGTGCGGTGCATCCATGTAAGAACCATACTGTATTCAGTGATACCACTGATCAACTGAAAGAGAGTGAAGTTTCATAACGAATTTAATTACCATTTCACACAGAAATATACTAAATCCGGTATAGAATATAATGGATGAGATAGTCTTTTCTTGGTTTTGTCTTTTCTTAACTTAGTAATCTCATGAAACTCAATGTTCAATGTTCAATAATCAAATCGACTTAGGAATTCTTATGTAGAACGAAATATATATTTCTTTTCTGTTATTCTTTAAAATGCTACTAAACTCTATTTTGATTCAGTAGTATACAAACGTTTTGAACAAGAACATTGTTTTTTTTTTCTTTTTCTTATTTGAACACTTTTCCCCCAATAGAATGATTTGATTACATCTAACCCTGTTGTAACCAATATATTTGAAGGTCAAGAAGATCAATTTATCCATTCAATGAAAGATTTTCAACAAACATTAACATTGTCACAAACATGGTCATGGATTTATGGTAATTCACCAAGTTTTCAATTAGCATTAGAAAATTATGAACCTAATCTATCTTATCTTACTAATCAATTTGGTTCCATTGTCATAGATTGTAGTCGTGGTGGAGTTTTTAAATCTATTGGATTTGATCATTCTCATAATTGTATTGTAGATCCTTTATTGAAAGATTTTTTATCAGAGTTAAGTATATGTCTTCATGGTGCAGAATGTCGAACTAATTCATGGGATTTTATATTGGATCAATTTGTATCTAAGAAACTAATTCAATTGAATGGTGAAAATATGTCTAATGAACAATTGTTAATAATTAAGGCGTTAAAAATGATTTCTAGTCTATTTTAATACGATTTTTATTGATTAAAACCATATTTCTAGTTTACTTTTATTGTGGAACACATTATGTACAAGAGCAATTTCTTTTCATATATTCGAAAGCGTAGTTGGGTACTTGTTATATCTCAAAGCCGTCGATGGATGGGCAGTGACTTATCGACCGGATCAAGGGATTCAGAATCTCGATAGGCTATTCTTGTCCGTTGTCCCCGACTCAGCTCACTCGATCAAAAATTCTTGGTAAGGCGTAGAAAGTGTATTCTACAGGCAACCAACAGATACCAGGTCAGGTCAGGTCAATCAGGCACACAATTCAAACGTATATATATATATATATATATATATATATATATATATATATATATATATATATATATATCTTCATGGAGTTAATATGTGATTCAGAATCGAGTTATATTGATTAATATGATCATGGAGACTCTGTGAGATTGAGTTTTCTAGTTTATATCCACTGATCTTAATGATACAAATATTCGAAACTAGTAATAACTAGACAGCTGCTTTGTCCTAGTATAGGCTTACTCAACAATGGGCGTACAAAACCCCATCGGTGATTGAAGACAGGATCACACGATGAGCTCCCAACCTTTAGACAGTGTTTCTAACTTCAATTGATTCGCCATATTATGCAACCTATCAGACATGATTAAACTCTACTAGTCACGATGTCTCCCTAGAACTAAAATTTTCTCTTGAGAAATAATGCAGACTGCATGGTCTGAATGTTACACATTCATCAGGAGCCCTGAAGGTTGAATATTTTATATCATATGGAGTCTTAATATAGAATTCGGAATTATTACCAAAATTTGACACCAGTCCATGAAGTCATCGACTCTTAGAATGAGACTTCTAGGTAGCTGTAAACTACCCGGTTGCCTACTGCACGATTATCGTTACCAGTGTTACACATGTTGGATGATGTGAATCGAAATCGGTCTAAACACATCCACCTTTTTTCTTCCCTTAGATCTTACACTTTTTTATTTCATAAATTCATATTTTCGAGAGTCATCTCGTTTATGCCTGTTGTCTTTTACTCTTACCGATACTGTCGCTACTACTACTATGTCATTAATCTTGATAGTTTCATCTTATATGTTGATGCGATATGTCGGCTTGATTGGTTGCACATATATGCCAAGTTCTATGATGATTATGGATGACTGATGCAGACTTATTTAAATTCTTAAAGTCTTCATCTATTAAATCTTAAGCGATTGCACAACTATTTGTAAATTTAGATAGATTTCCATTTTTAATTTGTATATATGAAGGGTTAATTTCCTTTTATGACAAAAATTCTTCATATAACTCATTTTGGAATTATTTTCTTCCGTAAAGTCGTAGACTTCTGGGTAGTTTTTTTTTTCTATATGGAAACAAAAACGCTATATAAACAGTCATCTAAATGAACTTCTGACGTAAAATCAAAACCAGTTTATGAAGATATTAACCAGTATGATGGCCGGTATTTTTTATTATTAGTAGTTTGAGTGAAACATAAATGTAAAGAATGCTTTAAAATTCCTTATTGAGAATTTGTACCGTTAAACATGTGACAGTAATAATGATGAATACAGACTTCAGAAGAATTCAAACAATCGATTACTCTTTAGTCAATTCAGTTCGAAGGAATTCAAAGATAAGATCGTTTACTACTTTACATTGCTGAATCATCATCTTTAATTTTTTACAGTATTCAACAATTAAAAAACCCACTTCTTTGGGAACTTATTCAAGTTTCTTGTGAACTATGAGACAATTAACATTCGATATTTGAAAAAAAAAACGATAATCACTGATTAGTCACTAGTTCCGATTGATCGACTAATTCGTAGTCAATACATATATATATTTATTCATATAATCACAAGTCCTATGAGAGGTCGGTCGCATCCCGAGTAGCTCAGTGATAATGTTTTGGGTGACGGGTTCAAATCTCAATATCGCAAATATGCTCTACTGATCAGTGCCAATCAATATGAAACCTAAGCCTAAATTCTCTTATCAAAATGTAATCTTCCTTTTCAAACGCATACCGTTTGAACATACGATTCATTAATTAAGTACTTAATAGCTTTTTTGTTGTAATAGGAGATTATTCTGATGTATGACCCTACAGGTGAATGCATAACGTTCTATAACTTGTGACCATGGATTCATATTTTTAACTTCAAACAATCCGTAATGTAGTTTGGTCTCCATCTAATATCAACAATTGATAGTAGCTATCTTTTTTAACTTGATCAATTTAATAAATTGCACCTTCCCAAAATTATATCATGGATTGGTGAAGTACACGACGGTTACCATAGATATTTTTACAACCAACTACTGACAACTGTATATCCTCAACACTAAAAATAATAATAAAAAAAATAGGAAGAACTCAAAGCATTTTTATTCAATTACTATTTAGTCTTTCTTTTGAATGGTAGACAAATTAATAAAACAGCAAAGAGAAAAAATACCACAAATTGACAAGGTAACACATTTGCACACACAAAAGAAAAATTACTCAACAACTAAAGAGCAAATCAAACAAAGTAATCAGAAAATAATAAATAAATATGATCCAACTGGCAAAAGAACAATTCAAATGGATCAATGTACATATACATATGTATAGAAAAAAAAAGAGAAGAAAGAATCGATTTGGTTCATGGAACAAAACAGGGAGATTGATCGATCATAAGGTGGATACTTACATTTGAGAGGGAAAAGAAACAAAAACAAAGTTATTTTTTCACACCATTTGACCAATACAAATAATGATGATAGAATCAATAGGATTAAAATACTCAACAATATACTACTAACTATGAATAGACTATTGATATTTATCAATATACAATGAAAAGAACTATTGACGAGTAGACAGTACACACACAGAGAGAGAGAAGAGATGCCTCATTTATTTGTATTCAGCATTGACGAAGCTCGATGCAATAATTACTCAAAGTAAGGAAATAAATGCTATGAAATAGTTTGACAATAAAGAAGTCATTTGATAATAGATATCAAGGAACAACAACAGCAAAAATGTGAAATATTAAAGATATGGAATATATATATCATCTATTACCGAACACTGTCATCTAATAATCATGGCAACAATAGAATGATGATAATATATGGATCAATAATAATGAATGTGAAGATATTAGGAAACTTTAAATTGAAAAGGATATGTTCACTTCAAACATGACACTGGTTACGACTCATTTTTATTATTATTATTATTGTGGTGGTGGTGGTGAAAATTTGACATGATGGAACTAGTGATAGTAAGTTAAGTTAAATTGTAAAGTATCAAAAGTAAGTAGACATAAAAAAACACTGTACATACTATTACTCTTATTACATAATCATGATGATATGTATATGTATATTATAAGGAAGGGGGAGAGATTGTGTGTGTGTGTGTGTGTAAGGAACAATGATTCAAAATACAAAAATGTTCTCACATTTTATTGTCATTTGAGAAAAACAGAATAAAAGGCATGATTTTGTTACTTGAGATCAGAAATTTACTATACACATACACACACCACACAAACCAACCAATACAGGATGAGAGAGAGAATAGAACTAGAAAATACAATGGACAATTTCAAATTCCATATTTTTCGACGGAGCATAGAAAGGTAATCATAAGTAAAATAGTCTGGTTGGTAATAATGATGATATGTAATTGTATGCTTATAAAAATAAGACAGAATATACGCGAAATGATATCGCTGGTTGTGATAATCCACTACTAACTAGCCATAACGACAGGAACAATAACAACAACAAGACTTATCGAAATAAACACAAATTTAATTATAAAAGTTTAAGGCACATTTTCCAGGTCAGGATCAAGAAGAGGACATACACACACACACACACAACATAAAAACAACAACAGTGAAACGAAATTGTATCATATTCTACACACAAAAAAAAATTGATGAATTCTTGAGATTTTAGCCACTGATATGTATGTTTTACAATGAAGACTGAATCTAACAGTATTATTGAAAGAAAATTATAAATAGTCAACGTATCAAAATAATTACCAGGAGGAGGTGTGTGTGTGTGTGGGAGGGGGTATTTTTCAAGTAAGTAAATAGATAGATCATATTTTGACAATTCACAAAACCGGAAATAATAGTTGCACAAGAGAAATATTAAGTAAGTTCATGTTGGATAACACATCAATGTTGATGATGGATTGATGAATGTTTCGGAGTAATTAATTTATCCATTGGAAATGAGACAATTAATGATGCCTCTTGCATAGTGATTTGTTGTTTTCTGTACAGAAATAGAAAATGGAATAGAAAATTTCTTTAATATATATACTATTCCTGGATTATAAATTGCCTCAGTCAGTCGATATTAAACAAGGTAGAACCTAGTATGTATGTGCAATCTCAACTAACGTTATTGACTGTTGGTTACAACCTTAACCACGTATTTCCGGTCCAGGCCAATATTCAGTAGTCTTCTAAACTGATGTTATATATTAATTTAGCCGCCCCTAGCTTTATTCCAACATAATCTTACACCAGCGAACGTGCTTGCAAGTAGAATACACATCATGAGGGCCAAAACCACTGTAATAGGTGAAAATTCAATATTTGTCAACTAATTTCTCATCCTACGTTTAGGACTAACAATTTTTATCCGATAGTTCCAGGAGAAATTAGCAATTATTTGAAGACGTCAAACATTAAGAACAAACCCGTTAGGATTCCAAGATAATTGAAGTGGCAAGCGCGACCAAACACTTCAATCTACGGTACCCCTCAAGACAGAACACAAGCATTAAAACCGTTGGACGCCGGCTCAGTGGTCTAGAGGTTAAGTGTTCGCGCGCGAGACCTATAAGTCCTGGGTTCGAATATCGCGAGGTGGGATCCTGGATGTGCATTGCTGAAGAGTCCCGCAATAGGAAAGACGGCCGTCCAGTGATTCCAGGTTTTCCATGGTGGTCTAACTTCAATTGATTCACGATCTCAACTATTAAAAAAATGTACTAGCCAAACATCTAGGGAACACTGGATAACTGTTCAGCTTCACACACTCATAGATAAACACGATAAACTAATCCTTATACGTAATCCATTCAATCAGTGATAAGCAAGCAACATACAACTTGATACATATGTGTATCGGTTACCGAACTACATCCGTACAGCGGGAAGTTCATCAAACAACTTTTCTGACCTCAACAACTAGTATAATAATCGACACACTAACATACACAGTATTCAATATAAGTCAACTAAGACGAATCCAACACAATCACAGTGACTCAACAACTGTAATTTGTCTTGTCCCAACTTATACAAAATCTAGGAAATCTAGTCACAACTTCCTGTCAATTCCTTTCATATACTTTACATCGAAATAGAATATAGGTGACGATGAGACTTTTAAGTTTACTGGTCACATATTGCGTCATTGATCGATGCAATAATCCGAAGCGCACACAATAACGACTAAGGAAGAACAGCATTACTCACCTACTACTCAGTGATTAATCAGTTTCAAATATTTTCAGTCAATATGTATTTACTTATTTCATCTACATTGGTTTATAGTTTAAACGGTTGGAATTCATTATTTAGAAAGAAAATACAATTTAAAACAAATAGCAAACATGCACAAAATTGAAGTCGTCAACGTGAAGCATGAGTGAGATGATCTGTTCACTATTAGGTAAATCTCAAAAATACGACAGCAATCGTTAAGCATTTGTCGATAAACCTGGATACGATCTCAAATTTGGTCCTGGATGTGCACTGCTGTTGAAGAGTCCATATAATAAAATGGAACTGTTGTTCAGTGCTTTATAGCTTTCAATAGTTATTTTAGTAAAATCCATATAACTGACTCATCGTAATTTATATTCGTATTACCTATTATTGATATGATATTCTGATTTCCGACCATCTTGTAAACGACGATGACGACGAGGAGTTGACATAGCTGAATGACTAGAAATTACTGGTGCTTGATAATAGTGAATAGATTCAGGTGAATTCGTTGTTGACATTATTGTTGCTACTGTGTTTGTTGTTGTTGTTATATTATCATGATTATTAGGTTGACTTTTATTCAATGGTAGACGAGCATGAGATGAACGTGAACGATGAGGAGATGGAGTAGATTTTTTATAATCTTTACTTATCTGCTTAGAATTCATGTAAATAGCAGGTGTCTGAAATATTAGAAAATACAGGCAAGAAATTTCGATTTATGAATGTTACATTTACGATATTAGATTTCCATATTAGTAACAAGTTAAGTTTGTTTGTCAAAAATGTAAAAAAAAAATTCTAAAAACCAAAGTGTACATTATTGATATATACTGACCAGTATGACCGTCAGGAACTATTCTGTTATCCCAAGAAAAAAAAGGCAGATTACTTATGTTTTACATGGTCCTGTGTGATCAGGGGCACTTCAGTGATGTCAGTCTTCTTTTTGATGATATCATCTAGTATGACTATACATTTGTATTTTTAAATACACTAGTCGATGATGATGATGATAATAATAGAGAACTATATCATTATTGACGAAGGTAATACGAATCTACAAGTAAATGATGTCATCGATAGAAAAATCTGTTCTTGACTGAAACATCTTTATATTGTTTCGTTGCAAAAATTCATTTGAAATTCAAAAAGAATAATCCAAATAATGATAACTGGGATAATCAGTGACGTTAAAAGAATTAAAATGTTACACAATTCAATGGTGAGAGTACATTATATTAAGTCTCTGAATACAATTAATCAGGTAATTCTGGTTACGGATAGCATTTATAGCATTTAATCATAGCTTTTTAAAAACAGTTTTCATCATAGGACCATTACTGAAGAGATGTTTCACTATAGTTTGGAACTACTAAACCCAACCGTAGTTGTTATCTTGACAATGTGGTCGAGTTTGTTTATTGTAATGACCGCCCCCAAATGCCTTAGTACGTCTGAGACTGGGGAGAGTCAACTCTCCGTATCCGAATGCTCTCACATGCTAGGGAAGTCCTACTCACTACATTCTCGTGAAGTGGATGTTGTTTACGAAATTGAGAGGACGAAAACCGAATGTCCGGTGCTTTAACTGGGTTGGTGGACAAGGAGAGTCCACCTACGGGAGTTGGAAAACCCTCATTCCAAACCAATGATGCACATGAGTTTCAGGATCCTGAGAGAACAAATGGCATATGAACCAATCGTTGGTCACCGGCTGCCATGAGATTGCATCTCCTTACGATGCTCTACTGCCTTGTGGATCAGACCTTCAGGTCGAAGGCTCTGGGTGTGGCCCCCTAAGAAAACCACCTGGTTCGGTTTGGGCACCTGGGCAGTACCACAGCCCTCACACATATCAAATGAGATCTATGTGGCGTATATATATTTGTACCAATATCTATGTGTTAAAATAAAAATAATTGTAATGGCCCACATTGGCTGAAAAATTTTTTTGTTAGGACCTACCATCCCAGCAAGTTGGTTGGATAGCGTGGTAAGGATTAAAACCAACTAACTCACGGTCTGGAGGCGAAGTCGAGCTCCCAAACTGATAAGGGTGTGACACCAGTGACATGTTCCCACAAGAGAAAAAGGGGGTTGGAAAAGGTCGAACTTAAAAACAACACTCCTCATCTTGCTCCACACATTCCTATTGCAAATCGTTAGATTTGGAAATCACAGTGCTGATAAATTTAAAGGCGTATGTGACTGTCCTCTAACAGTTGTCCTATGAACATTGAAGTTATGATCGCAAGTCATTGGAATCACCTACCCCTACTAAAATTTCCTATACATGAACTTCAAGAAGAAGTGTCCTCCTACCATGTGGGTCATTGAAAAGTGATAATTACTCTCATGCATTTAAAGAATTTGATATCATTTCGTTTATAATCAACTCCAAAAAACGTTAATATCCACGACTTCATCAAAAATGTGATGATGGTATCAATACGTGATTGAAGTAATTTTCATCATGAATCGAAACCGACCACCTAAATGTTTCAGTTAGTTATTTATTAAAAAAAGCCTTCTCATTATACAAATTTTACTCCAGTTCTTTAGGTCATAAATAAGTACTATGATTTAAAAATCTTCCTCAATTCGAAGATAAACTTTTACAATTAGATAAATTAAGTTTACTAAAATTTCATTTTCCAAAACAAAAAACATGATTTCCTTTACAAACCTGGGATTTAATGGAACTTTCGGAGAGAATACCATCCTGTTGGTTAGAATTTTTATGATGTTCATAATGATGATGATGACGGCGACGACGACTACAAGAATTGTCGTTAGTTACTAATGCGTTATTGTCATCATGACCATAATTCGATTTTTTAATACTTGTTGATAATACAGTTGGTTCAACAGTGTTTAATGCTAAGCAATAAGTCGGAGACGAAGCTGTTGAAGTGATTTTTGGAGATGATTTTGATTGATGAGTAATTGAATGGGATGAGATAACAGATGTGGTCATTGAGTATGATGATTTTTTGCGTCTATTCTGTTTTGTCTCATCAATCATTCGAGGATCATTATTAGATCGCTCTTCTGGCAGTGGACGATATTTAATCATTTTGGAATGATTCGATTTCGTTGTTAATATAGGTGGTGTTGTATAACTGACACGAGGTGGTAGCGGAGGTGGACTAATATCAGGTGGAGGACAGTATGGATGATTTACAGAGATAGTCTTATAATTATTATGATGATGATTATGCATTATATTCGGTGATATTGTTTTGTACATAGAATCATTACAAATTATATTAGAATCCATATAATGAGTAGTGTTAGATAATTTTGACTGATTAGATGAATGATTAAAGATTTGCTGAACAGATGGAATGGTAGTAGTAGTAGTGGTAGTGGTAGAAGTAAGATTATTATAACTGTTTTTTTCATGAATTTTATCGATTAATTTTGTTGATGTTAAACGATTACTAGTAAATTGATATTCAGGAACTGAAAGGCGTCGTAATTGTTTTTTAGATAGAATAGTTGATGTCTCCGATATTGATTTAGATTGATTAGAATTATGTATTAAATAGTCACCATTCAATTCGGATTCAGTTTTAGAATTACCAATTCTATCAAATTACAAAATGCAATATGAAAAAAAAGAAGAAAAATCAAACAATCTCTATTCATGGATGGTTGTTTGAATGAAAATTTTAACAAATATTAATGATAATCTACAATTGAAGAACATATGGAACTCAAAACAATTGTCTGTCAATTAATATCAAAGTTACAATCTTCAATATGAACGTCAACACAATTTTAATTAACGGAGCTGAAACACGGAGAACTATTACAATCATCATCAAGAAGGTACAAGTATTCACAAAACAATTGTCTACACAAGATACTAAATGTCCGTTGATCTGATACCATCAGCAACAACCTACTATGGGAGAGAATGAACCAGCTTCCAGCTGAAGAGGAAATTAGGTAAAGAAGATGGAAATGGATAAGACATACATTACGGAAACCATCAAACTACATCACGAGGCAAGTCCTAACTTGGAATCCTGAAGGGAAGCGGAAAAGAGGAAGGTCAAGGAACAGATTACGTCGGGAAATAGAAGTAGATATGAAAAGGATGAATAACAGCTGGAAAGGACTGCTCAGGACAGGATTGGATGGCGAGTGCTAGTGGACAGCCTATACTCGTCCACGAGGAATAACAGGCGTAAGTAAGTAAGTACAATTAATTAATTTGAACCTAGATTTTTTCTGGATTAAGTCCTAAAAAATAAGTGGTAACAAATAATTTTTTTTCATTAAACACATAAACATTTGCACAAGGAAGCACCAAAATATATGTGCATTACACAAATCACCAACTTTGTCTTAGGGCTAGAACACTGTCCAATCACCCGAAACGCAATTAGGTGGTTTTCTTAGGGAGACATTACCCAAGCCTTTGATCTACAGGTTTAATCAATAAGGCAGTGAAGCGACGTTAGGAGATGTAGTCCCTTGGCCGTCGGTGACCAACAATAGGTTCATACACCATCTGTTCCCCCAGGATACTGGAGCCCATGTACACCATTGGTTTGGAATGATGGTTTTCCAACGTCCCTGGGTGGGTCTTCCGTATCCACCAACCTGGCTTAAGCTCCGAACATTCGATTTTCGACCTCTCAATTTCGTAAACATCTGTGGTGCGAGAAAGCAGTGAGTAGGACTTCTGCTGCAGTTGCTGTATACGTGTAGTCATGTGAGAGCATTCTGAGAAAGAGAGCTGACTCTCCCCACTCTCGGCCGTACCAGGACATTTGAGGGTCGAGAATACCACCAGACTACATACTCTATTGATATGTTATACATAAGACTGGGATCCGTTTGTACCAAATATCCGATTCATGATCAAAAAGCAGTAAACCAGAGTAAGGGCTAGACACAGCTTTATGTGACACATTTGGAAGCGCTCTACACCCAGGAAGTCCAGAGTAGAAATCGATAATAGCAAGAAAATCACATATCTATTAGGAAGTAAGTTGAGTATCTGGCTACCTAAGTTCACTCACTGGTCAATCACATCATACATTCACTGGCCACATATCAGATCATGACATGCGATCTTATAAAATATGCTACTAGTAAAGTTTAAAGGTCGAAGAAGAGAACTTTATGTCAACCTAAAAAATATTATATGAATTTTAAAAGAAATTGATGGGAATTGGGCGGAAATAAATAGAAGGTTGAAAGTGGAGTTTGTAATATGTAGCTGAAACAATCAATAAAGGCTAGTAATGTCACAAGAGTCTATTTATAGATCGTATTAGAACAAGGGCGACTGAATGAACCTTTTACATAAATAAATAATACTTCAGGTTTCTTCAAGTTGATCACGAGAAGGCAGAACCTTGTATCTTCAGTTAAATTATTCTGCACGTCGTGTATATCGGAGAAAGCATACGCCAGATTGACGCAGTGCTCACTGTTTACCCTAAAAGGAAGGATAGAGACCTATTTTTCCTGTCATAAGGGCATCTGGTGAAAAGAGATCAACTAATTTATTTTCCTTACTTAGTACACTGCGCTTAAAACTTCAGAATTGTCCACTCGATGGTCTCACTACACATGAACAATGTTTCGAAGGTTTCTACGATCCGATAAATGACTTTCTACTGTGCATCGATTAGTTAATAAAAAACGATAAAATGGCTGAACAAGGAGAATATTTGTTGATCACTTACCTGAAGAGATTTTTCAAACTTATTCGTCCACTTTTACTGTGCTTTTGTTCAGTAGGGAGATTATTATTTGAAATGGAATGTGACGATGACTTTGAATCTTTGACTAAGACAGAATTATTTGAATGAATTTCTGGACGAGATTTCGAATGAGCACGTTCAAGTTTATCAATTGTTTTGTAGACTGAAGGAGAAGAAGAGAATAAAATAGAACCTGTGGATTTTTCAGTTAAGGGATTGGAGTTTTTTGTTTTACTGGAATTTTTATGCTGAGGATTATTAGACAACTTGTCACGAGTGCCGCTTTCACTACGCGGACGATGTGGTGGTATGGGGGGAGCAGAAGATGATGGGGAAGCATTTGTATCGAATGAATTAGAGTATGTGGTAGTAGTATCAGCAGTAGTAGTGGTAGTAGAAGTAGGGTAAAATGAACGATCTACGGCATGACGGAAACTAGTATTTTGCTTTCGACTTCTTAGAATTGGTGGTTGATCTAGCTGAAACTCGATGTCTATTTCCTCTGGATCTAAAAAATAGGGATAAGAGGACAAGAAGTGAAGATGATAAAGAAAAGGCGAAAATTCCACACATATAAGTAAAACAAGCGCAAAGATAACCAAATTATTTTTTTTTCAGTCAATCATGATCTTGAAATTGTTTAGGCCAACAAATATAATGGTCTAACAGTGATCTGTTCAAGATTTAAAGGAAATACCATTGTACTTAATCGTCAACTCTGTTTGTTTTATAATGATGAAGACTCAGTAGTTACTGCTACCAGATCAATGACACCAAATCAATTGAGCTTGATCATACTCGGTCAGTAGGATGTCCACCCTAGCTCTCAAACATACGAACGGTGTGTTTCGAAGGCAAGGTGCACAAGTCATTTTATGTTTAATTTGCTCAAACATTTTATACTACTTATATTTGCTTACAGTAATTTAATAAAAAACCATGCAAAACATGCATATATATGTATCTTGTATGTACTGATTAGTTTAAATGAAACATTAAAAAAAAGCAGTAATTAGATAGCCACAGCAACCTCTTTACATAAACCAAGGAGGGGGGAATACAGTGTATAACAAAAAAAATCACACAAATATATGCGTCTTAACGAGATGAAAAGAATGAAACAAAACTCGAATTATGCGAAACTACGATGTTAGAGTGATAGACAAAAATAGTATTATAGGTTAATTAGTTGACATGAAAAAAAATTTTTTTTAAAGTTATTATAATTAACCAAACAGCACACCATAACTGAGTTACACAAACAAATACTAGAAACTATGCAGAAAAAACTCATTTATGTGCAACTACACATAAACATTAACCAACACAACATTAGTAACTATGATGTATAATTGAAGAATTGTAGGACATGTGTTTTCTAGTTTACTGATGTATCTAATCAGGTCATTTATTTCTAGAAAGTATGAGAAAGACTTTTGAAAAAAATCTAGTACACTGTTGATTGAATATAGTAAAAAGAAAACAAATACGATATAACTAGATATAATAGAATATAGAATTCTAAAGATGCAAAGTTAGCAGCAGTGGCCTAGCCGTGAAAGTAATCGACTTTCAGTCAGTACACCATAGGTTCGAACTCATCTCCAACTATTTCAATCTGAAGAAAAACTGAGTAGCACTACTATCTTTCTCTCTAACCGAGAGCCTGGTTCGAAATCTCTACTTAGAAAAATAAGTTAAATTATTCATACGATAACAGAAGAATAGATTCACGACGATCTAATTGTATTATTAGTACTTAACAAGTCATCGAAATCAGTATTCCCACACACAGAGACGCACACAGAAAAACATATTGCTTAGGACAACAATTGATGATAACAAGGGTTGGTTATTTGGTTTCGATTGACCACGTTATTTATATCACACCCAATGCTAGTTATAATAAACTCATTCATCGAAAGCTACAAAACATTCATGTTTCGTGATGAGTAAAATGTCAGTAAGTTAGAAAACAAAGATTAAATGTCCCCAACTTCGTTTAATTGTATTCAATGGAGTAAGCATTACTGATACTCGCTGTTTAAACATTGAAATACAGAACTAGGTATGTTTACATCAATTAAACCTGTAATTGGATCTAGACTAACTCCACATTTCGATAACTTAATGATATGCCATCAAATGCCCTGGTACGGCTGAGAGAGGAGAAAGTCAGTTCTTCTCCTCCGAACGCTCTCACATGGTCACGTGCATACAACCACTACCAGGGAAGTCTTACTCACTACATTCTCGTATCACGGATGTTGTTTACGAAATTAAGAGCACGAAAACCGGATGTCCGGAGCTTTAACCGAGTTGGTGGATACAGAGAGTCCACATAGGGGAGTTGGAAAACGGTCATTCTAAACCAATGGTACAATGGTGCACTCCAGGATCCTAAAGGAACAATGGCGTATGAAACTATTGTTGGTTACCAACTACCATGGGGACTGCATCTTCTGACGTTGCTCCACCGCCTTTTGGATCGGAAGCTCTGGGTGTGGCCCCTTAAGAAAACAACCTATTTCAGTTCGGGCACCCGAGCAGTATCACACCCACACACAAATCAAGTTCATCGTATGGCGCATAACTATTTGATACCTCCTTGTACCAATGTTTATCTGTTTAAATAAATAATTTAATGATATCATCATCACAAAAGATAATAATTTAAATAGACTTTAAGTACTGATATATCAGTGAACTGTAGTGTATACACACATGAAGAGAGAACATATGACTAAATCAGAATTTCACCGTATTTATACATATAATGCAACATAACTAATTTAAACTATGCATTTGTATTTATGTGCGTTAAATGAAGATAGAAAATATAAAATCACAGGATATATCGATTAATCAGTGGAGAAAGATGAATACTAATAAGATGGTCTACATGAATCACTATCAGTAAATATACAACATAGAAAATGAGAAATAAACGTTTAATCAAGCAAAGTAAATAAGTAGTATAGATAGCAGTGGTAATAGTAGTATAAGTGGAGTGATTTAACTAACGTGATTAATCCAGGAAATGTTTAATTATAATAGATTATATATATATATATATATATATATATATATATATATATATATAAACTCATTCATGCATGCAAATAAAATGAGAATGATAAGTATTGATTATCGTCTACAATCTATATGTTGTATGATAATGCAGAAAGTCAGTCGACTGACTGTCATAGTATCATTTTTAATACGTTTCGACTCAACCGTTCAAGCTATAAACATTATTTACATTCTTTGTAGATGTGTATCTCATCATGGACTAATCAAAGTTAAGATGGTGTCATCGAATCCCGGGGAGTATAGTGTACAGCTGTTTCATTCCAATATATATGGAACTCGTCATGTAATGATACCAATCAATAACACCATCATATCAAAAAGAACACACCAGTTTTATATTGGATGACGGTGAGTTAACAAACAACGAATTACCGTCATATATACATCTTCAACTTTGTAATTTATACAAAAATAAATCATCAGATAGTATATTTATTAGTTACAACTGATAATAATGGCAAGCTTCCATGAATATCAAGGGAATATGGAACAAAGTGTGACTCAAATTCTTTGAAATCTTCAAAAACTCGGAGAAATTCATTGTGCAACACTGAAATTTGATATCTTAATTTGTGAATAAATCCTAGAGAGAGTGTGTTTGAGCATTTATTATTATTATTATTATTATTATTATTATTATTATTATTATTATTATTATTCTAAGCATACGTGGGCTTCTTTACAGATATACCGGAATATATCAGAAAATTGAAAATCACCGTTGTACACAAAAACAGACTAAAAATACCAATGAATCAGCCAAGCGATAACTACCCGATTTTAGGAATAATTTCGAAATAATGTGACGAACCTTAATAGTTAATTGTTCAAATAGGAGTTTACAATAAACGGAAGATGAAAACATAATAGTCCAGTTATCTAGTGATTATGAAACAAGAATACAAATAATAATAGCTCAATAAATAGATTCAACAGTTGTCATTTCTTCAGTCTTACTTTGATGATAAAATAATTAAAGTATGATTTCACTCTTGCAAAAAAAGAATACAAAGAATCACTTAAAAATTGACTTCTACTTCTACTATAATCAATGTGTGTTCAGGGAAAGTCACGTATAATAAAGAAACCAGTGAACATATGAAAAAGGAGCTAACGCGAAGGATAAATCTTTACACTTTTTAATACAACAGAAGGATAAAATATAAATTCAATGTAAACTAGTGAAATTTAAGGCAGGCATGTGTATGTGTGTAACGTTTCTTACAAAACTTGCTTTAAGAAGAAAACTGGTGTGCTGCATAATAGTTCAATATTTCAAAATCATTAGTACAAGAGATCTGTCGAGATTGTTCATTGGATATTTTACATTACGGATTGGCTTTAGTCAAACAATCATTACAAACCAAGAGATACTGACAATTATTTCTTCCCAACAGGGATTTATTAAGAGTGATCACATACTACCTCCCCACAAAAGACTGGAATCAGGATCTTTAGATTTCGCGACTGGGGCTTGTATTTTAAACCAATGATGAGACCCAGTGTCTATTAATTACCAAAGGCCTCTTAATTCAACATTGCGTGTGTTGGTTGGAGAAGGTTAAACCGATTTCCGTTCTTCTGACTTCGTTGCAAAATTGCTACAGAAAAAAGACGTTAAAGATTGATAGTCTAAACTAAGCTTAATCCTTTTGCTTACGATATTCATAACCACATTTTCGAATCTTGTCTCATTTACTTCGATCAGAGTAGTCATGTAATTCTCACAGAACGCAGAGAGTGACGTAGAAACTTGAGTACAATTTTTTTTATAATACAGCTCCACTATAGCAGATAAAGAATGACCATGATGATCAAATCTATACCTGAGTGAGTTTATTTGTAAAGACAATAGCTTGCTCTATTTGAATAGATTAGATTGTAAATGACATTATATACCTTGGAACTGGGATGATGAAATATGAACGATTACAGACTTCATTCACATGATAATCATACACAATAGTTCATTGAAAGTCTACAATCATCATAGCTCGTTTATTCCTGATTCGTAATTAATTTAAATCGTTATACAAATTTAAAATACGAATCATCAGAACGCTCAATCTACACACATAAGCTAAATAAGTGACTACGTAATTTCCAATGTATGGTGAATAGTTATGATCTTATCTAATAGGCGATGAAAACCATGACAATAAGGAGGTTTGTAGGTTCAGAATTTCAAGTTTCAGAGAGCCATTAATATACACTTTTGACTACGACTAAAGTGGTGTGCGTTAATTGATAAATTTCAGGAAAAGAATATAAATTCGAAGTAGATCAATAAATCTGTGTCAATAGCAAACGCGGTACAGGATTTTCCCAATATTTTAAGGAACCATAAATGTGATACATAAAAAAAGGCATATATCATATAAAAGTGCTACTTAGCCAATAGAAAATGAGATAAAACTAGCCAATCATAATTAGAAAACTAAAACGTTGACCTACAAAACTGATTGGCTAATATACTGAGAAAGAATTGAGAGTATATATGGTGCAAAACAATAAGGTTTAATAAACATACCTCCGAAAAAAAAGTTTATTAACAGTAATCTAGAAATTAATTATAACAAATAAACCATTCTTTGTTTGTATGAATAAAACTAGATTTTCATATACATTGTAGATATTTGTGAAAGAGATTTCTGAGATAAATGAATAATAATGATATTAATTATTTAATTTATTAGTTGAATTCATGAGTTAATTGAAACTAGACCACCATGGAAAACCTGGAAGCACTGAACGGCCGTTACGTCCTAGTACGGGGACTCCTCAGCAGTGTGCATCCGCGATCCCGCCTCGCGAGATTCGAACCCAGGGTCTATCGGTCTCGCGCGCAAACGCTTAATCTCTAGACCACAGAGTTGGCATTCAACGATGTTAACGTTTAACTTCAATCAATCCACGAAATTGCACCACCCCGCCTACCATTGTCTTCATTGCGTGACCCGGTTGAACTCCACTGGTCATGACTTCTGATTAGAACTCCTGGTTTTCTATGGTGGTCTAGCTTCAATTGACTCATGAATTCAACTATTAAATTACTATGATGGCCACAGAAACCCCTCTGATTATAATTATTCAATTATCATTAAATCATTACATTATTATAGCAAGTATTTTATTTGGAAATAAATTTAAACAAGTGAACAATTATGGTCAAGTATTCTTTGATTTTGATTTGATTGATAAATAAGTAGAGATTGGTCTAATAGTAAAGTGTTCATCGCGGGATCTACATATCTATGGGTTGAAGATCTAGGGATGAGTCGTGATTGTTCATTACTTCTGATGATCCTTATTCAACAGCTCCCCAAGACTAATTAGTTTTCAGTAGTACTTCAATTGATGTCAATCAATGATAAGAACCACTTAAAAAGTACTTTTCTTATTTATTTTAAAAATGTAGTCGAATATCACACAATCAAACAGAATGAGAAAGGTGTTAAACAGTGAAACTTGGAAAACATTTGAAATTAACTGATCCATAAAATGGTAAAGAAAACAGATTATCCAAAAACCAGTCAATAGGACAATCATATCAAAAAGCTAAAAACAGTTGGTTTTTTGATGGAGTTTTGTTCTCTGAGCTGGGTGGTTTGGTCGTAAAGCTTTCATCGTTCTTCTGAACGAAATTATCAGCACAAACTTCAGGTAGGAGTTTAAACAATACTGCTGGAGATTTGTAGCTCAGGTGGTGTTTTTTCAAAAGGCGAACACTTCATTTCCACCTAAATTTTGTGCTAATAATTCCGTTCAGAAGAACGATGAAAGCTCCACGACCAAACCATCCAGCTCAGAGAAAAAAATCCATCAAAATCATCCACCTGAGCTACAAATCGTATCCACAGTTGGTTTTTACTCGATCTTCCAACAAAAATGCATGATATACCAATTAATGTTCTGATAGTGTGTAGTATTAGCTTAGAAGTTAGATCTCTTGATTTGTAACAGATGAATTGGAATTGTAAACTATGCTCCAAACGCTCTGATCTGAGTGATATGGTGGCATTACCAGCCGTAATACGCATAGGATGCATTAATCGGATTGCCGAGATACATTCTAAATTTACACAGTAACTGATTACACATTTGTCGAGTTCTTATCAGTCAAAGTATATATGATCGGAAGCTGGAAATTTATAAATTTAATGACAATTGCAAGTAGTTGGACCAAATATGAAAACTCGACATAGACAATTTTTCAGTCATAGGATTATGGAAAAACAAGAGAATTAGCTTGAAAAAAGCCTATTCTATAGAACCATGGAAAAAAAGAACAGTAGGTTAAGCGTTCGCGTGCGAGACCAAAGGCCCTAGGCTCGAATCCCGCGAGCGGGATCGTGGATGCGCACTGCTGAGGAGTCCCACAATAGGACGAAATGGCCGTCCAGTGCTTCCAGGTTTCTAAAGGTAGTCTAACATCAATCGGTTCATGATCTCAATTAAAAACTTAATAATTTCCACAACCGCTATACTAGTAAAAAAAAGAATACGTGAAAACTTCGCAAAACAGAAAATTTGTCGAAATCATAAAAACAATAACAATAATTATGGTTATAATAAAAACTATTGTAGAATATTAGGGGTGAAAAAGATAGAAAAAACAACCCATAAAGAAAGTGAGACGTTAAACAATAATTAAACTAATAAATTAAATCTATGTATCCATATGCTTATGTGTACACACCTCAGTGTAGATTATTAGTACAAGCTAAAAAGATCAATAACCCAACAACAACAAAAAATAAATGAGGAAGTGAATAATAAAATCTTTTAGTGTTAGAAAATGGCATTTTCATTGACTGGTTGACTAACTGACTACCGCTGTTTATCACCACAAGTAGAGACTTACAGAGATTTGGATTGGAATTTTTCGAACCTAGTTTTAAATACATTCATAAATGTATAGGTGTAAAAATGTAGATAAACAAAAACAGAACAAACTAAAAAGAAGCATTAAAATAACTGGTTATATTTTCTTAAGAGAATGAAATACATTCAATCCTGACGTGCATAGTACAATATATTTGATAAGTTCAGTTAGATTGACCGGTTGTTTGGTCAAAAATTGAAGATACAAAGAGTATAGTATTGAATCCTCCAAGCTAGATGGTTACATTATGGGGGTAGGGGCTAAATATATTGCCTAGAATGACAATGAAAGCTCCACAATTCTCAACTATTTAGCTTGGAGAAGTCAACATAAGCAAAATAATTCAATTGATCAACAAATCTTCTCTATAACACAAATATACACTTATCAATTGTTTAAAGATCCCCATCATATTAAAAGACTAATATTTGAATAAAGAATATTCTTTTCGGATTCTACGATTTATATATCCAAATTAACAATCCAAAAAATGGCCAGTTTAAGGGCAAAGTGCATCGTTTAAAGTTAAAGCATGTAAATTTATGATTATCAAGCAAAATAGAATAAAATTATTACTGATGATATGACTCATATGGAATCAGATTACATGGCCAAGATTGTATGGATAACTAAAGGTACACAAATCGGGGGTCCCACTAAGACCACGTTTAGATATGGATAACTCTCTTTATCATACTATAGCTAAATGGCTGGTAACTTTTATTGAAATTTCTCGATGAAAAACTTATAAAACATAATATTAAGGATGTATTCCGATTTGTTCACAAGGTCAAAAATGCAAATACTTTGGGACTAAAGATGATGTCTTTGGATGTAACATCATTATTCACAAATCATTATATGTGAAATAATCTCAGCGATTGAAATCTAAATAATTCAGACGTTTCGTCCAGCTAATTTATCTGGACGAAATGCACCATAAAGGTAAATTTCAAGTTAAACGGAGAAATCTATAGGTTGTAATGAGTTCACCATTAGGCCCTATACTAGCTGACATTTTTCTAGCCAAACTAGAAAATGGTCCACTCGAAAAGATTATTCAAAAATTCACATTTTACTGTCGATATGTGGATGATACGTTCATCCTCTGTAAAGATGATACATCACAGAAAGAGGTTCTTAGGCAGTTTAATGAAGTACATCCAGCTATTAAGTTTACATCTGAAGAAGAGAGTGATGGTAGAATAGCCTTTTTGGACGTTCCCTTAACTAAGATGGCGAATGGATCATTAAAAAGGAATTTAAGTAGAAAAAAATACCTGGAAATGACAGTACACACACTTCCCTAGCTTTGTACAAAAGAAACCTGATCAAAACTCTTAGTTACCGAATACGCACTATATGTTCTACGGATATAGGTGAAGAAGAGCTAATTACCTTGAGTAGTACTATTAGGGAGAACGAATACCGTAAAAATTTACACTTAAATATATGATCACAAAGTTGAGAATAGGCGAAATATAAACGGTGAATAAAAATCCCTGTTCATGAGCTTACAATTTAGAGATGTGATTAGCGAGATATTAACTCGGAGATTACGCAGAACAACCCAAAAATCTTTCAACGCCGGGAACTACGATTAGTGTTTTCTACACACCCAGTGGTGACACAGAGGTTAAAAGTTGAATTACCTGGAATGACCACCTCATTTTATATTTATCAGTTCAACTGCTCCTGTGGAGCAAATTATATTGGTTGAAGTTTTAGGAATTTGCATTTTCGTGCCCGTGAACACCCAATGTGGCTAAGCAAAGGTCTGATGAAGAAAGTGAACAGCTCGATATTGGTCCATCTAGTAGAAACTGGTCATAGTGCCAGTATAAACCAATCAACATTAACAATTTTATTCTATTTTGTTTGACAATCCTAAATTCACATGCTTTAACTTAAACGATGCACCATGCCCTTAACCTGGCCGTTTTTCGGATTATTGGTTTGAATATATGAATGGCAGGACCTGAAGAGAATTCATCGGAAGAAATATTCTTTGTTTAAGTATTGGACTTATTGATTCATTTATTAATTATAGATTTATGTTCTTGGCTTCGAACCACACTTTTAATGTGAGGCCTAGTGATATTATCCAGTTGGCCGAATCAAAGTAGGTGGAGTAGGCAGTCCGAATATGCAAAATAGTGTCTGAAGGTCGAATGTCATAACTACTGGGTCACCGCTTCACAATATACAAAAAAATTGGATTTGATAATATCAGTCAGTTAGTCATTATAAAAAAAAGATTTGGGACAAGAGTGTAGAACACTTCCAATTGTCATACCTAACATCAATACAAACACACACACACAGAGAGAGGGAATTGACTAGTTGAGAAGCAAAGTATAGCAATAAACTTCAACTACAATGAAAATCGAAACACGAGAAATACATTTTCGAAGTAAAAGTACGACCGACGATTGGAATATTAGCAATGATACTGAACTCGAAATTTTGAAGTAAAATAGAGAATGAATGCAACCATAACACTATGGACTACATTTATCACACAAAATTCAACGCATCAAGTCATTACTGATTACGAGAAGTGCATAAGCCCAAATCAAAAAGTGTGTATCCTAGAACTGGTTCAAGAGAAGAGTCAACAACTTCATATGTGGATAAGATGTCTTGATATGATCGTCTATAAATATTTTCCAGCCTACTTATGTTACAAGGACTTAGTGGTTACACTCCAAAACATCTATTGACGTAATACGACTACTCTTACAGACAACTGGCAAGAAGCAATAAAAATCTACACAGTGATTTTTTATTCACTGAAGATAACGACCATGGTCAGATGAAGACTGAAAACGAAATGTAATGAAGTGGAGTTTAATTAATCCAACAAATTTCCAAAGGATAATGAAATCTCACTATAAGTAACATTTAGATCCTGTTAGAGAAAGACAATCAATTCAGAACATTTTGAAGATGTGTTTATAGTAGTTAAAATGATGATGTAAGAATGATTAAGAACGAAGAGTTGGTTTGGAATGATAAAAATAAAATAAAATATTACAACAGATGAATGTATTCAATATTCATGAATGTATGTAGAAGTTTGAATCAAAATTAAATTTTCTGTCGAATGTTGACGCTTGAAAGAACAGTAGCTAAAGAAACTGATGATTGATAATATGTTTGACTGGATAATGTGATGTGTAGTCGGATAATTGAATGTACTTATCGTCTTCAGTGCATTTCATCAGTTAATGATATAATGCAAAGTCTGAGTAACAAATACAAACACAATCAATATTTTCATTGCTTATGTAGAGTACATATTAGTAAGGTTAATTGGGAGAAAAAAATCAGTGGAAAAAAACACGACAGTCTAGCAGTACTACCGCCGACAACTAAAGCTGAGGATAAACAATACTATAAATGAACTTAGTGTATGTGGAATTCACATACACACACACATCAACACATACGCACAAACGAGACTACCTTGATTAAAATCAGCTTTTATATAATGAATAAGGCGAATATGTAAATCAGAATAAACGAAATAAACAGTTATACAATTCAATGGAAAGGAGCAAAATCGACAGATTTCAAACACCTTTTTACTGAACACGGTAGTATTATTGACTAGGAGGGGACATAATTGATAAGCTACTCTACTACAATCAGCGGTAAATTGATACGGAAAAACGATTGTTTCAAACAAGCAATGCACATAGTTAAAAACCTGTTAGTAGGGTGTATATTAGATTTTTACAAAGTAGTAGCCAAATGACAATAAAGTAACAAGATTAACATCAAACTAAACCAAAGGCAAATACATAAAACTTTTTCAGTAGGCCATCCATGATTCAATAAAACAGATATCAATATGTTTTTTATAGAGTTATATAGACAATAAGGTAGTATTTTATTATTTGGATGTCTGCCCCCAAATGCCCTGATACGGCTGAGAGTGGGGAGAGTCAACTCTCACACTTCAAATGCTCTCACATGGTCACGTGCATACAACCACTACCAGGGAAGTCCTACTCACTACCTTCTCACACCACGAGTGTTGTTTACGAAATTAAGAAGACGCAAACCGAATGTCTGGAACTTTAACGGGGTTGGGGACAGGGGGGAGTCCACATAGGGGAAGTTGGAAAGCCATCATTCCAAACCAATGGTACACATGGGCTCCAATATTCTGAAGGAACAAATGGCGTATGAACCTATTGTTGGTCACCAGCTACCATGGGGACTGCGTCACCTGACGTTGCTCCACCGCTTTTTGGATCAGATTTTTAGGTCGAAGGCTTTGGGTGTGGCTCCTTCACCAAACCACCTATTTCAGTTCGGGCACCCGGGCAGTATCACAACCCACACACAAATCAAGCTCATCGTCTGGCGCATATCTATTTGATACCTCCTTGTACCAATGTTTATGTGTTTAAAAAAATAAATTTGGATGTCTATACCTAATATCTGTTATATCTTAAACATTGAGGAAACTGATATCCCCAAACAACAAACACAACGCTTATCAATTACTCATTATAGAGACAGATACATCAAATTACAACTTATAGTTCTGAAAAAAAAATAATTCGAGTCAAATAACACGATTCAATGATTAAAGTCAAATTGAATGAAATTCAAGCGTGATTAACCTTAATAATCGAAAATTGAATTCCTAAATAAAATATTACTAGAAATCAGTCATTGGACAGTAAAGAAACTTAGTGTAAACAAAGTATGAATGATGATGTAATCACTGAGATGTTATTAAAAGGAATACAACGAATTTAATAAATAATAAAGAATAAACATTAAATAACAATATGCATTCAATATTATACCTCGGTAAGATGTATTTGATAAAGATTGTGGAAGTACATTGTCTAATGGATGTAATGCTTTTAAAGGACCTGAGCTTGTACATGATGTTGAATTGTTAAACATTAGACCTCCTCCACTAATCGATGAATATGAATCTACATTGGCAGCAGCAGCGGCCAATCGAGCTTTATGCATTTTAAGTCGACGTGTTGTTGGCATAGTGGAATATTGTTTATCAACATCTAAATAAATATTATTATAACAAAAAATTAGAAAATGGAGAACAAAAATTATCAAAAGTATTATTTTGAGCAGTATGCAACAAAAAAATTTTTTTGGAAAAACAAATTATTTGTAAAGTACATGTTGAGGATACTGGATTCCCAGAAATCTCTTGGTAAACCTTTTATTTTTGTAATTTTATTTTGGAAGTTTGAATTTCCCGTTTTTGCGCCAAAAGCGTACATTTTTACCTTCAGATTGTAATACCTACTCGGAAAGATCCTAAATGTCATTGATTCGTTGCCTTATAAATACACTATTTTGTGACGTCTCCCAATGACTTTTTATACTGTATATATATGCTTGAGTTGTGTGTTTGGTTTGTTCGTGGTCCTGGCTGCCTGTGGAATATACCTTTCCCTCATTTGAACCTGGTCTGAAGCTGGGACCCATTGAAATACTTTAGTTTGTCTTGCCGTTCGGTTCAGCGATTTGGGTATTCTCGTAATCTCTTCAAAGATAGTATATGACTAGCAACGGAGTCTAGAACACGGTGCTTTTTTCTAATTAAGACTCCACAGTTAGCAGACGGACAGGTATCATCAACATAGCCTGGCACAAATATCATTAGTTCACGTTACCATACTTGATCAGCACAAAGATATAAAAACAACAAAAGGGATTGAAATAATGTAATATCAATGATACAAAGGAACACTAAACATTTGGAATATAGTTCGAATAATAGAGTGGAAAAGTATATCTGAAGGGATACTAGGATTCCGGATCGACTCAATTGTCATGTGGACGCCAATAAGATTATATGCATCTACCAACATGGCTCAGATCAATTAGTAAATGACTTCACAAACTGATGTCATGTTTTATTTTGGCCTCCTTTACTTCTATTTAAACCTACTTCCACACTTGCAAGGATCTCTTGTAGAGGTAGGAGGTAGTTAAGTATATGTAATAAATGTCTCGACCATATCCATCATAATCGAACAGATTTATGAATTCATAAAAAGTCTATACAACCGATCTTTTTACCTTGGAAATCAGCATTAACAACACTGAAGCGAGTTACAAATAATATGTTATCCTCTCCTTTCTGCTTTATCGACAAAATTCTCACATATTTAGTTGATCTTTTGATCACACATAATTATCAGACTACACTCGTTTCGTTATTACGTGACCATTATTAACATTTTATTGAAAATATTCTCAATGCACGTACTAGATATGATGGAATCTGATAATTTTTTATAACAAAATGGTTTAAAGAATTTGGTATTGATTTAATTACTTTATTATTCATTCATCATTATTTTCATGAACACCTCTAAGCTTGTAGTGGTATTATCTAACGGTTAGTCTCTTATTGACATATGTGATTCCTGTGCGTATTGACTCGATATTACCTTAATTCATAAGCATTATAAGCAAAGATGGATAGTGGCTAGCAGTGAAATTTAGACGCGGATTTCGTTTTATTTGCGACTCGTCGGCTGGATGTACATGCATCTTCTCAATATTGATGTTCACTTCGAGACTTGAACCCGGGACCGTTCGCTTCAAATACCATTGCGTTATCCACTTAGTTACTGGGTCCTGAGAGCCACTTGCTTATGCGATGGGGTGAAGTTTAAACTCACTTGGTACAACCAGCTGACGAGTCCCAAATAGGGCGAAATACGCGTCTTGGATTCTACCGCTAGCCATTATCCATCCTTGCCTATGTTACCATTTAGTTATTTTTATGAGTAGAGATGAGTAGGTTGTACGATAATTTGACACAAATAGTCCCCCCCCCCCCATGAATTGAATTCAGTATGATCTGTTGTGATCTGTAGAGTCAACTAAATCTCGAGTGAGATAATGGTTCACCGATAAAAGTCGATAAAGATTAAGTTATGTCAATAGGAATTGAAGCCGTGGTCCCCAACCGGGTGATCTAAATGTTCATAATAAGTTCTCATTGTTCTGAGTCCGACTATAAGTAGAATATGTGAAGTGTATTACTGAAGAATCCTGGAATAAAGCGAAGCATTTGCCGAATGTTGATTAGTGTTAAAAGTTGTATCTCTGAAGTTAGTCAGTTCAAGTTGAAAACAATCTTCAAATGAATTTAATTTGTTAAGTCATTTTTTAAAATTTATACTAATTAGTGAAATATTAAGCAAACTAAAATTACCTTCTGGCATTTTATAACGATTGGAAGAATATTTGTTTGAAAAAACGAATACTGTGAAGCATCCACATGACCATGACGTTTTTCCGAAACACTACGACGTCCAAATCCATCACGTAAAAATTTCTATTAGATGGTACTGATAAATTTCTTGATGTAGGATAGTTTACTTTTAACAACGATTCTGTTGATAACACATGATTATCCTCATGAATATCTGATCTTTGACTAGATAAATGTGAATGAGAATCCCCATGATAATCATGATGCAATATATTGATCCAATTTCAGAAGATATCGAGTCAGATCTATATAACAGACGTCGACGACTATCATTTAATGTAAACGATAATGAACAAGTATCTTGTGAATCAGCTGGGCTATTCAATTTACTATGTTCATGACGACCAGGATGACCCTTTTCTACTGCTTCACCACGTATTGTTTTAATGTGTCTACAACTAAGATAAGAAGAGATCTGATAGTTTTGTTTATAGAATGTTGTGGTCATTAGTGTCTTGTCGGAAATACCCTAATAAATTCCATGTGAAGGTTATAGGCAAAATAAATGAACTATACAAGAGTTTTAATTTTCATTATGATCGTAATAAATATAGAGCAAAATTAGTTTACATTAATATTGATATTACTGTCAATCTATTGATGATGTGATTTGAAGTGTAGCAGTTCATGTTGATATACATCTCTGTACCAAGTCCTATGCAGTTCATAACTAACTACAACAATGAATGTATTTATCATCAAATCTTGATGAATCTATGTTCAATGGAATATAAAAACGACCTGTTAAGTCAATTCAATTTAAAAAACATTCCACACATAGATCATCCAGCCCAGTGCTATAAATGTGAATATATATTTGCTATCTAAAGCGTATACATTATAAAACTTATCTCAATATAAATCTCCATCAGCGAGAGAGTTGATGAGACTAGGACCAAAAATTAATTACACTCTAATACTTTAGAGCTCTCACCACACAAATAAGTTAATAATAGATTGAAATTAGATGTTTAAATTGTTTGTTCTGGCTAGCGTTTTTTTAGCAAGGCTTTTTTCTACGAGATAGGGTTGCTGACCCCATGCCCAATCCTCTTCTTTTACCCAGGCTTGGGATCGGCAGTAACCCTAAAAGAGCTACAGGACAAAGTTCGATGGCGAGTCTTGATGGATGGCCTACGCTCCTCCACGAGGGATAACGGGCGTAAGTAATTAACAATGAAATTATAGAGAAAATTTATAGCACGAGTTGTGTTGTATTCTCTTAGCTGAATGGTTTGATCAAAAAGCTTTCATTTTTATTTTGGACAATACCAGTAGAGCTTACCTCCCATATAAAAAAGAGGAGAGACTTTTAGTCATTCCACAAGTGTTAAGTTACTCTGTTCTGACGAACTAGTCTATGAACGATTGTCCTCCATGTTTTAATCAGTTTCACCTATCATTTTGTTCCAGTTGAATGTGTTCGCATGACTAAAATCTAATGATGCGAATTGGTGTTGGTTTTTTTCGCATAGATTGATTAATCAAATGTATATTGACCTGTTTAATAGTTGACCTGAATATCATCATACCAGAATATTCTCGGACTATAATTTTCACGTTTTCCTACTTACATTGAATACGTGGTTGTCTACGTGCAGTGAAAGGATACCATGCCATTTTTACTGCTATTTTTTGTTGGTTTATGTGTATAGAGACACTGGATGTTCAAGATGATGTTTATACTAGTAGGTAAAATGTATTTTGTAAATAATATTCCATTTTTAACTTCGATGTTTTGTTTTTCAGTCTACATAAAATGGAATAAAATGATCGGTTGACTTATGAGGGATGTTGATTCCGAACCACTTTAAAATCGTTGTGCTAATATCTGGGATGAATATCATATATGTGTGAAAACACCGATCATGGGAAAAGAGACCGGAATGTTATGTTATCCTAGTTTAAGAGTCCTTTTCAACCAGAGAGTGGCAGGTCGAAACTAAAAACCTTTAGGTATCACGATGTGCACTTAACCTTTAAACAATTAAATTAGCACCCAAATGGTTAACATTTCTAATTTCAATCAATACGAGATTTGTTTAGTGGTTTACGAAGATAATCTTTTGTTGATGCATCAACCTACTGGGCACTGTGATAAAGTTGCGAGTGTAACTATGTTTACTGAGAATGGGCAGACAACTAAATAGTTCATTTTTACGTGGAATAAGCACTGAAAAATAATGAAAGCTTCGTAGTATAATAACATATTTTGTAGACAGTTTATTCATTGTACTTGATAGCAATAATCTTCAACCGTTAGACTTGTATTTCAGTGAAGGCAATATGAGATGGAATAATTTCAGTGAAAAAATGTAATTCGTGAACTAAGTATCTACAGAGTTTTGATTCATATATGAAGATTGTTGACACTATGCCTCTTTACGATACATAGTAGAATCCAGGTGAGAGGTTCAAACATCCAATCTGACGATTTAAAACTGAGTGTTTGAATCACTAAACCACCATTGATCATGAGAACCATTTACATTCACTAATCGACAACAAAACAAGTAACAGTAACACAAAATTAATAGCCTAAATAATGATTTAAAGAATGGGTTTGGATGTATTAGAGGTCAGTTATTAGACCATCAAGTCAGACTGAACATCATCACAACAGTAAATCTCTATTCTATAAATCACGATACTTTATTGCTTGCATTGCATAAAATATTGCGTCATTGGGTATTAACCTCAAAGCAAAATGGGTGGTAATATTCAGTCACTTAATAAAACTTGATCCATAGGTTACGATGAACGATAAAAACGTATCCTACTGATCGTATCTAAACCAAAGTCTCAATGTGACGAGTAAATCAAATATTTTGACAAAACTACAAAGTTTGTTTACACTCACAAACACATAGAAATCATTTTACCTTGGTGGATGTGCAGATGTTAGTTTCAATGTATCGCCAACACTTGATCGACGATCATTTTGGTTCTTATATCGATGAACCGTGAGAGTGAATGAGGCTGACGATTGTTCGGAGTTACTAATATTTCGCTCATGACATTGTTTGATAACATTTTTCAACTTATTTACAATAGTCTAGAGTAAAACAAATACCCCAAAATAAGTAAACGAATGAATCCAAGGTAGTATTATAAAAATAAGTATTGAAGAATAGATATGTAGTTTATCATCACAAATTAAACAATAATACTAGAAAGTTGTAGCTCAGGGGGAGTTTTTTTCAAAATTCGAACACTATATTTTCACCTAAAGTTTAAGCTAACGATGTTGTTCAGAAGAACAATAAAAGCTTCACGACCAAACTATCCAGCTCAGAGAACAAAACCCCACCTAAACAATAATGAGTTTTCGTCGACAAATAGTGAAAAAAAAACATTAGTAAGAGTTTTGTAAAGCACTAAACATCTAAGATCAGTAGCTCAATGGATAGTCTTTTAGGAATTTAAAACAAAAAGTACTAGGTTTGAATCACTATGTGAACATCAACATGAGATATAGTGACATTCAGCCGACGAATCCTAAATTGGAGAAATACATGTCCTTGATCCCACTATTAACTACATACCATTTATATGAAAATATCAAAAATTAGGTAAGTAGTAACTTTGCAATAACGAATAATTCATATAATCACATATAAAGCTGATATTTAAAAAGAAGGAATGGTAGGTTACACCATAAATTAACATTTTGAAGTAAATACTTCCTTTTCATTAGATAATAGATATAATAGCAATCAATTGAATAGAATAACATATGTTTATTTTAGTTCTTCAGGTTCTCATCAGCAATCTAAAACCTGAAGTATTTATGTATTATCTTGAAAACAAGTAGCAAGAATAAGAATTTGACAACATAACAGAGTACACTGAATTATACATTTATGTTGTGAACAGTAGGTAATCCGACTGTTAGGATTTTCAACACGAGGTCGTATCATTACATCCAGTTTACTTAATGGAATACGAAAAGATCTACAAGTTCCATGTGCTTAACATTACCATATAGCATTCGATTTATTTAAAGAGTACATGAACTTTAATAAATAAGGCATTTGTTTAAATATTGTTCTATAGAGTATAACGGGTATGTATGTAAAATCGAAAAACTGAAAGAAGGATTATTAGGATGAAGTTGTGAAGATTGTTGAGATCATGAATCGATCAATGTTAGACCACCATTGAAAACTTGGAAGCACTGGATGGTCTTTTCGTCCTAATATGGGACTCCTCAGAAGTGCGTTGATTGATTGAAGTAAGAAATTTATAACGTTGGAGCCAGCTCACTAGTCTAAAGGTTAAGCGTTCGAGCATGAAACCTGACGTCCTGGGTTCTAAGCCCGTGTGCGAAATCGAAGGCGTACACTGTTCACGACTCCCACACTAATACGAAACGGCCGTCCAGTGCTTCCAGGTTCTCAATGGTGGTCTAACATTGATCAATTTATGGTTTCAACAAAGAAAGATTCATGAATGTTGAAAAGTGACTAAAAAACAAATGCTATCCAAAAAAAACCATTAAAAAATAAAACACAACAAGTCGAATGTGGCTGCAGTCAACAAAAAATCAACCTTCATCCATCTCAATTTAAAAAAATAATAATGTTGCAGTGATCGCCAGTAGAATTTTGAACGATTCAGTAACAAGAACCTTTTCTGGAACTTAACTATTAACCCTGTATCAAACAACGTATTCAATAAGTGAATAGTCGATAAGTGTCTTTTTTATGTTACCGTCAAATTGGTTTATAAATTTACATGTATTTACAACGGCAGTTACATTGATCGAACGGGAAATGAGGTAATCATTTGAATTCTTTAAACATGTTTCACAAAGCAACCAACCAAAATGAAAAAAGCCTTTTGATGAATGGTTCAATCTTCAAAGATCACTTGAACACAGAACACCAAGTTGATACCTTGAAAATCTTCCAGTATGATTAATAATCAACTGAACTGTAATATTTTCAAATTTACAATAGCCATTTCTATCACGTAACCCAAAATCTCATTTCTATGTTCAAAAAGGAACGGTTGATATTGTTTATCTTTGTCTTGATAATATGAAATTTATTTGATTACATAATAAGAATATTTTCAATGATTTCATTCGATGGATTACATAATTATGTCACTTTGTCAACTCTCTTCTACTTCAATGAATCTATCTTTACTTAACTAACTGATAATTACACATTTTATTCTTATCATAAGCACTAGTTTGTTACACGTAACCACTTACTTATAGCCTTTGGGAATTTTCTTGAATATAATTTTTTTCCATTTTTCTTCAATCTGAATAAGTCAAGAGTAAAATTATTGTTCTAGTTTTGACCGATTTCAACTGTTTAAATATTTTCGACCCATTTTGTAATTATGATCTTTTTTACATGTTGTTAAGTTTGAGAATTCTAAGTTTCATTCCTGATGCAATCCTGAATTCACATGGTTAAGGAGTTGTTATATACTAAGATGAAACAGCTGATCAACGAGTATCTTACTTACTTACTTACGCCTGTTACTCCCAATGGAGCATAGGTCGCCGACCAGCATTCTCCATCCATCCTGGTTAAACGTAATTCATGAAGTAAAGAATATACAAACCGACCAAACTCCTAAAATCCTGTAAGCTCATAATAAGGACTGAGTATAGATTATCTAACATCTACAGACTTCAAAATGATTTCTGAGTACATAAAAGATGATTTTTTTTCTTATCCAATTGCCTATATATAGCTTTTACAAGTTCGAATGTTCCTAATTCATGTACTTTGAACTCCTTAAACACTATTTATTATTTATTTATTTAAACACATAACCATAGCTACAAGAAGGCACAAAATATATATGCACCACATAAATCATTTGAATACTGCCCGGACACCCAAACCTAGGCAGATGGTTTTTTTATGGGACCACACCCGAAGCCTTCGACCTAAAGGTTGAGCAACGTCAGGAGATGCAGTCCCATGGTAGTCGGTGAACAACAATAGATTCGCACGCAATTTGTTCCTTCAAGATACTGGAGCCCATGTGTACCATTGGTTTGGAATGATGACTTCCCAACTCCCCTATGTGGACTCTCCGTGTCCAATAACCCGGTAAAGCGCCGGACATTCGGTTTTCGTGCTCTTAGTTTCGTAAGCAACACCCTGCCGCGAGAAGGCAGTGAGTAGGACTTCCTAATAAGCACTAACTTTCAGCAATTCAATAGTCTCCAGAAACAATGAACAAAGAAACAGGTCGGAAATATGCTAGAAACAACGAAAAACATACGAAAATCGGCAACCAATCTCCTAATTGTTTAATCAAAATAAGAAAGATATAATCAATCGTCTTACAAACTGTTTTCGAAAATTATCAAACATAGTACTGTTGACATTTTTCCTAGCTCCAAAGGAATTTTCTAAGAACTCCCAACAATTAGAAAGAAAAGAAAATAATCCTAGCTAGTGTTCGCTTTCAACAGATACACAACAGCATGCATGACTCAACATATATATATACTGATCAAAGGGAAGAGAATATGAGTTCGACTTCAATCTAATTATAGATTTCTGAAATCTTCTGAAATCCAAGAAGTTTTAATTTTTTGGATAAAATTAAGTCTAGCCTCTGTATACAAAAGGAATATATTCTATTCTCGTCTTCAGTCAGTCAGTCAGTAACAACGTAGAACTTCGTAAGTACGTACATCAGTCCGAGTTGCCATACCACATTAGCACAGAGATCCAGTTGTCGATTCAAATTCCGTATTGGTGGAGGTAGTAAGAGTATAAGCAGTGCGCGGAAACATTAGGGTTCGGAGATGTTATTCAAGCGAAATAAATTTCGAAAGAGAAAAAAGAGACAAGGAGGAATCAGGAGATCAAAATTTGGGAGAACACAAAGAGTGGATGCACCTGCGCCATTGCAAATGATTTTGAGCCATGTCATTCAGAGTCTCTAACTATCGGTTGCTATCATCTCGCGATCCCCAACCAGGTAGTCTACACCTACCAACATGACTCAGTCCACTTGTCAGTGACTTCATGGACTTGTGCCATGTTTGGTCTGGCCGCCCCTAGCTTTCTTCCAACCTACTCCTATACCACTGAACATCGCACTTCAAGGCAGTCGGTCGTTGGGCATACGTAACACGTGTCCCAGCCATCTCAACTGATCGAGTTTCACTACTTCATCAATGGATTTGCCATCCTTACCTAGTACCCGTTTCCTAACAACTCCGTTACTTACTCCATGATCCCAGGATATACGAGCAATGTTTCGCTTTCTCGTCTTAATACTTTATAATTAATAACAGTTTCAGCATGATTGATGGAATAAATGCTTTATATTGTAATGAATCTATCATAGTTCCAAACACTTATCTGATATCTTCAGGTAAGGGAAGAAGTCAAATGTTAATATTTTTAAAGTCACCCATACATTATTACATGACATGTTCTATGAAATTCAAAGAAAATCAATTAATTGTAATTACAATTCGCCAATATGTGAATCAGAATAAATATTATCATTCATTTTAGCTTACTTTAGCATTCATTCCATCTACAGATTCCTCATTAATTGCAACAAGACGATCGCCAGTTTTTACAGTTACATGATTGTTTGAAGTAACAAGAGTATCAGGCAGAAGACTATCGACATATAAACCTGGTATAGGAGAATACTGAGATGGAGAAGCTGGTCTTGTAATTGACTTTGTAGTTACTGTCTGTGGTGATGATGTGGATGAAGATAATAATGATGATGTTAAAATATCATTGGACCATTTGAAATTGATTCCTAATACTGGAGGTCCTTTTATAGTATCTGATTGATTATTAGTAGTATCCAATGGAAGTTGATACTCAAAGGTACAAGTCATAAACGGCTAAATTTTAATAAAATGGAATGAATAAGAACAACCGATAATTATTTGAAGCTGACTCACCAAGTACAGTTATTTATGTGATTTGCTCTAAGTAACATATTTATTATGTAAGAGCTAATGTAATTCTACCCAGTTACCAAAACCAAACTAGGCAGAGCAAGATTTCTATCTGAGACTTATTGGTTGAAAGTCGAGATTTTTAACCAACTAAGTCATCAATGTACCACTGTAAGTTAGATAAATCCAACTATCAAAAATAAGATGCATAACTCAACAACTCAAGTCTAACCAATGATCAACGTCACATTCTAGATTTAGCATAAAAGTAGCCTGGTGATGCCTACATTAGAACATGACCTGATTCATGATCATATGTAGGTCCATGACTTTTCCAAATGGTTGATGAATTGGGTCGATTTTGATGTGTTTATTGATCGTTGATTTACCTAAATCCAAGTGCTTAGAAACACTTTGATCTTCTGTATATTTTCTCTATCCAAAATCTCAACATTTTCCCAGTTGAACATGTATCCACGTGCATTGATATAAATGTAGACATAATATGATGTTTGACAGCTAGTTAGTGTTCATATAAACGAAGATAAAAAAAGGTGCCTACTTATCTAATGTAGTGTTTCTCACAGTTGGAACAGTTCATTTTAAAGATGTTCATCATCAACATCAAAAAAATCCATGGTCAAACCATCCAACTCAGAGAACAAAACTTAACTGAAACCATACACCGCCTTAACTACAAATCTTCATCAACTCAAAGTTCCATATCTATCAAATTTGACAATGTCTATTACTGAATGATTGACTGTACAAAGTTCAGTACCAGGCAACAACATACAAACATTCCATTATTCATAAACAAAAGTTGATCCTAACAATTAAGATGAAAAGAAAAAGCAACTATAATTTGAAATCAATATCAATAAACGTGATAAAATTATCAGCTATCATATGAAATCCATAAAGACGAAATGATTATTCTCAAACTTCTTTGATAAATAATACATTAACATATAAATGAATACCCTTCTTCTGTTTTCTTTACACAATCACTTTCTTTTCTATTTCATTATCATTCTCTCAACATAATCAGTGAGTATACACACACACGTATGCACACGCACACATACATACAAACATATACACAGATCAGAGAGTATGTAGAACCAGATAAAAGGTTCAATTCAATGGTATCTATCAAAATTTGACAGTTTGATTAGGAATGTGTACAGAAGATTTTTTCTTCTTCTTAAAAATACCAGTGATAATTATCAATCAACTACAGTGATCATACTGATAAAAGAACAGAATTTCTCACATTAATTTTTATCACAAAAACTAACAAAAATAAATAAATAAACAAACAAACACGAGCAACCCTGAATAATAAGTAAACTAAATGAGTAAGGTATATTGTAGTCTCGTGTATGACGTTTACTAGTTCACAGTGGAAAAAAACAAACAGTGATCGGGTGAGATAGATAATGGCTAAAAGTGGAATCTAAAACGTGTGTTTCGTCCTATTTTTTGGGACTCGTCAAGCATCCACGAGTTGTTGTTCAACCCAGGACTCGAACCCAAATGTAAATAAAATGATTTTAATGTAACTGGATCATTGTGTGTAAGTGGGTGTTTTTAAGCAGTCAGTCAGGTTTCATTATTCCACGAAGATTATCAATACTATCACACTTGATCGATAGGATTTAATCAATTCTAAAGGACCAGACAAACAAAATATTAGTCACCAATCATTGATTAATCAATGTAAATATCTCAGTATTAAAGGAGGTTAGTTACACCCTGAATGACTCAGTAATAACATCTCATACTGTGAATGATGATGTGAGTGTTATAACTTGTGGCCTGTGTACCCTGTTAACGTATAACGTAACAATACCGCCAATTAGAGAACAGTAATTTATCAACGCATAAAACCTGTACGAGCAGTTCAGAGTCTTTATCGGTCCTTATTCCTAACTAGTCCTGCCTGCTTGTTGATTACAGAACACCAATCTCAGCCTTTGTGGTATGAATAATGTATTTCAAACATACTGGGTTTATATACCAACCAGACAGACTACATCGTACCATAAAATAGGAAACAACATTTGTACGAAATTTAGCCAAAAGTGGCTATGAACATGGGAGATAGTAATTGATAGACAGGGCATAACTCAAAAATGGTAAATCATATAATAATAGTTCACAGGTCAAAATAAAGCTCATAATAAAAGAGACACGAATATGAATAGTTTAGTTACTTGACAATTATACGATAAAAATATACGTATAGTATTGGTCCATAAATGGGTCCCAAAAGTTACCATTCCTTATTCTCATCGGGATATAACAGTGGGTTCGAATGCTACAGTTACTTTAAGATCCCAGATACCACTTGTTATTGAGTGACAACTAAAAATAGACCTAGATTAACAAAGGTATCCTAACAACTACGTCCGACCATTTAACATATAAACATAATGCACGTGATGTTCACTGATACTTCTAAAACAAGTAAGGTATGTGTTAATAAAATTGCAAAGAAAAACAAATATATCTGACCAAACAGGTCAGAGTATATAAAATCTTTCCACATACCACTTCAAGACTGAATTTATCGCAATATCCATCTAATCCATCTTGCAAACAACGAAACGAATTTCAGCAGAATGTAATCTTATTTTGACTATACAACATCGAAACCATCAACTACGTCTCTAAGTTTTGCTGAAGAACGTAGTCTGTTCATCACCGTAATAAATTCAGATGGCTTGGAATTACAATTCGGTATTTAGACAAAAATAAAACGTTACTTCACTTGGTATTGTTTGGCTTGTATCTTTCCATTGATGTTTAAGACTGTAATTGATCATTTACTGTTGTAAAGCATGTCGCTAAGTACATGAATGTTTGAAAAATTCAACCACTGCAATCCACATAACCTCATCAAGAAAAGTCACCAATAAACATAATAAAAAGTGACATTTAAAAAAAATACAATGAACTTACACGTGGAGGTAAGTGTTTTTGTGAAGATTTGCGAGTATTCGAGTCTAAATCACAAGACATTTGCCGAGATATAAGCAAATCCACTTGTTTCCCTGGTGTCAATGATCGTAACTGTGATAAAACTTGATTTAATGAACGAACTTCTTCACCGTCAATAGCCAATAGACGATCACCGGCCTGGGAATGAATAAATAAATTATAAAATATTTTCGGCTTAACATCTGTCGTATCGGATATTTTCATTGTAATGAGATGAAAATGAATAACTTAAAATATTAGTGAAGTTGTAACCAGAAGAGAATGAGATAAAAAATACAATCATGAGGTCAGTAATGTGCATCTTGTCGTGTACTGGTACTGCCAGTAGAACTTAAGACTTGTAAACTGACAAAACTTTAGACACTTTCAAAAGTGCTCTCTGATCAAATATAGATATCCATTCATTATTCTAGATAAACTGAGCTTAAAAACGGGCTTAAAATGTGATATTGCAAAGAGTGGAAACTTCTCACCACCACTAAAAGTGGCTTCATTCACTTGAGAAATAAAGTTCATGTCAGTAACTTATAGTAGTTCTTTCGAGGTGTTTTGTTATATTAGAAAATAATTGCATACTACCAGTCACTAGAGTATCCGTCTGTAACAACAGCACAAGTTATTGAATAACTAAGCGAAGACTAGTACAATAAGCTATGAGACAAAACACGTTCTTTTCCGATGGGGTGAAGTTTAAATTCACTTGGTGTTACAGACACATCCAGCTAACTAGTCCCAAATAGGACCAAACACGTGTCCTAGATTCTACTGCCTGTGATTTAAGGCAATATCGAGGCAATCCGCGCAGGATGTACATCTGTCAATATGAGACTGATCAATTGCAGTCCTAAACATCAATGCGAAAACTCAAGCAACCAATACAAGTTTGGTTTGGCAGAACTAATCTTATGTATCCATCAGTCCAGTACACTTAATTAAACATAAACCTCTAATTGAGTGAAGAGAAGCGGTTCGCTTAATTAATTCTGGTCTTGTAAGCAATCAATCAACACTCGGTCGTACATCATAATCAATCCAGATAATCAACGAACTAGAGAACTACTAATTGCGCGAATTTATTTTAACCTGATTGTCGATATTTAGAACTTCATCGATGAGGTATTTGTTCACAGATAGATTTCTTGGATAAGTGTTTGAGTAAATGAAAACTGGTAAATTCAGTTCTGAGTATTAACAATCGAAAAGAATAAACCATTTTATGTACAATAGTAAGTAACAGACACATTTTTAAAAATCTATTATTTATTTATTTATTAAACTCCCATCGATATCACATACAATTGGGCAACACACGAAATTTGTGTGAACTGGGATACTGCTCAAGTGATAAAACTAAAGCGGATCTTTTTATTGAGGCCCAACTCCGTGAACCTTTCATCATAAGATCTAGTCTACGAGATAGTGGAGTAACGCCAGGAGTTGTAGCCCCATGACGGTCAATGAGCAAAAATAGATTTATACTTCGTTTGTCCCCTAAGGATCTTATAACCCATGTACAAAACTGGTTTGAAATCAGGATTTTTCAACTCATCTAGAGTAGATCTTCTATAGTTACCAAACCAGTCTAACTCCCAGACGTTTTCTTATAATTTTGTCGGTTTGGTATAGAAAATGTCTTGCTGAGTGAAGACAGTGAGTAGGATTTTATCAGACAAGACTGTATAAACGATCATATGAAAGCATTTTGAAAGGGAAAATAGACTGTAGTCATTCTTGACAGTACCAGGGCGTTTGAAGGCTGAAGAAGCTGATTTCTAGACTAGAGCATATTAGTACGACGTTTAAAGAGGGCTGTTAACTAAGGTTTTAGTCGAGACATCAACACTCAGATACAGGTATATCCAGCTGAAGAACTGTGCATAAAATGAAAAACATTTCCTATCAAAAGTCTCTATCCAAAGTATACAATAAAATAAGTTAGATTCAATAGTTCAGTAAAACACTGACCAGTAAACGTCCATCTTGTATAGCAGCGCCATCAGGTAAAATCTTTTTCACATACACTGGATCAGACATTTGTGAACTTTGTGTTTGTGTATCACGACTAGTCAATGTGAAACCAAGACCGGTAGTTAACATCTTTGTCAACTGAATATGCATTGTTTGACCAATAGTTCGAGTATTGAATGCATTTGGATCTTTGCTTGACTACGAAAGATAGAAAAAAATGAAAAAACTTTATAATCAAAGACGATTTTACAAATAATTTATTATTACCTAATTAACTAAATGCGCAGGGTTGAAGTGTGCAAAATAATGTTTTTTTCCATAAGGGTAAGGACCCATGAATTCTTCCTCTTTAGTTATTGTTTACCGCCTAAGAGAATGAAGAGGCATATCAAAAGCGAAACAGTTATCACCAATCATATTGCATGACCGTTGCATTTTATCACAAACTGACTTGAAATTGCACCACTAGACATTGACCCAATCAATAAATGGCATTACGAGGTCGCTGATGATATTCATCTCACCTACAACAAACCTGAACCATAACACTTAATGTTTATCACTAGAATGTCGGAAATTAATTGAGGTAAGAGCTAGAAGATTGGATGTCAACCCAGTGGTTCTGATAGTTTAGGGCACACCGCGATACCTGTAAGTCGTGTGTGTGTGTATTTATAAAGTCTCATACAAGAAGGAAACAGCTGTTCATTGCTTCCTTGTATTTTAATGGCAGTTTCATTGAGGTTAATTTTTGGCAGGCTCAGTCAATGAAGACTCACAAGCACACTTGACCGACTCACCACATTTCTTTCATACCTTAAGATTAACCTCCACATTGCCAACATGAATATTTACTAGGCACGAGGAGCGCTTCAACGACATCTACAGTCAAAACCCTGAACCTTGTGAATATCCTCTTCTTCTATAGACAATGATTCACAACCATAGAGCAACACAGAATTGACTACTGTTCAGTTTATTCGTCTTATCATTGTCCAATGGATATCTTATTTATGTTACAAATGAAGTAATTTTTTGTAAAACTTAAGCGATCTCTCCCATCACTCAGTCGAAATCCAAACGTTCACATTTCTAACTATAGTTAATAGACGATATGACGTGGTCAGTGATTATAATCATCAATTATAGAATCTAACGTGTATAAAACAATGATCAGATTATAATTATTTAATAAATCTAGATATATTCAAGAGAAAAACACACATGATCAAAACCTTACTTACTACATCATCATAAATCTTATCATTGTGAATCACATTGATAAGATAAATGAAAAAAAGAAAAGATTGATTGACCGATCAGTCTGATTAACTTAGCAAATTACAGCAACACATGATGATGATCATTATCATGAAGAGCACTCATCGACTCACAAACACTCATGCATATATACAACATACATTCACACATACACAAACACACGATCTTACGATCCGTTTTTAATTTACATGCAACAATGAGATAATAATAATAATTTTCTTTTTATATGAAGTAATATTTATCTTAGATATTAAATCAATGTCAATTTCGAAACGATTATAATTAGTAATCTACATTATATATAGTGTTGTGTGCTATTGACATCGACGGATATAAGTAGTATGTATCACCAATCGAAATCGGAATGCCTGGAGGCAGAAAACTGAGGAAATCGTAGAGAACAGACCGAATACAGTGATTGGTATGGAAACGAAGAAACAACAAAGTCTGATACAATTGACGGATATTTCGCAAATGAAGTATTTTTTACTGTATAGTTTTCAGGTTTTACTAAGAAATTCTGTAATTTTGTATTCAAACACGTTTGGTTGTCCCCCATTCATGTGTTCTCGTTCACTACTATATATATGAAGTTAGTATTAAGCATTTGGATCCAATGAATCAATAAAGAACTCAATAATCTATCTTATGACGATATGTTGTGCTTACTAATGGTTAACTTTGAAAAGTTCTAGTGAGAAGCCATGACCAGTGTGCAGTTTGGATTCATGATCGAACATAAAGACAAAAATATCACACACGACAATAATGATTTAGTCTCATCTATAGGGTAAGATTGCCATAATAATGTAAGTCTATTGTAACTGACTTCAGTTTTCAAAAAAAACGTTAATAACTACGAAACATTAGAGAGTTATTCGTCTGGCGAGACTATAATTTTTATGGACGAACCAATCAGATATAAGATAGCAGATTTTGTATTTTTGCGTGAAACTCATTCATCTATTTGGCTAAATATCATTTTGGCATTTTAGCTTATATCAGTTGGTGATAAAAACTCTAAATGGAGTTTCTAACCCTAATCATCAACTGTAAATCATAATTCTACTTTTTCACACTGGTTTATAACCTTTATGTTAGTCCTAGTTAGTAGGTGAACATTCTCAGGGTCACTTTAGCGTCGCTCAAAGGTCATCCATAATCTCACATAACACCTATTTACAACTTCGAAAACTAGCATCAAACTACAAACAACACAACTCAATAGTATTCAATTACTATATTTTCTAGAGATTTTAAAAAAGTAATCTGTCCGTAATTCTCATGGACATACACATACACATATACAGATATACATATGTAAATGTAACAAGAGTATACCAAGGTTACAATGATTTGGAGAGAAGACAATATTGTGTTTCACTACATCATCACAATCACATGATGCATACATTTAATTATAACTATATGGTTACAAAATAGTGTTATGCATAACTGTTACTTTTGAAATAAACATGATGAAATATTTGACAAAATGTTTCAAGTTATGTTTTTGGCATGCTGTGATGAATACACACAAACACACATAAACATGTGTGCAATTAAGTGCTCCTCCAAACGATGTGATGTTAATGTATAGTGTACATTGAGAAAATTTAAAAAAGTATATTTGACATAGATACATTCAGTATGACGATAAACATGTTCAATTATCAATGCTGAACAGAGCTTGATATAAATTTGATTTCTTGTTAGTCGTTAAACTATAGCTAAATAATTAACAAAAATCAAAAGCCTCATTTCATTCCATTCTCAAGACTTTACAGCACCTAAATGTACACAACATACTGACAAGTTCTAAAGAAATAAGACGAAACGCTCGTCCTAGATTATACTCTATCTAAAAACATGATAACAAAATCAACAGCCTAATCTCTCAAGTAGGAGACATAATTAGAGATACAGCAGCAATTACTAAGAAGAGGTGACCAACAACCTCCCCTGAGAGAATCATTATGTTTATATGTGTGTCATGAAGTACTGGGGAGATAGCCACCGCGCCAATAATATGCATGTAATGTGTAAGCCAGTCTACTGTAGCAAATTTATTTCAAAGGGGGCGGTGAATATCTACCCTCCCAAGTGGGTGAATATATTTATATTCACGCAATGGGATGCAAGGGATAAAACCAGTGTGTTACCGGTATACGTATTCACAGGGTAGGTATAAATGTATATATGCCAAGGGATACATGGATGAGAGACTGTGTATCATCTAGTATGCAAGTAGATTGTAACTATCCAGGGTAAAACCTCAAATAATCCTTTACTTACTCTTCTTGGTGAGACACCCACTCCAAGACCCGTCGGGTTGTGGTTCCCCATAAAACCACATCATGCGGTGGGTTTGTGAGCTTTGAAAACACGGAATCCATTACAGAAGGGCCACTAGGCTTCACTACAAAAGGCTTGGAACACCGTACGACTACCACCGATTTTAGGATATAACAACAAATATCTCCTTACCATCCATACAAATTATAATTATTCAAAACATACTTGGTATTGTTTTACTTGAATCTTCCTATCAGGACTCAGTAGCTAAGTGGATAACGCGATGGCGTTTGAAGCGAATGGTACTGAGTTCAAGTCCCAGAGTGAACATCAACTCTGAGATGCAGGTACATCCAGCTGACGAGTCCAAACAGGACGGAACGCGCGTCCTGGATTCCACTGCTAGCCACTATCCATCTTTGCTTGTATTCAAAACATATTTTTAAAATGTTTTTTTTCACAGTCAATTCCAACGGTATTCAATTATTCAAGTTTTCTAACAGTTCAGACGCTACAACTACGTTTTCCATTCTTATATCTAAGGTATTTGAATTTCTATAAATTGTTGTTCTTTCTTTTCAATGGATGGATAGAAAGAAAACAATTAAATATCGAAATAATTTGCAACTGTTTTACATCTTGTGAGTGCATATAGCCAACATTCATAATTATGCAGTTTAAAAAAAGCTAAAATAGATAAATTAATTGAGATGTTTGCACAACTAGAAAATAGGAGGTTCAAACGTCTGAGATGGTAGCTGAGTATACCTAAACTCCATCGATTACAGTTTCCTACCAGGAATTTGAGAACTTATCTTGAGCTATTTATATGATACCAAATTGATCAAGAATGAAAATGGATTTTAACGAAAAAAACGAGAAGTCCTTCACTTCTATTGTCGTATGGATCCAGCATAAATCTGTATCAACTCAATACCTCATAATGTACATCAAAACAACACAAGAAATTGAGTGAGAAGTGAAATAGTAAAACTGATAGAAATGTCAATGATCGGCGAAAAGACCACACATCAATCATGCAGTTTAAGATTAATGTACCATAGAAATATGACATCAGCAACCGATTTTAAGCCATATAGTTCAAAGATCTTAACTAAAGAATATTTGGTGCTCAAAACAATTTTTGTCCGAAAGCAAAGTCAACATTAACGTTCCAACAGTTCTATTGTACAGTGGTGAAACTCCAAGTACCCAAACCACCATCAGAAAACTACAGATATTAATAAACGGCTGTCAACACAAGATACTCCAGATCAATTAGAGATCATTAGGTATTACCTACTGTAAAAGAGAACCAACCGGCTTCCAGATGATGAGAAAATTAAGAAAAAACACTGAAAGAGGATAAGACAAGCAGTACAGAATTCATGTAACTTCACCACAAGGTAAAACCCAACTTAGAATCATTAAGGCTAGGGAAAAAGAGGGAGGTCAAAGAACATGAGGTGCCGAGGATCGACAGTGAATATCAAAAAGATGAAAATTACCCAACATATAGAAAGAAGAACCCAGGACAGAGTTGACTGAAGATTCCTGGTTGGCGACCTATTACTCATGAACGCTAACAGGATCAGTTCAGTAATTAGCTAAAAGATCTATAAAGATAGATTACAACAGTTTAATCAACTCCACAACAACAAAGTTTACTTCATCCAACAAAGATTAGACTAACAATAAACAACTTTATGGACTAATGCTACAGTTTCATTTGATCATTTACATATTTCTTATTCTATCTACTTGGAACGTAGTCTTACCGGAGACTATAGCGACTGTTCAGAATCTATCATATTTAACGAAAAATGAAAAATGATTGATATTCCAAAATTAGCTAAACTATTCAAGCACTGAATAACATATTAGATCCATAAGTACCGACACAATTCTTTTCCACACTAATCAACTCTAAATTACATTAATTAAAGTTAATAATAATCAATATTGTGAAACACTCATTCATCCATACACACATATAAAAGAAAAGAGATTACAATCAATAATTCAATAAACACAGAAAGTACGCATTTAATTATTAGAGAGAACAAATAAACAACGTGACAATGATGTAATGGTGTTGTAAACAAGATGAACCAACAAACAGGCACGCAGGCACGCACGTGAACATAAACACATAATATAATGCATAAAGATATTAGAAGAAAAGAAAATGTAACGATATGGAGATAGAGGAGGTACACATTGTTTCTATTACTATTATTGCACAGAATAAATTCGAAAATAGTATATTTGTGATTTTGGAAACAATGCAAGCCCATGTCTAATTTCTATTTTACACGGAACTGATTGGATATTTAAATTTTAAAAAATTATTATTAATTGAATTCATGAGTCGATCTAAGCTCTACCACTATTGAAAACTTAGAAGCACTCGACGGCCGTTTCGCCCTAGTATGGGAGTCCTTAGCAAAGCCCATCCACAATTCTGTACGCGTAACTCGAACCCGGGACATTCGGTCTCATGTGTGGACCCTTAACCTCTAGATCACTGAGCCAGCATCCAACAGTGTTAATGTCTAAGTTCAATTGATACGTGCTCTTGCGCAACCGTGACAAGTGGAGTCCAATCCGTGTCGTATGGGGACAGTTATCTACCTCAGGTAATGGATGAATGGTTGCACAAGATCATGGATGGATTGAAGTTAGACATTAACACCAATGGATGCTGAGTCAGTTGTCTGGAAGTTAAACGTTCGCGCACGAGACCGAAGGTCCGTGTTCGAGTCCAAAGTACGGAATCGTGGATGCACTCTGCTGAAGAGCCCCACACTAGGACGAACCGGCCGTTATTATTCTTTCGAAATTCTAAGATAAATTGTACAACTCCAACACAATTGAAAGATTGGAGTTTTCTGGGTAAAATAGCACTTGTTAGGTGATTGAAGTTAGATATGTAGGAGACTTTGAATTTAGGTTTATTCCTTGTAAACGTTCATCTCCAAGAGATAACTGCAATCTCGAAGCAGGTGATACTTCCTGTGGATTGAGAACCTAAGTCAATTAGCCCTACAGGTCAAAACATTACTATTTAGGCTGTAAAAAACCTTTAGTAGAAATGAAATGTTTCATTCATTCAAAACTACCAGCTGATCATCTTCAATCAGCGAACAACAAAGCATAATGTACACGATGTTGAATAACCTAAACTAATCTTCAGATTCTAACTTGATCGATAGAACTTAACAAACACCATGGTCTAGATTATACTTCGGAAAAGTAGAATCAAATACATAGAAAATGAAAGGTGTGGAATAAGTATAAAGCTCAAGATATATGGTGAATATACATCTGAACTATTACACAACCGCTCACTTCTAGTAATTTTCATTAAATTCTCCAACTATAAAATCTAAATTTTGGACGTAAATAAAAAGGGTTGGATCTTTAAACAAATCCAGTCTAACAACAGTCAATGATTTCATACAAGGAAGCTATATCATGGATTACCCAACAATAGTTGTGTTACCAGACAATCCGATAAATAGCTATAAGCATAACGTTGGAGTAAGCAGCAATTAGGTAAATGTGGCACATGTCTCAGTTGACAAACATTCATAGCTTTTTCAACAGATTTACCACCACTATCTAATATCTAACATGCAACAAGTTGAATGATCTTAATTGATTCACAATAACACAATAATGACAATATGGCTAAATTATACTATACAACAGACTAACTAATTATAATCAAGAAAGTAACTTTTTAGTTTTTTAGTATCAGAAGGGATTTTATGGATATTATAGTAATTTTAATAGTTGAGATCATAAGTCAATTGAAGCTAGACCACCATGGAAAACGTGGAAGCACTGCACGGTTGTTTCGTCCTATTGTGGGACTCCGCAGCAGTGCGCATTCACGATCCCGTCTCACGAGATTCAAACCCAGGAACCTATAGGTCTCGCGCGCGAACACTCAACCTATAAACCACTGAAATTGTTTGAAATTCTGTAATACATGCATTCTATCTTACAGCATATTAGAACTGCCACAAAATCCACTTGGTTAGTGTTCAGAACATGAAAATAACACAGTTAAACGCGATAAATGCTCATTGATTTCTACCTAATTTGTTTACATTTAACTCTAAATGAAATTGCTTTAATGAAGCCCTTTTAATAAATAATAAATGAGCCATTAAGATAAGAATAATAAAATAGATAAACATTTCCAAGTATGAATTTCCCATATCATTGTCTTATAGCTCTATCTCGTTAATTCTTCAGAAATTTTATGAATGAAGATTTTATAGTCAATAATGAATTTTTCACTAAACTATTTGTTATTTTATTTATTTATTTCAACACATAAACATTGATACAATGAGGCGGCGAATATAAATGCGCTACACTTCGTCATTCGATTTGCGTAGGGACTGGTATACAGATCAAGTGGCCGAACCCAATAGGTGGTTTTCTTAGGTCACTCCCTCAGCCTTTAATATAAAAGCAGTAGACCAACGTGAGATGCAGTTCCATGGTAGCCAGTGACCAACAATAGGTTCATACTCCATTGTTCCTTCAGGATCTTGAAGCACATGTGCATCACGGTTTTCCAACTCCTCTAGATGGTCCTTTGTACACATCAACCCGAGGTTAAAGAGTCGGACATTCGCTTTTCGTCCTCTCAATTTCGTAAATAACACCCCTGCGTCGAGAAGGTAGTGAGTAAGACTTCCCTGACAGTAGCTGTATATGCGAGACCACGTGAAGGTATATCAAGAGATAACACGAGTGGACTCTTTCTCACTCTCGACCGTACCAGGGAAATCTTGAGAGTGTATATATTTACACTCAGATATGTGAGATTACGTAGTGATATTTTTAAAAAATTAAGAGTGAAAAAAAGACGTTAGGTATTGAAAATTCAATAAACATTCTACAATCACTGAGTTGTAATAAGCTTTATTATTATTATTATTATTATTATTATTATTATTATTATTATTATTATTATTATTGCGGAATGCTTTTCATTTATGGAGACACTCTCTGTCCCCTGAATGAAAAGTGACTTCCAAAATCATCCTTATTTTGATTGTTTGTCCTTAAAATGTGGATACTACTGATAATACGACCACTGGTAATAGTATCAGTGGTAGTAAAAAACATTAAGTATAGACAATATTATTCGAGAAGAAATAATCAGTTCGCGTTACAAATGGTATAGGATAAACTTAAAACTTGAGACTTAAAGAAGGAGAAAGGATGAATATATCAGCAGCATAGGGATCGACATTTTCGAACCTTAGTCAGGATAATCGCGTAGATCCCAACTTTCATCCAACAAACACGGCTCAGTCGACACAGTCAATGACTTCAGGAACTGATTTCAAATCATGGCTTGTATCTTCACAAACAGAAACTTCTCATAAAATATGCTTAGGTATTGATATGTTGTAAAGTGATCTCAAGTTGTCATCATAATTAAACGAACAGAGATTAATAAACAGATTACTATCGACAATTAGTTAAATAAACTTTAGAACTTCATCAATCAATCATAGAACAGATTCAAACAAGAAACGATAACACTTTAAAATAGATAAATAGTAGTTCAGACTGGGAGTCATAGAGACTATTCAAAATTTAGTCTTGAATATCAAGGAGAGGGTTAATTCAAACTACTAAACACAATACATATCTATAATTAAATTTATTTATGAAAAGATAAGAAGTAATTGCTGTTTAAAATTATAGTAGAGAGTAAGAAATAAAATGTGTATTTTTTTATCTCAAATATATATTTTGATCACTTTGTATAAAGGTTAGATTTATATTTAATGGAATGAGGGAGTGAATGGTGTTTATGATTACATTGAAAAACAACAAAGATTCAATGTATTAGTGAATATAGTAGGAAGTATTAACGACTTCTATTAAGATAACATTTATTAATCATAGGTTGAGTGAGTGAGTGAGTGAGTGAGTGAGTGAGTGAGTGAGTGAGTGAGTGAGTGAGTGAGTGAGTGAGTGAGTGAGTGAGTGAGTGAGTGAGTGAGTGAGTGAGTGAGTGAGTGAGTGAGTGAAATGAGGGGTGAATATCTCCAACTATCCAGATACAGACAAAATGTAACGATGTTAACGTCTATATTGAAAACATAATCGTGTAATTACAATTCTCAGTGTCAAACTAACCAGCGTACCATTCAACAAATAGTTATAAATAACTATTATTAAATATATGGAGTATAATTGCTAACAAAATTAACTATTCAATTGACCCAGTAAACAAAACGAAAAACACATTTTCACATTAAATTCAACCTAAATATCTAATTATTATGTCTATAAATACCCAATAATCAAATATCAATCAATCAACATAGTGAACTTGGTCTAAACAGATTCATCAACACGATTTACAGCATTGTCAATCAATTTATGATTAATAATAAAAGAAATAATAAACTTAGATGTAGATGAGAAAGTGAAGTTTTGGTGGAGTTTTGTTCTTTGTGCTAAAATAGAATAGTCCTAGAACTTTCATCGTTTCTCAAACGACATCATTAGCACAAACTTCAAATAAAAGTGAAGTGTTCGAATTTCTTCACATATAACTCACAGCTTGTCTTTTAGACCTCGATCTTGATTGGTTGACTTTTAACTTATCATTGTTTACTTCTTTATTTCCATTGATTTGATTCATGGTCCTATATTTGTCTAAGATTTTTCTAATTAGTTGATAGATTGAATCCAGCTGAAAGAACAAAACTCCACCAAAATCATTCAACTGAACTACAAATTCCCTCCACCATCTTGAGAAAGTGAAGTGACAAGTTGGAAAGGTGGTCAGGATATAATTAAAGCTGAATAATCAGCTTTGTGTTTCACGTAAACCATGAACAAATGACATGTTGTACAAATTGAGGGTATGTGAGTTACAAATGTTACAACATTATATCTTGATCTATTGTAAGTAAAGAATGTTTATTGTCATGAGGAATAGTTAGGTAGTGATAACAATAACGTAACTCTAGTTAGTCTAACACTTCAGTTAGTTATGACAATGAATTTCAAAATTATACATGCTACTGACTGCTATCAGTAGTTCATATTGAGGTACTATTCAATTAGCTATCTCTACAATATTAATTTAAGATTCTATCTATTACACTTTTGTATGCATAAATGTGTATATGTGTACATGTGATTCAGATGGGGAAGCAGATCGAGCTAAACTTGAATCTATCATCACCACCAGATGTTATGCTTCAAGAACTAACTGTTAATCAATCAGTCATATTACATATAAAAATCAATTCTGTATCATTCACTTCAAACAATCAGACAAAAGGCTAAGAAATCACACCAATCTACTGTTTACAGAAATCTGTAATTATCTAATTGAATTGAATGAATTATCTATCATTACATACAAATAGACCGAATCATGTGCTTTACAAGAATTCAGTTGAACTGAACTATAACAGCTCATTCCAAAATTAAGTATTAATTTAAATAAAGAATCAACTATAGTTGATGTATTCAAAGACAAACCAAGTGTACAATTAATTTGAAACTGATGTAAACTCCTCCTACTCAAATACACATGAACATTATGTAAATACATGTACAATATCTTTATATCATCATGATTTTGATAATGAGTAAGGTGATTATTTGAAAGATACAATGCGGGTGTGCATTTACTCATGTAAAAATTAAATGCAAAGTTGCTGTGCATTAATTCTGTAAGTAAGAATATGCACATAATGTCACACACATAGAGATTACATATACGTATATATATGTAGTCAGTCAGATTGCACATAAGCATATAATACAGGAAGTAAGAATTAATTCGTAGAAAGAAACCTACAATGTAATTTTAATCTCACGTTTAAAGGAAGACAACGAGTGTATACACCTACGACATTGTGGTCGATTTTGAGCCATGTCACCAAGAGTCTCCAACCATTGACTACGATAGTCACACGGATCCCGATCAAGTAGTCTGCATCTAACAACATGGCTCAGACCACAAGTTAGTGAATTCAAGGACTGAAACCACGTTTTTGGTTTGGCCGACCCTAACTTTCTTCTAACCACCTCTCCAACACTAGTCGGCATTGCACGTCGTGGTAATCAGTGTTCAGGCATACGTAACACGTGGCCCAACCATCTCAGTCGATGAAGATTTACAACTTCATCAACTGATTTACCATCATTCCCTAATACCCTGCATCTGACCTAACTTTTACTTACCCGGTAATCCAAGCAGATATTGGCAATACTTCTAAGACACCTATAATTGTGTATTTACTTGTCAATTATGAAACATGTTATTCTGAAATAAAAATAAATCTATGATTCCACTCATAAAAATCAAAGTTTCTTCAGAAAAAATATTTTAACAATCAATTTAATTTTAGAAACAATTTTTCCCGTTTATAAGTTTGAGTTAGATAACAACAACGATTAAGGTAAAATACGGGTATTGAAACATCAATATCATGTATGCTGTCGAAAACTTTCGGTTCGTTTATCAGCAGTTTATATGTACGCATATAATGTAAACGTATGGTTAATCCATTCGACTATCAACCAATAAGTTTCAGGCTATAAATCTACTCTACTGACATAGGTTTGAGAAAACGGTTAGTAGTGCTACCACTGTAGCGAACGAGCAGTTAGCTGGGGAAGACCAATTTATTATTTGGTGTACAATCACGTAGTAGTTTAGTAAAATGTGAAAATCACACATCAAACTCATCATTCGCACATCTTTGAATTATTCCTTACAAGCTTTATTGTTTCTTTAGTCCTGTTGTTACCTCGATTGTTTTCATTCCCCTTCTCTCTTCTCTTCATTTCAATCTTACCAACCTTCTGCTTGCAGACATTTCACCTCCGACTGATGTTACTACTTATATCTGAAACCATAGGTAGCATACATCATACTACTACTACTACTAATAGTCACTATGTTTTGTGGTTCCAGGTTGGATAAACGAATATACTACATAAGTGAGTTTTTAAAACTCCGAGTACTTTACACAAACACAGGAATTTTAATAAATTGATACATAACCAATAACAAAAACAAATGACATCAATAAAAAGCAACCTACCATATTTAACGATCTCCTTGGAATAAATGGTGATGTAACTTCTGTGGTGTGAGGTGTAAGTGTGTGAGAATTTGAACGATTATTATCAAGATGTCGATTATCAATGGTGTCGACTTTGGTGATACTTGTTTCGGTGAATTTCTTGCTTTATTATTACTGTTATCAAGAGAAGAGAGAAGCCCAGCACCAGTTAAAGAAAATCGATTGTTTGCAACATCACCACTATCACTATTGATTATTGTTAAACGTGGAGGTTGTTTTGGTCGACGTATTGTCACAAATCCACTGTCTGCTAGATTACTACTGCACAATGATGAGGCAAATGTTGATGTATTAATTCTATCATCATAGTCAACGACACCATGATTGTTGTCACTGGAATTACGGGACACACTGTCAACAGCCGACATTTGACGTGATTTAAGGCATATATTAGGCGAATCCGGATAATCCATAAGGCTTAAACGACTTAAATTGGTTCTATTGGTATTACGGATCAATAGAGTACGATCTTTTTGTTCTACAGAAAGAAGAAAGAAGAAAAAATAAGTAACGAATCAACATGAAAGTAAGTGTATACTTGTAAATGCAAGCAATATTATACAGTTCGAAATCTATAGAACTAAGTTAAATCAATGGTGCAAAGAGGTCAGTGGAGATAGTTGAATTTTAGGGCTCACATCACGAGATAACCCTAATTAGACAACCACCAAAGACTTAGAATACAAGACATCTGTTTTTTCGTGGTATGCGAGTGCCCAAATAAAACGATACTTGGCATCGTGATTTGTCTGAAGTAAGAGTAATACACGCTATTAGGTCATAACTCGTCAGTTCAAAAGTAAAGCGTTCGCCATGAGACCTTAATGTCCCTGTCCCGATCTCTAACTAGGTTGCAGCTACACAGTGAATGCCGAGGAGTCCAATACCACGATAGAACATCTGCCCGGTGGTTATTGGTTTTTATTGGTCTATTAACTAAAGTAAGTTCATGATATATGCTCACAAATTAAAATTTTTAAATGAATGTCATTGCAACAGTTCTACAAATTAGACAAATTCCCTGGTACGGTCTAGAGTGGAGAAAATCTGGTCACCCTCTCGAAATACTCTCACATGGCTACGCGTATACAGCTAGAGTCAGAGAAGTCCTACTCACTGCCTTTCTCATCACGAAGGTGTTGTTTACCACATTGAGAGGACGAAAAACGAATGCTCGGTGTTTAAATCGGGTCGATAGGTACGGAGCATCCACCTAGAGTAGTTGGAAAACTCCAAGCCAGTACAGCACATGAGCTGAACGATCCTAAAGGAACAAAAGACGTACCAACCTACTGTTGGTCATCGGCTACCATGGAACTGAATTCTCTAATGTTGTTCCACTGCCTTGTGAATTAGACCTATAGGTCAATGGTTCGGGGTGTGATCCTCTAAGTAAACCACCTGCTTCGGTTTGGGTGTCCGGGCAGTATTCGAATGATTTGTGTGGTGCATATATATTTGGTGCCTCCTTGTACTAATGTGTGTTAAAATAAATTTATGATATTGGTCATCTCGTTAAAACTCCATGATGATGGTTAGACGAAGAATATTTTTAAAAAACAAACAGGAAAACTTACATGAATCATGAATAGACTAAAATCTTTTTTTTAACTACATCTAACTTCAACCCCGAAATGAACATTTTAAACACAACTAACCTAAACTAATCATTAAAGTAGCAAGTTTAAAATGTCTTTTTTTAAAGGGGACAAATTGTCTTTATCCATTGCTAGATAAACACTGTGTCTCATCAATAACACAAGCATACAACATAGACAACATATTCAACTAAGTGTAAATCATCAATCATACAGTGAAATGACTTGTTTTAATAAATCAGGAATATCAATGGTGATGAGAACAATGATTGATATATTTTTTTTCTTCAAAAACAAAAAACCAACCCAACAGCTGTGTTGATGATGATCCATGTATCACATAAATGAGCGATCAGATAGGGACACAAACACACACACACACACATTCACACATGAACGTACCATTCAACCAACCAACCAACTAACATAGTGACATATCTAACATCAATATTCTGTCGATTGAAATGAATTAATTTGTTTTTTTTTATTATTTTTTGATGAATAGGGTTTCATACTTCGTAAAGAGACAAATAGAAATGTAATACAATTGTAGCTGTCAGTCAAGCGAGAGAGAGAGAGAGAGAGAGGGAAAGAGGGAGAGGGAGATAATTTAGTAATATATGAATTAAATTCAAATTTGCATCAAATTACATAAAGGAGACATTAATAATAATTTTCTTAAGAGAACATTAGTATTGAAGTTTTGCATTTATAGATTTAAGAAATGCACGCAAATACTGACACATACACACACAAGGAGAGAGAGAGAGAGGTGGGTGGGGGAAAGAAACATAGGGGAACGAGTTTAGATTTAACAAAGAAATTCATGAACACTTAGTTAAACAATTAATAAAGTCTATCTAACTATTCACTTGGTATTGTTTGGCTTGTATCTTCCCATTGAAGCTTAAGCCTGCAATTGATCAGTCTGCTATTGGTATATGTGCATACTGTGAGTATGCCTCGATATTACCTTAATTCATAAGCTTTTTTTAAGCAATGATGGATAGTGGCTAGCAGTGGAATCCAGGACGAAACGCACGTCCTGGATTCCACTGCTAGCCACTATCCATCATTGCTCACAAAAATATAACTATCCTTTCAATATGATATATAAAGCCATGAATCGTAAGAAAATTAAAATAATTGAATAAACTAATCGCCTATAAAATTTGCTAGTATAAGGTTTGTAAATCGATTGATTAGACTACAAATTCTTATTAATAAAAAATGGTTGGAATATGAGTTACATAAGGACAACAATCGCCTATACCAAATATTTTGTAGCGGTTAAAATATATTGGGAAAAAAGTTACTATTAAGGATAGAACCGTTAATAACTAACCTGATTTGTCTAGGAAGATGTAAACTATTTGGTTAGGGTTTTCGAGGTGATCATGACTGAAGATTATACTTAACGTAGTTTCTAATTAGCTGCAGTGTAGTAAATGTATTATCTAATAAATATTGGAATTTAATACAATTTTATCGAACATATATTGTGTGTACCCAGCTTGATGGGTGGGGGATGTCGACTGGTGTAAGAGTAGGTCTGAAAAAAAACTAGGAGCCCCCAAATCAAGATGTAGTATCAATCCAAAAAGTTAATGGGCCATTTTGATAGATGAACATTATTTAGGTTAGGCGGTCATCATGACTAGTGACCCCAAGTGAAATGACTCAAAATCAGTCACCGTAGTGCAAGTGTATTCACTCTTTTTTTACATCTTTTATTGCACGAAAGCAAATTTCTATCTCAAATCATATTTCCTACACCCATTTCTTTTCACTATCACTATTCTGATATTGACCTTGTTAATTTTATTCCACAATCAGTTAACTAACACAGGTAGTTACATTACATAGGATTTAGAATTGAAATTGAATGTAAATATAAATGTTTTTATTTCATGGAAATCATGAACTGATCTAAGTGAGTCAACTGTTGAAAACATAAAAGCACTGGACAAATATTCTTCTCAAACACATCTTCATCAGGCTTTATACTCTAATATGCAGTAATATTTATGTGCAGATATGCATGAAGGAGGATTATGCAGCTAGTGGAAACTGTAAACCATGATGACAAGCGTATTAGTTATGATAGGAATAATAACAACCTCAATAAGTGTTTAACAACATAAGAAATAAGTCATATTAAAATCATTAAAAATTACTGTAATTACGAAATAAACAATGTGAAAATGATCAGTACAGATAGATGTTACGTAATCTGAATAGTATTTTATTCTAATTATCAGTATGGGAATTTGTATAGATTGTAGTATTTTCATAGTTGAATTCATAACTTGTTCTATGCTAGGCCACCACTGAAAACCTTGTTTATTTTCCTAAGTTTTGACCTACAACTCAAGTTTAAACATAATTTATCCAGGTTATTATTATTCTCATTACAACCAGCACGTTTGTCATCTCACTACTAACTTGTCATATTTAGTTGCGTCATCTTCTTTTATTGTCCTGATATTAGTTTAATATTTTTCATTTGTTTTTAATACAAGTATTACCGCATAGTAGAGTACAAACAATATGATCAATCTTGATTATAGAACAATAAAAAATGATCAGGGAATTGTCAAATGTAAAAATTAAACCTTTTGCAAATTAGAGAAAGCGGAAATAAATGCAAATATCTTTGTTATATGAAATCTTGAAGTGATGCCCAATGATCAGATCACTTGAAATTAAACCAACAAGTTTTAATCTCGAATGTCACCTTACCAGCTTCAGTTTATCCTCCCGGGACAATATCGCTAGCTCTTATACACATACATCTATAGCGTGAATGAAAGCTGGGTGTACATAAGTTTGGGCTCAATAAATGACTCAAATTATTAATTGGATAAAACCTTCTTTTCAAGCATATCAAAGACAGTGAAAATCGATTATTCTGTGCTCAGTTCGTCTGTTTGATTAACACTGGTTCTTTGAGAGTAATTAACTATCAAAAAGCATATGTAGTATGCAACGTAAATGTTCGAGTTCATAGTAATAATTCATTTTACAGTAAACTGTTTTCATTTTGGACAGCGCATTTAACTTCAGGAAAATAAGACAGTAAATACTACTTTCTTTCTTAAAAAAAACAACAGTGAAATACCTTTATTGTTGTTTTTGTAAGGTGAACGTTCTGGAGTGATTTCACAAGATGAATAATTTTTACATTCACCTTCTCGTCGTCTTCTTGGTCGATGTGGATTCGAGGCAATATTCACTTCAATAGAATTTGAATAACCAGAGTCGGATTTTTGACGAGTTATCAATGATTGTTTGAGTAATGTAGAAGATGATTCATTATTAAAAGATTTTCTTGATGATAAAGATGATCTTAGAATGTCTACATCAATGGTATAATGTTGTGCATCTTTAAATGCATTATATACATATTGTAATGCTCTAGAAAATAATAAAATGAAGAAATAATTAATGACTAGTTAATTAAATAGAAACTAATTACAAGATTTACATCAGCTGTTGGAATTGATTCATATTGAGAAATTAAATTACAATGCTAAACTGAATATTATTCATAAAATATATACATATTTAGAACACTATTCTTCAAGTTATTTATGTCAAGAAATAGCCCTATTGATAATTGTAACATTCAGTTATGTAAAGTTTCAATAGTACATTAAGTGTTCGTCCAAGATTTCAGAGACATCTTGTTGAGGAATGTCAATTATTGGAAATCAAACATACTGTAAAACATCATGAAATTTATTCATTTACACTAATATAAGACATTTCATTACAGTCAAATAAAACATTGGTTACAACTCAATGAATAAACTGTTTCGGTTTAAATAAGGCGGTTAGCAATATCAGACAGAAAGTGTATAAATTAAGGTAAAAAAAACATGAACTTTTAAATTCCTGTCAGTAACTTAGTCCGAAGTTAGCAATTTTAATCGTAAGTAAATAGATGATAGAATAATATTAGTCATAATAATAATAATAATAATAATAATAATAATAATAATAATAATAATAATTTTGCTTCAGTTTGTTTAAAATAGCACTTAGTACTTTACACACTAATCCAAGATTAAGATCAATGTGTATATGTGTATATTTTCATACTACTTGGATTAAAACTTGAATACTCCTGACCAAAACACTTTATTGGTGACATTAAGTTGACTATACACGACTATTAATCCGTTAATTACAATTTTCTAAGCTGAATCTCATGTGCTGACTGTTTTCATAAACTTGTAAAATTTTGTACATGAAGTGCAAGTTATGTAATCGGATCGAAGAAGAGAAACAAAGTTTATAACCTACTAATATAATTCAATTTGTATTGGTTGTGTCAATTTTCCCACTAATGTTTAGGATTACAATTGATCAGTCTCTTATTGGCATATGTGTATCCTGTACGGACTGCCATAAATAACAAGCATAATAAGCAAAGATAGATGACGGCTATCAGTGGAATCCAGGACGCGTGTTCCATCTTATTTTGAACTCGTTGGTTGGATGTACCTGCATCCCAGAGTTGATGTTCACCCCAGGACACGAACCCAGTAGCGTTCGCTACAAACGCCAACTCTTTATTCAACTGACGAGTGTTAAATAGGACTTCAGAATCTCCACCTACTTATTAGGGCTATATGAGGGTTACAAACCAATGTGAGTAATTAGAATTGTGATTTACAGTTGACGGTTAGGATAAGGAATTACATTTAAGGTTTTTATCACGAACTGATTATCAGCTAAAAATACCAAAGCACTATTTAGCCAAATAGATGAATGGATCTCACACCGAGATCCAAGACCTGTTATCCTAAATCTGATTAGTTCGTTCATAAATTATAGTCTCACATAATAATTAATATACACAAAATGTTTAGCATGATAAATGAGTATCTATTCCAAGACATAAACAAACAAAAAAAACATATTAACTTACTCTGCTTCGGACATTGTCGATAATTTATGATTATTCACACTGACAATAATATCATTCAATTGAAATGGAATACTATTGTTATTATTATAACTACTAATATGTACACGAGGTAGACAATATTCCGATTGTATAGCTTTGTGAACTAAACGAAATCCTTTAAATCTAACATATAAAAAAAAATAATAAAATAGTTGTCTATATGTTTGTTTCTTTTGGGATTTCAAGATAAATGATGTTAGAGATAGAATTATTTCAATGAAATGAAACAAAAGAAAGTACTTGACATGTTTCACGTGAATGGACAACAAACAATACTGTTCAAATATTCTATTTAATGTATAGGAATGGTAAACAATTATTTACAATGTTTTGAGTTCTGATTGGCTTATTAAATGACCAATCATGTGTCAGATAATAATATTTAAGAATTAATTGGGTAGATTCTGATAAAATATTCTAATCAACTCAGTTGATGAAGGATCACCATTTCATCGATCGATTTACACACTTTAGATAGCATTCTATAGTTAACCTCAGACATTGTTCACTCGGTGATTCTAAGCGATCACACGAAGACGTCTCTACTTTAAAAGTAATAATGTTGCAAAGACAATCAGAGCCTACCATGAAGCCAAATTATTAATGCTGTATAAAACAACATGTTCAACAACTGACATGTTGACGAGTATCTTGTTCAAATTACCGTCAACTGTATCTATAAATTTACATGTACATATCAAAGCAGCCTCCAATTAAACGAGCGAAATAATTAAATAACCCGATTTCTAGACATTTTTCGGATACGGGACATCAGCTCGATATCATAGAACTTTTCAATTTGATGAATAGGAGGCTGAGCTCCAATCTTCTGAAGTTCGTTGAAATCATCGCTATCAGGCGTCAGAAACCTGATTTGTGTGTTCGAAACGAGACTGTTGTAAATCTTTCTCTGCCTTGATAACACAAACACTTCATAAAATTATATCTAACTCTTTCTGTACATTGATTACATCACTACGCTTTCTAGGATAATTATTTTATTTCAAATAACTTGGCTTAATTCATTTTATTCTTATTTACTATTAGTATTTAGTCGTTGTGTAATCACCTCTTTCTAGCTCTCTGGTCTTTTTGCCACTATTAGTATTATAGAAAACTCTTACACAGTAATTAGATGGCATACACACTGATCTACACAATTTCAATTAATGGTAGTAATAACGAAAAAATTAATGTCACTTATTTATTAAAAACATGTTTGCGTACTCGGTTTCAAGATGTAATTTGGTTGTGTGTAGTATTTAACAATACTCTTCTCTGCTGCCTAAATCGAAGTATGTGGTTCGCTCTATATTGGCAGAAATCATAACGACAAAAAATTTAAAAAGATGGACGGGAAATCAGACGAACTAATATAAACTTCAATGGAAAGCTAACAAAATCGATCCTTCATATCTCACATCAATGAGCAGGAAAAAATGAAGGCAATGTAATCACAAAATCAAAAATAAATATGAGTCCATTCATTCTTTCAGATAGTATGGATTGTAAGCTATTGAAGTTTTATAATACAAATGAAACTCATTCAATATAGTCAACACAGAGCCTGGAGAAAGTTTGTATTAGCCCGATTTGTTATTATGAAATCAATAAAAATGAATAGTAGAAGAATAGAAATATCAATAATATTGAGAAAAAACTAAACATTGAAGAATACGACTCCGAAAGAAGGTATCCATTTGAGAAATAAAAATTATGAAGTAAAATTGAAGCTTGAGACTAGGGAGAAAAAAGTGGGTGGATGATTGATTCTCAACCATGTCACTCAACACCAAATATTTGCAAGATGATTTTACGGGATTGAGTTAAAGAGTTTGCATCTAACAACACTGGTCGAACCAATAATGATGTAATAGACTGATAACACTTCTTCGTCTGACGATCCCTAGTGTTTTTTAGAATCAACGCCTGAATTGGCCACCCTCATACATTAAGGTAGGTGGTAGACTTGGTAAATATTTCGTCTCAATTCATTGGTATAAAAAGCAAATGTTAATATAACTCATTCATAGAGCATAGGTATACGAACTAGACTTCGATCCATACATATGCATGCTAAAGAAATCCACTCATCTATGCAAACTGAAGTGCGTGGGTATACCATTTGAAACCATAACTAATTGAAAAATCCGATGTTTCTACTACATAGTCAATAATTAATACATAGTTTTACATTATGAATGGCAATGGATGTTAGTCATGTAATACGGAGAATTAACTGAAACCAGAAATGTAAACCCTCGAACAACAACTCCGCGATCTGAAGGTTAAATGTTCCCGTGATAACTGAATGTCCTGGGTTCGAGCCGTGGTAATGTTAATAAGGTACATAAAAGGACGTAATAACTATCAAGTGCCTCATGGTTTTCAATTGTTTTCGAACTAAGGTCAATTTGTGGTGTAAACCTACAAATCTGACAAACATCACAACTTTTTATCAAAATTAACACAATTTTCACTAACATATAACTGAATAACCTGGGTCTCCAACAGAAAAATAGAACAATGCTTACTTTGTTTCGCTACCATGATGATTCGATGTAAAAGGTTTTAATGCATAATTTAAATGATCCCATGATGGTAAGTTTGATAAACGGAATGTTCTTAGTTGATAGTCATCAACATCATCATTCTGACGATGATGACAGTGACTAGAATTCTTCAAAGACTTACTACTGCTATTAGTATGAATCGATGATGCTGATGATGATAAATAATCAATGAATTTATTATCGACTCGTTTAGGTGTACATTTTCTGATATCCTCAACATTACTGTCATAACTTTTAGGCGATATTTCATTGTCTGGTTCAGATGAATCTTGATGTAATGCATTTGTATGATGAGTTAATACATTAATACCACCGAGTGATTGACGTAATACACTATGCCGATGGAATGAACTACGATTCTCATGATGGTGTTGTCGACGTTGACGATGTGGTTTTCGATGTTGTGATGACTGTCGATCGTTTTCTTGTTCATTAATTGGAGTAATTGTTGAATGAGTAGAATTACTAGTATATTTGATAGTGTAATTTTTGCTGTCACTTGGTGAATAGGAAGAGTTTCGTTGTAGAGTAGCAGCAGTATTAGTCGGTTGAGATGCGAACAACTCTAAATAATTGTCATTATTGTGTGTAGATCTGGTAGATAATGGAGGTGAAGGTGTTGAACAGTCAACATCACATGAGAATGGTAGTAGAGCAGAACGTTCAGCCTAGAGAATAGGAACATCACAGTAAATAAGTCAATTGTTTTAGAAATAATGTCTTTCGAATAAAGAGTTTCCATAACACAATATTATTTTAATCATGAAAACAATACTACTTGAAACCTATTGAGAATTGTCAAACTTGTTGGTTTAAAATATAAAATCAAAGAAAAACAGAACATTGAAAACCACTCAACAAACAATAATTTTAAGGTTAGGTAGTTTAACTCAAGTTTCATGTTAGGTCGCATTCATTCAACAGTAAATGATACATGTAATCTTGATGAAATTAATACTCTGTGTGGAATTCAAACGCTCATTAAGCAGCTTCGTAGTGAGAGGGTACGTACTAATGTAGAACTGAGATGTTTTCATTGACTGATTAATAAGTATTGAATAATGAGATGATCTTCTAATTCTTCTTCTTGATCGAATTTTATCGATTAATATCTCATTCTATTGTATTCCCTTTATAAAATATGATATCTCTTTTGATAAAACATGATATATACGTATATACTTTTAATGATCAAGTGGTATGAAAATTAAAGAAAAAACACATATCTGAAGGTTGAAAATAAATATTGGTTTGTCACCATATAATTGAACACTTATACTGTGAATCATTTACTTAGTATAAGTTCCTTTGCTAAGTTTCGGGGTTCATAAATTGCTTGTGTGAATGTTATATTTAGTTGCTTAAACCGAAATCGGTGGAATGTGATGTTTCAACACTTAATGCATTGATTGGAAAATGAATGATTTAACCAATAAGTTACCACTTCACAAGTGAATGATATACTATTTAATACCATTTTTATAAAGCCAGAATTTAAACACAAATTTCTTAGGATTTACACCTAAAAACATTGGAATATGATAAATAAAACTGAGAAGTTAAGTAATATTAGCTGATCTCCTAGCGAAATTAATAAATGACAAATGTATGTATTTATTACATCATGATTCGTGATATACAAGAGTGGGTTAAACAAGATTTCCATGGTAACATCATATCATATAACAGTAATGTATGTAGAAAGTATTTTGGAAAGAGTAGTTATGTATAATGATTAAGATGAATAATAAACAATTAAGACTTGGTGCTTTAAACTTAGGTTATTAGCAAAAATGTTATCGGATATGTCCGACTTTCAACTACTCGGTTCCAGGTTCGAACCCCACCCCTCTTACTTACAATTAACCCCACTGACTATCAAGATAATATATGGTAGTGAAAGTAAAATATGGTTAATCACTGAGTGTGACGAAACAGACTCTCAGCCTACTAACTGTTAAATATGTGATTTCCTTTTCTCTCATTGATTTCTACTCCAGACTCACTGAGTGTGACTGCTTGTAATTGTATTGAATAAAGTATCATTTAATATTAATCTGGTTCTCTATTCTGGATCGTAAATCCTGGACCTGGTACAACGTGACTAATCTCTTAATCGTATTAGCGTAGTATATTTGAGGAAGAAAGAGAATAGTATTTTATACCATCCATTATGTAACAAACTGAGTGCACTTCAAAGCTAAGTACACAAATATGTATCTGGTAAGTTTATGATTTGATATGTAAAATGATTATTAAAAGACACTGGAAAGTCTATAATTCATTGATAATTCTATCCAGTAAATGATGAATAAGAATCAATCGTAGTTTTAAAAACAAAAACCATGCATTATTCCAAGGCGTCAAAAAGTGAACATATAGTTTCATAGATACGCATGCAATTTATTATTTAAAAGTCAGTTACACTTGAAACAGTGCGTCTATTTATTTATGTTTGGATAATACAAAATGCTGAGAAAATATAACGCGACTCTTGAACTGGAAAATCATTTCTTTCAGCTCCTATTACAAAACTCTTTAACACAATTGGAATTTGTTATATCTAGAGCATAGATTCTTAATATACCGCGTATAACTTGAGCACTTGAACACTACAACCCTCCAAGTCACAAATCAGAAGACAAGTGAAAGGAATGCTATTCCAAACAGGGTCAAATAAGGTACAGAACTATCAGGTATTTATAGTTTTTTTCTAGTAAAAACGAAATTATCATTATTGTCATCTAATCCGCATACAGGGGGGTTTTAGCACTTGTCTAATAGGAAAGCTACATGTAGAGATTCTGGAACTTTTTTCCAAAAGATGATTGGGTGGAATATCTTCAGCTCGTTCCGAGCTTCCTCGAGTTCACCCGTAGGTCGTCCTCACAGAATCGGCTTATTCTTCTAGCGAGTCCACTCTTCAACATGATATGATTATTGTAGGACTTAGTTCATTGACTTCTTAAGTTTTGAACTTAAAATACTGAATAGTTTTGGAGGACTTTTGACAGGCAATAACAAAATATTTGATAGATAAATTGAACTAGAGATTTATTTATTTGAACACATGAACATTAGTACAAGGAACCAACAAATACATATATGCCACACAATAACAATGAAGCCAGTAGTAGTTATCACTAGTTTATGTAAGGGCTGGAATACTGTCCGGGTGCCCAAACCAAAGCAGGTAGTTTTCTTAGGGAGCCACTCCCCCAGCCTTTGACCTAGAGGTCTAATCCACAGGGCAGTGGAGCGACGTAAGGAGATATAGTCCCATGGTAGCCAGTGACTAACAATAGGTTCATAATCTATTTGCTCTTCAGGATACTGGAGCCTATGTGCACCATTAATTTGAAATCAGGGTTTCCCAACTCCCCTAAGTGGATCCTCTGATTCCAACAACTCGGATAAAGCGCTGGATATTCGTTTTTCGTCCTCTCAACTTGGTAAACGACACCCCTGCGACGAAAAGGAAGTGAGTAGAACTTCCCTATCAGTGGCTGCATACTCATGGCCATGTGAGAGCATTTTGAGAGGGAGAGCTGACTTTCCCCACCCTCGACCATATCAGAGCATTTGTAGACCAGAAATAAAATTGTAGAAATTTTAACAGATATTACAAGTTGAATTAATTTATTTTTATTTGAACATATAAATATTGGTACAAGGGGGCACCAAATATATATGCGCCATACAAAACAATGAGAATGGAAAGAGAAAAAAAAGAAGGTAAGGAGCGTAAAAGAAAAAAGAGAAGAACAATAACGACCAGGTTATTGTGAGGTATTGTAAATAATAATAATAATAATAATAATGGGGGAGACGGAAAAGTACAACTAGAAGAATTCTTTCAATTAAGGAAGATACAACCACTTTTATGAAGAAAGTAAAAGGTTACAGTAGGATCGACACTAGCTTCTATTCTGAGCCATATCTGATAACGTCTCTAGCCACTGTGTTGAACCATCTCTTGGATCCCAACCAGGGAGTCGTGAAGGACCAACAGAAGCCAGCCCTTTGCAGCTTTCTTTCATACCCCGACACCGTGTCGTACACTGACTATGACGATATTTACTGAAAATTGTATTCACACTTCGATTAACAGTTGAATTAATTTAACAGAACATACAATTTGTGGGGACCAAGAAAAAACAGGAGCTTATTTTGCTTAAAAGAAAAGAACGAGAAAACACGACGCCTTCTTTAATTACTCATTTTAAGAATTTATGTTCCTCTGTTCTTTATATTCAGAATGAATTTTTGATACTGGCAAACAGATGTGTCATTATCACACGGCGATTATATTGAGAACGCATTTCTTAGTCAGAGAATTCAGTATACGCTTTCTATCTTATCTGAAACACTCATACTTGGATTCAATGCAATTATTTGAAACGTCATACTTTCATCCGCTACCCATCTATTCAACTGTTATAATATTCAGTATTAATTAGCGATTATTATACAAATTAAAGCTAACTTCTAAATACGGTCAACGCTAAAACATCTGGTTATTAATCAACCCATATGTCAATGGATTGGCTTGTAAAATGTTTTACTGTTTAAAGTGGATAGTGTGGGATTTAAGTATTAATGTGAACGTTAACTCTGAAAATTATGTTATAAACTGTCATTTTCTATTAAATTATAAGTTGGATACGGATAATTCTTCGTTAGTGGAACACATCATGATATAAGGGATTATACGAGTAAACAATAGATACATTCCAGCATGTTATCACACTAAACATATTATATATATATATAGCGATTAACTGGTGGATCCCGGTCAACTTCGTTTGAAGTGGCACAGTTTACAATAAAATATCTATATTCGATTAGCAGCTCTTAAACAATATCCCAATTTACTACCACGTTATTTAGGTGAGCATACCTTGAAGTACGCCAAAATTAACTATAACTATATACGTAACACATCCTTATGTCACTTAAGTTGATTATGATTTATAACGAAATTATCACTACTAATTTTAGTACTTAATTACTTATATACAACACAAAGAAGTATCAATATAAAGTATGAACATCTGAATTCTAAAAATATAAACACAGTTGATTGATAATAGGATTCCCTATGATACTTAAAAATTTAAGCAAACACCATGCATATTTTATAAAGAAATAAGAAAAACAAAATATAAAGTGGATTCAGTGAGAAAATGAAGTATTACTCGAGATTGAAATATACATACAGTTGACATTAGTACACCAAGAGAGGAAATGCAAAGAACAAAAAATGGGAACGAAAGGAGAAAAGTTAAAATGAAATGTAATTTAACGGAAGATGGAAAATAAATACAACTGAGCTGCTGTGACTGATTGTGGGGATCATGCAACCGAATGTATCTAATCATTGTTTACAAGTATTGTATGAGTCACGATCAAGAAGATTGTACCGAATAATATGACCTAATTTTAGTATTTTCTAATCTATTCCTATGTCATTCAGGGTTGTGCATCACCGCAGGTGTCGGATGGATGCATGTAACACTCAATCAGATACAACGTAGGATCAGGCAAATATGTCCATCAGTCAAAGTTGCAACACCGCATTAGAACAACATCAACATCAAATTCATAGAAGTAGTTGCTTCAATCGTAGTAATATATAAAAATAAAGATTGCACATAAGCAGATAATACAAGGAGAAAGAATTAGTTCGTAGAAAGAAAGGTACAAAGTTATTTTGATCTCATGTTTAAGGGAAGACAACGAGTGTATACACCTATGCCATTGCGGTCGATTCTGAGCCATGTCACACAAAGTCTCTAACCATTGATTACGACAGTCGCACGGATCCCAATCAAGTAGTCTGCATCTAACAACATGGCTCAGACCACAAGTTAGTGACTACAAGGACTGAAGCCACGTTTTGGTTTGACCGACCCTAACTTTCTTCCAACCGTCTCTCCAATACTAATCGGCATTGCGCGTTGTGGTAGTCGGTGTTCAGGCATATATTTTAATAATTTCAGTCGACGAAAATCCATGTTCGACATTACCACTAATCGATTTGCACTTCATACCACAAATCCTGTGTTTTACTTCAATATTACTTACTCTGTAGTTCCTTTATAAGACGGGTTGTTTGTGTGTTTGAAAAGAATCCCATATATTAACATAGTCGATCACTGGACCATATCATTAAGATGAAAGGAACGATTAACATAGAATTTACTGGAAAATTGTACTTGTGGTTGTTCGCTACACTAACAGTTAGATTGAAATTATATTAAAACCAAGAATACAATTGTTTAAAATAGTCTCTTTTTAAAAAAATATTTATTACCTGAGTAACACATTAGCAGTGTAAGCGAAATACATGCATTACAATTCAATTGATTGGAAACATTGTGAAAAATCGATACATACAAGACAAACCTTAGTTGCGTTTTTTTTAACTTACTTTATTTGGTGCAGAACGCAAACAACCTTGTGGAGAAATACTTAAATCTTATCAATCATATAGATGATAGGTAGTATTTAAGATAAAAAAAATAACAATTCATGACACTATTAATAGAATAAAATTGAAACAGAAGGGATAATTACACTTACAAGAACTAGATTGTATTAGTGTGAACGATCTTTAGTGATGTTTGAGGTATTAGAGTTGTTGTCACTCATTCGGTCGCTTACATCACGGAAGTAAATAGAGACAAAATTGGGTTAGGAGTGGTCATCACGACTTGTGATTGTAACCGCAGTATCCAAGGGCAACTGGCTGAGGCCGGTCACACATGGCCTTTTCGAAAGTAGTTTTTGATGTGGTAAGCCCATACTTTACAGACTTCGTATCCAGTGACGAAAATTGGTGCGGTATGATGGCATACTATTTTTAGGGCTGACCTTTTCAATAGTTCCACTTCCTCTGTGAGAATGCAGCATAAGTGAAGATGTTAGTTTCCTGAGGGAACACCTCATCGTCATCATACTCCTGAGCAGTCGACAGTACGACTTCGTTCCCGAACCTTCTGTCCGTTGCTTTTGGTATTAACATTTTCTAGCTGACCTAACTGTTATAGTAGCACCTACAAGAATGAGTGTTCCAGCCAACATAGCTTGACTAGGTCACCATAATATACGAACGCGACTACCGTGTCAAAGTAACAACTACCATCGAGATCACACCAATGTATCGTACGGTTAAGACCAACAACAAAATAACCAAAACTGTTTATTTATTGTAACTTGATAGTTTGACGGATAACGTTATGGTATTTGTAATAATCAGTGTAAAAATGAAACGTCAATAGAAGTAAGCTTTTAATTTTATTTTGATGCTATCAAATAACGTGTAACGTGCGGTTTAGGTTACATAATTAGCTAGTCACTAACTATCATGTATATTGATCAGCATTTCACAAAGTTGAAGTGAATCATAAAGTGTGCGAAATCCTAATTTAAATAATCAATAATTCTAGCAGTTTTACGGTCTTAAAGAATAACATGATCCCGTACATGGATGCGCACTGCTTAAGAGTTCCACAATAGGGTGAAACGGCTGTCCAGTGCTTCCAGGTTTTTAATGATGACCTCACATCAATCAGTTCAGGATCTCAATCAAAAACTTAACAATCTCCACAACCCCATACTGGTAAAAACAATTTCCTTTTAATAAAGTTTTTGCTGAAAGTGTAAATTAACCACTAATTCTTTCAACTAACTTTGTTTATGGTAGACTCAAACAGAATTCATTTTATTAGTGGTTTAGTAAATAATAATAATAATAACCGACCTGATGAATTAAGAATGCTGAAATGGGTAACAACTTTTACGTATTACATCGTAGTATCAATATAGTGACAATGGTAGTTCCCTAATAAGTTCACCTCCGTAACTTTTCAGTAAATTTAATACTAAAAATTTTGTGATAAAGTATTCACGGTTGTGAAAAAGATTCAAAGAGAGAGATCTTTAGTATGAATAAATTCACACGTAGAATAATGCAGCTAACTATGCAGTGATATTCCTAAGATATTAGGATCGGAAAACTGATAACTCAATAAACTTCTTACAATGACCAAACTATAAGAGATTTGATTGCCTCTTTTACGAAATGATATTTAATTTATAGGGCTTTTAACTCATTAGATGTAAAATAATTTCGAAATCCCGTGATCATAACCAGCTTTTAAATACTTTATTATTTTATTTATTTCAACACATAGATATTGGTACAAGGAGGCACCAAATACATATGCGCCACACAAATCTCATCCGATTTGTGTGAGGGCTGTGATACTGACCGGGTGCCCAAACCGAACCAGGTGGTTTTCTCAGGGGGCCACACCCGGAGCCTTCGACCTGAAGGTCTGATCCACAAGGCAATGGAGCATCGTAAGGAGATGCAATCCCATGGTAGCCGGTGACCAACGATTGGTTTATACGCTATTTGTTCCTTCAGGATGCTGGAGTCCATGTGCATCATTGGTTTGGTATGAGGGTATTTCAACTCCCCTAGGTGGACTCTCCATTTCCACCAACCCGGTTAAATACTAATGTACTTCAACTCATTATCACAGCAATTTGAACCATAATCCTTGTGCTGATAACCGAATACAATGTTCATATATTCACTCTTGAGTTATACATCTCTAACTTGAAAACATGTCATTCTTTCGAGTTGCCTTTGTGGTAAATTAGGTAAAGTAAGATTCAAATATTCAATTTCACTGTAGTTGTCCAAGATGAATGGTCACAACGCCTCGATATTTTTTTCATTTATATTTGATGATTAAATTATTAGAAAATATGAAACATCTGATTTCATTTCATTTATGACATAATCTTAGTGAATTAAACTATTTCAAAAGAGTAAAACCTAATGAAGTTATTCAGACTGATCAATTGCATTCTTAAACCTCAATGGGATGATACAAGCCAAACAGTACCAGGTGAATTTAAATTCACCCCATTGCACAAACAAGTGGCTATCAGGACTCAGTAGCTGAGTGGATAACGCGATGGCATTTGAAGCGAATGGTACTGGGTTTGAGTCCCAGAGTGAACATCAACTCGGAGATGCAGGTACATCCAGCTGACGAGTCCCAAAATAGGACAAAACGCGCGTCCTGGATTCCACTGCTAGCCACTATCCATCATTGTTACTCAACACTGACTAAATTGAAGTATATGAAATAGGTTTCAAGTGTTGATGTATATTTCTTCTCCTATCATATAACAGTATTGACTAGTAACACTAACCTTTACATTTATTGTGATGTTATGTAATAATGTTCTGATGTGTTGAACTAATGGATCATATTTAATATGACAATGTTTTCTTTTTTTAGTGACTTAGTATCTTTGTATTTGATATAATGAGGAAGGGGTTAATTGATTACAGTATAAATGAGATACAAAATTGATTTGTTTATTTTTCAAGCATCTTGAACATGTAGGTCACATCTTAAGAAGGGATATCTAGTTTTATGATCATGTAAATATGTGATTATATAATAAATTATTGATTGATTAATTGATGTCAAGCACTACTCAGTTAATGCATACAAATCTGACTGTTAATCAGTATACTCAGATATCCTTTTGATTTAGTCTTGGTATCAAATGAATTCTTATTGATCGTCTCCATGCTCAATCTTGCATTGTGTAGTTTACAGGGTCAAGTAATAGATATCAATCATTTATCATTATAATAAGTGTCAACTAAAGATCTTAATTCTATTGAGTTAATTGCTGATTATCTTGAAACATAATTCATGTAAAAACATTAACAAATGAGTGAATATACGAGGGTTCAATCAAAAATTACTTACTATTAAAGTTAAAGATACTATTTGATGGATTAAACGTTTACTATGATAAAAATAAAAGCAAAGGAGGCATTCTTATAGTTGAAGAACATATGGAACTCAAAACAACTGTCAACAAACATCAAAGTCAGAATCTTCAATACGAACGTCAACACAGTTCTATTGTACAGAGTTGAAACTTAGAGAACTATTACAACCATCATCAAAATAGTACAAGCATTTATAAACAATTGTCTACACAAGATACTCAATATTCGTTGACCTGATACCATCAGCAACAGCCTACTATGGGGGAGAACGAACCAGCTTCCAGCTGAAGAGGAAATTAGGAAAAGACGTTAGAAGTGAATAGGATAATACATTGAGGAAATCATCAAACTACATCATGAGGCAACCGCTAACTTGGAATCCTGAAGGGAAAAGGAAAAGAGGTAGACCAAGGAACACATTGTGTCGGGAATTGGGAGCAGACAAAAAAAGGATGAATAGCGACTGGAAAGAATTGTTCAGGGCAGAGTTTAATGGAGAATGCTAGTGGGTGGTCTATGCTCCTTCATCAGGAGTAACGGACATAAGTGATAAAAATATATAACCCAAATTATATAGAACTAGTGAAAAACGGAATCATCGTGACTGGTCACCTTGTTTAGGCTTTGAATATTAGATCAAACTCATAATGATTGTGTAAGAGGTTCATTCTATTATGTTCTTTATACTGTAATTAGAACTTGTTTTTATAAAAGATGGTACTACAGTATACTACTACATTTACCAATTACCTTATACATACACTAAAAATCAGATTATACACTTTCAAGGCCCACTTTCAATATCTAAGGGAAACAATGTCACATCACCTTTTCACAACTAAAAAGTATGCAGGACTTCGTTAGAACTAGTGATATCAAAGAAAATTTAATATGGAAGAATTCTTAATAAACAAATACATTCAACTAATCCTTGGTTATTTCTCAGTATGTATAAAGACATGTTTTGGTGGAGTTCTGTTCTCTGAGCTGGATGGTTTGGTCGTGGAGCTTTCATCATCTGAAGTTTGTGCTGATGATGTCGTTCAGAAGAACGATGAAAGCTCCACGACCAAACCATCCAGCTCAGAGAACAAAACTCCACCAAAATCATCCACCTGAGCTACAAATCTTCTCCACCATCTCAACGACATGTTTTCTTATACAGATCAAAATAAAAAAAACAAACAAACAAATCAGTAAAGAATGAAAAAAAGATCACCTACTTTTGGTAATCGTTTCTTATCATCATTCAATAGTCTAGAATTTAACATATCATTTTCGTTAGGTAAAGGTTTCAAATAAATTTTTTGCGAACCAACTGAAGATGACAATGTTTGGACTAAATCAAATTTGATATGAACAATAATAAATAAACTATGCATATGATAACAAGAGCATACGTATCTACAAATGAATAAGTTCAGTTTGTTTAAGGCAGAAGGAAGTGAAAACAGAGAGAGAAAAAAAAGTGAACAAAGAAATAGATGAAAGTCAGATTGAACATCATTTTCAAAATCGATTAATATTTTTGTACATTTTCCTGAAATATATATTTGACATTTTCTTTGTTCAGTTGGGCTCTAAGTGGTCTTTCTCAGTCTAGTAAGATAAACAAACTCTTACTCGCCCTGAAACATGATCATAGTCTAGATATGTGTTCCCGACCGTAGCTGCTACCTTGATATGGTGCTTGAGCTTGCCTATCAAGATGACTCAACTGAGCAATATTAGTTGGAATAAGTGTTCCTTTAGATTCTACCACATCAGACAGGTCGGTTGAAGAACCGTAAGACTAAACGCAGAAAATTGAGGACCGAGAGCGGAGTCATACTGCTAACTATAGAGAAGTGTGACGGCAGTAAGGTGATTCCCTCGGACAATCAACATCTCCAGCGAAGGTGCCTTCCCATAGAGGAAGAAAGAAGTTAGAAAAGGTGGACCCTGAAAATGTCATACCTCACCTTACTCCATGAATTTCCATTTCCGACGGTAAGGCCTTTTAAAGTGTGGAGCTAATACATCAAAAACCTACCATAACAAGGCTGTGCACGACCAGCTCCAAGCAGTTGTTCCTTGAGTTCTGCGGTCACGCTCCCAAGTCACTGAGACCACGATGAGCTCAGCTTTTTTTCAAGTCCCTCAAGAAGAAATATCTTTCCAAGATGTGGGCGACCGGGAAAGGAAAACCATTATCATACCCCTGTCAGCACCCGAGATCATCTTGTTGGCGATTGAATCCCTCTCTCATCCCTTAATAATTCTCCCATCCGCAAGACTAACTCTTTATCTCTTTATCTTTATAACCATGCGCCACTAATTCTAGTGGTTTGAGCTCACGAAATGTTGCTCTTGGTTTCCCGAAACCACGCTCTAAACTACATGTTGGAGCTTTTAGAGTCCGGACCTTGTGTCCGGTAGGAAAACAGGTTTCTTCGGCTACAACTCTGGAATCTCGGGCCATCGATGTATGCTGTATCAACGAAACGCATGTACAGGACTCAATTACGGTCATTCATTTGGCCTGATCTTGTCAATATAGAGAACGGGCACAATTTACCTTTTGAGTATCTAGAGACTCCACTGGTACTTCCTGTAGACTCGATGGTGTGGGTACAGAATTGAATTCAGAAGCTGAACAGGTTCCAATAGACAATCGCTTGTGCACTGTCGACCAAACGGGACAGTAAGGACTCAAAAAGATAGGAATACACGCCGCTGCCTTTTCTTCGTATCTGTTTACGAAGTTGAGAATGAATTTTATAGGAAACTGTCCAACTTCCTTCAAAAGGTTAAATGCTCTGATTTATTAGTAATGTCAGGTGGTTTTAATGCAAAAATAGGTAAACTAAATCAAACCCAAAGACAATTAGACGCATATTACGGTGTTAAGGCTCAGCGGACAGATAATGGAGACCGTCTGTTGTAAATACCTTTAGATAACCATTTACCTCAGGAAAACACAAGGAGAAACATCAACTGACGTGACGACCTCTACAATCGACTCAAATAGACCACACTGCCGTTAGCAATCGTTAGAGGAGCTCAATTGAAAACTGTCGCTCATCATAAAGCACATGTTTGCACACGGATCATACAGTAGTTCGAGTACGTATTTGTCTGCAACTTACTAGACATAGAAAAGCCGCAGTGAGAACACTCCTTAGAGCCCAAAGTAATTATTAAAAAAGTTAAGAAAATATTTCAAGAACTAGGGAAGGAGCCAGTCCACCGTGAAAATGACACCCAACCCGAGGTAGCTTGGGATGATATCCACAAAGGGTATTAAAAATGCGGCTGTTAGTGAAAGTATCTCGGAAAAAGATGGGACTATTATTCACTCTCAGTCCAGTAGATTGAACCGAAGGGCAGAACACATTAGGGAACAGTTCAATTGGTCCTCAAAAACACTTCAGTTACCCACTATCTCCAAGCAACCCGAATGGCAAACTGATGTAAGTCCTTCAACTATTAGTGTGGTTGAAAAGGTTATAAATAATCTCAAGTGAGGGAGAGTAGCACGGCCTGATGGACGAACCCCCGGGATTTTTAAGGGTAGTGGTTCAGTTATGGCAGTCACATTACCTGAAATCTGGGAATTGGATGTAATCCTATATGACTGGTCTCGATCAATGATCGTCTCATTTCATAAGAAAAGACGAAAATCATCCTGTGACAGTCACGGAGGAATCAATTTAACTAATATAATGTCTAAAATATTAACCTAAATGATATTTCGACGTCTGACTAAAGCTTGAAAAGAGCAAACCCAAGAAAACCAGAATTATTTCAGACCTGGATGTCGATGAATAGAGCAAATATTCACCCTTAGGCAAATTTTGGAACACAGACACTTTTCGACATCCAAATATAGTTGTATTCTTTCACCTAAAGGTGGGGTTCGACTGAGTTGATCGTGAGGTTCAGTAGCAACATCTGTCACGGAAAGACTTACCAAAAAAGTACATTAACCCTGTACAGGCCCTCTAATCGAACACTACTAGTGGAGTCAGACCTTATGGAGAACTGTCATCGGAATTAATTACTTCAAGTATAGTTTGTCACGGTTGTCTGCTTTCCCCACATTTACTTAACTTTGTCATGGACATGCTTTTAGAGATAACACTTTGGTCGTCTGGCTTTTCAGGAATTAATCTTCTACCAGCAGATTCACTTGTTAATTTGTAATACGCAGATTATATAGTTCTGTTTGGTGAAGTCGTTGACAAATGCAGTCTTCTGATCACTGTAAGCAACAATGCAAACATGTTTGGGATGCGGTTCTCTCCCTCTAAATGTAAAATTTTATTTCACCATTGGTTTGGGTCACCGCTTGAAATAATGGTAGAGAGTGAAGTAATTGAAGGCATTGATCTCTTCATTTATCTTAGGCGTTTCATCAGTACAGATGGTCTAGTGTCTAACAAAATATCGGCATGGATTCAGAAGGTTCGATTGGCCTCCACCCACTTGTGTCACTTGTGGTGTAGGTGAGATATCCATTTGCCAAACAAATGACTAGTTTACTGCTCAGCAGGAATCAACTTCCTACTTTATGGGTGTGAAACGGACATTAAGAACAGAGGATATTTGTAGATTGCTGGTATTCAATCATAGGTGTCTTCGAAGCATTGCTTGTGTGCTTTTGGCCCACAGATTAAGCAGTGCCTGGGTTAGGAATATAGTACCAGCCAAATATGGTAAATCGATTGATGAGGTAGCAAATCTTCATCAACTGAGATGGTTGGGATATGTTATATATGCTCAACTACGGCCTACCTCGACGGGCGATGCTGTATGGTGTAGTAGTAAGCTGGAAGCCAGCGGTGATCAAACCAAAACATGGCATCAGTCCATGAAGTCACTGATAATTGGACTTAGCCATGTCATGAGTGCAGACTGCCTGGTTTGGAGCCGCGTGATCATCGTAACCTATGGTTAGAGACTTTGAATGACATTGTTCAAAGTCGTTTGCAATGGCGCAGGTTTATCATTCTTCGTCTCCCCCAAATCCTGAGATTACAAACTCCTCATAACATTTGTTTTTATTTTGCTAATTTACATTTCCTTTTCCAGTTGTACCTTCGATGCCCAATCTTTCTTATTACCACTGATATTGTTACTGCCTCTACTATTCTGAGATTTGGCCTGACAACTTTATCTCGGTGTGCTAAAGGGGTTTTGGCAAGTTGAACTGATGTACATACGTACAGGCTCTACGTTGTGACTGACTGAGACGTGTGTTGCAGAACGAATCGAAGTCTTCCATCGATAGGTGATGGTGATATGGTCTAGTTGCATCCATCATTGAATCGATTTCAGGAATTGCTATTTAAAAAAGTCTATTTATGTCTAAAGTTGGCGATTACTAGATATGAATTATTGCCTGAGAACAGCTGTATCAGACAGAAGCCGTCATGTTCGCTGGGTAAGAACATCGTAAGACCCGACTAAGTGTTTTCGGTTTAGATTAACTTACCCACTTGTATACTGAAATCGCCTATTGCTATTACTACATCTGATTATTTAACTTTTGGTCAGAAAGCTTCTTATGAAAGTCAAAGTTTTCGTCATTAGAGCTGTAGTCAGTGAAGGTGTAGGTAGAGCTCACTAATATCAGCCAGTCAGTCAGCTACAACGTAGGGTCAGGTACATATATGCATCGGTCAAAGTTACAACAACAGCTCGGTGTAGCCCCATGAGAAAACTACCTGCTTCGGTATGGGCACCCGGGCAGTATCACAGCCCACACACAAATATAATGGTAATGAAAATGGTGGTATTTACTGAAAACTCTATTCTCCCTTCGATTTACAGTCAAACAATTCACATTATTATTATTATTATTATTATTATTATTATTATTATTATTATTTACTACGTCATTTATTCACTCTCTTTTATCCCCACTTTATGTATCCTTATTTTTCGACTTCTACAGCGGCTCGTCTTTGGTAGAAATTCGACTGTATCTAAACGTTCTCGAGTCACTGTCCGGTTGAAAGTTGTATGTTACCACCGAATACGAGGACTGAAGCAGTTTTTCTGAAACCACGTGCACCATTCAAACTGGCTGCCTTCAACGTTCGCACACTTATGCAGGTCGGACAACAGATAGGGCTGGCTATGTCTTTAAAAAGTCTTAGTATCGACGTTTGATGTCTATTCGATACCCGTATTCAAGACTGGTGAAGTACTACAAATTCGCTCTTCAACTGTCGCTTCGAAAAGCTTGTTTTACGTGCGTTTATCCGGGGACCCTGTGACATCTTCGTCTGGTCTTGCTGGCGTTGGTGTCGCACTAAGCGCTAGAGCTGAGGCAGCACTTATCGATTGGATCCCCATTAACAGTCAATTATGTGCTGTTAGATTAGAAAGTTCCATCAAAGTGAGAAACGATGTCTTTTCGTCATCTCCGCCTATGCCCCGACAGATGGCAGCCCGGATGCAATCAAGGATGAGTTTTACCACCAGTTATCTGTTCTTCTCCAGAAAGTGCGTTCGACAGATATTGTAGTACTAGCCGGAGACTTGAATGCTCAGGTCGAGCGACTAGGCACAGAAGAGAGTCGTTTAGGTGGCCGATGGGGACTTGCTGGTCGCAGGACAGATAACGGAAACCGCCTACTGCAACTGTGCACAGACCACAAGCTGTTTCTGGCTAGCACTAACTCTCGGCACAGTCATCGCCGATATGCCACCTGGCGTCCTTCCTCTGCATCTCAAGCCTGGACTCAGACTGATCACATCGCGATCAGCTACCGCTGGTATGGTTGTGTAAAAGACTTCCGCTCCTTTTGGAGTACCTATCTAGACTCTGATAATGCCCTGCTCTGCGCCAATCTGACCTTACTTTTCAGTGGCCAACGAAATGACCGCCACTAAAGGACTGATGTCAGCAAGTTGGTTGCAACTAAGTATCGAACCGAGCTAGCTTCTAGGCTATCTACCATTCCACCGAAAAGTATAGATGAGCATTGTTTGCAACTTCAAGACGCCATCAAAATGGCGAGTAAAGCCGCTTGCGGCTTCGCGAAACGTCCCGCTTATAAGCACTAGGTTTCTTCTGGTTCCTTACAACTCATTGAAGCCCGCCGATCTACTCCGGGTAACCCTGAGTTTGACCACAAACGACGACTGTTAAGTAATGAAATTGAGCAAAGCTTGCGTAAGGACCGAGAAACCTGGTGGTCGGGGCGTGCTAATGAGCTGGAAGCAGCAGCTCAAACTAGAAGTCAGTTACTTTATGGACTGATGCCACGTTTTGGTTTGGCCGCCCCTTTCTTCCGACCATTCCCAACACTATTCAGCATTAGATGGCGGTTGGAGGTAGTCAACAGGAAACCCTGGACCCGAGTTTCGTACTACTTGGCACTCGTCAGCAAGGTGTAACTGTAATCTTGAGGGAACTGGTGCTCCCTGGCGGATTCGATCTCGTGTCACCCAGCTTCACAGTCAGAGACGTTACCACTGAGCTATCCGAGCCGTGACTAACCTCCTGTAGGACTGAGATGTAATCACAATTGATTGATCACTGGGTAGTGATCAATGTCATGCTTGTCTAGTCCTACAGGAGGTTAGTCACGGCTCGGATAGCTCAGTGGTAACGTCTCTGACTGTGAAGCTGGGTGACACGAGATCGAATCCGCCAGGGAGCACCAGTTCCCTCAAGATTACAGTTACACCTTGCTGACGAGTGCCAAGTAGCACGAAACTCGGGTCCAGGGTTTCCTGTTGACTACCTCCAACCGCCATCTAAATCTCAATACATAGTGCCCGCAGTGTCGAGTCACCTAGACTGGTGGCCACATTGCAACATGATCGATAGCATTCGATCTGCACTAATAAGGACTAGACAAGCATGACATTGATCACCACCCAGTGATCAATCAATTGTGACTACTCAGCATTGCACGTCGTGGTAATCGGTGTTCAGGCATACGTAACACATGGCCCAACCATCTCAATCGGTGAAGATTTGCAACCTCAACTTATTTACCGTCATTCCCTAATGCCCTGCATCTGACCTCACATATACTTACCCGGTGATCCCAGAAGACATTGGCAATATTTCTAAGACATTTGTGATGAAATACTAATAGCTTACGAGTATCTTCTACTGTTAATGGCCACATTTCGCAGCCGTAAAGTAGAACAGAACGAACTGCTGCGCAGTATACTCGTCCCTTTATTGGTAGACAAATATCTCACCTTCACTATAGGTGACGTAAGTTGGCAAAAGCCAAACGAGCTTTTTGAATCCGTGCTGAAATTTCGTCAGGTACCAACCCATTATGGCTGATTAGACTTCCAAGATAAGTGAAGTTGTCGACGCGTTCGACTACTTTACTCCCTATCCTTAGTTCAGATGTTGACGCAGGCCAGTCCTGAAGCAACGGCTCACTAATGTAAATCTAAAGTGTATTTTAACTATCAATACTTTTCGTACATATGACACCTCCGACTGAAATGTGCAATTCAGAACAGAAGTGTATTTTTTTGGGAACTTGTAAGATAATACACTTGAGGGGAAATGAAGCAAGGCTATATATATTAGATTACGAATACAATCACTAGGATCTCTTACCAGCATTAGTTATCAAGTAATTAGTGATGAGGTTAAGCAGTGACCTTGATACGAAAACATCCAAGTCTCTGAATATACTTCAGACAAATATTAACTGGATCAGCTATAACAACAGCAGTACATGATGACTTCATTATCTCGCTGCATAACTTTGACTAGCGTAATAGCAATGTGTGAGAAGTTTATGACAACGTCTAAGCCAAGGTGCGATTAATTTGCAAAACGGTATACGGATCTACATAGCTGGTTGATTCCGAGTCATATAATAAAAACCCTCTGATTTTTCGACTAATAATGACTAGATATTCAAAAACGTCTGAATTATCAACTAGAATCCAATATTTAATCAATATAAAAAAGAAGCTTACGTGAATTATTTAAATCTTCACTGGTTACAAAAATGCCATGACAATTCAGCTGATTTTTTCTTGAAGGTTTAGGATGACCACTGTTGTCATCATTGTTCGTGTCGTAAACATGAAGCATAATATTATATGTATAAAACAATTTATCAGTTTTAGGTGAGCATATTAATGTGATTATTAAATATATCCAAATGTATTACCAATCAAATTGGTGATCTGTAACTAGATAAAGTGAATAGAAAATGGAAATGTTCAATTAACGATAAGTAAAAGTACCTATATATGTTGTGGCTTTAACTAACGTCAGTTTATGACAGTGCAAAGAGGTGGTTGTATGCTTTTAAGCTACTGAAGTGCGCCTGAATAAAGATCACTAACACAGCTTTAATAAATGATTCCAGACTACATTCCTGTCCAACCAGCTGAAGGCAAACATGATGTATGGCAGTGTCAGGTCACCTAAAAGCAACGAAACATGATGAACACATCCAAGATAAGAAAACTAGCCGGACCACCGATCGCTTATGATATGTACGAGTTTTACACAATTTACTGAATATTACCGTAGCCAGCTTTCTAAATGCAACTGGTAATAAACAGACTTACGCCCTGATAATTACTCCATACACCATGTAGGGATCTGTAAGAGGTTTAAACACTTGAAGCCTACCGCGCCTCCTTACACAATACAGTGAGCGTCCTGAGAACACTACCATACATTCTTTTACAGTCGTTTGTGGGTCTTTTAAATACAGAGACCTATAGCTTCTTACCACTAGTTTCTTCTGGACATCCGCTTATTTGAATTGATATTCAGCAGCTAGGTAACGTAGAAAAATGGTTAAAATATCTGTAGTAATTACCTATTTAAACTAATATCCTAAGTTTTGTGTTTAGCATTCAGTAACTATATGATGACTGTTTGTCGTGCCAACGACCGCAGTTTTTCAACCATAAGGCATCTTAGTAAGAATGGTCCAGGTAAGTTAAAAAAACTTCCAGCAGCTGTTAGATGAAGAAGACTTTCAACCCATAAGGATATTCTGAACACCGGAGTCCTCAGTACTTACAAAAGCCTTTAATCTGAGCCGTTTTGATAAATGCAGATTACCTGTTTGAGATTCATGTGATGACTGTGATCAGTGGTTAAGTTTTGATGACATGACTCCGAATTACCCACGTACTTGCTGTCGGATACACGTATTTACCACTATTAGTATTGAATGGATTCTTATATAAATTAAAGATCAAAAGTCACGAACTATCGCAGATCACGAAAATAACGCTAGATAATTTAAACCTATATCATTTACATCAGCGGTGGGTAAGGTTCAATTAGCTAGTAAATACCCAATTTATCAACTTTAAAATCCTAAAGCTGCTGATATCAAAAGGTTGTATATAGTATCTTGCTACGGTAGAAAAATCCCCTCTTTAAAAACGAAGCCCAAATCCTACCAAACAAGAACTCTGAGTATCTATAACTTAGTAAAATAGTTTGGCCCAAACAACCACTAATTCGGAAATCGGTTTCAAGTTATGAGTGGGTGTTGGTTAGGTATTCAACATTATTCTTAGGTTCATTTAAGAAAGATGTGGTCATATATAATCACGTGGCTGTCTTACAGAAGCGAATGAGTTTAAAAAGTGCATATGAAAAACTTACAATGGACGACTGATAAGCGTAGATTGACAGAGATATAGAAACAAATACTTTGAGATGAGCTTGTGAAGATCAACTGACATATTTGGGTCAACTCCTCAATGTTACAATACAATCCCAATTATATGTCACAGTCCTATGTGTGTATTCTACCCACTCGATTGAACTAATCCTAGCGAATATGATTGCTAATTTTTCGTATGTATATATAAGTGCGTTTGTTCTAAGCCAGTGGAGTTGCTACGACCAGCAGCTATTATATCACCGGACGATAAATTATGTAATTGCAACACGAAAAACTATAAGATCAGATTGTGTAGAAGAGAAGACAACGATTAGGATAAGTTCACGCAAACAATGTGAACAGGCAGAAGTCTGAGGATAACGGATAAATGAAGCTGATATGAGATGAAGTGACCATATATTAACCAATGATAATGACTATGATATAGTAATGATAAGGTATAATACGCGTCAGGTATAGCTGTTCCAGGCGAAGGACAGTAAGCTATGGGTGCGAAAAAAGTTTACGAGCTACCATTTGAAGCTGTACAATGAGGGATATCGTCGCGTCGGCTGACAAGTAGTAAAGAATGTGAGACGTTACTTGGACATTAGCTCTTTCATGTACGAATCGTTGTTAGTTGTCTCGTGAAGAGCAATGTAGAGGTTCGGGTCGAACGTTTTTATATAAGTGGTGGAAAAGGCATAATTTGGACTACTTTAAACTTGCATAAAATGGCTAGACAAATAACGATAAGTCAAGACCCGTATATAACACTGATTGAGTCCGATAAACCAAATTAACCACGTGATTTTTCGCAGTTCCCTAACGCTAACAGTCAGACAAATGGGACTGTGCTATATATTTATTAAATTGATATCACATACTTAGATCATTTTATAATTTTACTGCACGTGAAAGAAGAAAATGACAGCTACCTCCGGATACTAAGTCAAAAATCCTCCACAACCTTGCAGTATAATTTGGCGCTCAAACACTGAACCTCAATAATGAACGGGCAAAATCCAGACTCAACTCCCGTACATCTCAATTATCCGCAAAAAAAACTCGATTACTTGTGTTATTCCTTTTCCGGAAAGTTTGTGCAAATGTCTTGTTTTCTTCCGAATTAATTGATTTGATATGTGGTCCATTTAATGACCTTCGACGACATCTTATAACGCCTGAGTAAATTATCCTAATCCTTGCAGTTATGCTACCACCCACATTTCTGGTCTTGATTATCGTTGTCTGCTGACCTTGAACGATTTGTGAGTTCTTGGTGCGTGTTTGTCTGTGTACTCATATTCTGTTGGTTGCCTATCCTCTTTCATCTCCGTATTTTATACATTGGCAATATTTATACACAGACACTTCAAAAAGTGTACTGCTGCATCCTCAGTTCTCATTTGTTTCGCTTTACTTGTGTGCTAAATGAATGTGTGTAGTGTTCATAAAGTAAACACTGTCGTAGTTGAAGGACAGAAGAAATAGTAAGCAGTATATGTATTTCAATTCCATCATGTATCCATCTTCTTTGATTAGTTGACGATAACAAAAATCCTAGTCTTCTAACAGTAAGGTCCAGAAGCTGTATTCTTGATGAGGAAACCTGTATTTTATGGTTACTCATCTCTCTTTCCATTTGAACCATCCAGATATATCATCTGGTTTGTTCTGACCAAGCTAAAAGAAAGAGAGAGGTTTCAGTAAATTCAAAGTCATTTTTTCTTGTCTTACACACAGAAATTGAATTACTCCAATTTCTGAGCTTACATAAGTCATCGAGGTCCAGCTTTTCAAGTCTTTATGTAAATAGTAAGAGACGTATCACGAGAATTCTTTCAGCACTTGTCCTCCGCAGATTTTATGGAGAATTGAGTCTACTTTTCGAAAATCGGCATTCTGACTGGCATTCCATTTTCTAATTAGACCTTATTAGCGTGATATGTCCATCTATAAACGAGTGAATGCTCTACCTAACTTCTATACATTTTAAAAACCTTTGATTACTGTTCAATGACAGTGACCTTTGTTTATTAAGACCATTATCTCCAGATCATTCTACGATAGCACTAAATGCTTTGTATCGTCTCCTATGTTAACGTCACTGACGTATGTTTCTTCAGTGCGTATGCAGAATTAATCGGTTTCATTCATAGACATTAACCATAGTTTAAACCAGCATACCAGACTTTTCGGTCAGCCATAAGTGCACAAACATCGCCTCTGTCGATTATTCGTCAATTTTGAAGCCTTCAGTGTAGATCAGCAGCTGAGGCTTGACATTAAGAAGGCAATCATATAAATAGTCTCAAACTTAGAAGGCCTGAAGCGGAGCCTTGCTGTGCTGTTAATCATCATTATTAACAGAAAATATCTGGGCTGTTCATGCTTTAAACAGCCAGCCACCGGCTAACACTATGCGTCCCGGTGCAACTTGTTAGAATAATTTGGTGCAAAAACGCATCCTTGCATTTACTTATTATGTCCGGAAAACTTGCAGCCAGCGAGTTATGGATATGGGTTTTGTGAACAGAAGCACTGACCCCTCATTTGACCAATAGACCTCACCGGCCCGTAGTGGAATTGACTGCAATATTTCCTTACATCGGTCTATTATTAACGATAGTCATGACTAGTGGAACTTGCACACTTCTAAGGTACAAACCGACTCGATTACTAGGTGAATTTATAGAATATATCCTTACCATAACATGCATACTTACATCAAGCCAAAAAATTGGTGATCTGTAATGCTCCAGTTATGTCGCTGACTCTTAGAAGCCTACCCGATATTTGGACTCGGTATTTATATTTTCTCTTATTCATGTGTTCTAACTTTCTTTGTCAGAAAACACTGCTGTATTCCTTGTCACGAACCGATCATAGAAGGCGGTTGTCACAGACTCAAGTCATATAATTGGCCAAGTTCGGTGGTAAATTCAACTTCTGACGGGTTCACACATTTACATAAATATTTTGGAAAATGAAATTTCTGTTTTAATACGTTTTCGCCCACAAGATGTCTACACTGTGTCTATTTCCTTCAAGATTGCCAATCCATTATGAAAACCGAAGACTTATGGAGAAAAGAACCCTTATCACTTGTACTTGTACCCTTCTATTTTGTACCTAACTATTTTATACAGATAGTGGATCAATTCCTAAGGTTTGACTGACTTTAAATATTTTCTTCTTCGAAGTAGACTTGTAGAATTATGGTCTACTTCGATATTAGTATTATTAATAATAATAGACTTAAACCTAAAATTGCAGATTTGTTATGATGTAACTGCCTGATCTATAAGATCTTACGTAGGAGTCACGTCATTGTCTACACCAACTCATTGCATCGTAACAATGACTAATATATGACGGATAACTCTACAGAGTATCCTTTGTTATTGACTTGAGGGTGACCCAAGAGTTAGGTGAGTAAGCACCTGATATCAAGACAGAGCATTTGAAAGCTGCACCTAAGCAGCTTGTTGTTGGGTAGTCCACTCAAATATTCTTGTTTCGTTTCTTACCCTACATTCCCTTAAAAGCTCTGATCCTCATACAGAGGACATGTTCAGAAAGTAATGAGCGACAATACGTGCAAGTGAATTGCTATGAAATAAGGTAAAAATGTACTCAAGTATATTTCGGTCATGGAGTATCGCCGAATACTTACACGGCGTTGGTCGCTATTGACTGAAAGTTACTAATTCTCTTCTAAGCTGAAGAAATAGAACGAGGGCTTTCTGGTTTGGTGAGTTGATTGGACCAACTTTCCTACAGAAGTCTATTCTAGGAGGAAGCTAATGTAACAACCCAGGTAGATTTGCTAATAGTTGACTGAAAACATTCAAGTAAATGTCTAAACAAGAAAGCTCAACTATTCATTCACTTTTATTTTGTATAGAGATTACATATTCTCACAATAGATGTTGAAAGGCTTTGTAGGATTAAAAAGGTAGTCTCGCACCTCACTCCCCTTTCTAGGACTTAAATTAAGGACGTATTCACTACTAATCTGGTTTCTTCTTCAGTAGAGCTAGGGCAACCTGGAGGTACGGAAGATCAGGCGGTGCAACAGCTCGGGAATAGTATTGTTACAAACAGGATATTCCTTAGATCTCCATCTTGTTGCTTATACGAAGGCTGCCAGGCATAAACGGACAGTGTTCAAGCACTGGATGACACAGACCTTATATAGTATTAAACTGGGTCCAATTTTGACGAAAGTACGGATTACATACGAGCTGATTGATGTTATTTGTTCTGAAAACTTTAAGTTATTTGAGTACCATGAACTAGGGCTTAAAATAGTATCAGATTCGGATATTGTCAAACCATCAACTTCGAAATGGAGTACTAATACCCTGCTTCCAACACGGATACAGACGCGTCGTTAATATCAAACTGAAGCTGGTACTTTCTATATCATGCTACCATCCAGTATGATTCCTGCTGCATAAACTTATTGGTGTTATTTACATCATATCTGCGGCATGAGTAGATTACCTTTAGTTCACCAGCAGAAAATCTTCCTCATGTTGAAGCAGCTACAAAGTCTCTTTAGTACCTTGTGAATAAGATGCCCTAAAACGCTCCCTTGTTTAAACCACTAATCACTCTCTCTTAGGTGCTGATGTCTTTGAGTTGTTTTCGATAATTCAGTAACGATCATTCAAAAATGATCTGAGACAGTTGAGCAAAGAGTGTATCTACATAGGATTTGATGTAATGAAAACACATAGTTGGAATAAAATCCTTATTCTTGCATGATGAGTATGTCACTAAACTAGACAGATGTTTTTCTATCAGTCTACCTTAATGAAACACGTACACATTTTTAAGCTTATAGATATGAAACATGAACCTCGTTCATTATCTCAGCAGATTAATTCCAATTGCTTGTTAAGCAAACGATAGTAGGTCTTTGATTCTTATAATTACTCCTCATTGTATATATGTAAAAGGCTAGACTGGTGATGGAACGGACCATTCGTAGAAAGGAGTTCCAAATTCAAACACACAAAACCTTCAATATTCAACACGAAATAATGGGAAATATATTGCTTACACAAAACAATAAGTTAAATTAATCTTTGAGACATAATCTTTTGAAATTTTCGGGACGTTTCGGTTAATTCTTAACCACCCAACTTAGGTGGTTCATGGTCTCCTTCCTAATTCCTCCCCTAAACACAAACAATTATTATCAGCTATCACTAGTTGTGATTTTTTAGTAGTGCGGTTCTTACTTGGCAGAACGTGAGCCGTTGACTGTGTGAATAGCCGTTTGACTCGTGAAAATGTACATCAAATAATTCACAGTACTGAAATTCCACCTCAAATTTTTTATAAAAAACGCTCCCACCATGTTGTGCATCAAAACGAACAAAATTTAGATGTTATTCATCACCAAAGTATGTTAATTTATTATAAGCGTTGTGAGAGCGCTCCATACAGGTTTATTATCTATGAATAATTTGTAGATCATTTCACATTTAGAACAACATAGACATAAGCGAACAATATAGTTTTCGATTAGATTTTTGTGAGTTGTAAGAATCGAGCTTTCAGATTCCATGAATGGCATTCCAACGTAACTAAAAAGAGAGTATTTGACACGATTAAAGCTCAGAAAACACATAATGCGTTTTTATTACGTTCATTGAACTTGTTTGATTGTCCGTGTATATTCTTCTGTAGCTACATGGTAGCTCTTTTAACGACAGTCTAAGCGTCTCATATCGTGCAAGAAATCTGCGTGCCAATATCATTTGTCCAGCAAACCGGGCTATGACCAAATCAATCATGCTTGACTTAGAAACGATCAAATGACATCAATGCAATGATAGATACTTCGTTTGAGATTATATGAGTAATATACAAACTCAAAAATTCCTAAAATACCTTGAAGGTAAACAAAAGTAACGTAAAGAGTTCTCTGTGCACAGCTTGTATCCCATGACTTCGAAAGCAATACATAATATATTCATAGAAGTGTAGCATAATTCAGTTGTAGAAGTAAAATGTAAATGGTATGAATACTCTGTACTTTCACTTACTATAAGACATGAAATGAAAACCTCATTTGAAACAATTGTCTATCATGATTATTTTAGCCATTAAACAGCCGATATTTTTCTACACAAAATATCGTATGTACATAACAGAGTGCTCTGCAAGTGTAATATAGCTCCATCTGTATTTAAATAACGTCTGAAGAACTCCATTCAAGCAAGCTTAAAACCCTTAACATACGTTCTTTGACTGTACACAAAAATATACATTGGCCTTGCGATTTAAAAAAATAATTTTTGCCGAAGATCTTTTCATTTTTCTAAAGCTTGGATTTTCATGCTTTTGTTATATCGGTGTTTGTATGTTACATCACTCGCGGGCGGTCCGAGTTTGGCGCGTCTTCGGTCGTTTAGTGTCGTATTGTTTAGCTTTTAGGAGCTAGAGGTTCTCATCGTCATATATATTTAGTTCTCTAGGTACTGTTTGAGGTAAGCTTGCTGTTTAAATATCGGATGTGAAAATGGAAACTTAGTGGTGTTAAAGATGCCATTTTTTGTTTTAATCAGCTGTCCACTAAAGTTTTTGTTGAAAATAATGTAGTGTCAACCTCAATTTACTAATTATTAGTATGAAGGCAATTCGATTTTTTTCCGAAAATGTTAGAAATTATTTTGGTTCTTGGCGTGTATGCACATGTTGGTAATATGGATGTTTGTTTTCATTTTTCAAATTTTACCGAATATTCACTAAAATGATATTGTTTAGTACTGGTTAATTGGATTATTCGTTAGCAGTTGCTTGATGAGTCGCTTTCAATCAGTGACTCAGACAATGCCGGACAATGAGTTGTTTATTTCGTTATGCTGTCTGGCTCTTGTCTTCGATAAATAGACTGGAACATTCATTGCCTTAATTTCATAGTTATATGCTCGTATTCACATGAAAAAAAACATTATTGTAAAATAATAATGCCTTCAGAACGAGCTTTCATGTCGTTATATGTTTATAAATATGGGGTTGGAAGTAGCAATCGTTATGTTTACTAGTCATGAGCAAAATGTACCAAACTATCCTGTTGTATTTAACTATTTCACAATTAGCAGTTTCATCTATAGTCGTGTTATCCGGTTAATCACATGAATTTGGTTGTAGTGGGTTTCAAACATGTCATCCTGAGTTAAATTTACATACCTTCAATGACAGTGACACTAAAGCCTTCTTGGGCGTTTATGGGTTGGGCCTGTCTTCGAATTTCGGGATTTGTAGGGGTTTGATGGCTGGTCAAGAGACTGGCCTTATGAAGTGATATTTCAGTACATTTGTTATAAAAATCATTTGGCGACTCTTACGGTAAAAATAAATCGGCAAAGTTGAGAATTTAGTAAGTGCACAATCTGTGCTTCGTGATTTAAAGCTAATAAGATGATATGGTTCTATTTTTATTTACGAAGGAATTGTTTGATAGTATATTTAGACAGTTTAATCACTTGCTATTATGTAGTCAACATTTTGTAATTGATGTTCGCGAATGTGTCTGTTATATAGCAAAGTGTGATACCGCCGTTTTACCTTCTGTCTCCTATGGATGTGAAATCTTTGAATACCACACTTATGAAGAAATCAAATTTAGAAATCACTAGTTGATTTAAAATGAGCTTTATTCACTTTCGTTGTCTTCTCACATGTATCGCTTTGTACAATATGGAGTCCGTTATTTTATTTTCGATGCATCTTCATTAATTTTTTATTTTACTTATTTTAACACATAGATACTGGTACAAGGAGGCACCAAATACATATGCGCCACATAGATCTCATTTGATATGTATGAGGGCTATGATACTGCCCGGGTGCCCAAACCGAGCCAGGTGGTTTTCTCAGGGGGGGATGGCACACCCGGAGCCTTTGACCTGAAGGTCTGATCCACAAGGCATTGGAGCATCGTAAGGAGATGCGATCTCATGGTAGCCTGTGACCAACGATTGGTTCATACGCCATTTGTTCCCGCAGGATACTGGAGCCCATGTGCACCATTGGTTTGAAATGATGATTTTCCAACTCTCCTAGGTGGACTCTCCGTGTCCACCAACCCGGTTGAAGCACCGGACATTCGCTTTTCGTCCTTTCAATTTCGTAAACAACACCTGTGGTGCGAGAATGCAGTGAGTAGGACTTCCCTGGCAGAAGCTATATACGCGTGGCCATGTAAGAGCATTTGGAGAGGGAGAACGGACTCTTCCCACTCTCGGCCGTACCAGGACATTTTATTTATTTATTTATTTGAACACATGAATATTGGTACAAGAGAGCGCCAATATATATGCGCCACACAAAAGAATGAGAATTCGAATAGAAATAGAAAAAAAAAGCTAAGGGGCGCAAAAAAAAGAGAACAATAACGAGGAGATTGGTGTAAGGTAGTATGGTAGAAATGAGGGAACGGAAAGGTACAATCAGAAGAAATCTTTCATGTAAGGGAGACACAACTACTTTTATGAAGAATGTAAAAGAAGGTTACAGCAGGATCGCCACTGGCTTCTATTCTGAGCCATATCTGATAACGTCTTTAGCCACTACCAGGACATTTTGGGGTATCTTCATTAAATATATAATGCACTGTGATTTATGTCCATTGATAACTACTGTGTTCATGAATTATGATAATTTAGACTTAAATATGACTGGTTAACTGCTTTTTGCTCTGAAATATGTTCACGTTTTCGCCAAATTGTGTTTTGATTTTAAAATCCGTTAAGTGTCCAGGAATACTAGGTTATAAAAAGCAATAGTGACAGACTGATTACAGACCGTCAGGATTTTAATCGATTGCAAATGGAACATTCCCTCCTTAATAAGATTCTCTTCACAAAAGCACACATTAGTCATATAGGCTTCATAGTGGTTGAATCTTAATCAAGAATTCATTTCATTCGAAATTGCTGGCTGTTCTTGAGATTTATATGTGTCACTATCTCATATCTCAACATATTATTATTGTCTTTTGATTTAACTTTATATTTAGGTAGATAATTTCTCGGTATCTTGTTAGTGCACTTTAATCTGCTGACTACTGATCGTGGCTGACATCCACTGCTAGATATATCTTTCCTCAGTTTTTCTGCGGATTCTCGGTTGACTTAATAATAACAATAAATGATGATTAATTCTAATGGTGATAGAAAACCTCGGAGATCGGTAGGCGTAACATACGTTTTGAGTGATATGTTTCTTTGCAGTCATTAAAGTTTACATTCGATCCAGTGAATGATGCATCTGTAAGTCAGTTTTTAAAAATTATAACTTCAATACAATGTCCTTTTTCTCATTAGGATGGTGTTGTATCATCTAGGGGTTTAAATAGACGCGTTTCATTCTCTCAATATGTTTTTGTTTTGGGTGACGAGGATGATGGTTCTCAAATGTGTGTTAGGTAAGTTAATTACACAAGACTTATATCGTTTATTATTATTTTGTTTTGTATGCTTATGTTATAACTCTTGTCTTCTTACGGTTAATGACCCAGCTATTCCTATTGCTTAGTATTCTCGGACACCGATTCACTCGACAAGTCCCCAAATCAAAACACGGTTGAACAGGAATAAGATTATATTCCAAATAGCAAAGTCAGAAGCATAATAGGGAAAAACGTCAGTATATTTATAGTTTTTTACATAAGAAGATTCCAGAATATTCTCCGACTATCGACTGTTGCTGATTGGATAAGAATCAGCCAATCAGCGTGCAGCAAAGCAATCATGCATTGAGCATGCTTTAATCTAGTCTATGTCCCGCTAACACCTCCCCTCTGAGCAGATTCGTAGGATCTGGTGCTAGGGTCCAACTGCAACCGAGTGACTGGCCTGTGCTTTCGATTAGTCCATCGTCTAGGCAATAAAGAAGTATCACTCTTTTCTTGCACAGAAACTGATGTGTCTATTCCCGGCGTTTTGATTTCAAAGGTGTCTAGCAGAACATCAAGAGGTAATCGATATTGAATCTTGTTGCTGGCTATCGAGGTTGCTTTCAATTGGTTAGCATGACGTACCCAAACTTCCGAGCCAACTGACACCTCGTAAACCACACTCCCCTTCTTTTTCAAAATCCGACCAGCTGTCCATATAGGATGTTTCCCACGATAGTCCATGGCAAGCACTTTTTGTCCCACAGTGAACAATCGTCTTTGTGCCCCCTGATGTCGGTTAAACTGTTTCTCCATCGATAGGTTTCGTTGGGGTTCAATAGCTGGCGTAGGACGGATGACATCGAAATGTGTACGTATCTTTCTGCCAAGTAGAGCTTCTGCTGGAGAGAGCCCGTTAATTGTCTGAGGGTTCGGTGTAGAACGATAAATAAACAGGAACCTCTCTAAGATATCTTCAGTGGTCCCTTCCCCTTTGGATTTTTTTAGAGCATTTTTAAATGTACTCACAAAGCGTTCCACTTGGCCATTTGATTGGGGATGGTATGGAGGTGTTCGGATGTGCTGGATTCCGTTCTGCCGACAAAATTGTGAGAAGATTTCGGACGTAAACTGTGTTCCGTTGTCACTAACTATCAATTCCTGGATTCCAAAACGACTGAATAGTTGACGTAGTTTACTGACTGTGCAGCTTGCAGTCGGGTGTTCCATGAGAAAAATTTCTGGCCACTTGCTATATGCATCAACCACCAAAAGGTAAGTTTGTCCATGAAGTGGACCAGCAAAGTCCAAATGTATACGCTGCCACGGTGACTGTGGTATTGGCCATGATTGCAGCTCTGCTTTTCGCGGTGCTTTTGTTGCTAATGCACATTTGGTACACGAACGGGATAGCTTCTCCAGTTGGGTGTCTAAATGCGGCCAGTATACATAACTTCGTGCTAGTGCTTTCATGCGATTTATTCCAGGATGTCCTGCATGCAATTGTTCAAGCACTGCTGGTTGTAGCTTCTTGGGAATTATGACACATCAGTTTCTGTGCAAGAAAAGAGTGATACTTCTTTATTGCCTAGACGATGGACTAATCGAAAGCACAGGCCAGTCACTCGGTTGCAGTTGGACCCTAGCACCAGATCCTACGAATCTGCTCAGAGGGGAGGTGTTAGCGGGACATAGACTAGATTAAAGCATGCTCAATGCATGATTGCTTTGCTGCACGCTGATTGGCTGATTCTTATCCAATCAGCAACAGTCGATAGTCGGAGAAGTCTATTTTCGCGAAACATGTCCCACCATTAAGCTTGGCAAACAGGTCTTCAGGAACTGGTAAGGGATATTGATATACATCTAATGCAGCATTTAAACCGGTCGAGAAATCGGCACATATGCGTATAGTCCCATTGGCCTTCTTAATCACTACGATCGGTGCGGCCCATGCAGAGTAGTTAACTGGTCGGATTACACCAGCCTGCTGCAAGCGATTAAGTTCCTGGTCGACTAGCTCAAGAGCAGCATATGGTACAGGACGTCTCGGGCGAAAAATAGGTATGGCATCTGGTTTCACTGGTAAGTGCGCTTTCATCTTGGTACAGTGGCCAAGGCTATTCTGAAAAACAGAGGCAAACTTTCTTTTCAGTTTTTCTAGTAACCTTTCACCTGTCTTCTTTGGAAGTAATGGGGTGTCCAATGATGAACACGATACGTTACAGACACTGTTAATTGGTATATCCATTATTCCAAGTTTGTCTAACATATCTAGACCAAGAAGATCAAGGTTCGGCCGTTCTGTTAGGTAACATATTCCTGTACAGTTAGTTCCATTGAAGGAAAATTCACACTGTAATTCACCAACCAGTTTTAGCACACCACCTGATGCGTTTTTAGCCGTTTTCTTAGATGGCTTCATTGGCGGTTTACCCAGCAAGTTATACGTTTCTCTAGACACTAACGTGATATCTGATGCCGTGTCAATTTGAAGACGAGCTGATATGCCGTTTATCTGGATGGTAACATACTTTCTCCGAATGTCATAGTTTGTTTGAAAGGCAGCTACCAGAGAAAGAGATTTAGACTCGGCTGATTTCACATGTCGAGGACGTTTATGCTTCTTCTTAGGCTGAGACGTACGCTTCGGTGGACAATGACCTTCTTTATGTCCACGTTTGTTGCACGCCTGACATTTATGCTTCTTGAACGGACAGAATCGTGCATAATGCCAATCACCGCATAACCAGCATGCAGTCCTTGGTTTGTTACGAGTTGTTACCGGCTTCTGAACTTTTAACCTAGTAATAGTATTTACACTACCGCAGGTTAAATTAGGATTTACCTGTTCAATCAACTCGTTGTCGTGTCTGATGCTTTGTAGACGCTTACACTCATCTGTCAATGTTCTGAGTGTGACGTTTGGGTCTTGATCCAGTCGAGCCAAAAGTCTAGTCCTGATCTCAGCATCTTGTGGTGACTGAAGAGCTTTGATGAATATTAAGCATTTAAATTGGTCATCAGTCAACGAGCGTAACTTGAAACGTTCACATTCTCTGTTGACAATGTCTGCTAGAACACCATATTCATCAGCTTCGCGTTTCACCAAATTTAGACACCGATATCGAATACTAAACAACGAGGATGACTCGCCGAATATCTCTGACAACTGAAATACCGTCTCCTCGAAACTGAGCTCTCGAGGTAACTTTGGCAATATATGGTCAGCAAAACGTGCATGTTCGTTGCTTCCCAACTTACGTACCAACAATCGGGTCTTCCACGCATCGTCTTGGTTACAGAATTCTGTTCTAAATGTATCTTCCCAACGTCTGAACCACGTGAGAAAAGTATTTCCACTTTCGGGATCATAGATGAATTCTGGGATGCTGCTAGCAACTGCATCACAAGACGAACTTGAAATAGCGTGTGAACTCGAGCTGTGGATGTTGAGCTGTTGAGTCAGAGTCTCCAACAACCGCATTTGTGCATCAAGTTGTGCTTGCTGTTGTTGTAGTATTCGGTTAAGCTGGTCATCTGATATAGGCATCTTGAATTTGTTTTCCTTTTTCCCCGTCGCCACTGTTATAACTCTTGTCTTCTTACGGTTATGACCCAGCTATTCCTATTGCTTAGTATTCTCGGACACCGATTCACTCGACAAGTCCCCAAATCAAAACACGGTTGAACAGGAATAAGATTATATTCCAAATAGCAAGTCAGAAGCATAATAGGGAAAAACGTCAGTATATTTATAGTTTTTTACATAAGAAGATTCCAGAATATTCTCCGACTATCGACTGTTGCTGATTGGATAAGAATCAGCCAATCAGCGTGCAGCAAAGCAATCATGCATTGAGCATGCTTTAATCTAGTCTATGTCCCGCTAACAGCTTATTTGCAAATGTCCACTGTATTTTTAAAGTTTGAGTGTCGGCGAGTTTGGCATTGTTCTAGTTGTTTGTTGAATCCCATGTGAAATCCCTATTCATGTGAATGAACCTGAAATGTAATAGCTAGTGAGAGCTGTAAAATATAGCATTAGAGTAATGAATATTTTGAAAAGCGGAAGAAATTTTGATCAAATATGCAAAAAACAGGTTGATCGGTTTCAGAAGAGTGTATAATAGGGTATATGTGAATGTTTAATATTTTTAAACTGCTCACATTGACTAGCAATTCGTAACTGTCAGAAAATCTCTTCTAGACATAACCAATGCGACCCATGCTTTAGAACGCCTTTTCATACTGATATATCATACAAAACTTGAGCAATTAATCTGCATAGTGATATTACGTTCCTACTACCCACATTTCTAAACAGGACATCGGCTGAGCTAATAGAAAAAAATGTCTCAACAATAGAAAAATAAGTTATGTAGTAGAAATTAAACGTATTTGGAACATTTAAATTTCAACGACAAGGCAGATGACGTGCACCATTTGATAAATTTCTACCTACTACTTTTAAAATCTTTATTGGTATTAATGTATAAACAAACTAAGATAATTTAATGGTTTCGTCGCAGTAATCGGAAGTTTTGTGAATTGATGCAATGTATAAGTCCATTCACGTACACAACACTATCTATCCAGTTGCACCTGAAGTTACAATAGTTAAGGAGGTAATTAAAAATGTGCTGCACAAATCTCATTTGGTTCATTTCCTATAGTTTTACAATATCTACTGATCACCCCTTACATTGATTACAATTTCCTTATTTATGGTTACTCACTAGCTTTTGCTATTCTAAAAATGAAGGTCAACTAATTCTTGAACGTATTTCGAAGTCTTATCTTAATCGTTTTTATTTAATTAAGTCTTTTTGTATTTCCAGTCGTTTCAACTCAAATATATCTGTTGAAGATGAATTTGCTAATACTAATAATGATATCAATAACAATGATAATAATAATGACTATAAAAATGACAACAATGACAACAGTAGCAATATTAACGATAATATGGAAAGTGTCACATCGATAAGTGATGTTTCTATGGAATTATCACCTGATTCTTGTTTAAAAGTTAAACACGAATCGTTCAATGAACAACAAAACACGAATATGGAAGTAGATAACGATGCTGATAGTCGGACGTTATCCTCTAAATGTAGTTCCTTGGAATCAGTTACTATTTCTAGTCTAGATGAAATGATGATTGTAAAAAATGAATCAAGTTGTACACCCAGACATCATCATGATGTTTCAGATATGGAGGTACAAAGCAGCATATGTCCATTACCATTACCAATCAATGAAGAATTGTGTAATATGTCTATTATCTCCACTAATGGATTGAATCTTTCTACCAATAATGATGGGAACATTGATAAAAATTACCTGGTGATAGTTTACCTCATAAAATATACTCTCAGCCTTCATGTCATAATGACGTACCAGACATTACTTCAACAATTAAAAATAACGAGGATGTAAATCATGAAAAAGTCCTTACACCGTCGTTCAGGTCACCTCATTTTTTACAGTCTACAAATACGATGATGATGACAGATATAGTAGAAGATCCATTATTATCGGATAAACGACCTGTATCGGTCGTTAAAATGCCCTTAATCAATTTGAATCTAAGTAATTCCTTACCATTGACAAGAAGACGATGTAACATTAATAATAATCTCCAATCGGATGTTGATCAAACGCCGAAACCTTCTGAACCAGAAAGAATTACATTTGTTAGCTTAATTAATACACCACTACGTCAAGCAAATATCGGTGATGATACTGGTGCTAATTTAACTTCTGTAAAAAAAGTGATTCGACCGAAAACTTTCAGAGATGTAAATGAGTATAAACCAGAAAGGCTCTTATCAAATACCAGACGATTGCATAATCATCTGCGCAATCAACTAGCTGAATGTCAACTTGAAGCTGTCATCGATCATATTGTGAGTCATACTGTTCCCATACCTCTTTGATAAATATTTACCATTATTTTCACACATTCAGCCAAAAAGTTAGCTATTATAAGCAAAGCGCAGAACTATTAGCACTGTGTTACCACGGCTGTGGTTATCCGCAACATTTGATGAACACTAACTGTATCGTACTCAACAATTTCGGTCATTCGCTAATTCAGTGGGTGTATATTAATTATTGGATGTTTATTTCCATTCAAAATTTCGTTTCAGGCCTAGACTTCAACTATATTCATGTTTTTCATCCGCCATGCCAATCTGCACTACACTAAATATGTCCATAGCAGACAGCTGAAAATAACTCCTTTTATTATGGACAAATAAAGTGCGAATTGTACAAGTTGGGAGAAGTTTTCTTGGAATTCTGTTGTAGAAGGTTTGATTTGCCTGTCAAACCAGAACACCACCCTGAGACACATGTTTTCTACCATTTTTAGCGGTCTATCGAGCTTAGTGAATCGTGAAAATTTAAGGTATTTTATTCTTGTATAGTGTGAAGCAAATAATATAATTATGAACACATTGCTTACTGATCAAGGGAATAATAATCTATACTGTGCTATTGGCATCTGGTCTTTTTGGGATCAGTATGTCACTAAGCGTTAGAACCAAGTTGACGCTGATCTGCTGAATCTCCATTCACGGTCGTTTGTGGACTATTGCGCTAGACGGTCAGTGTGAAATAACTGGCGGGGATGCAGTGTCTCTTCGTTATTTCGGTTTTCGTCCAGACAGTTTACATCCATAATACTGATATGAAGAGAAGGATGAAATGGCAATAACAAACAAAGCTATTTTTTGACATCTTTTTGTCTAGCTCCGAATCTGTAAACTGCTGGCATCTAATTATGTCCATGTTTTATCTTATAAATAATAAACTTTCGATTAATCTATAAATCATATAAGTCATATTCTCTTATATTTCAGGATCACTGCATTTTAAATGTGATCCTTATATTCCATTTTTTCCTAATCTAATGTTCTAGCTTAGATGTCATTGTATAATATAGTTGATGGTAATCGATATAAGCTCATACAACATTCATTTCCTTAGAATTCTGTGGGCTGTTCACCTTCAGCTTACATCAGAGGTTTTCCAACTCCTTAGGTGAGCGAATACTGCCTACTATCGTGGCTTAAGCGTTACGCCAAACATGGACCTTCTTTTGTGAAAATGCTCTCTCCATCTAAAAATATTAAGAATTCCGTGGAAGAGATCAAAAATGGATGATCGTATGCACAAGAAGAGCAAGATCGGCTTATCCAAAACAGTATCAAGTCATTTAGAAAGGGGCTTGTTACCATCTATTCCAAGTTCACTCTTGTGTAAGGTATGATTGAAATCACTACAATATCTTGTTTATGGATACCTGTGTGGTTACAACTACGTGTATATGTGTATGCAGGGATGCCAAATGAAATACTGCACATTTTCCAAGAAATAGAAATTGATTTTCATGAAACATTCATTGTTCGATCACTTTTGTTTGATATGTACACTTTTACAGTTTGAATGAAACTTTATGGTCATGTTTGCATCAATTTCTATCTTGTTGTTTCCTCAATTTAGAAATATGATTTTTCTAACATTAAAAGTATTGTGAATTTCCTGCGTAAAAATGAATACATCGATTGTAACTTGGAAACTTTGGATAAATCAACATTGCTGACTGATATGGACCGATATGGATCAGATGAAGTTAGTAGTAATTATTGTTTAGTTCATTTATTGCATATAGATTTAAATTTTTATCTTAGGATGATTACTTTCAATTATTTATCAGTATGGGAGTTATGGAGATTGTTGATTTCTATTGAGATCATGAAATTATCTAAATTAGCAGATCATTAAAAACATGGAAGCACTGGTTAGTGTTGTTTTTGTCCTTCTTATGTTTCTGAATGTGCTAAACTAACTTGTGTCTGATGCTAAAATCCTGTTTATCCTGTCATGTCAGATATTTGTTTCGTCCTAATATGGTATTAAGCACTGAGCATCTACAACTCACATTCGGGGGTCGAACCCAGGGCCTTTGTGCGAAACTAAAGCCCCTTGATTTAAACTTAAACCATCCTAAGATCTCCACAAATAAGAGTGTATATATATAATGACAAATTTGTTCGAAATACTTTATTCATATGATCATATTCTTTCTTCTCAACTGTTTTTGTTATTCTTCTGTGATTCTTAACAGTATTTACGATTGCAAAACCAACTACACTTACATCTCTATGATAAATTAGTTAAACGACGATTTGTTATTGAAACTGAAAATATAAATCGATTGGAATTCTGGAAACGTTTGTAAGTGATCATTATTATTTGAGCAATATTCTTTTTACCCCCCTCTCTCTTCATTCACTTCAAAATTGTATTAGTGTAAATTTCCAGTTAATTAATACTTGACTATATGGGTTAAAAGTGAACCAGATTTAGGGTATTATATGTATATATGGTTAGTTTTTATTGTCTCTATTGATACCCAAATTTATGTAATATTAAGCGGCTTACTGTTAAATCTCCACGGCTTATTTTTGTGATTTGTCTACATCTGTTATCTTACGTGAAATTAAATACTGCAGATGTCATAGCAGTCGATTAGGTGCATATTTTGCGTATAGTGAATACTTTGTCAAATAAATATACTTGATGAAATCGTAGAAACCTTATAACTGAACGTATCTAAGTCTTATACCCTTTAGAATAACCCCCCATTTGTGATAATACCCTTTTCTTATCTCTTTTCATTGTTCTAAACATTTGTGGAGGTCCTAATAGTTCAGACTTCTCACTCGTTTTGTGTATTGTTTCCTCTAGTTAACTGTTTTATATTATGGGTATAAAAATAAATCTCAGTTAACAGTCATGCATAACGTAAAACCTGTCACATGCATACGGCGGTTCAAGTTACCACACCAAATCAACTCAGCGAGATACCAGAGTAGTATAAGTGGTAACCCTATTAGTGATAACAGAAAAGTTTAAGAATAAAATATATGATTCTAGAAGAAAAATAGAGATTGGTGAAATGGGAAAACATTAAAGTTACGAAGAATTCCGAAACTTGGGATTTAAAGGAAGGAAAAAGCTGAACTAACTTGTAAAATCATGAATCATCGAAATTTATGCCACACAAAGTCTCTAACCGTTGATCACGATAATCAAACTTACATTAACGAAGGAGTCTGCACCTACCAATACGGCTCAGTCCAACAGTTGATGTCTTCATGAACTGATACCATGTCATAGTTTGGTCACAACTAACTTTTCTTCAACCTAATTCCTACACCAGCTATCACTTAAACTGAAAATATCACATATCTGTTTGAAATAACACACACACACACTCACTCATTGTAAATCATCTGCCAAGAAACATTTTCATTTAAACATGCATTATTTTACTTAAAATGTAATTTATCTTCTTTTCCAAGATGTTAACTCTAAATATTTTATCATTTGAATAATTTGTTATATCTTTAAGTGTTAAATTTATATTAGTGTAATTAAATAAGGTAACTGGTAAACTTAGGTATTGTAAAATTAATTTTAGATATCTAGAACGAATCAGTACTGTATTGATTTCGCCTCAATTAAAATCAGTTACAAAGAACGTATCTGAAATGAATTTGATAGAGGTAAGATTATTTGAAATCAATGACTAGTTTTTCTCTTTTATTAATCTGTACATGAAAAAAGGGTGTATTATGTGCAGCTCTTATAACTTAACAGTAATATTTTTTGTGGTAGTGGAGGGCCCATCATAAATAATTCAAATTATGTCACAATGTAATTTTCATTTAATCAGCTTGTAGTTCACTGTTTTCGTCACTATCAACAAGTATTGATTTATTTATGAGTATCGGAACTTCATGCTGTAATCACTGGTTATAAACTCAAGTAACTTCTAAATGTTTGACCGACTTGATTTCTTTATATCGCTAGACTTTGATCAGTCCTGATGGAAGTAATAGTAGTTATTGATTGTTGAGTATTTCATTCTAATCGATAGTACTTTACTTATATTTCCAGTGATATGTTTTATTGTTAGCTAAAGTTATTCATAACTATTATAGTCATTTCATTTGCCTAGGGGTTCTTTTATTGGATAAAATTTTGCTGTTTAAGCGGAGCAGTAGTCTATTGGTTAAGATGTTCGATAAATTTCCATCCTCGAATCCAGCTCCACCTACTTCAGCTTAGGCAAGTGGGTAGTATCATTAGCACTCACACTTAGAATGTGTCTCATACGTAGGCACCTAGTAAATAAGCTAATCAGTTTGTTATTGATAAGTCTTGCGGATGGAACGCTATATTCGTTTCCTAAGCTATTCTGTAACCCCCAAGCTAGAACTATACAGCGACCTGAACACGAGAGAAAGCAAAGTATGCGAGAAGTAGTTTACTCCAAGGTTCATTTTAATACAGAAAATACAGGGTTTTTATAATATTTTAAATGTCCTTGGGTTGCTACAAGACTCTGGAATGCTACTAAATATAGTAACAGTGTAGCAACCAGCCAATCAAAACCTCTACATGTGACGTTTCGCTTCTTGATATTTTTGGCAAAAACTTCAAGTGAACGCTGATTGAACGAAACGCTTCTTAGTGATTCCTGATGCTTGCTTGTCTTTGCAAGCAATTCTCTGGATCACTCCAACAGTTTTATGTTGGCGTAATGCAAGTGTTTAGTTAGATTAGAGAGATGTGTGGATAGGATGTTTTGATTTGTGTAAATGAAAGGTTGAGATTTCATTCTGTAAATTACTGATTTACAAACATCTATTTTTATTAAAAGATTACCAGATAATGAAACAACTAGTTATCTAAGCATTGTACAACTGTTATTTATCGGTTATTCAGCGTTTATATTACTCTGAAGGTTTACACTGACAATGATAAGCTTTGTCTTCAATAAGCATGTCGCTGATAGGAGACATATGCTCTACTTGACTATCGATCAAAATTACCCGATTCACTTCGGCCTATATCAGAAGAAAAAAAATAGACTGAAACCTCCCAACTATCTTGACACATACACACACATATGTCAATATGTTTTCATGTGATGTGAAATATTCAATATCATTCAAAGTTTCATGTTTGTTTTTCAGCATTTAAAATTTATCGCTGGTGCACAACAATTATTTCATACTTGTTCAAAATTTGCTCAACAAGAAATTTATCAAATTATCGATGAGAATATATCTGCTCGTAATCTAGAATTAAATGTAATCTTATTTGTTTTTTTGTTGTTGTTGTTGCATTTTGGTTGTTTTTCTATGCTTGGTTTATTCATTTTATTTTTGTTGAACAGTTTGAAGATTAATTCATGTTATGGATTGACTGAAACTCAGAGACAACTATTGACTATCACAGTGCAGATGATATTGTTCTATATGATGAAGATGTTGATATAAAACAGTTTTTTGATCGACTTAAGCAACAATACAAGTATGTTTAGGATATGTTTCTTTCTATCTAAGTGCAAATTGTTGCTTCGGGTCTGGTCTATATTCATCACCTAGATTGATCATAGGTTGGGAAGTAGTTAAGCGGGTTGATCACTTATCTTAACAGTCTCATATCCCATGATAGGTTGGTGGCTGACAACATGTTATAGATTCAGAAATTTTGATTGAATTTTGCCAACTTACGTCACTTATGATGTAGGCAAAACAAAATGTTTTTCTGCGAGCAAAGGAGCGAGTGTACTGTTCAGAACTTCTCTGTGTTTTGTTTTATAGTTATGAAACGTTAAAGGAAAAAGCATGCGTAGACTTTAGGTTTTTGATTATAGATATCCTTCAGGCATTGAACATGTAAAGTAAAACTACTAAGGGACAATATGGAATTTCACTCATCATCAATCAAGTCCCAAAACATAATTTTCGGAAGAAAAAATATCTATCGCACGTGATTGTACTTTGAATTATTTTTCACATAATTCTGTTATGTGATAGAGGTAGCAGCTGGTATACCCTGAACCTACTTAGGTTCTGTGCTAATCGGTACTTATCAGCGAGTAGTACATACAGTCCTGAAGGAATTGATACTCCTTATGAAATTTGAATTTGTATCATTTAACTTCACAAACGCTGACATCATTATTGGCTAGTTCGTACAGTGATCGATGTATAGAACTGAAATGTATATATCTATGCTTAATAGAGCCTATTTCATGCTTTTTCATGATTCATATCTAAGTGTTTTTTAAAATATCTTTCTTTGTTCACAGTTGGAAATTGATAATTTAAACCAATTGAATGATTATCTTGAATTAATGATAAGTCAAAAACAATCTGAACTAAAAAAAAACGACAAGGTAAATACTGATTGAATTTATCGTTTCTTTTTAAATAATAAATGTACACCATGAATATTATTTTTAGTTAAACTTTGGATGATACTACTTAATGTTATTAAGTTAGAAAGCTCAAAGAGTGCTGTTTTATAATTCTTGACTTTAATCAGTCATCAGTCATGTAAAACGTAGAACTTGATACATACATCGATTTAATCTGCTATATCATATTAACACAGGGAGATGAAACTATTTCATGACAAATCTCAGTGTATTAGGACGAATAACAGTATCGGTGGTAGTAACAGTAATAATATTAAGTATACAGAAAGACATAATGCGATTTGTGGGCTCAGATTTTAAAGGAAGATAAAAAGTGAATGGATCTGCTCCATTGGGCACGGCTATTAGCTATGTCACCGAAATTCTCTAGATATTGGTTGTGATAATTACTCTCACCTTCACTAATTAGTCTGTACTTACATAAATGGCTCAGTTTAACAGTCAATGTCTCCATGGCCTGGTGCTACGTCTTTTTAACTTCACATTTAATTCCAAAATATGGATATTTGATAAGTATAGTGATGCGGTAGTTGGGATATATATTACGTAATTCTAACCATCGCCTACCTTAACCCACGTTAATAATAATAATAAATGTGTGGAGTAGAAGTGGGTTGGAGGAAAGCTAAAAGGAACTAAACTTAGACATGCTCTCAGTTCATAAAAACATTTACTATTGTGTTAAGCCATGCATATTGGTGAATACATAACAGGTTATACTGCTGAGTCAGATTACATTTATTGTGCACATTTCAATTCGTCATAATGTAACACAAGCTATTATCATCCAGTTGTCACATCTGCTTCACTTCTAGCATTGTTAAACTCACTGCAACTTCAGAGATTCTTCACTTTTCGCTCTTAAACATATAAATATAGTCTAATCGATTGATAATGAGGAGACTCATTGAATCTTTTAGTATTCAGAAGGGTTTTTAAACATTAGTTCTCTTCATAGATAATATTTCAGTTATACAATTATTAATAATAATACATTATCTAAACCATCTTAAGAATTCATAGAAACGATAGAAAATATAAGACATTTGAATTGTATAATTGTTAACAAATTCCACCTCCGTACTTGTTGAGGCCTTACCACTGGAGACGGATATCCTTTGGATAAGGCGAAATGTGCATTGTTAGGGTCGACCTTTTCAGACACCACCCTTTCTTCGTCAGAGGGCAGCACCGCTGCTATCCTGGTTTTCTGAGGGAAACACATTACTGTTGTCACACTTTTGTACAGTCAGCAGTACGATTTCGTCCTCGGACCTTGGGTTTGCTGCTTTTGGTTTTACCGCTCTTCAACCGACCTGCCTGACTGACATGGTAGGGCCTTGATGAACGATTGTTCCAGCCAGTATAGCCAGTCGGTCCATGACGACAGGCAAGCTCGAACACCACGTCAAGGTAGCTGTAATGGTCGGGTCTAAACATGTAAATTAAGTGTTCTGTGTTAAAGTACAACAAGCTATTTAAAGCTGTTGTCGGTTGTAAATTGGATTACCTTTTATATACAAAGTGTTAATTCTCAATGAATCATTATAGTTTACTTAGGCACATATAACTAGATGTAAGCATATTTTTACATTCACTGTAAATTGTACTTTTGTTTCCATTTTGAAATTCATTTGAAGACCAGATCAGTTTTAGTTTCCAATTACTCGTATTACTATTGGTTTGTATACATATATATTTATGCAAGGGGTTCACATGAGATTGTCGTAAGCAATGGTTAAAGACAGTGATATGGCTCAAAATCATTTCTATATTATCTTTTGGTTGTCTAATCTTTTCTGTGAACACTGTTACTACCTCTATGCTAAGATTTACCTTGACAATTTCATCTTGTTGTGCCAATGGGATTTGGCAACTTGAACCGACGTACACGTGTGCTAGGTTCTTTGTTATGTTCGAGTGATTAACTGATTTATATCATTATTCTGATTGATCTTCTGATGTATCAACGTATAAATGCACTAAAATTTTCAAAATTATTTATTATTAAATATTCCAGAGCAGGAACAATTATTAGAACTCGAGACGTATGCCAAAGAAATACTTCAAAGTGAGTTGAAATTATATATATTTGAAGCATTTTAAAAGTTACAGAAAATCCTGTATTACTGTACTGAATCAAGAAATATGCTACACTCAAAACATGAAAGAACTATTGCCTTAATTGATGTGATATATATATATATATATATATATATATATATATATATATATATATATATATATATACAATACGAAATACTACTTAAATATAGCATACAATATAACATGGAATAGTAACAAATAACAATATCGTAAGCACATATCCAATAAATTAATGAATTCATTGATAAAGCATTTTGTTTTATATTACAGATGATTATCAGGATTTCCTACTGATCGGCTTTAGTCAACCATTTGATATTAAACAAGATTAGTTTTAAAAAGGCATTGGTACAGTATAGTGGCCAAATATAGAAATCAAATATTCCTCCGTTGGGAATTATGTTATATGTGATTGATTGGTTGATTGTCTTATAGTCAACATATGGTTTTGTATAACAGATAACCTTTGAAAACTAGAAGGCAATGAATAATTGTTTTGTTCTAGTACATAAATCATAAACAAATCGATGATTATCATAAGTACAAAATATAATTGTTGAATTGTTTATAGTTAGAAAGATGTGTTTTAGAATTAAATTAGTAATCCCCTTTTATTTGACAACTATTACCTGCACACATTGAGAATCAGTGGGGAAAATTGAACTATATGACATCGATACTCATCAAATTAGTAGTACGTACAACGATAAACGATCAAATAGACTATTAGTTACGTCTTAATCTGATCAATAGACTTTAGTCAACATTGAAGATTATATAAATATGAGATAGGTTACTACTCAGTGATTGATCAACACTTTTATATTGTTATTATTTTTTCTTACATAAACGTCATGTTTCGATAATAGTGACTAAATTAGTGGAGGTTGGTTGAAGGGAAATTCTATCTACAAACGATTGAGGATTCTTCTAATACGATTCAAATAATGGGAACTAGAATAAACTAAACGTGTCACGCAACAATACTTCAACGTTGTTAATCCACAACCTACTAAGAATATGGCAGATGAGACTCTCAAGACAACTTTAAGTTCCATGAGGAATTAAAAATTGAAAATCTACTCTGGCTATACAACAGTTAGCAAGCTAAAAGTAACGACAACCAATTAGGTAACCATTGATGTTATCCTTTATACAAAGAACTAACATGTAGCAACAAAAAACTGGATAATCTGGTTTCTTCTTAGCAATGAAATAGACAGGCAGTTCCAAAGCCCTCTGATCAATAAACATGTACATGGTTTTTGCAAATTACATACATAAATGGCTTTCTCATCGTTTACATCATAGGTCTACGTTTAGATAACCAATTATTGAAAACCACATCAAGAGCACTAGACACGAGTTTCATCCTAGTTTTTAAAACTAGCCATCAGTATGCACTCACGATACACAAATGATTGGTTTAAATAAATAACCATCACTATTCGCGTTTACAGTGTAAACTAGTTTTCTTAATATTTTTATTCTTCTTTCCACTGTAATCTCTCTTCCAATCTTTAATTATTATTCTCTTAGAACTCAATAGAATCAAACAAGAAATTGATGAAACCACTCAACGTCAGACTGTAATACGTCAATCAAATAAAAAGTTACTCCAAAGAAAACAGTACTTGGAAAAAAAGTTGAAAGAGTTATCAGAAAAAAATCGTCAAGAGGAATTGTATAATTCAAGCACTCTAGTTAATCGTTCTATCGGCTGTACAGAATTATTTCCCATACCGATCAGTGAAACATCCATTATCCAGCATTGTAATAATAATGATAGGAGCAGACTCGAACCAATAGTTACGAGACAATTAATAAATCTGTAAGTTTCCAAAAGTTTCTGTTTACTGTTACCTCATTATATCTCAAACTTATGTTAAGTTAGAAATGTTATAGTCTAATGGTTAAGTGCTTGCCACCATATCTAAAGGTCTGGTGTTCGATCTCTGTCAGGGTTGTGGGTATTCAGCTCTGTAGAGACCCGTTCTAGGACGATATAATTGTCTACAATACACTTTGATTTTCAGTGGTACTTCAGCAGAGGTCAGTCTAAGAAGAAAACTACTTACATGTATAATTATTTGTACAGTGCTTAAAGCGTACTTGAATTTAAACCGTGTCATAACTTTTTATCTGTGTTGTCGGGCTTTTGTAAATCATGTCTATAAAAGATTATTTTAATTTAGTGGATCTGTATCTTGGTAGTAAGACATTTACGATTGGGTTATGCTCGAACAAATTCCATAAATTAAAATTTTTGAAATCTAAAAGATGACCAATCTGACATTTTATTTTATTCGACTCGTTCCCAAATTTAAACAAGACTTTGGACATTAACGTAAATATATTTCAAAGCAAATAGGAAGTGAATTTAATTTAGCAAAAGATGTCAGTGTATATATAAACTTCAAACAGAAACATTTTGGTTTTCTCAGCTTATCAACTTCCTCTGACTGGATACAGAATAACATGAATTCATTATATTTTCCGTAGTTTCTCATCAGCTGCTTACAACAATATATGTATTGGAAGTTTGCAATTAGGTAAGATGTAATGTGAAACAATTGACACAGATGAGTGAAAGGAATTGAAAAATGACAAAGGTTATCAATAATGACTTTCTATATGTATGTGAAATGACAGGTCGGTGGTCATTTGGTGTTGGAAACCAAAAAATAAAAGGGATGAGTGATGCATTAGTTTTCTACCTCTGAACCTCACTTAACTAATGCATTACTCACCCCTTTTATTTTTTGGTTTCCAACACCAAATGACTACCGACCTGTCATTTCACATACATATAGAAAGTCATTATTGATAACCTTTGTCATTTTTCAATTCCTTTCACTCATCTGTGTCAATTGTTTCACATTACATCTTACCTAATTGCAAACTTCCAATACATATATTGTTGTAAGCAGCTGATGAGAAACTACGGAATATAATGAATTCATGTTATTCTGTATCCATGTTCGTTCTGGCTTTATTTTAATTCACAAAAGGAACCAATTGCATTAAATTCTCCTGTTTAGTTGAAAATTGACCATTCAGCTTACTCCAACTTTAACCTGTACAAAAGATGCGTTAATCAAGTGTTTGTTCTACTAACACCTTCCGTCTGAGCATATTCGTAGGATCCGTTGTTACAGTTCACTTCGATCAAAATAAATGATATGGCCTTCCTGTCTGTCCACCTTCTAGGCAATAAAGAGTTATCGTTTTTTATCCTTTCAGTAACTGGCCTGACTTTGTCGAGACTTGAGCTCGAATGTACCTTACAATGTCTGAGGATATTCCACATCGGTTCTCGTTGGTGCTAATCGAAGGCGTTTTTAGTTATATTGGCTGGTGCACCTGAATTTCTGAACCTACTGACACTTCATGACGGTTATTTCCATTTCTTTACATAACTCAATGGAATATCTATGTTATGGGTGCTTACTGATTGTCCGTAACAAATATCTCCAAATTCATAGTAAGCAATCATCTTTCTTCTCCATGGTATCAACTGAGTTTCTTCTCGAATAACCTGTTCCATTTGGACTCAAGTCCTGGGACCGGATAACTAGCTTCGACAGATGTACGTAATTTCCAGCCTAGTAAAGTTTCTTGAGAGGAGACCCCATTAACTGTTTGGCTACTCAGTTTAGTACATTAGATGAGCATAAGAATCTGTAAAATCTCTTCGATGATCCTCATTTCTTCCAAATTGCTCATAGGGGTTTTTTAATATACCAACAAAATGTTCGACTTGATCGTCAGATTGAGTATTTAGACATAGTTAATCCCATCCTGTCAGTCAAATTGTGAATGTGACAGACAAGAACTGCGTTCCATTATCGCTAATTATTATCTTCGAATGACATTACAACTTGGTTGCTTTATGTCTAAATGATTGAATTCACAAGATTCAGTGTACAATAAAGAATAAATCCACTGATGCTTTTGCAACGGATCATAAATTGCTTCATCTTAGGTTCTCTAATTCTGACTAAAAAAATCTACGACTTCTGTTTAAAAGTCAATCACTTCATGAAATGATGACATCACATCTTGATCAGGCTATCAAATCAGAATATCAGTTAAGTTTTCGTTGTCTTTTTTTTAAAATAAAGGAATATTTCTTTAAACACATATAGATTCTTATTGTTTCTCTAATAGACTTTCACCTTGTCGTATAACATGTACATCGTTTGACAAAGATAATCATATGTATGAAGTATCAACATTATTTGGTCTAGTGAATTTCTTATTAACTTGTCAAGTATGCGATCTGTTAGTTGATGACTCTGATAGAAAGAATAACAATAATCATCAATGTAATGAAAGCATTGACGGTAATGATTACGGTGATGACGATGAAGAAGATGATGATGACGATATGCAGACAACAGTTAATCCGGAAAATCTGAAAGTGATCAGTGTACAAGTTGTCGCATCAACAGATGGTATGTTGTATTGTTTGGTTATTGTAATGTTTGTGATAACTTTCTTTAATTTTTTTTCCATTGTTAGATCTAAAGTTCACTAAGATTAAATCTCCGTGTAGATGTCATTTACTTAGTACCACCGATTTGTCTAAGATAACTTACAACATACCTAACAATGATAGGCTGTACCAATTATTTATAACACTTACCCTTCTTAAGACATAGGCCGCCAACCAGGGATGTAAATCCAAATATGTCGTAAGCTTTCCGCTCTAGTTTTACCCAGATACTATTCATGGTCTTGATCCTTGCTTCCAGTTTTCTTCGTTATGTATTCTTTGGTCTGCCTGCTTTTCTTATACCTTGAGGATTCGAAATTAGGACTTGTTTTCTGTAGAAATGTGTCCTGTCCACCTCCAATGTCTTTTCCTGATCACCTCCTCAGCTGATAGCTGCTTTATTCTTTTCCAAAGTAGGTTATTGCTATTTCTCTGACCAATGGATCTGATGTACTTTGCATATATAGGTTATAAATTACTGTACGTTTTAGTGAAACATCTGTACAATAGAACTGTCTTAGTGTTAGTGCTGAAAATCTTGACTCTGATCTTCAGTACTCATCAAAAGCATTCCTGTAATTTTGAGGAAATGAGCGCTGAAATGCACGAAAGCAAGGTTCAAAGTTTTTTGTTGACTGTTTCCAACCACCTACCATCTCATCATAGTGCATGTAATGTCGGTTCAGTTAGACTAGTGTCTGGATTCCAACTTCACCTATTAATTTGATCAGCAATAAAGATCGGGCAAACGTAACTTCCGTAACTGTTTATTAAACAATCAGGTGTAAACATCTCTGTCCTACAGTTCACTCGCATCTGGAATCTCTCGGTAGTAAGTAACGTCTCAGATCGCGACGGTGGATTGAGTCTACCATGAGGAATCAGTTTCTTGGTGATTAAAGGTGTACCTCGTTGATGAGTTCAGAAAAGCACAAAATCTGTGCCCTGGATACATTACTGACTACCTTCAACCACCTAATATTCTGGTGAAGACGTTGACAAAATGCAGAGTCTTCTGACCACCCTAAGGAACAATGCAAGCATGTTCGGAATGTGATTCTCTCCCTCGGAATGCAAAATGTTGCTTCAGGATTGAGCTGCCTCGACACCCAAACTAATGATAGGGAATGAAGTAGTTGAGCGTGTCGACTGATTCACTTATCTTGGGAGTCTCATCAGCCCTTGTGGTCTGGTGTGTGACGAAATCTAAGCACGGATACACAAGGCTCGACTAGCTTTTGCCAAGTTGCGTCATTTATGGCGTAGGCGAGATATCCGTCTATCAACCAAAGGACGGGTTTACTGCGCAGCAGTTCGTCCCGTTCTTCTTTATGGCAGTGAAACATGGCCGGTAAGAGTAGAGGATATTCGTAGGTTACTAGTATTTGATCATAGGTGTCTTCGAAACATTGCTCGTATATCCTGGGACCATCGAGTAAGTAACGCAGTTGTTAGGAAACGGGTACTAGGTAAGGATGGCAAATCAATTGATGACGTAGTGAAACTTGATCAGTTGAGATGGCTGGGACATGTGTTACGTATGCCCAATGACCGACTGCCTCGACATACGATGTTTAGTGGTATAGGAGTAGATTGGAAGAAAGTTAGGGGCAGCCAGACCAAAACATGGCACAAATCAATGAAGTCACTGACAAGTGGACTGAGTCATGTTGGTAGGTGTAAATTACCTGGTTGGGAACCGCAAGACGATAGCAACCGATGGTTAGAGACTCTGAATGACATGGCTCAAAATCGTTTGCAATGACTCAGGTGCATCTACTCTTTGTGTTCTCCCAAATTCTAATCTTATGAATTGTTCATGTCCCTTTTTTCTCTTTCCAAATTTATTTCTTTGTATTATACTCCTTGAATAAAATCTTCAAACTTTAATGTTTCTGATTACTGCTTATACTCTTACCGCCTCTACCACTACGGGATTTGAATCGACAACTGCATCTCTGTGCTATTGTGGTATGGCAACTCGAACTGATGTACATACGTACGAAGTTCTACGTTGTTACTGACTGACTATTCTGGTGTAATGAACAGGTTTCATAACTGATTTTAACGATGAGGGATATAGAGAACTTGCGTTTCAATGTTTTATGCGTGCGTTCCCAAATATCCATTTTTATCTTCATGTAGTCTGGAAAATGGAATAGTACGGTTTCATGCGATGATTTCTATCTGTGATTAGATTTATCGATTCCACTGAGGTTTATCAGCAAAAATGTTAGTGTTGTTTTAATACATTGAAAAGAAATAATGAATACTAACCAATAATCAAACACTCGTTCTTATAAGTATTCAGCAAAAAAGTTTTTCCTAACATCATCCGAAATGAGTGATTACTCATAGGATGTTTGTATTCTTTTTGGGTTGTAAATCAATTTTTCATTTATCAGAATCCTACCTAGTCATTTCTAAAAACTATTCGTTTCGGCAACTTCGTTAAATACGACATTAGTTCAAAATTGTCTAGTCGGTTGAATAACTGAAAACAGGCAATTTTAAAGTCTGTAGGTCAATTCGTACTTCAGATTGTATTTAATTATAGCTTATTAGTAAGTTTTTTTCCTCGAATAACTAGCATTTTCAACTATACTATCTTCCCATAAGCGAACGATGAGTTAAAAAGAAGAGATTTTAATAATATCACACCTCACCTTTTCATAAAATATCTTGGGTTGATGATATTGTTGTAAGAGTTTGACTCGAACAAATCAAAGGCTTCGAGAAGCTGATCCTTAAATTTTGCGGTCACGATTCCAAGTCTCGAAGATCACTTAGTTGTTTATTCTCATTTTCAGACTCTTTGAGCAGAAGTATAGTTTTATGATGTGACAATCGAAAGTTTCCAATTATCCATAGATCTTTAACAAAAGTTAACTTAATCTTGTCAACAGTGAAAACCTTCATTTAATTTAAGCTTAATATAGGATTCAGAAGGCTCGGTTTGCTTTTTCCAACATGCGTCGCTTGTGGTGTAGGCGAGATATCCATTTGCCAAACAAATGACTAGTTTACTGCTCAGCAGGAATCAACGTCCTACTTTATGGGTGTGAAACGGACATTAAGAACAGAGGATATTTGTAGATTGCTAGTATTCAATCATAGGTGTCTTCGAAGCATTGCTCGTGTATTTTTGGACCACAGAGTAAACAATGCCTGGGTTAGGAATATAGTACCAACTAAATATGGTAAATCGATTGATGAAATAGCAAATCTTCATCAACTTAGATAGTTGGGACATGTGTTACATATACCTAACCACCGCCTAGCTCGACGAGCGATTTTCTGGTGCAGGAGTGAACTGTAAGGGTGAGGATCGAACCAATACATGGCGTCAGTCCATGAAGTCACTGACAGTTTGACTTAACCATGTCAATAGGTGCAGACTACCTGGTTCGGGTCCGCGTGATTGTTGTAGGCATTGGTTACAGTCTTTAAATGATATAACTCAAAATCATTCACAATGGCGCAAATGCGTTCACTTTTCCTATACCTCCAAATTCTAATTCTTCATAACTTTTTTGTGTTTTTATCTCATCAATTTATATTGTCTTCTCGCGTCGTATCTTCCATGAGGGTGTACAACCACTCTTCTCCATTGTTCCATTCAAGCAGTGGAGTTAGACAGGGTTGCCCAATCTCACCATTCCTCTTCAACTTTGCCATCGATGACATTCTGGAAACAGCTCTGATGGATGTAAGTAATGGCGGTGTAGATCTGTTGCCTGGAAAAAAATTCTCGACCTTGAGTATGCGGACGATATTGTCTTACTGTGCGATAATGCCCAAGGCATGCAATCCGCACTTAATCAGTTGGCAATCAGTGTCCGTAGGTATGGTATGTGCTTTGCACCTTCGAAGTGCAAAGTACTTCTACAAGACTGGCAGGATCCTAATCCTGTACTCACCCTGGATGGTGAGCAGATAGAAGTAGTCGAGAAGTTCGTGCATCGAGGTAGCTGCATAAGTGCTGGTGGTGGTGTGAGTGATGAGATCAATGCACGTATAGTGAAAGCCAGAGCGGCTTATGCCAATCTGGGCCATCTTTGGCGCCTTCGTGATGTTAGTCTGGCTGTAAAAGGTCGGATCTACAACGCGTCGGTGAGAGCAGTTTTGCTCTATGCTTGTGAAACCTGGCCTCTCCGAGTTGAGGATGTTAGACGACTCTCTGTGTTCGATCATCGCTGTCTCCGAAGGATTGCTGACATTCAGTGGCAACACCATGTCAGTAATGCAGAGGCTCGACATCGTGTGTTCGGGCACAGAGACGATAATGCAGTTGGTGTCACCATCTTGAAACACCGACTTCGGTGGCTTGGACGTGTTCTCCGAATGTCGTCCCAGAGAATTCCACGTCGTGCATTATTTGCCGACTCTGTGACTGGTTGGAAAAAGTAGGGAGGTGGTCAGTGTATGCCATGGTGTTGTGGTATGAAAGAAAGCTGCAAAGGGCTGGCTTGTGTTGGTCCTTCACGACTCCCTGGTTGGGGTCTGAGAGATGGTGCTACACAGTGGCTAGAGACGTTATCAGATATGGCTGAGAATAGAAGCCAATGGCGATCCTGCTGTAACATTCTTTTACTTTCTTCATAAAAAGTGGTTGTATCTTCCTTAACTGAAGGATTTCTTCTAGTTGTTCTTTTCCGTCTCCCCATTATTACTATTTTTACACTCCCTTACACTAATCCGGTCGTTATTGTTCTTCTTTTTTTTCTTTTACGCTCCTTACCTTTTTTTATCTTCCCATTCTCATTGTTTTGTGTGGCGCATATATGTTTGGTGCCTCCTTATACCATTATTTATGCGTTCAAATAAATAATAAATAAAATCCATGCGTAACATTCCTCATTACCATTGATACTGTTACTACACATACTATTCTGGTATTTGGCTTGACAATTTCATCTCTCTGTACTAATAGGATGTGGCAGTTTAAACTAATGTTTTTACGTACCAGTTTATACGTTAACTGACTAACTGACCATTATAGGCTTTAAAAGTATATCGACCTACGACTTGTTAAAATACACAGGGTTAATAGTGGGATTTTTTCAAAGGAACACTGATATCATGTCTAAAATTATTACTTTACTTGATGTTTTTATTCTACTGACGATAATAACTTAGCTTATCTTTTGAGTGTTCATTGTCTGTTTTATCATTTAATTTGAATTAGTTGAATGTCCCGTGGAGTGTCCACCCGTTGAATCGGTTGCTCGTATTTTTATTGAATATTTAAATACAGTTGGTTATGATAATTTGCGTACACGATGCATTGGGTTTACAATGGCTGATGTAATTGAAGTGAGTTTATTATTTTTTTTCTACATCTCTTAAGTAATTTGTGAGTAAAATATGGGTATAATTTAAATTGATATGTGCTGGCAACATGAAGCGAAATATACTTGGTCCGAGTTTCGGTATTGAGGTCAATAACACCCGAATGAAAGTACATTTAACTGACGAACCCGAATAACTCAAAGCACACATCCCATGTCCCACTAGTAACCACACGTTAAATATTCTAAACATATATGGAGGCTATTTGCTCAAGATCCTCATAATACAACAGCGATTAATCAATTAATACTCCTGAATATTAACAGCGGAGAATTATAAAACGTTGGTATAATTTAAGTTAAGCTTCAAAGCAATGTAAAACTCACTTACCATGTACAAGTTCATGTAGTTTGTTTCGATTAACATGATATTTTTCATATATGATTGTCAAAGTCATTGTAGATGGAGCGATAAAGTTGAAATTTATGACATTGGTGGTTGTAAGGCAGATGTTTTCATCAACGAACCATCTCTCTATTTAACTACTGAGCTAAGGATAGCTGTATCGATTGTCGAATTTTAAGGCTAATTAGTTTGTGCAGGAGTTGATAACTTGAAATGAATCAAATATGTTGTCAATATTTTGCCAGGTTGATATCACCTCATGATGAAAAATGACCGATTAATATTTAAATTTATAGTAGGTAAATGTCTATGACGGTTTCTAACATGAAGTGTACATATACATAAGTTGCATCTTTTTCACGGATAACGGCACATAATGATTCTTAATGGTTGCATAACTAGTGTCATTTCGAGATATAAACATATGAAAATGTATTCCTTTAAATGTCTAGAAAGATTGCTAACTTATTCGCATTCATTTTAATGGTGTTTCATTTTCTACATGTAGTTGTTCTCTACCTAATGTGATAAGCATTTCTCAGAAATTATCATTATTATATTGCAACCCTACCAGCAAGTATTACTGATTCAAGCCAACATAACCATTTCACTACATTTTAATGTAGACTAAAGAAATACGGCAGATAAAACGAACTTCATCTTCACCAACGCATACATTAGTACAGACCAACAGAGTGGAATTGCGTTATATGTTATCATACACATATATATTATTGAAAAACAGGCAACCATGAACAACTTATCAGCTTGAGAAAATATCTAAATTGTAGATTAAGTGAATTCCAAGGATCTCGTTGTATTTCTAAACTCATGATATTATCTATTCTTGATTTAATGTTTATCTATATTTATTAACTTAATTTGCATTTCTGATTATTTCAAGACAATCGAAACTATCATTGTTCCGTTCATGGTTTTAGCCAGTGATTTACGTTCTTTATGGTTAGCTAAATGTGATGTGAATCTTGTTATGACATCAATAGACGATCAACTATTCACTGGTGGTTATTTTACACCAAAGAAATTGCGTAATTTAATTGGACAAACACCACGATCTACAGCTGTTCACTCTTTATCAACTTCACATAGAACACCATTTCAGTCAAAACAATTGCATCATCAATCGATTATTGGTGAAAGTATGATACCTGTTGAAAAGTCATTATCGTTCTATGAATACTTAACACCATCTGAACCATTTAGGTAAATGAAAAATTCTTTTTCGTTTCATACTTACACATGTATACCTTTTTTGTGTGGTTCAGATGGAAACTTGTAACCTAAGGTGATAAGCAAACTTAAAAACAATCAATTCTTTATAGTAGTCAAAGACCAAAATAGTTGTTTAATACAATTATATAAGGTCAACCATCCTTTTTTCAATGCTTAATAGAATGTACAATATCTAGCAATTTCCAGATTTTTTTTTAACTAATTTAGTTAGTAAGTATTAAAGAAATGAGAATATTTCTCACTGGATATCTCATTTCAATCATCTTAAACTGTCTACACATGTCTTTTATGAACATTCCACTGTGGCACATTTCAACTAGATAAATGAAAAAAAGGCAGATAAAATGAAAGTCAGAACTTGTAGTGAAATTCCACAGTAAAAATCGTGCTCTTATGTGTAGAGTACACTCACTTATTGAATGAACGAAAATGCCCAAAAACTGTGCAGATATTGTACGTGGATGAGTAGATGCACTACCAATTCATGGACACTTAGCCTATTCCAAATCAAATATATGTTAACCAGTAAGAGAACAGTCCATCAGCTAATAGTTAATTTTACCGATAAATAGTAGTCTATTTGTTACGCAAGAATTTCATAGAGAATGTAAAGTCGGTTAATTCCTATCCGACTTTATAATTTCGATTTCATGACACTGAAAAGTGTGTACATTGACTGATTACTAAATTGTGATCAATATCACCCCCAAATGCCCTAGTACGGCCTTGGGTAGGAAGAGTAATCTCTCCCCCCTCGAAATGCTCTCACATGACCACGTGCATATAACCACTGCCAGCGAAGTTCTACTCACTGCCTTCTCGCGGCGGAGTGTGATTTTTTTACGAAGTTGAGAGGACGAAATGCGGATGTCCGGCGCTTTAACCGAGTTGTTAGACATGGAGAGTCCACCTAGGGAAATTGGAAAACCCTCATTCCAAACCAATGGTGCACATGAGCTCCACTATCCTGAAGGAACAAATGGCGTATGAACCAATCGTTGGTCACCGGCTACCATAGGATTGCATCTTAATGTTGCTCCACTGCCTTGTGGGTCAGACGTTTAGGTCACAGGCTCCGTTTGTGGTCCCCTAAGTAAACTACCCGCTTCGGTCTGTGCACCTGGGTAGTATCACAGCCCACACAAAAATCAAGTTCATTGTGCGGCACATATCTATTTGGTTCCCCTTTGTACAAATATTTATATGATTCAATATCGCTTGCACAATGTTTTAATTGACGTTGTGTTGGACTGCCGACTATCTAACAGGTTATTGTGTATAGTTTGAAGCAACTCAATTTGATGGCTATCAATTTCGAGATTATTAACCAATTCATTCATATCCTGATGAATTAGAATGGTTATTGTTATATCCGAGTGGAGATTAAATTACAGGTAACTTCCGAGGACTATTCATGGACTAATATTCTATAAATATTCTTATTGTATAACTACTCAACAATTACACTATGTATATTTATATTCCTCTTATTGTAAGCTTTATTTTGACCTATAACTTATTATTGTACGAATTACGGTTCTTAAGTTATGTTCAGCTTATTAACTACTGCCTCCCACATCCACAGCCACTTTTTGGGCTTATTTGTGTACAAATATTATTTCCTATTTTATGGTACGTTGAGGTCTGTGTGATTGATATATAAACCAAGTATGCCTGAAATAAACGATCTGCTCTGATTCGGAAGCTGGTATCTTGTTCTGGACTCAAGTGGAAGGGCTCGTAGGACATAGGACCAATAAGGACACTAAACTGCCCACACCGGTTAAACGTCATTGGTTGGCCTAGTGTGAAGATTCGTATAAGTCGTATTCGGATTGGTAGATAAGTCGTGTGATCGAAAAGTCAGACACTCAAGGTCATAACAGTTATCTTGCAAACATCTATTTACTAGCTAGACAGATTACTTTTTCTATATTGTACATGTATATATAGTTCTGTTATGATAACCCCCTGGATATACTTTCTCCCATCCTCATGCTTTTTCTCCTGGTTTCATTTTATTTACTAGCATAACTGTAAAATTTTCTACACGTAACTATCGTATAATGGTACGATTCACTTTAATGTCATTGGATTACATGGATTCTAGTCAAGGTTCTGTTGAATTTGCAGTTTTAAGAGGAAATCTAAGGTAGATATGTGTGTTTTATTTAGGTATCACTTTTTGCTTAAATCTACTAGAGTATTTTTATGCCTAATTGTCATATGAGTTATAAGTATGAATTTTTTACCACTTAATGTTAGAAAAGAGCTTCTTTGAATCAGATTCGTTATAAGGAAACTTAGGTATTCTGTCTTGTATGCAGTCATTCGTGTACAAGTGATCACACACTATATATTACTATTGTTGATTTATTGAATTACTTGTGTTTTGTAAGCAAAGTGAATGAATAGTGTTATGACAAGATTCTAGAATAACAAATTGATTGGTGAAACGGCGAGATTATAATTTATGGACGAATCAATCAGATGTAAGATAACGAGTCTTGGGTTTTGGTGCGTAATTCATTCATATATTTGGCTAAGTAGAGTTTTGGCATCATAATTGATATCAGTTCGTGATGAAAACCATAAATTAAATTCTTAACTCTAAACATCAACTGTAACTCATGGTTCTAATTCCTCACATTGGTTTATAAGACCCATTTAATCCTAGTTATTGGATGGAAGTTTTCAAGGTCACTTTAGCGTCGCTCAAATGTGATCCATAATTATACTCCCACCGATGAAGCTATTTAACTAATCGAGTGATATGTGTGGGCTTAATTGTCTTCGTAAATGCATATTCTGCACAGTGATTATGATCATTAGTTAAAGTGACATGACACCGGTTACAATAGCACAAATACATACATTATTTACCTATTTCTTGCTTTGAACTGCTACCATTAAGCAACAAATAGATTTTAATATCAATCATATAGGACCCATGTGTAATTGACCTCTTTCCTTAATGATTACACCTTTTAGTCTGATTAGAATTTTCTCTTGAAAAGTCTAGTCTTACCTCTCCTTTCTTGTGTGCAACTGTCATCGTTGACATGCGGTTGTTTATTAGTAGTTGAACCTATCTAGTCACGTTAGATCCATACCCCAGCAATAGAACACTACGACAGATTACTGTCGATGTAATTCGATTTGCGTAATAATATTGTAACTTACATTTATCAATTACGTGTTTGTGCTATCGACTGTAAGGACTAATGACATTGCACAACAACTATCCAAAATCACACATGTGGTATGATTTTGGAACCTCTTATCCCAATATTTATAAAGGTTCATATTTCCTAATTATTGTGATATTCAGGATTTCAATTGACAAATCTCTATTTCTATACATACATCATGAGATTACCTCAATGTTTCTATTTCGTAACAAGTTTTTATTAAAGTTCTTTATTAGCTGCCAGTGGAATCTTGAACGAGCGTCTTGTTCTTGTTGGTTGGATGTTGCTTTATATTCATGATATTTACACCCACTCTTATCCATTACTTCTTGTTCTGAACAGCTACGTGTTATTCAATAAGTTTAGCAAGGAAATACAAACTCTTAAAAATAAACCTCGATACCTGATAAGTAAGCTAGTAAGTATCTGGACTCAGTAGCTTTAGTGGATAACGTGTTAGAGTTTAAATGAAATCCAAGTTTGAACATCAATGCCGGGAATTAAGCAGCCGTGATGAGTCTCAAGTAGGACGGAACGTGTATATTCTGAATTCTAAGCATAGCCACTTTTTAACTGTAATAAAAATCTAAATCCAATAAATTTAATCAGTAGGCTATTGTTTTCATTTTTGTCGAGTAAGACCAACATTCTACAGGAATATGAGAGTAGTCATGGGGATTGGTTACGTAATATTACAAACAGTATTATTACTATTATTACCACTGTTATTGATTTTTTTTTTATTTTTTACATTGTATATCTACATAGAACTGAAAAACTTGAAGAATATTTTGAAACTTGTAAACCAACCTGTGGAAATTTGTACAGTATTATATCAAAACTTCAATTATTCTTATCATCTTCTGTTTGATCTTTCAATGTCTATTGTTGTTTCTTTATTTTTGTAATTTGAATGTAATTTTACTATACATTAATGTATATCTAGTTATGTAATATGGCTTAATATATAACTGCTGTTTACATGAAACTCTCTTTGTATATATGTTCATCATATTTATTCAATCCATTTGGGTTGGGTTTTTTTTTCTTACTTAGTACAAAGCAGTTGATACATTTTATGATAATTTTATTCCTTTTATTAAACGATTTCTCTCATCTTGTCGCCTGTATTTTTCAAAAATGAAACTTATTACTTTACTTAAAGAAATTAAATGACTTATTTATCTATTGAAATCATTAACAGGTACAGTCTAAGCATTTGAAGGATTGTGATGTTATCCATTTGCCCAAACTGGAGTAGGTTTAACAGGGTTTGAACTGTCAATTAGGTCGCTGAAAAGTCAAAGGTTTTAAAACCGTTGAACGTAATTAAAATCACAAACAAGCTTTAGCTAAATAACTAATGATGATAAGAAAAAGTTAATCGAAACATTTGTGAATTGGTGAAATGTCAGCCAACGGGCAAAGCTAAATAATAATATGTTCACTTACGTTTCTATAAGCGGGAACTCTGGGTTATAAAGTTGTGTAACTGTACGTGAATTACGTCAATGAATGTTTGTATAGTCTAAAGGAGTTCTCAAACGTTAGTGTTTCTGCATCATGTAATCTATGTAGTGTATTGAACAAATTCCAGACTGGTATCAAGTCTGATATCTACTGTATCAAGTCATATTGTCAAATAAGCTCTTTCAACCTTGTAATTTACACATTATTTAGATATTTAAACTGTTCTTGCATTTCATGTTCTCAAATTACTATTTATGAAAAACAAATAGTTTAATAAGTCACTAAACTAGAAAAAAAAATCAGAATCGGATTAAATTGTTTAAACAATTCATATAGAATTCACTTGATATTGTTTCGCTGTATCTTCCCATTGAGGTTTAAGACGGCGATTGATAAGTGTTATTGGCATATGTGCGTATGCCTCGATATTGTCTTAATTCACAAGGTTTTATAAGCAAAGATGGATAGTGGCTAGCAGTGAAATCCAGGACGCGCGTTTCGTCTTATTTGAGACTCGTCAGCTGGATGTAACTGCATCTCATATTAATATGTAATAAAGATATTGTTGAATTAACACAGACTATAAAAGTTTGGTTGAAACAACTGTACGACAATTCGTTTATGATAGAGATTCCAAATGGTTATCGCTAATGATCATGAGAGTTTCACAAATTCATATTAGACGTCTCATCAGCCCTTGTGGTCTGGTGTGTGACGAAATCTAAGCACGGATACACAAGGCTCGACTAGCTTTTGCCAAGTTGCGTCATTTATGGCGTAGGCAAGATATCCGTCTATCAACCAAAGGACGGGTTTACTGCGCAGCAGTTCGTCCCGTTCTTCTTTATGGCAGTGAAACATGGCCGGTAAGAGTAGAGGATATTCGTAGGTTACTAGTATTTGATCATAGGTGTCTTCGAAACATTGCTCGTATATCCTGGACCATCGAGTAAATAACGCAGTTGTTAGGAAACGGGTACTAGGTAAGGATGGCAAATCAATTGATGACGTAGTGAAACTTGATCAGTTGAGATGGCTGGGACATGTGTTACGTATGCCCAATGACCGACTGCCTCGACATACGATGTTCAGTGGTACAGGAGTAGATTGGAAGAAAGTTAGGGGCAGCCAGACCAAAGCATGGCGCAAGTCCATGAAGTCACTGACAAGTGGTCTGAGTCATGTCGATAGGTGTAGACTACCTGGTTGGGGACCGCGAGATGATAGCAACCGATGGTTAGAGACTCTGAATGACATGGCTCAAAATCGTTTGGAATGGCGCAGTGCATCCACTCTTTGTGTTCTCCCAAATTCTCTTCTTCTGAATTGTTCATGTCCCTTTCTTTTTCTCTTTCCAAATTTATTTCACTGTATTATACTCTTTGAATAACATCTCCAAACACTAATTTTCCCGATTACTGCTTATACTCTTACCGCCTCTACCACTACGGGATTTGAATCGACAACTGCATCTCTGTGCTAATGTGGTATGGCAACTCGAACTGATGTACGTACGTACGAAGTTCTACGTTGTTACTGACTGATTAGACGTTGAATTAACATGGAGGACCACAGTTATAACACAACCCTTGTCTTGACATAGGAAACTGTGGTGAAAGCGGTTACATAATAGACGAACTTCATGTTTTAAAATCTATGGACAGAATTGATGGATGATACTGAGAACGTGATCGCGCACAGCTGCGCCAAACAGTCTCTAAAACCTCAAACAAATATCATCTCTTTCCCTTACTTTTGTCCGCTAAATAGTATTTTTCATGTTCCACCATTATTGGAGTTGTTATTTCTCTCTTTTGATTGTCATCATGCTGAAATAAGGTGTGGGATTTGGACTGACGTACGTTGTACAGCCGACTGAGACATTTATTTATTTAAACACAAATATCGGTACTAGGAGGCATCAAATATATATGTGCCGCACTTCATCATTCGATTTGTTTGTGCGCTGGGATACTGCCTGAATGTCGAATAAAATAGTGAATTTGGCCATTTCTTATAAGCTATCCGATTTATACATAATCGAAGTGGAAGTCTCCTCTTCATGACCAACGTACAATAGTACCTCGCTCGAAAATAGTCTTTCCATCCAGCCTGCCTGATTTTAAGCACCGCCATGTTGTATCTTTTCATTCCTGCAGCTACTTGAATAGTTTTCCGTTCTCCCATATTGTGCAGATGATCTATAAGGCTGCTAATACCTGCCCAACACTTTATTCGGATTTGTGACCAACAGTAGCTCTAGAAGGGTTCCTAGCGAATGAAAGAATCATAAGACGTTTTTTCATAAGCTATATATTTAGATATAAAACAAAACAGGTCTTACATTGCACTGAATATTTGTTTACTTAGTACTATTAATGATACCCTTCATTTGAAGTGAAAACACAAACCGGTATTATGATTTCCTTTTTTTTTCAAGAAAAAGAAGGGGTAAAAAATTTTTCTTGAGTCACTCAAATGTTCAACTAAAATTTAAAAAAAAAAAAAGGAAGATACACAGTTTGTTATTTTTTTAATGAGCTAATACATGTGACCAATTAATTGGTACTGAGAACACTTCTTCTTCAAGCCATTTTTCATAATTTTCTTTAAATTCATTAGATAATTCTATTGATTGACTAAGTACACTCATTAAACAATTATCAACTGGTTTATATTCTGGATCAAACCAATTATCAGAATAACGACGTTGATTAAATTGATCTACATTAGTACGTAATGAACATTCTTCAACTTGAAATTGCCATGGTAATGCATCAACATCTAGAAATATGAATATAAAATATAATTTTATTAAAAGTATAGATAGAAACATAACAATAAAGAGTAATTATTCATTACAAGAAGAAGGTTATGTATTCAACAAGTTTAGATTTGTGTGTTAAACTCATGACTAAAACCAATTGTGGTTTGTCCTACTGATGTCGATAGATATAAGTAGTATGTATCATCAATCGAAAGTCAAGTGCATGGTGGCATAACGTTAAGAAGATCGAAGAGAACGAGGACAGAGAGTGATCAATGTGGGAACGAAGGTATTGTGTGGCCCTTGAATTTTGTCGTCATTTAGATCGGACGATGTTGTCGAAATATATATGTCGCCTATCCTCGTATATAATCGTCGACTTGAATCGCGTTAGTCAATAACAGAATTAAATAAATCGAATAACGAGAATGGACTTGTGAATACATATATTTTGTATATAAAGTGAATGGAATAGAACGAAGCGAAACGACACACAGTGGAGATGGCTGATAAGCCAACACCCCTTTAACCAAGCCTTAATCAATAATTATAGTTACATAAAAGTAAGTTACAGACATGTGATGAGTAATTGGATAAGAAATGTGCACACACCTACGCGCTCATATAAAAAACAGTCAAGATTGATAAGCGAATAATTAACAAGGTCAGAATGTGACTCAAGTGGAATGAATAGAATGGGCTGTCCGAAAACTAGAATAAGGAACATAGGCTTAACATAGTAACCGACACTACAGACTGTATAATTAAGTCTGGGACAATTGATTGACATTTTGCAAATGAAGAATTTACTGTATGGACCTCAGATTTTACTAAGACATTCTGTAATTTTGTGTTCAAACACATTTAGTTGTCCCCGCCTGTGTTCTCTTTCGCTACCCTACCACCTATAACGAAATGTGTATTTTGTTTTGGCTACATAAATCTACGTTTAAAGTAGATTCCTAGAAGAAATATATAGAATTGTCGATGTACATGAGATGTGAACTACACATATATTATTATCGTTGGTTCATATTAGTCAAATCTATTCATATTGATCTTTTACTTAGTTTCTAGCATTCAGCTATATACACCTTAACATTCCATTTTCTTGTTTAACCTTAATTACTGTTTTCACTACTACTATTATTTTGAGTTCTTTAGTATTCATCTTGATCAATTCATTTCATCAAGCTTATGTCATAATGACAACTTTAGACTGAAGCAAATTTTATGCCCAGATCTATGATGAATATAAACTGACTGATTATCGTTGTTGACAAAATTCATTACAGTTGATTGTTTATACATTACTGTTTCGTTATACTACGGACGAATGGTTGCTCAATTCTCAATGTAATTTAATATCACCTGATGTTCCATAGAATGTACGTGGATGTACCAATATGAGGTTAGAGGAAGTCTACAAGATATTGTGGACTTAAACTTTATTTTACTAGTTGGTACTTAACGGTAAACTACTACTTCAATGTTAGAATTGTAACACAATGCTACATTATGAAACTTTACAGGTAGTCATTCGGATTGTAAATAACTTTGTAGGTAAACGATATATTTTTATAGGTAGTTCATAGTTTACATTGTTATATAAATAATAAAAAAAACACTGTAAATAACTTACCATTCCCATAAGCCCAGTCATCTGTTAATCGATGTCTAACTTTTTGATAAATAGCTGACATAATTGACATATTATTTTTACGCCATTGACGACCAAAATAACGACTTTGTAATTTTAACAATTTTAATACATACAATTGAAGCATTGCATGTCTAACACGTAGTGCACGTTTTAGAATAGGCGCAGATTTAAAGACTACGAGAAGCTATAGAAAAATACGGAATCATATTTCGAATTGTTAGACAATAAGGAGCAGGTTTATCTTAACTTAAAATCAACCTGTGAAGCAGTAGAATGATTAGAGTCGATTACATGTTCAAGAATGGAACTTCTAGCTGCTTTCCTATCACTCGTGTGGAACCACACTGGAGCGAGTCCTCATATCCGAGCGCTGGCTATAGCCTATTTACCTAGCTCTACAAGAGCAGGTGAACTGGTAAATATATATGGAGTCGACCAGAGTGGGGAAACTTATCCTTTACCGATACAAAAACCAAGTTCTTACTACTGAACGTTATTCACAGTTTTGCTGCATAGAACATTCTTACGGCTGGCGCTAATTGATTTTTTGTTGTATCAGATGTCCGGTCAACTTTGAATTCTAGATTCATATAAAGGTACAGCTTGATAATAAATTCGTTGAACTTCGTGTTTTTAATGTTTAAATCGGGATTATATATATCAATATTTTAAATTTTTAGCCAATTGGGAAAAGGTTTATCTCAGGTTATGGTTCAAGTAATCCTACTGAACAATAATTCATTTTGTTACTGGACAAATGAATGGGGAGAACAAGTGTTTTTCTTTAAAATTTTGATTAGTAATTCTCCACAAATAAAGTCGGTACTCCTGTGACTTAATGAGGTGCAAGCTAGTGGTATTTGTCAATTTATGCTATTCAGTGTAATCTGTTCTTTTCATTGTGTTAATTCAAATAATCATATCCGTGTACAATCTGATTCATATTTTCTAAATGGGATTAAAGACCTTAATTCTAACCAACAGATCTAACCTACCTATGGTTTAACGAACGCATCAATATAGATTAGCGTAGATTTTTATTAAAAAAAAACAGGTTTTGTTTCCATGAGATTAGTGAAAGTTATTTGTAAATTACGTTAGTTGGTTCGTACTATACAAAAATATCTTGCAATTTACCCATATTCGTATATTTTCAAAGCTACCATGCAACTGTACAAACTGAGTTCGTCGAAGCAGGTTTTCGACGTATGAAATGATCTGTCAGTACACACCTTAATCAATGCCTTAGGCTTCAGAGCTAATGAGTACTATTAGTAGAGTTTTATTTTGTAAGTTATGTGCTTTAGTTGTGCAGCTTTCATCGTCTTCCTAGACATCATTAGCACATGCCTTAAAAAGAAGTTAGCCATTAGAATTTATCTAAGTGGATAGGTTGGATCATTGATTGATCAAAACTATTAGCAGAAGTTAGATAATTTTAACTTACAGTGGTGGAACACATGGTAACAAATATTAAACTCAACAAAATTTAGTAAACGTAAAGAATTTAACCACGACCAGTTATCGAATTACGTCTACAAAAATTCTTATCATAAAATTTAAAAGTGCAGAAATAGATTTGCACGACAATACGAGGATTTCAAAGCATTTGAACGATATTTTAATTTCTTAACTGAAAGATTCGGGAGGAAGAACAAGTGCCAACAGACTGGAGAGAAGGAAACCCCATCAAGATACCAAACGAAGGAGATCTGAGCAAATGTGTGAACTACAGAAGAGTCACAGCAACGGAAGTCCTACTCACTGCTTTCTCGTGACGGGGGTGTTGTTTACGAAATTGAGAGGACGAAAAGCGAATGTCCGGTGCTTTAACCTGGTTGGTGGACATGGAGAGTCCACCTAGGGGAGTTGGAAAACTCTCATTCGAACCAATGGTACACATGGGCTCCAGTATCCTGAAGGAACAAATGGCGTATGAACCAATCGTTGGTCACCGGCTTCCAGGGGACTGCTTCTCTTTACGATGTTCCCCTCCCTTGTGGGTCAGACCGTTAGGTCGAAGGCTCCGAATGTGGCCCCCTAAGAAAACCATCTGCTTCGGTTTGGGCACCCGGGTAGTATCACAGCCCTCACACATATCAAATGAGATTTGTGTGGCGCAATGTAACTGGTACCCCCTTGTGCCAGTATTTATGTGTTCAAATAAAATAAAAAGATTTATATGAAGAAACATACCATAATTCTTGAATGTTTCCATTTAGTTAACATATTCAAAATCCTTAATAGGTTAATACATGAAAACATATTACGCCAACAACACGAAACCCAATCACCAAACTAACAAAGAAAAAATTATCATAAAACAATTTGATGATACTACTAATAACACTGTCAAGTTTTAAGAAACAAGGGAAATAAGAATGATAATCAATATCGAATTATAATAAACGAAGAACACAACCTAAAGATGTGTTAGCACATGTGTGTCAGTGCACATATATTGCCACATCATTGTTGAAAGAGTCCTGAAAATATCCCCTGTCAAAGCTCCTGGAAACCCAGAAACGTTTCATTCAATCAGCGTTGAATAGGATCTTCGCAGAAACATCTAAAAGATGCAGAATCACGTCCCACGACTTTGATTGGATAATTACTTGTACTGCCACTATATTTAGTATGGTTCCGCAGATTTTTAGAGGCCTATGGTCGTGTGTAACTCGGTCAATACCCTTGTATTATCTGTACATAAACCAACCTTAGAGTAAAAGTTTTACTACGATTCGTATCTGCTCTACAGTGTTCCAGTTGACGTGTAGAACTATTTGAAGGGATCTAGGAAGATAGTTTAGATGTATCGGTAGCAAAACTTGTCAGTCGTATCAACATAACGAGATGAAATCATCAAAATAGGATGGTAATGTTTCAAGGGGCAACCAAATAGTTGAAAGTCGAATATCTAGATCATTAAGGCCATTACTCTACACACTGTTGTTAAAGTGTACTTTATTTACACTACTCTCAGATCATTCCAAATTAGTACTATAATATTAGTATAATCAATAATCAAATTATTACCTTTTAAGGCTAAACTGTATTGCGTCAAGCAAAAAATATACATCCTGTTTTTTCTCGACTTTATCAAGTTACTAAGTTTATATACTAGTCATCCATGTTTTATATTATACGCTATAATCATATAAAGAGCATTCTATTTGTGGATCAGTGAGCAGTAAAAGACGTCATGAGTGTTTACTTTCCTTAGTGTTGGTCAAATTCTACTGATCAAGTTGTAATGTAAAACAAAATCTGAGTTATTAAACATTGTGTGGACTATGCTCTAATGTTGAACTGTTGGAGGTAGCCAGCAGCAAACAGTGAGAATATTTTTAATGTTAACTGATATTTGACAGTAATCTTCAGATGGCTAACATGCTCCCCATCAAATTCAAACCCTTGTCATCCGTTGAGGTATTTTATTCTACGGAAAGCCAGTTGCAACTTTAATAGCTTAGTAGTATCATCTCTCTATGACAGTGAATAAAATGATTTTGGATTATAATGGAAGCACTGGTTTCAGTCAAGATTGTATATACGTCTTGTTGAAGCGTTTTAAAATTAGCACGAAACCTAAGCCAAGGACGGTTTCTTGTTGACTGTTGTTATAATCTCTTTCTTACAGTTATGACCCAGCTATTCCTATTGCTTAGTATTCTCGGACACCGATTCACTCGACAAGTCCCCAAATCAGAACAAAGCTGAACAGGAAAGAGATTATATCCCAAATAACAAGGTTAGATGGAAGTAAGAAGCACAATAGGGAAAACGTTAGTACATTTATAGTTTCTACATGAGAAGATTCTTGAGTATTCTCCAACCATCAACTAGTGCTGATTGGATAAGAATTAGCCAATCAGCGTGCAGCAAAGCAATCGTGCATTGAGCATGCTTTAATCCAGTCTATGTCCCCCTAACACCTCCCCTTTGAGCAGATTCGTGGGATCTGGTGCTAGGAGGACGTTTACGCTTCTTCTTGGGTCGAGACGTACGATTCGGTGGACAATGACCTTCTTTATGTCCACGTTTGTTGCACACCTGACATTTATGCTTCTTAAATGGACAGAATCGTACATAATGACATTCACCACATAACCAGCATGCAGTCGTTGGTTTGTTGCGAAGTTGTTATCGGCTTCTGAACTTTTAACCTAGTAATAGCATTGACACTGCTGCAGGTTAAATTAGGATTCGCCTGTTCAATCAACCCATTGTCGTGTCTGATGCTTTGTAGCCGCTTACACTCATCTGTCAATGTTCTGAGTGTGACGTTTGGGTCTTGATCCAGTCGAGCTAAAAGTCTAGTCCTGATCTCAGCATCTTGTGGTGACTGAAGAGCTTTGATGAATATTAAGCATTTGAATTGGTCATTTGACAACGAGCGTAATTTGAACCGTTCACATTCTCTGTTGACGATGTCTGCTAGAACACCATATTCATCGGCTTCGCGTTTCACCAAATTTAGACACTGATATCGAATACTAAACAATGAGGATGACTCACCGAATATCTCTGACAACTGAATTACCGTCTCCTCAAAAGTGAGCTCTCGAGGTAACTTTGGCAATATATGGTCAGCAAAACGTGCATGTTCATTGCTTCCCAACTTACGTACCAACAGTCGAGTCTTCCACGCATCGTTTTGGTTACAGAATTCTGTTCTAAATGTATCTTCCCAACGTTTGAACCACGTGAGAAAAGTATTTCCACTTTCGAGATAATAGATGAATTCTGGGATGCTGCTAGCAACTGCATCACAAGACGTGCTTGAAATAGCATGTGACCTCGGGCAGTGGATGTTAAGCTGTTGAATCAGAGTCTCCAACAACCGCATTTGTGCATCAAGTTGTGCTTACTGTTGTTGTAGTATTCGGCTAAGCTGGTCATCTGATATGGGCATCTTGAATCTTTTTTCCTTTTTCTCCGTCGCCATTTTTATAACCTCTTTTCTTACGTTTATGACCCAGCTGATTTGGAATTATAATGGAAGCACTGGTTTCAGTCAAGATTGTATATACGTCTTGTTGAAGCGTTTCGAAATTAGCACGAAACCTAAGCCAAGGACGGTTTCTTGTTGACTGTATACGACTACTTAAAAGTAGTATTCTCCATATGATTATTTTTTTGATAAACATTAAAAGGATCCTTGGTAAGATCTTGTCATTCTATTTACCATGTCATATGAGTTAATGAGTGGAGTTGTCATTACTGTTCACTTGACATGTTTATCACGGCTCATATACATCACAAACGCAATGGATCAACGTAATTTTATGGGGACAAATTTTTATGAATAGGTTACGCAAAAAATAAAGCAAGCAACTTACAACCATATCGATCGATAATGCTTCTTGTTCCCCAATTAGACGAGCTGGGAATTCTAAGCAAGAAAGTCTGAGAGACACGAAAATAAAGCGATAAGAAGTACATAGATAGATAAAATTGTGATTTTTAAGTTTTAATTCATGGACCAACTCTTTAGTTAAACAATCAGTGAATACCACGAAACCCTCGACGCCTGTCTTCAACTGGAATGAAAGTGCTTGGTACAGTAAGCATCCATGACTCGAATATAGATTGAATCTGGACATTTCAGGCATCATGATAATTACTTAACCTTTAGAACAATCTCCAGTACTCCCGGCATATTAATGTTTGTCTACTTACGGGCAGTCGTTGTTGAGACTATAACTTGAGTATCTGTTGAAAGTATCCAAGATTTATAAGTGCATGCGTCATAATATGAAACAGGTTTTATATTTTTTCACGAAAGTTGATTGGAATTGGCTGTTAAAATCATCAGGTTTGTTTATTTACTGTTTTGTAATGTTTAAACAAGTGTGAAAACGAAAGGAAAAACTAACCCATGAGTTGTACACAATATAGAACATGGGAAATATATTCACTGAACAAAGTTACCAGATCACATCACACTACATCATGAAGATAAAATAAGCTAGACAAACCAAATTGAATTACTGGACAAGGAAAATTGCATTCTTAGTAACTGTGATACTACACAGCAATAATGAAATGATATAAAAGCGGTATACTGATTGACTAAAAGGGCTTTGCAAATTCTAACATAGCATAGTTTCATCAGGTAATGTGTTTTGAAGACACATATTCGAACTATGAGCTAGTATGATCAAAGCAATCGGAACTTATAGACTAGTAAGTCGTAGATTCGTACTCCGTATCATCTAATTTGGTTTGGCCAACCGAATAATACCAGGATCGCTAACTCTCACACACGAATGGTGTAGCTTACAGTTAGGCATAAAAGCTTGTACATTGATTACCATTTACTAATAAATTAATATGAAATATCCAGGACCTACAGAAGATCAATTCACACAAGGAGTGTCCATTGCCTCAAGATTGCTGATAACACAATATTGACCAATGCCAACTAACACGAAACCTAAGTCAGTCAGTCATGAATACAGTGGTCTTGAGTGCTGTCAGAGGTATGAGGACGGTTATCACTTCCCGGTTGCTAACACCGTGGAAGGACTCTTCTAGAGGTACCTGAAAAAAATGGGTTAGAGTTGATCTTAGTGACCTGAGAGCGTGACCGCAGTGCCCAAGAGACAACTGCTTGATGCCGGTCACATACGACGTTTTTGTAATTTTTGTGTTAGCTCCGTACTTGTTGAAACCGTACAACTGGAGACGGATATCCGTGGAATAAGACGAGGAGTGTATTGTTAGGGTCCACCTTTTCAGACACCACCCTTCCTTCGTCAGAGGGCAGCATCTCTGTTATCCTGGTTATCTGAGAAAATCACACTACTATCGTCACACTTCTGTACAGTTGGCAGTACAACTTCGTCCTCGGACCTTGGGTTTACTGCTTTTGGTTTTGCCGTTCTTCAAACGACCTGCCTGAAGGCATGGTAGGGCCTTGATGAACGATTGTTCCAGCCAGTATAGCCCAATCGGTCCATGACGATAGGCAAGCTCGACCACCGTGTCAAGGTAACAGCAACTGTCGGGCACGAAACCTAAGCTAACTAAGGTTTCCACTAGATTACTTCAAATCACCTGACATAAAAACTTGTACTCGGTAAGTGAACTACAATATCTCGTATCATTATCATTATTAATAATTTTAACATAATTTTTACAAAATGCATTAACGCACAAACAACAATGACTTACGTATTTTTCGATGTAATATAAAATGTAATTTCTTGATTGAAAAATTTCAAAATCAATGGTATACAATTAGCAAAAACTAAATACTGTGAGACATATTCAAACTGAAATATAAAATTTAAAAATTATGTTAAAATACAATGGAGCATTCAATGTATTCTATACCAGAAAAATAAGAATTAATTGGTTACAACATACTTAAGTTGAAGTAGCAAGAAATATTCCAGTGAAATAGAAACTGAAGACTAATATAAATTTAAATGAATATCAAAGCAGATACATATGGCTGACGAGTCTTAGATAGGACGAAACGTGCGTTCTGGATTCCACTGTTGGTCACCAAGCTATCTTTGCTTGCAAATATTAAAGTGCTTGTATCAATCAGTCATAATCAACGTTGTGCTCTCAAATGCCCTGATACGGTTAAGGGTGAGGAGCATCTGCTCTCCCTCGAGATGCTCTCACATGACCACACGTATACAGCCACGGACAGGGAAGTCCTACTCACTGCATTATTACGGAGAGGGTGTTTACAACATTGAGAAGACGAAAAGCGAATGTTCGAGGCTTAAATCGGGTTGATAGGTACGGAAGATCCACCTAGGGGAGTTGGCAAACCCTAGTTTCAAACACACGAATAGAATGATAACTAGAATGTATGGCGCATATATATTTAGTGTCTACCTTTACCAATCTTTATGTGTTTAACTGAATAAATAAATAATCAACATAGAGTCTGTCATAAATTTGTGTTAATTCAAGTTTCTATATTACATAACCACAAAGAGATGGAAAAAGCACATTTAACCCATGATATATGAAATCGAGTTCATTTACTATAACTCAACTAAACATGAATCAGTTCAATTTTCTATACCTTGCCAAAACAGTTAAAATAATAATAATAGTACCAATGATAGTAAGGAAAAAATTAATCATATAAATTATTGATTAAACACAACTAATGCAATTCAAAAAGAAAATAAATAGAAGTATGCAATCGAAACTTAAGAGAACATCAAGAGCACATGAATGAGAGTCAGTCAGTCAGCTACAACGTAGGACCAGGCACATATATGCATCGGTCTAAGCTGCCATACCTCATTAACACAACAAGATGGACACCGGATTTATGGAAGTCAGTTAATGCAGATGTGGTAATATATAAAAGAAAGATTGCATTAAGGATATACTACAGAAAGAAAGATATGAAGCGATTTTAATCTCTTAGTTTAAGAGAAGACAGGGAGTGTATACACCGACACCATTGTGATCGATTCTCAGCTATGTCACCAGAGTCTCCAGCCATTGGTTACGATGGTCACACGGACCCCAACTAAGTAGTCTGTATCTGCCAACATGGCTCAAACTAGAATTCAGTTACTTTATGGACTGATGCCACGTTTTGGTTTGGCCGCCCCTTTCTTCTGACCATTCCCAACACTATTCAGCATTGCACGTCGTGGTAATCGGTGTTCAGGCATACGTAACACGTGGCCTAACCATCTAAGTCAATGAAGATTCACAACCTCATCAACTGATTTACCTAATGAGAGAGTCTGCGTACAATGAATGAATCTTATGAATTCTGGAACTATGTCACCGTAAGTTTCGAACTAGAGAATAAGAGATTATTCCACATGTTTTAACCAGGTAGCCCTATGATATTTCTTTAAATATTACAAATCAATAGTCAGTAACTTAACAGCTTTTCTTGACCAACTAACTCTTCTATAACTAATCTCTAGTATATTTCAGTAATAAGTGATGAATTATGAATAGGTAACATACATCTAAGCCACCTTCATCGACAAAAGTTCATAACCGATTTAAATAAATAAAGGGAGGCTCTAAATCCTTTAGTTATAAAAAATTTAATATTAAAATAATAAGACTAATGGATTTTGTTACAATCTATGAACCGTTCAATGTATTGCATTTGTGTTCATATTTGTCCCTTCAAGATTAATTTTACTTACATTTTGTTGTCAATGCAGATTGCCAGCTACCACAATGTCTCTGATTGTATTTTTTTTGTAATTTGCACAGCGGAAGGTCGTAAACTTTTCAAAGACTCTTCTGAATCAATTAGGCGATTAATAGACATAATGATGTAATAAAGCAAACAAAAACAGATAACTTGTTGAAATATCTAGATGGCAGGAACAGGTAGCCCAAACGTGTAAGCAGGTCGCCCAAAAGGGATAACATCCATTGAACGAATATATATTGTAGGTAATTTACAATCAAAAACACTGATAAGCAATTATCTTGTTTTTTGAAAATGTTAATACCTTGATATTAGGTTGAGTATGTGATTGTATATGTTTCCATTGGTGGTTATTCGTGTGTTTGTAGATTAGTCAGTGAATAAAATGATAGTTGATTGAAGGTAAAAAGGTATTGTGTGAAAAATATTGAAGATGCCAGAATGTGTTAGTTGCTGTGTAACTTTACTCGTATTGTAATGAACAAGAACACAGGTGAGGACGACAAAGTTATACTTTCGTACGAAATTACAGAATATCTTGGTAAAATATGAGAACCATACATTGAATACTTCATTCATAAAACTCCATCATTTGTCCTTCACATTCTGTATGATTCTTCCAGTTCACAATTCCTTCCCATCTCCGTTTCTATTTTCTCTTCAACTTGATCTTCTCAGCCTTCTGCTGACAGGGTTTCCACTACGGATTGGTATCACATACTACTTGTATCTGTTGACATAAGTAGCACGCACCATGCTCGCCATGCCACCTTCTCGTTTACTGCAGTCTGTACCACGCTCCCCGTCAAAGTGTTGAGTCTGAGGCGTGCTGACCTTCACAGCTTCGTCGACCTGCCGGGCCATAAAAATTCGATGTCCACCGGCACCCGGGACGTTAGACGCCTGCACTCCAATGGTCTGCTGAGCCATCTACATCCGATGCCAGCTCAGCAGACCCAAGTCCCAGTATGACTATTATTGCGCCCGAAGAAGATTAAATTACAGGTAACTTTCGGGAACTATCTCTAGACCTATTGACTACTATTATAACATTTACTATTCTTAGGTTTTTTTGCACACATAACCACTTTTGGTTTCATCTTTATAATTATTATTTTTCATTTTATAGTGTGATATGGTCTGGTCTGTTTGTATATAAACCAAGTATGTCTGAAATGTTACCAATACAGTATAGGATGACATTACGTTTTGGAATGAACCGGGCTGGGTTAGGCGAGAACTTCTGTACGGAGGACCAATAAGGACTAGGTGGACTCAAGGTTGTTCGTACTGGTTAACGCATCGTTGGTTCAGCATTGGGACAATGTCACATTAGTTGGTGATTTTGTCACGTGATATTTGACGGGCCATAGGACATAACAACTACAACTCACTTCTCAATTACAGATTCATGCACTTAACCCTGAGCTCTATTTTAGTTGTGCAAGAGATAGTTAAATCGAAATCTGAGTGTTTAAACTTAGAACATATTGCTTGAGAGCCAAATACTTTAATAATTAATCCACCTCGTTTACCAGTTGTATGTTCAGGCATTGTCGAATACTGCATGTTCGGGAATAATAATAATAATAACTCACCATAGACAGAGGATTTTGAGCAATTTCATTTTCTCGTTCAATTTGCATTTCACCTAATGAAATATAAAGATGTTCACGCATTACACGTACAGCTTCGTGAATTGGTTCAGGAAGACCAGCCAAAGAGACTATATCATTAGGAACATGAAAACCAATGAATTTCAAGCGAACACTCGTTAGAAATGCCTAAAGTAAATTGACAACAAAAAAACAGGAAGAAGTTCTATAATGATTAATTAATTGATAATTGTTTGTAGGTGGTATTCTTCAAAGATTATGGCATCACTGAGAACCAACGATTATTGGACAGCAATTTCGTCTTATTATTAGAGTCCTTAGCAGTACACGCTTGTTATATCCTGATGAAGAATAAATGAATAGTAACTGCTAGGAATTATTTATGGACTGTTAGTTATGTACATATTTCTATTGTATAACTATTAAGTAACTATATTATGTGTATATTCACATTCCATCTAACCTATTGACTACTACTATACCATTTACTTTTCTGAAGTTTATTTATTTGAACACATAAACATTGGTACAATGAGACACTAAATACATATGCGCAACACAATAACAATGACGCCACTAGCAGTTATCATTGATTTTTGTGAGGGCTGTGGTACTGTCCGGGTGCCCAAACCGAAGTAGGTGGTTTTCTTAGGGAGCCAACTCCACGAGATTTGACCTAGAGCTCCAATCCACAAGTCAGTGGAGCAACGTTAGGAAATGCAGTCCCATGGTAGTCGGTGACCAAAAATACGTTCGTATGCCATTTTCTCCCTAAGGATTCTGGAGCTTATGTGTACCATTGGTTTGTAATCAGAGTTTTTCAATATTGTTGGATGGATCCCCTATATCCACGAACAAGTTTCGAGCGCCGGACATTCGCTGTTCGTCCTCTCAATTTCGTAAACAGCACCTCTGTGGCGAGAATGCAGTGAGTAGGACTTCCCTGGTAGTGGTTTTATGCACGTGGCCATGTGAGAGCATTTCGAGAGGGAGAGCTTACTGTCCCTACTCTCAGCGGCACCAGAGCACTTGGGGGCAACTGGTGGCTTCGTTGGCAGGGGGATTCGAAGCCCAGGACATTCAGTCTCGTGTACAAATGCCCAACCTCTAAAGCACTAAGCCTATTCCTAAGTTATTCTCAATCCATTAGTTAAAGTCTCCCATACTCATAGCTACTTTTAGCTGATCTTGTATAATTTTTATTTTCTATGTTATGATGTGATACAATCTGATCTGCTTGTACATATACCAAATATGTCTGAAATACATGATTCATACAGCGAAAGCTCAGATTGTGTTCTCGGACTCAAACGGACAGCACAAGGCAAGAAGAACTAATAAGGACTCCGAGTTGACTCTAGGCTGCTCGTGCTGATTAACGCGTTAATTGTTTGACATAGTGCCAAGGTCATAGTAAGCTGGTGTTCTGATTGCCAACCTTGTCACGTGATAATTGACGAGCTATAAAACATAACAGAACCTAAAACCCAGCTATGTATTGGACCTAGATGTCTAAAAGTCAAAGTCACTGTCAGAAGATACAAATATTCTGAGTTCAACCTCCAGTAGGGTTGTTGGTACGTATTACAGGACTACAGGTATACAAATGAAATTTTCTTTACAATGTGAAAATTCAAAGACTGGTTTAAATTAAATAGACGCAAGTTTGTTGAAGAAAAAAAATGAAAGCTCTCAAACACATTAATTCAGCGATGAATTCTTATAAATGTCAATTTCATTTCATTTCAAATTTACGTAAAACAGTGTACAACTCATGGAGTACTTTCGATTCTTTACATTAAGCTGATATGGCTTTCTCTGTATTTCACATGTCAGATTTACAGTGGCGGTAACTAGGTGGTTAAGGAACTTGGTCTTCCCTTAGAAAACTGCAAGTTCAAAACCCTACTCGATTCGGTTTAGTATGAACAAATAAGTACAGTAATCATAGTTGTTTTCAAAGAATTGTTCGCGTATCGTGGAACAATCAAATGAGCAATAACGAGTTTAGGTATGGTGTACGAAAACCAGATCAGTCGATAAGGTCGTAAATCCCCATCAGTTAAGGTAATTGTGAAATGTATTACAAATGGCAAACCACCATCTACTTCCACCGGTCCTGTTAGCTGGTGTAGGACTAAGTTGGAAGAACACTAGGGGAAACTAAGTCAAAACTTGGAGGTATTGATCGTGTGATCTGGACTGCGTTGGTAACTTTCAACTACCTGATTGAGGACCCATACGATAATTGTAACTAATGGCTGGAGGCATCGGGTAACATAGTACAGCATCAGTCATAATGGATCAGATACATTCATTCTTTATCTTAATCTAGATCCCGAGTTTTAGTATAACATTATGCACAGTTTTTCATACTAATTTTTAAAATCCTATTTTGATTATCATTACTGTTACAATATTTTGAATTCTTTCCTGTTCATCTGGTCGCGCAAGTCTGGTATGGCAACATAAGTCAACACATATTTATCCCAGGCTCTACAGTGACTAGGACTAACTAGAATAAGTACAAATCTCTTTACCCTGTGAATTAGTTATGTTAACACTTCTCAGGCTAAGGTAAATAGTTCACTGATAATATTTATTTGTAATCAATAACTATACAAAGATAGAAACGTATATTTAGATGTGAGACACCTTTATATTATAAGGGTAACAAAATTAAAAATTACAAGATTTTCAGAGTTTAACCTTGCTCCACACCTATTTCAGTCTCCCTCACACGAATCAATGATAGCTACTAGTGGCGTCATTGTTATTGTGTGGTGCATATGTATTTGGTACCCCCTTGTACCAATGTGTGTATTTAAATAAATAGATAAATTAATAACTTCAGTCTCAGGTGAAAGAAAAACAAAAAACTACCTCTAAATCCTTCTTTTTTACTTTCGGTTTCCATGGTAAACTCTTCTCATCCATATATAAATTCGATAATCCTGGTAGGATAACTTGATGATGATTGAAGTTTGGTTGATTTAAATTAGATGAGCTTAACAATTCACTTGTATCACGATTAGTTGTTCCTAAAATTGAAATTTGATTGAAAATTTCAACTGCAATCAATGTGCAACAAATATAATCTACAAATTAAATCAACCTCTCATTAGTATATTACTTCAACAAGCAACTCCAGGAATTTTAATGAGAAGTTACGACTAGTGGCGGAGTTCAAATATATCGGGAGTATAAAATTTTATAGAAATTGGCATAGGATGATAGTCACTCTATCCCAAAATGACTGAATTTGGAATTGTACCACTGAATTACGACCAAGTGGTCTTAGTGACTGAGTGATTTTTGGAAAGACTCAAGATCCTGGGTTCAATCACTGATGGGATAATGAGCACACACTATATTGGAGTCCCCTTAAAGGACGAAACAAATGTTTAGTGCCCCTGTTCCTGGTTTTCAATGTTAAAACCAACTAAGATTAATTTGTGATGAATATAATATAAAAACCATAACGTTTGAAAAATATCATTATCTTACCATCATCACGATTAGTAGCATCTGATGACACAGGTGAACTTGGTCGAGGTGTATCAAAACCTGAAGTTGTTGAAAACGCCTCAGTTGATTGTGATTGACTCTGAATGATAGGAAGTTTAGAAGAATCAGCTGAGAATGGAAAAGTCACTGAAGTGACAACAGACTGTTGTTGTTGCTGTTGTTCAAACGCCAAACGACCTCCAGCTAAACTACCTTGTCGAGGAGATTGATTTGCTAGAGTGATAAGAAAATTAACAAAGACATGCACCTATTTAAAATTACACAATTTAAAGATACTAAATTGCCAACTAAATAGGAAGATCTTTTCCAATCACGGAGATGAAAGGAAAGGAAGCTACATATTTTGGAATGACTTTTCAAGAGTGTGCACTCATGAATTTCCACGGGGTCGAACCCAGAGTCGTCAGGCTTTGTGGTATTTAAGTAGCTGATTGAGAGCCTTTTGTCTTGTCTTAAACCACATTACGTAATATACCTAGTAAATCTGTGAGGGTTTTTTTATTATGAAAAAGTGAAAGACTAGGTCAAATCTATATCCGATTGGCCAAAATCTGGACGACAAGGTTATATTTTTGTACAAAATTACAGAATATCTTGGTAAAATATGAGAACCATACATTGAATACTTCATTCATAAAACTCCATCATTTGTCCTTCACATTCTGTATGATTCTTCCAGTTCACAATTCCTTCCCATCTCCGTTTCTGTTTTCTCTTCAAACTTGATCTTCTTAGCCTTCTGCTGACAGGGTTTCCACTACGGATTGGTATCACATACTACTTGTATCTGTCGACATAAGTAGCATACATCACATTCTAAGTGTGTATGTTAAGCATGTTATGCATTCAAGTGACGTTTTTTTATGAAATGGAGATTTTATGAAGAAAGGTATTTCTGATTTATCCTAAACCAATTCAATCAGTTTGAGTGTTGTTAAAGGTACTGAGACGGTTTTAACTTTCTGGGGGCTCACACAACGACATATTCATTCTTGAGGGATATGAAAAAACGAAGTTATAAGTGATCTTTCTAACCTGGAAGAGTGACCACCAGGGATAATTACTTCAGGCCAATTACACATAGCTTTTATATGAGTAGTTTTTGGACATATTAACGTCATATATCTTAGGCTTTATTGACTGCAGTGGAAATTCGTGTGGTAAGGTAAGGTGTGCTAATTTTAGTATCAACTTTCCCTACTCCTCCTTCCATTGTGGAAAAGCAGCGTTGATTGAGATGCTGGTCGTCTCATGTAAATACTTTCCTCACGTAATACCTCAGGACAACTTCGTCCTCAGATGCGAATACCAAGTAATATTTTCATCCACACCAAATTTTTGTATACAAAAAGAAACAGTAATAAATCTTTCTTTGCCATGGTAACATTACCCCTCCCCCTTTTATTTATTACGTCATTCCAACTCTTTCTGAATTTTATAATTACATCATTAATCTATTTTCAGTTATTTCATTGCATAATAATCTAATGTGTTTTTAATTCCATGATTTCTAATCACCATTTCAATGTTCTGGAACCTTCCCTCCCAAACTCTATATATTCGAAACAAAAAATTTTATGACCTCATGAACTCTAACGAAATCTTTGCTACATCATGTTACATATATTCATCCTTCATCACCCTCTGTTGTATAAGTATGTCAATATCTTTAATAACGTTGAATTTCAAATATTTTAGGTTGTAAGCAGCTGATGAGAACCTAACGAAATAGAATGAATTCATATTATTCTGCACCAACCTTTGTTCTTGCTCTTTTTAAAATCATGATTAGTTTAAAGAGTTATAGTAATCTGGACTAGGAGGAATAATATCATCTGTATAGTTAAGAGTTTTCATAACAGGATCTTTATCGTATTCCGGTAATGATGTTATTTAAAACATCAGGTTGTCTTAAGTTCATACGTCATGGAGTCGATTATATATTGAGTGAAAATGGCTTTCAGTCTTTTCCTGGTTTTTATAGACTGTAACGAGGGACTCTTGATGGCACTTCACAATATTACAAAGATGTTATTACTTCATTATTTTTTAACTTATTGCATAATTATTTAATGAAAATTATTCACTGTAACTAAACGTATTATTATAAAAACATATATTGAAATCACGAAATGATCTTAACAGAACCACGATCGAAAACCTGGAAGCCCTGAATGCCGGTTTCCTCATTAAACGAGACTCGTCAAGAGTGCACATCTACGGCTCCGCATGTGGGACTCGAACTCAGGGCTGTCGACCTCGTGCACGGACGCTTAACCTTTGGAGCACTGAGCCGGCACTCAACGATGTTAGTGTCTAACTTCAATCGATCCAGTCCATCCATTGCCTGTGGTGGATAATTGTCTCAAACCCAACGCGGACCAAAGTTCACAGACAAAGGCTTCTGACTAAACTACCTCTCGAAGTTATTCGCTAGTAAGCACATGATTGAATGAGCACTGCTGAGGCGTCCCATACTAGGACGAAACGGCCATTGAGTGCTCTCAGGTTTACAGTGGTGGTCATGCTAAGATCAGCCCATGATTCCAACTGTGAAAATACTACAATCCCTACAAATCCCTTCATGCTAATATTGTATTTAAAAAACCTATGCAAAATAGAAAACTGAATGTTGAAAAGATACACACATTGACTTATGATGGGATGTCGATTGTTATTATTAATATTATTAGTGTTATTACGCTGCATTCTAGAAAGTACTTGATCTGTAATACACATTACAGGTGGGCTACTTGCACGAACTTTCTGAATTACATGTGTAGAATCCTCCGAAACTGGTGGTAAACCATAACGAGCACGTGCTTGATTTTTACGTACCAATAAGCTGCTCAAAGGACCCAGTGTTATCTACATGTAGAAAGTTGAGTATAAATATTTAAATTGTCTTATACTTTTAAAAAGAACACACAAGACTTTTATATCTAAATTGTGAATTCAAAAATAATTATAAGAATTTAGCCGACCACGTAAGTGTGCACAGATTTCCGCTATATCCATTAACTAATATATGTATTGAGATCACGAATCGATCAGGGTTAGATTACCGTTGAAAACCTGGAAGTACTGGACGGCCGTTTTGTCCTAGTATAGGACTCCTCGGCAGTATGCATCCACGGTCCCACATACGGGGTTCGAACCCAGGACCTTATTAAGGAAAACTTACTGAACGACGGCGACCTATTGAGATTTCTCTCACTTCGGACTAATTCTATTACCACTATTACCCAAATTTGTCAGTATTAAAATACAATTTCCTCACTTCTAAACCTATTTCCACGGACTAATTATGTATGTTGGCGGCATTTAAGTGTTCTTATCATACAATTTAATTGGAGCCATCAGCGCTATGGTGGTTGGTATATTTTGCTCACTGTCTGACATTAACTATGCAATCATGTTCGGGATGCAATTCTACCTCTCGGAATGTAAAATGTTGCTTCAGGATTGAGCTGCCTAGACACCCAAACTAATGATAGGGAATGAAGTAGTTGAGCGTGTCGACCGATTCACTTATCTTGGGAGTCTCATCAACCCTTGTGGTCTGGTGTGTGACGAAATCTAAGCACGGATACACAAGGCTCGACTAGCTTTTGCCAACTTGCGTCATTTATGGCGTAGGTGAGATATGTGTCTACCAACCAAAGGATGAGTTTACTGCGCAGCAATTCGTTCCGTCCTACTTTATGACAGTGAAACATGGCCGGTAGAAGTAGAGGATATTCGTAGGTTACTAGTATTTGATCATAAGTGTCTACGAATAATTGCTCGTATATTCTGGGACCATCGAGTAAGTAACAAAGTTGTTAGGAAACGGGTACTACGTAAGGATGGGAAATCAATTGAAGTGGTGAAACTTCATCAGCTGAGATGGCTAGGATATAAGTTACGTATGCCCAACCACCGACTTCCCCGACAAGCGATGTTTTATCGTGTAGGAGTAGGTTGGGAGAAAACTAGGGGCGGCCAGACCAAAACATGGCACAAATCCATGAAGTCACTGGACAAGTGGACTGAGCCGTGTTAGTAGGTGTAGACTACCTCAATTGGATCCGCAAGACGATGGCAACCGATTGTTAGAGACCTTGAATGATATGGCTCAAAGTCGTTTGAAATGGCACAGGTGAATCCACTCTTTGTGTTCTCCCAAATTCTAATCTCCTTATTCCTCCCTGTCTCTTTTTTGTCTTCCCAAATTTATTTCACTGGATTTACTCCTTGAGTAACATCTTCAAACCCTAATGTTTCCGATTACTGCTTATACTCTTACTACCTCTACCACTATGGGATTTGAATCGAAAATTGTATCTATGTGCTAATGTGGTATGGCAACTCGAACTGATGTACGTACGTACGTACGAAATTCTACGTTGTTGCTGACTGGCTTCACGTGAAACGATAGGTGATTACAATTAGTATTATTCATGCGCAGTGTATAATGTATGATGATGAAACATGTAGAAAAAAAACAGAATGCAGAACGTCTATAGATCAAGATAAATGTTAGCTAGCAGATAATGAAAAACAATTATGTACAGTTTTTGAATACTCGTAAGTTAAATGTATTTTAACGGGGTGAATATTGGAAAGGTTGGAACTTTTGGAATTATTTTTCGGACCATTACCACTACTTGCATTTGTATAGTATTAGTAGTAGATAACTGTATTGCTGCATTCTTATATTTCTCCTATTGTAAGCTATCAGTGGACCTATTAGCTGTCGTTATACTGTTAGTTAATCATATACTGTGTGGTTTGTTTCTCTGCCACTTGTGACTTGACTGTGTTTAAAGTACGATTTCTAACTTGGTTTGCTGTGTGGTCAGGCATTTCAGGTATGTTAGTATATGTGTTTTGAATTACAAATGAAGTGAGTTCAAAAGAAAACTAATGTATTTCCTATTTTTGTCTTCTGATTGGCTATCTATTAGGTTAAAAGGAGTTCGAGGACTGATGAGCGTTTAGGTCCACTGTGTTATTTATTGATCAGTGTGTCAATTAGCACTCAGATAGTCACTGCCCTGTTGGAAATATGGGTGGACTAATCGTGGACTTATGACGTCTTAGGTCATAATAAAATGGTTTGAAGATGTGTATTTGTCAAAATATACTACGCAGTGTTTGTTTACCGTCAGTAATAATGATAATAGTATTATTATTATTGCTTTAACTTACTAGTAAAACTTTCCAAAGTAACAAGAGAACTTTTTTCATTGGAAAATGTGGATCAATACCACTACAAAAACGATGAATCATGCCAAATAGTACAGCAGTCAATGTGAGATCACCGTCTTTTTCAATAGGCATGGCTATTACAAAATATATTATGAATTGAATGCGAAAGAGACAGAAAGAAAAAGAGGGCGATAAACATTGGCGTGATTCATAAAACAACGTAATAATACGTAGAAATAATTATATGTGAAAATTATATATTTGAATTAATTTCTGTCAAACTATTCGTTCTAATCTTGACAAATATTCGTAGAAATACGTAGAAATGTTTAAGAAAAATGGAATTATTTGTCAAACTTTCCATTTCCCCATTGTCGATATTAAAGACTTCTAATTGATTAGTTACTGTTGCTAGTATGCGTAGACCATAACCCGATTACTGCCACAACAGTGCCATGTAGTCACAAGTTTTTAATAAAATTGAATTGAGGCTGACAGTGGAAGCTAGAATGAACATTTTGTCAAATTCGAGTCTCATCAACTGGATGTAAATACTCTATTTCAGTACTGTTTATATTAACACAGACATTTGAACCCAGAACTTACTCGAGAATTTATAACAGTAAAATGGAGTTTATTTAGTGAATGAACGATTTCATTCTCGAAAGAGACATTTTTATAGATGAACATAAATAAATATTGGTACAAGGGGGCACCAGATATATATGCGCTACACTTTATAGATGAAGAACTTTCGTATCTACATGACATTTAATTGGAACATCATTAATGCAACACCAAGAGTAAATATGCATCAGCTCTATTTGTCACAACACAACGTCAACACTGTAAGACACGACAAACAAGATAAATAGCAAAGAAGCTAAATTAATGGCAGTAGCGTTAATAGTGAAAGAGATTATGTATAGAAAAAAGGACTCGAAAAGAATGAATGAATTCGTACAATACGTAATGTGGACGCTTAGGATATGAGGGGAAAATGAAAAGTGAATTCCTTTGCACGATATAACTATTTTTCAGTGATACCACGCAACGTTTACAACTCTTATTTATTATTTATTTAAATATATAGACATTGTTACAAGAAGGCACCAAACACATATGCGCCAAACAAGTCACTTGATTTGTGTGTGGGCTGTAATGCTACCCGGGTGCCCAGACCAAAACAGGTGGTTTTCTTAGGGGTCCACATTCGGAGCCTTCGACCTAATGGTCTGACCCACAAGGCAGTGGAGCAACGTAAAGAGATGCAGTCGCATGGTAGCCGGTGACAAATAATTGGTTCATACGCCATTCGTTCCTTCAGGATACTGGAGCCCATGTGTACCATTGTTTGGAATGAGAGTTTTCCAACTTTCCTGGGTGAACTCTCCGTGTCTATCAACCCGGTTAAAGCGCCGGACATCCACATTTCGTCCTCTGAATTTCATAAACAACACTCCAGCTGCGAGAAGACAGTGAGTAGGACTTCCTGGTAGTGGTTGTATGCACGTGGTCATGTGAGAGCATTTCGAGAGGGAGAGTTAACTCTCCCCACTCTCGGCCGTACCAGGGCATTTGGGGGCTTAATTTCATACGTAATGCTGTTCGTTCATAAATTGATCTCGACTAACAGTAAAACAGCAGTATAAGCAACTATGAGGGGAAAATGAAGTAATTAATCACTCTTCATATGATTAATAACCTAATATACAGATATATACGTTTACACATATATACCTAAATCTTCCACAAACTGTTCTCTCAGTCTCGCCATTGGATCGTTACTGGCTTGATTTGTTGTTATTGACATATGTTTATCATCTGCTGAAATAGTTTGTTGTGCGTGATCTGTTAACATTCCATCACGAACAGTTTCAACCATGATATATAGAATAGACAATAAAACACGAAGATTTGCACTATCTTTCATTGTAACATTTGATTGTCGAGTTGATGTAACTGTTGAATTTTGATTTGTATCAATTATAGTTGTTGCTGCTGTAGATTGACTGGGTTTAGTTGATCCATTACAAGTAGTGTTAGTTGCTGGATCATTTCCAACTGAATTTACACCCCATGAACTGTAAAAGAACAGAAGAGTTGAATAAAAATTCGAAATACTCACTAACTAAATATTACTTGTGAAAATTTAATACAAACACCATGGTTACATTTGAATTATTCCTGCCATTTTGGACTTTAAGTGACAAATATACTTTTACTGAGATGGTGAAAAGATTTGTAACTCATGTGAATGATTTTGGTGAAGTACAGTTTTTTAACCAGACTTTTAAACCTTTTAGCTTTGATCATCCTTCTGGACAATATTATCAAAACAAATTTATAAGTAGAGCTAGAATTAAACGATCTAGTGCAGAGATTGAAACTCCATCAAAAAATACTTCACTTTTTCGATTTTGTTGATATAAACCAACCCATTTTTAATCAATGGTTTAATATTTACAGCTTAATCATAATCATAGATATAGTCTGTCTAATAAATACGTAAACTGTCGTTAGAAAAGTCTTATTTTACAAATTACACAGTATATTCATCTTAATTCTACTACGTCGGTGGACATTGAGAGTTCACCTAGAGGAGTTGGAAAATCCTCATTCCAAACAATGGTACACATGGGCTCCAGTATCCTGAAGGAACGAATGGCGTATGAACCAATTATTTGTCACCGGCTACCATGCGACTGCATCTCTTTACGTTGCTCCACTGCCTTGTGGGTCAAACCATTAGGTCGAAGGCTCCGAGTGTGGACCCCTAAGAAAACCACCTGTTTTGGTCTGGGCACCCGGGTAGTATTACAGCCCACACACAAATCAAGTGACTTGTTTGGCGCATATGTAATCGGTGCCCCTTTGTACCAATATTTATATGTTGAAATAAATAAATGATAATTAGTGTATGAGAGTGAATGTTGTATTTGGGGCATATTTTACGCGTAAGCATCCGTGAAACTACCCGGTTTCTAAGATGGAAATAGATGGAGAAGTGTTCTAACCTATGATTTAATATCTCAAGTTAAACGATTCAACTACTGTACTATCACTTCAGTAATAAACACAATTTATAAAATCAAAATTATAACGAGCAGACTTTATAAATTTGTTTCTATCTACAGTAATAATGTTAATAATAATAATAATAATAATAATAATAATAATAATAGCACTGTAAGAAGACAGAATGAGAAGGTTTGCACAAAATTGAAATAAAGCCTTAAAATCGAATTTACAATGATAAGACAATAGCAATTATTTATTCAACTTACTCATAGTGAGTTTCGAACAATAAAAGTTCTATAATAGCTTGTAATAAACCTGATTCAATGCACAAATAAACATTATGTCTAGCCCATGTTATTTGATCTTCCTCTAATTCACAATCACCAAAATTTCCTTGTAACAAGTACAACAGTGATCGTGTAGCTCTTTGACGTATTTCACAATCACTAGACTCTAAATGATCTAATAATCGTTGAATATGTGAATGACGTTCAGCATTGCTAGCCTCAAACCATTTGACAGAAACTGAATTTAAGCAGAACATTTATAATTAATGAAAATAACTGATGCGCTTAACTTTACAAGTGTCATAATAAATGGAAATAAATCACCACTTTAGGAAATCTGGTACCGATAACCAGACAAGTAAGCTATATATGGTTAGTACAAAGGTAAACAAAATTTACCCTAAGATACAGAGTTCGGATGTCAGGTCTCAACTAGCCAAACTGGATATGGAATATTAACGCTGGAGACACATGATGTAACAGTAGTTGTGCATACTGTGGCTCATAATAAATAGTTCTAAAGTTGAATGTACAGATCCGGGTAATGTAAACCATTTGAGTTTATGTTTGTATCGAACAGTATGGTTAAAATATATCATGTTAACATAAGAAGTTAGCTATAGTAAAATAACACCGAAGAAGACATCACATCATGAAGTGACTGAAAACTGGAGAAGAGTATTTAAAAGATAGTGAAAATTAGTGAACGTGAACTTAAAGTAGCTGACAATTGTGAAGGACAGTTGAAAGAAAATTAAATTATTTGTTTCCTGATACAATTACACACTGAGGGAATATTTTATACAAGCAAATAAAACAAAAAGGAGAGTAACACCTACCAAATTTATGAAAATCTTTTTCAAAACATTCACGATTTAAATGAAATTCAGGCTCTTCAGAATAACTATATAATTCTACAAGGAAAGAATTTAGTAATAGACAATTTTAAGAAAATAATATACCAGCAATTTCTACACTGTATTCATCAGTATCATTATAAACGAAATTTACGTCAGTATTTTGTTCTACAACTGGCTATTATTTTTATTAATGATATGGAGTTGAAAAACTTACATCTTTCTTATCGACATCTTCAATTGGACAGTCCATTTTACAAATTGGTGGAATTCACAAAAATGATGAGTTGAATTATAAATTATAAAGTTTAAATGATAACTGCTGTTGTGAGCACAAGTTGAAAACAGCAGACGTAGTGATGGTGTTTATTGTAATATTGCATAAATACAAACTATAAAAAAGGTGGTTGTGAGAATCAAATCATCAGTCGTGATATTGTTTCCCTTTCACTAAAGATTTACCATAACTGCAAGAAAGAAATAATAATACAATAATAACACTACTAGTCGAACAATGACACGATAACAATAATATGAGAATTAGAACAAGAGCTATGCAGTAACCTTTTGTAGGGTTACAACTTTCCTAGATGAAGTTACTGTTTAATAATTCGTGATGATAAAGGAATGTTAGGAATGTGGTATTTATTTTCAAGATTTATCTGCTTGTAATCGTACCAGGTCACTTAACGGTTGATGACTAGTTAGCATAGGTCATATGAATAACAGTTGTATGAACAGGTTCGTGTTGAATAATTATAGCTATTCAGTTTCTGAAAACAAAAACAACGATACTACATGACTTGTCGTGACCGTTTCAAGTTCCACATCAATCAACACAGGATAAAAATTTGATTCTTATATAAATCTTGAAGCAGCCTACATGAACATCCAAAAGAGTGGCTTAATATATAACAAATTAGGACAAGAATCATAGAGTTTGAATACTGCTCAGTTCTTAGGTAATTAATTCGCTTAACACTATTACTTCTCAAAGAAGTGTTGTTGGGTTAAAAAACCAATTTTGGGAACATATTTCCGTAAATTCTGGTTCCTAAATTGGTGCCATTATTTCGAAACACTGGCTCCGATGGTCTGTACATGTTTCATGAGCAGCACCCAACAGCTTTAACCAAGTTGAGACAGCCTAGAACTAAGGACACCGACAAGTTAACCGTAGAGATTTCTAAAAGTTACGGTCAGTTAAACATGGTTTTTAATAAAACTCCGCGAGCTGGATGAGATTTTACCCAACTAGTTTCGACTGTCCCATTCTGTAGGAAAATAAATAACGCTAAAGAAGTTCGTTCCACTGAATTGGTTTTTAGGATCTTAGCTTTAATGTCCGCCCAAACCACCGGAGCTCAGGAATAAATAACCTGAAATAAAGCAGACAGGTATCACCTCTGATCATAGCAGTACCGGTCGAATATTTACAGTCGAATTTTAGAACACGTGAGTGCTCACTAACATGCAAATGACCTCGACTTAAAGAGGGTATTGTATCCTATGGAATGGTTTTGTGCAACTGTCCACCACTAGAAAGAAAAAGGACTCGCAGGTATCTCATCATATTTCCAAGACACTACTGAGTAAATTCCTAATTATATGATGTTGATGTTAAACGTAAGGTTCTATAAGAAATGGCAAGTTGAATGACGGTTTCATAAATCTATATTGATTAAGGGGGTTCAAATTGGTGTTCCGAACCCTTAGTTACCGTCCTCCCAAATGTCCTGTTCTGGCTGATATAGTACGTTAAAGGTAAGCCAGAGGCGAATAACATAAGATGTGATTTATTGTTGGTTTGAGCCATACGGAGATAAAACTTCTTAGTCGGGGTCTACGTGATAATCGTCCCCAGTAGTTAGGCGACATAACTTAAAGCCGGTTGGCGTTACATGATAGGACTTTTGAAAAACTGGCCTATAGCAAAAAAAGGATCGGGTAGCCAATCAAGTGAAAAAAATAAAACCTCTCCTTGTAAATTAATGCAAACGTTTAGATTCAGACATATCAGTAAAATTCTAATAACACTGAGGAACAGGATAAGACGAAACACTGATCAAAATAGAAAATAGACACCAAACTGGCTATTTTAGCTATTACATACGAGACTGTCTTGGAACTAAGTACATTAATGTTGGCATGAAACAAACACCTACACACCCAGTTAATATTCTAAGTCTATCAAGTAGCGTTTGGTTTGAATGGGAACCAAACATTATTAGCTCTTGTATCAGATTCAGATTCAGATTCAGATTTGTGTAGTAAGGAGAGAAGGCCTACGGCCTATGTTATTCCTTTTCTAGTATGCTTCTGTGAGTGTCCAGTCTTCTCTTGAAAGAGTCAATTGAAGGTGCGGACACCACTGCTTCAGGCAGCAGGTTCCAAGTATTGATGACTCGGTGTGAAAACCTGTATGCCACGGGTATTTTGTTCGTTCTTGGCTTTTCTACTCGCCTGCTATGTCCTCTGAGGTGTCCCGATCTAGTGGGAAGAAAGAGAGAGAATAAGTTAGGTCCGAAATCATTTCTCAGTATTCTATACATCAATATTAGATCTCCCCTTAGTCTGCAATAGGACAGAGTAAAGAGGTTCAGTTTTTCAAGCCGCTCTTTATATGATAAACCTCGGAGTTCCGGAATTGCACGCGTAGCTGCCCTCTGTACCTTTTCTATTATGTCCGAGTCACCTTTGAAACAGGGGCTTGCAGCCTGAACACAGTTCTCTAACTTAGTTCTCACTAAGGACGTGTATAATGTGGTGAACATGGTAGTGTCAAGCTTAGTGAATGTCCTTTTTAAAGCCCAGAGGGTTCGAAACCCCTTAACTGCGACCTCCCGGCAATGGGCCGTCGTCTTAAGATCATTGCTCACTGTCACCCCTAGGTCCTTATGAGACCGGACTACGGGTAATGACACATCCCCTATGTTGTACGTATTAACCTTTGAATCCCCCAAGTGCATGTAGACACACTTTTCCGAGTTGATAGGCATTAGCCACTCAAGTGGTTCAAATGGTTGTGGACGGAATAGAAGAAGCTTTCGCTTAACAGGCTTCCGTTTCTAGTAGCAGGGGATCACCAAATTCTCCAGGCAGGAACCTAGGTATTTTAACAGTAAAAGAGGAAAAGAAATTGGTAAATCATAGTGTGATGCTGTCCTTGGTCCTTAAGAATAGGTCAAGTTTCCCCTTAAAGCACTCCTGAGAAGTCACTTGGACTAGCTCAGCCGGCAGAGAATCCCAGCATTTGACAACTCTTAAGGAGTGGAAGCTTTGTCTACAGTCCATCCTGCTGTGTTGCTTCTCCAGTTTCTGGGTGTTACCCCTTGGGTAAGAGTTGGAGATAAACTTAAGAGGATATTTAAGGGAACGTCCAGAAGTGTTGAGGATATTGTAAGCCATCAGAATACCACTTATAAGACGCCTGTACTCCAATGGGTAAAAGCTAGGTGATTGGAGGCGCTCTTCATAAGGCTTGAATTTGAGTCCTCGAACTGATTTCGTGGCTCGCCGTTGGATGTGCTCCAGAGTGTCCTTATCCTTTTGGAGTGAGGAAGGAAATACTATGTTTCCGTACTCTAAATGGGGACGAATGAACTGTTGAATATTATGTGGAACGTTCTTCCGTCAAACTGGCCAAAAATGCGCTTCAATGTTACCATTGTGAGGTTTGCTCGAAAAGCATTTTTGTCACAGTTAGAGTAAGACTTCAAATCGTGGAGTAGCAGGACTCTTAAATCTTTTTTAACTCGGAATACTACTAGGTAGGAGTTTCGTAAGTTGTAACTGTAGTTAACAACATGTCGCAGATGGACTACTTTATACTTTGAAATGCTAAATGTATGTCTGTTGTCATCCGCCCAACTTTGAAGTCGAGCCAGATCCTCCTGAAGTGTCTGTATATCCTCTCGCTTGCGTATATCTGCAAAGTTTCACATCACCAGCAAAAGGTAATAAGTCTGATGATACCTGTCGTGGAAGATCATTTATATAAATCAAGAAAAGAGGAGGTCCTAGTACTGAGCGCTTGGGTGACCCCCACAGGATATTTCATAGTTTGAGATAAAGTGAAGCTAACCCTGACCTTGAAATTTCGATTTTTCAGATATGAAGTGGGACAATCAATTAGACGTGGTCTGGTACCCAATTGTTTGAGCTTATTGATAAGACATATATGGCTGACTCTAACAAAAGCTTTTGAGAAGTCAGGGTAAATAAATTCCACCTTCCCCTTGCTATCAAGAATGCTTGTCCATCCGTCCGCCGCAGTCAGCAGTTTGGTTATGCAAAAGTAACCGTTACTGAATCATGCTTTTGGGGTGAGAAGAAATTTAAGGACAATAAATTGTCGTGTATACTGTCGCCTATCAGGGACTTCTTAATTTTTGAATGTTCTCTGCATCGATTTCCTTTGAAAATTGGTGGGATGTGAGCCAACTTCCAAATATCCGGTAATGTGCCTCGGCTTAGCGAGTGCGAGAACACCACGCTAAGCGGTGTTGCCAGGATTGAAGCTACTTCACTCAGTATAGCAGAATGAGATATATATTGACCAAGAGAAATGTCTTTTTAAGTGCTACAGTATCCGATACACCAAGTCAGCGCTCAGGTTGACTTCGGGCTGTCCTGTGTAGTTGTAGATGAAGCTTTCATCAATACAGTTTGTGTGGGTCGGTTGGAATGTCCGAGAGTACTGTTCAACCAGAAGGTTAGTGGTGTCACCGTCGTTATTGGTCGTTCCTCTAGGACCTGGCAGTTGAGAAACCCCAGTTTTGGCTCGACGAAGAAAGGCTGCATTACGGAATATGCTTTTCGGATTCGAGACAAATTTATCCATAAGCTTTATCTGGTACTAAAGCCTGTCTTCTCTTATAGCCTTAGTTCATATGTTCCGTTTATGTTTGTATTGCCTGTACGCTCCGTTGTTTTTATCAGTTCGTTAGTACTCTACCCAACAGTGCCTTTTGCGCTTAGTAAATGATGAATGCGGTTCTTGGTGACTGTACGTTGCTTGTAGACTTTGGGGACCATTTGAGGTACATACTGCCTTTTGGCACGTAAGAGCGTATGCAAGAAGAAATCCCTATGAGCATCCACATCAGGTTGATGGTTAATTTCCCATCCCACACGTTGTAGGTTGTACTGTAAAGCTAACGCATTCAACAGTTTGCGATTCCAGCGCCTGTTTTTGGTGGGACGTCTTAGCTCAGTTTTACTGATAAGACTGAAGGCTATGGCGAAGTGATCGCCCCACCACAGATCCGCCAGAATTGAGAGGTTGTCAACTAGGAATGCTACATTTGTCATAACTCGGTCTAATCGCGACGGCGTCTGACTGTGTCTCCAACGAGTTGTCGACTTCATATTTTCGAGTAATCCCAGATCCTTTACGAGATTGAAGAACCGAGCTTCAGTAGAACCGAGCTTCAGTAGAACCTAGCTTTATATTTTTTAAAACTTGTTTTTGAATCAAACAAATCTTGGAGGCTAACGTTACTGTCATGTTGTCTAAACCAAAGAAGACAGAACAGGGTACGAGGGCGATGCTTAGCAGTTTGGAGGCAATTGTTTTAACTAATATGGTGCCTTACTCTTGAAAGGTGATAATAGAGAAATAGCTACAAGCTTGATCTCTGGATATATGTTGGCTGCGACCTGGAATGTTCCCATTCATACACATTTGTATTCTATGGAATTTATATATCGTGGCCTGTGTACTTCACATACGCATGTGACATAAACCTGTGACCGCACGAATTTGTGCGTATGTGCACTGTAGAATGTAAGTATCTCTGATATATGCATTATACACAAACACGTAGTGCACACTTGCGGTCATACCACATCCCGTACTGGCGTATTCATCATATTTCTAAGCGCTTTTAGGATGTTCGTTAGTTTCCGAAGGTGATAGGAAAGTGTAGACTATAACATATCAGTTTGCACTATAGTTATCGAAATCCCTCATATCACGTTAAAACTGCAGGATGAACTGAAACGTATCCGTCTTCTTAGCTTTTTCGATGTTTCAGTCACGCTTTCTTTACATGGCTTTTCTTTCTTCCTGAAGGGCTATAAGGCTTCTCCTATGTAGTTGGGCAGGATTACTACTACCAAGCCTGTTAACATCAAGACAAAAAGCCTTAAATATAAGACTCAATTCTGAAATCAATGTAGTCTAGAGAACACCCAGGTACGTTCTCACGTTTTATCACTAAGTTGCCACCATTTCGAATGCCCTCTCAACCGAAGCGACCTCAGACCTATTAGTGGATAGGTTTAAGAGGAGATTCGACAAACAGATACTCACCCATGGATTAAGCTGTCTCGTAACTTGCTGTATTCATTACTGTATATCGTTCTTTTATTATAATCTGGTTGATTATCACTTATGTTACCCCCTTTATTATTACACTTAGGCACACCCACTTTCTGTGCCGGTATTTTTAATTAAAGCAGCTTTTACCTGTATCATGAGGTGAAGAGATTGAATTCGCAGGACCTTGCTCTCCTTAAACAGTGTTTGTCTTCGTGAAGGATAATGTGTGACTCTAAATATTCCCTCATTTGATAATGAACGAACACGGAAAAATGCATCCAGTCTAAAGAACAAATGATTTTGTCTTTTTTCTTTTGAAAGTTTAAGTGAGGGTTGCTTGTCTATCCAACATTACAAGTCGTCTGAACTGAATCGACTGCATTAACCGATCGAATACAAATCAATTGACGAATTTCGAGTATCGCTGAAGAAATATGGGCTGAATGTTATCACATCTTCATGAGATTATTGATCGTAGGTGATCGCGGAAAAAACTATGGCGCCTCGTGTCGAAAGCCGAGCTTCTTCGGAACTCAAAAGGCCTATTCCCCTATCCAACAACAGGATCAGCAACTTTAACAGGTACATGGAGCTGACATATCCTCAAATCATCATCTGGTGTTTGCCAAAACGAATCTAAAGCTAAAGAAGCATTAAAAAACTTGGCAAACAGCTGTATGAAAACAAAATACAGCCTTCTTTCAACACACTGACGAATCCAGTGAATTCAAGACAACTCCATAGAAATCATTATTCTGTTTGCAGCTTTGTCAAGTGATACTCGGCTTTATTGACCCCATTCCTCATATATATATATATTATTTTGATGTAGTGAAATACTTCATTTCATGTCCCTATCATTTGTCTTCTACATTGTTTTAATTCGCTAGGTCATCTGGTGCCTCAAGGTTGTCTGTTCCATGTGTAATGCATCTATCAGCTTTAAGATATGGAACGAATACTATCTCTCACTGATGATGAGTTAAGAGCCGAGTTGTCAGGCAAGGGATATTACCCACCACCTATTCAAGGTTTGTTGCACTATTGCTACGTCCTAAGTTTACAAAGATGACGTCACTAGGAAAATATTGCGCAAAAAGCTGGCATTTTTAATTGATCGTATGTCCTATTTCTTAATATTCATGACGATGTACGTTTTCCAGCTTCTCTGGTGATTGAAGAGCCGTAAGTGTCTAACAGAAACTTTAACACCATATAAGAGTTCAAAATCCGGATTCTTCAGATATTAGCGATTCGTCTGATGCAGCTGGAGAGACAAGTGTCCGCTCGAGAAATCGCGTCAGATTTTCTGAACCTCAAGAAACTGTATACGAAGTTACTGAAAACCACAAACGTGGTTTCTTTTGGTACGCAATATTCTTGCTTACCGCGATCGTGGTTGGATATCTTGTGATGAAAGACATAGATATCATTTCGTTCATGAAAGTGCTGGTTTATTCCTTTTCCCATTAATCAATAATGTTTCATTCTTATGATTGTTTGACATATATGACATATGCATGGGACACTTATTTCAGTTAAAAATCGACTCAAAAGGGGAAATAATTTTAAGCATTTAGTATATGTTCAAATCGATCGAGTCAGAGAAACAAATAAATGTCACGACATCGTAATGGCACGATGACTTTTCGCCATAGACTCGGACCGACTGCCTCATTTTTCCATGATTTCTGACCATTGATGTGATATTAAGAGGATGTTTTTTTAACAACACATAGTTACTTTCGCCGCAGCTCATCATCGAAGCACAGTTTACAAATGTTGAGCCATCAAACTTTTACATTGAAATCGTGAAGGGTACGGATTAATAACAAATTTTAATGTATTTTTGGGAGGTGTCTGAAGAGTTAATTATACTCGAGAATCCTAAAGACCGCAGTAAAATGTTTATGATAAGTGCCTTCAAATAAAAGCCCTTATAATGTCAGTGAATCCCCAATATAAAATGTAATACTTGAGAACGTGGTTTGAAGCCAAAAAAGCAAGTGAAACTGACACCCAGTCGACACAGTGCTTTATCGGATGCTGAGAACTCACCAAATAAGAACTGATTAACTTCCAGTCGTAATGACTTGAAAGTACTCGGTCGTTGGTGTCGACCAAGATCTGGAGGCCTATAGCAGAACTATTAAGTAGGTGGGTCCATGCGATAGCCATAACCAGTAGCTGCATACATTTGGTGATGGGTCACAATCGGATCTAGTTTCGTAGATATGTTGCAGACTCATCTCCCATTACAACTTGGTACCTTACGTTGCGTCAGACGTCCTGCTTACTCGTTTCGTTTGCTAAGAACTTATTGTATCACTGCTACGACTCCCTTATTATGGAAAGTTTTATCCCTTACTGTGGCGTAGTGATATAGCAATCTGGGCCTACACAAGTGTGGTCTTATTGCATCCGTTAGTGACTGGTAAGGAACGTAAGATATCCGGTAATGATGGCAAGTTGATGAGTTTATGAACTAACATCCGTCCAAGCGGTCCGTCTGTGCTTCTCTGTTCACAGGCTAATATAGGTGGTTCTTAATAACGTAGGAGGAGGTTGGAAGATTATAGGCCTCCAAATCAAAACGTCGTACTAACCTATGGAATCAAGAACTGCCGATGACAACCTCACTGGAAGCTGTGGATTCGCCGATCTGGGAGATAAACAGTCTATATTATTGAAGACGGTGGGAAGATTTGAAATTTATTTAAATGAGACGGATGCGATTGTCTTCTACTCACCATCACATCTTGACTATGGAAGTCTTCTCAGCGACTCATCCGGTGGTTTTATTCAGTGGGATGTCCTTCCACATTCTACGTCTGCATTGTTATTATTCGTACCCTTAGGCTCTTCCTGGTTTCTTTGCATTTTGCCATCCTAAAGTACGGGGACGTGGATCTATAAGTATTTGGTTGGTTAGAACAACTGTCTCGTCAATGTCTCAGGTTTTGATGGAGTGGTGAATTCAACTGCGCTTCACACGGTTGAATCGCACTGATAGTAATCAGGAACATCGGCCGACACCAGTTTGTCTTGTTTGAGTCTAGTATATCTATATAGTAATTAGTTACTAACCTGGCGTAACGTTCTTAGTCGATTTAGCAAGTCATTCCGTCCGCTCTATTGGGCAACTAACACATATCTAGATGCATCAATGACAAATTATTTAAATACAGACTAGATTACTTATAGGGTTTTCGTAAAGAGATTGTTCTCTATACAGTTTCTAGTGGTCCAATGCTTATAAGTGACAACGATGTTCTCAAGTAATGTATGGGATCCGTAGTATCTTCTCAATCTTTTTATTTTTCTTAACTGTGAAGCATTGCTAGCTATTACCTTAGGAGTTAGTGATTAAGAATTGGCTTTTCTTCTTCAGATCTATGCTCTTAAAACCAAATAGTAGACTATCACTCCAAGAACTGGATAAACTTTGATTTCCTAAGGTTCTGTGACTGAATCAAAAACGCAGTATAATCATTATTGTGAACTCAAAATCTGGAAATTAGTGGCAGATAAAGTGTAGATGTGGATTTAAACTTAAAGTGGTGTCGGGCGATTTGATCTAGTTGTGTGTAATATAAGTCTATTCATTCCATTCTAAACAGTTAGTTTTTCTGTGGGTCGGTTGAAATAAACAAATTACACGCGTATATCTCTGTAGAATTTTAGTGCTAATCATGAATCGTACAAAACCGGGACTGAGGCATTGGGAAAAAACTCGACTTATTACTCGTGATGCCATATGTTTGCGATAACAGTAAGACCGCTGGGACAAAGAGGTGAAGGTGTCATATAAGCCTGTGTATACGTTCTTAGGGTGCTTTTGTCTCGCTGACTTTATAATGTCTCTGTGCTTTGCCTCTCATGCTCATCATTTCTTTCCTAAATATTTGTTGCAATTTAATCTTGCTGTAGGCGTAATTCGTTTGTCGTTTTTAATTCATCTTTGAGCTATTCTGTCATGATGTAATCCTTTCACGTCGACCATCTTTGGCCTCAAAGTGTTCGATGTTTAATATGGGTCTCCTCTGTTATCGTATGTTCGGCTTTAAGAATAGAATGGTTGAGAACAAATTCCACTTCCATGTTTCATGAAAAGATGCTTCTTTCAATCAACCCATTGTGAGTGATGATTACGTAACAATTATCTTTAATGTAGTTGCAAATTAGATGTATATAATTTACAATAATATTTTTCAACTTCGCATCAGCCGGTCAAACGACACGACCGTTCTAGGGTATCATTAGCACGCCTCATGGCTACAAGAATTATTGAGGCTAACGGAGGACGATCACGAGGTATCACTGATACCCTATTGAGACCTAGCAGTGAAGCTCCTAGTAACGTAAAAGTGGCGAAAATGTTCACTGATCATTTTGACATGGCTAAATCAAGAACTTACAGACTTGGGACTCTATTTCATACTAGATGCAAGTTGTAATCTGAAAAAAATCAACCCAACCTCTAGGTTAGTACTAAGAAATCAAGATACCTACGATCAGGAAGACCATCAGTATATCTTCAGCGTGGCAAATGTTCCACGAGTAGTAGATAAGTAACTTCTATGTAGTTTATAATGGGTCATATCTACCAATGATAATGTATTATGGTTGAAAATAGGTGTATCACAGGCAAGTCAAATTGTACATTTTAGTGGAAACAAAGGAAGACATTGATTAGTTCAAATGATTGTAAGTATAAAAGTTAGAAGACGAGACATTTTGTCAAACTCAGCAAATGACAAGGAGGGCATTTACAAAGAAATGGCCGGTAAAAAGTAAAATCAAAACGAGGAACTCCCCAATCCACAAGCTATTTCTTTTGTGTAATAAGAAGGAACTTTGGTAGCGAAAATCATTTCTGTGTACACAGAGTGTTCGATAACCTGCATAAATAAAATATGACGTTTATTCAAATAGATAGTATGTAATTAGCAATAATATTGTGAGGTAAATAACTTCTAATTCCATGAACTAGGATATCACAGGATATTTTCTATTAGAATATGACGAGTGAGTCTATTTCGTTGTTTACTTAGTATCGACAAAAGTTGATCAGGACACGTCAAATATTTTGAGTCACCAGTTTTCCATATTTCAGCTTACAAGTGTGATTAATGTGTAATTTAATTGGGAATGGTATAGCTTAAAATAGTTTGAAATGGGGCACATGCATCCATTCTTTATCTTCTCCCTAATTCTGAGATTCTATATTTCTCATGATTTTCTTTCGTTTTTGTTTCACTAATTTATATTCTCCCCGGATCTTATCTACGATGCCCAATTCTTATTACGATTGATATTGCTACCACCTCTAATTTTTTGGGATTTGGTTTGACATATCTGCAAATGGGATATGGCAACTTGAACCGATGTACATACGTACCAGGTGCTACGTTTTGGCTGATTGACTAAAATGCTAAGAATAAACAAATGGTGATGTGATATCAACTCATGAAGATATTTACTTTCGTCACCTATCTAATTATATAAGGGTTAAGTACCCTACAGACTGTTCAAAACTCTCAGAAGTAACAATGTATCGCGGTCATCAAGCACGATACAACTGATTCGCATTGTTTGTATTAGGGGCATAGTGGTGATACTTGATCATTCAAGCTGAAGCAGGCAGATTGAAGTTCGAAAATCCGACCTGTTAGTTGAGAGCCGATTGTTTAAATCGTCAAACCGCTACTGCAACTGTGTGAAGTCTCCATAGTTTGGTAAACATTAACGCCTTGAAATCAATGTGAACTTTTTTGTTTACAAACTATCAACTCAATAAATAATATTATTATGTACAAAAGGATCTTATGGAATCTGAAACCTTAATACAAACGAATAAGTTTGATTATCAGCCGATTTACGGTAAAGTACATATCATCTAAACAAATGTGAATGTGAACCAATAAAAGACATATTGTATTATGTTAACAAATGTAATAGTTATCATAACTTCCGACTAATAAACATGAGCAGTTACACAAAGTTAGTAATCCAGTGCACAATGAAATAGAATTAAGTTTTAAAGTAGGAAAGTTTAGGAAAAAACTAAACCAGTCAACGGTATCAAATTGACGGACTTAGTTGGTTGACTTAATTATTTCCATAGTACCATCAAGTGTACTCAAACCCTGAAACATGGACGTAGTTTCACTCATTATCACATGCAGAAGGGTAACGAAACTCAAAGAGTTCATTGGTAACATCTCTAACTTGAAAAATGAATGGCCCAAGTTTGAATTTAACGAGGAGCATTAGTTTCGATAAGATTATAAATATAACTCGCCCTTGACAAGTGACAGCTAGCGCGAAACCTAATTTAAGTAGGTGAGCCATCCAGTTCATCACCGTCAGCCAACTAGCATCTTATTGTATACATCTCCCGTTTACTCATTTACCATGTACAAATACATTTAGTTCGCTTCGAGTCACGCTGTAAGTACGAAGGCTGGTGATACCAACTAATTCTTGAAAGATAAGTACATGAGGCGTGGGGTTTAAATGTATGACTTAGTGGTTGAAAGTCAAACACCTTAACCACTCCATTTAACTATAAGGAATACAGACTTAAAGTAAAGTTAATCATTCATTTTATAATAGATTGAATAAACTTACCAATCCATGGCTTCTTCCAATCCTTCACCTTTTAATGCAGATGTTTTAAATAATTGATAACGTCGATTTTTAATTGCAGCTAAGCCAAGTGATTGTGCTACTTCACTGATAGTCATACAACCAGATATATCTTGTTTATTTGCCAATATTACCAGTACAGCACCACGAAGCTCTTCCTCCTGTATGCCGAGACAAATTAAGTAACGTTACAAAAAGCTTGTAAGCATGGAAGTATATTTATTTGAATAGATTTTTTTGGGAATCTGTAAATATCTTTCGTCAGAGGCTCAGGAAACTGGAAAATGTTCATCTAATATTGAATAGGGGTTTCACGGAAAAAATCCGCACGATTGTCACATTTTGGTTGAATAATTACTTACATCGTTGCTATATTTGGGATTTCCAGAAGTTTCTGGAAGGTTAAAGACACAAGACGCTATAAATACACTTGATTCTTTGCACATAACTAACCTTGAGACAAAGCTCATACACTTCGTGCCTCTTCCCATTTTTTCGAGTTGAGATGTACCCAGGGTTTATACGTAAGCAGCTAGGAAGTTAGTAGCAAGCGTCCAAGTGGTAAATTTCTCAAAACTTCCAAAGATTTTATGGACACAATATGAGAGAAATTCAATTAGACTGGTTATAATTCATTATCGATGCTAGTACAAATATAACTAACTCATCTCAGAAATTTCTATAATTTCAACATAAAATTGTACTTTTACATTTATGGACTTCATTCTGGCTTCTCAATCCGAAAACTGTTTGTTTTTCCCAACCCACTCACTCTTGTACTCATTTTTGTCAAACCGAGTGAAACAATATGAGAGAAAAGTAGGATTAACAAATTAATCGGCGAATAAAAGTCCTATCGTCTAGTCCTCCCTCCTTATATGCTGATGCAATTCTATTAATCACTCTTTAAAAATGTCCATCAGATAACTTAGTGAAATTCTTTAATGTTAAACGACTGGAGGATATAAGTTTTGTGCTGGTTGGGATTAGGAGGTCGGGTAATTAGTAAAAGAATCCAATAGATAGTAGAGACAATACCATGAATTTGGTTTTTATTCTGATCATTTAGTAATGATAGTAATAAAACACCTCCAATGTATGTATTATAATTCTCATCAGGACTGCAGATAGATTACGCTGATGATTTTTAATCAGTACCAAATCAATGGTCTATGGATTCCATCTGGGTTTTGTTATTCATACAACATCAACCAAAGCGATATAATTACTGAACGTATGAAAGATAGTAAGTTTACGTAAACTTGTTTATATTATCAGATAATGAAGTATAATAAGTTGTTTAATTTATTAAATCTCAACTTTCCAGCCAAAAGACAGTGTTTTTATATCTACTTGTACGACTATTTTCTTAGTGCTGATAAATTAATCGACGTGAAATCCACTATTTTCATATGCTAACACAGTCAGTCAGCTAAAACGTAGGACCAGGCACATATATGCATCGGTCCAAGTTGTCATACCTCATTAGGACAACAAGATGAACACTGAATTCATAGAAGTAGTTAATTCAATGGTGGTAGTATATAAAAGACTGCATATAAGAATATGATACAGTAAGAAAGAATTAGTTCGTAGAAAGAAAGATATAAATCAATTTTAATCTCATAGTTTAAGGGAAGACAGAGAGTGTATACACCGACACCATTGTGATCGATTCTCAGCTATGTAACCAGAGTCTCCAGCCATTGGTTACAATGGTCTTCTGACCATTCCCAATCGGTGTTCAGGCATACGTAACACGTGGCCCAACCATCTCAATCGATGAAAATTTAAAACCTCATAAACTTATTTACCGTCATTCCCTAATACCCTGTGTCTAACTTCACCATTACTTGGTGATCCCAGAAGATGTGAGCAATATTTTTCAGTTATCTGTGGTCAAATAATAGTAGCTTACAAGTATTTTTTACCCTTAATCTCCACATTTCGCAGCCGTAAAGAAGAACAGAACAAACTGCTGCGCATTATACTCGTCCCGTAATTGAGAGGCGGATATCTTGCCTTCGCCATAGGTGACGTAAGTTGGCAAAAGCCAAACGAGCTTTCTGAATCCGCAAAGAGATTTCGTCAGATACCAACCCATTAAGGCTGATCAGACTTCCAAGATAAGTGAAGTTGTTGACGCGTTCGAATATTTATTTATTTTAACACATAGATATTGGTACAAGGAGGCACCAAATACATATGCACCACACAAATCTCATTCGATATATGTGAGGGTTGTGATACTGCTCGAGTGCCCAAACCGAAGCAGGTGGTTTTCTTAGGGGGCCACTCCCCGAGCCTTCGACCTGAAGGTCTAATCCACAAGGCAGTGGAGCATCTTAAGGAGATGCAGTACCATGGAAGCCGGTGACCAATAGTTGGTTCATACGCCATTTGTTCCCGCAGGATACTGGAGCCCATGCGCACCATTGGTTTGGGATCCGGTTAAAGCGCCGGACATTCGCTTTTCGTCCTCTCATTTTCGTAAACGACACCCCCGCCACGAGAAGGCAATGAGTAGGACTTCCCTGGCAGAGACTATATACGCGGGGCCATGTGAGAGCATTTCGGGAGGGAGAGCGGACTCTCCCCACTCTCGGCCGTACCAGGGCATTTGGGGGCGTTCGACTACTTTACTCCCTATCCTTAGTCCGGGTGTTGACGCAAGTCAGTCCTGAAGCAACAACTTGCATTTAGAGGGAGAGGAACACATCTCAAGCATCCTGTCATTGTTGCTCATTGCTACTAAAAGATTCTGCATTTTATCAGCGTCTTCACCAAACAGGACTGTTATCACAACGTCAAGGTAACACGCTGATCATTAATTCAACAATATATATACCATGATATTTTGTCTAATGTAACGACACAATATTTATAGGATTAGAATTATAACAATTGACTGTGAAATAGGTTAACTGTCTGAATAAGAATATTCGTCAACATTTGAATAATTCAATTTGAAATGGTTTGGATTACTTCGTTGTTGATATATGCTAAATGAAACTTGATCACTTGCTTGGCATATGGGAATCCAGTAGGGATTGCCTCACGTCGCAGGCATTATAAGCAGGGATGGGTAGTGGCTAGCAGTGGGATCCAGGACGCACGTCTCGTCCTAATTAGGATTGGTCACCATGACATACCAGTATCCCAAAGTTGATATTCACTCCTGGATTCAAACCCACTACCGTCCATCCAGTTGTACAAGTCAGTAACTATCTGAACTCAGTAGCCAAGCGGATGACGCTATGGGGTTTGAGGTAAATTGTACTGGGTCTAAGTCCCGGAGTGATCAACTCTGGTACATTGGTACGTCATGCTGACCAGTCCTAATTAGGACGAGACGAGCGTCCTAGATCCCACTGCTAGCAACTATCCATCCCTGCTTATAATGCCTGCGACGTGAGGCAATCCCTACTGGATTCCCATATGCCAATCAAGTGATCAAGTTCCATTTAACATATATCAACAACGGGGTAATCCAAACCATTTCAAATTGAATTATTCAAATGTTGACGAATATTCTTATATTCCATCCATATTATTCACATAATAACTATGTTTTTCAGACAACTAACCGATAGTTACTGGCTTTTACAATTGGATGAACGGTAGCGGATTCGAATCCAGGAGTGAATATCAACCTTGGGATACTGATACGTCCTGCTGACCAGTCCTAAATAGAACGAAACGCACATCCTGGAATCTACTGCTAGCCACCAAATGCCGTGGTACGGCCGAGAGTGGAGAGAGTCGACTATCCCTCTCGAAATGCTCTCACACGGCCACATGCACACAACCACTACCAGAGAAGTCCTACTCACTGTCTTCTCGCAGCTGTGGTGTTGTTTACGAAATTGAGGGGACGTAAAGCGGATGTCCAGTGCTTTAACCAGGTTGGTGGACATAGAGCCCACCTGGGGAGTTGGAAAACCCTCATCCCAAACCAATGGTACACATGGGCTCCAATATCCTGAAGGGACAAATGGCGTATGATTCAACTATTGGTCACCGGCTACCATGGGACTGCATCTCTTTACGTTGCTCCGCTGCCTTGTGGGTCAGACTATTAGGTTGAAGGCTCCAAATGTGGCCCCCTAAGACGACCACCTGCTTCGGTTCGGGGATCCGGTCAGTATCCTAGCCCTTACACAAAGCGAATGATTTATGTGGCGCATATCTATTTGGTGCCCTTTGTACCAATGTCTATGTATTTAAATAAATAAACTGCTAGCCACACTCCATCTACGCTATATCAGCACGGACAATACTTAAATGACCAAATCGAAGTGAGATTAGAATAAGTGATACAGTAACCAAGAGGACAGCAGAAGTTCTATTCTAATGAAGTGTAATGTTTTGAGTCATATCACTTTTCTAGTTTTGAATTGAGTTGGAACAATTTAGTATTAGTTATGCAACAAAATTGGTCGATTTGGTTCTGCGTAGTGCGATCCGGTGAAGTCCATGTGGCTTTGTGAATGCGCTTATGTGGGAATATGGTGCCGCCTATGACCAGTTTATTGAAGGCACATAGGCGATGTTCATTGAAATGCCTTCTTTCTTTGTTTTGAAGGAGGCTTTGATGATCCTTGTCCATGAGATTCCCATCCTATAAGTGCGTTTTGTGCCTGTTTAGACAGCATCAATGCAACTCCTTGTGTATGTGGAGCATTTTCTTCTTCATGGCCGGAGTGTAACAGAAGCTCTCCTGAAGTTAGTCGTTGTTGTCCAACTTGCGTCCAGTGCGTTTCACTGATCCCAAGCACCTCTACGTTGTAACTCCTCATTTCTGCAGCGATTTGGAAGGCTCTCCCGGTGTCCCACATTGTACGAACATTCCATGTACCTAGAGTAGAATCTGATACATAAGTACATCGGTTTAAGTTAACATACTCCATTTGCACAAAGAGGTGAAGTTGTTAAACCAAATCCCAAAATAGTAGAAGTGGCAACAATATCAGCGGTAATATGTATCAAATATACGTTTCAATAATATATAAGTAGAAAAAAAACGAGCAATTTAAAGGCTTTCAAACGATTTTGAGTAAGCTAAAATCAAATTTATCCAGTCTTTTACTTTTAAACTAAATCAGTTTTGGTAATAAAATTAAAAATCCATAACACTTTGATAGTTTGAATGACCAGTATTCTAATAACGTGACTAGTCTAACTAAAGCTATTGAAAAATACTAACGTCACTACAGTTTATTTTAATAGGAATTGATTTCAATTTTGTTTTAAAAGATCTGCTATATATAGATATATGCCTAAAACCAGTGAATCAATGAATATAGGACTCAGTATAACTAAGCAACGCTTCACGTTGTCACAACACTGTAGTAGTAAAATAAAGAAAAATAACAGTAGTGAATGAGGGAAAAAACCACAAATGGTAAATAAAACAACCGACAAAAAGAAGTGGGAAGTACAAAATAAATTAAAATTTAAAAATTCCAAGGATAATTGAAAATGGAGTACGGCAGGTCAAATGTGTCTTTAAGACTCCAACTATTGTGATGCAGATAAATATATGGTTATTGCCCAGGAAATATGTATTGGAGTATATTATCGATCAGTGGGTTTATCGGTTGTTGCGTCAAGTCTTGTGACTTGATCAAGCATAAATGGCTTCTTCCTAGTTCTAATTCAATCAACATAGTACACCTGTATACGTAGTGACTCAAAATTATTGATAAGTATTCCGTCCACCCTGTACGACGAATGGCTATATCAATGTTGATTTGGAGTTCTTAGAGCTAGATAGTTCAATTGTTCATTATTAATATTATTATATTTATTTAACCACATAAACATTGGTACAAGAACGCACCAAATAGACATGCGCCACAAAAATCATTCGATTTTTGTGAGGGCTAGGATAATGCTCAGGTGCCCAAACCGAAGCAGGTGGTTTTCTTAGAGGGCCAAACCCAGAATCGTTGACCTAAAGGTCTAATGCACGAGGCAGTGGAGCAAAGTTAGGAGATGCAGTCCCATGGTAGACAGTGGCCAACGATTTGTTCGTACACCATTTGTTCCTTCAGCATACTGGAGCCCACATCATACCACAATGTGTAGACTTTTTATAACCGTGCGAATTGAAACCCTCATCTATACAATCTGATCAACAGATTTCATTCAGTAAAATTTACTCTTAATTTACGCAATGTAAGTTATATCACAGCTAGAAATTTTTAAAAAAATCAATACACCTAATTACAATCAAAACAAGTTGAAATAATTCTGAAATATTAACCAAGTTTTTTTTCTATTTAAATAGAAACACATAAAAACCTGTGTATATCAGGTTACTATTTAAGTATCAAGGCGATCGAAATGTAAAACATTTTCGTACAAAATACTATACAACCAGACTAAACAACAACAATTCAATTACGGTGTGTGTGTGTGTGTGTGTGAAGTAGTTAGTTAACAGTAGCAATGGATAGTTGTTGGGTAATATTGCATGTAAGACATTAAATGACAGTTCAGTAGTTTGAAGATTCAACATTCATAGTGAGATCAGACGGTCCTAAGCTCGATTTCTTATAGGATCGTGAATGTGTATTGTTGAAGAAGAGTCTTATAGTAAGATGAAATCGCTATCCCCTGTTTAACGGTTTTGAATAGCTTTCTAATTAAGGTTAGTCCGTGATGGAAATGAAGAAATTCAATCAATTCAATAAACTAAGTACAGTAACAAGAAAAGGTGTCTGTGCCACATGAAAATATTCTACGCATTAGCAAAGGATCAGTAAGAACAATAAACTTTGCAACTCTTGCTGTTCATGAGATATTAATACATCGAACCCATTGTACACAAAGCTTATCGAAGCAATACATGTTGTAAGTATTTATCGTCCAGTGATAGAACTGTATTTAAGAACAACAATTGTATCAATCAATGAATAAGGACCAATAAATATAACATTGAACCAGAATAACGTCACTCAAAGAAATACTTGTAGATGGCTTCTCGGCTCACTAATTATATTTTGATATAAATTTAAGAGTATGCTTTCCTTGAATAATTCGTTAGGTAATCAATATTGATTAAAGGAATTATATGTTCCCATCTAAATCCATACAGCTGGACTCAAGAGACCAGACCTATTTTCCTTCAGGAGGGAGTGATAATACAATCAGTTAATCAGATATTGACCGAATGTTAAGCTGACGCAATTGGACAAGATTTGAGTTCTTGTTCTATGGCTAGGACTTATCAGACTTCTAAGATAAGTGAAGTTGTCAACGCGTTCGACCACTTCACTCCCTATCATTAGCTTAGGTGTTGACACAGGCCAGTCCTGAAGCAACAATTTGCATTTAGAAGAGAAGGAACGCATCCCAAACATCCTGGTATTGTTGCTCAGTGCCATCAAAAGACTCTGCAAAAAAAGTAAGTTTCTATTTAGTACGTCAGTGACTGTATTGAACAATTTCTTTAACAGCTATAGCAAGTCAGTTCTTACAGATTTTAGTACAATATTTTTTATAAAAAAATCTATAAAGTGAAATTATTAACACGAAAACTGTATACTCAATTGTGGAGCTTTCACTATCATTCTGGAGAATGTCTACGCCTACTTCTACTAGGAAGTGAGTGCTAAAGTTCAAATACTGTTCTGTCCATGTTTTTTTTCGTATTTATACTTTTCTCAAGACTTTCATCACTTTTTCGTCTTACACTAAGATCTAAATAGTCAGCAGACAAAAAACACCAATCTTACTTCATTTTACAGAGACGATCACTATCAAACGTTTCCGAATTGACCTATGTATACAGAAAGAAAGTTCGATTAGACATTTCCTGCCATGGTGTGGTTGGATGTTTATCTAATAACTTCTATTCATTTTCAACAATGTCCTCAACGTTTTTATTATTTTTTCGTCTTCTGATATTTATCTTACATAATATTAATGATTTTCACATAACAGTCTGTTTTACCATATTGGGAGATTACTCAATCACATATTAATTTCGCTGCTCTTACATAATCTCTTAATTATTACTTCTTCACATATAAAAACACATCGATATTAACTATGTTTATTCATACACTTTGTTTCCCTATTCTTCTGATTATCACGATTTTTGATTATCATGAGCATCTATCTAAACTTCACAAACTAAAGTATGCTAAAAATTTGTTGATAAATATACTTTTAAGTTGTATGCAGCTGATGAGAAACCGTGAAATAGGTTGATGAATTTATTTTATTCTACAACCCTTATTGCTTTAGCTGTTTAATACCATATGAAAGTCAATTTGGGAAACAAGACCTAACATAACTTGCGCTCCAGTTCTCCACGTTAATATGTTGTGACACATCTATGATAGAGTATAAACCGTCTATTAGACACACGTTTTTAAGAAATATTTTGATGTAGGCTGTATCAACAATGTCTGAGTACGCTAAGAATTTAGTATATCGTGGAAAAATCAAATGAGCCAATGAAGTCATACAGTAAATTCTGTCACAAAATAGTCAGCTACTTGTTGAAATAAATTCATTCTACGTGGTACAAGAATAAGCAACTTCATCTAAAGAATAAGTGAGAACGTTGAAACCACTGTATAAAAAATACAGAAATACTGAACACCACTCGTAAGGGTTAATAAAAAACACGAATGTAAATTTTATTGAGATCACGAACTGATTTAAGTTAAATAACCAGTGAAACGTGAAAGCACTGGATAGCAGCTCAGTCCTAGTATGGGAATCATCAACAGATTGCATCTACGACTCCGCAACCAAGAACCCAATCTACAACTCGCCGTCACGAGTACGAACACTTGACCTCTAAACCATTGAGTGAAGATTTAATGGTGTAAAAGATACTAGGCGGCCATTTTTCATTGTATTCGGTAGGTGACTTCCTTACACCCAACACGGTTGAACTCCACTGCTCGTGTTTTCGGGTTTTCAATGGCTCTCATAGGTCGGTTCGTGATCTCAATAAAACAGAACAACCACAACTTCATACCTACAACTATAAATCATTATTAGTTAATACATGAATTAAGTTAAAATTAACAAACTTACCTCAAGCATAGAAAATAATTCTTGTTTAGAAATTCCAACTCGATCTTTATCCATACTATCCACTACATAAATAATAGCATCAGTATTCGCATAATAACAACGCCAATATGGTCGAATACTAGTTTGACCGCCTAAATCCCATACTTGAAATTTAAGATTTTTGTGAACAACTGTTTCTACATTGAATCCAATAGCTGAGATTTTGGAAAAAAAAGAATATGTATATCAATAATTCTAAAGAATTTCGATGAGTCTCTTTGCTTTAAAAAAGAGGTCATATTGATATGGAATTCAGTGATTTGATTGATAATAATAGTAATAGTATTAGTTAATACTATGAATTTTGTCATAGTAAAGAATTTTCAGTATCAATAGTGTAATTTCGCAATAAATTCTTGTTTCATATTCATTCAAATCTTAATTATTCAGGAAAAGCTTTATGAATTTTTTTAAATAGACAGTTTATTTATTTTAACACATAGATATTGGTACAAGGAGGCACCAAATAGATATACACCACATAAATCATTCGATTTGTGTGAGGGCTGGGATACTGCTCGGGTGCCCAAATCGAAGCAGTATATGCAGTTGGCATAATTAATACTTCACTCAAAAAGTCTAAAATAGTTAGTCCAAAATGTTAGGGTTTATTTATTTCTTTGTTTGAACATATAAATATTGGTACAAGAGGGCATCAAATATATATGAGCCAATAGCTTTTAAAAACAGAGCTAAGAACAAATAAAAGATGGGATATTGGATGGTTACTTCATTCATACTTCGGACATTTTAATATTTAATCCACATTATCTCTGGAAATATATCTAGGAAGTTTGACCTTTGTGATACATTTGAGTCAGAACTTAGTGGTTATCGTGAGAAGTAAGCAGTGCTATTTAGACCGATCTGGACTTTTACTATTCATATGAGAAAGCTCGGAATAATAATTAGTTTATACTGATAGATAACGGTAAATATTTTACATGCTCGTTTGTAACTCGGTTCGTATCAACTTACACACTTTGGATATCAGGGAAATAATTGAGTTATTAAAATATTCATTTCCAATACATTTTTCGACCAAATAAACTTTAAACCTGTTCTTAACTGTTACAAATCGTTTTTTTTGATTAAATACAAGGCAAAAATGAAGGTAGTTTCAAAAACTTTAAATGATTTTTTTAAACTAATTATATTTTAAAACCCCAGGACAGTAATAAATATGCATTATCCCTTTATACGACCGGAAGTATGAGAAAATATCTCGTTATGCGATACTAAATATTCATCTATTAAACTAGTAATCATTAACTTCGCTCGCTTGTATAGGAATTATATTTTCGTGTTTGAATTAAGACTTTTGTTGATTAATATCGTAATATTAAATAATAACGTTTTAATAACTAACCGATTATATTCTTACTTTATAAAGCAATGAACTATATATAGAGAGCACTTCCTTACTGAGTTAAACTAGTAGGGAATAAGAGTGTTGCACGCCAAACAGCATACCTTTTCTCTTTTATGAATAGTTTTTTATAAGCTACCAAGAGTATTTTCATAAAATATGTTTATATAAATTATTCTTACACCTCATATTAGTTTGGGATGGACAGATTTTCTTTTTTTGAAAATAGAACTTTATCGAAATTTACACTAAGATTTTTTGGCTGAGTTTAAATATTACGATTATGGCTATTTAAGTACCACTAAAAAGTACCGTTTATAAAGAATCTATCGAAAATTAAGGACTTACTAGGAATGGTTGTTACCACTTCACCAACCTGTAACCTATAGAGAATTGTCGTTTTCCCGGCTCCATCTAAGCCTAAGATGAGGATTCTCCGTTCTTTACTTCCAAACAGTCGGGAAAACAGACTAAATATACCACCTGAAATCATAAGGATTGTGTTTGAAAGAATGCTTACCCATTTATATGATAGCTCTTTTGTATTTCGAATAATATACGGTTATTTAGAACTTTGGTCTGAAGTGGAACCGTGTGGTTCCTATAAATTACGATAGATGCTAAAATAATCCAATATATGGTGAAAAAAGATTAATTGACCTTATACCACCGTATGCAAAAAGGGCTTTATTTATTAGAAAACCATTTCTACATGCTTTAATTAAGACACTTGAATAATATAAAAGCATCACTACAAAGACATTGTTGTATAATCTCTCGTATTCGCACTAATAATGTTACTACCACAGCACAACTTTGATGTGCTAATAGTGCAGCAGCATGAACCGATGCACACATGTCAGACTACATTCCTTGACTGGATGATCACTGGAAGTATTTCCGTATATCAAACGCCTAAAGATGGATCTAGTGATCTTTTCAAGATGTGTGCATGAGGCTTTTTATAACTTGTTGGCACTAAGTCATGAGAAAGCTACAAAATGACCTGGCAAACAGGATAAATTTGTATGTTCGTGTTTCATCACATGTGAAGAACATTTATTAGACTTGGCAATACCAAAAATGATCTAAAGGATAATGACTTAAGAACGAACGATAACAACATAGGTAAGGGAAAATAAATTATGGAAGACTTAAATGATTTCGTGGGTTTTATGTAGCATAGATAAAAAAATTACAGGGTCACTTGACCGATTCGACAATATCGTCATGAAATCTGCATATACAACATAGGACCTAGTACATGAATGACTTTGTACACCGAAACTTTATTTGAATGGAAAATTAGAAAGGAAGATAAGAGAATAGAGAGGGCAGTCCTTTTTGGTCAACTACTTCGAAATGCCTATTAACTAGCCTTCTCTTAAATGTTACAGAAATTTATGATGAACACTTTTCCTCCTAAAGTGAACTAAAAACTAATATAGTCCGCAATTTAAACTTTAATGTGGGTCGAACTTATTTTGTTTACATCTATCATAGGATTATCAAGTGGGGACCCAAGTTGTTCTCGGATTTGCAGAAATAAGTACTCTCATCTACAAGAAAATTAGATAAATATATAAAACTGTTATTATCTATAATTCCTAGGCATTTCATGCACTAACATTCTCTTATGTCCATGTAATATCTCTCGAAACAAACTGATACTAGTTTTTAGTTTACTGAGACAAGTTTCCTAGACACGTAGAACTACTTAGTTTACTAACACTGGAATAACACATTTCGTACCGGCCGGTAGAGCCCACTAATTAGCTTGAATCTCCCTAGTGATAAGTTAGGAGATTAAGAAGTACCTCAAGAACGGAGTTCATTTTCGAGGTCATATTTGCTGACCGTTTATTAAGGATCTTTACAAAGGGCTAGTGCGGTAACTTTAAAACTTAAGAATAAGAGGCATATGGGAACCTTAGTTTGGAAATTCTCTGTGATCATCGAACAAGAATAAAATCAATGAAGAGGCCCTGAGTGAAAGCCTGTAAAAAATGGTATGTTAACATACCACATACGATCTATATAGGTCGTTTACTAGCCCTAAGATGATAGTAAGAATTCTCGAGTCTTAAGATATTCGTCACTCTTATTTGTGAATGATGGGTACCAAATACCTGGAACCGTACTGAAATATCAATTAAATATTGTATAGACTAATTATAAATGGACTATAGTCTAATTGGTCTTTACAAGCCTGTGACAAAGCTATTGGGTTTCATGTCTTTGTAGTAGAATGCTGAATTTCTTTATCTGAAGGGTGATTGGACTATGTTATAACTCGCGATACAACAGAAATCTTAACAACCACACACAAACCGGTGACCAATGTTACCACTTGTAGCCCAAACCTTGAATAAATTCCATTCAGTGTCTAATATTCACTTAGTGAGGTTCAGAATTTTAGATCTCATGTATCCTATATCCATAAAATAGGATAAGTTTTTATTGGTTAATTACCTAACGCCTAATTTGCATTGTGATGGAATTGATTCATGACTTAAAATCACTCATATAATCATGTAGATTTTCAAAGTTGTTTTTGCAGAAATATGTCTACCAGATCAACTCGCATCAGTCATTTATCGAAAACGGTTTCAAGTGCTTTCATAATGGATACCGGCTGGGATAGAACTGATCTTACTGAAAAAAGAGGGACTTTGTAGTTGAGATCTCAGATTAATGGGATGGGACTTATTGAATTTGTTCTGTTTGTAGCGGAAAATGGTTCGGAAAGTCTTCGGCGTCGACTCTGACCTCATTTACTTAGCCAGACATATCCTCGCTGAAGGCGCGCGTTTACGCATCTGCACCAGAAGGCTGTTTAGTACGCCGTTCTGCACCTCCCTTACAGCAGCTAATCAACTTAGATCACCTGCTTCTCTACACACAGGCCACTTTTCAAATAAGTCTTTATATTATTCTATCCCTGATTTTTACTTCGATTAGGTTTTGGATCCTTTGATCACAAGAAGGTCACAGAAAATACTTCGTCGAGCCCTGAACGTTCGTGATACAATTAGACTAATCTGGAATGGTATTACTTTGGTTTTCGTCGCATTATTTGAATCCAACAATACTTGACTAGTCTGAATCCAAATCCCCGTTAGTTAGGGAAAATTTTAACCATTACTAAGGTCAACGATAATCATAGTTGACCTAATTGTTACATAGGGTTCTCTAAGGTTGACTTAAAATTAGTTACTCTCGACCGCCCTTAGATTGACTTTCACTGATTACAACGGCCATTGATACTTCGTTCAGTTTTTATAGAAAACAACCACATCTTATTTGAGTTCCGACCCTGATTTTTTTATTCCGAGGACTGCGCTAAACTGGGGATGTTACAAGATAGAATGTGTGCCGTCTACACAGGAAGTGGTGGATATCACAGCTGTTAATTCCGAAGTTGACTAATTCTTAGTCAATCAGCCTGCACCAACGCAATCGAGCATCGAACATGCTTTAATCCAATCTTTGTCCCGCCAACAACACGTTAACCAATTCTGGCAGCTTTGTGTCAACTCTGATCCTCTATTGATACTCGATATAGAAGCTTCTTTCTTGGCCCAGTCACATCAGTCGAAAACAAAAATATCAGCCTTCATTATAAAAATCACATATTTCAGATATTTGCGGCTTAAATACAAGTAGACCATACCGCATCACACTATAACATGAGAAGTAATCATTACATACGATTAAGCCAAAAGTGACTGTGAGTATAAGAGACTATAAATAGTAGATTGGAGATAAATGGAAAGTTGAAAATCGTATAACGTTAGCTAATGAGTCAAGTGAAAACTTATGATAAGAAGAATATATTTCGTGCCTATAGGCGACCCTCGTTCTATTGATAGAAGAAAACAGGCTAGCATTGGATAAATTTTTATTTAGATCGCGAAACAGTTACCGTGGAGTGGGGATCACCTGCTCAAATACGCAAAGTTTTTCAACATCCATTATAAGATAATAGGAAATATAATGCCTATACGAAATAATGAAGCGAATGAATTCTTTATCTCCATTGTTTTAGCAGATACTTGGTTGTTTGAAGTCAACTCTTAACCAATGAATGTAAGCTGTTACATATACATATGTATGACCTGGTTATTTAATAATTATACGACAAGAATATACATAATAACAGTGCACAAATAATTTCTGTAGGTTGTCGCTCGTTTATTCTTAGTTTGGACATAACACTTACAAATTCAACTGCGCGGTTCATCAACGTTAATCTCCTGGACTACATCCCTGTTCTAGTCACGAAGTTTCATGGAATCTGGTGGAGAAGCCTATTGCTTATCTGGATAACATTTAATTAGCGCTAACTGCATACATACCTGGGAAAGGATGTATTTTGCGACGGTAAACGAATATCGATGAACACTGAGGGATAAATTTACAGGACTTTCTTTAAGGGCGAGTAGACAGTATGTAAAGACCTTGAAAATCTGAGCGGATGCTTATGTATTCTAGAGCATATACACAGGTTTAAATGAAACTCTTGTAACAGCTTATGTCCTGGTATACATTATATGCACACCTAAAGTATACATTTCAAATCTAACTACGCGTTCTGTAGCACACATATGGTCGTAGATTCGCTCGTGTATCCGGCAAGGCAAAAACGAATTGTGTTTGATAGTAGAGTGGAGGATTTGCATTAACATGACTTCAGAAAGCGCTCAATTCCCTTTCCGAGAACTGAAAAGTGTTCTCCGAAAAGTTGTAGCCATGATATCAGTAACTGACAATTTCGCAATTCGGATATGTGAATTTGTAACGTACTTCCCTATCAACTTATAAAATCCATAAATTATCTAGCATTTCTTGTCCACTTGCTGAATGTTACGCATAATAGCATATTTTACTCTGGTTTAAATAACGTGAGGTTCCAACTCTCACTTTAGTCCTCCGTCTTCTGTCCTGACTCATTTTCTACAAATACAGCACATGCCGGCTTGACCAGGAAACTTCCTAGTTAGTATATTAAATTTAATAGCACAAAAACTGAAAAGCATCTAAATTCAGTACCCAACATTTGCAACTCTACAAGTCAAGAAATAACACATACAATGTAAGATCCTTTATGAAAGTTTTGTGTATGATAATCCATCCACGTACACACCGTTGTGATCTATTCTTCTTGATTCATTCGGGTGTGCATTTAGTTGATATCTTTATTCCACTATTTGTACTATTTGTATTTACTTGCACATTTTGTCTAATCAAAGTCTTCACCAAATTTTTTTGTTATTTCTTGAACTACATCTATGATGCTTCGGCTGTTATTGAGTTATGGCAGCTGTCATATTCATACGCTCACCCGTTGTATTGATTTGCTTGAAGTGACCGGAATTTTGTAGTTTTCATCGTCAATCGAAGCATTTGCCCAGAATTGGGAACACTTCGTGTTATAGCAAAATTAAATATTATGATTCTAACAATTTGCATGTGATATGCCGAGAAAGGGTAGAATAACATTCCTGTGCTGATATGTTGATTTATTTGTTGCACTTGGTAAGTCCCATATATCCTTTATCAATTCATCTATTTAATTATATTTAAACTTGACTATTGATTGAACGATTATTGGCAGAATAACTGGGCGGAAATATTTGTTTAGATAATAATGTATGTTTGAATTCAAAACTAGATTTAGAAACTTCATTTACCTAATTACCGTATTATGGATTCTACCGAGCAATAGAGCGTAACTAAACTAACATAAACAGTTATTCATCGTTCCGAATTAGTTGAGTTTAGGGGTTGCATGCATTCCTTTAGATACATACAAAATTTGTTTATATGAACGTAATTCATCAGGTAGATTCAACAGCATTCATGACCTAAACTAGTTGGCAAGCGCATTATAAAAAGATCATCTCGCATTTTTTGCGTAGTGCCCTCCAACCACTGGAGTTCAGCACTTGACGCAAGTCAAGGACAATTATTTCACACCAAATCTTTGGTTGAAATCCACCATTTGAAATGTATCTTTAAGAAACTAAGAAGCTGAAGCTGTTTTATTAGTGAAACTAAAAAGTTATTCCGTCTAACAGTAACTTTTGTATGCAATGTATTTTGCGTGATTATGTATGACCACATCATAATTAGAAACCAAGCAATCCATCTGTTGATCAATCAAGTAAGAAAATAGGGGGTGATCTGATATTGGAATACGAAGCATTAGGCTCTCCAAGCCACCTCAACACCAGTGTAATTTTAGAACACAATCACCACGCTCATCGAGGAAATTCTACAAAAATCCTTCACCAGAGAGCGTGTAGAATTATGGTCTACTATGATATTAGTACTGCTCTAATAATAGACCTAATCCTAAAATTGTAGATTTGTCATGATATAACTGCCTAATCTATAAGATCTTACGTGGAAGTCACACCATCGACTACACCAACTCACTGTATCGTAACAACTACCAATACATGATGAAGAACAAGCTTAGGCTAGAGAAAGAACAATATATTTAATATGAATAGGAGATATAAGATAACATCCAGCAGGGACCACGCCTGCATGGACGAGCCATGCCACTCGATCAACTCCAGTCCATTCAATTCCTTCTCCGCGCCTTCTCCATTGTTAGGTATTTCCCCGAGTTAAATATTGAATATCTATTTTCTGTGTAGTCTCGTGTTCACAGCTTTGTGGATTGTGTGGCTATTGTCCAATGCCACTACACTACTCTCCCACCAGAATCAACGTGATGTTGGTTCGACACCAAACTGGATGGGATCGTCGCGCGCCGGAGGTTATCAAGAATAGGTAGAATTCTCCGGGTAATGATAAGCTGAAAGATAAATCAAAAAGAGGGCGGCAGCATCTGGTCGGAAATACATGTAATAATTTTAAAAAAAATCTGCCTTCATGCTTGACACGCTTAAAATGAAAATTTGGGTGAAGATTATTTGGGCTATAAAAAATGGGGTTACAATAATAATAATAATAATAATAATAATAATAATAATAATAAAACGATGCGTGTTAATAGCCGTTGGTTAATAACTTAACGTATAGGTAGTAAGTATTTTGTGTTTAGAAATATTAAAGTGATGAATATTGTAAAAATGTTATTATTTGTATTAGTTTTGGTTTAAATTATGAAATCAAATAACGATTATGCCGGTAAGTTGTCCATATGAGTTGAATTCCAATTGCATCTGTATTAGTAGGCTTGTAGTGGCATTGGAAAATAGCCACACAATCCACAAAGCTGTGAACACGAGACTACTCAGAAAATAGATATTCAATATTTAACGCGGGGAAATACCTAACAATGGAGAAGGCGCGAAGAATGAATTGAATGGACTGGAGTTGATCGAGTGGCATGGCTCGGCCATGCAGGCGTGGTCCATCTCAATGTTACTTTATATCTTCTATTCATATTAAATATATTGTTCTTTCTCTAGCCTAACCTTGTTCTACATCATGTATTGGTAATTGATACGATACAGTGAGTTGGTGTAGTCGATGGTGTGACTTCCACGTAAGATCTTATAGATTAGGCAGTTATATCATGACAAATCTACAATTTTAGGATTAGGTCTATTATTAGAGCAGTACTAGTCTCATAGTAGACCATAGTTCTACATTGGTGAGCCCAACTAAAGAAACGCAACCTATTATTGTTAATCCTTATTTCCACCTTAACCTTCTCAATCGAATTTTATTTTTGTAAACCCACTATTCTAATAGTCCTTTGATTAATGGTCACATATATTATCGTAATGTTATATCTATTAGTTCACATAACTTACTAGCTCAATCGATAATAAAAGTTGATCATCTATATCAACTAATTAGCTTTGATGGTTCGTTAACAAGCTTTAATAGCATTTACATGCTTCAGCGACATAGACTTGTTTAAACATCAAGCTCTAGCAAATATGACCTGTAAATAGCGTAAATATACATTGACTAACAATGCAATCAAGGACTAAATAGTTATCTGGATCTAATTATCAGTGTTCCTTCACCTAACACCTCATCCTGTTTTAAACTATGCACTATCCTGTAATATCTTTTCTTCCGACCACTGCCTGCCTAATTTCAAATTTTCGAGTTCCATTGCCAAACAACAAGGATGACACTTCTCTAAAAACATACGGTGAGTTTCAGCCATAAGTTTTCTGCAATCATAAGGTCATTTTAGATGGCTCGTTCAATGGTGACCGCACAATTATCTGAATTCATTCGGTTGTTCTAATCCGAGCGAGTGGCAAAAACGTCAACAGCATCAAGCACCCTGGAATTAATTGCCATACTGCATGTTTTATTCTGGATACTTTTGGATCATTACTACTCCTCACGAATGGCGTTATATATGTCGTCCACTGAATAATCTAATTTTCAAAAATAACCCAGGCGAGTTCAACTATTTTACTTAATGATTTTTTTTACTTAACATGTATATGTTTTCCGGTTCCTTTTGCCATATATTTGTAAGTGTCCCTAGGCTAAATGCAGTAACTTCTTATGGAATGTTTATAACGCATCATATTCCTGCCTGAAGTTTCACAAGCAGTCTAAACTTTAAAATTATTTCCTGGTCATGTTCATTATTTTTAAATCGTCATATACGTCAACAACCTGCATGTTAACCTGGCCCATACATACGTTACACTATATCTCCATGTCTTCTAAATTTAGAAATCATCTGATCGCCTTTAACATTTATCAATAAACCCATCATAGTCGTTGTTGCTAATCGTATTTGGGTTTATGGATTGGTTTATCATATTAGCAGCCTAAAATGCGAACATAGTTTAGATAATAAGATTAAAAATTTAGGTACTATCAACTGCACTAGTAAAATAACTAAATCCCAGGTAGCTGTTGGCTAAACAAACGTTTAAAATCAAAACTCCGTAGCCTACTAGAATTAACACTAAACGAATATTTCTGAATTGAAATTTATAATTAAATTAGGCGTCTCGGATTCTTTAACGTTATAAATTTCTGATGATTTCGAATCACCTAAAGCAACAATACCTATTTTTCCACTGACTAATCCTCAATCAACACTATAACTAGTTAAATTTAATAGTTTCAGGATATCGTCATAAAGCATTGTCATAACTTGACAATCACGTAATATGACTGATAAAATTAATGAAACTATTAACGAAATCGGTCAACAAATTGACTTATAATTACCATTAAATGGTGTTGTTTTCTTGGTATCTTCATCCATCACAGATGATTACAGTATGTTTCTCTATCAGTTGCTCATTCAGTAAATATCTCAAAACCTTGTCAGTCTAATTGATGGTTTAGCGACACAATCATGCATGCAAATAATCAGTATAAGCAGTCGAGCAAATCTCCTGCAAACTGAAAACATCAATGTCGAATTTACCCCAACACTGACTAAGGTTCAAGCCATTATCATAGACATGAGTTGGGAGTGTACTCCCCTTGGTTACAACTTATGTACTCCCTGATAATCACATGAGCATCACTCACGGTTAATCATCTTGTAAAAACGTATTTGGCCGAGTACATCTTACAGCACCACATCACTTAGTAATGTGACACAGGCTTAACTGATTTCAGTAACTTATCACCACTATATCTCATTTAAATCGTATTCTGCCCATGATAAACTGCATACGTGCAACTAACTTGTATGCCCATCAGCCGGCAAGTATAAATATAAATAAATAGTCTATCGCAGATCAGAACATTGAGTCTAGAGCATGTCTCTTACGAACACACTCATGTTTAACGATTTTTCCTAGCTATCTGTCCAAAATCCATATAATTATCACTCATGTATTTAAATTTTATTTTGATAACCATTCATGTGTATTAGTAGTATTACTAAATTCTATCACGGTCAAGTAAAAATGAGGTTGAGAAAATCTCCCCGTAACTAAATAAACCGTATCAAACTAACTGGAACACTAGTTGGAATTCTTCTCCACGGTATACTTTTGTTCCTTCAGTTAGCCTACTAATACAGATGCAATTGGAATTCAACTCTTATGGACAACTTACCGGCATAATCGTTATCCGATTTCATAATTTAAACCAAAACTAATACCAATATTAACATTTCTACAATATTCATTATTTTAATATTTCTAAACACAAAATAATTACTGCCTATAAGTTAAGTTATTAACACGCATCGTTTTATTATTATTATTGTAATCCCATTTTTTATAGTTCAAATAATCTTCACCCAAATTTTCATTTTAAGCGTGTTAAGCATGAAGGCAGATATTTTAAAATTATTACATGTATTTCCCGACCAGATGCTGCCGCCTTCTTTTTGATTTATCTTTCAGCTTATCATTACCCGGAGGATTCTTCCTATTCTTGGTAACCTCCGGCGCGCGACGATCCCATCCAATTTGGTATCGAACCAACATCACGTTGATTCTGGTGGGAGAGTAGTGTAGTGGCATTGGACAATAGCCACACAATCCACAAAGCTGTGAACACGAGACTACTCAGAAAATAGATATTCAATATTTAACTAGGGGAAATACCTAACAATGGAGAAGGCGCGGAGAAGGAATTGAATGGACTGGAGTTGATCGAGTGGCATGGCTCGTCCATGCAGGCGTGGTCCATCTCAATGTTACTTTATATCTTCTATTCATATTAAATATATTGTTCTTTCTCTAGCCTAACCTTGTTCTACATCATGTGTTGGTAATTGATACGATACAGTGAGTTGGTGTAGTCGATGGTGTGACTTCCACGTAAGATCTTATAGATTAGGCGGTTATATCATGACAAATCTACAATTTTAGGATTAGGTCTATTATAAGGGCAGTACTAATAACATAGTAGACCATAATTCTACAGGCTAACTGAAGGAACAAAAGTATACCGTGGAGAAGAATTCCAACTAGTGTTCCAGTTAGTTTGATACGGTTTATTTAGTTACGGGGAGATTTTCTCAACCTCATTTTTACTTGACCGTGATAGAATTTAGTAATACTACTAATACACATGAATGGTTATCAAAATAAAATTTAAATACATGATAATTATATGAATTTTGGACAGATAGCTAGGAACAAATCGTTAAACATGAGTGTATTCGTAAGAGACATGCTCTGGACACAATGTTCTGATCTGCGACAGACTATTTATTTATATTTATACTTGCTGGCTGATTGGGCATACAAGTTAGTTGCAAGTATGCAGTTTATCATAAGGCGGAATACGATTTAATTGAGATATAGTGGTTATAAGTTATTAAAATCAGTTAGGCCTGTGTCATATTACGAGGTGATGTGGTGCTGCAAGATGTATTTAGCTAAATAAAATTTTACAAGATGATTAATAGTGAGGGATGCTCATGTGATTATCAGAGAGAACATAAGTTGTAACCAGGGGGAGTACACTCCCAACTCATGTCTATGATAATGGCTTGAACCTTAGTCAGTGTTGGGGTAAATTCGACATTGATATTTTCAGTTTGCAGGAGATTTGCTCGACTGCTTATACTGATTATTTGCATGCATGATTGTGTCGCTAAACCATCAATTAGACTGACAAGGTTTTGAGATATTTACTGAATGAGCAACTGATAGAGAAACATACTGTAATCATCTGTGATGGATGAAGATACCAAGAAAACAACACCATTTAATGGTAATTATAAGTCAATTTGTTGACCGATTTCGTTAATAGTTTCATTAATTTTATCAGTCATATTACGTGATTGTCAAGTTATGACAATGCTTTATGCCGATATCCTGAAACTATTAAATTTAATTAGTTATAGTGTTGATTGAGGATTAGTCAGTGGAAAAATAGGTATTGTTGCTTTAAGTGATTCGAAATCATCAGAAATTTATAACGTTAAAGAATCCGAGACGCCTAATTTAATTATAAATTTCAATTCAGAAATATTCGTTTAGTGTTAATTCTAGTAGGCTACGGAGTTTTTATTTTAAGTGTTTGCTTAGCCAACAGCTACCTGAGGATTGAGTTATTTTACTAGTACAATTGATAGTACCTAAATTTTTAATCTTATTGTTTAAACTATGTTCGCATTTTAGGCTGCTAATATGATAAATCAATCCATAAACCCAAATACGATTAGCGACAACAACTATGATGGGTTTATTGATAAATGTTAAAGGCGATCTAGATGATTTCTAAATTTATAAGACATGGAGATATAGTGTGACGTATGTATGGGCCAGGTTAACATGCAGGTTGTTGACGTATATGACGATTTAAAAATAATGAACATGACCAGAAAATAATTTTAAAGTTAAGACTGCTTGTGAAACTTCAGGCAGGAATATGATGCGTTATAAATTTTCCAAAAGTTACTGCATTTAGCCTAGGGACACTTACAAATATGTGGCAGAAGCAACTGAAAAACATATACATGTTAAGTATAAAAAAATCATCCAGTAAAATAGTTGAACTCGCCTTGATTATTTTTGAAAATTATATTATTCAGTGTACGACATATATAACGCCATTCTTAAGAAGTAGTAATGATCCAAAAGTATCCAGAATAAAACATGCAGTATGGCAATTAATTCCGGGGTGCTTGATGCTGTTGACGTTTTTGCCACTCGCTCGGATCAGAACAATTGAATGAATCCAGATAATTGTGTGTGCCATTGAACGAGCCATCTAAAATGACTTATGATTGCAGAAAACCTATAGATGAAACTCACCGTATGTTTTTGGAGAAGTGTCATCCTTGTTGTTTGGCAATGGAACTCGAAAATATGAAATTAGGCAGGCAGTGGTCAGAAGAAAAGATATTACAGGATAGTGCATAGTTTAAAACAGGATGAGGTGTTAGGTGAAGGAACACTGATAATTAGATCCAGATAACTATTTAGTCCTTGATTGCATTGTTAGTCAATGTATATTTACGCTATTTACAGGTCATATTTGCTAGAGCTTGATGTTTAAACAAGTCTATGTTGCTGAAGCATGTAAATGCTATTAAAGCTTGTTAACGAACAATCAAAGCTAATTAGTTGATATAGATGATCAACTTTTATTATCGATTGAGCTAGTAAGTTATGTGAACTAATAGATATAACATTACGATAATATATGTGACCATTAATCAAAGGACTATTAGAATAGTGGGTTTACAAAAATAAAATTCGATTGAGAAGGTTAAGGTGGAAATAAGGATTAACAATAATAGGTTGCGTTTCTTTAGTTGGGCTCACCAATGTAGAATTATGGTCTACTATGATATTAGTACTGCTCTAATAATAGACCTAATCCTAAAATTGTAGATTTGTCATGATATAACTGCCTAATCTATAAGATCTTACGTGGAAGTCACACCATCGACACCAACTCACTGTATCGTAACAACTACCAATACATGATGAAGAACAAGCTTAGGCTAGAGAAAGAACAATATATTTAATATGAATAGGAGATATAAGATAACATCCAGCAGGGACCACGCCTGCATGGCCGAGCCATGCCACTCGATCAACTCCCGTCCATTCAATTCACTATTCGCGCCTTCCCCATCGTTGGGTATTTCTCCGCGTTAAATATTGAATATCTATTTTCTGTGTAGTCTCGTGTTCACAGCTTTGTGGATTGTGTGGCTATTGTCCAATGCCACTACACTACTCTCCCACCAGAATCAACGTGATGTTGGTTCGACACCAAACTGGATGGGATCGTCGCGCGCCGGAGGTTACCAAGAATAGGTAGAATTCTCCGGGTAATGATAAGCTGAAAGATAAATCAAAAAGAAGGCGGCAGCATCTGGTCGGGAAATACATGTAATAATTTTAAAAAAATCTGCCTTCATGCTTGACACGCTTAAAATGAAAATTTGGGTGAAGATTATTTGAGCTATAAAAAATGGGGTTACAATAATAATAATAATAAAACGATGCGTGTTAATAGCCGTTGGTTAATAACTTAACGTATAGGTAGTAAGTATTTTGTGTTTAGAAATATTAAAGTGATGAATATTGTAGAAATGTTAATATTGGTATTAGTTTTGGTTTAAATTATGAAATCAAATAACGATTATGCCGGTAAGTTGTCCATATGAGTTGAATTCCAATTGCATCTGTATTAGTAGGCTAACTGAAGGAACAAAAGTATACCGTGGAGAAGAATTCCAACTAGTGTTCCAGTTAGTTTGATACGGTTTATTTAGTTACGGGGAGATTTTCTCAACCTCATTTTTACTTGACCGTGATAGAATTTAGTAATACTACTAATACACATGAATGGTTATCAAAATAAAATTTAAATACATGATAATTATATGAATTTTGGACAGATAGCTAGGAACAAATCGTTAAACATGAGTGTATTCGTAAGAGACATGCTCTGGACACAATGTTCTGATCTGCGGCAGACTATTTATTTATATTTATACTTGCTGGCTGATTGGGCATACAAGTTAGTTGCAAGTATGCAGTTTATCATAAGGCGGAATACGATTTAATTGAGATATAGTGGTTATAAGTTATTAAAATCAGTTAGGCCTGTGTCATATTACGAGGTGATGTGGTGCTGCAAGATGTATTTAGCTAAATAAAATTTTACAAGATGATTAATAGTGAGGGATGCTCATGTGATTATCAGAGAGAACATAAGTTGTAACCAGGGGGAGTACACTCCCAACTCATGTCTATGATAATGGCTTGAACCTTAGTCAGTGTTGGGGTAAATTCGACATTGATATTTTCAGTTTGCAGGAGATTTGCTCGACTGCTTATACTGATTATTTGCATGCATGATTGTGTCGCTAAACCATCAATTAGACTGACAAGGTTTTGAGATATTTACTGAATGAGCAACTGATAGAGAAACATACTGTAATCATCTGTGATGGATGAAGATACCAAGAAAACAACACCATTTAATGGTAATTATAAGTCAATTTGTTGACCGATTTCGTTAATAGTTTCATTAATTTTATCAGTCATATTACGTGATTGTCAAGTTATGACAATGCTTTATGCCGATATCCTGAAACTATTAAATTTAATTAGTTATAGTGTTGATTGAGGATTAGTCAGTGGAAAAATAGGTATTGTTGCTTTAAGTGATTCGAAATCATCAGAAATTTATAACGTTAAAGAATCCGAGACGCCTAATTTAATTATAAATTTCAATTCAGAAATATTCGTTTAGTGTTAATTCTAGTAGGCTACGGAGTTTTTATTTTAAGTGTTTGCTTAGCCAACAGCTACCTGAGGATTGAGTTATTTTACTAGTACAATTGATAGTACCTAAATTTTTAATCTTATTGTTTAAACTATGTTCGCATTTTAGGCTGCTAATATGATAAATCAATCCATAAACCCAAATACGATTAGCGACAACAACTATGATGGGTTTATTGATAAATGTTAAAGGCGATCTAGATGATTTCTAAATTTATAAGACATGGAGATATAGTGTGACGTATGTATGGGCCAGGTTAACATGCAGGTTGTTGACGTATATGACGATTTAAAAATAATGAACATGACCAGAAAATAATTTTAAAGTTAAGACTGCCTGTGAAACTTCAGGCAGGAATATGATGAGTTATAAATTTTCCAAAAGTTTTTAGTGCATTTAGCCTAGGGACAATTACAAATATGTGGCAAAAGTAACTGAAAAACATATACATGTTAAGTATAAAAAAATCATCCAGTAAAATAGTTGAACTCGCCTTGATTATTTTTGAAAATTATATTATTCAGTGTACGACATATATAACGCCATTCTTAAGAAGTAGTAATGATCCAAAAGTATCCAGAATAAAACATGCAGTATGGCAATTAATTCCGGGGTGCTTGATGCTGTTGACGTTTTTGCCACTTGCTCGGATCAGAACAATTGAATGAATCCAGATAATTGCGTGTGCCATTGAATGAGCCATCTAAAATGAACTTATGATTGCAGAAAACCTATAGATGAAACTCACCGTATGTTTTTGGAGAAGTGTCATCCTTGTTGTTTGGCAATGGAACTCGAAAATATGAAATTAGGCAGGCAGTGGTCAGAAGAAAGGATATTACAGGATAGTGCATAGTTTAAAACAGGATGAGGTGTTAGGTGAAGGAACACTGATAATTAGATCCAGATAACTATTTAGTCCTTGATTGCATTGTTAGTCAATGTATATTTACGCTATTTACAGGTCATTTTTGCTAGAGCTTGATGTTTAAACAAGTCTATGTTGCTGAAGCATGTAAATGCTATTAAAGCTTGTTAACGAACAATCAAAGCTAATTAGTTGATATAGATGATCAACTTTTATTGTCGATTGAGCTAGTAAGTTATGTGAACTAATAGATATAACATTACGATAATATATGTGACCATTAATCAAAGGACTATTAGAATAGTGGGTTTACAAAAATAAAATTCGATTGAGAAGGTTAAGGTGGAAATAAGGATTAACAATAATAGGTTGCGTTTCTTTAGTTGGGCTCACCAATGTAGAATTATGGTCTACTATGATATTAGTACTGCTCTAATAATAGACCTAATCCTAAAATTGTAGATTTGTCATGATATAACTGCCTAATCTATAAGATCTTACGTGGAAGTCACACCATCGACACCAACTCACTGTATCGTAACAACTACCAATACATGATGAAGAACAAGCTTAGGCTAGAGAAAGAACAATATATTTAATATGAATAGGAGATATAAGATAACATCCAGCAGGGACCACGCCTGCATGGCCGAGCCATGCCACTCGATCAACTCCCGTCCATTCAATTCACTATTCGCGCCTTCCCCATCGTTGGGTATTTCTCCGCGTTAAATATTGAATATCTATTTTCTGTGTAGTCTCGTGTTCACAGCTTTGTGGATTGTGTGGCTATTGTCCAATGCCACTACAAGCGAACATGGAGCTAGCTTATCACCTTTTCTCATAAAGGGTTGCCGTCATTTTGAATGCTCTCTAGACCGGAGTGAGCACATGCCCATCAGTTTATATGTTTAAGAAGAGACTCAACAGGCAAATAATCGCCCATGGATGGTCATCTCCTCCTTAAACCACCTGTGTCTGATACATTTCTTACAAATTACCGTGGTTATCGCTATCAAAACTTGGCAACCGTCTTCGACGTCTCTTGTTATGATTTCCGTTTCCCCTCTTATTCATTCAAATCCGTCCTCTTGCACATTGACAATGAATTAGCTTCCTTATTATTCTTGAAAAATTCGCCTCCTCTTCATACTGTTATTGTCACTTCACTATTTTCACGTGACAACCAGCCACCCTCCTACCTGATAATGTGATGACTTATGGTATCCACGATTCCTGCTGCCCTGAGACAAACGCAGTCACTGAACTACATGATTTACAAATTCATAAGTAGTTGCCAAAATGGACTAGAATTGGTATATTTGAGCGGCTGGACTACCACCCATTGGGAATTCACATGCATATAGAACGGTATTGAAGTAACAGTAAGTGGGAGTAAATAGATCGGTCTTTTTATACATGCAAAGATGCATGTATAGATCTCCCACCAATTGTCTACAACAGACTTAGTAAACCAGATCGCAAGTGGACAAGTGACATATACAATATTAATTCTGAGGATTTGCTGAATAATATCATTTTCCTGATAGGTTTGAGGAAAAATTGTATGCAACCCTGAAATAAGGCGTCCTGATGTGGTAACAAATAAAGGCTAATGGTGAGTTGAAGAAGATGGTACTCGAGAACATTTGTATTGATGGATCGATCACCAGCATTAGCGGAAACTCATCACCACCATAACATTAACGGTGTTAGACACTCCGTGAACTTGTGTCTCTCGGTAGGGACTCCTCAAATACAAATGGTCTCCAAAACACCTACTGTGAACGACTAGACCTCCGTCAGCCGAGGTAAATGGTACAGAACGTCACCGCCCAAAATGGTGAATATTTCGAGAAAATCAGCGGAAGAATCTGTCGTGAAGTCTACTCCCAAGTTTGCCCAACGTGTTAACAAAATGCACGGGAATCATGACAGTGGTCAACCGGCCAAACGAAGGTACTCTAATATTAACGTACTTAAAAACCTGGGAAATGCAGTTAGGGTTCGCGATAATTCTCTCACAATCATGAACTATGAAGATGGCCCTGACCTTTCTCTCAGTTCTCAAGACGAAAACGACAGTATGTATAGGAAAGTCAGATAGTAAGCCCAGATTTCCCAAAATTGAGCCACCAATGGTTGTATGACTTTTTCCGAAAGAAGAACGCCTGTAGAACTATGGTCTACTATAACATTAGCGCTGCTCTAATAATAGACCTAATCCTAAATTTGTAGATTTGTCCTGATATATCTGCCTAATCTATCCATGCCATTCGATCAACTCTCATTCATTCAATTCATTGTACGCGCTTTCTCCATTGTTAGGTATTTCCCCGCGTTAAATATTGAATATCTATTTTCTGTGTAGTCTCGTGTTCACAGCTTTGTGGATTGTGTGGCTATTGTCCAATGCCACTACACTACTCTCCCACCAGAATCAACGTGATGTTGGTTCGACACCAAACTGGATGGGATCGTCGCGCGCCGGAGGTTACCAAGAATAGGTAGAATCTCCGGGTAATGATAAGCTGAAAGATAAATCAAAAAGAAGGCGGCAGCATCTGGTCGGGAAATACATGTAATAATTTTAAAAAAATCTGCCTTCATGCTTGACACGCTTAAAATGAAAATTTGGGTGAAGATTATTTGAGCTATAAAAAATGGGGTTACAATAATAATAATAATAATAATAAAACGATGCGTGTTAATAGCCGTTGGTTAATAACTTAACGTATAGGTAGTAAGTATTTTGTGTTTAGAAATATTAAAGTGATGAATATTGTAGAAATGTTAATATTGGTATTAGTTTTGGTTTAAATTATGAAATCAAATAACGATTATGCCGGTAAGTTGTCCATATGAGTTGAATTCCAATTGCATCTGTATTAGTAGGCTAACTGAAGGAACAAAAGTATACCGTGGAGAAGAATTCCAACTAGTGTTCCAGTTAGTTTGATACGGTTTATTTAGTTACGGGGAGATTTTCTCAACCTCATTTTTACTTGACCGTGATAGAATTTAGTAATACTACTAATACACATGAATGGTTATCAAAATAAAATTTAAATACATGATAATTATATGAATTTTGGACAGATAGCTAGGAACAAATCGTTAAACATGAGTGTATTCGTAAGAGACATGCTCTGGACACAATGTTCTGATCTGCGGCAGACTATTTATTTATATTTATACTTGCTGGCTGATTGGGCATACAAGTTAGTTGCAAGTATGCAGTTTATCATAAGGCGGAATACGATTTAATTGAGATATAGTGGTTATAAGTTATTAAAATCAGTTAGGCCTGTGTCATATTACGAGGTGATGTGGTGCTGCAAGATGTATTTAGCTAAATAAAATTTTACAAGATGATTAATAGTGAGGGATGCTCATGTGATTATCAGAGAGAACATAAGTTGTAACCAGGGGGAGTACACTCCCAACTCATGTCTATGATAATGGCTTGAACCTTAGTCAGTGTTGGGGTAAATTCGACATTGATATTTTCAGTTTGCAGGAGATTTGCTCGACTGCTTATACTGATTATTTGCATGCATGATTGTGTCGCTAAACCATCAATTAGACTGACAAGGTTTTGAGATATTTACTGAATGAGCAACTGATAGAGAAACATACTGTAATCATCTGTGATGGATGAAGATACCAAGAAAACAACACCATTTAATGGTAATTATAAGTCAATTTGTTGACCGATTTCGTTAATAGTTTCATTAATTTTATCAGTCATATTACGTGATTGTCAAGTTATGACAATGCTTTATGACGATATCCTGAAACTATTAAATTTAACTAGTTATAGTGTTGATTGAGGATTAGTCAGTGGAAAAATAGGTATTGTTGCTTTAGGTGATTCGAAATCATCAGAAATTTATAACGTTAAAGAATCCGAGACGCCTAATTTAATTATAAATTTCAATTCAGAAATATTCGTTTAGTGTTAATTCTAGTAGGCTACGGAGTTTTGATTTTAAGTGTTTGCTTAGCCAACAGCTACCTGAGGATTTAGTTATTTTACTAGTACAATTGATAGTACCTAAATTTTTAATCTTATTGTTTAAACTATGTTCGCATTTTAGGCTGCTAATATGATAAATCAATCCATAAACCCAAATACGATTAGCGACAACAACTATGATGGGTTTATTGATAAATGTTAAAGGCGATCTAGATGATTTCTAAATTTATAAGACATGGAGATATAGTGTGACGTATGTATGGGCCAGGTTAACATGCAGGTTGTTGACGTATATGACGATTTAAAAATAATGAACATGACCAGAAAATAATTTTAAAGTTAAGACTGCTTGTGAAACTTCAGGCAGGAATATGATGAGTTATAAATTTTCCAAAAGTTACTGCATTTAGCCTAGGGACACTTACAAATATGTGGCAGAAGTAACTGAAAAACATATACATGTTAAGTACAAAAAAATCATCCAGTAAAATAGTTGAACTCGCCTTGATTATTTTTGAAAATTATATTATTCAGTGGACGACATATATAACGCCATTCGTAAGAAGTAGTAATGATCCAAAAGTATCCAGAATAAAACATGCAGTATGGCAATTAATTCCAGGGTGCTTGATGCTGTTGACGTTTTTGCCACTCGCTCGGATCAGAACAATTGAATGAATCCAGATAATTGCGTGTGCCATTGAATGAGCCATCTAAAATGAACTTATGATTGCAGAAAACCTATAGCTGAAACTCACCGTATGTTTTTGGAGAAGTGTCATCCTTGTTGTTTGGCAATGGAACTCGAAAATATGAAATTAGGCAGGCAGTGGTCAGAAGAAAAGATATTACAGGATAGTGCATAGTTTAAAACAGGATGAGGTGTTAGGTGAAGGAACACTGATAATTAGATCCAGATAACTATTTAGTCCTTGATTGCATTGTTAGTCAATGTATATTTACGCTATTTACAGGTCATTTTTGCTAGAGCTTGATGTTTAAACAAGTCTATGTTGCTGAAGCATGTAAATGCTATTAAAGCTTGTTAACGAACAATCAAAGCTAATTAGTTGATATAGATGATCAACTTTTATTATCGATTGAGCTAGTAAGTTATGTGAACTAATAGATATAACATTACGATAATATATGTGACCATTAATCAAAGGACTATTAGAATAGTGGGTTTACAAAAATAAAATTCGATTGAGAAGGTTAAGGTGGAAATAAGGATTAACAATAATAGGTTGCGTTTCTTTAGTTGGGCTCACCAATGTAGAACTATGGTCTACTATAATATTAGCGCTGCTCTAATAATAGACCTAATCCTAAAATTGTAGATTTGTCATGATATAACTGCCTAATCTATAAGATCTTACGTGGAAGTCACACCATCGACTACGCCAACTCACTGTATCGTAACAATTACCAATACATGATGTAGAACAAGGTTAGGCTAGAGAAAGAACAATATATTTAATATGAATAGAAGATATAAGGCTACATTCAGATGGACCACGCCTGCATGGCCGAGCCATGCCATTCGATCAACTCTCATTCATTCAATTCATTGTACGCGCTTTCTCCATTGTTAGGTATTTCCCCGCGTTAAATATTGAATATCTATTTTCTGAGTAGTCTCGTGTTCACAGCTTTGTGGATTGTGTGGCTATTGTCCAATGCCACTACACGCCATCCACCAAAACCGTCCACGACTCCTTCAGCGTTCACTATCAGTCATGACGTACAAAACGCTCTCTTGACCGGTCACTTGCCGAAATCAGATGTGAGAATACTTCCTGACAAACCATATTTCGAGCGCATTCTAATCAGGGACATCTCAAATGGATTTCGTGAGACGTTCTTTTGAGAAAGAAATAGTTTTGTGCAAGTTGTTTCAAAAAACGTAGACCCTAATTACGCGTATTGAGATATTCTGGTGTAGAAGTTTATAAAGCAGTCCATTAACCCTGAAAACATATTAACCCAAGCGGTGCAATCATCAAGAAAAACGGGGAATTTAGACCCAAACTGGTGAATGTAACCTTCACACTCTCTCAAGTAGTGGGTGCTTTTCTCGGTGCACCCCTTGACAACGAACGCCGGTTACCACCTTGTATCAGAATGCGTGCTGACAGGTCACATGATGCGAGGGTTAAGCACAAAAGCAGATCTGAACTGACGGTTCCACTTGCCGACTGCCGATAACAAAGAAAATATGTAGGATGGAAACGGGTTACCAAGTCGAAAAACCCCGTTTAGGTAGGTTACCTGTTCGTTCATATAAGCCTCATTCACATAAACAGGATACAGGAGCTCACTTGTTTCAAATGGAATGCATATACTGCCTATATACGAAAGCTTAGAGTTTTTCAAACAAAATGGATGAGTTAGGTGAACTAAGCGACCGAAGCAATACTTATCTGATAAGAATATCTGAAGCATGAGCATCTCAAATTGTGAACCAGGGGTTGGGAATATCTGGCATGCATTTGTCCCCTAACGACAGAAAAACATGAATGGGAGGTGGAGCAGCCCTGGACCTACGGTCTTGTTTGGTAGCACATCATACATACACTGAAGTGTTTGTTGGTCTTGATGAATCTGTATGTTTTTTAGGGAGATTGTCCGAAACCTCGAGGTGTCTTATTAAAGTCATCTACGGGAAACCCATTGTTAACACCAAGTGTGATAATCGTATGCTGAGGTAATTATCACTGTCTGTACATTTTGGACACACACATATCCCGACTAGTCGAGAACTCAATCTTCCTGAAACCAATTTCACTAGACGCATAAACATTGGAGGTTAAAACTTTAGTGAAACACGGTTCTTTAATCTCCTGGAAGATCTGGGATTGTTCAAAGATGCAAGGTTATTGACTCAGTGACGAAACGATCAGAAGCCGTCACGCTTAAACTGGATCTTCTCAAACGAGGAACTACTTAGTGATAACCTGTCAATCCTGGCTGCCTTAGACAAGGTGATTATGCCATAATAGCCTTCAATATTGTCGGCGAAACATCCTACCGACAACAGGCGTTGTAACTACAAACGGTTGGATGTGTCAGCTTTACAGGTCAATCTACAACGGGCGAACTGGACAGCCTTCAATTTGATGTAGACGTACATAGGGATTCCATACTGCATACAATCATAAGTGCTACAAAACAGTCTGACCCACAAGCGGTTCCCAGAAATTACATAGAATCCACAAAGAACCATCATCAAGAATCACCCACGACGTGAAACTTTGTGAAGAATTTCGAAACCAAGATTATAAGCTGACACCTCGGCAGGATCTGGCTCGATTTTGAAGTTGGACGAGGACCATCGGACCTTATTTGAATACTCTAAAGCGTAAAGTAGTCTACATGTTGCAGGCTACGAATACAACGTAGGTAACTCTTCTCTGATGGTATCCCAAGTTGAAAACGATCTAAGTGTTGATAGCCTGCAATCTGAAGTCTTACGGTAACTGAGACAAAAATGTCTTTCGAGCAAACCCTTGCCCTGTTAAGTCCAGATATAATTTTTGGCCAGTGTGATGGAAGAACCTCCCATATAATCTTAAACACTTTTATTCGTCTCAGTTTAGACTACTGAAACACAGTATTTCCTCTCTCACTCCAGAAGGATAACGATACTCTGGAACTTATCCATCGGTTAGTCACGAAACCAGTTCACGGGCTCAAATTCAAGCTCTATAAAGGGCGCCTTCAATCACTGGACCTTTACTCATTAGAGTACAGGCGTCTTAGAGTTGACCTTCTAATGACTTAAATCATTTTAAACGCTCTTGGGCATCCACTCAATCACCTAGTTAAACTCAGTCCCAACGCCAATTTTGAGGGAAGCACCCAGAAATTAGAGACATAACACAGGGGAATTGACTGTATGAACAAATCTCGTGCTTTGAGAGTAGTCGAATTTCGGGATTCACTTCCGGCTGAGTTAGTCCAAAGGAGTTCCCAGAAGTCCTCTATGAGAAAGCTTAACATAATATTACGGGCTGAGGGCAGTATCTCATTATGACTTACTGACACTTCTCTTTTCACCGTAAAATATACCTAGGTTCCTACCTAGAGACGTCACTGACCTACTGATACTAGATACGGGAGCCTTTTAAGTTTCTATTACGTCCAGAACCATTTATACAAGCTCGTGACAAAGACATTGAATGTAAGTACTGCCTTGTCATTATAGGACTATCAACCCCTATTAAAATAGTGAAAATATACCGGCTCCACATGGAATCATACAGTTATTTCCGAATTCTGATATTGTGGTAATCTTTTGAATATATCAGTATTGCACTTTCAACCTTGACGGTAACTAAGTTTCCTCTTTGTGCATTAGTATGAAAAACTCTTAGGAAGATTGGAAGCTTATTTATATATCAACTTTATCTCTATTTCTATTGCTAATTATTTTCGATTGCGAGCACAGTTATATGTAAGTATAACCAGAGTAATGAATATACATCCCGTTCATTGTTGAAATGTCATTATCATATGTTATCTCTAGATTCTTGACACATTGTAACACAGGTGATTCCAGTACCATTTGTGGTTCTTAAAACGTTTAAGAAATTTCTGTCCGCAAGCTAAATTAAAAACTGCATCTAAATGTGCAGATGGGGTTGTCAGGCAAACGACACAGTATCTTAAAATCGTTTCACGTACTGAATGATAATTAATTATTAAGACATACATGTGCAAGTGGTGTGGAACGAGATTTTGTAAAGTTTGTTTGGTCGGAGACTTTCAAGGAAAAATGAAAGCTGAAGACCACTGTTTTGTTTGCAATCAGGTAAATTCCCAACACTTTTCTTAGTTTTATAAGAACCTGGAGATATCTACTTATCTCAGCTACTGTTAACATACTTCATATGGATTTAAAACCCATAACCTAGCCTTACTCGGGTTTTATGCAGTAGTAAGAAAGGGAAAAATTTAGTTAACTTTGATGAATGGAAAATCTTGTCTAGACAATTAGATTACACTGGTTTAATTAGCATCTCATTCGGCAGTTAGAAATAGATCGTATTCAGAGGTACGTTTTAATGCTTATAGTAACTTGACTGATGTCTATGCACTGAATGTATAAGTAGACAAATTTGCACGAGGTAAAAACAAGTGGCTCAGGGACATATTTGAGTTCTTGTCTAACAAATAAAGTTTTTATGAAGTTGAATTGGCATTGATTTGGGGATTTATCTGTTTTTGAAGCATCAAGATCTATCTGGTGAGATGTTGTTTCAGATTTATAGCACATAGTTAACCTAGTATACATAGCCAATCTCTAGTTTGTTTACACTGGTGCCTTATGTAAAAATGATCAGAAATATGTGATGCGATATTACCAGTCACTAGCACAGAGAACAAAGGAGACGAAATATTCTCATAAAAATGGCTCATTATTATCTCAAACATTTAGTATATAATTAGTGAAACAATCATCAAATATACAACGACATAGAAACAAATCCCCATATTATGTTCGACACGTTAAGCGAAAACGTTTTAAATAATGTCAATCTTTATCTTACAGTCCTTTATTATTTCTAAATCCATTTTCAGTTAAGGTGTATTGGAAAACGCGTTGAATATGTACCGTCTACAAAGAAACCAGAAACAAAATCTATAAAGAAAGGAGGGGCGAGAAAAAGCAAAAAGAAAACAGGAAAAAGTGCGAAGAAGACTGGGAAGAGTAAAAAGAAGAAAAAGTAGATACAAAATTACGTTTTTCGATCCACGAAATCATAACCCAAGTCACAGCTACCAAATTTTATTTAAAGAACATAGATCTTTAGGAGAGTTTATAGTACCCCAGTAGACAAAGTGTTTGATTAGCAACATTATAATTTAATAAACATGAGTACTCAGTATATTATTGGAAAGTGGTACAGTTACACAATGAAATATATTGGTTATTATGAGATATTACTCGTTTTTTCATTTTGGTTGCTAGCTTTAACTAGGGTGAAAGAAATTGGATTTTGATGTTTACATATTCCTGTGATCCATCTAATTGGATTTCATTTTAGAGGAGATAAAATATTTAATAAGTGATTAAGTGACTACAGTCGTGTTATTGATGAGTCAAATGGTTGTGATAAAAGTATTGCAAACCGTAATAAATTTTAATTCGTGAAACAATACTATATTCAAGAATGCAATTCATGTTAAAACTATAAGACTGTCACAAACATACATCCCCATTCTCCCCAAATTTTAAAACGGGACGAACATTAGGGAAGTTGGAACTTTCGGAATAATTTTACGGACTATTACTTATACTTTCTTATTGAATAAATAGTAGATAACTGTATTGTTGTATTTCTATATTCACCTTATGGAAAGCTTTTAATTGACCTATTAACTGTTGTTGCACGGTTCACTATTCCTTAGTCACTGCGAATAAACTATGTATTGTTTGCTCCGCACTCTACCACTTATGATATGATTGTGTTTAAAGTGTGGTTCCTTATTCACTGTGTTATGTAGCCAGTCGTTCCAAGTATATTATTGTCTGAGTTTCAAGTCACTGATGAACTGGGTAAAATAGAGAACTAATATGCCTTCTACTAGTCTTTTGGTTGGCTACTGGGTTAGAAAGAACTTGAGGACCAATAAACATTACCGTATTGACTGTTATTTATTGGTTAGTGTGTCGATTGGTAAACCGATGAGCGGTCCTACTGGGAGTATATGTGAACTAGTCGATAACCCGAAGTATGCTTGGTAAATCTAGCGAGTGATACCAATTAGAATCTCAAGTCATAACACATTGGGGATCAAAAGACAATACCAAGCTTGTGCAACCAACTGTCAACAGGGATGGAAGTGTAGTTATCATTAGGTGTACCATTTTTCTTCCACTTTGCTCAGCTATTTTCCATCCTAATGGGCAGCTGATTGGAGGTCTATATCTTACACTTGTTGGTAGAACATGCTAGCGACGATACTCATGGAGAAAATATAGTTGTTCTCGAGTGGAAGCCTGTCTTTTGGCGATGTCCTCCCATTTTCGAACAACGAGAAGCGTATTACGCTCATATGCTTTTGAGATGGTGGAGCTACAAATCTTCACCATGAAAAATCAGCCATTTAAACAAATAAAGGCTTATTTTCCCCGTGTATAGTGCGAAATAAGGAATTTCTATAGTAGAGGGCTGTTATTTAAGCTTATATACTGCTCTAATATCGGAAGTTCTAAAATATTCGACTTCTGAAGCCATTGCAGCGTAGTTGATTTAATAATCAAACAAAAATTTAGTCTTGCTTAGATAAAAAAGTAGACAGTTGGAATGATTGTATTAAAACTATTCGCAAGACTCAATGCCGAAATTCCAATTCTTTCTAATTAATGGCTAAAGTCCTTAAGTGAAATGGTCTAAAGTAGGTTATAATAACCCAGGTACTTTCATCCTTTATCTGTTCTTAGATCTTCAAATTCGGTGTTATTTCATAATTTTTATTCTGTGAAGTGATTTCTTTTTTCCGACGACATTTTTTATGTCAATTTCTGTTCAATTACAGACACTATTACTACTACAAACTCTTTGTTATGAATCATTTTTCAGTGATGATGAGTTTCGATAACTTCAGCTGATATACATTTGCGCCACAATCTACATTGACTATGACTAAAATACTTGTACTACAAAATTGGTTACTGAAGGACTCAGAAATAAATCATGGCAAAGTTATGATGGGGTTTTGTTCTCTGAGCTGGAGAACAAAACCCCATCAAAATCATTCACCTGAGCTACAAATCTCCACCATCTCATGAAAAAGTTAGCAAATCAATGTATCCTTTTGAAATTTGAATTAACATATTAAGACACATAGAGCTTATAGTTTTACACATTCCTGTTTTTATGATTTTAAAAATCTGTTTATGTAAAAGAAATACTTATTCTTCAATTTACAATTGATTCCGGAGACCAAATTACTGACTGATCGATGAAGCTCTTTATAGTTTCTGAGTTTTTTTGTATAGAAGTACGTTCAAAATTCCACAATTTTATACACAATTAGAAATCAGAATATTTTTGGCTGAAATAAAGACATCAAATCTATTGAAAAATTTAGATCAAGCAAGATTTCAATATAAAACAATTCATAGTCGTACGAAAATCACTAAAACCAATCATGACTTATATAAAACTAAATAAAATGAAGATGTAATACATAACCCGCAAGGATAATTGACACCATCTAAAAATAAGACAAAATAACGACAATAAAAGTAATGGTCGAAAAGGATTGACAACATACACCAAGCATATACTTTACTATTCTAGTAAAAACTTCACGATCACAAACCAAAGTCAGATATCGCAACATACTGACAAAAAGCATAATATAACTAAGTCCATATTCGTTAAAAATCAATAATATGTGGAGAGGTGGCAATACGTAACGTGGTAGAAACAAGATTTTTTGCGACATTGTGAAACTATTGCATTAGTTCTAGTTGCAAAGTCGTGAAATGCAACCAGAAAAAATCTGATAGGAAGAGAAGATACGAATTATGAAAGAATAATAGTGACTACTGATTTTTATTATTTAAGAAAAACTTATCACATTACAAGCACAATGCAACAAAAGAAAACTGAGTATATGACAAAATACTGATATATTATATTTAATGTCTCCTGTGTAACTAAGGCCCTAATCTGTGAAGTTGGTCGTTCAGGTCTTGATAAATATCTATACAACCTAAATATCGATAATTAAAAATATATTTACCAGTAGAATCGATACACCAAATTATTTTAGTGAAACTTATCAACAACAGTCAAGCTCCTTCACTGAACCTCTACAAGTGTATATTAAATTTCTCCCCTTGAACTTGCAATCGACTAGGAGAAGAACTATGAATAAATGTTATATCTCGATACAGTCAGTCTATGGTCTTTGTTTCAATGTCGACCCAGTGCCAAAATACCCCGGTATGGTCGAGGGTGGAGAGAGTCAACTCTCTCGAAATGTTCTCACATGGCCACGCGTATACAACCACTGTCACGGAAGTCCTACTCACTACTTTCTCGTCGCAAGGGTGTTGTATACGAAACTGAGGACAAAAAGTAAATGTCTGGCGCTTTAACCGGGTTGATGAATATGGAGAATTCAGCTAGGGGGGTTGGAAAACCCTGACTCCAAATCAATGGTACACATGGGCTCCAGAATCCAGCTGGAAAAACGGCATATGAGTCTACTGTTGGTCACCGACTACCACGGGACTGCATCTCCTGACGTTGTTCCACTGCCTTGTGGATTAGACCTCTAGGTCAAAGGCTCGAAGAGTGATCCTCTAAAGAAACCACTTAAGTCTTGGCACTCAGACAGTATTCCAGCACTTACACAAATCAAATGAAGCGTGGTACATGCATATTTGGTTCCTTCTTGTACCAATGTTTATGTGTTTAAATAAATAAATGAACCGGTTGGACTCCTACTACTTACAAATCACTTTCATTACAACCTCACTAACTGATCTTATGTAAGTAAATCCTTGAACCTCGCCATTAATAAAGAGCAACGGATATGTCCTGATGCTATGTTATTACTTACTTCCAAGTTTCTTAGTACTATCTTGAGAATCCATAACACCGGAATTGTGCACTGCTACATTGTATGTTATCTATTCGTATATTTAGTCAATTTTATCAGTGACATTATCTAAATTATAACTGGTCATTTTGTACGTTTAAGGCATACAATATTCCGTTTGAATGAATTTATATAAGGCTCTGTGAATACACAAAATAGGAACATAGTATTCATATTTGTTATATTTTTTTTAGCAAAATAATAAATTTACATCAGTTCTTCATTAAACAACTCGTCGATGGCAAGCTCTCCTGACTGCTTATCTTTGAGATACTTTTGAAAGCCAGTGGTTTGTTTAAATTTGTTGATCAGTCGTTCGATCTGTTTGGATGTCAACTGATAAACATTCTTTGGATCTCTACTCATAGACTACAAGATAGAAAGAAATATATCTCAAATTAACGCACTCACTTCGAAATCATCCTCAGGATACATCTCTAAGTTGTATATGCAAAACAGCTGATCATCTCCGGAGACAAACACAGGTTTTTGCTTTTTATGTTTGGCTAACTCTTCTAAAACTATAATTGAGTAGTGTAGAACATATTGAATAAACAACGAATAATCTCGCCTTTTACGACACTAGTCTTTTTCTGTCTCGGCATATTTTTTGTGACTGCATCATTATCATCATACTCTCCATTTGTTAAAACCTGTAGTTAACAAAAACAGAACTAGTTAGATAATTCTGACAAGACTACCTGACCACAATTATTTCCAAGTGCTTCATTTGCATCGTAAGCTAAACCCAAACGGTTAAAATTTGATTTAACAGATAATCCATACTTCCAAGCTGAATTAATGACTGGACTGATATGAAACATTAATCATTAAATAAAAATTAATTTATAGAGATAGTTTGTATCCAATAAATGGAAATTAAACACAAATTTAAAGAGCAAGAGTACGTAAACTTAGTGCAATATCATGACTGCATCAAATGCCTAACCGCCTATAGTTAAAAGACCAGTTATCGTACTTCAACAACTACTTTATTAGTGCATAAAGAAATTAAAGACATTCAAACCATTGACACTATGCAGCTTAAACACTAGGTCAGCTGAGTTCATATTGAACTGAGATCATCTCAATGATCAGATGTCAACAGTTCAAAGAACAGGGAAAGTTAAAGATAGGAATAAGTGTCGTCAAATGTAACCAATACAAGACGACTACAGTTACATGTTTAGAATGTGAAATAACAGCTGGCCACAGTTAAAAAATTTCGCAAGGATTAATACTGGCTAAGGAAGATAAATAACAGCAACATTATTGAATGTGAATGGTATAATTATTTTTTACAAAATATTTTTGAAGACCAAGGAAGATACAAACGTAACGAGGGTATCAAATGAATTTGGTGCTTACACTTAACTGATATATAACCAAGCTCTGATACTAAATAGAAAGAAATTACAAGTGTAAAATGAGCTAAGACCCTTCACTTAAAATGACTTACTTTTTGATTTTTAATTTTGCCTTTTGTTTTTTGCCTAACCGCTTCCGATTTCGAGAATAACTGAAAGTGTGCTTTTTCCCCATCTGCAAAGAAGGGAAATTAAAAGTGGTCTGAAACGTTTAAAATAAACACAAATATTAAACAACAAAGATATAAGAAGCTTAAGGTAACACACCTTCCGAACGTTTTGTTTATGTCAGTATTCTAAATAACCCTGAATCTTCGGATTTTCTGTCAATATGAAATATACGAAAGTATGTAACGAGATTTTTCCAGGAATCACATACGTTGATAATTTCCAGTTCATGCTCTGAACAATCAACCCAGTAACCAAGTAAAGCTTTGGAAACTCGTATATATATATATATATATATATATATATATATATATATATATATATATATATATATATATATATATATATATATATTCGGTGCCCTCTTGTACCAATGTGTTCAAATAAATAAACTGTCCAAACCAAACTCCGTAGGTATCCTTTAAAAACTAAAACCCGGTAGTGGAAATCAAGTCCTTCGACGATAAGGAGTGATAATAAAAATGTGACTTCTTTTCAAAGTACAGGCTTAAGTACTTATCTTGAATAATAACCAGTTGGAACCTTAGATTTACCAGTCGATACCGAATGCCACTGTTTTATATGACAATTGTCATGGCAGTTTAAACCACTCCGGGTTTCGTAGGTTCTTTAATCATTAGGTATAGTAGCCTAAGTAGAAAGGACAAGAAGTTGAAAGTTGCTTTGTCTTCTTCTTTGAAACACACTGAGGCAGATTGTAGACACATTTGTAACAACCTACGTTTCTGTTAAAACATCACTTTGAATTATGTCCTAATAGTTTGGGAAGAAGCAAAAGATATGTATGTCCTCGCCTCGTCGGAAAACGGTTGTCTTCCAGGGGAATTAAGGTGAAAAGCCTAGTTAGATAACTATTATTCCGGTATATCCAAAAAGCGCTGTCCAACGGAACGGTTGACAATTTACTTAAGCACACTGAGTAGACACTCCAAAAGAAACTTTGTTGAGAGCCCATCTAATAAATCTATTGAAAAGGACGTCAGACATCAACATAACTATACTTGAAAAACATCACTACGAGTCATTTGCACCTTGTCGCAAACAGGTTTTAGAATCCAGTCAATATTCCCAAGCTCCCAACGTTTGGGGAAATTCCCCAAAGTTTACCATAGCGGCTACCCCAAAATGGGTCAAATTTTCCCCGAAATTGGGTTATATTAAACCCGGTCACAAAAACATTCGTAAAATGATTGCTAGGTTGTACGATGAGAATAATGTTCAGTGTTGTCGAAAATATACAGACTACTGCACATGACATACAAAAGAAACTAAGCCATCCACAGATACTGACCTACAGGTTGGGATTCGAATTTTTCTGTGGGCCTTCGAAGTTCAATATTTACGACGGTTTTATGAAAAAATTTTAGTACTTCCGAGAGATTGAGGATGGAACCGGTTAAGAATCTCTCATTTTCAAAGGTGAAAGATCACTTATCTCCCGTGTTGTGGTCTAGGTATGTGGAAACAATCAGTTTCAGTTCGGAAAGGACGGGAGGCTTGGTGGCCTGTGTTAGTCCTGGCAATGATGATCTCTCAGTTGATCCAAATTTCTTTTGAAGGAGTTGAAGGATACAGCTTCAATCACGTGTTGAGATAATAAATTCCACCCGCTGATGGTTCGATGATTAGATTGATATTCAGGTAATTTGTTCTGCGCTTGCGAACATTTTTGGAGTGTCTTCGTAAATTTTCTGTTTTGGAAGACAAAAAATAAGAACATATCAGATACAAATTTATCACCATATGGTTTTAAAACTGTAATCAAGTCACTTCTAGTCCTTCAATATGACACAGGAATAGGCTTGGCTTTGCCAGTCGGGCATCATACAAGAGCTTTGCCATACCGGAAATCAGCTTAGTTACAGTCCTTTGGAATTTCTCCGGAAGCTCTCTGTCTCTTTTTAGATAGGGGATAGCCGCTTGTATGCAGTACTCGAGTTTAGGCTGCACGGATACTTTATACAAAAAGGATTGATAATCAACATGGCTATAGGCCCTAGGTGTTGACACCAAGGTTCTGAAACCTTTGGAGGTTGTCGCACGTCAATGTACAGTAATTTTTAAGTCTTGGCTAACGATGAATCTTAAGTCATTGTGTGTCTGAACAGCAGGCAACTCACTGTTATTCACCGTGTATGTATCTTTACATTGATGACCAATATGCATCGCAATGCACTTGGAAGCATTTGTATGCAACTGCCAAATTTTAGAACACTCAGACAATTTCTTCAAGTCATTTTGAAGCTCTAAATTATCACCTTTGCTTCGTTTATCACTCTCCACATCATGATATTGCCAGTATACAACAAGAGCGATAATGATGGGAGAGGAGGAAGGTCATTTACATACAAGTGGAATAACGCTAACCCCAAAACTGTACCCTAAGGTACTTCGCTAAGCACAATTTCCCGGCTAAACAACTTTGAGTTCACCCGTACTCCTTGTTAGCGCCCAACTAGGAAGTTTTCTATCCACATTGTTAGATAGACTGCAACCCCTACGTTTCTTAACCTATATAACACTCCGTTGTGGTGAATTTTATTGAAAGCTTTTCTGAAGTCAATGTAGGCCACGTCTATAGGTAGGCAAGAGCGTACAGGCTTTCACGAGCCACTAATAAGCTTATGAGGCAGGAATAACCTATTCTACAGCCATGATGCTCCTCCAAAGGGATCCGGCTTTCATCGAGATACTTAAACAGATCCTTCCGAATAATTTTTTCGGAAATTTTAACAACCCCACTGATTAGGCTACCGGACTGATAGTTCTCAGGTTCATGTTTCGTGCCTGTTTTAAAGACAGGACTTACTATGACGTTCTACCAGTCTCTTGATAGTCGACCCTGGGTTACGGAGAGATTAAAACTTAAAGTTCAGGGGTCCGTAACAAAGTTAGCTAGTTCCTTTAGTAACTTGGGACGCAGTTCATTGAATCCATTGAATTCGCCTGTATCAAGCTCGTTTGGCAAACCAAGGACATCGAGTTCTTTAATATTCACGTTGTCCGCTGGGTGTGTGGATTTGTGTAGACTGATAGGAAGGGTGTTTCCACGGTATATGCATTGCTAAAGTAGCTTGAGAATACTTGAGTTTTACCATCGTCTTTCTCTACTGTTGATAGAGTCAATCGGTACACCTAGTTCCGAACGTTAGTTGAGAAAGCTTTGAGAATTTGTGTAACAGATCCGAAGCTCATTTAAATGGCAGAAACGTGAAATTTTTGGTTAATAAATGAGATTCAAATTCATAGACACTGTATTGAGACCTTAAGAAAATGCCAGTTGTTTTAGGAAATGTGTGTGAAAGATTTGATCTTTTCCAGAGTTCCTCTATCCATTGTGGTCGCGTTGGTTCACACACTGTTGTATTTCGGGATCTTCCTTCTCCCCATGTGTATACTGAGGTCTGTCGATGCAGAGGCTGCCGCTACACTGTTCGTCTTGACCTGTATTTATTGATGTGTATGGGATAGATGGGCCAGGTCATCTGAGAAGTCCAAATCGTCTAGTTGCATCCAACCTGTTCATTTTATTCCGTGTCGTCTCTCAAATGTGGTCATCATAAACCATTCAACCACCAGAAGAAAGAGAAAATGGGAAGCAGGCAGCCATATCTCATTCCGGTCCCGTCTTGGAATGTATCTGTCAGTCGTCCTCCATGCACCACTTTGCACTGTGGTTCGTCGAATGAATTCCGGATGATGTTGACAATTTTCTCAGGCACTCCGTAGTGCCGAAGAACTTTCCACAATATCCTCCCATTCACATTGTCAAGTGGTTTCTCGTAATCAAGGAACTTGACATATAGTGACAAGTTCCATTCAATTGATTGTTTAACGATGATCCTTAGTGTTGCGATTTTGTCTGTGCACGACCGATCCTTACGGAATCCGGTCCGTTGGTCTCAAAGTTAAGTGTCTAGTGAGCCGTTCGTGTTGTGTTAAAAACCTTTTTTGGTGCTAACAGTAGTGTGATACGTCTGTAATTCTCTCATCTGCCCAGATTTCCTTTCCGTGGTGTCTTGATGAGGTATCCTTCTTCACAGTTCATCGGCACTTGTTCGTCTTCCTAAATCTTCCCGAATAGAATGTTGAGCATGTTTGCAGTTACTTGAATGTCTGACTTTAGTGCACCAGCTGTTATATTGGCAGGTCCTGCTGCTTTCCCACTCTTGATTTGTCTGATAGCCATCTTGATTTCTTCGATCACTGGTGGAGTGACATCTATAGAGAGGTCTGTGTGCTGCCTCGATGTCGGGTGGATTCAGTGGAGCTGGCCTATTTACGAGTTCCTCGAAGTGTCCTACCCGTCCGTTCCTTCGTCTTATATCCCAGTGAAATTAAATTACGGGCAGCTTCTGAGAACCGTTATTGGGCAAATATTATATATATTCTTATTGTATAAGTATTCAGCTACTAAAATGTGTATATTTATATTCTACTTATTATGAGCTGTATTTTGACCTAAAGATTATAATTATACGATCTACCATTCATAAATTATACTTATTTTGTTGATTAGAGTCTCCCATAATCACTGACACCTTTTGGCTTGATATCTTACAAATATCATTTCTTATTTTGTTGTGTGATGTGGTCTTTTTCGCTTGTATATAGACCAGGTGTGTTTGAAATAACTGATTCGTATTATGGAAGTCGGTGTTGGAGTCTTGGACTAAACTGGCAGGGATAGGAAGAAAAAGGACTAACAAAGACGCTAGACTGCTTATACCGGTCGAACGTCGTTGGTTTGGCACAGTATTAAGATTGTATGTGTTGTATTTCGATTGGCGAATACGTCACGTGATAACTAACCAGCATTAAACTCACAACAAACTGGCGATGGAGATTTTACGGATAAAATACATAACAAATACAAATCTACATTTTACGTCCGCATTGTTATCAAAGTAATTCGCTAACAGAGTATATATGAAGTTAATTAAGGAACTATGCACCATCATACCTCATCAAAATCAAATGGAATATATAACAGACATTAAATCGGTGAGTACAACTATGATAAATCTATTCCTTCATGTTTCACTTAAAAATGCTGATTATTTCTTCATTCAATACTGAACGAGTACACACAAAGATTTGCAAATCTCTCCCTAATTTCGTTTCCTTCTTCCAGGCCATGTCGTCGCACCGTTGTTGTCCATTCCGACTTTGGCGTCTAGGTTTCCCATCGGCACTTCACTGTATTTGATTTCAACCTCTCGTCGTTGTCACTGCTATCATCTAGTTTCAGGAACCCAGTTTTTATTTTTGGTCATATTCACATTTAGAAATTTGGTTATTATTAAGTACTCACCTATTTTTAAAGTTCTTCTGGGATTTCACGGGTTTTCTTTCATTAACACAGTAACCGTTGTGACTTTATAGCCCGCTAGTTATCATGTTGTCTATTCGCCAATGAAAATACGACTTATTAGTTTTTATACTGCACTAAACTAATGTCATCCGACCGGCCCGATCAGTCTAGCGTCTTATTGGTCGATTGTTCGCCCAGCCCGTCTAGCTGAGTCCAGAATACCAACAACAGCCTCCACTATGTGAATTGAATCGAATCATTTATTTCAGACATACTAGATTTATATATCAACCAAACAGACCTCAGCGCACCATAAAATAGGAAATAACATTTGTACACAACAAAGCCAAAAATTGGTTGCGGACGTGGGAGGCAGTAGTCAATAAACTGAACATAGCTTAAGAACAGTAAATCGTACAATAATAAATTATAAGTCAGAATAAATCTTGTAACAAGGGGAATATAGATATACCTAATCCAGTTACTGAATATTTATGCCGTGAGAGTATATAAATAATATTAGCTCATTATTAGGTCTCAGACTTTACACGTAATGTAATCTTCACTAGGATATAACAATAACATTCTATGTTTATATTCATCCCTAGGCTTTTACTTGTGTCTTTATATGCTGACGTGAAGGAAAAACTTTATTTTTCCTTATTTTGAGCTACGAGGTCTGGGTTTTTTCTGAGTGACTTTGAGAAAAAACCGAGACCTAGGTTAATTCGAAAAACTCTTAGGCCTGAGTAATTTATGAGAAAAGTTCTAGTCTCGCCGCCAAAAACAGTTAGCCCACTTTACAGTGCACCTCATAAATTTATACGCATATGTAACCTGGAGTTTTAGGAACATGGATTAACATCTCTAATAATTATCACTTTGTTTTAATGTATCTTTGGTGCATTAGGCAAAGGTGCCATTATTTCACACCAATTTTACTATCTGGCTATTCAGGTTCCATTCTAAAGTTTTGCGTAGACAGGGCTTGAAGGAATATAAAAATTCAAAAAAGGTACGTTTTCATTTTTTGACTATTCGATATGAGCTCTTTAAAAGTTGGATTCGAGCGACCAGTTAACACACCAACTATACAGCCAACACTAGTAATACGTCCTGCATAAGATTACTGGCAGGCAGGACTAATGTAAGGAATTGTAAGAACTTTTGACGCGAAATGAAAACCAAAGGAGTCTGATAAAGTTGATGTGTAAGCTGAGTTATGTTTCCAAGAAACAGTCCAGATACTACAAGAAGAGTAACTCTTACAACCGTAGATCTACTGCCTAAAACCATTCACACACATAAGTACAGCGATCAAGGAAACTATAGTTTATCCATAGCCAAACAATATAGTCGTAATATTCCACATGTCACCATGTTATTTGTAAATACTTCTACTAGAATAGTAAACAGGACATTCTATGCAGCTAATTTCATACCGACATATTCTAGCACACCAGTGGTATATTCCAGAATTTTACACGAAAAACTTGCGTTACCACATAAGCCTAAAAATTGCTAGGAATACAACTATTTACTGAATATAAATAAGTAGTATAAAACAGTATGCAAAAGTCGAAAGAAAGTTCATAAGGACAGAGAATGTAAAATAGACTAAACATTCAGTTTATTTCCTGAGAAGTAATTTATGACACCTGTTATGGTGTATGCTACTTGTGTTGGTTGACATAAGTAGTATATGGCATCAACCAAAAATGTTATGCCTGTCAGTAGAAGGTTGAGAAGATCGATCCGAAGAAAATGAGAACAGAGAGTAATAGTTATGGCAATGAAAAGATGATGAAATTGTAAACGCTTGTTAGAGAATTTGTAAATAAAGTATTATATATATAGTTTTCAAATTTGATGAATGAACTCTGTAATACAATTAGTTGTCCCAACTTGTGTTCTCGTCCACTAAATCGTCTTATTTGTTTGTCATTTTTCACCTCCCTCCATTTATATTCCTCATCATCTAATTATTTATGGACTCTTTTATAAATTAATTCTAATAATACTTTGTGGTGATTACTATAAAATTTGTTTTCACAAGTTTAACCTACTTTCCATGTTGAATTATTGGTTAGAACTTTTATTGTATGTATCACTACTGTAGTGAACAGGATTAAGGGTAGGGACAATCGAACTGTATTTAGCTCAAAATTACAGAGTTACTTGGTAACAATAGAAAAACCATATAGTAAATCGTTAATTTGCAAAATATCATTCCGTCATATCAAACCGGACTGTTCCTGCTGCAATTATCAATCCATTGTCTCACATTTCATTGTTCATGCGTTTTCCTACAAATTGCATTGTGTTTTCGCTCTTCCTTTCTTGATCTTCCCCCATCTTTTGCTGCCAGACATTACGTTTTTAACTCGGGTTATATACTACTTACATCAATATAAGTAGCATGCACCACACTACGACTAAACCTGTTTAATATGTGTAGTTATACAATCGATTTCATTGTGATCATTGACTTATAAAAGTAGCCTGGTTGATTTAAATATTCTCATATAAATATTCAAGTATATTAGAGTAAAGACCATGCGGTGTTTGAATGAACTAATGATTCCTTTGTACTTGTTGAATGCTTGATTTCGAATTCTAAATACAGTACATTCGTTTGTGGTTATCTAGTACTTCTGAATCCGATCATGTCATTTCTGGGATTCTTAGTTCATACTATAATTCAAATACTCCTAATCATCATAGACCAGTAATGATCTAAGTGTAATTAGTATTATTCATTTATATTTGTGTTTGTTCTAATTTTCACAATGAAAACCCTTAGTATTTTTAAATGTCAAATAGTAAATTCATTATGACCTATAAATAGTGTAGTGTCAGTTATTATGCTAAGCCCATATATCTTATTCTAGCATTCGGACAGCCCATTCTATTCATTCTACTTGAGTCCCATTCTGACCTTGTTAATTATTCGCTTATCAATCTTGACTGTTTTTTTATATGAACGCGTAGGTGTGTGTACACATCTTATCTCACTACTCATAATATGTCTGTAACTTACTTTTGTGTAACTATAACTATTGATTAACGCTTGGTTAAAGGGAAGTTGGCTTATCAGCCATCTCCACTCTGCGTCATTTCTCTCCCCTTTATTCCATCCGCTTTATATACAAAATCATGTAACCACAAGTCCATTCTCGTTATTCGACTTATTTAATTCCGTTATTGACTAACGCGATTTAAGTCGATAATTATATACGAGGATAGGCGGTAACAAATATTCATACAATCTAATTGGAGTCAGATCATGGGTCACTAAATTGGAGAGCCCTTTCGACAATATCATTCGATCTAAATGACGATTAAATAAAGAGATTCATAATTTATCAACTAGGAACAATAATCAAATAAAATGATGATTGTTTTCATTCTTTATTGTCATGACAAAATGTGAAAGATAGAAAGAAGTTAAGATGATTTTGTATTGTACTTTGCATTGTTAATCAATCATCTCGATAACCGTTATTATATATAAATCTTAAGGGTGTTTAAAATCAGAAGGTAATAAAGAAGCGGAGACTACAGTTTATTAGCGGATAGTGTAGATCATAAAGCTATAAGCACATTGAGTAAATTAGAAACAAAGAGGCGAATAAGTATAACTATATATAAACAATTACATAGACAAATTTATAGTCAAATTACATAAGGGTGCAGCAAGGCAAAGCAAAGCTAATGGATAAGATTTGAGTATATATATATACATGGAGAGGAGGATAAATCATCGAGTGATAGTTAACCAATCAACATTTTACCTAAAGTCTGTCATGTATTCTAGTGATTATAACGGTACAAAAGAAATTACATTGTCTGTTAAGTAACTTAATAGAAAGGGCTTAATCAACATTAACCATAATCGAAATTGATTATAGGATAGTTGCTATAATTTAACCACAGTGTAAATGCGCCAATTCATTGATGAAATCCATACACTATAAAATTTAAATGTCATCAGAAATATTTTGAATATGAATAGGGATTCAATCTGTACTAAGAAGGACCTGATATAAATGACATTGATCATCACCCAGTAATCAATCAATTTGAAATACATCTCACTCCTACAGGAAGTCAGTCGTGGCCTGGATAGTTCGTGGTATAGTCTTTGACTATGAGGTTGTGTGACACAAGATCAAATTCGTTAGTGAGCGTCAGTTCCCTCAAGAAAAATACAAGTACACTTTCTAATGAGTGCCAAATAGGACGAAACCTGAGTCCAAAGTTTCCTGTTGACTACCTCCAACCACCATCTTATCTCAACATACTACACGCAATGTCTAGTCACCTACACTGGTTGCCACATTGCAAGTTGGTCGATAGGATTGGAATTGCACTAGGGAGACCTGACATTGATCACCATTTAGTGATCAATCAATTGTAAATAAGGATTTTCTATGAGAGTGAACACATACACATTGTAGTATAGAAGGTAGATTAAGAACTGTTTAACATAAATGTAATCACAAGGGGTTTTGTGGATAATATAGTAATTTCAATGGTTAAGATCATGAGTCAGTTGAAGCTAGACCACCATGGAAAACCTGGAAACGGTAGTCTAGTGCTTCCAGGTTTTTCATGGTGGTCTAGCTTCAACTGACTCATGATCTTAACCATTAAAATAAATGTAATCTTTAAATAATTTAAATCAATCTTATAATTTCATATAAGATGGTAATATTAAAAAAAGATCTGAGTTCACTGAAATATACAATTGTGAAAGTTAAATTATTTTGAAATGGTCAACATAATTTGTAGATTGAAAACACCATTATCCAAATGTTTATCTTATTGAATTGTATGCTTAAACATATCATTATTCTTATTAATTATGATACATGTAACCGAAAAATTGTTTTCAATTAGATTGTTATAAGGATTTACTCTAATGAACATAAATACTTATTACGAAAATGTTAAACAAATCAAGGCAAAACGGGTCAATATTCACTATGAAATACAATGCGACACCATATATAAAGGGAAAATGTACAAGTGCTTGGCAGGAAGACAGATGTATTGGTGGTAGAAAGAATGAAAAAAAATAAAAACTTAGACGGACAAACACACATCAGCACAAACCAATAGCAACAATCACTAACTATAACTCATTCACTCATTCAATCACTCGCGAGCTCGCGAGCTCGCTCTCACACGACAATCATTCACTCATCCCTTTATACCATCTATCAATCAGTCAAACGACCGACCAACCAACAAATCTGTCAGTCATTCTCGCCCCTTCTCTCACACACAAACAATACACGTGTCGATACACCACATCGTTCCTCACACATTCTAAACCAATCACTCCGATGACATCCACTCCCCTGTCCATCCTAGTCTCAACAGCCACGTCCTCCTGATGTCGTCTACGACTGATCCGCCCATTCCTACACCTGCATTTCTCCTTCCACAATCACTTCGTACACTGACTCGTACCTCCACTTGTTCACACTCTCTTCTACTAACCACTACTCACCTTCGTTGACCAACACTCCACATCGCTCCTGCTCATCTCTCTCCACACCTCTTCTGTTCACTGTGTTCTCGTGGCCTGCATTCCAACAATGCACCTGTCCGTTGCATGCATTCTGACAGACGCATTCCACCACACTCTCGTACTCAGCTCCTTGGCTTCCCGACACTACACCCATGTCACCTATATCATCCCACCCGGTCAGACTGCCTCATTCATTGCCTCGAGCGCCATCAACACCAATCTCACCCACTCCCTCAATCACTACTCTACACCTCTCTGCCGTTCACATACACGCACGCACGCACGCACGCACAAACACACACACACACCTCCACCACCACCACCACCACCACCACCACCACAAGAATGCTTGCATGACACACGGTCTATCCTCGCCTCATTCAATCTCTGATCAAACACAAAAATTCACAATTGTCGTCTAATCACACAGTCCATGTGAGTCATCCATGTTGACAGGTGTGTTATTGTAGTGATCGGATTGACCACTTCTTAGTGAATACGGACACTGTTCTCACATTCATTGACACTCCTCGTGAAGACAGCCAATGCAACAACAATACCAGTACAAATACAAACACTGTTGGTGTGGTGGAACCTTGTGAAAGATATGTCGTAGAGACGGAGTCGATAAAGACTGATGAGCAGCAATGCACGTGTGCGACGATGCTGCACACATCCAAGAGGTCGATATGCACACATCAGTCTGATTGTCAGTGTGGATCGAGACAAATCTGAATTGAACAGCGAACACAGTGTCCATGTGAAAGCAGTGTGACAAGTTGGTGCGTACTGGTGACGTGTATGATGCGTAAACAGTGTGTACCTGACCGACCGGTCGGCAGATAACACAGTCGTCAAGTTGCAGTGTTTGAGGCAGATGCTGAGCGTGGTGAGAGACGATTGATTGTGGGATCGTGAGCAGTGGTGTGTATTTCTGTCGGCAGAGTGGACAGTGTGAAGGGATGGCTGTTAAAATCGATTAGCAGAGCGTGGTTTCGATCCACGGACCTCTGGGTTATGGGCCCAGCACGCTTCCACTGCGCCACTCTGCTCAATTTCGCCTGACACACACATATCACCACAAACCAATAGCAACAATCACTAACTATAACTCATTCACTCATTCAATCACTCGCGAGCTCGCGAGCTCGCTCTCACACGACAATCATTCACTCATCCCTTTATACCATCTATCAATCAGTCAAACGACCGACCAACCAACAAATCTGTCAGTCATTCTCGCCCCTTCTCTCACACACAAACAATACACGTGTCGATACACCACATCGTTCCTCACACATTCTAAACCAATCACTCCGATGACATCCACTCCCCTGTCCATCCTAGTCTCAACAGCCACGTCCTCCTGATGTCGTCTACGACTGATCCGCCCATTCCTACACCTGCATTTCTCCTTCCACAATCACTTCGTACACTGACTCGTACCTCCACTTGTTCACACTCTCTTCTACTAACCACTACTCACCTTCGTTGACCAACACTCCACATCGCTCCTGCTCATCTCTCTCCACACCTCTTCTGTTCACTGTGTTCTCGTGGCCTGCATTCCAACAATGCACCTGTCCGTTGCATGCATTCTGACAGACGCATTCCACCACACTCTCGTACTCAGCTCCTTGGCTTCCCGACACTACACCCATGTCACCTATATCATCCCACCCGGTCAGACTGCCTCATTCATTGCCTCGAGCGCCATCAACACCAATCTCACCCACTCCCTCAATCACTACTCTACACCTCTCTGCCGTTCACATACACGCACGCACGCACGCACGCACGCACAAACACACACACACACCTCCACCACCACCACCACCACCACCACAAGAATGCTTGCATGACACACGGTCTATCCTCGCCTCATTCAATCTCTGATCAAACACAAAAATTCACAATTGTCGTCTAATCACACAGTCCATGTGAGTCATCCATGTTGACAGGTGTGTTATTGTAGTGATCGGATTGACCACTTCTTAGTGAATACGGACACTGTTCTCACATTCATTGACACTCCTCGTGAAGACAGCCAATGCAACAACAATACCAGTACAAATACAAACACTGTTGGTGTGGTGGAACCTTGTGAAAGATATGTCGTAGAGACGGAGTCGATAAAGACTGATGAGCAGCAATGCACGTGTGCGACGATGCTGCACACATCCAAGAGGTCGATATGCACACATCAGTCTGATTGTCAGTGTGGATCGAGACAAATCTGAATTGAACAGCGAACACAGTGTCCATGTGAAAGCAGTGTGACAAGTTGGTGCGTACTGGTGACGTGTATGATGCGTAAACAGTGTGTACCTGACCGACCGGTCGGCAGATAACACAGTCGTCAAGTTGCAGTGTTTGAGGCAGATGCTGAGCGTGGTGAGAGACGATTGATTGTGGGATCGTGAGCAGTGGTGTGTATTTCTGTCGGCAGAGTGGACAGTGTGAAGGGATGGCTGTTAAAATCGATTAGCAGAGCGTGGTTTCGATCCACGGACCTCTGGGTTATGGGCCCAGCACGCTTCCACTGCGCCACTCTGCTCAATTTCGCCTGACACACACATATCACCACAAACCAATAGCAACAATCACTAACTATAACTCATTCACTCATTCAATCACTCGCGAGCTCGCGAGCTCGCTCTCACACGACAATCATTCACTCATCCCTTTATACCATCTATCAATCAGTCAAACGACCGACCAACCAACAAATCTGTCAGTCATTCTCGCCCCTTCTCTCACACACAAACAATACACGTGTCGATACACCACATCGTTCCTCACACATTCTAAACCAATCACTCCGATGACATCCACTCCCCTGTCCATCCTAGTCTCAACAGCCACGTCCTCCTGATGTCGTCTACGACTGATCCGCCCATTCCTACACCTGCATTTCTCCTTCCACAATCACTTCGTACACTGACTCGTACCTCCACTTGTTCACACTCTCTTCTACTAACCACTACTCACCTTCGTTGACCAACACTCCACATCGCTCCTGCTCATCTCTCTCCACACCTCTTCTGTTCACTGTGTTCTCGTGGCCTGCATTCCAACAATGCACCTGTCCGTTGCATGCATTCTGACAGACGCATTCCACCACACTCTCGTACTCAGCTCCTTGGCTTCCCGACACTACACCCATGTCACCTATATCATCCCACCCGGTCAGACTGCCTCATTCATTGCCTCGAGCGCCATCAACACCAATCTCACCCACTCCCTCAATCACTACTCTACACCTCTCTGCCGTTCACATACACGCACGCACGCACGCACGCACGCACAAACACACACACACACGCACCACACGCACCACACACACACACCTCCACCACCACCACCACCACAAGAATGCTTGCATGACACACGGTCTATCCTCGCCTCATTCAATCTCTGATCAAACACAAAAATTCACAATTGTCGTCTAATCACACAGTCCATGTGAGTCATCCATGTTGACAGGTGTGTTATTGTAGTGATCGGATTGACCACTTCTTAGTGAATACGGACACTGTTCTCACATTCATTGACACTCCTCGTGAAGACAGCCAATGCAACAACAATACCAGTACAAATACAAACACTGTTGGTGTGGTGGAACCTTGTGAAAGATATGTCGTAGAGACGGAGTCGATAAAGACTGATGAGCAGCAATGCACGTGTGCGACGATGCTGCACACATCCAAGAGGTCGATATGCACACATCAGTCTGATTGTCAGTGTGGATCGAGACAAATCTGAATTGAACAGCGAACACAGTGTCCATGTGAAAGCAGTGTGACAAGTTGGTGCGTACTGGTGACGTGTATGATGCGTAAACAGTGTGTACCTGACCGACCGGTCGGCAGATAACACAGTCGTCAAGTTGCAGTGTTTGAGGCAGATGCTGAGCGTGGTGAGAGACGATTGATTGTGGGATCGTGAGCAGTGGTGTGTATTTCTGTCGGCAGAGTGGACAGTGTGAAGGGATGGCTGTTAAAATCGATTAGCAGAGCGTGGTTTCGATCCACGGACCTCTGGGTTATGGGCCCAGCACGCTTCCACTGCGCCACTCTGCTCAATTTCGCCTGACACACACATATCACCACAAACCAATAGCAACAATCACTAACTATAACTCATTCACTCATTCAATCACTCGCGAGCTCGCGAGATCGCTCTCACACGACAATCATTCACTCATCCCTTTATACCATCTATCAATCAGTCAAACGACCGACCAACCAACAAATCTGTCAGTCATTCTCGCCCCTTCTCTCACACACAAACAATACACGTGTCGATACACCACATCGTTCCTCACACATTCTAAACCAATCACTCCGATGACATCCACTCCCCTGTCCATCCTAGTCTCAACAGCCACGTCCTCCTGATGTCGTCTACGACTGATCCGCCCATTCCTACACCTGCATTTCTCCTTCCACAATCACTTCGTACACTGACTCGTACCTCCACTTGTTCACACTCTCTTCTACTAACCACTACTCACCTTCGTTGACCAACACTCCACATCGCTCCTGCTCATCTCTCTCCACACCTCTTCTGTTCACTGTGTTCTCGTGGCCTGCATTCCAACAATGCACCTGTCCGTTGCATGCATTCTGACAGACGCATTCCACCACACTCTCGTACTCAGCTCCTTGGCTTCCCGACACTACACCCATGTCACCTATATCATCCCACCCGGTCAGACTGCCTCATTCATTGCCTCGAGCGCCATCAACACCAATCTCACCCACTCCCTCAATCACTACTCTACACCTCTCTGCCGTTCACATACACGCACGCACGCACGCACGCACGCACAAACACACACACACACCACGCACTCACACACACACACACCTCCACCACCACCACCACCACCACAAGAATGCTTGCATGACACACGGTCTATCCTCGCCTCATTCAATCTCTGATCAAACACAAAAATTCACAATTGTCGTCTAATCACACAGTCCATGTGAGTCATCCATGTTGACAGGTGTGTTATTGTAGTGATCGGATTGACCACTTCTTAGTGAATACGGACACTGTTCTCACATTCATTGACACTCCTCGTGAAGACAGCCAATGCAACAACAATACCAGTACAAATACAAACACTGTTGGTGTGGTGGAACCTTGTGAAAGATATGTCGTAGAGACGGAGTCGATAAAGACTGATGAGCAGCAATGCACGTGTGCGACGATGCTGCACACATCCAAGAGGTCGATATGCACACATCAGTCTGATTGTCAGTGTGGATCGAGACAAATCTGAATTGAACAGCGAACACAGTGTCCATGTGAAAGCAGTGTGACAAGTTGGTGCGTACTGGTGACGTGTATGATGCGTAAACAGTGTGTACCTGACCGACCGGTCGGCAGATAACACAGTCGTCAAGTTGCAGTGTTTGAGGCAGATGCTGAGCGTGGTGAGAGACGATTGATTGTGGGATCGTGAGCAGTGGTGTGTATTTCTGTCGGCAGAGTGGACAGTGTGAAGGGATGGCTGTTAAAATCGATTAGCAGAGCGTGGTTTCGATCCACGGACCTCTGGGTTATGGGCCCAGCACGCTTCCACTGCGCCACTCTGCTCAATTTCGCCTGACACACACATATCACCACAAACCAATAGCAACAATCACTAACTATAACTCATTCACTCATTCAATCACTCGCGAGCTCGCGAGCTCGCTCTCACACGACAATCATTCACTCATCCCTTTATACCATCTATCAATCAGTCAAACGACCGACCAACCAACAAATCTGTCAGTCATTCTCGCCCCTTCTCTCACACACAAACAATACACGTGTCGATACACCACATCGTTCCTCACACATTCTAAACCAATCACTCCGATGACATCCACTCCCCTGTCCATCCTAGTCTCAACAGCCACGTCCTCCTGATGTCGTCTACGACTGATCCGCCCATTCCTACACCTGCATTTCTCCTTCCACAATCACTTCGTACACTGACTCGTACCTCCACTTGTTCACACTCTCTTCTACTAACCACTACTCACCTTCGTTGACCAACACTCCACATCGCTCCTGCTCATCTCTCTCCACACCTCTTCTGTTCACTGTGTTCTCGTGGCCTGCATTCCAACAATGCACCTGTCCGTTGCATGCATTCTGACAGACGCATTCCACCACACTCTCGTACTCAGCTCCTTGGCTTCCCGACACTACACCCATGTCACCTATATCATCCCACCCGGTCAGACTGCCTCATTCATTGCCTCGAGCGCCATCAACACCAATCTCACCCACTCCCTCAATCACTACTCTACACCTCTCTGCCGTTCACATACACGTACGCACGCACGCACGCACAAACACACACACAGCACGCACTCACACGCACTCACACACACACACCTCCACCACCACCACCACCACAAGAATGCTTGCATGACACACGGTCTATCCTCGCCTCATTCAATCTCTGATCAAACACAAAAATTCACAATTGTCGTCTAATCACACAGTCCATGTGAGTCATCCATGTTGACAGGTGTGTTATTGTAGTGATCGGATTGACCACTTCTTAGTGAATACGGACACTGTTCTCACATTCATTGACACTCCTCGTGAAGACAGCCAATGCAACAACAATACCAGTACAAATACAAACACTGTTGGTGTGGTGGAACCTTGTGAAAGATATGTCGTAGAGACGGAGTCGATAAAGACTGATGAGCAGCAATGCACGTGTGCGACGATGCTGCACACATCCAAGAGGTCGATATGCACACATCAGTCTGATTGTCAGTGTGGATCGAGACAAATCTGAATTGAACAGCGAACACAGTGTCCATGTGAAAGCAGTGTGACAAGTTGGTGCGTACTGGTGACGTGTATGATGCGTAAACAGTGTGTACCTGACCGACCGGTCGGCAGATAACACAGTCGTCAAGTTGCAGTGTTTGAGGCAGATGCTGAGCGTGGTGAGAGACGATTGATTGTGGGATCGTGAGCAGTGGTGTGTATTTCTGTCGGCAGAGTGGACAGTGTGAAGGGATGGCTGTTAAAATCGATTAGCAGAGCGTGGTTTCGATCCACGGACCTCTGGGTTATGGGCCCAGCACGCTTCCACTGCGCCACTCTGCTCAATTTCGCCTGACACACACATATCACCACAAACCAATAGCAACAATCACTAACTATAACTCATTCACTCATTCAATCACTCGCGAGCTCGCGAGATCGCTCTCACACGACAATCATTCACTCATCCCTTTATACCATCTATCAATCAGTCAAACGACCGACCAACCAACAAATCTGTCAGTCATTCTCGCCCCTTCTCTCACACACAAACAATACACGTGTCGATACACCACATCGTTCCTCACACATTCTAAACCAATCACTCCGATGACATCCACTCCCCTGTCCATCCTAGTCTCAACAGCCACGTCCTCCTGATGTCGTCTACGACTGATCCGCCCATTCCTACACCTGCATTTCTCCTTCCACAATCACTTCGTACACTGACTCGTACCTCCACTTGTTCACACTCTCTTCTACTAACCACTACTCACCTTCGTTGACCAACACTCCACATCGCTCCTGCTCATCTCTCTCCACACCTCTTCTGTTCACTGTGTTCTCGTGGCCTGCATTCCAACAATGCACCTGTCCGTTGCATGCATTCTGACAGACGCATTCCACCACACTCTCGTACTCAGCTCCTTGGCTTCCCGACACTACACCCATGTCACCTATATCATCCCACCCGGTCAGACTGCCTCATTCATTGCCTCGAGCGCCATCAACACCAATCTCACCCACTCCCTCAATCACTACTCTACACCTCTCTGCCGTTCACATACACGTACGCACGCACGCACGCACGCACGCACAAACACACACACACACCCACACACACACACCTCCACCACCACCACCACCACCACCACAAGAATGCTTGCATGACACACGGTCTATCCTCGCCTCATTCAATCTCTGATCAAACACAAAAATTCACAATTGTCGTCTAATCACACAGTCCATGTGAGTCATCCATGTTGACAGGTGTGTTATTGTAGTGATCGGATTGACCACTTCTTAGTGAATACGGACACTGTTCTCACATTCATTGACACTCCTCGTGAAGACAGCCAATGCAACAACAATACCAGTACAAATACAAACACTGTTGGTGTGGTGGAACCTTGTGAAAGATATGTCGTAGAGACGGAGTCGATAAAGACTGATGAGCAGCAATGCACGTGTGCGACGATGCTGCACACATCCAAGAGGTCGATATGCACACATCAGTCTGATTGTCAGTGTGGATCGAGACAAATCTGAATTGAACAGCGAACACAGTGTCCATGTGAAAGCAGTGTGACAAGTTGGTGCGTACTGGTGACGTGTATGATGCGTAAACAGTGTGTACCTGACCGACCGGTCGGCAGATAACACAGTCGTCAAGTTGCAGTGTTTGAGGCAGATGCTGAGCGTGGTGAGAGACGATTGATTGTGGGATCGTGAGCAGTGGTGTGTATTTCTGTCGGCAGAGTGGACAGTGTGAAGGGATGGCTGTTAAAATCGATTAGCAGAGCGTGGTTTCGATCCACGGACCTCTGGGTTATGGGCCCAGCACGCTTCCACTGCGCCACTCTGCTCAATTTCGCCTGACACACACATATCACCACAAACCAATAGCAACAATCACTAACTATAACTCATTCACTCATTCAATCACTCGCGAGCTCGCGAGATCGCTCTCACACGACAATCATTCACTCATCCCTTTATACCATCTATCAATCAGTCAAACGACCGACCAACCAACAAATCTGTCAGTCATTCTCGCCCCTTCTCTCACACACAAACAATACACGTGTCGATACACCACATCGTTCCTCACACATTCTAAACCAATCACTCCGATGACATCCACTCCCCTGTCCATCCTAGTCTCAACAGCCACGTCCTCCTGATGTCGTCTACGACTGATCCGCCCATTCCTACACCTGCATTTCTCCTTCCACAATCACTTCGTACACTGACTCGTACCTCCACTTGTTCACACTCTCTTCTACTAACCACTACTCACCTTCGTTGACCAACACTCCACATCGCTCCTGCTCATCTCTCTCCACACCTCTTCTGTTCACTGTGTTCTCGTGGCCTGCATTCCAACAATGCACCTGTCCGTTGCATGCATTCTGACAGACGCATTCCACCACACTCTCGTACTCAGCTCCTTGGCTTCCCGACACTACACCCATGTCACCTATATCATCCCACCCGGTCAGACTGCCTCATTCATTGCCTCGAGCGCCATCAACACCAATCTCACCCACTCCCTCAATCACTACTCTACACCTCTCTGCCGTTCACATACACGTACGCACGCACGCACGCACGCACAAACACACACACACACGCACGCACCACACACACACACACACCTCCACCACCACCACCACCACCACCACAAGAATGCTTGCATGACACACGGTCTATCCTCGCCTCATTCAATCTCTGATCAAACACAAAAATTCACAATTGTCGTCTAATCACACAGTCCATGTGAGTCATCCATGTTGACAGGTGTGTTATTGTAGTGATCGGATTGACCACTTCTTAGTGAATACGGACACTGTTCTCACATTCATTGACACTCCTCGTGAAGACAGCCAATGCAACAACAATACCAGTACAAATACAAACACTGTTGGTGTGGTGGAACCTTGTGAAAGATATGTCGTAGAGACGGAGTCGATAAAGACTGATGAGCAGCAATGCACGTGTGCGACGATGCTGCACACATCCAAGAGGTCGATATGCACACATCAGTCTGATTGTCAGTGTGGATCGAGACAAATCTGAATTGAACAGCGAACACAGTGTCCATGTGAAAGCAGTGTGACAAGTTGGTGCGTACTGGTGACGTGTATGATGCGTAAACAGTGTGTACCTGACCGACCGGTCGGCAGATAACACAGTCGTCAAGTTGCAGTGTTTGAGGCAGATGCTGAGCGTGGTGAGAGACGATTGATTGTGGGATCGTGAGCAGTGGTGTGTATTTCTGTCGGCAGAGTGGACAGTGTGAAGGGATGGCTGTTAAAATCGATTAGCAGAGCGTGGTTTCGATCCACGGACCTCTGGGTTATGGGCCCAGCACGCTTCCACTGCGCCACTCTGCTCAATTTCGCCTGACACACACATATCACCACAAACCAATAGCAACAATCACTAACTATAACTCATTCACTCATTCAATCACTCGCGAGCTCGCGAGATCGCTCTCACACGACAATCATTCACTCATCCCTTTATACCATCTATCAATCAGTCAAACGACCGACCAACCAACAAATCTGTCAGTCATTCTCGCCCCTTCTCTCACACACAAACAATACACGTGTCGATACACCACATCGTTCCTCACACATTCTAAACCAATCACTCCGATGACATCCACTCCCCTGTCCATCCTAGTCTCAACAGCCACGTCCTCCTGATGTCGTCTACGACTGATCCGCCCATTCCTACACCTGCATTTCTCCTTCCACAATCACTTCGTACACTGACTCGTACCTCCACTTGTTCACACTCTCTTCTACTAACCACTACTCACCTTCGTTGACCAACACTCCACATCGCTCCTGCTCATCTCTCTCCACACCTCTTCTGTTCACTGTGTTCTCGTGGCCTGCATTCCAACAATGCACCTGTCCGTTGCATGCATTCTGACAGACGCATTCCACCACACTCTCGTACTCAGCTCCTTGGCTTCCCGACACTACACCCATGTCACCTATATCATCCCACCCGGTCAGACTGCCTCATTCATTGCCTCGAGCGCCATCAACACCAATCTCACCCACTCCCTCAATCACTACTCTACACCTCTCTGCCGTTCACATACACGCACGCACGCACGCACGCACAAACACACACACACAGCATGCAGCACACGAGCACGCACTCACACACACACACACACACACACCACCACCACCACCACAAGAATGCTTGCATGACACACGGTCTATCCTCGCCTCATTCAATCTCTGATCAAACACAAAAATTCACAATTGTCGTCTAATCACACAGTCCATGTGAGTCATCCATGTTGACAGGTGTGTTATTGTAGTGATCGGATTGACCACTTCTTAGTGAATACGGACACTGTTCTCACATTCATTGACACTCCTCGTGAAGACAGCCAATGCAACAACAATACCAGTACAAATACAAACACTGTTGGTGTGGTGGAACCTTGTGAAAGATATGTCGTAGAGACGGAGTCGATAAAGACTGATGAGCAGCAATGCACGTGTGCGACGATGCTGCACACATCCAAGAGGTCGATATGCACACATCAGTCTGATTGTCAGTGTGGATCGAGACAAATCTGAATTGAACAGCGAACACAGTGTCCATGTGAAAGCAGTGTGACAAGTTGGTGCGTACTGGTGACGTGTATGATGCGTAAACAGTGTGTACCTGACCGACCGGTCGGCAGATAACACAGTCGTCAAGTTGCAGTGTTTGAGGCAGATGCTGAGCGTGGTGAGAGACGATTGATTGTGGGATCGTGAGCAGTGGTGTGTATTTCTGTCGGCAGAGTGGACAGTGTGAAGGGATGGCTGTTAAAATCGATTAGCAGAGCGTGGTTTCGATCCACGGACCTCTGGGTTATGGGCCCAGCACGCTTCCACTGCGCCACTCTGCTCAATTTCGCCTGACACACACATATCACCACAAACCAATAGCAACAATCACTAACTATAACTCATTCACTCATTCAATCACTCGCGAGCTCGCGAGCTCGCTCTCACACGACAATCATTCACTCATCCCTTTATACCATCTATCAATCAGTCAAACGACCGACCAACCAACAAATCTGTCAGTCATTCTCGCCCCTTCTCTCACACACAAACAATACACGTGTCGATACACCACATCGTTCCTCACACATTCTAAACCAATCACTCCGATGACATCCACTCCCCTGTCCATCCTAGTCTCAACAGCCACGTCCTCCTGATGTCGTCTACGACTGATCCGCCCATTCCTACACCTGCATTTCTCCTTCCACAATCACTTCGTACACTGACTCGTACCTCCACTTGTTCACACTCTCTTCTACTAACCACTACTCACCTTCGTTGACCAACACTCCACATCGCTCCTGCTCATCTCTCTCCACACCTCTTCTGTTCACTGTGTTCTCGTGGCCTGCATTCCAACAATGCACCTGTCCGTTGCATGCATTCTGACAGACGCATTCCACCACACTCTCGTACTCAGCTCCTTGGCTTCCCGACACTACACCCATGTCACCTATATCATCCCACCCGGTCAGACTGCCTCATTCATTGCCTCGAGCGCCATCAACACCAATCTCACCCACTCCCTCAATCACTACTCTACACCTCTCTGCCGTTCACATACACGTACGCACGCACGCACGCACGCACAAACACACACACATGCATGCATGCATGCATGCACGAGCACGCACTCACACACACACACCTCCACCACAAGAATGCTTGCATGACACACGGTCTATCCTCGCCTCATTCAATCTCTGATCAAACACAAAAATTCACAATTGTCGTCTAATCACACAGTCCATGTGAGTCATCCATGTTGACAGGTGTGTTATTGTAGTGATCGGATTGACCGCTTCTTATTGAATAAAGCTGCTCTAGTCACATTTATTAATTGAAATATCGAAACGTCATTTTTCTAATCAAGTGATATTTTCATTTATGGTTTTAATTTTTAATGTGTATTGAATTCTCATTTTGTCTTAGGAGCCATGTTTTTCGGATTTGTGATGTTTTCTTCTGAATAATTTCTATATTTGTATTTATTGGTTTGTTGTGACCGTGTGCTGTTCCCATGCTTTCCTTATACTTATGGTAGAACACGAATTATACAGTGATCCTATCTAGATATTTGAGCACTTTTACGAGTCGCATATATACCCAAATCATTAATGAATACGAAGTCTAAATTAGCATCCAAACGGGTAGGAAAATCTACTACATTTTGGTGACCTGGTGAAGTAAGGAAGCTACAGTCACATGAATTGTAATGACCAAATACAGCTGAAAGTGAATCACTGAAGGCAGTAACAACGAACTCAGTGAATTCATTAGCGAAAACAGATAGCGCAGACGATGTGCAGTCTGTAGTCACTTAGATATTGGTAACACAAACATATTTTTATTTATTCAGATGATTTTGGCGACATCTTAGAGTTAGACAGTAGACGAAGTCATTTGAAAACTTAAAACACACAAAGGAAGACCAACACCAGTTTACATTTACAAACGTAGCTAGTCCGCCGCCACACCTCTTTTTATTTTTTGATCGATCCTGACGATAAATTTTGAAATCACGTTGTGATACTAGGAAGTCCTCCTGTAAATCATTTAACCAAGATTCTTGAATTGTAATGACACCACAATTACGATACATATTTTGACTTAGTAGGAATTGCAGATCGTCCACTTTGTTGATTAGTAATCGGTAGTTAGAATTTGGAAGCTCAGGAATGGACATATGATTAAAGTTCATTCCCTTTAACGCATATTGCCAACCACCACGTTGTCTTATATAGTACTTTTTGAAACGTGTGCAGCGAAAGGTCGTTGTAGCACGTACTATTAGCGTTTGCTTGCAAGCAGGAGCGATCTGAAACACAACACAATAGTCAGGACCGGCAGATGCCACTCAAGTGAGAACACGGCCTAGAATCAAAACAGAGATATATTTAAAATTGAATTACGCGGTTTAAGTACAAAAAGTGAAGTCTATTACAAAATGGTTTACTCATTATCCAACAGGTTTAGCCTGCGCAAGGCCTGTTCTTCTTCTTCTAGTACGTTCACTTTCTGTTGCCCTGACATAAAGAAAACAAACTTGCATTAGTAAAGTCACACGTAATGGTTTTTGATACTGTTACATCGTAGGGTGCCGAGATGCAGCATATATCCGCTTATCTACACTATTATTAGTCTTTGAAACTTCTGTCTCGCGTACTTCCTGATTACTGAACAGAAACAATACAAAAATGATAACTGTATCGCATGCTTGCCACTCGTTAAAATCAGGGGCTCAGCACTTCCGCAGTGGTTGGGTTCTTTGTCGTTGTGATACTGAAGTACCCTAACGGAATCACAGGTTTATGTGGAGTCATCGCTGTCCGTGGCTTGTTTTTTTGCCCATAGTATAGAAAACGGAACTAGTTAAAGGGAAGCATAAGATCCAATTGGAAACAACCGTATAAATTCCCACCAGTATATTCAAGACGTCAAACACGAACTCAAACAAAAACACGGCCAAGGGAGCCCTGCACCGAGCCCACACACCTATGGAATTACTAAATTTTGTTGATCACTCAGTACTTGCTAACAGCCCGTAGCAGCGTGTGAAAGTTAAGAAGGCAATCGAAAAAATAGCTTTCAAAATGGTGGAAATGCGGGATAAAGACGTCAGACGAGCCTTATTTATCTTATTTAACGTCCAATTGCTGAGTGGTGGCTGATTATAACGTATGGAAATCTTTAATAAAGAACAGTGGTACAAAGACAGTAGACTTCTGAGAAAGCGTATAACTTCAGCCAACCTATGTAGACTGCATTAGGGTCAATAAAAAGGCAAACCCCTATTGAAGGTAACTTTTCGATCAACACAGGCTAAGAAAGATATTTTACTGGCACATTAGGGACCGTCAGTTTGTAACAGCTTAGATTGGTTGGTTAAGAGTCGACCCCAAACAACCAAGCATATGCCAAAACAGTATTGCTCAAGTATTCATTCACTTCCTTATTTTTATAAGCGTTATATTCCCTATTATCTTATATTGAATGTTGAGAGCCTTTGTTTGTCTGAACAGATAATCCCACGCTCCACTGTGACTGCGCTAAGATCGAAATAAAGACCTATTCACTACTTGTCTGGTTTCTTCTATCAATAGCACGAGGGTTACTTAAGGCACGAAAGTGGTGAGCCCTTTTTGAACACAAATTTAACCTCATTTCTGTTATTAACATTTTTTTTACTTAATCGTAAAAGTAGACCTGATTATCCGTAAACTAATTTGAGTATATAACTAGTTTATTCCGTATTATCTTAAGTTATTCGTGTTATAGTAACCATTTTTCGTGCTAACTTTATTGCTATATTTGTCACATACCTCATGTCAGACTCAATAGAAACCCATAATCTGGAGGATTTGTCACCAGTGGAGATAGACACTGTTATGACTACGAAATCCCGACTTCCAGAATTTGATCGTAGTGATCCTGAGTTGTGGTTTGCTCAACTAGAGCATTATTTCACGAGACACAATATCAAATCTGAAGGGATTCGCTATAGAGACTTGTGTTCTATCCTTCCTCCTTCAGTCGCCAAAGAAGTCCGTGACTTGATTTTAAGTCCACCATCACCACAACCATACACCATCTTAAGACGAGAGATAATGAACCGTTTATCATTATCAGATAGTCAAAGAATCCAAAGACTTTTTCAAGGTGAAACACTAGGTGATCGGTCGCCGTCACAGTTTTTACGTCACCTCCAAGTCTTAGTGGGTGATAACACAGTGGGTGAAGCAGTCCTAAAACAAGGATGGATACAAGCTCTCCCATGCTACGTCCAACACTGTTTGGATGCACAAGATCCTGAAACCTCATTATCTCATTTAGCGCGTATAGCCGACAGAATAATGGAAAGAGGTCCTCCAACTGGATCAGGCACAATAAATCACACACAAAAAGTAGAATCAGCAAAAGACCCCGTAATAGAAGGACTCATTGCGAGTGTTAAGAGTCTCACTGAGGCTGTCACCAGAATGCAAATGGGTCATAGAAACAGGAGCAGGTCACCACAACGACCACGATCCAAGTCACAAAACAGGTCACAAATGTCCAGACAATCTGGGCAGTTTTGTTGGTACCACTGGAAGTTTGGTGTCAACTCAACCAAGTGCATGCAACCATGCGCCTGGCCTAAGCATAATTCTAAGACAGCGGGAAACGAGTAACCCCTCCCCAGGTCGCGACGACTGAGGAGGGGCGCCTAAACAGTCGCTTGTTTTATGTTAGAGACAGAAACTCTGGCTTGAATTTCTTGGTGGATACTGGCGCTGCTCTTAGCATCATCCCTCAAAATAAAACTGAGATTAGTCGAGAAACATCATCAATTACACTTCAAGCTGCAAATAAAACTAAAATTGCGACATTTGGGCAGAAAACTTTAACCCTAGATTTGGGGTTCAGGAGGCAATTCCCTTGGGTTTTCACGGTAGCCGACTTAGATCTGGCAATACTGGGGATGGACTTTCTAGAGAGATACGAATTTCTAGTTGACACCAAGAAACGGCGATTAACACTAAAAGAAACTTCGTATTACACAAAAGGCAAAGAAAGTCACATCAGCTCTCTTAACTTGATTCAAACTCCCCAGTAACAACAGCGAAATTCCAAGATATACTCGCGGAATTTCCAAACTTAACTAAACCAAACCCACAGCCTTCTAAAGACAAACTAAAAGTAAGTCACACTATCAAAACCGAAGGTGCACCGGTGTTTGCAAAACCCAGGAGACTAGCACCAGATAAGCTCAAAATCGCTAGGGCCGAGTTTGATTATATGCTACAATTGGGTATTATCCGTCCCTCTGATAGTCAATGGGCATCCCCTTTGCATATGGTCCCAAAGAAGAATGAAGGTGACTGGCGACCGTGCGGGGATTACAGAGCCCTAAACCGTCAAACCGTACCAGATAGGTACCCAATACCTCATATCCAAGATTTCACAAACGGTTTACAGGGTATGAACATATTCACTAAAATTGACTTAGTCAGGGCATATCACAATATCCCGGTGGCTGATGAAGATATTCCCAAGACAGCTATTACTACACCCTTTGGCTTATTCGAGTTTGTACGCATGCCATTCGGCCTGAGAAATGCGGCACAGACATTTCAAAGATTCATAGATAACCTACTTCGAGATATGCCATTTGCGCAGGGGTATATAGACGACTTGTTAATTGCCAGCCCCGATTTGCAATCACACGAACAGCATGTACAAGCAGTGTTGAAAAGACTGGATGAACATGGAATAAACATACATCAAAGTAAGTGTGTTTTCGGTGTTCAAACTTTAGAATTTCTCGGTCACACAATAAGCCCAGAAGGGATTAAACCTATCAAAAAAGAAGTGGATACCATCAAACAATACCCCGTACCTAGTTCTCTAACACAACTGAGAAGTTTTCTAGGCCTAATTAACTTTTATCGCAGATTCATACCAGGTTGTGCACAATTAATGCAACCTTTGACAGATTCACTTAAAGGAAAACCAAAAGAATTCAAACTGTCTTCTGACGCCATCGAAGCTATTAAACAGCTTAAAGATAAACTGGCTCAAGCAACTACGTTGATATATCCGAATTCTCTTTCCCCACTTGCTTTGATGGTGGATGCTTCAGATAAAGCAGTAGGCGGTACCCTTAACCAACTGGTTAAAAACGCCTGGAAACCAATTGCTTTCTTCTCGAAAAGACTCGCTCCAGCCGAAACAAGGTATTCTACCTTCGGGCGAGAACTTCTTGCAATCTACCTGACCATTAAACACTTCCGACACATGTTAGAAGGTAGGGAATTTATAGTCTTTACGGATCACAAACCACTGACGAATGCATTAAAAGCGAGAGCCGATAAATACTCACCTCGAGAAGTCCGACACCTTGACTATATATCACAGTTCACAAGCGATATCCGACATGTCAAAGGTCAGGACAATCAGGCGGCAGATGCTTTATCCAGACTAGAAATGAACGTGCTACAGCAGTCTACAGTAAACTTCGAGACGTTGAGACACGAACAAGAGCAGGACCTAGAATTACAAAACCTACTTAAAACAAACAATTCAAGTCTTAATTTAAAACAATTCCCATCACCTATCGATGGTATTCTAATTTATTGTGACACGACCAAGGCAATGCCGCGACCTTTCGTTCCCAAAAATATGCGAAAGTTGATATATAATAACTTTCATTCTTTGTCTCATCCTGGCGCGAAAGCTTCAACAAAACTAATCAATGCCAGATATATATGGCCGAATTTACAGAAGGATGTACACAAATGGGTTAGAGAGTGTTCAGCATGTCAACAATCAAAGATTAATCGTCACACAAATTCACCCATAGGTGTTTTCTCGCAACCAGATGCACGTTTTGCCCATGTGCATATCGACTTGGTAGGTCCTTTACCACGTTCAAACGGTTTTAATTATCTTTTTACATGCATAGATCGATTTACCAGATTCCCTATAGCCATCCCGATAGCGGACATCACAGCGGAAACAGTAGCCAAAGTTTTCATGCAGAACTGGGTAACCATTTTTGGTACACCCATAACAATAACGACGGATAGAGGAGCGCAATTCGAATCCGAACTATTTAATAACTTGGCTAAACTTCTAGGCTCCAATAGGATACGCTGCACTGCATATCATCCTCAGGCTAATGGGATGGTAGAACGTTTTCACCGTCAGCTAAAAACCGCCCTTATATCTCACTCAAACCCCAATCAGTGGACAGAATTCCTACCATTAGTTATGTTGGGAATACGAACATCTGTCAAAACTGACGCACAGTGTTCAGCTGCGGAACTGGTTTTCGGAACAACTCTGAGACTACCCGGTGAATTTGTTAACCCTAATACTAACAGTCAAAAACTTAATTTAGAAAATTATGTAGATCAACTACGGGACCACATGTCTAAAATTAAGCCGATTAATACTCGTGAACAATCGCGCGCCGTATATATACCTAAAGACCTAAGCAATTGCACGCACGTCTGGATAAGATGTGACAAAATAAAAGCACCACTCAGTCCTCCATTTGAAGGTCCTTTCAAAGTCGTCTCAAGAAAATCTAAATATTTCGTGATAGAAAAACATGGAAACATCGACACAGTAAGTATTGATAGGCTAAAGCCGGCTTATCTAGATCATGAACCACCATACGTGTTGTTAGATCGTTTAACTGACAAATCCATTACGGAATCAAAATGTAAAGATGATAAATCTTTACAAATGACTAAAACGGTTCGCTGGGCACATCCGATCAGTCAGTCAAGGATGTTGACAATTTCGGCTGCAGGATAAAATCTAATCACGTAGCTAATCAGACCCTGCATTTACTTAAAAATATTTTTTTCCCTCATTCCGCCTCACCTACAACTCCCCAGACCTTTTACCTTTGATATATAAGTGTTATGTTAATAATTTTTTTAAAAAAATACTGGACACATAAGCTAGGTATTCCGCAACGATGGCTGAGGATTTTAATCAAACTCATACAACTAACATTGGCAAATACAAAGAATTCAAAAAGCAACCCAGGCAAGTTTTATAATTTCTTATTCTGGTTATTTAACTATGTTGGCTGTACTTCTTATATATCTATATACATTTTTCACGTAGACTGGCTATACATATATACCATATGAACTACTTCTAAAAGTTTTCGGTTGAGGATATGTTTAGTGGCTTGATACGATCAATACTACTATTAATAAGTGGTTTTCTAGACAAAACATTTTGGATTAAACCGTGGTCAAGTACTTATTAAGGTTCTCATCATTTTTTTTCCTATTTAGGAAACTTATGCAATAACTTAACCAGTTCTCCTTCAGCATGCTTTTTAGTGTGATCATATAACCCATATTTATCGGCAACATTCAGATTTTTTTTAATTTCTGACATTTAAGAATCAATAACTGTGAAAATATAGTACAGTGCGTTACTGTAAGGTTACTATGTTAGCCGCATTGATTCCACATACCTAATTCTAAACACAACTTATAAGGGAACTGTTTAGTAATCATAACATTGAACTGACGATATGAATATCACGGCTATGCTAGCATTAAACCAATTATTATAAGTGGCCCATACAAAGTCGTGGAACTTAACACTACCGTTATAAAAAAGACATTTTATGTCAATAACTGATATATATATATATACATATAACGTAAAATGGAAATTTACTAAACTTGTTTTTTTTTTCTATAGTAATAATATTAATGTAAACAAAGAACTTATACTTTTCCAATATGGCACTTTGATATATCAATCTGTCCTCTTGTCATTTTTTCTCTCATATGTGCGCGACTTACGGGCAACAAACATCGCATTGAAGGTGGGTCTGGTGAACAAAAACGCAGGCGCCACACGCACTCGAACCTCTGCCCTCCTGAATGCTAGACCGCGTGCTTAGCCGTTAAGCCACATCAGACCACGGAGGAAGTGACTTCAATATTTTCTTACACCAATTAATCACTCATAATACTAATGAGTAATAGGACTTACACACTTCTGAGGTGCAAACCAATTCGTTACTTGGATGAATCGACGATATATTGCTTCAATATATCATGCATACCTAAATCAAACAAGAAAAGGGTATTTGACACAACTGTACTTGATCCGCATACTCTACCCAGTTTTTTTGCTTCTTAACCGTATATTCTTTTCCGTTTCGTGGAGTATTCTGATGCACCCTTGGTTACGCACCTAGTTATAAAACGAGGTCATCACAGGCTCAAGGTCACGCGTTTGATCGATTTTGTTAAAGAGTCCAACTTCTAGCAAGTTCACCCTTTTACATATATGCATTACAAAAGAGTTTTTTTTTCATGGTTTTTCGTGCACAAGATATCTACACTATGTCTATTCTCTTCCAGAATACCAATCCGTTCTGGAGACCAAGCACTTACATGGAACCGAACAATTATCAATTACATTTATGTATTTCCATTTTGTATCTTATTATTTTATGCAGGCAGTGGAGCAGTTCTTCAGGTTTGCTTGATTTTCACCATTACCTTTGAAGTAGATTCTTCTTTACTTTTTACTTGAGGGCGACTCAAGAGGCAGGTGAGTAAACACCTGATAGTCGGTCTGAGCATGGAAAAATCGTACCTCACCAACATGGTGTTGGGTAGCTCACTCGCGGCACTTCCTCAGATATTCTTATTCCACATTCTCGCACTTTCTCTTGAAAGCACGCAGCAAACCGTCAGCGATAGTTGCAGAAGAGATCACATGCTACAAAATAAGATGACAAGCTAGTAAATGAAGAGACATCCATGCACTATCGTTGACAGCGTTAGTCGTCACTGATTATAAGTCAAATAATGAGCGAGTTGATAATTTTCCCTTGGGATGAGAAATAGAACTAAGGTGTTTTCGATAGATAGGTTAATCGAACCGACGTTCCTATGGAAGTCGATTCTAGGGGGAAGCTAATGTAACAGCTTAGATTGGTTGGTTAAGAGTCGACCCCAAACAACCAAGCATATGCCAAAACGGTATTGCTCAAGTATTCATTCACTTCCTTATTTTTTATAAGCGTTATATTCCCTACTATCTTATATTGAATGTTGAGAGCCTTTGTTTGTCTGAACAGATAATCCCACGCTCCACTGTGACTGCGCTAAGATCGAAATAAAGACCTATTCACTACTTGTCTGGTTTCTTCTGTCAATAGCACGAGGGTTACCTATAGGCACGAAAAGTTAACCGGTCCTCTCATATCTCGGTTGGGCTAAAGCCATAATAATGAACTAATGATTCCTTTATACTTGTTGAATGCTTGATTTCGAATTCCAAATACTGTACATTCGTTTGTGATTATCTAATACTTCTTGATTCGATTAAATTATTTCTGGGATTCTTAGTATATACTATAATTCAAATACTCCTAATTATCATAGGGTACCAGGTGATTATACAAACCGTCAAGTGCCTCTATAACAACGTAATGAAAATTAGGAGGAAAATGGAAGGAATCGGAAACGTTTAGTTTCTAAAAGTTCTGAAGATCATGGCCCTAGCTGAAACATGGCTCTTCCTTGACATCATGGGTGAAAAAACGAGCGTGCAAGGCATAACACTTTTCAGATACACAAAAGTGCACAAAAAAGAGGTGGAGTGGCAATGTAGATTAGCAATCACTTCAAAGCCATAGCACCCCACTATCAAATTAATCGAGCCGGCAAACACATGCTTGTGTTGCTCAAATGTGTATGGAATAAAGTAGTAGATCGGAGAAGTATGCCGGTCCTCAAAAGTTTCTAACGCCCAATAAGATGAGATAAAATGGCTGGGTTTTGATCGATCATTACTTGCAGATTTCAACACCCCATCCCAAAACCTCAACAAGTAAGACACCCCCCACAAGGTAGTTCCATAAGCGACCAGTCACAATTAGTGGAAGTTCAGGACCGACATTATATGCGGTTGGCGCCATGGGACGGGATAGAGATGAAAAACCCACAAACAAGTATTCGCCTATGGATCACCATCTTCCTATTGAACCACTTGTGTCTGATGCATGTCTCAAAAATTATCACGGTTATCACTACCAAAAACAAAAAATCTCTTCTCATGTTTCCTATTATTATCTTCGTTTCCCTTCTTGTTTTCTCACTTCCGTCTTCTTACACATTACCAATAGATTAACTTACTTATCATTCTTGAAAAAATCGCCTTCTCTTTCACCTTAATTATCACTTTATAATTTCCACTTTGCAGTCAGCCAACCTCCTACCTTGCAATAGCTGATGGTATCCGAAAACTCTGCTAACTTGAGACAAACGCACTCACTCAACTACGATATACAAATCCACAAGTAATTACCAAACGGACTAAAATTAGTGCATTCGAAAGGACAGACTACCACTCACTGGATATTATCAAATACCTAGGACCGTACTGAAACAACAAGAAACACCCCAAAGAAACCGATCTGTTTATACGAGCTCATGAGGAAGATATTGAAGACAGTGGAGATCAAGATGCTATTGTATATTAAAGCGCGAAAGTGTGTCTGTAGGTCATTGTATATTTTTGACAGTCGAGGTCATATAGCTGATTACTTACTTCTCTGGCCAAGAAAAGGTATTATTTTAGATAAAGCGTCAGAATCTAAAAAATGGAAATACCATAGGTTCTCTTGAGGTTCATGAATTTTTATTACCTACCCAGTCACTAACTCTGAGTCTATATAAAGAAATTAACAAGTTTGTAAACATAAACATGCCTTCACCTGGTACGAATTATTTATATATCTGGGTTCCAGCTTTTTGGTGTCGTCTTTTGTGGCTCTTTATTATGATGGCCATGTCCATTTAGGTATTTGGTTTTTGATTACAAATGTACCCACCTGAGTTTCTCTTTTATAACTCCATTTCTGTGGACGCAACGAATTTAATTGTTATATATTAACCGAAATACATTACATATGGGTCAAGCCGTGCTATGGTTTCATCCTCATTTTAAGGGCTTGCACATTACAAGCGTAAGCCAGTGAACACTTAAGACAGTTACAAGATTTTGTCAGTTTCCAGTTGTAACAGACCTGCCCTTAACCATGTGATGGCAACGTGCAGTAGTGACACTATCCTTACAAGCATATATATATATATAATATTGATTCCAGGAACTTGGTAATATAACTTTCATGAATTGTTCGTCCTGTGTATGTATAGGATAATTTTATATATCATTACAAACTAAGGACTCCATTGGAAGCATACGTATCAACTCATTTTTTGTCACCATTCAGTAAATAATGTTTCTTTTCCTTTTCTCACAGTAAGTTGGTAATGTCTCGTTCTCTGGTTATATTGAAAGATATCAAAAATTGGAATATCTTCAGTGGGTTGTGTATACGTCGACCCGCAGTTATTGCACCAGAATTAAAACCACTTGAGAAACAAGTAGCCAACTTAATTGAAAAGGTCGACTTTGAGAGAAGCCACTTGTCGGCACATGAATTAAGACATGAAATTGAAACCAAAAGAATTGCTAATGCCCTTTCAAATGGAATAAGTAATAATGCACAAGAATCACTTATAACTGCTCGTGAAGCGGAAATAATGTGGGAGTTAGAAGCTGAGCAGTATAAGCCAGCAGAAAGATTGACAGGTATGTTTTTTTGTCAGAATATTTTATTTCTGACTCAATCGTTTTTACTGAAAAAGATCCCTTGTTTTTAAGGTTTGTTGATAAAAAGTTGATCTTATTTAACTTTTGATTCTAGATCTGTCCACACCACGTAATATATCTCTTATAATTAGAATATTTCTGTTTTTATAGCGAATCATAAATCACTTAGAGAAAGCTTACTTATAGTGAATATTTCTTAAACAACTTGTATTCGTAGAACTGAATTTTCTTTTAACATTTAGAGGCATTTCGACGTATATGCACTCAATTAACACCCAAAAAGAATATTAGCTCGTGTTGGAGGTACATTTGTTCCTTGGAAAACGTTGTTAACAATATTCACTAATAATTATGAACACGTCAAAGGAATAATTCTTCCAATAAGGTCAAGTTGGAGTACAAGAACACACCGAAATAAGGTTGTCGATCCAAACCCCAGAATAGGAGGATTAGTAACAACATCATTACTAGTAAAAAAAACTATTTATAGAAAAAACGCAAGGTGTAGGGAGACTTCGTGGCTCGGGTTCGAAAGTCAGTCAGCTACAACGTAGGACCAGACACATATATGCATCGGTCCATGTTGTCCAAGTTGCATTAACTCAATAAGATGAACACCGGATTCATGGAAGTAGTTAATTCAATGATGGTAATATATAAAAGAAGGATTGAATATAAGGATATAGTACAGGAAGAAAGAATTAGTACTTAGAAGGATATGAAGCGACTTTAATCTCATAGTTTAAGGGAAGACAGAGAGTGTATACATCTATGCCATTGTGATGGATTCTGAGCCATGTCACCAAGAATCTCCAACCATTGGTTACGATAGCCACCCGGACCCCAACCCAGTAGTCCGCATCTACCAACATGGCTCGAAAGTTTTTAAATAACCAGTCTTAACTGTTTTGGAGCAGATATCAACTCATCGACTTCTATGTTAAAAAAATATTTTGGGATTTACTAACACTTGCAGTCAAATGAAAGCAACAGTTTATGTAAAATACTATAACCTACACCTCATCTACAATTGATGTATATACAATTACCACCGTTTAGACTGTCATGTTTAAATAAATCATCAAACTAATCACCTTCAGCTAAGTATTCGTAAAGTATGTGACAACTTTTAACTTTTATGAAGGTAAACGAAAATTGATTCCAATAAAACTACACTTGAAGAACCAATTGTACAAATCTTATCCTTAATGGGTATAAATTGGTTCTTAAAACTGTTGGAAGCGGCTCAGTTATTAAAGGATGAGGGACAGGCAGCACCTCTTCTCCGTTCAAAAGGAAGAGTAGTTATATTAAGGCCATATTTGCCAGTGCACCCCAACTTCTTCAATAGGGTCTTAAGTGTTATGCAGTCGAATGTCTTGGAACTTATCACATGTCTCAAAACAGAGATTCGTAACGGTAGTACTGTAGTTTTATTTCATTTTCCATTTAAACGGTTTAATAGTGGCTAAATTTCATGATGTTAAGTTGTTCCTTTGGAGTTAAACAGCGTTAAAATTCGAAGTAATCGTTTTTAACTATTCCTGAATATAATATTACTGCGTGGAATTGATTTCAGATGGTCCCTCCCATCTTATGAACGAGTATCTGTAGCCCAATGTGGTTGTGAGAGCTACAACTGTTCTCACTGACGTTCAATGAATAATGATTTAATGCTTCATTCTAGTAATTTCTTCTATCAGAAATCATTTTTTCACTTGATGTCTTTTAGAAAATGATAAATCTGTAAATTTAAAGTCCGCCTGGCGTGCGTTAGATAAATCTTTGTACTTGTTAGTCCAATCCCCGAAAAATGTATCTAGTGGATGGAATCTTCCAACTGCACCAGTATCCGATGGAAAAAATTTAAGACAGGTAACTATATTGATGTATCCGGTTATAAAAACGTTCATATATAGTATTCTAATACTTGATAATGTAGCCAGTGTATCGTCAAAATACATAGCATTTTTCCTAGTACTGGTAACATCTATTAAGATCACCGTACAATCTGCTAAGATTGCCATAAAATATCAATTTTTATGTTTCCTTAAGTTCATACACTCCATACTAAAAGTATATGGTGACTTGAAAATACGTGTTAAACTTAGCTACTCGTTAATAGGTTCTTCAAACCTTTAGTACGCAGAATCATGTTTTTATAGAGTTATGTATAAGGTATGTATACAGAATATTTGCACTATTTGTTTTTGTTTTCATGGAAACAACAAAAGCTTTCCTATACAGGATGATATTCCTTTCCTTCTTATTGTATATGGTGGTGTGAATACGGTTTAGCTGTTATTGTGTAGTAATAAGTGATATTAGGTTTGCGCAATCAACAATGTAGTGTGTAATATCGTGAGGCTCAATTATGATTCAGAAGTTAACATTATTAGATAATACTTACTTTAATAACACAACTATCTGCAAAATATTTAACACAAAAATTAATTTGATTAAAGCAAGAACAGGTGTAGCAGAATAAAGTGAAATCAGTTATTTTGTCAGCTGCTTACAACTTAGAAGCAATAATTATTATAAATTCACTTGGTGTAGTTTGCTTGTATTTTCCCATTGTTGTTTAGGACTGCAATTGATCAGTCTCTTATTGGCATATGTGCATTCTGTGCGGATTGCCTCGATTATTACCTCAAGTCACAAGCATGATGTACAGAATTGATGGTGGCTAGCAGTGAAATCCATGACGCACATATCCTCCTATTTAGGACTCATCAGCTGGATGTACCTGAATCCCAGAGTTGATGCTCACTCGAGGCAATCCTCATTAGACGTACATATGCTAATAAGAGACTGATCAGTTGCAGTCCTAAACAACAATGCGAAGATACAAGCAAACAAAAATAAGTGAAGTTAAACTTCACACCATTGCAAAAGCAAGTGGCTATCAAGACTCAGTAGGTAAATGGATAATGCGATGGCGTCTAAAGCGAACGGCACTGGGTTCGAGTCCCGGAGTGGGCGTCAACTCTGGGATGCAGGTACATTCAGCTGACGAGTCCCAAATAGAACGGGACGTGCGTCCTAGATTCCACTGCTAACCACTATCCATCTTTGCCTAATAATTATTATGATTTATAGCAATGTGCATACTTTATATAATCAAATAGATCATAGTAGAATACCAACAACAGTTATAAAGAGAAACCATATAGTGGTGAAGTGAATGAATATTTACCAACTAAAACCTCCAGAATAAATTCTTTCTTAAACACGTGGAGGTACGTTCCTAGAGCACGTATATAAAATTTTGATAGAGTGACACAATTGGATGAGTAGAGCTCGAAAAAAAACAACATTGAGAAAAGAATCTGTTATTACGAATACGAACTAAGATATTACGCAATCGGATAGCAGAAACTTGAAGTTACCAGAGTAGTGATAGATTGACAACGGTTTCCTTTTGAATATATATATATATATGGCTTTTCTATAGCGATGACCCTTCGGTAACGTCGTAAATCCAAATCTGTCTAAGTATTTATTATTTTTGAAAGATTTTAAAATATCTAACCATGGCATTGTTGAAAATACGTTGACCTTTCGATCTTTATTTTTTGTGGAATATACTTGGAGATTCGATCATGAATTCTTTCTGTTCTTTCAAAGTAAATGCTCTGGCATGAGCTGGCGAACTGGTAAGTGCAATCGGACGTAGCCGGAAGTGGGATTTGCCCACTTTTGTCCTCCTCAATGTGCTATTTGTTTGATACATAGAAAATAGTTTTGCGGCTGGGCACGTCCTCTTCAGTGGAGCATTTAGTCTAGAATTAATCATGCTCGCTTTTTTATCACCTTTCAAACTGAGTTGTAAGAAGGTTGACTTTTTTTCGACTGTGGTAAATTTCACTCCCTGTTTTCCTATAATTACTGATGAACTTTTGTGGATAATCATTATTTCGCAGACATTTTTCAACCATAGTTAATTTTTCAGTCTTCCCTTCTCAATATAGTTTCAATAGTGTTTTAACCAAAACCTTGTAGTTTATTGGACAAAAACTATTGAAATTCAAGTAAAACCTACTTCAAGTATCTTTTCGATGAATAAATCTTTCTATATGACCATTTGAATTGTGCTGAATACCAATATCAAGAAGATAAAATTTACCATCATATTCATGCACCATTGTAAATTATACAAAAAACAATATTGTTTATAATGAAAAAGTGAATTTTGTAGGTCATTTGTACCAATTTCAGTATTTATAACTTAATTATTTTGTCTACCAATATCATCTGAAAGAAATCACTACTATTCTCATTTTAAATTTCATTCACTTTTGTCCCTTTCCAGGTCGCTGATTCTATAGCAACAAGTTTATTACCACCAAGAGCTAAATGGTGTATATTTGGCAATACACCAGTTGCTGTTTGGTTGACTAGAGATAGAAATAAAGAAGATACTGGCACACAGGTAAGTATATATTTACTAAGTACTAATAGGTTTTTGTTTGTTTTTCAAAAATAGTAGAAATCATCTAGTTGGGTGGTTTTCAGAGATCTATTTGATTTTTAGAGGAAGTTTGTTTTTATCATAGGCTGACATTTGGAGGATCATTGAGATCTAGTTGTTTCGTCATGGTTTGAAACTTTGGATATTCTGAACTGAATGGTTAACTCGTGAAGCTTTCATTCTTTCTAGACATTATCTCTACCATACCCTCTGCTTTGTAGTGATCAGGCTTGTATATCCGTATTGCTAAATCAAACTATATTATTACTATTATTATTAATGGCTTTATTCAATATTATCTTCTTGGTACAATATAGAATTCTCAGCACAGGATATTGGTTTCTTCAAGTTCTACCAGTTCCAAAAGTAGAGCTGAAGACAACTCAAAGTCTGAGGGCAAAGGTGTACTGCCAGCTGTATAGAAATATGACATCTGCAGGTTCGTGGACACGGTGAGTCCACCTAGGGGAGTTGGACAACCCTGATTCCAAATCAATGGTGCACATGGGCTCCAGTATCCTGAAGGAACAAATGGCGTATGAACTAATCGTTGGTCACCGGCTACCATAGGACTGCATCTCCTTACGATGCTCCACTGCTTTGTGGATCAGAACTTCAGGTCGAAGGCTCCGTGTGTGGCCCCTAAGAAAACCACCTGCTTCGGTTTGGGCACCAGGGCAGTATCACAGCCCTCACATATATCGAATGAGATTTTTGTGGCGCATATGCATTCGGTGCCTCCTTGTACCAATGTTTATGTGTCTAAATAAATAGACTAGTGTAAGCGATCCAGTGTCGTATGTATTATGATTTATTGTGGTATGTGCTACTGATATCGATAGATATAAGTAGTATGTATCACCAATCGAAATTTAAATGCCTAAAGGCAGAAGATCGAAGGAAAGAGTACGAGAACAGAGAATGATTAGTGTGGAAACGTAGGAATAATCAAATCTGAGACGACTGATTGACATTTCGCAAATAAAGTATTTACTGTATGGTTTTTTTTGCAATTTTGTGTTCAAATTACATTCGATTGTCCCCACCTGTGTTTTCGTTCAGAACAATGTGAGATGATTAGAAGAGGTGTGTCGCATATATATTTGGTGCCGCCTTGTACCAATATCCATGTATTCAAATAAATAAATGATAATAAAAATGACATCTGCAATGATGATGCCTCTCAACAACGGGTAAAGATTGTCAATGTTAGAAAATAACACACCTAGCCTAGTACAGATTTCTGTTGACAGAACAACATATTACCAATCATAATGATATTCATATATTCTCTTTCTGTTTATTTTTATAGGTATACTTTTTCAATGTCTACGTTGATAGACATTGGCATGGTGAAGATTTAATTATAAATAATGATTTCAATATTAATAATTTTGCATGGATACCAAGAACTGAATTTAAAAAATTTATTCAACCAAAAACACTTTTAAAAACTTTAAAATCATTCGCTATTGACTATTGAATTCTTTATTTATTCTCTCTCGTCATTGTACAGAAATGAAATTGTTGTAAATAACTTTTTTTTTCTTCTCTACTTCAAATAAAGTTATATTAATGAATGACTTGATATAAGTTTGTACGTTAAGTGGAATTATAAGACAAATTGTCTAAATGACATTGAAGTTAATGAAATTGCAAATTGGATTAAGTGTTTGGTTGAAGATTAACATCATAGGTACAAGAAGGCACCAAATATATATGCGCCACACAAGTCACTTGATTTGTGTATGGGCTGTGATACTGTCCGAGAGCCCATACAAAAAGTAGGTGGTTTTCCTAGGGAGGGGACTCCCGGAGCTTTTGACCTAAAAGTCTGATCCACAGGGCAGTGGAGCAGCATTAGGAGATATAGTCCCATGGTAGTTGGTGACCAACGATACGTTCATAAGCCATTAGTCTCCTTAGGATCCTGGAGCCCATGTCCACCATTTGTTTGAAATCAGGGTTTTCCAGCTCTCCTAGATGGATCCTCCATATCCACCAACCCTGTTAAAGCGCCGAACATTTGTTTTCCGTTCTCTCTATTCCGCAAACAGCATCCCCTTCCCGAGAAGACAGTGAGTAGGACTTCCCTGGTAGTAGCTGTATACGTGTGGTCATGTGAGAGCATTTCGAGAGGACTGTCAAGAAATATCAAAATCGGAATCTGCAATACGGATGTCAAGACAGTTCTACTGTATGGAGCTGAAACTGGGATAACTATCACAACCATAATCAAAAAGATACGAGTAGTTACAATTAATGTCCGTTAAACGAATCACAGAGGAATCAGTTTGACTAATATAGTGTCTAAAATATTAGCCTCAATAATACTTCGACGCCTAACTAAAGCTCGTGAAGAGCAGACTAGAGAAAACCAGGCTGGTTTTCGACCTGGACGTGGTTGTATAGATCAGATATTCACACTACGTCAGGTTCTAGAACAGAGACACACATTCAGACGCCCCACAATGGTAGTATTTCTCGACCTTAAGGCGGCATTCGACTCGTTGATCGTGAGGTTCTATGGCAGTGTTTGTCACTGAAAGGAGTACCAAAAAAGTACATTAACCTTATAAAGGCTCTCTACTCGAACACAACTGGTAGAGTGAGAGCTTATGGCGAACTGTCATCAGAATTGATCACCTCAAGTGGTGTTCGTCAGGGCTGTCCACTCTCCCCATTCTTGTTCAACTTTGTCTTGACGTACTTTTAGAGATAACACTCTCCTCATCTAAATTTACAGGGGTTGAACTTCTACCAGGAGGTTCACTTGTTGACTTAGAATATGCTGATGACATAGTTTTATTTGGTGAAGACGCTGACAAAATGCAGAGTCTTCTGACCACTCTAAGCAACAATGCAAGCATGTTCGGGATGCGATTCTCTCCCTCGAAATGCAAAATGTTGCTTCAGGATTGGGTTACATCGACACCCGAACTAGTGATAGGGAGTGAAGTAGTTGAGTGTGTCGACCGCTTCACTTATCTTGGAAGTCTCATCAGCCCTTGTGGTTTGGTGTGTGACGAAATCTCAGCACGGATACAGAAGGCTCGACTAGCTTTTGCCAACTTGCGTCATTTATGGCGTAGGCGAGATATCCGTCTATCAACCAAAGGACGTGTTTACTGCGCAGCAGTTCGTTCCGTCCTACTTTATGGCAGTGAAACATGGCCGGTAAGAGTAGAGGATATCCGTAGGTTACTAGTATTTGATCATAGGTGTCTTCGAAACATTGCTCATATATCATGGGACCATCGAGTAAGTAACACAGTTGTTAGGAAACGGGTACTAGGTAAGGATGGCAAATCAATTGATGACGTAGTGAAACTTCATCAGTTGAGATGGCTGGGACACGTGTTACGTATGCCCAACGACCGACTGCCTCGACGTGCTATGTTCAGTGGTATAGGAGTAGGTTGGAAGAAAGCTAGGGGCGGCCAAACCAAAACATGGCACAAGTCCATGAAGTCACTGACAAGTGAACTGAGTCATGTTGATAGGTGTAGACTACCTGGTTGGGGACCGCGAGATGACAGCAACCGATGGTTAGAGACCCTGAATGACATGGCTCAAAACCGTTTGCAATGGCGCAGGTGCATCCACTCTCTGTGTTCTCCCAAACTCTAATCTTCTGAATTCTTCATGTCCCTTTTTTCCTCTTTCCAAATTTCTTTCACTGGATTATACTCTTTAAATAACATCTCCAAACCCTAATCTTCCCGATTACTGCTTATACTCTTGCTACCTCTACCACTACGGGATTTGAATCGACCACTGCATCTCTGTGCTAATGTGGTGTGGCAACTCGAACTGATGTACGTACGTACGAAGTTCTACGTTGTTACTGACTGACTGACTGAAACGAATACCACCAGCAACAGACAGCTGTGGGAGAGAACAAACCGACTTCCATCTGAAGAGGAAATTAGGAAAAGATGATGGAAGTGGGTGGGACATACATTACGGAAATCACCAAACTGTATCACGAAGCAAGCGTTTACCTGGAATCCCGAAGAACACGCTACGTCGGTAATTGGAAACAGACATCAAAAGGATGAATAGCAACCAAAAAGGATTGTCCATGACAGAGTTGGATGGAGAGTGCTGGTGAATGGCCTACGCTCCTCGACGAGGGGTAACAGGCTTAATCAAGCAAGTCAATTCAAGTTGTATATATATTGGGACGGAAACTGATATAAATTGTAGTGCTGAATATTAATAACAGGAAATTGTACAAATACAAAGTGACGAAAAAAAGCCCCACTCCACCAATATTTATGGAAAGTAAGATCGATTATATCAATTTAATTGGTGCAATAATTACAAATATGTACAATTACATTTCTCTGAAAAAAAAACTGAATATGTACAAAATATAGCTTCAGAATTGGGATTGTTTAACAAAATTCAACTGAATTGTATTATACAAGCATACATCTTGATCAGTAACCTAATCGTTTATTGTCATTGCTTCCTTAATCACTTTTTAATTATGCTCTTTTCGCTATACGTAATTTGGCTGAACGACTTCTTGGATTAGAATCTATCTCCGAATCGGAAGGAGTTATAGGTCCAATAACCTTTAAGAAAAAAAATAGCATCATAGTGTTGAAAACAACTGATATGAAACCAAATGTATTAAGTATGAAACCAGTACATTGTTAAAATCATCATTTTTTCAGTTTGTATGACAAAGGAATCTGATAAGTTTTAGGTTGTTTTTAAGAATAAGTCAAAAGTTTACAATTTTTGAAATAACGCGGACTGTAGTAGTCAATGATAAATCATTAGCAGTGAGGAGGAATTCAGTTGATGAGCTCTAAATGGTTTAAAATCCGCTTTAAGCACAGGAGTATTAGTTACCATCAAGTATTATTTGAACTATTATTCATTTACTACATTAATAACTGTGTACTAAATGGAACTAACTAGACTTATTATGTAAGTTGTATACTGATGATGTATGCTATCTATAGTCGAAGTGGCCCATGTGCACTATTGATTTGGAACGAGGGTTCTCAACCCCCCCCTAGAGAAATCCTCTGTATCTACTAACCCGGTGTATACGCCGAATATTCGCCTTAAGTATTCCCAATTTCGTAAACAACACTTCCCTGATAGTGGTTGTATACGCGTGGCCATATGATATTATTTCGAAAGGGAGAACGAACTCTCTTCACCCTCGGCCATACAAGACCATTCAGGGGCCAATTATAGACAACATTGAACTTGGAAAATATGTTCATCGGTTCAAGTTTCCACCATATATCAATACAATCAGATGAAAATATTTAAGATAAATGTCGGACTATCAGAAGTAGTAACACTATTAGTAGTAGTAGAAAACAATATAATTCAAGAACCTAGATTATCACAGGATTATTTAACTTACACAATTCCATTTCGATTTCATCTGTCCCAGAGATCCGTCTGATATTTCATCATTTTCATATTCTTTTCTTTTATTAGTACACTGAAAATTCAGACTTCGTTGTGATAAATATTTTGATAAAGATAGATGTTTACAATCATAATGGAATGCCCATTTGATTAAACGATCTTCTAATGAATGAAATGATAGAACAACTAAATAACCACCGGGTTTTAATAAAAATTCAGCTAATTCTAGACCGATGCATAATTCGTTTAGTTCGTCATTAATGAAAATACGTAATGCTTGGAATATACGTGTAGCTGGATGAATTGAGCTGAAAAATACGTAGAGAGAGATGAAAACATGTGATCGTATATAATATTGATTGGTCATAGGATAGTGAACAATGATTGTGTCTACTTCTGTGTTGATTGAATTCTATCAACCAAGTTACAGTATTATCACTGGTCTAAGTGAATCGATACCTTAAGTACAATGATAGGAAGTTAGGCGGTTGAAGGTGGTCGCTAAGAAACCTTTTACAACTTTTATTTTGTATAACCTGAGACTCATATACAGCAAGGCATACCTACAAACTTCAGGGTTAGGGTGTGAGCTATTTAATTATTTTACAAGTGCTAAATACCCCAGTTTTGATGACATAACCTCCGAATGATTACCTTCAGGGGTTGCATCAGCTTAAGTTGTCTTTATGTTCCTGTTGACTATCTTGTTCGATTAACTTCTGTTCAAGAAATTGGTTGACATTTTCCGCATAGAATGGCTAATAAGGTTTATGTCGACATGTCGCCTATTGATTGCAGATTGACTTGAATTTCATGTTTCTAGAAATTTCCTGTCATTTTTCGGATTTCCTCGATTTCTTAATTATATAAGTGTCTGTAGTTGTCTGTGTACATTATTATGAGTGATAAGATGTCGTATTGTCTTACTGTTGTGTAACGTTCGTATAACGTGTAGGTACTGTTATATCCCGATGAGAATTATGAATGGTAACTTTTGATAACTATTTATGGATCAATATGATACATAAATATTTTACTGCATAATTGTTAAGTAACCAAACTATTCATATTCACGTTCCTCTTATTATAAACTGTATTTTGACCCATAGACTATTATTATACGATTTACCGTTCTTGAGTTATACGCGGTCTATTAATTACAGTCTCCCACATTCACAGCCACTTTTAGTTAGATATTGTACAAAAGTTATTTTCCATTTTATGGTACGATGTGGTCTATTTGGTTGGTATATAAACCCAGTATGTTTGAAATACATAACGCAGAGGCTGAGTTTGGTGTTCTGGACTTAACAGACAGGGCTAGGTAGGAAGAAGGACCGATAAATACTCTAGACTGTTAGTGCGGGTTTCTGCGTCATTGGTCTGGCCGATAAATCAATGTTGTCCAATTAGCCCAAGACCAATCTTAAAAAGGAGATTGAACATACCGCTTCCCTATAACCATAAATACGATTTAGAAAGTTTAGTAATTGACAGTCGAAAAAGAAATTCTCCTCATTGACCTATGTTTTATCCAACAATGGAGTGGATTTCTTCTTAAACTGGAAGTACTCTTCAACAAGTATAGAACCCAGAATTTTCAGATCTTATGATGAGTATATCATAGGTATACATAGCTAAATAGTTGAAAACAGAACAAAAGTACCATTTATTTAATTTATAACGACAACTCGGAAATATACATAAAACCAAACACTTGTATTGATGTAGTTTTACTTACCCCCTATCTTCTCTATTCACTGGTACAACAGAATGAATTAAATCAGCTAACTGTTTTGTTGTTTGAATTGAACCAGCATCATTTCTATAATCAACAATAGCGTTTGCGATACGCCTGGAAAAACGTTCTTCACCATAAATGCTGAATATATTCGACAGTTCGTCAGCATTCAATGTATTAATAACATCAGCTGCAGTTGGTGTATCTTTTCTGTAACATACAGAGTGAGTTATTCACAAGTTTTAAAGCTGACATTATACAGAGTAGTAGGTGGGAAAATTGTAGAAATTTTGAAAGTACTTTTATATATTAATTACAATTAGTACTATTTGATCAGTTTTTAAGAAGTTAGACTACACTTTAACAAGAAGGTTAATAATACAAAGTTATAATTATTAGCATTGGATTACGGAGTCTGCTGAACTTTATTGAAACAACAAACGGATCTAAGTTAGACAGCCATTGAAAACTTGGAAGCATGAACAGTGAAGTTCAACCCTGTCTGGTATGAAGAAATTACTCACCGAAGACAATGAATAATGGTTACGTAATGCATCATTTGTTTTCGTCTCAGTGGTTTAGAAGCGTGAGACCGTAGATCCTGGGTCTGATCCCCAGTTGCTGGATCATCGATACACAGTGCAAAGGAGTCCCATACTAAAACGAATCTGTCACCAAGTGCATTCAGGTTTTCAGTGGTTGTCGAAGTGATATCGATTTGTGATCTCAATAAAATTATAAATGTAATTAGATGAATGATTGCACAATGATGAGTAACATTTTGGTGAAATGAAAATAAATTTACGTAGGTAATGATCATTAAAAATGATTTTTCGGCTTGGCATTTTTAAGCAAGGTTCTTTTCATACATGATCAGATTCCTGACCCCATGTCAAACCCTCTTTCTTTGTCCAGACTTGGGAAGATATCCAGTGTAGTAGCGGCCTCTACAGCAGTAGACCATAAAATACACAAGGGAAAAAGCAAGACCCCCAAGTACAACAAAGTGAGCTGTAAAAAAATCACACCTGATGGAAATGCTTTAGATGTGGAAACTTTTATACACTTTGACATCTTTGATAAACAAGGAGAATTCGATACAAATGTGAAGGCACGGATTGGAAAAGCAAGAACATTCCTACAGTTGAAGAACATATGGAACTCGAAACAACCATCAGCAAGCACCAACGTCACAAGTTTCAAAACAAATGCCCAGAAAGCTCTAAATAGTTTCCTGTTGTGCACGGAGCTGAAACTTGGAGAACCACCACAAACATTATCAAAATAGTATACATATTTACAAACAATTTTCTACGTAAGGTATTCTAAATATGTTGGCCGGACAAATCAGCAGCAAACCACTGTGGTAGAGAACAAACCAGATTCTGGCTGAGAAGGAAGTCAAGAAAAGACGCTGGAGGTGAATGGGTTGCATTTTACGGAAATCGTCAAACTGCGTTACAAAACAAGTTCCGGTTCAAAATCCTCAATGCCAAAGGAAAGGAGGGAGACAAAGGAACACAATGAGGGGGGATTGGAGGTGGACATCACAAGAATGAATAGAACATGGCAAAAGCTGGAAAGAAGAGCCCAGAACACTGTTTGTTGCAGAATCCTGGTCGGCGGCCTATGATGTACGAGAAGTAACAGGGCTAAGTAATCGTAATTAGGTTTAACTATTAGGATAAAACGGTGAATTCAAAGTCACGTGTATACACAGCACCACAATGATAACTATGGCCACAACATTACTAGTTTCATTGAACAAAGCATAATAAGCAGTGAGATATTAAGGTATTCACACACCTACCACTTTGAACATGAAATATAACCGATGATAATAGTCATTATAAAATATATTAATGATTTCAGGAGCTAGTGGAAGTGTTAAACCTTCAAATAAACATGTTGACTGGTTTTAAGACGAGCGTATAAATCTCATATGCACACTTTAGTGACAAGTTTGCTAATTATCCAACTGATTAACAGTCTTCGGGACACTGTTTAAATATTTTAGAATAATCGGATTAATCCATAGTACTTGGTAAATATGGCAAATGGATTGACAAAGTAGTAAATCTTTATCGACTGGGACGGTTAGGATGTATATTGTTCTCCATCCATCAACTACCTCACCGCGCAACGATGGCTCGTGGCAGGATTTCTTCGGAAGAAAGATAAGGGAAGCCAAACAAAGACGTGGTATTAGTTCATGAAGACAGTTACTATCGAACTGAACCACGTAGGTAGGTGTAGACTACCTGATTGGAGTCTACACGATTACCGTAACTAGTGGTTAAGATCTGTAAGTGGCATGGCTCAAAATCGTTCGTAATGGTGCAGATGTATTCATTATTTATCTCCTCTTAGATCATAAGTTTTCAAGTTCCCTATAATCTTCTTTATTTCACTAACTCATATTTCCTCAAATCGTGCCTTTAATACGTAGTTTTTTATTACCACTAATACTGTTACTAATGCAACAGATTGATCATGTAGGCCGAACCAATTCGTAACGTGGTCAATAGCCCAAGTAACTCGACGTGTGCAAAATATTGAGATGCAAGGTGTTGGTTGGAGGTGGTCGACAGGACCTAAGGTTTCATCCTACTTGGGACTCATCAGCAAGGTGTACCTATAAACTTGAAGAAACTGGTCGTTCAAAGTTCCCTGCTGACTATCTCCAACCACCACCCGATATCTCAATACTGTTACTATCTCTACTACTCTGGAATTTGCTTTGAAAACTTCACATCGCTGTCTTAATGGAGAATAGTAACCTGAACTGATTTACACATACGCCAGACTCGATGTTACATATGACTAAGTGATCAATTAAACAAAATTTAGAGGGAATAAGAAGAGAGGAGAATAAACATTTCAGCATTCTCACTGAAATACACCCTACATAATGCCTACTATCATTTCATTTATGCTACTATCTTGAGGAAATCTGAATTTTGAAACAATTGATAATAACATATGTTGATTGTTTAGTTCCACATAAAACGAAATAATAGTAGTTTTTCAGACCTTTTCTTAGATCTTGAGTTTTAAGATTATCTTATACGTTTTATTCTCTGAATTCATTCTTTTCTCTCGTATTATGTTGTTTGTGCTTATTTTGTTCTATTACTGTGGTGTATGCTACTTTAGTTGACGGATATAAGTAGTATATAGCATCAATCGAAAGTGGAATGTATGATGATAGAAGATTGAGAAGATTCAATTGAAGAGAACAGAATGAGAAACATAAAGTAATTGTAATAACAACAGAATTGAAAGAATCATGAAGTATGTAAAGGACAACTGGTAGAAGATATGTGAATGAAGTACTTAATGTATGGTTTTCATATTTTACACGAAGACATTCTGTAATTTCGCATTAAACAACAAATTGGTTTTCTTCACCAAGTCTTCGTTCACTACATTACTACCGATTTAAATAGTTTGAAAAGATAACAAAAGATCATTACTATGTGTGAACTTTTTGTGTGAATAGAAGCTTATAGGTTAGGGCAATCGGATCTATCGGTTTAAGGTCAAATGATCAATAGAGATAATGACAGGCACATGTTATTGGTCAAGATTTGGTTTGATTTTCAAAGGGAACAGATACACGCTGTTGATTGAAAATCGGGCCTCACCTTTTTTGAAACACATGTGTTAGTATCAACAAATGGGTTTATGAATATATTTTGATCTTGTTAACCAATGGAAGCTTCTTACTCACTATTGGTTTTTTCATTCAAGTATAGTTGGTTCGGGCAGTCATATAGGAAGCATAAATATCACTAGAAGACTTGAACAACAGTAGAACATAACAGAAACATTGAACATATACAATGTCCTGTGCTTTCTAACCGTCAACTCAAAGTTTGGATAAACGCTGGAGAACTACATTTGAAATAATCATTTGTGTGCACGACTACGAGAATATTTGTGATTTAGGAAAAGATGATAAACAGTGAGGCGTCTGAAGTGCTAGACTTTTGAGAACTTCTAGAGATATTTTGGAGATTGAAAACCGAAACGGGATATATGTATTGCTAGGAGATAATATTGGCTTACTCTGATGTTTTGGATATGAAGTTATTATGGCCTCAGTCTGTTTATTCACTGAACAAACTACTTACATGTAAACTAGAAAAAGCCGATGATCAAATTAACATCTTTAAACTTACTGTACATTTCGACTTTGATTCATACGCATATCTAACGGAGCATTATGTTTAAAACCAAATCCACGAGATTCATTGTCTAATTGTGGTGAACTTACACCCAAATCCATAAGAATTAAATCAACTGATTGATATTTCAGATCATAGCCACTTAATAATTGAGGAAGATCACTAAATCGTCCAATAAGTGGATGTATTTTATGACTAATATAAAACGAAAGTAGAGGAAAAGACGCATAAAGCTTGATTAATATCATATCACTTAAAGTCTTTTATTACTAATCGAAATCCATCGATTGATTTATAATTTGACCACTAGTATAGGTGACTCGGCAGAGTCCGCATAGTGTTTAAATGTTAGGTGGCTGGAAGTAATCAAGACGATATGTTCCATGCAGGTTAGTACGCACTAGAAACAAGGTGTATCTGCAACCTTGAAGGAACTGACGTTCTTTGTGGGATTTAAACGTGCAATTCTAATATTACAAATTGGTGCCATTAACGAGCAGAAATTTAACTGAAAACAATGACTATAACGTACAGTTTTGATAAAATTATTATTCATTTAAACACATAAATATTGGTACAAGAAGGCACCTCTAAATATTTAATCCAGTTTCATAGTCTCTCTTTCCAATCATGAGGGGATCATAGATGAGACGGCAGAATGAAAGTCGGTTTGTGCTTGACATAAGTTTGATTTCACAAAACAGTTCTTAATTATGTCATCGGAGATTTAACCCATATATTTACGAGGGTAAGAGTAGTGACACTAGCCAATAAAGTGTGGCCTAAAACATGTGATCCTTAAGTTGAAAGTTGAGTATTTTTATCAATATCCTACCGCTTCATGTGTTAACTGTTCCCTAATGTAACTCATATTGCAACGATGGGAGAGACATAAGGCTTTGATATTGAATACTGTTACTACAAACAAACCAAAACGAGGAATCAGTCTATGAAGTCATTGACTGTTGAACTGAATTGTGTTGATAGATTCACACTAGCAAGTTGGAGTCAACATCATTACCGTAACCAATGGTCGGTAACGTTGAGTGGAATGGCGCAGAACCAGTCACAATGGTGTAGACACATTCACTCCTTGTCTTACCCTACATCTTTCTAGTCCGCAAGTTCATTCACTTTTCTCGAATCATGTTGTCTATGTCTAATCTTTTCTAATGCTACTAACATTGTTAATACTTTTACTATTCTGGGATCTATCTTGATAACTTAATCTCGCTGTATCGATATGGAGTGGAAAATTCAACCAGTACTTATTTTCCCGGTTCTACATCGCTGACTGACTGTTAATATACTTAATACATCATTAATAATTAGCTACGTTGTTTGATGGGACAAGTTACTGTTGTCTACTCTTTTCTTATAACTAATTACATTATGACGTAATTTTTATTTTGCATATTAACTTTATAAGTTTTGAAAAATTACACAATAGAATTTAGCTTAGAAAATACTTTCATCATTTAGTTTTATTATTAACTAGAATTGTTGTGTGAGCTACTTATATCCACATAAGTAGTATATAACGATGATCAGGCATAGAATGTATTTCAGTAGATCGATAAGGAAAGAACGGGAACGAAACGTAGTTGGTATGAAAATGCATAGAACAACGAAATCTGGGACAATGGACTGATATTTGCAAAAGGAACAGTGAAGTTTGAGACGATGGATTGATACTTGGCAAATTAACTATTTACTATATGGTTCTCAGATTTTATTGAGATGCTCTGTAATTTCGTATCAAACACATTCGATTGTCCCCACTCGTGTTCGTGTTCACTACAGAATAATACAATACTGAACTACTCTAATGAACTTCTTTCTTCCCAGAAAATAATTCAATATATCATACATAGAATATGAAAGAAACTTACTTGGATGAGCTATAATTTGTACGAAGTGATTCCATAAATGAGAAACTTGTTGGATCACGGTCTAGAAAGTAACAAGTTAAATTATCGGCAGCATATTTCAATATTTCATTTGCATGACCTCCTGTGCCAAAAGTCATATCTAAATAAACCTAGATTAAATGAATGAACAGAAAGGAAAATGAATTCTTGAAGTAATCAGTATAGAATTTCTATCTATTTATTGTATATTCACCTTGTCAAAGCTGAATTAGATGGGCTAGTGTTTAAAATTTATAGTTATATAATTGAAAGTTCAGTGTTTAAAACATTAAGCTACTGTTACTTCCTTGATTCATTTGTCCACTAATATACAGGAGAGAATTTATCTCGATCTAGTTTAAGGTCTTGGCATGATAGGCTATCTACTTCAGTTTCGAGGCTAATAATGTATGAAAGCTTGGTGACAGAGAGATGAAAACTACTCTAGGACCTGATTGGTTGATAAGAGAGAGAGAGAAGGGACGAATTGGCTGGAGCACTACCCGATTTATTATTGATTCACATCAATGAAAAAAGACACATGAATGAATAGATGACTAACACGACCATAACCCATATAGAATTAGGATAGGGAAAATGTAGTGGAAAAGGTTACAGATAAATCATAACAATTTTCGAATAGAAAAAAGTATGGCAGCGAATCATGTATCAAACGAAAGCTTATGGTTTATAGAATAAACCATAGACAAAACTAAATGTTAGTATCTTACTAACTTTGAATCAAGTGGAATAATGTTCCCAAAAATAACTTCTGTTGTTTGTCATAGGCTCTTTGTTTCTCTATCTACATCAGCTACAAACTCTCAATATGATTCCAAAATACGCAATGTATATTAGTCGTGTGAAACATTTAAAAAATGTCAATTGATAAGCCTTTCAATTAAACGCTAGATTCGGTTCCCAAACTCTTCTAGTAACCCCCAGGCTGGATCTACACAGCGACTTGAACACGAGAGAAAAGGCGCGAAATATGGTTCCTTTATGTCCAGGAAATTTGGGGTTTTTATGGTATTTTAGATGTCTCTGGGTTTGCGGAAAATTCTGGAATGCTACTAAACATAGTAGTAGTATAAGTAATCACCAAATCAGTAACTCGGTACGTGACTTTTCACTTTCTAGATGTTTCTGGTAAAACTTCTATTGAATGCTGATTAGATAAGATGTTTCTCAGCGTTTTCAAAGCCTTTTTTCGCTTTCGAGAATTTTCTGGATCTCCCTAACATCAATCAAAGCAAAATCCTACTCATTATTTAGGAAAAAAGAGATGTTTTTATTATCAAACAATTTTATTTACGAATTGTCAACTTTTGTCCGATAGTGACATTCATCAATGGTCATATGATGAATATGATACAGTTATAGAGGAAGTTTTTAATGATTTAATGAACTGAATCCTTGTCTGTCGAAGTCATTGAATAGTGTCAGTCAATAGGTGAACACAATGACATGAAGTAACCGAGTGAAGAATACTCATGAGATCATACTATTGACTTAAGACTCTCTTCATGATTAGAAAGATAACATATTTATATACAGAATATAAACATAAAATAAGCATGATAGAATTTTATTGGCCATTGAACGAATTTCATTCGTACATCAAATTCTCTAATCAATTAAGATCTGATTGCTAGGGTCAAAATCGTTAGATGTAGTATCAGGTATAAATTCAAATACAAGAAAGCAATATTTAGTTAATTAGTTGTACTGATATTAAAGCTTTACGACAAAATCCACGAGAAATTATGTGAAAACGATAACTTTTAGGATAATATTAAACCAAACTATAATAGGAACATGTTAAGTGATATAAGGCAGTCGACAGGAAAAGATCCTTGAACTAGGTTTGTAATAGCTGGCACTCGTCATCAAGGCGTACATGCAATCATGTGGCCACATTGTATCTTGATCGACAGAGTTGAGTCAGAAGTAAGAGACTATAGACGAACATAACATTTCTTACTATTCACTGACCAATCAATGCAAACAGCTCAATCATACAGAAAGTTAGCCGTGGTCTGAACAACTAAGTAGTAACGTCGTAGAATGTGAAACAGAGTGATGCTGACTCAATTCCCACATAGATTACGGTTCTCTTAAGACTACAGGTACACACCAGCTGACAAACAATAGCTGGTGCGAATGCTAGGTTAGGGGGAGTTGTCTCCTGAATCCTAGTAATCATTGAACATCTAAACAGTGCACTTGACATCGAGTAACTTAAACTAGTGACCATATAAAAATTGGTCCATCACCATTAAAAATAACAAGGGAAACATGATAGTTACTAAATGGCAGTTAATCAATGTACAATAAGGATAAACAACTAAACTTTAATACAACTGACTGAAAAATGATTAATGAAATGCCCTGGTACGGCCGAGGGTGGGGAAATTCACTTCTCCCTCTCCAAATGCTCTCACATGGTCATGTGCATACAACCACTGCCAGGGAAGTCCTACTCACTGCCTTCTCTCGGCGGAAGTGTTGTGTATGAGATCGAGAGGACGAAAAGCGAGTGTCCAGTGATTTAACCGGGTTAGTGGACACGGAAAATCAACATAGAGAAGTTGGAAAACACTGATTTCAAACCAATGGTGCAACAGGGCTCCAGGATCTTAAAAGAACAAATGACGTGTGAACCAATCATTGGTCACCGACTACCGTGGGGATTGCATCTCCTTACATCGCTCTACTACCTTGTGGATCAGACCTCTAGGTCGAAGGCTCTAGGTGTGACTCCCTAAGAAAACCACCTGCTTTTGTATGAGCTCCCGGACAGTATCACAGCCCACACACAAATCAAGTGACTTGTGTGGCGCATATCTATTCGATGCCCCTTTGTACCAATATTTATGTGTTCAAACAAATAAATAAAGTCAAGAGAAGTTTGTGATATACGATAGCAGCATCCAAGCTTGAATCATATTCGTTTTTATAAGAATACAAATGAAAGCCCAACAATAGCGCTGCTTATTTGATGGTTTGATTATAAGTGACTATACTTTCACTTACAAAATAACATAGCGAGAACTACTGCGTAAGTTATACACCTTTAACCTAATTACCTAAACATTATTGTAGAAAGCAATGAATAAATCAAACACAACCAGAAGTGTCTATCATTATAGCAACGAAATAGTTCAAAGTAGATTGCATTAACGTGGAGATAACCACTCCTTTTTATTGAACCACATTTTGTCTGCTGTTTGATATTATTAATATCATGATCATATTTGAATCTTATAGTTTTTCACGTCTTAGAATTTCCGCTTGCTCTGCTGATAGAAAGCAGGAAATCTTGGACTACTGAACATCTGTGTCAGGTTGTACATTAACTATGATCGACTGACTGATCTACCAGTTCTTTCCATGATTTGAAAAAGTAATTGTGATCGACGCGAATTTATTCAGTAACTATGTGTGTCATAGTCTCCTCTTCCTTTCAGATAACTGACAACTGATTTACATCTTCTTAGCACTGACGTAGTACATTAGACTATGGAAGTCGAAGTGACGAAGTCGTTGTATTTTACTGTTTGATTCCATCACTAAAGTACGCTTCTGAAAAACGACCAGCTTAATCATGTGGGATAAGAAGAACAAAGACTTCGTGGGCGTCTTTACTCCCAAAATACAGATAACGATGCTTGTGATTTTCGCGTATACACATATATGGTCGAACTGACCTCGACAGGGATATATATTATGGGTAGGTATCCTAAGTGAATAATTCACTTACAAGAGCCATGTAAAATTAAACTTGCATTATTTGTCCACCATGTGGTCTGATCGGAGTTGGTCGGTATACTTAAGACTGTAGTTTCTGATTGTTTATTTATTTATAAAAAAAGCGATAAAACAAGACAAGTAGATCACTAACTTGACCTGGTTTCGGTTGGGTATATTTTACAATTTCTGATTTCATAATTGGAATATGTGGAGGAACTGACGATGATGAATATACAATTGATGACGATGATAACATTCGGAAACGGATTAATTGTTCACATTTTTTGAAAATAATCTGAATATATTGGTTCATTTGTATTGGATCTAATAAATAAACGAAAAAACTGCTACAATGTAATGAGGCATTCTTTCTAAAATAAAAAATTTGAACAAATTTGACAAATATTTACATCTTGTTTCACGTGAAGAACTTCACCAAACATCCCTAGTAAAACTAATTCTACATATGGTATGCCAGCACATACGTTACCGCTAAGATCACAATAATTAGTGAAAATCCACAATATACTTTCAACTTTACCGGCTACATCTCAGCAGAACTCTGGGAATTGCTTCTCGAGTTTAGTGAATGTATTGGTTATTGCTAGTTGAGTTTTGGGGTATCGTTGATATCTCGAACTGACATTAGTTATACAATAATTGAACACCAGGAAGGACTGGTCTACTGTTTTGTCCTAGTGCGGAACTCCTCAACAGGGACTTTTCAAGCGATCGAACTCAGGTCATCCAGGTCTCAGGTCGAGTGTTTAGATTTAAGACCACTGGGTTGGTACCCAAGATAAGTTCATCAGTTTCCACTTCCTTATACCATCCTCATCTATTATTATCATTATAAATACTTTATTCTTATTTCATGATCGCTACCAAATTTATCATGTTGTCTAACCTATTGATAGCATTTAGGACATGTTCATTGTGGTCGATTATGGTATCATCTCTCTCACTCTGTCCATAAATCTCACCTGCATAAATATTGGAAGTAGGATTTTGACTAAGCTAAAATCTGCTCTAATTGATTTCATCACAGATTGACCTTAAAAAAGTATTGATAACCAGGAAGTACTGTAGACTTATTTTAGTCATAATCAGTAACTGCCCATTAATGAGTACTCTTATCATACACTGTTCTCCAATTCTCGCGAAAAAAAAGTTAGGCAACTGAATTGTAATTAAATAATTCAAATTCCCAACTTCAGTAGAATTGTGATGAGTAACGACTGTACATTGTAATCGGTGGTACCTATCTTGCTTTCCACATTGTTGAACTGCAACAGTCACAAATTCTCAAAACTTCGGGAATTCATCTCGAGACTAGTTATTAGTTAATAAACGGTCCCTTTCAGGATCTTGGCTGTACACTGGTAAAACGTTCCAAACTAAAAACAAAGCAAGTTTCCAGTGTCTCTTAGTTTAAATGACGAAAATCATCTCAAGTAATGATCAAATCTCCATGACCAATTAAATAAACTGCAACATGAAAAATGTAAGATTGATTACAGACTTTATGAAACTCTATAATTATAGTAGTAAGTCTTTTTTTCGTTGGTATACTAACAAAGCAAACACGAATATGAATAGCCAGTTTTGTTAAATAGCGCAGATGATTATATATAAAGCTGGTCACATATAGCCTTTGTTTGAAGTTTTATTAAATATCGTTTACCAATCAATTCAACTCTTTTAGATTTTTAAAAATAAAATTAACCTAGTGTAATAATGTGTACTGGCTGACTAATTGAATCTAAATGAGCAACAAGTCATGATGAGTAATGCTTTATTTTTTGCTTATAGGACTTTTTTTAAAGGAATGTTCTTATGATCAGTGACAAAAGTGAAATGTACATCCTAATATGGTTTATGAACTTCATAGAAATCCGATGCAGATGATGTTCTTGGAAGGAAATCAATCAATTAAGAACGCTAACGTCCCAAAAGAAAAACGGAACATTGGAAAAATCAGACTACGTCGCAACAGCAAAAAGTGGAAGACATGAGAGGAAATTTGGGAACATCAATGACTAAATACTGTAAAATCGACCAAATTAAAAAGCCTTCACTTATTGTTATCGCATTTAACAGACCAAACTAAGATAGAACACAATACGATAATTTCAGAATTGTCCCATTTGTACTATAACTGGTATATTCTGAAAATCGGTTCAAAACGAACCACAAAGAACGAAATTATGGATATCCACCGTAAGTGGATTAACTCAGAAATTACTATTAAACGTCATATTCAGATCTTATTACGAGTTTCATACAACTAAATCCATTGATAAATCTAGACAGACCAAAAAAAGGTTTGGAGAACAAAATGAACTCATCATCAGTCTATTTCACGGTTTTTCATAAGCTGCATACAACTTAAGTTATAACTACTAATATAATTATTGCCAAATCCTCAAAAACACTATATGTATAAAATGTCCCGATGTAATACTGAATTGAAAAGAATATATGCATAAAATGTCCCAAATTAACAATGATACAATAAGATATCAAATTAACAAATCTAAGGTACCATCGCAACAATGGAAAACAGTCAATAAAAGTCTTAATGAACTGATTGATGATTCAGTTAACAAGAATCTAAAGGCAAAAAGATCACGACTGCTTTTCGTACATAGTCTTAATAAAGTGCACAAATCCAACATCCCGTTAAGACCTATAATGTCTATGATTAATTCACCAAATCATAAGTTGGCTAAATTACTAAAACCAATCTGTAGAATACTGAGAACCAGTAGTTTAGTTCCAAAGAAATGGATCATTTGGACACATCCGACAGTCAGTCAGTAACAACGTAGAACTTCTTACGTACGTACACCAGTTCGAGTTGCCACACCACATTAGAATAGGGATGCAGTGGTCGATTCAAATCCCGTAGTAGTAGAGGTAATAAGAGTATAAGCAGTAATCGGAAAGATTAGTGTTTGGAGATGTTACTTAAAGAGTATAATACAGTGAAATAAATTTGAGAGGAGAAAAAAAGAGACAAGGACTAAGGAGATCAAAACTTGGGAGAACACAGAGAGTGTATGCACCTGCGCCATTGCAAACGATTTTGAGCCATGTCATCCAGGCTCTCTAACCATCGGTTGCTATCATCTCGCGGTCCCCAACCAGGTAGTCTACACCTACCTGGTTGGGGACAGATTCATGGTATATTTTGTTGTGTTCATTATTTATGAGTATAGCTCGCAAGCAATCTTTAACCTCAAAGCGAGTTACTCCTTTGCGCGAAACGGGATTCGTTTCCAATCCAACAACCAACTATACAAACAAACCGACGGAGTGGCCGTAGGATTACCACTAGGACCCATCTTTGCCGATATCTTCATGGCTAACCTAAAGAACGAAAACCAAGACACTTACTACTCCAGATATGCTGGTGATAAGGACCACACCTCACCGTTACCTAGTCACTTCAACAACTCGTCCCGACGTAATGATTACAGTTGAATATGAGATAACCTACTCAGTCACCATAAAACGTCCCCACCTAACCTATGCGTACAACAAGGTGTAGTTAGCCTTCCGCTGACATAGTGACTGGATATTTACCCAATAACCTCTATTCATTTCCGATTCTTTACTAACTCTGTCCGCAAATGCTTGTTTTTATTCTTTTGATATCCAACTCTTACATAATCTAAATGTCCACATATTTTTTATCATGGCCGATCACATAGTAAGTTATTAATTTCATTGCCTTTGAATTTTTAACTTCCCAACAAATAAATACACATCGATCACAACTATGTCTATTCATACACTTTGTATCCTTATTCTTTTAATTATTATAGTTTTGGCTACGTTTAGAACATTTATCTAAATTTCACAAACTACAGAATGCTAAACGTTTGTTAGTAATTATAACAATGATTGTAATCTTAGGTTGTATGCAACTGACGAGAAACTGTAATAACTTTATATCTTTCTTTCAACGAAGTAATTCTTTCTCCCTGTATCATATCCCTATGTGAAATCTTTTTTTACTACGATTGAAGTAACTGCTTCAATGAATTTGGTGTTCATCCTGTTGTGCTGAGGTATGGCAATATGGACCGATACATATATGTACCTGGTTCATATGTTGTAGCTGATTGATGAGAAAACGTAAAATAGACGGACAAATTCATTTTATTCTGCAAATCCTGTTGTCCCTGTTCTGTTTAAACTTATTACAAGTGTTTGGCTTAGACTTAAGAATCGGACCGTAATGAATCAAGAAGCCATCAGTTTGTAGATTTTATATTACAATCGGGGTTCAAGACACTACACCTAACCTGTAACGTGTTTTGTATGGGTATGAAACACTTAAATGTAATCCTGTAAATAAAACATCAAATTCACCCAATTGAACTTTTCTAAATAGCTAACTCTTCAAGCAACACATCAGAAACATTGAGAACACGCAAATTTATCCACATATTTATTTGTAGTTACACAATTTTATGATGCACTTTTATCTGTTTGTCCTTTAGATTCACGTAAGGAGTGACTTCGCGACCGCTTGCGTTCTGCACGCTCATCGCGAGCTTGTTTTCGGCGCTGAGCAAGCAATTTGGCGTATTCTTCTTGTGTCTTTCTGCGGGTTTCTATGCGCTGACGCTTCAGTGCATGCCTACGGCGTCTACGCTGTAATCTCAAAGGTGTTGTTAAACGCTGAATCTTCGGAGCTTTGGAACGCTCTTTCTTTCCTTCTTTAGCTGGGACAGGCTTCCGCACAACGAACTGACAAACATTATCCTTCTTCGACAGATTAAACAATTTCCTAATTTTTGAAGCTCTCTTAGGCCCAAGGCGTCGAGGGATACTGACGTCAGTCAAGCCAGGAATATCGTTTTCTCCTTTGCGTACAACAACCAGATTAAGGACACTTAAGTTACTATCAACTATGCAACCACGTACGCTCTTGCGTCGTCGTTCTCCTTTACGTCTAGGACGATAGCATGAACTTCCTTTGCTCAACAGCAATTTGACACGGCCATTAGTTAAAACTCCTTGTTTCATGGGGAAACCCTGTTTATCATTTCCACCAGTTATGCGCATTATGTATCCTTTCCATTCGTCCCCCAGAAAGTCAACTGGAAGCTCATGGGACATACGTTTATCATAAAATGGGCGAAGTTTAAGTTCTTCATCAACCTCAATACACTTTTGAGTCCCATTGGACGGAAACGCTATGTTAAGCTGAAAAAGGACAAAAGGTTTACATGGAATTAATGAGATATGTGAATAAAGATACCAAGTAATTTAGAGCCGAATAGGATTGTCTTATGCAAGTAATATACTCTACTGTTTAGTATGACAATACCGTGAAAAAGAATGCTTCAACCGATCGAAAACTGATACAGGCCGTGTACGAATGTACACAGCTTTGTGTCAGCCCATATTGGGGGACGTGGAAAATTTAAATAGTGTTATAATATTGATAATTAAGATATAGATGACTCAAAAAATGAATATCAAAATGTAAAACAATGGTTGAAATCGAAAGGAGAATAATGGATCCATGTCTGTGTCACTGCGAATAGATTTAAGTCATGTTACCTAAGGATCTACCAGAGGTTGTAATTATTACTGGTACCTAAAGAGAACTTAGACCTACCCACTCGACCTAGATTAGCATTTGTAACTTACAGTAGTGCTTAAATACCCTGATTTTGATCTTATATTAATCTCATATGCTATAATATTGGTATTACTCAGTTAGTCAGTCAGCTACAACGTAGAACCAGGCACATGTGTGCGTCGGTCCAAGTTGCCACATCTCATTAACACAAGATGAACACAGGATTCATGAAGTAGTTAATTCAATGGTGGTAATATATAAAAGATTGCACATAAATATATAGTACATGAAGAGCCACAGAATGTCCTAGTACGGCCGAGAGTGGGGAGAGTCCGCTCTAACTCTCCAAATGCTCTCACATGGCCACGCGTATATAGCCTGTCAGGGAAGTCTTATTCATTGCCTTCTCATGGCGGGGGTGTTGTTTACGAAATTGAGAGGACGAAAAGCGAATTTCCGACGCTTTAATCGAGTTGGTGGATATAGAGGATCTACCTAGGGGAGTTGGTAAACCCTGATTCCAAATCAGTGGTGCACAAGGGCTCCAGTATCCTGAAGAAACAAATGGTGTATGAACTAATCGTTGGTCACCGGCTACCATGGGACTGCATCTCCTTGCGATGCTCCAATACCTTGTGGATCAGAACTCCAGGTCAAAGGATTCGGGTGTGACCACCTAAGAAAACCACCTGCTTCGGTTTGGGCACCCGGGCAGTATCACAGCCCTCACACATCAAATGAGGTCTGTGTGGTGCATATATATTCGGTGCCTTCTTGTACCAATATCTGTGTGTTAAAATAAATAATAAGAAAACACCAACGCCGTTGTGATCGATTTCGAGTCACACCACCTAGTCTCTAACCATTAGTTACGGTAGTCATGCGGACCCCAACCAAGTAGTCTGCATCTACCAACATGGCTCAAACTGGAAGTTAGTGACTTCAGTGACATGCTACGTTTTAGTTTGGCCGCCCCTAACTTTCTTCCAATCATCCCCTACACTAGTCAACATTTCCCGTCGTGGTAATCGGTGTTTAGACATACGCAGCACGTGGCCCAATGATCTGTCGATGAAGATTCACAACATGTCAAGGGAACGATGGTCAGAACGCATTGAGCGTGCCTAGGCACTACAGTCGATGGTCATCTTTACCTAGAACCTCAATCATGACAACAATAGCACTAACATGTTTGAAACTCCGAAGACTAAAGGATAACAAACTACGCATGTCCCCTAATTTATAAAACTTCGTCCCAGGGATTTTATGTAATAAAAAGCAGACTGCTGCTACCAATGGACAGACACCCATGCAGCCCGTGTATTCTACTTATTTGAACACAAACATTGATACAAAGGGGCGCCGAATACATATGAGCCAGGCAAGTAACTTGAGTTTTATGTGAGCTGTGATACTGCCTGGGTGCCCAGAACAATGCAGGTGGTTTTCTTCGGAGGTCACACCTGGGGCCTCCGACCTAAAGCTCTGACCGATAAGGCAGTGAAACAATGAAAATAAATGCAGTCCCATGGTAGTCAGTTATCAACAATAGCTTTATACGTCTTTTGTTTCCTAAGGATCCTAAAGCCCATGTACACCGCTGGTTCGGAATCAGTGTTTTCCAAATCTTCTATAGGGATTCTCCGTATTTACCAACCCTGTTAAAGCGCCGGACATTCGCTTGTCTTCTCAATCCCGTAAACAAAACGTCCGCCGCGACAAGGGAGTAGGACGTCCCCGACAGTGGCTATATACACGTGGCCATGTGAGCATTTGGGAGCAGCCCGTACACTTGCTGGAAATTAAGTGAGCGTTATATGGTGACCAGGACACCGGTCACGTATGCGTAATTACTACCAAACTTTAGGGGCAATGTTTTTCGCCGTTGTAAGTTAGCAGAAGACAGCAGCTAAATCAAGACATATTAGTTTATGAGACTACCGTACCATATTAACAAATGCAAACTGCCTAGTCGGGATCTGCATTATAGCCTTAATTCGCAGCCGGAGACACTAGGCAACGAGTCAATATCATTTACTATGGCCTAGACACTCTTTATTTCCCTACCTCGAACCTTAATAACACTTTAGACACACCGCGACGTCCTTCAGAATTCTGTTCTACACCCTTAGTCTTTGCGGTAGCTACTACATAATTCTATCCACAAACATATCCTATAAAGTTCATTTCGTGGTACTGTGATATGGCAAGTTAGGCCAACGGACATCTATCCTAGGTCATACTTTGATGATTGAGTTAATTACATGACTAGAAACATCCCCAACGACTGACCCACTAGTCCTGGTGAGGTAACGGGACTCAACATTAACCAGCGAGTGAAAACGGTGACACATCAAACATTTTTGCGGTTTATTCATTAAAAACGGTTTAGTGGATACTTCATATGTTAATTAACAATATGTTGAAATCTTTACCGCAAGCTTAAGACCGAGATATTTTACAGTTTCGACTGAATATTCCGTTTAACAAGGACCCTTGAGAAAGGCTTTGCCTTGAGAAGTTTTGACAAATACTTGTTAGTGTACTGTAAAAACTTTACTGATTATCTGTACCACCACAAACAGAACTCTTTGTGTAAGAACCTTGGTCACAAGCTAGCCGACCTTAGCATGTACTGGGAAACAGGCGGGTATATACTTTTGTATGCAATTATCGGGTACCTAACTATGTAACCGAAGACATTTTAGACCTACGCGTGGTCAAGTTAGCGAGTCAAATGCCGTATGTAGGCGGACATCCTCAGGGTCTTACAGCATCGCTCAAAGGTTGTCCATAAATCATAGTCTCACCACCTGTCTGAAATATGAGACTATAAGTAGCGCCTCTCGGGTTTTTGTATGTGGATTGACTACTCATTCAAATACTCGCTCACTGATGAGTATACAAATGATAGTTCAGTTCGACGGAGCACCGACAAGTCATTAAAACGTCACTAGTAAGTTTAATATTCAGGATGCTTTCTTTGTTGCGGTAAATATCCCCTAGGTGACCTACGTGCCTCACTACGTAGCCTTAATGTAGGGAGTAGTGTATCTGACCTCTGTCAGTCCTAGGACTCGGCATCTAGCGGAACATCAATAACGACGCATGTTTACTCAGCTAATTGTGTCGTTAACCGGGACAAATAAACCATACAAGCCCAGTCCTGACATCATTCCCGATGTGATGTGGCTTACAGAAGTTCAAGTCAAGGATCTCTAAGATGTAGTTTATTCCAAAGCTCCTAGGAAGATGATACCACAAAGGAAGTGATAGGCCCACTTAAACACCGAATACTAACCCATAAGATCTTTGAAATTTGCAACCGATGACTTTTGACTAATTTACTAATGAACAATTGTCTTGTGCTATACATAACTTCTCTTATCCTTACATACTCCTGCAGTCAGTTTATATTACTTGACTAAGTTTTTACAGTGGTGAATCCCTAGCTTTATTATAGTCCAAATATGTGCAATCCATACAGAATCTTCGAATTCCAAAGCACTAACAGACAGTGACGACCAGACGATAATTGCTGAAGCACTCGCTGAACCTTAAATGATATTGGACACAAGAAACAGCAGCTCGATTCTATGAGAAACATCACCACGAATGACGCTAGACATATGCAAAGATGGAACTGAGGTTTCAGGGCCAAATACCTTCACATTGGCAACAATACGGAAACACAAGAACTCACCTTCATCACGAGGACAAACAACAACTGCCGCCACTGCTGTAGACAACGCCCGGTTAAACAAATGCTTTCAGGTGAAAATGTACTCAATGTTTCATTCTCAAACCCACAATATAATGAATGTGTGAAACAACATTCTAGTAATCGTTTCGAAGCTAAATTACACGTAAAAGTGTTTTTTTGTCCCCAATTCATCTCTTTTAAAGTCCTTACCTTACGGGAGACTGAGAGTTAAAAGAAAATGACAAGTTGAGGTCGGGATGTAAGTGACAATATAAATTTCCTGAACTGGTGTATTTTTTTGCCATAGATAGTATTCAATCACACATGACCAGTGTTCCTTCTTGGTTAAGGTTGACTTATAGTCGATGTTAATATGATAACACAGTGGCCTATCGCTTTGGCATTATTTTTGGTTTGATTTCCTTCAACTTAATCAAATTAGAACTTTTTACTTGGTGGCTTCTTCATTCTGTAACTATCCAGTGCTTAAGAAGCAGGTGCTGTTGTTACAGTAAGTAAACCTGACGCCCAAAAAATAGTTAAGTGAGTCTTCGACACTGACGTTGACCTCACTAGTTTTACCGGACACATTCCAGATAAAGCGCTCAGCTAAGCATCTCCGTCAGATCATTATAGGGCACGCCGCGCTGCGCGTCCCCTCCGACAAATAATCAGAATACATTTCAAACTTATTGACATATCGACTATCGTTAAATATGTCTTTAAACTCCTTCATTATTGACCTATGGTTTGAATCGATTTCTGATCCTCGAGCATAAAAGTATATCCGTAACGTCTTTACTATAACTTTTAGCAAAGCACGATCTTCAACAAACTAAGTTTTTGGCCATGTTTTTTCGGATACATTAAAGGAGCTAATTAGAGTGATATACCTTCTGTCATGTTCCGTTGTTCAGGTTCTCCTCAATACATTCAGGATCACAAGTATGATAACCTGTTAGTATTTCCACAAGTTGTTTACTTCCATAAGCTGGTGGGCTAGTTATCTTCTATTTATATTTATCTGCTAGTTATATTCATTCCGAGTGAGCTTAGTATTAAGGCTGATTGTTTCATGGCTCTTTGAAGTTCTGTATCGATTGCATTCACAGTGACCATATGAAAAACTCTGTCCCATCTTTCGATGTTATTACTAACTTGCGGTTGCTTACTTATTTATGCTAATGCAAGACTAACGACTACCTTAAGTTGAACAGATCCGTTGTAGGTTCAATTGAAAACTACTATGAAAACTTAGGTCGGTTGGTTGATAGTTGGCCACAAATATCTTAATAATATAAAAACATCATAGCTCAACTATTTACTCGCTTCTTTATTTTGTAAAGGCGATACACTTCATATTATTTTATATCGAGTGCTGAAAAACGTTGTGTGTTTGAAAGGCTAACCACGCGATCTAAATAAAGACCTATCCACTACTACTGCGACATATAACTTCTCCGAATTTGACACAAACTTCGCCAATAACAACTACGAAATTCCAAGAGATACTCGCAGATTTACCCAATTTTGCCATACCGAACCCTCAGTCTTTCAAAGGTGAACTAAAGTTAAGTCATACGATCAAAACTGAAGAGGAACCTGTGTTTGCTAGATTAAGGAGATGAGCACCCAATAAGATTAAAATCGCTAGAGCTGAATCGCCTACACGCTACAGCCGGGTATTCTTCGTCCCTCTGATAGCCAATGGGGGTTTGCTCTGCATATGATCCCAAGGAAAAATGTAGGCAGTTGCGACAGTGTGAGGATTACAGATCCTTCAACCTTCAAATAGTACCAACCATGTGTTCAATACTTCGTATCCGAGATTTCAAAAACAGCTTACAGTGTTCGAACATACTCACTAAAATTGATTGATCAGGGCACATCACAACGTGCCAGTGGCCGGGGGAGATATCCCTAAGACAGCTATGACGACACCTCTTGAACTGTTCGGGTTTGTATGCATGCCGTCCGGCCTGAGATACGCTGCAAAAACATTCCAAATATTTATGGACAACTTACTTCAGAGTATGCCATTTGTGCAGGGGTATACTGACGATTCGTTAACTGCCAGTCCGGATTGAAAATACATGAACGACACGTGGGAGCAATGTTATGATGACTGAATGAAAATGTACTAAATGTACATCAAAGTGAGTTTTCGGTGCTCAAAATCTAGAATTTCTCGGACATACAATAAGCCCAGAAAGGATTACACCATCATAGAAGAGGTGGACACCACTGCGCAGTACCCGATATCAAGCCCTCTAGCTTCAGTCAACTCTCATCGTAAATTCATACCTAGTTGAGCACAATTCATCTTCATAGCACTGTGATATACTAAATGGATATCTAATCCACAATACAGAAGCTGTAACCATCTGATTTGCTTGTAATTTGGAACTAGTTGAGACAGTATATTCTAGCAAAGACCTTGGATTGCAGCAACATTGATACACACCACAAAAATAAGAGAGCCTAACATCCTAAAAGGAGGTAGGTTGTTGTTGCTAACCAGCAAACATGATGGTGAAGAGATAACTTCGATCCACCCACGTCTGTAGGGCAGAACATTTTGTTAAATTACGGCTCCTTACGGTCACGTGTTGATGTAGCAAATCAATGGTAATAATGCCAATTTATTATAAAACATACTTCTTTAAGTCGTGTTTGTGACGTTGAAATGGTTTCACTCTTAATGGAGTAATCCTATTACAGACAAAACTAGACGATTTGCTAAAAACGAAGCCTGCTCATGATCTTATAAAATCAATGAAAACAAAAAATGAGATGAAATAGCCTCGATAAACATGGGTGATAGCCATTTGTGTATCAGAATACTGCCTTCAGTACTATATTTAAAACTTCACATGATAGCATACTTTCACCTCCATTTATACAGTTCATTGTCCATATTTACCATGTTTACGTTTGTTTTCTTTGATCTACTATAATGATCTTGTTAACAAAGTACCTTAATAATAGAAAATTAGACTAAGAAGTCATCCTTTACTATTTCACCACAACTGACTCAGTTTCAATATGCATGAACGTTGTCAGATTTGCTTCTCGTCCTTTCTTTTTCCTATCCTCTTTTTCAGACCTCTCAAGATATGTCACTGAAAACGCGGATGGAGAAAGTGACTTCGTACTGCGCCATCATTAATGCCTCGGGTGTTCCATAGGGATATAAGTTTGTAGAATTACGGTCTACTACGATATCAGTACCACTCTAATGACAGACTTAATCTAAAATTGTGAATTTGTCATGATGTAAGTGCCTAATGTATAAGATCTTACGTGGAAGTCACATTATCATCTACACCAACTCATCGCATTGTAACAACCATCAATATATGATGAAGAACACACTTAGGCTAGAAACAGATTAGTATATTTAGTATGAATAAAAGGTATATGTTAACACTCAATAATGACCACGCCTGCAAGGCCGAGCCATGCCATCCGGTGGATTCGATTCATTTCAGTGTTCCCGCCTTCAACATAGTTGGGTTTATCTCCGCATTGAAATTTAAATGTCTATTTTCTCAGTTGTCTCGTGTTCAACTTTGAAGATTAAGTGATTGGAGCACAATGCCACTACAAGGTCACGGTTTTTAGAAGCTGTCAAATTTACGTGATTACTCAGTTGCACGTTACAACACAACCTTCTTAAAGCGCGCCAACTGTCATATTGACAATACGGACCTTACTAATATTATTTGCATTCATATGTGAGAAATATCATCATCCATACGTTTATGATCAGGCAGGTGCCTTATTCATGAACCCAATAAAAAATGGAAATATTCATACAAGTAGGCAGCCTGCATGAATATCTGATTTGTCCGTTCCTTTACAATTTAGGTTTTTCGCTAAGTATCAGAGAGGAGTTTCGTGGAGATTGTAGTGATTTCAATAAGTTGTCATTTCTGTTTGTTTTAACACACCAGTTATGCTCATTATTCGCATAACCTATTTGGGAGCGTAGATGAAGAATTAATGATCATTCACTTTACACGGTGCAAAAAATTAAATCCAGAAAGAGCGGCGGCTGGCGATTTTCATTGAAAAGTGTGAACTTTAATCAAATTTCGATTCTAGAACTTTTAACTGGTTGAGATGTAGCCACATTTGTAAACGTAAATCGGCGTTTCAAGTTTTCAACTGACAGTCGACTGTTTAACCTTAGAATGCCGTTCAAAGCTCTAGCAAACACAACCATGTTCATGTGACTTTCGTTTCCTCGACCCCAGAACACACATTTTCTGTACTATCTGCTTTCGCGTATGAATTTGTAATAACTTATGTTAGGTGGTTGATAGTCGAATTCTTTATTTCTGACTGTAGAATAGTTTAATGGTCAGTCGAAAAAACACTTGATAACCGAACAATGCATGGGAAGGTCACACACTGAGCGATGGAGCGATTCACCATTAGGCCACAAAAATCGAACCGACATGTTTTGGTTTAATGAATTTATCAAACGGCTTTTCCCATGGGTTGATTTTCAGAGGAGGCTGATGTAATAGCCTAAGTAGGGTGGTCAAGAGTTGGCGGAGAATCTTTACGTAATTTTAAAACATTATAGCCTAAGTTTTGTATTCAGTTCCTTATACTGTATATCCTATATTGGATGTTGAAAGATTTTTTGTGTTTAAATTCGGATCTAGCGCCCCAATTTCTCCCTTCTACTATCTAAATAAAGACACACCACAACCACTAGTTATGCTTTTCCAGATATATAATGGTGGGTAACTACCAGAATTAAAAATTTATCGGATTTACTGTTACTCCTATCAATAGTTCACTTACGGTCATATGTGGTTATTTGCTTAATGCGATTATAGCTGTCTTTCATCACTATATTGCCGAAATGTAATCGATTTTCCCACTGCCCTGGACGAGCATTTAAAACTAGTTTTCACTACTGAATTGGAGTTATGTGTGACTTGTGGACGTGCTCTGTTGTTTAGTTCTAATCATTGTGACACTTACATCCTACATAAAGTATGTGGCTAGCTTGGAAAGAGTACGCTCTTACATCGGATAAAGAAATTTAAATACGGGAATTACTCGGACGAAAATATCTTAAATCTGAGAAACGTATGTTATATAACAAACTGGGGTTTATCTCTAATGACTCATTGGAAAAAAGAAGAATGTACGGGGAGAAAAACTCCACTGAGGTTCGAGAGCTGAATGATCTAATAAACGAAAAGATTAGACGTCTGAATTCAATGTTTACTCAGAAACTCATTTCTTTTAAAAACTGTTCAGATATGTGGAAACTATACGAAAAGCCTACAGGCCATTTAAATAAAGAATCCGGAAGAATTGAACACTCCTTGACTCTTGTATCAGTTGATGGCCTTGGTAATATCTGATTAGCTTCAGGTCACTAGAATGCGACAAAATCCGATCCATAATCCTGAAACAATGGGCGAAAGCCACCAACACACCGTTGTGTGACTGGTTCAAGCACTAACCAGACTCACAGTGACTTCTGAGAGGCTGGATAGGCTACTCTCTCAAATCTTCGAAGAGTGATATAGAAAAGGTTCGGCCTGTTACAGACAAGGAGCGTTACTATTAATAATGTCGAAGGTAATGGGATGACTGTTCAGTTTTATTAGAGACAGGTCCTGTGAGTCCAGTCTTCCCATAGAATGGGACAGTTGAACAACATGCTGCGATCAGGTGATATAAGTTCATATAATGTACTTTGACATCACAAAAGCCGTTGGCATAGAACCTCATGTAATTCTTATAAAGTTACAGAAATGGTTCACATTGCCCCACTTTTATCTTGGTCCCAAAACTACCTAGGGAACAAATTGTTTTGAACCAAGGTAGATAGAGTACACACAAGGCGAATGGTTTCAACATCAGGAGTTACACTGGGGACAATATTAAGTCCACTACCGGTCTTGATCTTTACTAACTACCTGCTAGACGAAATTGACTGAGCGGCAGCAATCTACGTGGATGACGTTAAAATATGGAGGTCTGCATAAAGCTAAGAGGATTCATTTGGGTTTCAAAGGGAGCTCACGACTTTGGAAGAATGGACAGTCAACCGTAGGTTAAAACTTAATCCTTTAGAATATCATTTCATGAACATCCGGCCCCATTTGAAATGAAGAACATACGTCCTTCATGAAAATCAACTATTCATTGTATCCTCGGAGCACAATCTTGGACTATGAGCCACGGAATGTGTGCATTAGGTGAAAATGAAAAGGGGATGCGGCTAGGGCAAACTCAACCCTCTACTCTATGCTTAAATAACTTGGCGCAACCATCCCAACGTTCCTAGCACTGTTCAGAACGTACACAAGTCCTTACCTTGAAGTCCACAATGTCGCTTCACCTTATCTCTTCAAAAGAGATATAAATCTCTTAAACCAAACACGAAACTGGAGAATCAAGTGGGTGACAGGTCTTAAACATAAATCTTACAGGGACAAACTCCAACACCTGGGATTATTCTCATTGAGCTACAGTACAATAAGCGGTGATCTGATATTGGAATACAAAATATTAGGTATATTAAGCCACCTCAACACGAGTATATTACCATAACATTATCACTACCCTCCTTGAGTTAAACGTCGGAGACTGCACACCAAAGAGCAAACACCCAGATACGCTCTCATTCTTTCTCATTAAGAGTTGCTCACATTCTGACTGCTCTCAGCCAAAGGGACTACAGCCGCATCAGTGGATATCCTTTGGACGAGACGTGACAAGCCCCTATTCACAAGTAGATTACACAATTTAACCAACCTATTGCACTAAATGCTGAGGGTTAACAAGGGCGGGAATTATGTAAATTGCGGTACATGTCTCGAGCTGGTGTTGCTTTGTTTGTTTGACCATCCTTTCTAACTATGGTCGTTTCAAATTCAAAAAAGAATATTGAGGGTTGTAAACTACCGGTAAAACTACCGGACTCAGACTTTTTCCGTAACAAACTTTTGCGTGTAAATAACATTACTAGATAATGCCGAGATTTTGGGTACCCGTGATGTAGGTGATTGTACATACTATTACGTTCACTATGATGACTGTAAGCCTTTATACTTTCTTCATTTTCTCTTACAAGATAACAAACGGCTGGATGAATGGGTTAGTGCAGATCGCCTCGACTTTTCTAAAATAGAACGACCACTAAAAAAATCGACAAAAGAACCCGTCACACCTGTTTTCAGCTTATCCTCCACTGAGGATGAAGTTATGAGTTCAGCGGAGCTCCGAACGTCGGATTCGGATTTGGTTTGTGCTTTCATCAAAGGTTGATCTGTTTTTAGAACCCTCCTCTGAAATATCGTAGCTCCAGCTCCTCTAGTTTGACTCAACTGAAAAGAAAACGACCACCTGACGATATCTATGAAGGACCCATACATTTAACGCTACAGAATGACGTGAATGATCTTGTGTTCGATGACTCTCCAACGTCAGCTGGGAAACCCAGGCAAACAGGCAGTATGGTTTCTAGCCACCATGAACAAGATACTGTTACGAGAATGAGAAATCTGGAGTGGATTGAATTAGGAAGATATCGAATTAAACCATGGTACTTTTCCCCATATCCACAGGAATTAGCAAGTGTTCCGTGTGTATATATATGCGAATTCTGTCTGAAGTATTTGAAGAGTTTCACATGTCTGCGCAGGCACTTGGTTTGAATTATTATCAGTTTTCCTTACTTTTAGGCTAAATGTACACTAAGAAACCCTCCCGGAAACGAGGTTTACCGCAAACTGCCCCACAGTTTTTTCGAAATCGATGGACGTAAAAATAAAGTGGGTTCACTCAACTGAAATGATTATTTTCAGACTTACGCGCAACACCTTTGTCTACTTGCGAAACTGTTCTTGGATCACAAAACCTTGTATTATGATACAGATCCATTCCTATTCTACGTTCTTTGTGAAATAGACTCTCGTGGTTACCATCTAGTTGGATATTTCTCAAAAGAAAAAGAATCTTCTGAAGACTACAATGTGGCATGCATCTTAGTGCTTCCACCTTTTCAACGAAAAGGTTATGGAAAATATTTGATTGAATTTAGTAGGTTGCGTGAAAATTCAGCATTTTGTAACTTATACTTTTCTCTTAAAAAGCCTGGAAAGTGAAGAACTAATGTTGATAAACAATGATCATTGTTCAAATTATTGACCAGATATTTAGAAATTAGCATTTCCTGTGGTCAGCAGTAGTTTATATTTTTAATTGAAGGTAAATCTGGGTGGCTTATCATTTCGCCTCACTAAACACAAAAAATTATGCCCAGTGTATCGCTAAGTAGCTCAGATTTTAGGGAACTAGTAGATACCATAGTTATATGGTATCATCATACCACAGGTCTATCAAAAATCGGTCTTCAGATGTGGCGCGTAACAGCTTAACCAATTGAAATGCGAATGGCACATGAAATTGATTTCTTTTTCTAATCGTTTGTGACATGTATTCATCACATCTTTTAAATGGTTAATTGTAAAGCATTGTAAATATGTGTTCATACAGTAAGCTATTGAATTACTATTGTCAATTACGACTCAGTTCAGTTTCTACGGATCTGACTGTTAATCTAACTGTGAATAAACCACTTTGATAAGTCCTTATCACCTCTCTAGTTTTGCACTCCTCTCCTTTTTTCTTGTGTTCGAATTCCCATGTAGATTTAGTCTGTTATTAGGAGCGGCTAGAAAATGTGGTCAAGCGTTCAGTTGTCAGATTTATCGGTAGCACTGATAAATTTTAGATGTTACACATACAAAGTTTATTTATTAGGATTTATTTTGCTCTTTGTTGATTCAATCAATGTGACTGATACCTTAGCTTTCTACAACTCGGAAGAATGTCTTATGATAAATACACCAGACTCCGTATTTAGTAATTAAACACGTATTCACCATTGTTTGTATTTACTGATGCTCAATATGTTTGACTTCAAAAGTCAGCGTAGTGCTCGATTTAATTACTTCACTTCTCACTTTAAAATGAGCATCCTAATGGATCACTTCACTTACCTTTCTTCCCTAATTGTCTAAAAGACTGTCTTATCAGTATCCTCGGCTATAAGATTATGTTTCCTTAATTTGGTTCGGTTGTTTGGATTCCTGGGTAATTTATCAATCTCCAGAGGGCTTTTATTTATTATTTATTTGAACACAAATATTGGTACAGAAGGGCACCGAATAAATATGCGCCACATGAACCACTCGATTCGTGTGTGGGCTATGATACTACCTGGGTGCCCAATCCGGAGCAGGTGGTTTTCTTAGGGGGTCACACCCTAACCAAGTAGTCTGCATCTACCAACATGACTCAAACTAGAGGTTAGTGATTTCACTGACTGATGCTACGTTTTAGTTTGGCCGCCCTTAACTTTCTTCCAATCATCCCCTGCACTAGTCAGCATTGTGCGTCGTCTTAGTGATCTAAGAGCGTGACCGCAGTGCCCAAGGGACAACTGCTTGAGGTCGGTCACACACGACCTTTTTATGGGTAATTTTCGTGTTAGCTCCGTACTTGCTGAGGCCTTACCACCGGAGACGGATATCCATGGGACAAGGCGAGGTGTGCATTTTAGAGTCGACCTTTTCTAACCTCACCCCTCCTTGTGGAAGGTAGTATCGCTGTTATTCTGGTTTTCTGAAGAAAACACCTTACTGTCGTTACACCTCTGTACAGTCAGCAGTACGACTTCGTTCTCGGACCTTAGGTTTGTTGCTTTTATTCTTACTGCTATTCAAACAACCTGTCTGACATGGTAGGACGTTGAGGACTTATTATTCTAGCCAGTATAGCTCTATTGGTTCATCACGATAGACAGAGAGAAGATAGTGAGTAGGACTTCCTCGGCAGTGGCTGTATACGCATGGTCATGTGAGAGCATTTGGATAGGAGAAGCTGACTCTCCTCATCCTCGGCCGTATCAGAACATTTGGGGGCTGGATACAAGAATTCATCTTTGTCAGCAAGGTTCGAGGGTGGAAAATGCGTGAGTGTATCTGACATGATGAAATCCATATGTAAAACCATCTTCACACTTCCATATCTATCAAAATTTCACCATACCGGTATAGTGTGAAAAGAACGTCATTGTCTCCGGCACTTTTATTTTAACACATAAATATTGGTACAAGGAGGCACCAAATACATATGCGCCACACAAATCTCATTCGATATGTGTGAGGGCTGTCATATTGCCCAAACCAAAGCAGGTGGTTTTCTTAGTGGGCCACTCCCCGAGCCTTCGACCTGGAGGTCCGATCTACAAGGCAATGGAACATCGTAAGGAGGTGCAGTCCCATGGTAGCCGGTGACCAACGATTGGTTCATACGCCATTTATTCCCAAAGGATACTGGAGCCCATATGCACCACTGATTTGGAATCCGGTTAAAGCGCCGGATATTCGCTTTTCTTCCTCCCATTTTCGTAAACAACACCCCCGACACGAGAAGGCAGTGATTAGGACTTCCCTGGCAAAGGCTATATACGCGTGGCCATGTGAGAGCATTTGGAGAGTTAGAGCGGACTCTCCCTACTCTCGGCCGTACCAGGGTATTTGGGGGCTCCGACACTAGGTACTGTACAACATCAATTATTAGATAGTTGTTTCATTGCTGAGGAGTTTGACATACGTATATCTTCGTCTAGATTTGCACAATCCTTCATACAGTTTAGGTTTGTATGTTTTATGAAGGTGAGGATTATTGTCAGAATTAGGTAAAACCGAGAGGTTTTTACTACTTGGTTCGATGCACAGTCATTAGTCCGTATAATCCGAACACACCAGTGCTTAAGTTTAAAATATTGAAGTAGTTTATAACCGTATGTGTAATCTATCTTCAGACCATGTTATCCAATGGCTTAACTGGCTCGTTCATTTACCTCTCAGTAATACAGATGAGATCATAATTTATGGATGACCTTGATGCGATGCTAATGTAACTTTGAGAATATTCAGCTTCTTACTAGAGTTAATAAAGGGTTGTAAATTAGTGCGTATAACTAGTACTAGAATTTAAAGTTAAACGTTAGGGTTAGTAATTAGAGTTAGTGTTTTCACCGTGAATTGACATCATTTCTAATGCCAAAGTGCTACTTTACCATATGGATGAATAGATTTCGCGTCAAAATCCAAGAACCGCTATCTTAAATCTCACTGGTTTGTTCAGAAATTAGTCTTACGTGTGTCTTTTTCATGCCCCACCTCAAAGATTACATACGGCAACCAAATATTAGCAGGAAAAGGCTTATACAATATACTGGCCTTTCAATATATATATAAGCCTTCACATTTACAGTATGGCTCGTACTCAAGTACCTGGTGAATGAGTCACGTGTATATTTCAATCGTCAGTATACACCTAGTCGTCATCTCGTTTGATGTGGTATTTAGATTTCTAAGTGTGTTAAAGATTGTTGTATACATTATCCATTAGAACTTTCTAAAGTTGGTTTGACTAAGATGCAGTAAGAGAGATCATGTTTCAGTCCCTAATAAGTTGTTATTTTTGTCCCTGCTTGTGTACGTTTATATACCATCTAGTCAAACAGGTGGTTTTGTTATGGGAGGAGTCTGTTTATCACGTTTGAAGTTTTGTTATTCAACACTGATCAAACCACTTTTATCTTCACAACATTTCAGTCCTGGTCGAGCTGGCATTATCTTACTGAAGTAAAGTGATGCATTTTATATGTCTTGTGTTTCTTTTTCAACAGTTATTACCTCGTTGGTTTGAACACTACTTTTGAACAGATTTTTCTCAGTGTTCAGTAAATGAGGCAAAAAACTAATTATGATCCCTAGGTTTTAATCTAGTCATCATGGTAATTTATGCTGATGTTGGTACATTGGTGTTGAAGTGATCGTAATTAGACGATTCACTTTCATGGGTAGACCATTTATTGTAGTTGTAGTTGCTGACATTGTTACAGGATTCGTTTCTTTTCTTCAACAACTAATTAACGGAAAATTTTGTGTTAATATTTTTCTTATTCAGGCTATGAATTGAGCAAAATTGAAGGTAAATCTGGATCACCTGAAAAACCGCTAAGTGATTTGGGTCTATTATCTTATCGTTCTTATTGGGCTCAAACAATTCTTGAATTGTTACTAAACTCTAAAGCAACAGAAACTGGTCAGGATCCAGCATTAAGTATAAAGTAATTAAACTCATTCATTGTATCTATGTATCTTTTCGCAAGTTGAATCCTTCTATAGAGAATTAATTCTATGACTTAAGTATAGTATAACTTGATGCTTTACACTAGTTGTCCATAGTTCGTTTCAGGAAATCTCTCATCTCTGCTTTACTTTTCCACTGCTAACTAGCAACTTCCAATGTATTCGACAATTCGTCTTTATCAATAATTCTCTCATGGGAGGCCATGGGTTGACTGAGATGTGTTGATTTCTCTTAATTCAGCCATTTCTTTTGTGTAAATGCTTGTGGATCTGATTTCGAATAACAGGACACCGATAAAATAAGACTACTCTTATCTCTAACATCAAAATACTCAAGGCCTTTTTTATTTACCTACTTACGCCTGTTACCCTTCGTGGAGAAACATAGGCCACCTACTAGCACTCTCCATCCAGCCCTGTCTTGGGAAATCCTCTCCCGTTGCTATTCATCCTTTTCATGTCTGCTTCCAATCGACGACGTGGTGTGTTATTTGGCATTGCTCTTTCCATCTCCGCAGGATTCCAAGTTAGCGCTTGCCTCGTGATGCAGTTTGGTGATTTCCGTAATGTATATCCTATCTACTTCCAACGTCTTTTCTCAATTTTCTCTTCAACAGGAGTTGGTTTGTTCTCTCCCACAGTAGGCTGTTGCTGATGGTATCCGATCAACGGACATTGAGTATCTTGTGTAGACAACTGTTTATAAGTACTTGTAGCTTCTTGATGATGGTTGTAGTAGTTCTCCGAGTTTCAGCTCCATACAGTAGAACTGTCTCGACGTTAGAATTGAAGATTGACTTTACTATTGGTTGACAGTTGTTTTGAGTTCCATATGTTCTTCAATTGTAGGAATGTTACCATTACCTTGCCAATCCTTGACTTTATGTTTGCATCAGGTCCTCCTTGTTCATCGATGATGCTTCCCAGGTACACGAAAGATTCCACATCTTCCAGAGCTTCTCCATCAAGTGTGATTGGGTTGATGTTAACTGTGTTGTGTTTGAGGATCTTGGTTTTACCTTTGTGTATATTAAGGCCTACTGCTGCAGAGGCTGCTGCCACACTGGCTGTCTTCACTTGCATTTGTTCATGTGTATGCTATAGAAGGGCCAGGTCATTTGCGAAGTCCAAATTTTCTAACTGATTCCGAGCTGTCCATTGTATTCCATGCTTTACCTTAGATGTCGAGGTCTTCATAATCTACTCGACCACCAGAAGAAAGAGGAAGGGGGAGAGTCTTGTCTGACTCCGGTCCTTACCTGGAATGCATCTGTCAGTTGTCCTCCATGCACAACTTTGCATTGTAGTCCGTTGTATGATTGCCGGATAAGGCTGACGATCTCAGGTACACCATAGTATTGAAGAAATTTCCATAATGTTCTCCCATCCAGGTCCTTTCCTGGTCGCTTCGCTATGATTGATTGCAGCCTCTCGTAGAACAGATCTTTATCGTCATCATTGCTATCATTTGTGGGTGCACAACATTGGATAACATTCACTGTAATTTCCTCCTTCTTTGTTTTGAAGGATGATTTGATGATTCTGGATCCGCGAGATCTCCATCCTGTAAGTGCGTTACGTGCTTATTTGGACAGCATCAGAGCAACTCCCTGAATGTGTGGAGCATTTCCCTCTTCGTGACCGGAGTATAACAGCATCTCTCCCGTATCTAACCTTTGCTGTTCAGCTTGGGTCCAATGGGTTTCGCTGATTCCGAGAACCGTCAGGTTGTATCTCCTCATTTCTGTTGCTATTTGACTGGTCTTCCCGGTCTCCCGCATTGTTCGAACATTCTCTATACCTATAAAAATAGTTGTTCTGGTTGTTAGAAGAGGCTTCGGCCTAATGACTTCCGAAAAATCCTGGCTTTCATCATGAAGCACCATAATTTTTCCTTCAAATCGGAGGACAGAGTTTAAACGGTTTAAATTGTTTATTCTGGTTGACGTTTTCGTAGCAAGATTTTTTTCTATGGGATGGGGTTGCCGACCCCATACCCAAACGTCTTCCTTTACCTGGGCTTGAGACCGGCAGTAACTCTAGAAGAGCTACAGGTGGCGGTTTAGACAAACAAGAAGCCTTCACACTTATTGTTGCTGTACATAGTTTATCCATCCAGAACTGGTATCCTGACAAGGCCCTATCGAGCTACATTGCAACGTGTGTTTATTTATCCAACCTCATGGATGTCGTCTCTTGCAGATTTAGATAGTTGACGATCAGTACTTTAATTGGAACCTAAATTCATAGTCCCATGTATCCTGTTTAGCTAGATCTTGAGACCCAGCATTTTCTCAAACATACCCCTCTATATCGTTTTTTTCGAACATGTTTCCAATGTCAATCATTCTCACTATCATTCCTGCTACAATTATATTCAATTCCTTTGGCATCCATTATGTTAAATTTCTTTTGTCGCGCTGATGTGCTTTGGCAAATTAAGCTAAAGTACATTTGTGTCGGGCTTTATGCTAATTACCATTGACTAACCATTAACTTCAAACATTAAGAGACATTAAGTAATTTATATCTGTTGACATTAACACAACTATAGACACAAATAGATCTTACGGTTACTATTCGTTATTAGTGAAAATTACTGGGAGATGTCCTCTTTTGGTGGAAGTTCTTGGAGTTCAATCACACTAGTTCATGTTCGTTTATGTAGTTAAGCATAAATGGATGCTGAAATTAGACACATACCAACTCATGCTTAATTTCTTTGATAAGGATATGAAGCTTCTGTTCGATGAAAGATTATTTAAAGAGTTGATGAAATGTAGTAATAACCTTTGTCCCAATTTTCTGTGATGTATCATGCAGCCTGGTATATGAAGACCAGAGAAGACAATTTACAGCTCGCAACTGAAGGTCATTGCTAACGGTCTAAATATCTGTAACCTCATTTAGACTAATTTATGCTTCAAGATTCATTCAACGTGGCTTTACTGTAAGGTCAAGTGTAGAAAAACGACTTGAAGCGATGTTGAGTAAACGTTGTTATAGGATGAAGTAACTTTGTTAGTTGCCATTTAAATTAACGGCACTAACTCCTGAGATGATGGAATATTGACGTTAACCCTACTGGAAACTGCTTATTGACTAGTGTGACCAAAAGGACGAATATATATGAAACAGGGTCTGAGGCAAATGTTGTCACACTTCTGAAGTATCGTAGAAACAAGGTGTGTCAAAAATAAGATATTGGGATTGAGAAATAAGAATTGTGTTGTGATACTGTTTCCACGACCTCGAAGATGAAAAGACTATACACCTATACCACTGAATCGATTTTAGATCAGTTCAATTTACTCAAACCTCAACTTGGAAACCTATCTAGCTCAAGCAAAACATCTATGGCTTTACGAACTAGTAGTGTTTTTTTGGTTTGACTACATTTGTGACCTACTCATATTCTAGCACAATCTACCATCTTTAAGTTACTTCCGACAACATTACCCACTTGATAGTTTCGTCTTTTAAAAGAAATGCTTCGCATACATGCTTGATCGAATAATTGTCAACTACCCATGTCATCTGTCTTCGAAGAGTATATTTTTTCAAAACTGAAATTAAATCTTATCAGATTAATGGCTAACGTTTTGACTTACTCCAAAGCAATCTGACCTTTTGCCTATTTCACAAACAACATAAATTGGAGGAATCTAGATAGTCTTTTTGTTCCTAACCTCAGTCGTAGATTTACATCGAGAAGTTGTCGATTTAACCAAGTGTTTCTCATTTGGTAGATGGGAAGCACATCCAAAAAGTTTTTTGATTGTTACTCGTATTCAGGAGAGTGCACTATTCTAACTTCTTAATCAAACAGGATTATAGTACCTGGATACTTCAAGTAAGTTAAAGTATCGTCAAACAAGAAAGAAAATGAGTGTTAACTCGAGAAGTATATTCACTATAAATTTATTGAACGTGCTTAACTCTGATAACTTCCACTTAAAGTAACTAATTCAAATAAATTTTAACCATGATTCCTAACCACGGTCATTAATATTCAAATAACAAACTTTCAATAGGGTAATTTACATTTTTGTTACTTCTTCCAGTTTTGTCTATTTATTTAAACATAAATATTGGTACAACGGGTCAGCAAAATATATATGCGTCTCACAAACATTTTGTGAGGGCAGGGGTACCCCCTGGTTGCCCAAACCGGAGCAGATGGTTTTTTCGGGGGGCCACTCCATGAGCCTTTAACCAGAGGTCTGATCTACAAGGCAGTGGAGTAACGTAAGAAAATGCGGTCTTATGGTAGCCAGTTACCAAAAATAGTTTCACAAACCATTTGTTCCTTAAGGATCTTGGTTCCCATGTGCCCCGTTGGTTCGGAATTAGTTTTTCAAATCCTCTAGGTGGATACTCCGTACCCACGGACACGATTAAAGCTCCAGACATTCTCTTTTCGTCCTCCCGATTTCGTAAACAACCCACCCGCGAGAAGGTAGTGAATAAGACTTCCTTGGTAATGACTATACACCTAGCCATATGTAAGCATTTCAAGAGGGAGAGTGAACTCTCCCTACCCTTGGTCTCTTAGTTACGGGACTGTATGTAACCTTTAGACCAGGTAATACTGTAATGAGCGAGAACATAGATGGAGACAATCAATGTATTTTAATACAAAATTACAGAGTTCTTTTGTCAAATGTGAAAACCATACATCCAATACTTCATTTGAGAAATCCTCATCAATTGTCTCAAACTTCACCGTTTTCTTATTGCCATAACTATTACTCTCTGTTCTCGTTCTCTTCGATTCGATCTTCTCAACCTTCTGCTACCAGGCCTTCAACTTTTGCTTGGTGTTATATACTACTTATGTCTGTCGACATAAGTAGCATACATCACAATACAATTACAATGGAATATTCATAAAGTTGACTATAATTCATAGTTTAACGAAGATTAAAAATCTTCTATTTCAGTTTAATCGAAATGAATTACTATCAGATACTAATATTGACAATTACATTTATTAAAATGAGAGTTCAATACTTCTACTAAAGTGAAAAGATCTTGTATTGTTTCAAACATTAAATAAGCGATGGTTTACCTGAACGTTCGCGTCGTAATTTTCTTAAATGTTCAGTAATTGGTGTAAAATTTTCTTGTTTTAGTTGACTAGTTATATTCAATATTATGTGAACTTGCTCACGTATATACTACAAATCTTATTGGGGAATTCAAGTAAGTATCACAATTCTAAAAGTGTAAGAGTAAGTTGAAAGAAAGTTAGGAGAGAGGTCAAATTAAGACGTGAAATTATTGACAACTAAATTAAATCATGTTAGCAGGTATAGATGACCTACCACCTGATTGAGGCCCCTGTGATTATTGTGACAAATGGTTACAGAATTTGTGTGATATGGCTCAGTTGCATTTACTCTTTGTTTTTTTCTGGAATTTGGATCCAGAAATCGCCATATACCTTGATTTCTCTTCTTCTAAACCTAATCTTTCCTACTACTACTAATCTTTTTATTACTTCTACTACTCTGGGATTTGACTTGAAATGATCTTATCTCACTATGCTAATTGGCTATGGCAACTTAGACCGATGTACATATGTGTCGGGCTGTACTTTGCATATTTTCTTTCTCCCCCTTAACTGTTTTCTTTGGCGAACCTTAAAGGTGATTACCATAGAATTCATATATCAAATATATTCAATGATGAGAAGAAATGTCATGAAAGCAATATTTTCATATAATTGCAAATCAGTCAGAGTGCTATTAGAGGTGTGAGTGCGGTTATCATCTCCTGGTTACCCACATCGTGGAAGGGTTCTTCTAGAAGTACCTGAAAAGGAAATTGGGTTAGAGGTGGTCTTAGTGACCTGAGAGCATGACCGTAGTGCCTAAGGGACAACTGCTTCAGGTCAGTCTCACACGACCTTTTTATGGGTAATTTTTGTGTTAGCTCCGTACTTGCTGAGAGCTTACCGCCGGAGACGGATATTCATGGGATAAGGTGAGGTGTGCATTTTAGAGTCGACATTTTCTAACCCCACCCCTCCTTGTGAGAAGGTAGTATCGCTGTCATGCTGTTTGTCTGAAGAAACCACCTTACTGCTGTCACACCTGTACAGTCGGCAGTACGACTTCGTTCCCGGACCTTGGGTTTTGTTGTTTTTAGTCTTACCGCTTTTAAACCGACCTGTCTGACATGGTAGGACGTTGAGGATTGTTCTAGCCAGTATAGCTCTATTGGTTCATCACAATAGGCAAGCCCGGCCACCACGTTAAGGTTGCAGCAACGGTCAGATATCTATAATTGCAAGTAACAGATATGCATCGTTCAAACATTTTTCATACATGTGTTTTTCAGTATTCACAAGTTGATTACTTAGAAAATGGGGATTTCGTTGTGATATTGAATATTTTGTACTGAGAAGTATATAATGTTTGATAAAGTAAATATTATTATCGTTATAAATCATTACTATATTAAAAGTATATAAAAAAACTTTAACTGTATAACATGTTTATCATTAGTATTCATGCATAGTAATAAGAAAGTGTCAAAACAACATGTCTGATAGTGTTCCTTTTTTTCTCTCTCTCTCTCTTCAAATTCTATACTGATTTTAGTGATATTGTTGATAGAACATGTATTAAACGAGATGATGTAATTGCTACCTTATCTCATTTAAATGTATTATACTATGTGAAAGGACAACATGTTATCTATTTATCACGTGATCTTATACAAGCACATCAAAAAGCTATGCAACGTCGTAATTTACGTGTTGATGCAAAATTACTTAATTGGAAATCAAGAGATTGGAGTAAACGTGGTCGATGGTGAGGTGGTTTTCTTCCCATTGGAGGAAGTGAAGGTTGGCGGAGCACTACATTCACAGGAAAAATGTGTCATATATATAAATATATATTCCTGTGTGTATTTATGACGTTTTCCCTTCGTATCAGTTTGTCATCAATAACCATCAATGAATAGTTAGCTTTCATCAATGTAATATAAATTAGATGAAGAATACAATAATTACTATGTATTACTAATTGTTGGTTAAATGTAGTGTGATACACTATTTAAACTAGTTCAGATCGTGTTTTGAAATGTGAATTGTTCAATAAATTACTTCTAGTTGTATTTATGTTTATGTAGATGTGAAACAGGTTTTGTGTTATTTAATTTAATAAAGAAATGTAATAATAATAATAATAATCAGTAAATGCTTCTATTCTTGAACTCGTCAGCTGGATTTACATGCATCTCAGAGTTAATGTTCATTCTGGGACTCGAACCCAATATCGTTCGCTTTAAACGTCATCACGTTATCCACTTACCTGTTGAGTCTTGATAGTCACTTGCTTATGCAATGAGGTGACGAGTCCCAAATAGGATGAAACGCGCGTCAAACTGGATTTCAATGCTAGTCAAGATTAATTCAAATATGAGTTCTACGTCTAATAGCAACCGATGGTTAGAGACCCTGAATGACATGGCTCAAAATCGTTTGCAATGGCGCAGGTGCATCCATTCTTTGTGTTCTCACAAATTTTGGTCTCCTTATTCCTCCTTCTCTTTTTTTCTCTTCCCAAGTTTATTTCACTGTATTATACTCTTTAAATAACATCTCCAAACACTAATTTTCCCGATTACTGCTTATATTCTTATTACCTCTACCACTACGGGATTTGAATCGACCACTGCATCTCTATGCTAATGTGGTGTGGCAACTCGAACTGATGTACGTACGTAAGAAGTTCTACGTTGTTACTGACTGACTGACTAATATCTCTGGAAGAGTTGTGATTGTATATTGTCAAGTGCATTATTTAAATACTGTTTCTGATGTTAACTTGATCACTGGGCTAATTATTTCTTTAAAATCATTCTTTTAACTGAGTTATCCTATTGGTTAGAACTACTGTTTGTTCAACTGAGTTAGTGTTCATTTATCAACAGGATATTTTTTTCAAAGATAGTCATGATCGGTTACTGGCCGTTTAACTATTAGTTAATCGTGCAGAAAGTAAAAGCTATATATGAAAGCTTTTCGAATAGAATAATGAAAAGTATCAATATAGGGGTTTTCGAGATTATTGAACTGTGAGGACAGTCCACGGGTGAACTCGAGGAAGCCCTAAGAAACTCAGAAAGATCTGAAGATATTCGATCCAATCATCTTTTGGAAGAATACCCCAGAATCGCTACGTCGAGCTTCCCTGTTAGAGGACTATAATGATGATTTCGTTTTTACTAAAAACTATAAATACCTGACTGTTTTGTACCATAATTGAAACTTTGCAATAGCATACCTTTCACTTGTCTTCTCATTTGGGACTTCGGAGGGTTCTAGCGTTCGAGTGCTCAAGTTATATATATATAATGTATTAAGGACCTAAAGCTCTAGATGTGACACGAGCATTATAGACATTACAAGCTAACCTATGATATCAATTGGGAATCACGAAAAACTAGTCAGTTGTTCGTTCTAGGATTCAAGATGGTTACACAATATCTCAAACTGATTGGATTTAGACCTACAAACGACTGGATGCCGACTTAGTAGCTTGGAAGCCAAGTGTTCGCGCGTGAAACTGAAGGTCCTGTGGCCGATCCCCAGTAGAGACGTCGTAGGCGCGCACTGCTGAGAAGTCCCGTACTAAGACGAAACGGTTCTCCAGGATTTCAATAGTTGTTTAAATTTGGTCGGTTCGTAATATCAATCCTGTATAAAGAAATGTTCCAGGAACTATTTCACATATATATTTTTGTATAGTTAATGAACTGTCAGGTAGTTGTGAACATCGACAAACATAGCACAAATATGAATTGGTCGTTGCTATCACAATAAAGCAACGAAAGGAAATCAATATAAGAGTTTCACTAACTGACGATATGTTTTCATCTAATCTTCTGTAGATATATGAATTGAACGGATAGTGATCGTGATTGCTGTTGTTACATTTAACGTTATTCTTTATATGCGCTTCTCTTATAAATATTGTACAAATCCTCTTAAAAGATGTCTAACATTACGTATTATAGGGAAATGGTGTTGATTAAATCTGATTTCTAAAAAATAACGTGTCACCGTTACAAGGCTTGTACTGATTGTTTATTTGAAACGTATGAATAATAAGTTAATACTAACATTTCCGAGTTCTGTTATGATGGTAACTAATTTTGAATTGATAGAAAATACCACTTGTTCATTAAATATCAAGTTGTGCAATCTGTTTTGAGTCATCACTGTTTATTGATATTATAGGCCGTCGAAGCCGGTGTAGATGAATTAGTGCGTTTTGAAACTGAGACCTCTGTTGATTGAAAGATGAGTTTCCTGTCTATTCAGCCATCGGTTCACTAAATCCTAGTTTATAACATATTGTCTTGCAAAAATATTCAAGATTAAAATATAGAAATGTATAACGAATATTTTGATAATTGAATAATTACGGTGGATGTAATGGGGAGAGACTATGTGATTGTATAGTAATACAAAAGATTATCAATGATATTTAAAATAGAGTTTATTATCAAAATGAATTCTAAAAGGGGCACCGAATGCATATGCGCTACACGGACCACTCGATTTGTGTGTGGGCTATCATACTGCTCGGGTGCTCAAACCGAAGCAGGTGGTTTTCTTAGGGAGGCACATTCGGAGCCTATGGCCTAAAGGTCTAATCCACAAGGCAGTGGAGCAACGTAAGGAGGTGCAGTCTCATGGTAGTCAGTGATCAACGATTGGTTCATACTCAATTTTTTCCTTCAGGATCATGGAGCCCATATTCACCTTTGGTTAGGAATCAGAGTTTTCCAACTCCCCTAGGTAGATCCTCTATATCCACCAACTCGGTTGAAGCGTCGGAAATTCGCTTTTCGTAAACAACACCGTCAATAGAAGGCAATGAGTAGGACTTCACTGGCAGAGGCTGTATACGCGTGGCCATGTGAGAGCATTTGGAAAGGGAGAGCGGACTCCCCACTCTCGGCCGTACCAGGGCATTTGTGAACTAATCGATAAAGAAAATCTATTCTTTCATGCATATCTTGTGACATCGAAATTCATCATCTATATGACTAACTGAAGAGTGTATAGGTAGTCGTCTTACAAGGTACAGCTATAACCAATGCATCGTCTTTCGTAGGTGCCATTTCATTGACCATACAATCAGTGTTCCCTCTAGTAATGATATGACAATATGGTTATGATTAGAGAATCACCTTCAGGCTTATAAGATCTTTAAAAGTAAGATGATTTTAAATCAAATGGATGAGATTGTAATATCGACGAACCAAGCATGAACATTATTAAGTTTATTCGTAATGTAATAATCGGATAAAATTTCACTTTTAGAGTTGCTCCAGGCTGTCAATATAGCATAGCTTCATCATTTAGTCGAGTGGTTTGTACCCATAAAATGAATGTTATAAATTCATCTTACATAATACAGGAATCATGCGAACACATACTAGTGTATAGGTGTGTAGTTTAGTTATTATGTGACCAATCCAGACTGATTTGTATTGATGATATACGAATCAACAGTAACTATGATTACTGTCCTCGAGACGTTATCAGAAGACAATATCTACCCTGTGACTTCAAAGCATTCGTTATTTAGAAAAAAAAATCAGTCTTTATATTCGTTTTCCAGCCATACAAAGTTGCAATGTGAATTGATTTATTGCTTTGTACTGATTGGTTTAATAACAGAATAGGTCACTCAGTAAGGTTATTTCGATCATATTGTAGCATGAATGAAAATTTAGAGTAGAAAAATTGGTAAAAACATACTGCATGGACAAGCTAGTTGGAATCAAGAGTGTGGTATTTAGGTTTATGTTCTAAACTCAAATATAATGTGCTAGCAGTAAAATTACCTTTGTATACTGCTCAAAACGGGGGGGGGTCAAAGTCTGATTTGCACTTCCGCGTTGTGATACCTAAATAGTGGGTGATCTTTTCCCCATGAACTAACGCAAGCGGTACAGCGGAGACCGGAATAATCAACCACTTTGAAGTCAAATGAAAATTGGGATAATCATCCAATCTATCTTAACCTTGATTACATGAGAAGAGAGGTCGACTTGAATTTGGAGTACGACTGAGGCATTGGATAAAATTTTCCTTTCGCTGTCTGAAAAAACAATTCTGGAATGGTCCATAAGGTCTCTTAGGGACAAGTGAAAGCGTGGATTGTAAGCTGTGCTGTAGATAGTGTACAGTGGGTGATATTAAATCGCCTTGTGGTAAGAGCGCGAAGTGAGCACATCGTCTATGACGACTTACTTACATACTGGTTTCAATACTCGATATTCATTCAGCGAAAACTCTTCTGGACTTGGGGGCCCGGGCGTTCGCATCTATACCTATGTGTTTACTGTGGAGTGTATGAGCCTTGGTTTATTCTATATATGCATGTATCGTATACTTACGAGGGGAAATTTCCATGTCTATATGTATTCGTAGGAGGTGTACATATGCCTACGCTTCCTGTAATCACAAGTACAGCATATTAGCAACCGCGCCCATCTACGTCAATATGTATATCACTAGGATGTTTGTTTCTTTAATAACTGCATTCGAATATATGCATATGGAGTATACAAAGTTTCCACGTCTCAACTGGCGGACACAATAGTAGATCATCAGCGCGTTTGGTTTGCATAGAAGCTCACAAAAGTGATAGGAAAAGAGTAGCGTGGGTCAATAAGAATATGTCTTCACTACATAGTGTGGGCCAAGTTAACTGCCCATACTACTGATATCATAAACCCTGTATAGACATATTCTTCAGTGTCCAGCCTCACTGCGTTTTCAATGCTCTTCTCTAGAGAAAGAGCCATGGGGCCTTTTCACTTCGTTGGGTGGCTAAATGAACTGCTCAAAACTATAACAGAAAATTGTTTTTCATAACCATAGAGTAAAAATGAGCGTTAAACGTATTGCGATGAACGAGAACACAAGTGAGGACGATCGAATGTAATTGATCACAAAATTACAGAATCTCTTAGTAAAATTCGAGAACCATAAAGTAAATAATTCATTTTACAAAATGTCAATCAATCGTCTCGAAATTAATTGTTCTTTCGTCTCCACACCAATCATTCCCTGTTCTCGTTCTCTTTTCTTCGATCTTCTGCCACCAGGCACTACACTTTCGATTGATGATATATTCTACTCATATCTGTCGACATCAGTAGCACGCATCACATTATCAAATGCTTAATTTTATCTCTTCAGATTATATATATCAGACGAATTGACTTTATCTCTAGATCTTATCTAGTTTTCTACAGAGCACAGGTAATAACAAGGGTCGTACAGTGAAGGTACCATCCAATTCCGGATGAAACGGAGCGGACGTATCATTAATAAAAGAATATATTCTTTTTATTGAATAATTTAATAGTATAACGAAGATGTTTCCATTCCAATATTCTTAGGGAATTCAATACCTAATTGTCCAACATAAGCGACATACATATTCGAAATGTATTAATTAGTGAAATATAGGAAAAGATTTTCCTTCTATTTGGAACTTTGATGCGCAAAGCATCCCAGTGTTAATATATACACCTAAGATTCGAAAACTGACAACTTAGGCGATTAGACTACTGAGTAATATTGAGTATTTCTGCGCCTATCGTGACTCATTAATAATGAGTGCAAAGTTTCGGTTTCATTTTGAACATCAGCACTGGAATCCAGGTACGTTTGAATGATAAATCCTATATAAGATATGACATTCGTCCTAGGTTCCATTGGTAGGTAGTAAAAAGAAACAGAATAACGTACATCATTAAAAATAAGTATTTATCACGAGAAATCAATGTCCGTCGTAAACGTACAGTGAAAACTATGTGGCATTAGACGGATTCTTCAATAGTCGGCACAGTTTCCTGCCTAGGTATGTTATATTTGCGGTATATACGTGGTGTATTGGTTAAGATTGAATCATTATGTACATAAATCATAAGTATGTATATATTTGTCGCTTTTGTTCTAGACGAGGACAGGTAGACTAAGAGCATTGATGTGAGCTACTTTACTTCCTCCCATACCGTACTTCACGCACAATCTCTCACTTAACACTTGACCCTGCGACTATACGCAATTGTCTGGTTTTTGCATCATCGTTTGACATGTCTAGACACATTTGGGCTATCATTCACTCATGTCCCCAACAGGAATTAAAATGTATTAATTAAGTGCATTCATTTCACGTAATTATGTTGAGTATGAAGCGTTTTACATTGTTAATTAGATTCAATTCATAATATCGAATGGTTGTAATCCGCTACTACTGTTGATACTTATCATGCATTTGACAGTTGTAATACACCAGTCACGAATTCTAACAGCTTATTTTCGATTACGTCACTAATGATTAAATGATTATGATTTTGCTGAATAAGTTATGAAGATTAGTTTCATATGAGAAAAGTTTTGAACAGAGAAAGTATATCCACGAACTGACATAATCTATAATGCCAAAAGTCTATTTAACCAAATGGATGAGTGAATTTCGCGCCGAAATTCAAAACCTGTTATCCTAAATCTGATTGATTCGTCCATAAATTATAGTCTCACCGATGTTAGATAAGGATGAATGATTTGTATTTCGATTACTTATTAGTTATTCAGTCGAATAATTGATGGTTATCTCAGACTTCTGGCCTATATATTGTATGAATATTACACAGCACTTTTACGTCTTAACTTTTCAAATAAATATTTGTATCAGAAGGGGTTTTTGTGGATATTATAGTAATTTCAATAGTTGAATTCATGAGTCAACTGAAACAATTGGAAGCGTTCGCGCGCGAGACCGATAGATCCTGGGTTTGAATATCGCGAGGCAGGATCGTGAATGCGCACTACTGAGGAATCTCACAATAGGACGAAACGGCCGTCCAGTGCTTCCAGGCTTTCAATGGTGATCTAAAATCATCGGTATATGATCCCAATCAATTACATTTATAACTTCAATCCATCAAAAAGCTATCACTATAGGGAGATTTGTTGAGATTTTAAGATTTTCAGAGTTTAAATCACGAACGGATTATAAATTCTGCAATATTGTATGTTTGATTATATCAAGGACCTATTAACAGAAAATATGAAACGTTTTAAGAAACTACACTTATTATTCGTTGAACTTGTGAACGTTTAAATGAAGCAGTTTTTAGTTTAAAAAGTTTTGGCGGTTGTTGAATTTGGTAATTTTCATAGTTTAAAGATTGAACTGATCTTAACTAGACCACCATTAGAAACTAGGAAGCACTGGGTGGCCGTTTCGTTCTTGTATGGGACTCCATCGAAATCTAAAGCCACCACCCCGCATTTAAGAATCAAACTTAAGGTCCTAGGTCTTGTGTGTGAATGCCTAATCCCTAGACCAATGAGCCGTCATCCAGTAGTGTACATGTCTAACTTTAATAAATTCACGATATTGTGCAACCCTCGCCTATTGCCCGTGGAGGAAAGCTGACTCATATCCTATATGGTAAGAATCTACTAGTCACAGCTTTTCACTAGAACTTTAGGAGTTACGTCTTGAAGCTAGTTACTAGTGGGCAAATGAAGTTAGACGTGTCCACCATTGGAGTGACGCTCGGTAGTCTTAATGTTGGCCTAAGAATAGTTGACATTTTAAACTATGAAAATTATAAAAGTCAACAATCATTAAGACCTTTTAAACTAAAAAAAAATGCTTCATTTAAACGTCCAAAAATTTCACATATCTGGGTAGCATCATCAGTGAACAAGGAGGACCTGATGCAGACGTAAAGGCAAGGATTGGTAAAGGCCGCATTCTTCTAACTGAAGAATATACGGAACTTAAAACAACTGCCAACCAATATCAAACTCAGAATATTCAGTACGAACGTCAAGACAGTCCTACTGTATGGAGCTGAAACGTGGAAAGCTACTACAACTAGTTGTCTACATAAGATACTGAATGTTAATTGACCGGACACCCTCAGCAACAGTCTGTTATGGGAGAGGATAAATCAGCTTCTATCTGAAGAGGAAATGAGGAGAAGACGATGGAGGTGGATAGGATATACATTAAAGAAATCACCAAACTGCATCACGAGGCACTTACCTGGAATCCCTGAGGGAAATGTAAAAGAGGAAGGCCGAAAAACACACTACCTCGTAACTTTGAAGTAGACATGAAAAGGATGAATAGCAACTGGAAACAACTGGAAAGGATTGTCGAAGACAGAGTTGGATGGCGAGTGCTGGTTGGTTGCCTATGCACCTCCATGAGGTGCAACAGGCGTAAGTAAGTAAGTTTTAAAAGGTTTCATATTTTCTGTTAATAATTCCTTGATATAATCAAACATACAATATTGCAGATTTTTATCATCTTAACTAGTATTACCTAAAACTAATTATAAGTACCATATAGTTGTAAGTTCCCAAAAAATGATTACATATTTATTATGCTACTAAGTTGATCGTGATTGGTCCTGGGTTCGAATCTCATGAGGTGGGACCATAAATACACATTGCTAGGGAGTCCCACAATAGGACGAAACAACCGTCTAGTGCTTCCAAGTTGTCCATAGTGGTCTAGCTTCAATTGACTCGTTCTATTTATCAATTAACTGTCTCAGGTATACAATATTACCTATTCAAATAATCATTTCATAACTTTTTTCTCTTTCCCTTTTTTAATGTTTGTTACTTCTTGTAAAAATCTACCAATCGGAATTATAAAATTATGGAATTTTCTCTGACTTTATTTAATGGAATACATTCCCCTCTCTGAAAGTTATGATGAAAACAATACACATTGAATCACTTCATGATTGGATATACATTATTGTCCTAGTATAGTAGTATCACTAATGCTGTTACATTTTTCAACTGACTCTCATGCATCATGTAAAAAACAAAAAAAAAAACAACAACAATAACAACAACAACAACAAAAAACAAACAAACAAAACAACAGACAAATGCATGAAGTTAGATTCCTCCCTCCCTTTATTCCTAAGTTAAAAATGATATCAATATTTACCCTTCTACCCCCCTCCCCCCTTCGCCTCTATTGACTGAATGATTAACTGATAGAAACTTTGTTTCCAACCTAATAATAACAATTGAATGAAAGTATAAATTAAGTGATTACACTGATTGTTTATTAAAATATCAACAATTGAAATTGTTAATTATTTGTTGTCATGAAAGACCATAAATATTCTATTAATAAACTATCATCTTGTAAAGTATCGAATGATTCAAGATCAAGTAAGTATATATATTTTACAAGTTAATGTATATTTGATGGTTATAAACATTCGACATTGTAGGTATCGGATTGTTTGAAACTTATCAGTAAAAGGTGTATCTATAGTCATGAGATTGATGACGGTACAAATGAGTTTCCAAGCCAACTGAAAATGATTATCAGAAGGGGGGGGGGTTGTGAAGATTTTAGTAATTTTAGTAGTTTAATTCATGAGTTGATCTAGGCTAGATCACTATTGAAAACCTGGAAGCACTAGACAGCCTTTACGTCCTATTAGGGGACTGTTCAGCAGTGTGCATCCATGATTCCACCCACAGGGTTTAAACCCAGGACCACTAGGAATTGTATCATAATGATTTGTTGGAATTTGACACTAGATGATTTTTGTTTGGATCAGACAGAAGAATGATTTTCCTCACTACGGAAAACACTCCCTAATGTATGTTTTCAGTTTGCACTAGATGTACGTTGGACTAGGATTTTTACTGGTTGCCTTTAATTACCTAATATGAGAACATAGTGCATACGTTTTTGAGTTATCGAAATTAGTGTCTACATAACGATTGGATTTGATTAGCAAATAAGACCAGATGGAAATAACATTCCTCATTATAAAGTGATTATTCAGCGTATATTTACAATGTATTTTCCAATTTAATAGTTGAATTCATGAGTCAATTGAAGATAGACCACTATGGAAAACCTGAAAGCACTGGACGGCCATTTCGTCATAATGTGGGACTCCTCAGCAGTGTGCATCCATAATCCCGCTTCGCGAGATTTGAACCTAGGATCTATCGATCTCGCGTGCGAACGCTTAACCTCTAGACCGGTGCTTCCGGGTTTTCCATGATGGTCTAGCTTCAATTGACTCAAGAATTCAACTATTAAATATCTATAAAACCCCTCTCTGATTATTATTTAGTCGTCAATATATGACTTTTTACAAATAGTTGTAAGTGTATTTTGTTGAGGAATACCAAATTGTGATGAAGCATTTTTCAAGTACCTACGGATTTCGTCAATCTATGATAAAAAGATTATTTCGTCATTGGGATCAGCTTTAGAGTCCATCCCACCTCAAATGACTTAACAACTATTGTATTAATGATAATAGTCCTACATGACTATCTGAACTCCCACAAAGAAATAGAACTAAATACCACTCTATGGTTGAAGGTGATTGCGAAGTATCTGTTTAGAAAGCTATGAAAACTTAGATGGTTTGGAGAAAGTGTAAGTTATTCAAGTAGACATGATCACAAGATAACTATTAAGTTTTAGTTTTATAGTTAAGAGAATTATTTAAGCCGATGAAATATAAGTTTGAAACTGAAGATAATTGAGAACATTTGTGGTTTGGTGTTATATTCTCTGAGATGGATGGTTGAGTTATGAAAATTTCGTTCCCTTTCTAGAGAACATCATCATAAATATACTTCAAAACTAAACCTTTAATATCAGAAAACAAAGTACCTCCAAACAGGTTTAGCCTTAGAGATTCTATTACATTTTAGAAGATATTTGAAGGAGGTTTATGTTACAGAATAACTTTAGCTAAATAAATATTAAAAGTTATGGAACAGTGCATAAGTGTTCTGTCCTAGTATGAGACTCACTAGCAGTGCACGATTATAATCTTTCCGGGGAACCTTCAGTTTTTTTAATAGTGAACATGTTATCTTTAGATAACTAAAATGGTATTTAAGGATTGACATTTTATACTTTTGTCAATTCTTGTTATTACACGAACATAATCAATTGTCGTCGATGATACTTATCTTGCCTTTCTAGTCATGGATTTTCAGTGGAGCATTTGGAAGTCCAGTTCGAATTGAAGGTTTTATTTATGTTACAACGGTTTTGTTGTTGATTTTTCAATTTCTTCAAGACATAGTCTCTTTTTATTATCTGAAATGAAGCTCTTATGAATTCATTCATTCTGTCCTTCATTCTTTAACATATATTTATTATTGGACGGAGTAAAGAGGTCGACAAGGGACCTTAGATCTAAATTATGATTACAATTGACTTCTAGCTTAAAGGAACATTTCAGATGCTTATTCCTGGTTTAAATACTACAGGTCACTATTAAGATTACAGATATACATTGCCAGGTATGATTATGTTTACTTCTGTGGCTTATTGCTGATTATCTTCAATCCTCTAATGTCGAAACATAGTGTAGATTTTTTCGAATTAGTCAGTTTTATGACCATATTGTAAATTGAGCTATGGAATTCAATTGACAATGCAAAACTGATAGGCATGATGTTAGTTATTACTTAATGGTGAGTTCATGTGAGTTTATGTATATGGCATTGCTAGTTGGCAAAAACGTTTTTACTGACATTTTCCATTTCTTAAATGGAATATAATTTCATACTTTTAAATATCACCCAACCACTATCTTATCCCAACATAGTCCACACAATGTCGAGTCACCTAGACTAAGGGTTACATTCCAACTTGATCGATAGCATTCGATCTACACCAAGAAGGACCTGACATACAAGATATTGACCACCACCTAGTGATCAATCAATTGTGAGAACATATCAGTCCTACAAGAGGTCACTCATAGCCCGGATAGCCCGTTGGTAACATCTCCGAATATGAGGTCGGGTGACACGGGGTCAAATCCGTCAGGGAGCAACATTTCCCTCAAGATTACAGGTACACCTTGATGACGAGTGCCGAATAGCACAAAACCTGGGTCTAGGGTTGGTTTTCCTTGTAAGCTTCATTACATTGAGCTATCCTCGTAACCAAATGGACTATTTGATTGGGTTGTTAATTAAATTTCCTCTGGTAGGTTGGGTTTAATTCAATGTGTCTAACTGATTACTGAGTGATCTGAATGCATTACTTCCAGAAATTCTCAGGAATTCCTAGAATGAAACGAGCCAGCTATCTGGACTAAAATTGTGAGAGAGCGGTACGATTATGCGACCTATCCATAATCCTGAAGGGATAGTATAATTGTCATTTGAGTTGATTTCAGCTCTTTTTTCCAGTACACTGTTTACACTAATTTATGGAAGAAATTTGCTGAGATTGAACGGTAGCACAGTTCTTTACAATAGTGTGCATTCAAAAGTCTACTCTAAATCAAACGCATATTCTGAATACTTTTTCGTAGGCATGATAATGATGAATTCTGATTCATAACTCATAACTTGACGAACATTTCTACTTTCTCATTGGATGGTCGTATACAGTCTGTCAAAGAGATTCATTTATAATCAACTCTCATTCTCGTAAATACTAATGTGTAATTAAACAAAAACATGTCAGTAAAATAAATTTATATAAATTTTGATTTTTACCAAAAAAGTCATTAGTAGATATGGATAGTGGCTCAAAAGTTGGATGTACCTGCATCTTAGAAGTGATGTTCACTCCGGGACTCGAACTCAGCACCGCTCGCTCCAGTTGATGAGTTCTAAATAGGAAGAACCTCATATCCCGAAGTCCATTGCTAGCCTCCATTCATCTCTTCTTATAATTCCTTTGATTTAAGGCAATATCGAGGCAATACACACAAGATCCACATACACTAAAAGAGAGTGATCATTAGCACTTCTAAACATCAATGGGAAGATTCAAACAAACAATACAAAATGAATTTGAACTTCACTTTATTTCACAAGCTAATGGCAAGTATAGAAATCTTCAAAAGTGTTCATCCACGATCCCACCGCTGGGGATAGAACCCAGGGCCTCCAGTCTTGCACTGGAATGTTTAACCTCTGGATCATTGAGTCAGGAACCGTTGATGTACAGGTCTAAATTTGATCAATCAGCGTTCATATATACACACTACTTAGGTATCCAGTTCATCCTAGTTTTCAGTGGTTGTCTAGCGTAGACTGACTTAGGATCTCAGTAATCAAATATAGTGTCGGGATTTTCGCTTGAGAACTGATAAAATTCTTTGATTCCCTGTCAGAAACTATAGTATGATCCTGAATTAAAAGATACCAAGACGTGGAAAAGGAAAAGTACATTCGAAGATCAAATGAAATTCGTAATCAATCATTGGTTATAAGTTAACTCACTGATTGTATTTCATTAGATTTGACTTGATCGAACGAGATCAGTATATCTCCTACTGTCATAAGAACTAGAATATGAGAAAATATGATGAGTAATAAGTAGTATAGACCCTAAAATGATTCATGGAGTAATGATGTTGTGAAATGTATAACCCTCTCAAAGGTTCAGTCATAAGATAGTATAAGGGATTAATTAGAATACAGTTGAATAGGACAGATATATATATTGGTTCTAAAGTTGTGCGATCTAGCATTGTTTAATAATACAAACTGAATAGATTCAACACTTAGTTTGACGGTGTATAAGGTATGTAAACAGATAAGTAACTGTAGATAATTGTCATTAACCCCAGAACCTTGGTGTCGTACTGGTTGGTGATCATATGCAAGTGCCTGGGTTGTGAACCAGCATCGTCTAGTTTTACGGTTTGGGACTTTATCACTAAAATTTCCAAATTGCAACCACCATCATGTACGGATAAGATATTTGCAGTGAATTACCTCTAAGAAATAACTCGTGTCATAACAATTCCCTCATTATTACTGGTATGACTTAATGACAAGTGGCAACTAACGACTACTACTTCCAATCAACTAACATCTAAGCATAGTGTACGTGATATTTAGTCACACTCGTCAACTCATTATCATAAACAAAGTATAACCTCAAGTATTGCAACTTGGTCAATAGAATTCGGCCAGACTTAAGGATTAAACAAACTGTTTCCTACTCAGTGATCGGCCAACATGAATATATTCAATATGAATTATTAAAGTTATCCGTCAGAGATCAACTAAAGAAATTAAGATAAAGACAATAATTCTCTGTTATTAGATGAAGATCCTACTATGTCATAAATTGACTGAAATAAAATGTATTACTGATTAGGTTTCAACCTACTTAAATCAAGCTTTTGCTTACTTGCTTACGCCTGTTACCCCTTCTAAAGGAGCATAGGCCACCCACCAGTGCTCTCCATTCAATCCTATCTTGAGTAATTCTTTGCACTTGTTTCCAGTTGTTATTCATCCTTTTGATGTCTGCTTCCGATTCCCTATGTAGTGTGTTCTTCGGCCTTCCTCTTTTCCGTTTACTTTTAGGATTCCAAATAAAATCAAGATATAATGCTTATTAGGAGAATAGGAGTTCCTAGGTTTGATTCTCAATGATATCAAAGCTTAGCGTAATAATGTTTTGAATTATGATATGATTCTTTCTGATATTCTATGATTCTGTCAGCGATATCATTCATGAAAGGTAACATTATTATAACGAGTAAATAGTTGTGTCTGTTGTATTGATGAAGATCATTCACTTGAATTGATATGATCAATGTGGCCATGTAATAACTATTCAAGAAACAAATGAATGCGTTGACTGTAAACAAACTTCAATGAATAGAGATCAAAAGACATAATAATAATAATAATAAGTGTTCACCAAAATATGGATCATTTAACATGACAAAATAACATAATTATATACAAATGCATTTAACATAAAATAAACATGATTAAATATGATCAGAATGAGGTTTTGTGGAGATTGAAGCGGTTGTTAATACTTGAATTCATGAGTCGATTAAACCTAAACCACCATAGAAAACCTGGAAGCATTGGACAACCATGAACAGTGGAGTCCAATCCGTATCTGTTGTGAAGCAGTAATTCATTAAAGACAATGGTGGGCGGTGGCGCAATTTTGTGGATTGGTTGAAGTTAAACATTAACATTGTTGGATGCTAGTGCAGTGGTCTGAAGGCTAAGCGTTTGCACGCGAGACCAAAGGCCTTGCGTTCGAGTCCCGTGAGTGTGATTGTTGATGCGCACTACTGAGGAGTCCCATACTAGGGTTGGTTTTCATTTCCTATGTATTTTGATGAAATGTATTGTTTTCACCAATCAAAAATCACTTTAGCAAGAATATCAGTAGTTAGATCACCATGGAAGACCTGGAAGCACTGGACGGCCGTTTCGTCCTAGTATGGGACTCCTCAGCGGTACGCATACTCGATCCTGCCTCCGCGAGATTCGAACCCAGGACCTATCAGTCTCGCGCGCGAGCGCTTAGCCATCAGACCACTGAGCTGGGCGGCATCCAACGGGGGGCGAGATCGTGGATGCGCACTGCTGAGGAGTCCCATACTAGAACGAAACGGCCGTCCAGTGCTTCCAGGTTTTCCATGGTGGTCTAACTTCAATTAACTCATGATTTCAACTGTTGAAATTACTTAAATCTCCACTAAACCCCTTCTGATAAACAAAAGTATTTTAGTTTTTATCAAATGGAATGATCTTATTAAATCATTTCCAAGTTTTTATGTAGAGATATCTGATTTGAATTGGTTTAATTAATGAACTTTCATTGTTTCACTGATTAACATAATCAGACCAAGTTTTTATATCCTAGTGAAGATCAAATTACGGGTAACTTCTGAGAACTATTCTTAATGTATATCTATTCAGTAATTAGATTATATATATCTATATTCCTCTTATTATAAGCTTTATTTTGATCCATAGACTATTACTACACCAGTTACCATTCTTGAGTTATACCCAGTCTATTAGTTACAGTCTTTCACATTCACAGCCACTTTTGGCTAGATCTTGTACAAATGTTGTTTTCTTATTTTATGGTACAATATGGTCTGTTTGGTTTGTATATAAACCCAGTATGTTTGAAATACATGAAATAAATATCAAATAGACCGAGATTTATGTTCTGGTTTCAACTGGCAGGGCCAGAAGTAAAACAGTCCAACAGGGACGCTAAGCTGCTTATACTGGTCAAACGTCATTGATTTATCATAGTGCTAAGATTGTATAAGTCGTATTCCAACTGGCGAAAAAGTCACGTGATAACTAGTAGAGCTTAAAGGTCACAACACATCATGCAGGAGTTGATGATATTATTACAGAATGATAATGAAAACTCAATGACTAAAGCACTTATATAGGTGAATACAATACTATCAGAATCATTTAATTGTACTATAAAATCATTTCTATTATTTCAATCCTTGAAAGCCTTCAAAATTTTAATCATCCTAGTTAATTTCATTATTGTAAAGAATTATTAATGGTTAAAGATTGGTAGTAGCTAACAGTCAAATCCAGTTTTTTGCGCGCTTCGTCCTATTTGGGACTCGTCAGCTGGAGGTATCTGCACCTCAGAGTTGGTGTTCACTCCTGGATCCGAACCCAGTACCGTTCGTTTCAAACGCTATCGTGTTATCCACTTAGTTACTGACCCCTGATAGTCACTTGCTTGTGCATTAGGGTGAAGTCCTAAATTCACTTGGTATTGTTTACTTAACTCTTCCTATTGATGTTTAGAGCTGAAATTGTTCAATCTCTTATTGACATATGTGTATCCAACTGACATATCCCAAATAGGACGAAGCACATATCCTTGATTCCATTGCTAACCACCATCATCTATCTTTACTTAGAATGCTTGTGAATGAACTCAATATCAAAACAATTCGTACACAATGTATATCTGCCAATAAGAGACTAATCAATTAGTCCTTAACATCAATTTGAAGACTCAAGTAAATAATACCAAGTAAATTTAATTATTGATAGTCATTAGACTTTTATAACAAAACAAGTTGAAAAAGTAAACCAGATGAATATATCAAATATAGACCACCATTGAAAGCCCAGAAGCACTGGACGGCCGTTTCGTCCTATTGTGGGAGTCCTCGGCAGCGCGCATCCATGACCCCGCTAGCAGGATTCGAACCCAGGGCCCTCAGTCTCAGCACGCGAACGCCTAACCTACTAGACCACTGAGCCGGCATCCAATGGTATTAATGTCTAACCTCAACCAATCCACGAAGTTGCGCGACCATCTTCCATTGTATTGAGGTAGACACCTGTTTCAATGGTGGTCTAACATCAATCTGTTCATGATCTCAATAAAAAAGAAACAACTTAACAATCTCCACAACCTTTAAACTGATGTCAAATATAATTCGAATTATTGTTACACTCTCTTCTTGAATAAATAACAATTTAACATAGAATTAAGTTTGTTTATCTGTTTGTTTGTACGGAGCGTTTTTCATTTATATCTATATATACTACTGATAATCTTCTAATATACATATACATAATTTATTTAAATGGGATAAAATAAAGAGGAAGAAGACACGTTGGAATAATGAACGAACGTAGCCTTTCTTTCTTCTATACTCTTTATTTATTAATGAAAAATTCTTTTTTTTGTTTTTAATCCGATTACTTTAAGTTTCATTGATAAATAAGTAGTATTGAGTAGTATTAAAGAAATTTTAATCGAAAACAATCTTTTAAAGATTAGAACATCATAGACAATAAGTTTGAAATTATAACTATGAAATAGGATAAATAAGTGGTAATTGAATTGAGATTGTTGATTAGATACTAACCTCTTTATATACACATTATACACTTAACTTATCTAACTACTTATATACTTAACTAACTAACTAACTGATTCATGTAAGGGTATTTTATTTAATATGAAATAGATATAGATAATTTGTTCTAAAGTGTTTAAAACAATGAAAAGTATCACTGAGATTATTAAAAGAAACTACCTCTTAGAGATTGTTTGTTTGTTTAGTGTAAAATAGGGTTACATTTACTTAACAATTTGATAATAAAACACCAGCTGCAAAAAATGATGATGAGGATGAGGATGATGATGTTAATAACTGAGGGAAATAGAATAATGTTGAACAGTGTAGAAAGAGGATAAAGTTTATAAAAAAGGTAGATAAGAGTCAGGGGAGCGTAGAAGGGGGGAGTATTCACTTTAGATTAGAAATAATGAAAGGTTATTGGAATGTGTTATTTAACACTTGATAAATTACTTTAGTTTACTAAAATCTCTCAGAAAAATGAAAAACCTTGATAATCAAGTGTAGAATATTTTACGAATTGTGTATTTATTTGTTTGTTTATTTGAACACATAAATATTTGTACCCAGGGTTAACAAATACAAATGAGCGACACAAATCAATTGATTTGTGTGTGGGCTGTGATACTGCCCGGATTTCCACACCGAATCAGGTAGTCTTCTCAGGGGCCTTATCTTTAGCCTTCGACCTAAAGGTCTGATCCACAAAGCAATGGAGCAATGTAGGGAGATGCAGTCCCATGCTAATCGGTGGGAAACATTAGCTTCATACGTCTTTTCCTGAAGCTAGATCACCATGGAAAATCTGGAAGCACTGGACGGCCGTTTAGTTCTAGTATGTGACTCCTCGGCAGTGCGTATCCACTATCACGGTCTCGCGTGCGAAAGCTTAGCCTCTAGACCACTGAGCCGGCATCCAACCGTGTTTATGTTTTACTTCAACCAATCCATGAGAGCGGGATCGTGGACGCGTACTGTTGAGGAGTTCCGTACTAGAACGAAATGGCCATCCAGTGGTTCCAGGTTTTCCATAATGGTCTAGCTTTAATTGACACACGAACTCAATTATTAAAACTACTGCAATCTCTACAAAACCCCTTTCTGATAATATCAGTGCACAAATTTTAATTCGCCATGAAAAATGTTGAGAGTTGTAGTACACTAAATATAAACTCTTTATAAGTACAATAAAATCTACTGACTTCATGTGAGTAAACTCGTAATGCATTGGTTAAATGAATCCTGTGAAGAGTAGTTGATTTGATTTTCATTAATGGACAACCTTTGAGTGACACTAAAGTGACCTTGAGAATGTCCACCTAATAACTAGGACTATATGAGGGTTATAAACCAGTGTGAGAAACTAGAATTAAGGTATTTATCACGAACTGACATCAGCTAAAATGTAAAATCGCTAGTTGGTCAAATAGATGAATGAATTTTGAAGTAAAATCCGAAACTCGTTATCGTAAATCTGATTGTATCGTTTATAAATTATAATCTCATCGAGTAGTTTTTATTCATTGCAAATTAATCTCAGTTAAGCTTTCATTAAGCACGTGGCGCGATACCGATAGGCCCAGGGTTCGAATCTCGCGAGGTGGGGTCATGGATGCGCGCTGCTGAGGAGTTCCATACTAGGACGAAACGGTCGTCCATTGCTTCCAGGTTTTCCATAGTGGTCTAGCTTCAATCGACTCATGATCTCAACCACTAAAAATAGAAAATCTCTGTTTTGCCCTACTATGATGCTTTTTAATGAAGTACATTCATCATGTGACCAAAGGTCGAACTAATCACGTTCATTTCTCGTGAAGAACACTCCAACACTAGAACTACTTGATCAAAGTTCATTAATATAATTCTAATTTTAATTAATTTATCAGATAGTCTAATAATCATTAAACTCTACTAAAGGTAATTGTTTCAATCCTGTTAAGTCTGAACTTCACTAATCACTGTAGTGAACAAGAACACGAGTGGGGAAAATCGAATGTATTAAACACGAAATTACAAAGCATCTCAATAAAATCTGAGAACTATATACTTACTTACTTACTTACTTACTTACTTACTTACTTACTTACTTACTTACTTACTTATTTACTTGCTTACTTATCTAATTACTTACGCCTATTAATCCTAATGGAGCATAGGCTGCCGACCAGCATTCTCAAACCCACTCTGTCCTGGGCCCATTTTTCTTGTTCCGTGCAATTCCTGTTCATTTTTCTTATGTCCATCTCCGTTTCTCAGCGTGGTGTGTTCTTTGGTCTTCCACTTCTCATTTGGTATTCAGGATTTCAACTGAGGGATCGCCATTTGACACAGTTGGGCACTTTCCTCAATGTGTGTCGTATCCACTCCCAATGCTTCTTCCTGATTTCATTCTCCACTGGGATCTGGTTTGTTCTCTTCTACAGTAAGTTGTTGCTAATAGTGTCTGGTCAATGGATCCGAAGTATTTTGTGTAGATAACTGTTAATAAACACATGTATCTTCTGGATGATCGCTTTCGTAGTTCTGCAAGTTCCCACCACATACAGTAGAACTGTCTTGATATTTGTGTTGGAGATTCTGACTTTGGTGTTGGTTGATAGTTGTTTTGAGTCCCAGATGTCCTTCAGTTGTAAATATACTGCTCTTGCTTTACCGATCCGCGCTTTCACATCGGCATCAGATCCACCATTTTCATCAATGATGCTGCCCAGTTATGTAAAGGGTTTTACATACTCCAAATCTTCTCTGTCAATTGTGATTGGATTGGTGCATGCGATGTTGTATGGGTGAGTCTTGCTTTTCCCTTTGTATATATTGAGACCTACTGCTGCTGAGACTGCTGCTACACTGATCGTCTTCTCCTGCATTCGTTGTTGCACTTGCGATAGGAGGGCCAGATCATCTGCGAAGTCTAGATCGTCCAGCTTCATCCTAGTTGTCCTCTGCACCCCATGTTTCCCTTCAGATATTGACGTCTTCACGATCCAGTCGATCACCAGGAGAAAGAGAAAGGGTGAGAGTAAGCAACCTTGCCTGACACCGGTCTTTACTTCGAACGAGTCTTTCAATTGTCCTCCATGCACGATTTCGCAGTTTAACCAATCATAAGAATTATGTATGATGTTGACTGTCCTCTGAGGCACGCCGTAGTATCGAAGAGGCTTTCATTGTGTTGTTCTACCCACGCTATCAAATGCTTTTTCGTAGTCAATGAAGTTGACGTAGAGTGGTGAATTCCATTCGACCGGTTGTTTCGTAATGATACGTAGAGTTGCTATTTGGTTTGTACATTAATGATCTTTACGGAGTTCTTCCTGTTGGTCTCGAAGTTGGGCGTCTACAGAGTCCTTCATTCTGTTTAACAATACCCTGTTGAAGACTTTTCCCGGTATTGAGAGAAGAGAGAACTATATAGTAAATAGTTAATTTGCAAAATATCAATCCATCGTCTCAAATTTCACTGTTCCTTTGCAAATATCAGTTCATTGTCTCAGATTCCATTGTTTATGCATTTTCATACCAATCGCGTTCTATTTCTGTTCTTTCCTTATCGATCTTCTACTGAAATACATTCTATGCCTGACCATCGTCATATACTACTTATATGGATATAAGTAACACACACCATAATCACTTCTTCACATCAGAACTACATGACTATCTTGAAGTTAATTATTTCAAAGGTGTATTCTAGGAGATTAGTTTTATTTCGTAGATAATATTTTTCACAGATTAATAAAAGACTTTACTTAATTGAACAATAGAATGTAAGTAAAATAACTTCACAATATTTCACTAAAACTGTAGTGAACGAGAACACCAGTCTAAGTAGAATCTGTGATGCCCCTTCCAGCCAAACAAGTTGGTGAAGCCTAGTATACCCTTCTGGAGAGAAACAGGCTACATCAAAGTACGGGTTAACTACCAGGGTTAGAATAGCTGTTTTTACAATCGATTGGAGTTTTCCGAGTAGGGTGCAACCGCGTACAATCCATATACCACTTTCGTGGGTTTTTGCCGTCTTTCGATCCAGAAATTATTGTGCTGTGATACTTTGTGGGTTTCATAATCAGTTTGTGGTTATCAGTTGGGTGGGTGATTCGCCCGATCTCTACCCCCTGGGTTACCGTTCACATTAATTCATAGGACTGAGTCTCACTAACCAGGAGGCACGATAGGAAAGTGTGAGTCAGATTTTGCCTCACATAATCTGTAAATCCATGTGGAAAAAATATCAATTAATCATCTCTGACTTCATTGTTCCCTCATTACCACACCAATCATTCTTTGTTCTCATTCTCTTCTTTTCAATCTTCTTCATCTTCTACCATTAGACATTTCACTTTCGATCAGATGATATATACTACTTATATCTATCGATATCAGTAGTACATACTACAAAAGACACACACACACTAATGTTTTGTTTCTTCTTCTTCTTCTTCTTCTTCTTTTTCTTTTTCTTTTTGTCTCAATAATTTAACATGAATATTCATTTAAAACAACATGTCTTAATTGTGAATAATTCTGCTATTTCAACTGTTCATTTCATTCCATATGGTTTATATTCACATGAATTAGATTTTTATTTTATTATTACATTAAAGTTAACTATACATAAATTGAAATTCACTTATTCACTTTAATTCCTTTAAGTAATTTCATGTCTATTCATATTATCATGATGTTCTATAAAGAAGAAGAAGAAGAAGTAAAAGAAGAAGTAGAAAAACGAAATAAAAAAAGAAGAAAAAAGTAAGAAGAAAAAGAAAAAAAAAGAAAAAATGTCTTACTTATTTCTGTGTCGCTTATAAGTAATACTGATTGTGAGTTGAGAACAGATTCAATATTAGAATAACAGTCGAATAACTAGTAGGGGGGGGGATTAAAATGACTAAGATAAAATAGTTGCTAAAAATTGGGGGAAAAAACGAAGTGGGTGTGTTTTTTTTTTTTTAGGGGGAGGGGTGATAAAATGATAATAACAATTAAAAGAAATCTATCTATCTTTTATCATATAAATGTATATAGAATACAAAAACACTTGCTTTCAAGTGTACATTACAACGATTTAATACTACCATTACTACTACTGTTACTACTACTACTACTACTACTAATACTACTACTACTACTACTACTACTACTACTACTACTACTACTACTACTACTACTACTACTACTACTACTACTACTATTACTACTACTGTTACCTTATATTATATCATTCCAAGTAGAGCATTGTCTATTCCCCTTAGTTTCCCTCTAACTGTGTGTGTGTATGTATAGATTTATCTTAATCTATTTGACTAGACAGTTTTCTTTTTCACTTTTAAAAGAAAAAGTCTACAACACATAAAACTTATCAAACCCCATTTAAAACTTTTCATGAGAAAAACAAGAAAAGAAAACAGTCTCTTTTTGTTGTTGTGGTTGTTGTTGTTGTTGGTCAATTCACTTTCGAATGTTTTTCTTCTTCCTCTTCTTTTTCTTTATGTCAATAAAAATGACTTCATTATTGAATTAAATGAAGATAAAATATAGAAAGGATACATTTAAAACAATTGGACATTGATACATGTGTTTAGTTAGAAATGAAAACAATTTCGTATGAGATTCTCTTTAAATTATCTTAATGTATTTGACAATGATACATGGATACATTTTCTTTTTTTGTTTTTGTTTTTATTATGTCAATTGATGATCATAAAGTTTATAGAATAAATGATGGTTATAATAAAAGTCCATTAAGTTAACAATATAATATTGAATTGTAATTGATTAATCACTGGGTAGTGATCACTGTCATGTGTCTCAGATCCTTCTTAGTGTAGATCGAATTCTATCGACCAAGTTGTATTGTGGCTATTAGTCTAGATGACTCAACATTGTGTGTACTATGTTGAGATAAGATGGTGATTGAAGGTAGTCAACAGAAAACCCTGGACTCTGGTTTCGTGCTAATTGGCATTCGTAAGCAAGGTGTACTTGTATTATTCTTGAGGGAACTGATGTTTCTTGATAGATTCAATCCCATGTCACCCAGCTTCACAGTCGGAGATGTTACTTCTGTTCAATTGTAAAGGGAAAAAAGAAATAAGATTATATAAACTATAGTAGGTACTTAATATAAGACTTGTACTAGAACTCATAGACATTAACTTCCTTATCATCAGAAGTCTTCATCGACATTGAAATGCTGAATAAAAAGCATATGGAAGTTTAGAGGAAGATTTACTTAGAAGATTATGTTGTATACAAGACATGATGATGTTTATAAGAATATATATCAGTTCCAGATTCTGTAAGGTTTAGAAGAACATAATAAAGTTGACAACATACTAATCAAGACAAGTAAAGCATACTCGAAGTCTCCCAAATTCATCCTGAAAATTTGCAAAGATCTCAACATGGTCAGTATATTCCCAGAATTCTTTCTGACTTTGAAAGATCTTTTCGAGAAATTATCCACTATTTCTTATAGTATTCAATGTAAAGAACGTTCAGGATAGTTTTACAAAAAAATATTATGCCATGCGTGCTAGATATTACTGTACGATCAAAAGTGAATCTTTAAAAATATAGAAAATTTTTTTGATTGAGCTCGTGAACTGATTGATGTTAGACCACCATTAAAAAACTGGAAGCACTGGACTGAAGGCTGTGGGTTCGAATCGTGTATGAACACCGTCGGGGAGTCCCACAACAGGACGAAACGGCCGCCCAGTGCTTCCAGGTCTTCACTGGTGGTCTAACATCAATCAGTTCATGATCTCAATAAAAAACATAATAATCTCCACAACCCTATACTGATATCTAAAAAAATTGTTTTAATCTATGTAGAATCATTCTCTGATAATTTCATAGACCCAGAAAATTTGCAAATTTAACTAGTAAACATCGTATATCCGATTATTTAACCACATAATCCAGAATAAATGATTACAGGTTGGTGAAAATTCTGAAAGTTAGAACGGTTTAACTGTCCACAATCTCTTACCATTCTTTAATTTCACAGTTAATGTCACTTCCAATGAAAAAAATTGCCACAGGTATGCAATCATCCCTGAATTATTTTTTCTGGTTAGCGTCATTGGTGAACACGGGGGGTCTGATGTACATGTGAAGGTGTGAATCAGTTAAGCAAGAGCAACATATCTACAATTGAAGAACTTCTGGAGTACAAAAAAACTGTGGCCTATGCTCCACTGGGAGTAACAGGCGTCAGTACATAAGTAATGCAACCATCTACAAATCCTCAGCATGGAGGAGGCTTTCAGGGACATGTAGGAACTGAAAATCAACGTTAGTTATATAACCATTAAAAAACTCACAAACCATGAATTACTGGTTCAGTGATCTAAGGTGAAAGCGTTTCGTACGAGATATTTGATCTCTTGATTAGATCCTTGGTCATAGATATGCATCGCTAAGGAATCTTATGCTACAACAAAACAGATATCCAGTTATTGATTTCAAAATCATCTACAAACTATCTGTTCCAAATGGGTTTTTTTTCATTAATATATTTTTTAAATTTTTAGATTACCGTTTACTTAATATACCATGTGGTGTTTGTGGTGATCGTTCTACTGGAAAGCATTATGGAGTATATAGTTGTGATGGTGAGTTAAAAAAATAATCATGTATGATTGTTTCTACTCGTTTTTTTTTACGAATTTTTCAACCATTTTGTTTGTTATTCATTAAAATAAATCTTGAATTGTAATGTGTGCTATTGATATCGATAGATATAAGTAGTATGTATCATCGATCGAAAGTGAAATGGCTGATGACAGAAAGTTAAGAAGATCGAAGAAAGGAGAGCGAGAACAGAGACTGATTGATGTGGAAACCAAGAAACCATGAATCATGAGACGATTAATATTTTGAAAATGAAGTATCTACTGTATGGTTCTTCGAATTTACTAAGAGATTCTGTAATTTTGTGTTGAAATATATTCGATCGTCCCATTTGTGTTCTCGTTCACTACAGAATGAGGTAATATATTGCATTAATGATTGACAATTTATCTACTATTTAACACAATGAAGATTTCACAGTTCACGTGAATCTTTCTGTCAGTGTCGTGTTTATTGATAAAAAGGGTCCAATTTCACAATTGATTGATCACTGGGTGGTGATCAATGTCATGTGTGTCGGGTCCTTCTTAGTTTAGATCGAATTCTATCGACCAAGTTGCAATGTGGCTGCCAGTTTAGATGACTTGAAATTACGTGCACTATGTTGAGATAAGATGGTGACTGAAGGTAGTCAACTGAAGACTCTGAACTCAGGTTTCGTGCTATTTCATACTCGTCAGTAAGATGTACCTGTAATTTTGTGGGAACTGGTACTCCTTGACGTTGGTTCAGAGTTTGCTGTTGACTGCCTCCAACAACTGTCTTAAAGGTTCACTTTCTAATGCATTTTTTAGCCACTTATTAATCATTGACCTTGTGATTAATTGATCGTCTCCCAGAAAATCTCTAACATAAACAAGTGGGTTACCAATAATGTTGTTTAAAATAACAATGAATTGTTCACTATTTGAACAACAAATCACACAGAACATAATACTAACAAAAATTTTTAAGTTAAAACTTTTGAAAGTTTACATTTAGCTCATTTAAACTATTCAAAACATTCAATTAAACTGTAAATTTTCCCCAAATCCCTGATACGGTCGAGGGTGTAGAGAGTCCATTCTCACATGGTCACGCGTATACAGCCACCACCATGGGACTGAATCTCCAAATGTTGCTCCACTGCCTTGTGGATTAGACTTTTAGGTTGAAGGCTCCAGACGTGGCCTCCTAACAAAACCACCTTCTTCGGTTTGAGCACTCGGGTATTATCACAACCTACACACAAACCAAGTGATTTGTGTGGTGCATATGTATTCAGTGCCCCTATGTACCAAAACTTATATGAAATTATTAACATCATCCAAATAGATCTTGATTCATTCGACCAAACACATTTGTAATGATACCTTCAAGGAATAACAAATCTAAATCTCCATTATACTTCTCATCTCATAAGCAAATTATACTATTATCCCATTAAGTTTATCATTTCTAATTATTTTTTTTTTACAATTCAGGATGTTCTGGATTTTTTAAAAGAAGTATTCACAAGAATCGTTCATATACATGTAAAGCAAGTGGTAATTTAAAAGGTAAATGTACCATTGATCGTCATCATCGTAATCATTGTCGTGCATGTCGATTAAATAAATGTTTTCTAGCACAAATGAATGAAGAAAGTAAGTGCACATTTCCTTTTTGTTTGTTTGTATGTGTGTATATATATAGAGTTTTACTTCTTATACTGTAAGTTATTGTGACACTTAAATGCATAGTTACCCAGTGTTATGGATATCGATCCGTACGTAATAAGAAAAAAACCATTCATAAAATCTAATGAGATGGTTACTAGACAACTATATGACCAAGTTCCAGCTGATCGAATCTACTTTGAGCTATATGATTTTATGTAAAACTTGGTAATAAAACCTGATTATTGATAAGTCTTGCGGATTGAACGCGATATTCATTTCCTAAGCTATTCTGTAACCCTCAAGCTAGAACTATACAGCGACCTGAACACGAGAGAGAAGGTGCAAAGTATGCGAGAAGTACTTTACTCCTAGGTTCATTTTTGTACAGAAAAACACGGTTATTTATAGATGTTAACATTTGTTAAATCAACATCATATTTTGGCCAATCCACTAAAAGACATATTATGCTACTGACCAGTAGTAGCACGCCACGTTGACATTCTAGAAAGCCTCATCATGCTCTGATTGGCTAGGACTCTTCGGCTCCTTTAGGGCCTCTGGAGGCTCCATTACAGTTCTCCGAAAGGCAACTCAACGATTATTCAAACTGAGATAAGTAAAGATACAGTTCGGAACTTTTACTCTTTGGTTTAAATTTGAATGCTTTAAATGTTTAATCATCATTAAACCATGAAGCGACCGAGAGTATAATCACAATTCATTTTATAAAAACTTCTCTTCATGATAAGTTTGCAAAAGATTTCATATCAAATGTAGTTAGTTAGATGATTAAAGGTAATTGAATGATCTTAAATTTCATAATCGCTTACATTTATTAGTACATCTCATCCAAATTCTTCACAGTAATAATCCTTTTGTGAAGACTTGAACAAGAGATTTTGAGTTGTTTCGTTTGATGGCTATATTGTAAATATGATCGATGGATAGTGATTGTCAGTGAGAAATCACTAACTGTTAGGATCGTAGTTACTAAGTCATGAGCAAATACTATTAGTTTATTCGTAGTGTAGTGAACGAGAATACAGACGGGGGACAATCAAATGTATTTGAACATCAAAATTATAGAATCTCTTAATAAGATCAGAGAACCAATCAGTAAATATTTGATCAGCAAAAAAGTCAAACTTGACTGTTCCTTTTGCAAATATCAATCATCAATCGCCTTACACTTCATTGTTCCTGCATTTCCATACCAATTACCTTCTGTTCCGGTTCTTTCCTCCTCGATGTACTTTAACTTCTGCTACCATTCTATTCCTGAATATCGTTATATACTACTCATGTCAATATAAGTAGCACACACCATGTAGCCTAGAAGGATAATAAAAGATTCGTGATTAAGCTATCTGACTTGGGGAAAACACTTTCAATCGAAACCATACACTTGAGCTGAAAATCTTTTCCACCATCTCAAATATATATACAAATCCTATAGATTTTTTGTGATGGTCTTGATGACGTGTTTTTTAACAAAACTTCATGAAGTTAGATTTTATTCTATTTTTGGGATTCTTCAACATACCGGATCATTTCAGACAGGAGTAAATAAGTAAAGATTTTAGTTAGATAAGTCATTTACTTACAGTAGTCCGCTAAAATCCTTACCTTTCACTCATTGCGTAACTTTACAACAGTATATGACTCACTAATGCTTTTCCGGTATAATAAATACAAATTGTAGTCCGTCCAGAAAAGAAGTGTTACTGTGTTTTTGTTATTCCCAAATTAACTATAACACGAATATATTTGATCTACAGTATAGATATATTCCCCCATTTTCATAAGCGATTGAATTTATTCATTAGCCAGTAACTGAATTAACAGATTAATCTAGAACTTGTCAATCTCAAACTTCGTTTCACCCCAAGCCTGTTTTTTTACGCCATGCGCTATGCTACTTAATACTTATCAGTAGTTTGATTAATATTTAGCAATTCATATGACAAATGTGCTGTAATGGATGACGTTTATTTATCACAATAAACTAATCATCTCATCCATTTGTACATTTATTTCTTTATTCTATTTATAATGATACCCTTAATATTTTCATAGTTTCTTATTCTTCGCATATATTATTTACTTACTTACACCTGTTACCCGTCGTAGGGGAGCATAGGCAGCCCACCAGCACTCTCTATCCAACCATGTCTTAGGCAATCCTTTCCATTTGTTTCCAGTCGGTATTCATCCTTTTCATATCTGCTTCTATTTCTCCATGTAGTGTATTTTTTGACCAACGGATATTGAGTATCTTGTGTATGATTTTTTGGAATTTGGTTTATTGCGTACAATTTGTCAATTCTAAAAGCCTTGGGTGATACTCTCGCTTGACATATCTTTATCATTTTTTCTTATTTAAAAGTCTTGTTACAACTTTATTCTTATTCACTGATCTTAAGGACCTAATATAGATGTAATTGAGTCTTGTTAGAGTAAACTATCAACCAGACAGTACATTATTCTTGTGATGGTGGGGAAGATTTGTAGCTCAGGTAGATAATTTAGATGGAGTTTTGTTCTCTGAGCTGAATGGTTTGTTATTTATTTATTTATTTATTTGAACACATAAATATTGGTACAAGAGAGCGCCAATATATATGCGCCACACAAAACAATGGGAATTCGAAGAGAAGTAGAAAGAGAAAAAAAAACAGCTAAGGAACGCAAAAGAAAAAGAGAACAATGACGAAGAGATTGGAGTAAGGTAGTGTGGTAGTAACGACGGAACGAAAAGGTACAATCGGAAGAAATCTTTCAGGTAAGGAAGACACAACCACTTTTTATGAAGAAAGTAAAAGAAGGTTACAGCAGGATCGCCACTGGCTTCTATTCTGAGCCATATCTGATAACGTCTCTAGCTACTGTGTAGCACCATCTCTCGGACCCCAACCAGGGAGTCGTGAAGGACCAACACAAGCCAGTCCTTTGCAGCTTTCTTTCATACCACGACACCATGTCATATACTGACCACCTCTCCGCTTCTTCCAACCAGTCCCAGAGTCGGCAAATAATGCACGACGTGGAATCCTCTGGGACGACATTCGGAGAACATGTCCAAGCCACCGAAGTCGGTGTTTCAAGATGGTGACACCAATTGAATTATCATCTCTGTGCCCGAACACACGATGCCGAACCTCTGCATTACTGACATGGTGTTGCCACTGAATGGTTTGTACATGGAACTCCCATTGTTCTTTTGAAAAACATCATTAGTACATACTTCAAATAGAAGTAAAGTGTTTGAATTTCTCTACATATGACTCACAGCTCATCCTGTTAACCTCGATCTTGATTGATTCTTTTTAACCTTTAACCTGTCATTCTTCACTTCTTTATTTTGATTATATCTTCTATTGATCTGATTCTTGGTCCTATATTTGTTCACGATTTTTCTAATTGGTTCAATTTCAATGTGTTTGTTGATGGATCTGAGTGAAAATCTTCTGAAAATTCTCTACTATTTTAGAATTCCCTCTATCCAAGATCTCAACGTTTTCTCAGTCGAATGTGCATCCACAGTTGTCCACATGGATTGATGTAAGAGAGAATATGTCATAGCGTTTAACTAATAGTTTATGTTTGTACAGCTGAAGAGGAATAACGACGTCAAGTTTGTCCAATGTAGTATTTTTCACAATTGCAACAATTTATTTTATAGATGATATTCGATTTTTCTTCTTTTGTTAACGTTGACTATTAATAAGACAGCTCAGTTATCAAAATCTTTCTAAATTCATTCATATTGCTCTAGTTTGATTTCTGTAATAGAACTGTAATTAAAACAAAGCTGTCTCGCTTGAGATTCAAGACATTTACGGTTTACTCCATCTATACACACATAGAGTGCATGAATGATGATGATGATGCATTAGTAGTTTTACAAATGATTGTTTCATCCTTAAGTGACACTCATCAACAGTGCACATTCATGAAATTGTAAACAGGAATCAAAACTTTTATATTTGTTAAATTTATATTCTATTACCAAGGACAAATGAGTTACGTAAGAAATTGAATACAAATTTTCTATAGTATATATTCACTAGTATTATTTAGTAGTAATAAACAATATAAGCTTTGAATTCATTTGCTATTGTTTATTTGAATCTTCCCATTGATGTTTAAAACTGCGAGTGATCAGTCTCTTATTGATATATGTGCATATTGTACGGATTGTTTCGATATTGTCTTAATTCATACTCTAATTGAATAACGCGACGGCATTTGAAGCGAACGGTGCTGGGTTCGAGTCCCGGAGTGAACATTAAGTCAGATGCAGGTACATCCAGTTGACGAGTCCCAAATAAGGCGAAACGCGCAGCCTGGATTCTACTACTAGCCACCATCCATCTTTGATTATAATTAAGTTTTGATTGAAATGAATGAACACAACTGGACTGAAATAATAGAAGTATTGGATTAACAACAGATTTAGACCCCTTTGTGATTGAATTGGATTTATATTGATGCTTGGCACTTAAAAACACCAGTAATTGTGTTAGAATAAAAATAACACTGATAATCAAATAACGAGCAATTGTATTGTAGTGAAACAAATACAGGACTGCATTAGACTGATCTAATCTATATTGTATTGGAATGAATACAAACTGTTGAGAGAATCAATTAACCAGTGTACTTCAGGTATTTATACATCAATACAGTAATAGAATTGAATTAACAAATGAATGGATAGACAGGTAACCAGACAAATGAATATTAGGAAGATTTACATATAAGGAGTTAACCAATGGTGTTAAATAAATGTATTTGATAGTTATATTCTCAGTTGGATAATATATTTTAAAATGAGTATACAATTACGTTGATTTAACATATATGTATTATAATCACAGATGGGTTTTGTGGAGAATGTAGTAATTTTCTAATAATTGAATTCATGAATCAGTTGAAGTTAGATCATCATGGAAAACCTGGAAACACTGGATGACCGTTTCATCCTAGTATAGGACTCCTCAACAGTGCACATCCACGAACCCGCTCCCTGAGATTCGGAACCAGGGTGTTACGTCCCGAGAAACATAATGAATGGTAACTTTGAGATCCTTTTATGGACAACTACTTAACGTGTATTTTTATTGTATAATTGTTAAGTAACTAAACTATTAATATTCCTCTTATTATAAACTTTATTTTGACTTATGAACCATTATTATACGTTTTGCCATTCTTGAATTATGCCCTGTCTATTAATTACTACCTCCCTCATTTATAGCCACATTTGGCTAATTCTTGTACAAATGTTGTTTTCTATTTTATGGTACGATGTGGTCTGTTTGGTTTGTATATAAACTCAGTATGTTTGAAATATAAGGATTCATATTGCAGAGGCTGAGACTGGTGTTCTGGACTTAACTGGCTGGGCTAGGCGGAAAGCAGGACCAATCAGGACTCTAGGCTGTTCATATGTGTTTTACTCGTCCTTGGTTAAATCGATAATCCGCTGCTTCTGACTGGCGGCTTTGGGCTATAACACATGGCCTATCAGTCTCGTGAGCGGACGTTTAACCTCTAAGCCACTAAGCCGGAATCCAACGGTGTTAATGTCAGGTTTTCAATAGTTTTCTAACTGTGAATAGCTAATGGTTCTAATGAAATTCAATAATCTCCTTAGGCAATCATTAAAGATTTAAAAAAATAGAAGAGTTATTTTATTCAATTAGAATGTATTGAATACTTGGAACCCATTAATCCTATCAAAACTTAAACACAAAACTTCTTGGACACATAGCTAAGATATCTATGATGTAAACTACTTTCAAATTAAAAAAACTTTCTAAAAATATTTAATCTTAAGAAAAATAAACATAATATTATTGTTATCTTATATATATTTCTAGGTGTTCAACATGAACGTGGACCAAGGAAACCCAACAACACCAACAACCATAGTAACAACCGTAGCAACAGCAATAACCATAGCAACAATGAAAATTTTCTATCAACAATAAAATCTACAATAGAATCTATAAATAAATCAAATGATGATTATCCATTAAATCTTTCTATGAATCATAATCATTTAATCACTAATAATAATAATAATGATAATATTGATTTCAATGATCGAATAAAAAATCAATATCTAATCAATAAATCATTGAAATGGAATCCATTAAATATGGCGCCAAATGTTTTATATGAAAAATATAATTTAAAATTATTGATTAAATTATTAAATCATTTTGATATAAATAAACAAACATTGAATGATTTAATCAATAATCAGAATAATAATCATAATAAAATTAATCAATATTATTTAAATAATCAATTAAAAATGAATCAATATATAATGAATATTGATCAACAATATCAATATAAAAATCATATTGATTATTTATTATTAAATAATTGGTTATTGACAATCTTTCAATCTTCTGATATAATCAAGAATGGTGAAAATCAATTGACAACAGATTATTATTTAAATTTATACAAACATTTAAAAGAAGGTATGTTTTTAATAGAATAATTAGAAATAGTGGTGGTGGGAGGTGTTATGTGAACCATCTTAGAAAACCTGAAGGTATTAGATGATTGGTTTCGTTATAGTTAGGGGCGGCCAAACCAAAACTTGGCATCAGTACTTGAAGTCACTAACTTCTAGTCTGAGCCATGTTGGGAGATGCAGACTACTTGGTTAGGATCTGCGTGACTATTGTAACCAATGGTTGGAGACTCTTAGTGACATGGCTCAGAATCGATCACAATGGTGTCGGTGTATACACTCTCAGTCTTCTCTTAAACCGTAAGATTAAAATCGCTTCATATCCTTCTTTCTACGAACTAATTCTTTCTTCCTGTACTATATCCGTAGATGCAATCTTTCTTTTATATATTACCACCTCTGAATTAACTACTTTTATGAATCCTGTGTTCATCTTCTTGTGTTAATGAGGTATGGCAACTTTGATCGATGAGTATATGTGCCTGGTCCTACGTTGTAGCTGACTGACTGACTATAGTTAGGGGATTCATCAATAGGGTTTATTTATGATTATGTATGTGGGACTCGAATTCAAGATATTCAATCTCGTATGTGAATGTTAAACTGTTGAATATTTACTCAATGATTTAGTAGTTAAATGCTCGAATGTGACATTGAAAGTTTGGGTTTGGATGTCATGTAAGGGATTGTGTGATTGTGTACTATTGAGGAGTACCATACTAGAACGAAACAGACGTTCAGTGCTTTCAAGTTTAACAATAGTGGTCTAACTTAGATTGATTCATGAATTCAATTGTTAAAATTTTAAATTACACGAATATAAGTACTGGATTTGATTGTTAACCACTATCCAAGGTATTATCAACTTGTAAATGTTAATAATATCAGGATATAATTCATGATTGTACGCAGTCTAAGAAAAATCTTGGATCCAGTTTTCATGACAATTAACATTCATCAACAATCAGATCTGTAATCTTGAGGCAACTGACTCTCTTCGAGGGATTCGAACCTAGATCACTCAACTAATAGAAAAGCTTGATCTATGGTTTTCTATGCTTCACGTTCAATCACAAAGCATTAAAACAATGCATGGAGTGTTGAGTCAATTAGACTACAAGTCATATTACAATCTGATCGATCAATACCAATCAATGTCAAAAGAGCTAAACAACCATGACAATGGTCATTCACTCAGAGACTAATTAGTGTGAGAATAAAGATATTATTGCATTAATTACCTCATATTATCAAAGGACTTACTTAATTACGCCTGTTACTCCCAGTGGAGCATAAGCCACCGACCAGCATTCTCCAACCCACTCTGTCCTCGGCCTTCTTTGCTAGTTCCATCCAATTCTTGTTCATTTTTCTCATGTCTATTTCCATTTCCCGGCCTAATGTGTTCTTTGGCCTTCCTCTTTTCCTTTGGCCTTGAGGATTCCATGTGAGGGCTTGTCTTGTGATGCAGTTGAGTGCTTTCCTCAATGTGTGTCCTATCCACTTCCAGCGCTTCTTCCTGATTTCTTCCTCCGCTGGAATCTGGTTTGTTCTCTCCGCAGTACGTTGTTGCTAATAGTGTCCGGTCAACGGATCCGAAGTGTTTTGCGTAGACAACTGTTGATAAACACCTGTATTTTCTGGATGATCGCTTTCGTAGTTCTCCAATTTTCCGCCCCATACAGTAGAACTGTCTTGACATTTGTATTGAAAATCCTGACCTTAGTGTTGGTTGACAGTTGCTTTGAGTTCCGTATATTCTTCATTTGTAAGTATGCCACTCTTGCTTTGGCGATCCGCGCCTTCACATCTGCATCAGATCCACCATGTTCATCAATGGTGCTGCTCAAATATGTAGAGGTTTTTAAATCTTCCAAATCGTCTCCGTCAATTGTGATTGAATTGGTGCATGCTGTGTTGTACGGGAGAGTCTTGCTTTTCCCTTTGTGTATATTGAGACCTACTGCTGCTGAGACTGCTGCTACACTGATCGTCTTCTCCTGCATTTGTTGTTGTGTGTGCGATAGAAGAACCAGATCATCTGCAAAGTCTAAATCATTCAGCTGCATCCTATCTGTTCACTGTGTCCTGTGCTTCCCTTCAGATATTGACGTCTTCATGATCCATTCGATTATAAAAAAAACAGTTATTCATAATTCTCCAGTTACAATAATAATAATAATGAAAGTGTAGAAATACAATTACATTTACAATTAGTAGTTGATCATCTCTCTTTCTCTTTTTGTTTTCTCTTTCTACACAGCTCTTTTATCGAAAGTAAACAATCCCTTAATATCTGTTAATCAAGATAATAATCATTTAGATTTAAATACAAATTTATATTTAGAGAATAAAACAATGAAACATACTACTCAAATGAATTGGATAGATTTTATAAAATTAAATGAATGGAATAAAACAGAAATTGGTATACAGATTATGATGAATATGATTAAATGGATATTGAATCATTTCCTAATTGATAATATAAATATAGAAGATAATAGAAATAAGGTAAGTTTAAATGAATGAGTATTGAGAGAACTAGATGGAATGAACTATTGAATTAGTTCACTTGGAAGATAGATTTTATCATGGATAAGGTGTGTATTCTGGTAGAGTTTTGTTCTCTGAGTTGAATGGTTGGGTCGTGAAGCTTTCATTATTCTTTTGAACGACATCATCATCGGCACAAACTTCAAGTAGAAGTGAAGTGTTCAAATTTCTCCACATATGATTTACAGCTTGTCTTGTACACCTCAGTGTTGATTGGTTTTTGTTGAAGTTAAACCTGTCACTGTTTACTTCTTTGTTTTTGGTTGTATCTTTGATTGGTGTATAATTATGCACAAACATAGGAACAAAAATCAAACGAATAGGAGAAACAACCAAAACAAATAAGTAAACAATGATAGGTTTAACGTCAACAAGAACCAATGAAAATCGAGGTCAACAGGATAAGTTGTGAACCATATGTGGAGAAATTCAAACACTTCACTTCTATCTGAAGTTTGTGCTGATGATGTCGTTCAGACGGACGATGAAAGCTCCATGACCAAACCATCGAGGTCGGAGAACAAAACTTCATCAGAATCATCCACGTGAGCTACAAATCTTCTCCACCATCTCAAGATTTGTATTCATTTGATACTTTTACTAAGATGTATTCACGATGAGAACTTTAGAAAGGTATAGTTCAGCTGTGTAGGAATGTAGATATCATTGATTACAGAGGATAATAATTAAGCACTATCGAGAAATTAGCTATTAGATTTAAGCTGTGAAGTATTCATGTAACCAATCGGTCTCTAGATATGAAATTTCTGTGTTAGATTGTTGGTGCATATTTTGACTGTGCTAATTTGTGTTGCTTCTTCAACCGTTTAGATTAATACTCTTGAAATCTCTTGGATTAAACGTATTTCGAACGACCAATATACCTAACTCCATATGACTAGATGAACTGATAAATTTATACCAATATAATGAGATATCAGAACTTGCACTTAACGTCGAGAACAGACCAAATGGAGGACATTAACAGTTTCATAGTAATTTGATGCCGTGTTAATGTAAGATATCAAGGAGGAGAAATATATTTGTAAAATATTAGTTTGGACTAGATTGTCTTGCGAAACGTTGGATTTACTTGAAATTCAATCACTGACATGTTACAAATATATTTTCCCTTAGAGAATATTAAGCTTAGAGTTAACACGAAGAATTTCGAAATCCTTCTCAAGATATCCATATGGTCTTTAGGATTCCAAGCATATTTGAGCTACCATTTCATGATTGTACTTCCATGAAATGTTTCATCATGATAAAACCTACTCAAGCTACGGCATTGCTGTTACCGGTAAAGAAAACCTAATAATTCTGGAATTAAAAACGTTTAAAGGCAACTTGAGATGAAAGTGAAAAGTATTAAGTGGTCATATACCGTTAGATCGTACCAAAATAATTTCAGAATTAAATTCTAGTTTTTTTAATTTATGACACTGTTTCTTTTTTTACTTACTCATTTGAACTACTTATGAGTAGTCAAAAATTAATTCACTAATTCATTGTGTTGTTTCTTCATTCTAGATTGACTTAACTAATACGAATTGGATATTCTTATTCTATATTCATGTAATGGAATATATCAACCATAACTTTGATGATAAACATACAATTGAATGTCCTAGTCATAATGGAAATTCGAAGTCAAATCATTTGAATGAATGTAACGATGTATTCATAAATCCTATTATGAGTAATATGCTCAATATTCATGATTCATTGAACGTGGGTATTTCGTTGATTCAATATTTAATTGACTTTAAGTTAAATAAAGAAGAAAGTGAATGTGTAAAGTTTAAAATATTCACCGAAAATAATTTAGGTGAGTAAAGTTTTATCCCCAGAAAGAGGGTTTTGTAGATATTAGAGTAATTTAATAGTTGAATTTATGATTGAAGCTAGACCACCATGGGAAACCTGGAAGCACTGGACGACAGTTTCATCCTAGTGTGGGACTCCTCAGCAGTGCGCATCTACGATCCCGCACCCCGCTCAGTGGTCTAGTTGATTAAGCGCTTGGCGCGAGATTGATAAATCCTGGGTTCGAATCTCGCGGGGTGCGGGATCGTGGATGCTCACTGCTGAGGAGTCCTACACTAGGACGAAACGGCCGTCCAGTGCTTCCAGGTTTTCATGGTGGTCTAGCTTCAATTGACTCATGATTTCAATCTGTGAAAAGAGAAATTTTCAAAATTTTTCTAAACATGATCAAGTTTGTAAACTGATTCAATGAACTAGTATAAACTGTAATCAAGTAACCAGTTACCATAATGATTGATTAATTAACATAATACTTCTCTTAAAATGAATCAATCTTATAAATCAAAATTGATGTGAAACTTTATAGATTATTCATCAATCAACAAATTATTACAGAATACAAAGGGAACTATTATAAATTTAGAATCAAAGGTCATTTCCATAAACCCTGCAAACTCCGTCCACTACTATTGTTGAATCTATCAAAGTGTCCAATAAAACAATTGAAATACATGCGAAGTCGAAGATCACGAAACAGCAGTTTGTTGGAAAAATGGTTCTTTATTGAGTTATATACATGAATTAGTTATAAACCTTAACTTGTGGAGGATCTGTGGCATATAGCGTGTCTGTAGGTTTGAAAGAAAAAAGGAGCTTCCTGCGATAATAACATAAGAAATAATTATGATGCACGATAGTGTAAACGACAGCTGATAGCTGTGTCTAATCTTGATATCAGTTTGTCAACATGCAAAAAACGCAACCAAGATCAAACAAATATGGAAACAAAGATTAAACGAATTAATCTAGTATTCTTTGTTTGAATCTTGCAACCAATGTTTAAGACTGAAATTGATCAGTCTCTTATAAGCATATGTGCATCCCTTAATGATTTCTTCGATATTGCCTAAATTCACAAGCATTATAAACAAAGATGAATGATGGCTAGCACTCGAATCCAGTTTGAAGCGCGTTTTACCTAATTTAACGCTCGTCAGCTGGATGTACCTGAATCTGAATTGATGTCCAGTCCGGAACACAATTCGCTTCAAGTGCCATAGCGTTATCCACTTACTTACTGAGTCCTGATAGGCACTTGCTTGTGTAAATGGGATGGATTTTAAATTCATTTGGTATTGTTTACTTGAATCTTCCCATGGATGTTTAAGAGTGAAATTGATCAGTCACTTAATGGCACATGTGCATATTATGCACATTGCCTCGATATCGATAAACTGAGAATAGCTACGACAGAGATCGAGAGACAGTAATTATAATGATAAATATAATTAATGTTATAAGAATGTGTAAATATTTTAGAATATAGCACCCAAATGCCCTGGTACGGCCGAGGGTGGGAGAGTCCGCTCTCCCTCTCCAAATGCTCTCACATGGCCACGCGTATATAGCCTCTGCCAGGGAATCCCTACTCACTGTCTTCTCGTGGTGAGGGTGTTGTTCACGAAATTGAGAGAAGTAAATGTGAATGTTTGACGCTTTACCCGGTTGGTGGATATGAAGGATCCACTGAAGGGAGTTGGAAAAACATGATTCAAAACCAATGGTGCACATTAGCTCCAGGTTTCTGAGGGAAAAATGGCGTATGAACATATTGTTGATCACGGTTACCACAGAACTGCATCTCTTAATGTTGCTCCACGGTCTTGTGGATCAGACCTTCACGTCGAAGGCTCCGGGTGTGGCCTCCTAAGAAAACCACCTGCTTCGGTTTGGGCACCCGAGCAGTATCACATCCCTAACACATATCAAATGGGATTTGTGTGGCGCATATGTATTCGGAGCCTCTTTGTACCAATATTTATGTGTTAAAATAAATAAATTTAGAATATTACACGATAAACTTGAGCTATAACATATGTGTAGAAATCGCTGAAAATACAAATATTTACTGAATAATAATAAGTAGTATAAATCAATAAACAAATGGTGTTGATGGGTAGAGAGTGATGACAGAGAACGTAAGCAAACTTAACAACTATTGCGATAAAGCGGTCGGATGTAAATACTTCTCATTTGCTACGTTATACTACTGACATGTAATATTACAACCGGTAATCGATAGTATAGAATCATTAGATCAGATACTCAATCGACAAGCTATACAAAGACTGAATCATATTATACCGAATACACGATTTACGACCAAATATAGAAAATGATTTATTATTTATTCATTTAAACACATAAACATTGGTACAAGGAGGCACCAAATATATATCCGCCACATAAATCATTCGATTTGTGAGAGGGCTGTGATACTGACTGAATGGCCAAACCGAAGCAGTTGGTTCTCTTATGGAACCATACACGAAGCCTTCGACCTAAAGATCTGATCCACAAGACAGTAGAACAACGTCAGGAGATGCAATCCCATGGTTGTCGGTAATCAACAATTGGTTCATACTCCATTTGTTCCTTCAAGATACTGGAACCCATGTACACCATTGATTTCGAATCATCGTTTTCCAACTCTCCTAAGTGGTCCCTCTATATCCACCAACCCGAATAAAAAGCGCCGGACATTCAAGATGAAAGAATAAATGCTGTTTCACAGTTGTTTTTTTTAAATGTTAGATTCTTCAAATTCTAATAACGAATACATTTCTTTATTGTCTAGGTCATATTCAAACTACAATCAATCAATCAACCACAATCTTCTCTACTCATTTACGTTATGATTTAATGAGTCAATTCTATGAGAAATTAATTCATTTTAATAAAAATTGGTTAAAACAATTAAGTATCCAAGTATTTTTCAAATCTATCATATTACATAACAATCAAAATGAATTCATTTTAGATTATATATTACAAAATTTATTTAATGCAATTGCTTATGCAAAATAAAATTCCCTTTTTTTTTAAAGAAAGAATAAACAGAATTACATACAATTATTAAATATGGGGAGGGGACGGTGTGGAGATTGTAGTAGGTTTCTAATCGTTGGGTGTATGAGTCGATCAAAGTTAGGTCATCATTAAGAACTTGGAAGTAATGAGCTGACGTTTCGTTAAAGTATACGACTCTTCAGTCGTGTGCATTCACGATCCGCATGCTGCTAGAGAAGTTCTACCCATTGTATTCTCGTGGCGAGGGTGTTGTTCACGAAATTGAGAGAAGTAAATGTGAATGTTTGACGCTTTAACCGGGTTGGTGGATATGGAGGATCCGTCGAAGGAAGTTGGAAAACCATGATTCAAAACCAATGGTACACATTAACTCCAGAATCCTGAGGGAAAAGTGGCACATGAACATATTGTTGGTCACCGGCTACCATAGAACTGCATCTCCTAATGTTGCTCCACTGCCTTGTGGATCAGATCTTTGGGTCAAAAGCTCCGGGTGTAACCCTCTATGAAAACCACCTGGTTCGGTCTGAGCACCCGGGCAGTATCACAGCCCTCACACATATCAAATGAGATCTGTGCGGCGCACATGTATTTGGTGCCTCCTTGTACCAATGTTTATGTTTAAATAAATAAAAAGTACCATATACGGGATTCGAATCCAGGACCTCGGACCTATACTCTAGACCACTGAGCCTGAAGCCAAATGGTGTTAATGTCTAACTTAAATCAATCCACGAAATTGCGCGACCATCCACGATTGTCAACAATGAGTAACTGTCTCTACAGAAGACACGGTTGGACTCTACTGGTCACAGCTTCTCACTAGAACTCCAGGAAATACCTAATAAAATCGGTCACTAGTGAGTCCCATACTAGGATGAAAAGACCGTCCAGTGCTTCCAAGTTTCCCATGATGATCTAGCTTTAGTCGACTCATGAATTCAACTATTAAAAACATTAAATAAATTAGGCGCCGATTATCATTCTGATATACAAAAATGTGAACTGGTCAACTTAGCCCAGCAAAATGAATCGAAGTTACGCTGATGCCCATGATGAAAAGAAAAGAAACCAAACACGTCAAGACTGGCAGTGGTTGGGGTTACCTAACACATGTTCAAACTCAACAGATGGGACTCATAATCTCACCAACTGATTTGTCATTTTTGCACATGAACTTGATTATGAGTAATCAATATGAAGTGTTCGATATATAACCGAGTGAACTCCTATAACAACAACAGGCAATAAATACGATTATCCTTCATCCTTCAGAGGCACATTATGTCTCAGAAGCATCGAAACCTAGTCTAAGAATTCAAACAACTATCATTTAGTAAAAATAGAACGCTTCAATTGAGATTGTTGAGCAATTTAAAATCACAATAAGAAAATAGTCTAAAATAGAACAAATTATCCAGTGGAATGACAATTCAGACGATATAGTAACACCAATTCTAAGTAAGTGCAGTAAGACTCGACATTACCACCTAGTAGTTGAACGCCTTAATCACTGAACTACCACTTATACTGATGAGCTGGGGAAAACCAATTTATTATTCAATGCGAAATTAGAGAGTGCATTCATAAAATATGAAGACCATACATTACTTGGACATCTTTCTTCACTTGTCCTTTACATGTTTCATAACTCTTCCAATTTCACTGTTATTACAACTTCTCTCTGTTTCCCTTCTTATTCTCTTCATTTCAATCTTATGCTAACAGGCATTCCACTTCCCATTGGTGCTACATACTTCATGAGTTGCATACACCATATGTATACGATTGTCCTGATGAGCCAAACAAGAATGTGTAGGCAGGGATCTTGGCAAAGTACTTCACCAACTTCCAATAGTGTATCACTTACAGTTTCTCGTTTACCACTTGACCTTAAGATGATATATGAGAAAAGGAATGTGGTATATCCATGTCCGCACACTACAATCAGCATGTGAAGTAGGGAAAATCTTATTTCATCAGTCAGAATCACAAAATGTTGAGTTCTTAATGGTAAATCAGTTCCTTCCGGTAACCGACCGTTAACTGCTGTTATCCCAAAACTACAGTATACTGAATATAGCAGGAGAAAACGTCTATTAATATCTAGTATCTTGTGGGAACTGATCCTCTCTGTCACATTGCAAAACATTACAATTAAGCTAAGAGGGTCGCAACTGACATATATCATCGAATGTGCTCATAATAAGTTAACAGATATGTGCCATCTCTTAGTTGAACGCATCATCACAGTGATGTAGTAGGTGACAAGTAAACCTGTCGTGTCTTAATTGCATAAGTTGGTGAATGATCTACAAAATCTGATAGTCCTATAATCACTTAAGAGTCAAATAAATCTCACCAACCTTATTTCATATAAAATATTTGGTGTCATAATACTTTATTGTATAAAATGGCTCATACTTTGATGACTAGTTATGATCTTTGAAATTCTTTCATTGAACTACGGAGTTTTGTATCAATAACTCAGAATTATTGAGCAATTACCATCGTTTGACCACAATCAAGTCAATTGTTTGATCGTATATCTCATAATCAGCACAATTCTTGCATAAAATTCCTTTCATCATAATACATACACTAATTATTAACAAAAATAACACAGCACATTCGTCTACTAAAAGCATCCCGCTTTTTTGCTTAAAACTCTTATTTTAAGCCAACCAGTGACCCAAAAGTAACGTGTGAAAAGACATGCAGACCTGCAGCAGCAATTTGGAAGACTCTTCCGGTCCCCCACATCGTAAGAGTATTCTATGTGCCTGAATTAATGATTGCTTGGTTGTCAGAACTCGTGACTTCAGAAGGAACCCGGCTTTCACCATAAGGCATCATAGCACTTCTAAATGAAGACCTAACTCCCAGGACAGAATTTAAGTGGTTTGAATTATTTTTTCTGGTTAGCACTTCTTTAGACAGTTAGTTTTCTATGGGATAGGGTCGTTAATCCCATGCCCAACCACCCTCTTTTGTCCGGGCTTGAAACTGGCAGTAGCCCCAGGGGGGCTCAAGGCGGGGTTATATGTAGGCCTAGTTTACCCAAACCAAGAATGAACAATTAAACATCCTATAAGATTAACTAATAAATATAAATGTATGATACATGCGTAAGTGATAATTACAGTTAACGGGAAAAAAATCCAAATTTATATGTTTTCTTTGTTTTGTTTACTTGAAGTAAGCAGGTAACTGAAAACATGTGATCATCATCACCATGATATGGGAAAAGTTACCCTCCATTATAGAGAATATAAGAATAAACAGACTGAATTTTCTGTTCATATTATATTAGTATTCTCTTTGAGAATTATTAATCCTCATCTCCTTTATTTAGATTATCTTTAATCATATTATATGTTGGATTTGTATCAACACAGTGATTGTTATCATCATCGTTATCATCAGGATTTTTGTCATGTACACGTTTTTGACCACTAGTAAATGAACTAGTAGTAGTGGTATTAGTAGTGTTATTGTTAGGACTGGAAGACAAAGAACTTGATGAAACTTCCATTGGTTCATGTACTGTACATGACGAAGAAATGACTGGAACAGAAACAACGTTATTACTATTAATTGTAGATGCATAAATGGACGATTGAGATGAGGATGAAGTAGATGACTGTACAACAAATGGTTGATTATTTCTTGTTTCATTGTCTTGACAAAGTTTCGATTGTTTTTTTCGTTTAATTTTTAATGCTTCCCATTGTTTCCGATGTTTATGTACATAACGATCCCAGTGATTATGATTTAATTGCGTGAAATCTTGTTCATTTACAGCAATTAATTCTAAATACTTGATCAAACGTAATAATTCATGATCGCGCGAACAATTCACATGAGCATCACGATATGAACGAATCTATGAGAAGAATATTAAAAATGAAGTGATATAAATCGCATTTGTATACAACAACTGTCCCTACAGTATCAACTTATTTACCAGGTACAGATTCAAGTAATACCCTAAGAGTAAGAAGTACTGTACTACCAGATTGCTCAGTTCTAAGTGCAACAAGATTCAACACTGCGACCTAGTAGCTGAAAGTTGAACGCCTTATTCAATGAACTACCACTACATTGATGTTGGGACTTCCTTATCTGCAAGTCTAGTAGAAGTGATCAAACTTCCAACTGAGTTGTTGAAGACTGAGTTATGTAACGTGAATTTCAGTATCCCTTCATGAATCTCTTTCCACCCTGTTTTTTTGTGAACTATATTCCTGAGATTTAGTCTTACATTCTATTGTTGCTACTACAATTATTTCGACCTCTTTTGTTATTTACAACTCGTTGTGGGAATCAGGTATGGCAACTTTGGCTAATGCACATTTGTGTCAGGCGATATGTTGACGTCTGTTTGTCTTTTTATTATGTAACTTTTATGCTAATATTTAACAGTTAATTGATGTATAGTCAGTGAAAGTAAATGTGATCGACCGATGAGCGTGGACTGAAAAACACTTGGTCTACTAACTATTATTTGTGACATTTTTCTCCCATTATCGATTTCTACTCTAGACTCACTGTGTAAACTGCTTGTAATCGCGCTGAGTAAATTCTATTCTCTGAATTTCGATATTTAGTCATGAATTGTGTATCTAGTATAACATGATCCAATCTGCGCACAGCCTATCAATGGAGTATCCAGTCTAGTGGTAACATAATCTCGGTCACTAGTCGTATTATAGTAGTATGACGCATCACACAAAAAATATTTCTATCCTCCCGTCATATCAGTAATCTGATATAAGCGCCATTTTTATACATACATTTTTACACCAATTATTATTAAGACATACTGAACCAGAGAAAAGAACAGAAAACGAGATCACCTTACCCTTAATCCACTCTGTGGATTCATGATAAAATTCCTACGGACATCATCAAACATAATTGTGTTATGCGGTCCCCATTGAGGGTGATTATTCCATATAACAGCTAAGGGTTTAACCTAAAATAAAGCAATAATTACAATATATTCACATGTCTATGTATCTATATGTGGTTTAAGTAATCTGTCTAGTTATTACAAAAGTTCTTTGAAAAATCCTATTGAGACAATAACATTTGCTAATCAACATAGTTTTTAATTATTCAAGGAGTAATAGTACAGTTATCATTTCAATAAAAAATAATCACTAGTCGGTTTTATGAGAATTTTAATGCTTTATTAAAAATAAACAGTGATTTAGTGATTAAAACAACCGATTTTAAACGAAAAGAGTGGTAGGTTTGTACTTTGACAGCAGTAACTGATTAGTTTTACTAATCATCACACACAATAAGTGGATTATACATCATATATATAATTTCATATAGTACAGTCCAGGGTTTAAGATGCGACGGATAAATACATGACTTTATGTATTAAATTTATGTGTTTATTTAAACACATAAACATCAGTACAAAGAGGCACCAATGCATATGGACCACACCTTATCATTCGATTTGTGTGAAGACTGGAATACTGTTCGAACGACCAGACCCAGGCTGGTGGTCTTCTTAGGAAGCTACACCCACGAGTCTTTCACTTAGAGGTCTAATCCAAAAGGCAGTGGAGCAATGTTAGGAGGTGAAATTCCATGGTAGCCCGTGACCGACAATAGGTTCATACGTGATTTTTCCTGAAGGCTTCTGGAGCCTATGTGCACCACTGGTTTGGAATTAAGGTTTTCCAACTCTCCTAAGTGAATCCTCCATACCTACCAACCCAGTTAAAGAGCCAGACACTCGCTTTTAGTCATCTCATTTCATAAACAACACCCCCGTTGCGAGAAGGCAGTGGGTAAGATTCCCCTGGCAATACCTGTATAAGAGTGACCATGTGAGAGCATTTCGAGAGATAGGACTCTCCCCGTACCAGTGCATATACAAAGTATCTGTGTTGAATGTTATAGGATTGACAATAGTACTCAATATGGTGTTTAACATAAGTATTGAACAAACAGCTTAAAAAACCTAAAGAAACAATTTTTTAACACAAACATCAAGCTTATTATGCATAAGATAATTGAGTTGGAAAAGACAAATGAAAATAATCTATTTGACCCAGATCTCTTATTTTATTCATGTCATGGCAACGAGCTTCATGGAGTGTATTTGATCTAAGAGTATTTGTCTAACAAAAAATAATTTGACTGTAATGAGTAAATATACGATTATTCTCTGTAAGAAAATTTATTTGCCAAAAATGTCCAGTTACAGCGTTTTAAAAAAATGAAACTCAACTAGTACACACCAAGAATTAATTCATAAACGGTTGTCACTAATTCCTTATATTTTAAATGATACACTTTTAAAAGTAAATTTCGGGTTATTTTGAGTGTCTTAGTTAACAATTGACTACCTCTCTTCAGAATGCACGTAGATTGACAGAGATTACTGAATGAGTGGCAGGAAGTCACATATCATCCGGTAAATGAACAAGTATTCGTTTAATGTGTCTATAAAGCTCGAACATTGTAATATTTAACTAAATCACTCATCTTGTGCTAATGAGGTGTGGTAACTTGGACCGATGAGTGTATACGCCTGGTCCTACATTGTAGCTGACTGTCTGAAACTACTCATATGTTTAAAATAATGGAAAATGGGTTTGAACTGTAACGCGAAAATCGATCCGTACAAGATAGATATTTCAAAATAAAGGATACAAAGTTCAGATGAAGATCTATGCACAAAGCTAGAAGCCACATTTGCTAAAATGTACGCCATATTATCAAACTACATCTAACAGAAGCACGCTAAAAGTCAGTAGTTAGTAAACGAAGAGTGAGATAAATGGTCAACTACTTTAGTAGTTAACTGAAATTACTTAAAAGTCAAAACAACACTCACTTCTTTGATACCATGTTCAGTAAATTTAACACTAATCATATCCGAGGAATCGAGAATTAAAGCTATTCGGAACGATTTATTGTACTGATCATCACTTGCATTTAAATCCTCCGAGAGCAATGAATCATCATTTGTAGAACTTGTACTGCCAGTTATATTATTTCGATGCTGAAATGTTTTGGCTACATGCAATGGTATAATACCTAACTGACCTAATTTTGCCAGAATCCATGTCATACTCGTAGCAGACCATATTGCGATATCATAATGAACATATGCACGTGTTAAGAATTCTATTAAATGAGGACGAGCCAATTGATGCACTGATTCAGCTGGTGTAAGATGATCTATTTATACAAACACAAAATGTAATCTATAATTTAGTGAGAAATGACGTTATTGCTAAAAATAAACTGGTCAGATACATCAACTTACTTTGATAAGTAGGAAGATATTGAGTTAAAACTGTAACAATTGGGAATTAGAACAATGGTACATAACTATTTAATATTCGTAAGTTGTCAAGCACGAAAATTAGAACTCATGAATTATCTCATGAAAAACCAGCTGCTTACAACGACATGCAGTTAGAATCGAAACAGATTGAACACGTTTTGCCGTCATGGAAGTAAACTTAGCCTACTTATCTAGGTAAGCCACTATAAGAACTGTCTACATTGAATCAAATTATACCAATTTTACTTGATGTTGTATAGAATAATTCTGTTTCACCAATTTGTTTCAATCTAAATTCAAGTGCTTATTGGATTGGCAACGGATGTTACTAGGCTGCAAAAACTCCATTTCTTTGTTTACACAGTAGACTGAATATATCAGCAAATCACATCATGAACTCAGTATAGTGCAGTAAAATTAATCACCAACTAACTAAAGTTATGATTGTTTCGTTGCGATATTTACATAATCGCCTGCAGGACTAGGTAAACATACAGAAAAATCCAAATTTACGTTTAGTTAGCCCATTTTTCCTCATGAAAATATTACTTTTAAAGACGATAAGGTGGATGATTATGGTTTGTTTGATGGTTTTGACATTAAAATTATGCCTCTAGGTATTGATGACTTAAGATATTCTAAATTAAACTTTAAACACAAATCATTTTGTCACTTCAAAGGAGAACCTTTTATGTTTGATCCTTGTTACAAGCCAGTAAGAACTTTTTATCAACGAACAGTTGACAATGTTTGATAGTATTAATAAAATGCGTAGGTTTAAATTGATTGTGAGCACTAATTTCAGAGTTCCATCAGAAACATTAAACTGTATTCGCAGATATCTTGATAATACTATTTGCATATAACTTTAGAATTATGACATTAGTGTGGAGTCAAAATAAAAAAACCCTAAGATTTCTTTTCCACTTTAAAAGCGCATAACATTGGATTCCTATTAAAATCACAGAGCAACCCCTCAAGATCAACAAGCTACTACGTGAAAGCTGAATAACTCATACTAACCGGAAATACATGAAACTTTTGGTCCGTAAAGATGAGAACTTACCAAAGATCGTGTAATCTATATCCAGAACAAGCAACTTCTTACCATCTCTGAATTCAGACAATTTTCGTGGACGGTAGGCTTTACAGCGTCTTGCAACTTTCTCTATGTTTTCTGTACTACAAATTTATTTTAAATTCACCGAAGTTACACGTTACACAGTTGAATGTCTTCTTCTTTCAAATCGAAATCATCAACAACATCAGGACTATCTTCCGTACTATTAACCTTAAGCTAACGGAAATCATAAACCTAGGTCAAATTTACGATTTCCTCCTGGGTAGATCCTATAAGCATTAACTTGGTCCCGGGTTTCAAAACAAGACATGATAATGTTGTTGAGTCGACAACAGGATCGTCTATGAAGTTGAGGAATGTTAAAAGCTGGTACGAACAAACTGTTTGTTGTCCAGAGACCTAGAATTTTCTGATTCTTCGGTAAAACCCTAGTTAACTTGAACAATTCTTCCTTAAGGTCAGAAACATTGTGTTCACGAGATAAACAGTCAATGATAATCGGCTGACCATTGTACTTCAATTGTAAATGAACGGTCGTATCACTCATTTGTACAGTCAACCCGATTTCAAGGTCATTGAAGTGCAGAATACAATATCGAATATCTCTGTAAGATATTGCTGTGAACCCGTTAATTTCTCTGGGATTATTTCTGGATGTTAAGGTGCGGCTCTATGTCTTTAGCATCTTCTAGTGTAGAGATTCCAGCCATTTGTTTGCGCTAATTTAGTTAATTAGGAAGTAATTTAGATGTTAGGATGTTGTGCGTGTACAGAAGCCATAGATACATAATGATCAGTATTGCTACTTTCCACAATCTTCTGGTATGTAATGATTCCAGAGCCGGTCAAATCAGAAATCAAAGCTAGTGTCATACATAGATACATTTGAATTTTGGTTTGATGTATTGTGGTGTATGGAATTGTAGCGGTAAATAAATCCCCAAAATAAATAGCACTAAGTTTTCGACATTGGATGCTGACCATATGTTTTAGTGGACTCATCTAGCTGAAGGCGCTCGGTCAGGCATCCGCACCAGATCACGTGTAGTAACGCCGTGCTCAACATCAACCACAATCGCTAGCCAGATTAGATCAGAGAATCCCGATATATTGGTCATCGCCAAATATACTCTTCCGATCTCCTCGACTCTGTCTTTTGATTTCTCTTGGTGGGAACGAAATACTTAGAAGGTGTTACTGGTAGAAGCGTTGTCAAACACTGAATACCTGTGACATCATCATTGGTGAGACCGTCGTGATCTGGTACACCTTATTGCAACTGTGAGTCTGTTCCTTTTTGGGATTTTTATATATCATTGCCTTATTTTTTATTTTTTTTTCGTATTTTTTCTTGGATATATATATTTTCCCCTCGTTCATTATCGTACTTCATATTTCATCATGACTGAACAGACACCTAAAGTACTCAAGCTTAAGACCTTGTCCCCACCTTCGTTTCAACTGATGCCTTTCTGGCCCGACAACATCGAAGCCTGGTTTTGCTACGCAGAAGCCGACTTCTCCGAGCACGGCGTGATCGACACACGTGCACAATTCCTCGCAGTAGTCAAGGCACTACCGCGCGAATTCAACAGGTACGTAACACCTAGTATGTTTACTAGTGATGTTTCCGATCCTTACGAAATCTTAAAACGCTCGATTCTTAAACGAGGAGACCTAACCGATCGACAAAGGTTAGATCAACTCTTCAACAACATCGACCTGCAACACGGTTCTGCGACGGACATGTTGCAACGGATGAGAGAGGTTATAGGCCCAAGAACTTTCGACGAAGGTCTATTCAAACAACTCTTCTTGTCAAAACTTCCCCAACAGGTGCAAGCAGTTCTGGTCTCGTTCCAGAACAACGCCTTAGACGAACTAGCTGTATCTGCCGACCGCATTCTAGAAATTACGAAACCTTCTACTACCGAGGTATTTTCAGTCAAAGAAAAGCCTCACACGACTCAGAATGACATAACCGACTTATGTCACACACTCACGCGTTATCTTAGTCTTCGTACCGACCGTAAGAGATCGCGCACACCACGTAGAAGCATTTCTCGTAAGCGATCTGTCTCTAGACCACGAGAGACAGATAACCCCGACTGGTGCTGGTATCATAACCAGTATGGAAAGTTTTCCAGAAATTGCAGAAAACCCTGCAATTTTCCCAACACGAAACCGACTGATTCGAAAACAATTCGGGAAACTTCCAAGCCGGCACGCGTTAACGGCAACCGTAGCCGGCGAACAAAGCCGTCTGTTATTCGTCACAGATGTGACAACGAGAGTTCGCTACCTCGTCGACACTGGCGCAGAAGTTAGCGTTCTCCCAGCAAATCCTAACGACCGACTTCACGAATCGACCCTAAACTTACAGGCGGCAAACGGAAAACCGATCGCTACGTATGGCAAAAGGTACGTTTACCTTAACGTGGGTTTACGCAAACCCATCCACTGGATTTTCGTCGTTGCAGATGTTTCTATGCCAATCATTGGTATGGACCTTCTACAACACCACAATCTGATCATCGACACTCGCAAACGGAGGCTAGTAGACGGAAACACTAATTTGTCCGTTTGCGTAACTTCTTTTACTGGTTGTAGAGTATCCCCAGTCACAGTTAAACATATGATAGACCCACTCTATCAACCACTACTCGATAAGTACCCTGGGATACAACAAACTCAACCGAAACTACCGTGTGTAACCAGCAATGTTACACATCACATCACGACTACAGGACCACCTGTATTTCTAAAGCACGACGACTAGCTCCTGAAAAGCTAAGGTTAGCGAAAAACGAATTCGATCACATGATGGACTTAGGAATCATACGACCGTCAAGTAGCCCATATGCATCTCCGTTGCACATGGTCCCTAAAAAGGACAGCAACGATTGGCGTCCAACTGGTGACTATCGGCGATTGAACGCGAAAACCATTCCCGATCGTTACCCGTTGCCTCACATTCACGATTTGACAGCTACCTTGAAAGGTACAACTGTCTTTTCGAAAATCGACTTGGTTAAAGCGTATAACCAAATCCCTATGGCTACTGACGACATACCGAAAACAGCTATCATAACTCCCTTCGGACTCTATGAATTTTTGCGAATGCCTTTCGGTCTAAGGAATGCTGCTCAAACATTCCAAAGATTCATAGACGACGTTTTTCGAGGTCTCAACTTCGTACACGCGTATGTTGACGACTGTCTAATCGCAAGTCCGGACAGAGAAACACATCTCAAGCATCTGGACCTTGTTTTCGAACGATTACAAAAACATGGCATAACTGTAAACGTTCAGAAATGCCAATTTGGAACCGACTCGTTAGACTTTCTGGGACACACTATCGATGCTCAAGGTATCCGACCCCTTAGAACCAAAGTGGCGGCCATTCTGGATTACCCAGAACCGACCACCGTCAAGCAATTACGCACGTTCAACGGCCTGGTAAGTTTCTATAGACGTTTCATACCCAAATGCGCATCACTTATGAAACCTCTGACCGACCAACTTCGTGGAAATGCGAAATCCATTAATTTGGACGACACCGCACGAAAAGCATTCTCCACAGTTAAGGAACTGATTGCTAAAGCAACAATGCTCGCACATCAGGACACCCGAGCACCCATTAGCATCGCAGTAGACGCATCCGACTCAGCAATCGGAGGAGTCTTACAACAATGGGTTAACAACTCCTGGCAACCCTTGGCATTTTTCTCTAGAAGGTTGCTAGACACCGAATCGAGGTACAGCACATTCGGTAGGGAACTCCTAGCTATGTATTGTGCTGTACGGCATTTCCAACACTATATCGAAGGCCGTGAATTCACTCTTTTCACGGACCATAAACCGCTCACTTTCTCGTTAAGCTCTCCTTCTGACAAGTACTCTCCCCGTGAGTCTCGACAACTGGACTACATTTCGCAGTTTACTTCAGATATTCAACACATCTCTGGAGCAAACAATGTAGTTGCAGACGCTTTATCTCGCATAACTTCCTTGAACAGTTTCCAAGGAATCGACCTTCTTAAACTCGCCGAGCTTCAAAAAGAAGACAGTGATCTTCAGCACGAGTTATCGTCCACAACACTTAAACTACGCATCAAACAGATGGGAACAGGTAAGGAAACCTTACTTTGTGACACATCTACAGGTAGGGATCGCCCAATCGTGCCGAAACATTATCGACGCAATGTCTTCAACACATTGCACAAACTTTCTCATCCAGGTGTTCGTGCAACCATCAAGCTTATAGCAGAACGATTTTGCTGGCCTGGCATGAATAAAGACGTGAGGGAGTGGGCACGCTCCTGTGTAAGCTGCCAAAAATCTAAGGTTATCAGACACAATAAATGTCCCTTAGGCTCGTTTAAAACTCCCGATGCTCGTTTCGACCATGTTCATCTGGATTTGGTAGGACCTTTACCAGATTCAAATGGATACTCTTATCTCTTAACCTGCGTAGACCGTTTCACTCGATGGCCAGAAGCAGTACCTATCAAGGACAGCACTGCTGAAACAGTGGCCCGCACATTCGTCGAACGATGGGTAGCAAACTTCGGTTGCCCTTCAACCATCACTACAGACCGCGGACGTCAGTTTGAATCTGATCTTTTCCGTCGTCTGACCACACTTTTAGGAATCACTCGCTTCCGAACGACCGCCTACCACCCACAAGCAAACGGGTTGGTAGAACGTTTTCACCGACAACTGAAAGCTTCGCTATCAGCTGCAAACGTTTCACAATGGACCGACGCTCTTCCACTCGTCTTACTAGGTATCCGCAATGCAGTGAAAGCTGACATTGGATACACTGCGGCTCAACTCGTTTATGGAACGACACTTCGACTTCCAGGAGAATTCGTGGATCCTTCGTGCTCTTCGATGAACATGGATCTAACCTCCTACACGAACAGGCTTACAAACGCAATGCGTTCAGTTAAACCTGCTTCCACTCGACCTCAATCAACTGATGTTTTCGTTCAACCTGACTTACGATATAGTACACACGTTTTCATTCGTCGAGACTCGCATCGACGACCATTCGAATCAGCATACGAAGGACCCTTCAAAGTTCTTCAACGTGAATCTAAGTACTATATAGTCGATAAGAACGGAACCAACGATAGCATCAGCATCGATCGCTTAAAAGCAGCGTATTTAGAAGGAAATCCTATCCACGTCGATTTTCCTTCGGTACAATCGAACGACACGACTCAGACACTTATAATACCTCATCCGACAACCAACACACACGAAGATACTTCGACAGTATCCGAAAATAAACTTAAAACGACGCGTTCTGGAAGAAGGGTGAGATTTCCAGAACATTTAAACGACTATTGCACGTAAGGCACTTCTCGACATTTTATATTATTTTTTAAAAAAAAACAATTTTAATATGCTTATATATTTTTATTTCTATTAAAAAAAACAAAACAAAAAAAACAATTTTTTAACGCTATTACGTGCTCATGAGTTTATTTTCCATTTTTTTTCCGCCGACCTTGTGTTTTTACGCATATACGAGTGTATTTCGACATGCACTTACATTTTCTTTTTTCTTTTCCAGGACGGCTGGAAAAGAACGATGACGTTTATGAGGATCCGAAATTTTCATTGTACATTTTCTTTTTTTACTATGTTGTACCTCCGTCCCATATAGTAAGGAAAGACGACCAGACGCTGCTAAATTTAGTAAGCTATCAGAAGAGTGTTTACCAACGACAAACTCGTTGGGTTTAAACTTCTGGCTGGCCACGTCTTAGGGTCGTCACTGCCCCACTAGGGGGGGAGTGATCTGTAGCGGTAAATAAATCCCTAAAATAAATAGCTCTGTAAGTTTTCGACATTGGATGCTGACCATATGTTTTAGTGGACTCATCTAGCTGAAGGCGCTCGGTCAGGCATCCGCACCAGATCACGTGTAGTAACGCCGTGCTCAACATCAACCACAATCGCTAGCCAGATTAGATCAGAGAATCCCGGTATATTGGTCATCGCCAAATATACTCTTCCGATCTCCTCGACTCTGTCTTTTGATTTCTCTTGGTGGGAACGAAATACTTAGAAGGTGTTACTGGTAGAAGCGTTGTCAAACACTGAATACCTGTGACATCATCAGAATCTAAGCTGAAGCGTTTGAACCATCAACTCTTGTTCACTGACACTGACTTTCGATTTTGTGGCACTTATTCATTCGCTTTGGTGGGTCTATCATTAGAAGTAAAAATGGCGTTCATTATAGTTACGAATCAAATAACTTTTCATGTGGATATGTACTGATGCAGGTGATATTTCTGCTGTGCAATTGCTGGTGGAATGGAATCATCAACAGTTAAATTTCATTTTTTGTGATTGTTCGTTTTTTTGGTCGAAAGTAGTTCAAAGATAGTATTTTATTCATGATCATTGTCTACCAGGATGTCAATTGCAACAGTTCTTCCCTTGAAACACGCCACTACTGAGCTGTAGTCCCATAGATTCGTAAAGTGTTCCATGTTAGACTTATTGTGATTTTACCTTAGCGTCAGCTCCTTGAAATTCGCTTCGTCATGTGTTGGCCTTTGAAGTTCACTATAGAGGTTCGAGTAGTGTCTTCGTTGGGCTCTTTCTCTTACCTTATATCACTACAAGATTACTTCGTATCTCTCCCTAACTCCCTGACTGTCATAAGTATCGAAATCTGTTTTGATATGATGTGTCTTTTTGTCATATTGTCTGCATTTCGCCCGTTCACGCACTTGCTGTGAGGCATGTTATGTCTTTTCAGACAAAATGGAGGTATGTTTTGGTGTCGATTACTCCCGTTGATTAGTTGTTGTTGGTGTGCATGCTTCTACCAACATCGGACCCAAGTCACAATCCTTCGGGCTTTTAGAAAGGCGGAGACCACCGAAATAATCGACCTGATGCTCCGTTCTGACACAAGTAACATAAGTGAACATTTCTGGAGTCTGTATGTCAAATAGTTCTTTTATGTCCATTCTCCCATCAGTACGAGGTCTCTTTAACGCTATGACTCGCTTTCTTATCTGCCAAGTGTTCACCAGTTGATATCGTCTTCGCAGTCAGGTTCTGGTCAAGTAGGGTTTTGTGATAGATCGCTTATTAATATTCAGAACAACAGGTTGGCTCCTTGCCTGACCTCAGACATTGTTGCTTCCCACTTTGATCGCACCCAATCAACATTCGTGCTGGATGCTTGATCACTTACGCATTTCCTTAAGTAAGAAAGAACCGAGAACTCTACGTATAGCCCTTCATATGTTACTGCCGGTCCGAAGACCGGGTAGAGGAGAGCTCGGATAGCTCAATGGTAACGTCTCTGACTGTGAAGCTGGGTGACACGAGATCGAATCCGCCAGGGAGCACCAGTTCCCTCAAGATTACAGGTACACCTTGCTGACGAGTGCCAATTAGCACGAAACCCGGGTCCAGGGTTTCCTGTTGACTACCTCCAACCACCATCTAAATCTCAATACATAGTGCCCGCAGTGTCGAGTCACCTAGACTGGTGGCCACATTGCAACATGATCGATAGCATTCGATCTGCACTAATAAGGACTAGACACGCATGACATTGATCACCACCCAGTGATCAATCAATTGTGAAGCAGTAGGGCAGCCAAGCAGAAATACGTCGAACAGATAGCAATAAGCGGAATAAGCTCCAATATAAAGAAATATGAGACAGCTATACGACTCAACGAAGAAACTAACAAGGAAATACAGTAAAACAAGATACCGGTCACGTACAATGAAGGCAAGGCAATCATCGAAATCCAAGTACTTGGGCAACATCATCGAAAACAGTGACATGATGCAGATATGAATACAAGGATTGATAATCGAAGGCAGCATCTCTAAAATTGCGGAACATGAGGAGTTTATAAGAAACGTTAACCAAAAGTAAGATCAAAATTTTCAATACAAACATCAGGACAGTTATATTGTGAAGAACAACTACATTTATCATCAAAAGTACAGGTATCTATAAGAGTTTATCTACTAATGTTACATCAGATTTCTTGACTGGATACCATCAGCAAGATCCTGTTATGGCAAAAAACAAATGAACTCCAAGCTGAAGAGAAAATTAAAAAGATGCTGGAGATGAATAGGACATTAATTGCAGAAACCATCAAACTGCATCACTAAGAAAACCTCAATTTGGAGTCCTCGAGCCAAATGGGAAAAAGCATGAGACTAAAGAATACATGAGGACGTTAATCGGGAAGAGACATCTAAGGATTGAATAAGACTCGGAAAAAATTGTGAAGGAGAGCACAGAGTGGGGTTGGTTGGGGGGGGGTACTGAGTGGTAGCGTATGCCTCACGAGGAGTAGAAGGCCTTCGTAAGTGAGTCTAGTACGAATTACATCTTTACGATAGAGTACGTTCCCATACATTTGAAAGAATCCATTTATTTTCCACCATTGAAAGACTCCGTAGAGCTCTTTTTTGTGATGAGCAATAATTGTTTTCTGAAATTGTAGGGTTTACTACTTACGAGCCTTTGGTTTCCGCGAATATAATAATGGCCCTTTCGATTATTCTTTCCAGTACTTCAGTTACCGTGATTATGAGCCTGATAAGTCAATAGCTAGATGTATACTGTCTTGGTCCTAGTTAGTGAGCTAAGCTGACAGCTATATACGTTCGATCCACAAATAATTCATTTCGGCTGAGTGACATAGTGAATATTCAGAGGCCCGGAAACTATAAACTATTTCAGTATTTTAGAAAGCAATACATCTGGTTACATTTATTTTTATACATCTGGAGAGCTTAGTGTTTAGTGTCAGGATTGAAAACAGTCCCGAATTATTTAGCCATGGTTTCTATCTTAAAATAGAACTGGGGTCTATTTACTTTGTCCAAGCTTTTAGTGGTAGGTTACCCTTTGAATTCAGAGCAAAAGTTTCCATTGAATTGCGACTTGAAGTTCGACATTATGAATCAACCTCCTCTTTTGTATAGATTTAGAGAAATCCTGTATATCACAAGGGTCAGGCTCAGAAAAAGCTATAAAGAAGGAAACTAGTGACTGTAATAGCGATCATCCTCTATAATGTTTGAAAATATTTGAATTATAGTACGAACTAAGAGTCCTAAAAATAACGCAATTGAATTAAGAAATAAGACACAAGCACTAACGAATGTATTGTATTTGGAATTCGAAATCGAGTATTAAACAAGTACAAAGGTATCATTAGTTCGTTCAAACACCACATCCTCCCATATTTATGAACTGTTGTTTTCAGAAGAGTGCACTTAATAGACATGTACAAAGCAAAACTAAGATACATTTGTTCAGCAAAGAATTGTCTTTTAGGCGAATTCATTTTCAAAGCCGTAAAGTTGAAAATGTATTGTGTTGATTAGTCATCATCATTATTGACCCTAGTCAAAGGTACGTTAATTAGATTTGCCATATTATGTTATCACGATGAAATGAAAACAGTATGATAAACAACGAACATGATTAGAATGATTGTTGAAGCAACGACAAAATAAAAGAATGAACAGTGAGAATATGATTCATGTAGACTGTCGAAAAGACACATGATGTGAAACTGAAATTCGTGATGCAAAGGGAAGTAAAGAGCAAATACATGGACGATTCCGAGTTATGTCGCTCAAAGTCTGCAACGAATGAGTGTGATCATTGATTAGACTCCAACCAAGCTGCCAAGACCTAATATCTAGTAAGATTCGCTTGTTAGAATAAGCCAGGTTTGGTATAAAAATACATTTTTTCGATTTACTCATAATAAATTATATAAAAACACAGAATTTGTGCTTAATCTAATTGGTTTTAAAACAATACAGATTGCACTATAAAATCGAAAGTTCCTCTTGGACACAACAATGTACTAAAAATCAATAAAAGCATTCCTACCAAGATGTGGTCAACTTACATTTAAAACACAGTGCACGAGATGTCAAGTCATATAGACTAGTAGCTACATTGTAACTTGATGAATGGAATTCGATCATAACTTAGACCTAGATATGGATTATATTATTCTATGATCAGTAAGTGTAAATATGTTTATTATATGTTTTTACCACAGTTATTTCGTCACGTTTAAACTGTATGATGCGTTATGTGCGTGATTCTATTTAATGTTTATTTTTATTGAGATTATAGGCCAATCTAAGTTACGAAATCATTGGAAGGCTGTAAGCACCAGACAGATGTCTTGTTCCGGTATAGGAATCTTTTGACATTTGATATTTGAAAAATATCAATCAATTGTCTTAGACTTCATTGTTCTTTCGTTTCCACAGCAATCATTCTTTGTTGTCATTCTCTTTTCTTAGATATTCTTAACCTTCTGCCTCTAGGTTGTAGGGCCCTTAATTTTGTCGTCATTTAGATCGGACGATGTTTGTTGACGGGCTCTCCAATTTAGTGGACTGTGGATCTGACTCCAATTAGATCATATGAATGTTTGTTATCACCTATCCTCCTATATAATCATTGACTTAAATCACGTTAGTCAATAAGGGAATTAAATAAGCCGAATAACGAGAATGGACGTGTGAATACATATATTTTGTATATAAAGCGAATGGAATAGAGAGAAGAGGAACGATGCCGAGTAGAGATGGCTGGTAAGCCAACTCCCATTTAACCAAGCGTTAATGAATGTCTATAGTATAGTTACACAAAAGTAAGTTACAGACATGTGATGAGTAATGGGATGAGAAATGTACACACACCTACGCGCTCATATAAAAAGAGTCATGATTGATAAACGAATAAATAACAAGGTCAGAATGTGACTCAAGTAGAATGAATGGAATGGGCTGTTCGAAAGCTAGAATGAGGTATATGGGTTTAACATAATAACCAACACTACAAGGTACTTCACTTTCGATTGGTGTTACATACTACTTATATTTATTGACTTCAGTAGTACACATCGGAAGTTCTTTCAACAGACATTCCTACATTGTCTATATTAATCTGTTAAATAACTGATATCAATAATTTAGGACTAAGGAATACTAAACAATTCATTTATTCTTACTTGAACTTTCCTAACAATATGGATTTACTATTTTAGACAGTTTGGAAAATATGGGTGTTAGGGATTTTATATTTTCTACTCTAACTAAACAGAAGACAATTAATTAAACTATTGTATAGAATAAAGGATTGATCAGCTATACAGAGTTTCATAATTCTTTCAACTTTATTGTCGTTATATTAATCAACCTTTATATCATTATTTAACTTCAATTAAAATATTTCTGTGTGATGTAATGTATACTCAACTGTTTGTATCCGGAGCCTTTCACCAAAAGATCTAATCCGCAGGGCAGTAGAGCAACATTAGAAGATGCAATTCTATGGTAGCCAGTGACCAACAATATGTTCATTCGCCATTTTGTTTCTTCAGGATCCTGGAGCCAATGTGAATCATCGGTTTGGAATAAGGAATTTCCAACTCCTCAAGGTGGATTCGACGAATCCACGTCCTCTTTTCGTCCTGTCAAGTTCGTAAACAACACCTCAGTCTCAAGAACGCAGTGAGTAGAACGTCCGTGGAAGTGACTGGATGTATGTGGCCATGTGAGAACATTTCAAGAGGGAAAGCTAGTTTAGTAATTTCAGTGGTTGAGATCGTGAGTCAGTTGAAGCTAGACAACCATGGAAAACCTGAGAGCACTGAACGGTCGTTTCGTCCTATGGCGGGATTCCTCAGCAGTGAGCATCCACGACCTCGCCTCGTAAGATTCGAACCCAGGACTTATCAGTCTCGCGCGCGAGCGCTTAACCACCAGACCACTGAGCCGGCATCCAACGGTGTTAATGTCTAACTTCAACCAATCCACGAAATTGAGCAACACATCCACCAATATCTTCAGTGAGTTACTATCTCACAACAGACCCGGTTGAACTCCAATGGTTACTGCTTCTCATTAGAACTTCAGGAAATATTTCTTGAAGCCAGTCATTAGTGAGCATATTTTGATTACTATCAGAAGGGTTTTGTCCCACAATAGGACGAAACAGTCATTCAGTGCTTCCAGGTTTTCCATAGTGGTTTAGCTTCAGTTGACTAATGATATCAACCATTGAAATTACTATAATATCTTTTTGATTGAGATCATGAACCGATTGATGTTAGACCACCATTGAAAACCTAGAAGCACTGGAAGGCCGTTTCGTCCTATTGTGGGGCTCCTCAGCAGTGCGCATTCACGGTCACGCCTCAAGATATTCGAACCCAGGGCCTTCAGTCTCGCGCGCGAACGCTTAACCTACTGGACCACTGAGCGTATATCTTTAAAACCCCTTCTGATAGTAATATATAATAACTAATTAAAAATATGATCGTTTCTTTGATTTATCTTTCATAAATACATCTTAACTTCGTGGATTGGTTGAAGTTAGACATTAACACCGCTGGGTACCGGCTCAGTGGTCTGGTGGTTAAGCGCCTGGAGCGAGACTGATAGGTCCTGGGTTCGAATCTCGCGGGGGTTGGATCGTGGGTGCGCACTGCTAAAGGGTCCCGTACTAGGACGAAACGGCCGTCCAGTGCTTCCAGGTTATCCATGCTGGTCTAGCTTCAATTGACTTATGATTTCAACCAGTGAAACATCTCAACTCATTGTAAACCAGATTTACCCATATAACGTTTACTAGCCCATGGTTATAAAAATGAATCTAAGTTATTGATTCTTTCCTTTTTTTAATTTATTCCAAACTCACTTTATTCATACATGAATATGATTGAAATGTGTATAGAAAACAAAGAAAAGGGATAGAGGTTAAATATTAGTCAGTGAGTAAACTCACTTGGAAATTAGTTAATAAGGTCATACTGACTCATTCATATTTTAATTGAACTTTGGAAAAGAGAAGAAAAACGGAAAAAAGCACGAAAATTTTGAATTTTGAAGGAAAAAAGATTAATAAGCGAAAGAAAAGGAACCTTCTAATGTTAATTCTATCCAATTGTTTTTTTACCGCTTTTGTAGTGTGTGCTACTGATATCGGCAAATATAAGTAGTATGTATTATCAATAAAAACTGAAGATCGAATAAAAGAAAATGAGAACAGAGCATGATTCATATGGAAACAAAGGAACAATCAAGTTTCAGACAGTTGATTGATATTTTGCAAACCAAGCATTTACTGTATGGTTTTCAGATTTTACTAAGCGATTCCATTGTCCCTCAATTGTGTTCTCGTCCGCTACAACTTGACTTTATACTTAATATACGTATATTTACGTATTGTTAATTCATTCAAGAATAATTTTTCTTAAAAATGAAGGAAAAAAAGATAAGTAGGATAAAGCTTTACTTAACGATATTTGTTAGCATTATGGTGTTTTTGAATTGGTTGAAGATGTATTGGAAGATAATTTCTTGAAACTCTACAGTGGCATTCAAAAAAGACCCTAGACGTAAGTTGAATCCAGGATTACCATATCCAGTAACTAGTATAATAACTTTAAACTACCAAGTTCGAATTCAATGGTTTAAATTTTCAAAATTAAAAACGTTCCAGTCGAAAGTCGATTATAAGTTTACCAAAGTTTGACTTCGTGAGACGAACGACAGAACATCCTATGCTAAGTTATGAGTAATGGGAGTCATTTGTTTCAGGACTGTGATATATATTACTTATATGACGGAATAATCATCTTACTACAACCGTGAACTGACTTAGAGCGGCAATGTGAACTAATGGATTACAATTCAATAATCATTCGAGACCTGAATAGCACAGTTGTAACTCTATAATCTACAACGCTAGAAGATATGAGTCCTACTTCTATCGTTTTATTATAGAGAAGAAAATTGTCAACAAACCGCTTCGGTGAACAATAACGAAGTTCACTTATATTGGTTAGTAAGTGGATGACGCGATAGCGTTTAAAGCGGACGGTACTGAGTTCGAGTCCCGTAGTGGACAACAACTCTGTGATGCGCGTACATCCAGCTGCTAGCCACCATCCATCTCTGCTTATGATAACAAAATTTATTCAAATTTACGGCAATGAACACTGTAATTTTAAATTAATTGACCAATTTAATCAATGTTATGCATCTATCAACTCTTTTGTTACCTATCAAATCCTATCAACCAAGCTGCAACATTAAAGGTGGTCATTCGCTGTCCGACCAGCTGAATGGTAATGTCTTAGGTTGTGAAGCTGATTGATACTTGTTTAAATCCTTCGAAGAATATCGGAACCATAAAGATTACTGGTATGCATTAGTAACGAGCTTCAGCTCTTATCAAACCTAGGTTCGTAATCTTCTATTGACTACATATGATTGAAAACCTTTAAAAATTTGGAACTTTTAAATACATGCTTATATTTATTACTTTATGAAAAACGAAATCTAAAGTTTAAACTCATTTGATATTGTTTACCTGAATTTTCCGATTGATGTCTAGGACTCCGATTGATCAGTCTCTTATATGCATATGTACATCACATGCGTATTTCCTTAATTCACAAACATTATAAGCAAAGATGGATAGTAACTAGCAGTGGAATCCAGTACGCGAGTTTCGTCCTACTTGGGACTCATCAGCTGTATGTACTTACATCTCAGAATTGATTTTCATTCTGGGGCTCGAACCCAATGCCGTTTGCTTCAAATGCCATCACGTTATCTACTTAGCTACTGAGTCCTGATAGCCATTTGCTTGTGCAATGTGGTGAAGTTCGGCATTGTTTGCTTAAAACTTCCCATTGATATTTAGGACTGCAATTGATCAGTCTCTTATTGACATATATGCATACTGTGCGTATTGCAAGCGGCTATCCCGACTCGGCAGCTAAGTGGATAACGTGATGGTGTTTGAAGCTAACGGCATTGGGTTCGAGTTCCAGAATGAACATAAACTCTGGAATGCAAGTACATCCGGCTGATGAGTCCAAAACAGGACGAAACGCGCGTCAAACTGGATTTCATTGCTAGCCACTATCGATCTTCGCTCATAAATCTGAAGTTTCCATGTTTTTTTTTCTATTTGATATAAAGAAATTTGGTCATTCGAAATGTTTAGCATTCAATTTTGTTTTCCTTAACAAGTACAAATCACATGATTCCAACTTACATTCGTGTTATGATCCATTTAAGATAAGGATATTAAATCAACCAGTAAAAAGTAATTTTTTTCATTGTCTATCTTTCATAATGATTTGAATATATTTGATTATTGAATAAAATTGTTTAAATCATTTGATATTTTGATTTCATTTATTGTTTTAAATATTTAAACACACATAACTAATGTACTTACTTAAGCCTGTTACCCCTGTTGGAGAAGCACAGGTCATCCATTAGCATTCTTCATCCAACTCTGTCCTCGACAGTCATTCCCAGTTCTTTCCAGTTGCTATTTACCTTTTCAATGTCTGTTTACAATTCCAAACAATGTGTCCTTTGATCTTCTTCTTCTCTATTTCTCTTCAGGATTTTAAGTTAGTAATTGCCTTGTGATGAAGTTTGATGATTTCTGTAATGTATAGCCTATCCACTTCCAACGTCTTTTCCTAATTTCTTCTTCAGCTCGAAGATGATTTGTCCTCTTCCATCGTGGGCTGTTGCTGATGGTATCCGGTCAACGCACATTCAGTATCTTTTGTAGACAATTGTCTATAAATACTTGTTCAGTTTTGATGATGATGATGATTATGGTAGTAGTTCTCCAAGTTTCAGCTCCGCACGATAGAAATGTGTTGAAGTTTGTATTGAATATTCATAGTTTGATATTGGTTGACAGTTGTTTTAAGTTCTATATATATTCTTCAACTGTAAAAATGTTGCCTTTGCTTCGGAGATTCTCGCCCTGACGTCTACATCAGGTAGTCCTTGTTCATCGATGATGCTTCCCATGTACGTAAAACTTTCCACCTGTTCCATAGTTTCTTGATCAGGTGTGATGGTGTTGATGTTGTCTGTGTTGTATTAGAGGATTTTGCATTTTCTCTTGTGTATGCTGATGCCTACTTTTGTAGAGGCTGCTGCTGCTACACTAGTTGTCTTGACCTGCATTTGTTGGTGTGTATGAGATATGAATCTTATGAGAATGGAAAGGAAATTTGTTATGACTTTTGACCTTTCAATTATATCACGTGATTAATTCTATCAATTATTTGACCTTGGCAGTGTGCCAAATCAATGATGCGTTAATCAGTACAAGCAGTGTAGAATGAATTTGAGTCCTGATTGGTCCTACCGTCCATCTTTGTCTGTTGAGTTCAGAACACAGCTTCCATTGTATGAATCTTGTATTTCAGGCATACATCTTTGATTTACAAGCGAATCACACCGTAAAATAAAAAAATAATCATTGTCAAGGATCAAGTCAAAAAGTGGATGTGATTTTGAGAGACAATTGGGAATAACTTAGGAATAGGAAATCGTATAATAATAGTATTCGATAGGTTAAATGGAAGCTTATAAGAAAAAGGAATATAAATACATATAATCTAGCTACTTAATGGTTATATAATAAGAGCATATATACAATAAAAGTCCATAAATATCCCATCCCCGCCCAGAAGTTACCCATAATTTCATCTTTGTTAAGATATCACAAAATCACAATCATTCTTCATTAGTAATTAAATGACTTTATGGTTAAGGTTCCAAAAAACCCACATTTATGTGAAACATTTTATTGGTTTGAGGAAATTAGTGTGTATGTTTATGACGGAATTGCATTCTGTGAAGTTAACAGTACCATCATCAAGTCTCTCAATGTGGTAACTCATAACTTAATCAGTTATATTGTGACCGATATATGAACTTCTACTGTTTTTCAAATGTGTATGACATGCATTGATCACAGTTTAAGAAGGATTATAAATGCCTAATTGTATAATATTGTAAATATGTGCTCACATAGTAACTCGTCCCCAAATGCCCTGCATCTCTTGACGTTGCTCCACTGCCTTGTGGATAAGACCTTTAGGTCGGAAGCTCCAGATGTAACCCCTTAAGGAAACTACCTGCTTCGGTTCGGGCATCTGGGCAGTATCACAGCCCACACATAAACCAAGTGACTTATATATTCCGTGCCTTTTTGTGCCAATATCTATGTGTTCAAATAAATAAGTAAATAGACAGTAACTTAATGAATTCCTATTATTAAATGCAACTTAGATTAGATCTGACCGTTTATCTAACTGTAAATAAATTATATAAAATGTGATGTATTCTTTAATCATTTCGACTTATTTCGGAAGTCGAATAAATCCTACTCATCAATATTCGAGTCTTTACTCTTATATGATCAAGTCCCCATTGTAGATTTAGTCTGCGCTTATTAGAAGCATTCAATCACTTTCGTTGACTTCAAAGACAACATTATGGATACATACTTCAGATAGAAGTAAACCATAGAAAATTTCTTCATATATTTGTATAACTCATAGATTATTGTTGTTAATGATAATCCTGTCATTGAATGTTTACTTACTTCGATTGTCATCTGATACTTGACCTTGAAATCATCTATAATTTTCCTGATTGGTTAAGAAAAAACTTGGATCGATTTCCCATGTGTTTATTGACTGTTGATTAATATAGGCGCTAATCGTAAGATTATATGGAAGACTTTGGTCCAAACTGTTACATAAAATTGTTTACATAAACAACATGATCTCTTGATGTCTAACTGGTAAATAAATATTTATGTAAATAAAGGTTCTGACTCTAGTTATACCATATGAATCATTATTATTGATAATATACATATCGTTAATCCTCGTATATAATCATCGACTTAACTGGCATTGGTGAGTAACGGAATGGATGTTTGAATACACTCGTACACTCGTTGATTGGAACAGACAATCAGAGAATCGTAGCGAATGAAGTGAAGAAGAGAGAGCAAAGCAAAACGAAATAACATCCAGTGGAGAAGGCGTGTGAACCGACTCGATTTAATCAAGCAATAATCAATATTTATAGTTAGACAAAAAATAAGCTACAGACATATGATGAGTAGGATAAGAAGTGTACACACATATTTGCGGTCATATAAAAACAGTCAGAGTTGATATGGGAATAATTAATACAGTCAAAATGTGATTCAAGAAGAATGAATGGATTGGCTTGTCTAAAAGCTAGAATAAGGTAGATGGGCTTAACATAGTAACTGACACTACAATACTTTACAATACGTTGTCAGGATCCCTGATTCTGAGACATTCTAACCAATGAAATTCACTAATCAACTATAAGCTCATATCGTCTGTCATTGATTACTATTACAACCTCTGTGATTAACACAGAATATGATATACAAAGAACGGCATCTCGAACGTGTAGAAGCTCACAGTAGCATATCAGAAGACGGAAGCCGGAGAATTGATTATTGAGTAGGAAACAAAACTGTATAGAAAAAAATGGGTATTTATAGAAATTAACTTTAGCCATAAAATCATTGTAATTCTGCCGTAAAGGGGCATGTTATGCTACTGTCCAATAGTAGCATGTCACTTTGATATTTTAGAAATATCCATTGAGCACTGACTGGATGAAAACTATTCGACCCTTTAAGGGCCTCTGGAGGATCCGTCGTGCTTCTCAAAAGTTTTCCCAACAATTACACTTTGTTTTATATTAGACCCATTGATCCAATACAACTGCGAAGGCGGTATTGTGAAGATACAATTCAGTGGTTGATGATAGCTTCAACTAATGACTCATAAGAAAGATTATTTTTTCAATAGGTGATGTGAATAAATTTAAAACAAAGTTTTAATAAACTGTCAAGTAAATAATATTTTCAGAAAGGAGGGTTTTAAGGAGATTGTAATAATTTAATAGTTTGAATCCAGCGAGTGGGATCGTGGATGCGCACTGCTGTAAAAGTCCATACTAGGATGAAACGGCCGTCCAGTGTTTCAAGGCATTCCATGCTGTTCTAGCTTTAATCAATTCATTTATTTACTTTGTTTGTTTGAACACATAAATAATGGTACAAAGAGGCACCGAATATATATGCGCCACACAAGTCACTAGACTTGTGTGTGGGCTGTGATAATACCAGGCTATCCAAACCGAAGCAGGTGGTATTCTTAGGGGAGCACGTCTGGAGCCTTCGACCTAAGGGTCCGATCAACAAGGCAGTGAAGCAATGTAAGGAGATTCAGTCTCATGGTTGTTAGTGACCAACGATTGGTTCATATGCCGTCTGTTCCTTTGGAATACTGGAGCCCATATGCAGCGTTTGTTTTCATTTGTGGTTTACCGACTCCCCTAAGTGGATCCTCCATATCCACCGTCCAGGTTAAAGCATCGGACATTCACTTTCCGTCTTCTCAATTTCGTGAACAACATATTCGCAACGAGAAGGCAGTGAGTAGGACGTTCCTGATGGTGGCTGTATACGCGTGGTTATGTGAGAAAATTTCGAGAGGGAGAGCTGACTCCCTACCTTCGGACGTACCAGAGTATAATCAACTCATGAATTCAACTGTTAAATATTGTTTATTTGTAGTTTCACTAGTAGACTATAAAATGGACATTTGTATGTATTGTTAATAAACTCATAGATAACACTAAAAGAAACATCAATGTATGATGTGAATTTTCTTATTTGTTGACATAGTTACTGAAAATATTCTTGATCTAATCAAATAAGAATTTATCAGTGCTAAATAACTTCAACAGTGTTTTCACTGTAAACCGTTATTCAGTCAGTTGCTTATAAACGTTGTCTGTGTTATAACTTCTGGCCTTATGCTCTATTTTATATAATAACATAATGATACCGGACCAATGACGCACAAAAACCCGTACGAGCAGTCTAGAGTCCTTGTCGGTCCTTCTTCCTGACTAGCCCTAACAGATTGTTGAGTCCAGGACATAAATATCAGCCTCCATGATATGAATCCTGCATTTCAAGCATACTGGGTTTACATACAAACCAAACAGACCATATCGTACCATAAACTGGTAAATAATATTTGTACAAGATCAAGCCAAAAATGGCTGTGAATGTGGGAGACTGTAATTAATGAACTGGGCATAACTCAAGAACGTTAAATTGTATAATAATAGTCTATAGATCAAAATCATGCTTATAATAAGGGGAATATAGATATACGGAATCTAGTTACTGAATAATTATACAATAAGAATACATGTAGAATATTTGTCCATAAATATTTCGCAAAAGTTACCATTCATAATTCTCGTAGGGATATACCAGTTTGACCTTGAATACTGGACTGAAAAACACTTTAAAAAATGATAAAATAGAAGTAACAATATTATTTATAGTACTAAATGAGAACTGAATAGGATTTGAAACGAAAGAATAGAAGGTATCTTGGCGAAACTGCAATTCATGGACGAACCAATCAGATTTTGGATGATAGTGTAGCGAAGGAGAACACAGGTGAGGACGACCGAATTATATTTAGCACAACATTACCGAGTTACCTGGTAAAATAGGAAAACCATACTATAATACCTGATTTGCAAAATGTTCAATAATTGCCTAGGATTTCATTGCTTTCTATTCCCATCCTTCTTTCTTGATCTTCCCAATCTTCTGCTGTCAGACATTACATTCCTGACTCGCGTTATATACTACTTATGTCAATATAAGTAGCACGCACCACAATAGGTCTTGGATTTCTGTGCGAAATTTTCTTTATCCATTTGGCTAAATAGCGTCTTCATATTTTAGCTGATATCAGTTCTTGATGAAAACTCCAAGTGTAAGTTTTAATCATAAACACCAACTGTGAATCACAATCCTTATCCTTCATACTGGTTTAAAAGTGTCATTTAGCCCTAGTCAGTAGGTGGATATTCTCAAGGTCATTTTATCGAAGTCGTCCATAAATTATAGTCTAATCGTTATCTTTTATTTTTAAAATAAAATATAGATTGCATAACTCTTTGAGTATATAATTGATGTTCAAGATATTCGATAGCTAAAAAGAATAATGTGGAAGTTATTTTGATGGAGTTTTGTTCTCTGAGCTGGATGGTTTGGTCATGAAACTTTCATCGTTCTTCTGAACGACAACAGAAGACCGATGGAAGTTCCACGACCAAACCATCCAGCTCAGAGAACAAAACTCCATCTAAATATTCCACCTGAGCTTCAAATCTTCTCCACCATCTCAATATAGAAATTATTTTAAATTAACCAGAACGAAACACTATTAAGCACACTCATATAAATCTAACAGATTGGTACATTATCATCTACGGACCAATATAAGACTTTTGATCCATCAACTATGTGAGAATACGAACCAGATCAAATTGACTGATAATTTTTTTTAGATTTCCTCCTGGAACATGAAAGAAAAAAAGCGGCAACTTTTTCAAATCACAAAACAAAAACCTTCATTATGATTTCTGTGGATGTAATGGTATAGCGAAAAAGGCGAGATTATAATTTATGGACGAACCAATCAGGTATAAAATAACAGGTCTTGGATTTCGGCGCGAAATCCACTCATCCATTTGGTTAAATAGAGTCTCAACATTATGACTGATGTCATTTCATAATGAATACCTTAAATTTAATTCCTAACCTTAAACATCAAACTGTAAATCATATTTCTAATTCATCAAACAGGTTTATAATCCTCATTCGGTCCAAATTATTAGGTGAACACTCTCATAGTCACTCCAGCATCGCTCAAATGTCGTCCATAAATTATAGTCACACCAAAAGATTTACTATTTAATCACTATGGTAATTAAGAAAAAAGAAAAGGAGGGAAAATATCAAATGAATAAACTTATCTTTTCATTGATGTATAAAGTCGAAGCGCCCCTCAATCAAGTAGGTTGTGATGTTTATTTTTTTCTTTTAAAATATATTTTGATTATTATGATTATTATCATATTTTAATGAATAACATCATTAGATACACATCGAACAACCTTCTTTATGAGGAGATTCTTGGACTAAATCAAATACAAAATTTCCATAGAGTTACCACTTTCTATCCTTTAATAATATAATCTTGATTATCATTATTGGCAATAAATAGGAAAGTAAACAAATACATCTGTATATATATATATGGATACAGAATAGTTACTATATGCCTATAAAACTGGATACTGATTTTTTTTTTGGTTCTTGGGCCGAATGATAGCAATAGTTACCATATCAACCAATCATAATGAAGGAAAAACAGTTAGTGATTATATAAATGGTCAATAAATAACCAATCAATTGATCCATGTATGCATTGATGATGAATTGAACCAATCAAATAAAAGATAAATAGGCCTTTAGAATTTAGCGCGAAATTTATTCATCTATTTGATGAAATAAATTTCGACATTTTTAATGGATGTTCATTTGTAATAGGAAAAAGCCCTAAATCAGTGAGACGATCTTTGGGCAACGCCAAAGTGACCTTGAGGATGTTCACCTAATGACTAGGTTAAATGAGTGTTTTAAATCAGTGTAAAGGATAATGATTGTGATATATGATTGATAGTTAGGGATAGTGAGTAATTTAAGGTTTTCATCATGAACTAATATCAGTTAAAATATCAAGATGTTATATAACCAAATGGATAAATAAATTTCGCTCTGAAATCCAAGACCTATCATCATAAATCTGATTGGTTCGTTCAGAAAATATAGTCTCATCCCTAGATCTAATTCCTAACCTTAACCATCAATTGTAAATCATAATCCTTATGTTTCATATTAATTTATTAACTTTCATTTAATTTTAGTAAGTAGGTGGATACTATCAAGGTTAAGTTAACGTCACTCAAAGGTTGTCCATAAATGATAGTCTAACCTTATTTTCATTTAGATTCATGGTATAGTTTTATTGTTGTTATTTCCTATCAATAGACATTTACAATATTCTAGTGAATCTATTCAAGATATTGATTTACTAAACAAATTATTGCCTTAAACTAAGTCAATCATAATCATTATTATTATTATTATTATTATTATTATTATTATCATTATCATAATGTAAAGGGCGGCCTGCTTGAGCATCTAGGCTACCTGTTCCTGTCATCTAGATATTTCAACAAGTTATCTATTTTTGTTTGTTTTAATATATCATTATGTTTATTAATCGCATAACCTATCCTGGTGCATTTCTGAAAAGTGTACAACCTTTCGTTGTCAAAGTTACAAAAAACTCAATAAGAGACTATTTGGTTGCTGGTGATATACAGCGAAAAGAATGCACATTATTCAGATGTTCATTTACTGAACTGCTAACATCTAACTGGCGATCACTACATTTTTATCATGTCATTACAGTTGATTGATCATTGGGTGGGGATCAATGTCATGCGTGTCTAGTCCTTATTAGTGCTGATCGAATGCTATCGACCATGTTGCAATGTGGCCACCAGCCTAGGTGACTCGACATTGCGTGCACTATTGTGAGGTTACATGGTAGTTGGAGGTAGTCAACAGGAAACCCTGGACCCGGGTTTCGTGCTACTTGGCACTCGTCAGCAAGGTGTACCTGTAATCTTGAGGGAACTGGTGCTCCCTGGCGGATTCGACCTCGTGTCACCCAGCTTCACAGTCAGAGACGTTACCACTGAGCTATCTGAGCCGTGACTAACCTCCTGTAGGACTGAGATGTAATCACAATTGATTGACCACTGGGTGGCGATCAATGTCATACGTGTCTAGTCCTTAGTAGTGCTGATCGTCTCTGACTGTGAAGCTAAGTGACATGAGATCGAGTCCGCCAGAAAGCACCAGTTCCTTCAAGATTATCATGTCAGTTAGTCGCTGATTAATCCTGACTGTTTTGTTATATCATCGTATATGTGTTAATTACTTACCTGATTCAGCATGTTCGACTATAAATGTCGATTCACGCTTATAGCTAAACAAAGTTGAATGACTTGCCTCCTTCATTGTTTTGCTTCGCTTTTAAATCAACGATTATATGAAATTATACATATTCAAACCTTATTCTCGTATATGACTTACTTAATTCCGTTCTTCACCAACACGAGTTAAGTCCATGATAACATACAAGGTTAGTTAGCATGTATATTTCAATAATAATCATTCATATGATCCAAATGGGGTCAGATTAAGGGTCTTATGTAGTTAGGTTACGTAACTTCTAGTTCGACGTCTTTAGTACCGAAAATTCATAGGTAGCAATTTTTTTCATTTTTCTGCATAGAAAACATTGTATTGGTTCGTTTATAATTCAGTGTTTTGGTATTTCACACCTCTATTCCCAAGGTTATTGTGATTACGTATATGTGCTAGAGTTGTAACGTAGGTAATTCTCCTTCTTTATAGGTGGTATAAATTTCCTAAAAAAACTTAGTCTGTATGAAGTTACTTACTTGCATAAACCTGTTACCCCTCGTGAAGGAGTATAGGCCTCCCACAAGGATTAGCCATCAAACTATGTCTTGAATAATTCTTTACAGTTGTTTCCAGTTACTATTTATCCTTTCAATGCCCGTTTCCAATTCCAAACATATTGTGTTCTCTCGTCTTCTTCTTTTCTATTTCTCTTCAGGATTTTAAGTTAGTGCTTGCATTCTGATGCAGTTTGATGATTTCCGGAATGTATAGCCTATCCACTTTCAACGTCTCTCCCTAATTTCCTCTTCAGCTCGAAGCTGATTTATCCTCTTCCATGGTAGGCTGTTGCTGATGGTATCCGGCCAACGCACATTCAGTATCTTTTGTAGACAATTGTTTATAAATACGTGTTCAGTTTTGATGATGATGATGATTATGGTAGTAGTTCTCCAAGTTTCAGCTCCGCACGATAGAAATGTGTTGACGTTTGTATTGAATATTCATAGTTTGATATTGGTTGACAGTTGTTTTAAGTTCTATATATTCTTCAACTGTAAAAATGCTTCCTTTGCTTCGAAAATCCTCACTCTTACGTCTACATCAGATAGTCCTTGTTCATCGATGATGCTTCCCATGTACGTAAAACTTTCCATTTGTTCCATAGTTTCTTCATCATGAGGTGTGATGATGTTGATGTTGTCTGTGTTGTATTAAAGGATTTTGCTTTTTCTCTTGAGTATGCTTATGCCTACTTTTGTAGAGGCTGCTGCTACACTAGTTGTCTTGACCCGCATTTGTTGGTGTGTATGAGATATGAATTTTATGAGAATGGAAAGGAAATTTGTTATGACTTTTGTCCTTTCAATTATATCACGTGATTAATTCTATCAATTATTTGACCTTGGCACTGTGCCAAATCAATGATGCGTTAATCAGTACAAGCATTGTAGAATGAATTCTGAGTCCTGATTGGTTTTACCGTCCAGCTTTGTCTGTTGAGTTCAGAAAACACCTTCCATTGTATGACCTGCATTTGTTGGTGTGTATGAGATAGAAGGGCTAGGTCATCTGCAAGGTTCAAATGTTCTGATTGATTCCGAGCTATCCGTTATATTCCGTGTTTCTTCTCACATGTCGAGGTATTCATAATTCAGTCGACCACCGGGAGAAATGGAAAGGGTGAGAGTAGACAGACAGTTTTGCCTGATTCCGGTCCTCACTTGGAATATATATATAAGTATATATATATATATATATATATATATATATATATATATATATATATATATATATATATATATATATATATATATATATATATATATATATATATACTTACTTTACTTAGGCCCGTTACTCCTAATGGAGCATAGGCCGCCGACCAGCATTCTCCAACCCACTCTGTCCTCGGCCTTCTTTTCTAGTTCCATCCAATTCTTGTTCATTTCTCTCATGTCTATTTCCATTTCTCGGCCTAATGTGTTCTTGTGTCTTCTTCTTCTCCTTTGGCCTTGAGGATTCCATGTGAGAGCTTGTCTTGTGACGCAGTTCGGTGTTTTCTTCAATGTGTGTCCTATCCACTTTCAGCGCTTCTTCCTAATTTCTTCCTCCGCTGAGATCTGGTTTGTTCTCTCCCACAGTACATTGTTGCTAATAGTGTCCGGCCAACGGATCTGAAGTATTTTGCGTAGACAGCTGTTAATAAACACCTGTATTTTCTGGATGATGGTTGTAGTAGTTCTCCAGGTTTCTGCTCCATACAGTAGAACTGTCTTGACATTTGCATTGAAAATCCTGACCTCGGTGTTGGTTGACAGTTGCTTCGAGTTCCAGATGTTCTTCAGTTGTAAATATGCTGCTCTTGCTTTTCCGATCCGCGCCTTCACATCTGCATCAGATCCACCTTGTTCATCAATGATGCTGCCCATATATGTAAAGGATTTTACATCTTCAAAATCTTCTCCGTCAAGTGTGACTCGGTTGTTGCATGTTGTGTTGTATCTGAGAATTTTATTTTTCCCTTTGTGTAGGTTGAGACCTACTGCTGCTAATGCTGCTGCTACACTGGTCGTCTTCTCCTGCATTTGTTGTTGCGTTTGGGATAGAAGGGTCAGATCATCTGCGAAGTCCAGATCGTCCAACTGCATCCTAGATGTCCATTGTATCCCGTGCTTCCCTTCAGATGTTGACGTCTTCATGATCCAGTCGATCACCAGGAGAAAGAGAAAGAGTGAGAGTATGCAACCTTGGCTGACACTGGTCTTTATTTCGAACGACTTCGTCAATTGTCCTCCATGCACGATTTTGCAGTGTAATCCATCATATGAGTTCTGTATGATATTGACTATCTTCTGAGGCACACCGTAGTGTCGAAGTTTCCAGAGTGTTGTTCTGTCCACGCTATCAAATGCCTTTTCGTAGTCAATGAAGTTGATGTAGAGTGATGAATTCCATTCAATTGATTGTTCCACAATGATCCGTAGAGTTCCGATTTGGTCTGTATATATATATATCAGCTGTCCTCCATGCACCACTTTGCAGTGTAGTCCGTCATATAAATTCTAGATGATGTTGACGATCTTCTCAGCTACTCACTCCATAGTGTGGAGGAAGTGTCCATAGTGTTCTCCTATTCACATTGTCAAATGCTTTCTCATAGTCAGGAAGCTGATGTATAGTGACGAGTTCCACTCAATTGATTGTTCAACAGTGATTCATAATGTCACAATTCGGTCTGTGCACGACTACATAACAAACATGATTGAGTATATTCAATAACAGTAAACAGAGCATTGGATAAGATAAATTCTTGAATGTTTTCAATGAGAGCTGTTTTAAAATATTCTATTTATTCTATAACTGTGTTTTGTTATAGGTAATGAGTAACATTGTTATGAATGAATGGTTGCGCATCCATTCATGGATCGATGGAAGTTAGATATTAACTCCGTCAGAGGTCAGCTTAGTGTTTTATAGAAGAAACATTCGTGCGCGAGATCGAAAGTCCTTGACTCTTGAAATGTCACATGCGGGATTATGGATGTGTCCTTCTGAAGAGTCTCATTTTAGAACAAGACGGCCGTCCAGTGCTTTCAGGTTTTCTAGGGTGGTCGAACACCAATCAATTCACAATCTCTATAACCCCATACTGATAATGTCATTTGTATTTGTAAATCTATTCAAGCCATATTCATGATAAGCTCTCTTTTTTGATTATCAAATGAGAGAATAATATTTTCTGAGATAAAAGAACTTTTTATTTACCCAGAATAAATATGGAAATATTTTATCTCCCAGTATAAATAGATCTATTCGCAGAAAAAAATATAGAAGATTTATGATCTACACAGGATACATGTATGGTAACAAAGACTGGGGAAAGATAATTCCTGAATGTTTACATGTGGGATAATTCAAACCTTTACTAAAACTAACGTAAACATGATACTCGTTCAACGAATTGATCTTCGATTGAACTCATTAGGATTTTGATCTAAAGGTACAGAGTTCGAGTTCCAAAGTAAACATCAATACTTAGATTAAGCTACATTTAGTTAAAGATAGAATACTTGTCCTGAACTTTACTATTAGTTATAATGAATCTATTCTATAAAGCTTGTGACAATGTGACTATATCTAAACTATCCGCACTTGATGAACACAAATTACTAAAGACTGACCAAAATTCAATGCTGTAAATCAACAATGGGACAAACCAAACGTTTACAAATAGGGCTATATTCCTTTTGATGATTTCAAATATTCCAACTACATTCATGTAAAGGAAGGTAAATATGTTTGACTACCCATTTTCCAAGTAGAGGTTTATGTTTTCATCTCTGGTCCACATTGCTTGTGTGTGAAACACAGTAGTACTGACTAGTTATCTGTACCAATGTAAGTGAAGCGTAGTGATATGATGTATTATTATTATTATTATTCAAACACATGAAGATTACTAAAAGGAGTCATCAAGTAGATATGGGCCACATAAATCATTCGATTTATGTGAGGGCCAGGATACTACCCAGGTGCCCAAACTGGAGCATGTGTAATTTTTTAGGAGGCCACATCTAGAGCGCTCGACCAAAATATCTGATCCACAAAGCAGTGGAGCAACATCAGGAGATGCAGTTCCATGGTAGCCAACGACCAACAGGAGGTTCACACGCCATTTTTTCCTTTAGGATCCTGGAGCCTATTTGCATCATTGGTTTGGAATGAGTGTTTTCCAATTGCCCTAGGTGGACTGTTCGTGTCCACCGATATGATGGACAGTGAGCGACCTTCAAAATCGATATTTTTCAACTGTTTATAATATTTTATCATGTTTAATCTTTTGTTTAATAATTTGTGCACAAACATGTTTTTTTATCGAGTGGATAAACCTATTCAACTGGGAAGGTATCTTATTTACTAATAACAGCTTATTGGGGTCTTACGTCAATAATTTGATCTCGTTAGCAGTACCCATTCGGCCACATTATATTTCGTCGATCGACAGCTTTCTATTTATCCTTTTAAACAATTACAATCGTTTTCCATTTAACAAGTCCTTATCAAAAACACGGAGTTCAGACGTACTACTTACTTACTTAATCACTAAACCATTACTCCATCAATCTCCCAAACAATATTTTACGAACAACAAGGTCATAGTATTAAGCTACTGGTTGAAAACTAATAGATTCACTCTAAACAGTAATTACTTTAAGATCTATTGTTTCTAGTCATTCAGTCAGCTACAACATAGGATCAGGCATATATATACACCGGTCCAAGTTGCCACACTTCGTTAGCACCGCATTCATAGAAGTAGTTACTTCAATAGTAGTAATGTGTAAATGAAAGATTGTATATAAGGGTATAATACAGGATGAAGAATTAGTTCGTATAAAGAAAGATATATAGCAAATTTGATCTCACAGTTTAAGGGAATACAAAGAGTGTATACACCTATGCCATTGTGTTCTATTCTGCGTCATGCCACTCAGAGTCTCCAACTATTGGCAAATCCAGTATATCAGTAATCAGAAGTTGAAGATCGTTTTTCACTGAGTTACCTCAGACCACAAAAAACAACGGAGACAATTAATGTTGAATTTTGAGTATCTTTGTTTAACCGAGAACAAACCATAGCCTTAATGTCTTGCAGAGAACACTTAACAATTATAGCCATTGGGTTGAGGTCTAATTTTACAACCCCATATTTAATCGGTTCATAACATGGAGAGACCATCATCTAATACTCAGCAGTTTCACTTCCTACAGGTTTTGACTTCGATTTCTAATGAAGCTATAGATTAACATTACTGAGAAGTTCCATGCTATGAATAAACAGCCCTTTATCGCTTTCTGGTTTTTAATGATACCTCAGCTTAGATCAAATGGAAACTGATACAACTTACAGATTAAATCAATCTCGACAAAACTTCAACAACTGAACTGCTGGATGCTAATATAGATTTCAACGGAGAATAGGATTATTTCTAGTCAGTATATTAACCACTTTGAATCGGATACGTAACATAATACAACAATCGGCTTGTAAATGAGATGAGTCGGTTTTTCGCTTATCCAAATCCAAATGTTTAATCAATCTAAAATTAGAATATAGAAATGACTGACTGATTTACCTTCATTGGTCCAACAACACAATAAACCACCAAATAGGACTATTAATATTATTATTATTCAGACCAAGTAACTATGAGTTCGAGTGACATTGAGTGACGGCTAAATAGTAACGAGTGTTATGTTCTTTTGGTCCTTATAGCTGGTTGAATTCTGTCAATCAGGTTGCAATTTAGCCGCTAGTATAAGTTCACTACAGTTGCTAATCAACAATCGATTATTGTAATTATCTCAACTAATCACTCAGAATGTATGACTGTTAATTTTAAGGCTGTTTATTCAACTGACAATTAGGAGGTCATTAATACAATCAAAGAGATAACTGATCCTTTCGATAGTCGAATATAAATGAAATCAGAACGTATACTGTTAATTATAAGAAATCGACCACCAATTTATTGTATCTGTTGTTGTTTCTAATTGAAATAAAATCCCAAGAAGGAGGATGGAAAATAGACACTAGGTGATTGAGAAGAATGCAATACCGTTGACAACGTAATAGGGATTAAAATACTCATATAGGCCTAAACGTAATACGATGATTACATAAATGATCAAATATAAACTAGGCTACTGAATATGTAATTCAGTAGTATGAGTCTTAACCACAAAGTATTAGAAAGCTAAGGGATTCAGTTGAGGGATATTAAACATGATTAAGTTCTCTTTCTTCTAAGTGGTATATGCTAAGTCTATTTCTAGAATAATTAATCCTAATTTCCTGGCCGCTTCTTACAACTCCCAACTACTTTACTTTTGAAATGGAACAACATAGAAAGGTACGAAATATGAGTAAGAGCTCTACTCTAATTTTAGTTATATTCAGAAAATCGAGTCTGTTTATAGTTTCTCATGGCCTTGGTCTTTTAGGACTTTCTGAAATTATACCCAACATATCAACGATGCAGGTAGATATCTAAATAAAACTTGAAAAATCAATCATTTATTTGCCTACATGTAGCAAGTGTCTTCGGTCTTGCGCGTGAACGTTTAACCTCTGGACCACTGAGCCTGTATCTAACGGTGTTAATGTTTAACCTCAGTCAATCCACGAAACTGAGCAACCATTTTTCATTGTATTGAGGTTAATACCTGTCTCTACCTGACATGGATTAGCCCCACTGGTCATGACCATATGCTCACTATTGAAAAACATTTCATAATATCTCGTAAAAGTGGTACGTAATTACTTAACAAGTTCTTTACTTTTTAGAAGTAGTAAGGAAAATAAGAGAGGAAATGATTCTATTTTCATATTATTGAGTTCGTACGCCTAGCTAGTTTATCTATAGAGCCTTCATTGTAGTATTAGATAGCAAAATCTTATTTAGTTCCCACAACTCTGGTTGGAGTTTTTTGGCAAGATTTTTTTCTAAGAGATGGATTTGCCCAACCCTCCTACTTTACTCGGGTTCGAGACCGGCAAATACTGTAGAGTTAGACAGCACAATAAGCACCTACTAAATGAAATAAATAAAAAAGGGCTACAAATCTTCTACACCATTTCAAAATAATTTCAAAAATGTTTCCATTCAACAAAGCCAGTATTATCATTATCACCTTGGGTCCTAAATTTGAATTTGACGTAAATTATTTTGAAAAAATCGTATTTTAACACATTTAGAGTCTAGAAGTGAACACCGACACTAGAATGCAGGTACATCTAGGTGACGAGTCCCAAATAGGTCGAAACACGCGTCAAACTGAATTCCACTACTAACCACTATCCATCTTTGCTTATAAAGCTTGTGAATTAAATTAATACTGAGACAGACCTCTAAGGATGCACATATGCTAATAACAGACTGATCAATTACAGTCCTAAACATCAGTCAGAACATTTAAATAAACAACACAAAAAGGATTTGAACTTGTCCACAATGCACAATCCAGTGGCTATGAGGACTCAGTAGCTGAGTGGATGACAAGATGGCATTTGGAGCGAACGATATTAGGTCCGAGTCCTGGAGTGAATATCAACTGTGAAATGCAGGTATAACCAGCTGATGAATCCCAAATAGGTTGAAACACGCGTCAAACTGAATTCCACTATTAACACCAAGTCATTTCTAAAATACTTCTTTAATTCTTCTAAGTCAATGAATACTATCATTATTGAACAGAATTCATGTTATTTTATAGCTTTACTTTCTTTTGGTACATTATTCAAATAAAAGACAATGTTCAATTTGTTCCATAATGTGTTAATACATACAATAGGTAAATACACAGTTATAAATTCTAATAAAAGATGATCCATTCAAACTAGAACTGACTAATAATGAAGTTAATTAATAGTTAATAAAAGCATTTTCTTCACTTAAGGTTTATTGTTTAAAACAATAAAAATGGCGCCATAATCAAACGACTTTTGAATATGGTTACTAATTGAATAATAATGACGAGTAAACATTCATGTAAGTAAATAACAATAGAGACAAATATAATTTTATCTTGTTGTTAAGTAGAATATACATATATACCATTGATATGGACGAAAATAATAACGGTGAGACTATAATCTATGAACGAACCAATCAGAAATAAGATAAGAGGTCGTAGATTTTGGCGCGAAATTCATGCTGATATCATTTCGTGATCAAAATTACAAATCTAATTCTTAAACTTAACCATCAACCGTAAATCATAATCCCAACACTTCACAATGATTTTTAGCCTTCATTCGATTGTAGTTATTACGTGGACACATTCAAGGTCACTTTAATGCCGATCAAAGATCGTTTGTAAATTATGGTCTCATCGGGCTTGTCATTAAGGTGAACAATTTTCAACTTATAAAATATCCTCAGTAAGTATACAACAGTGCAAATGTCAAGACAGTTCTACTGTATGCGGCGGAAACCTAGAGAACTACGAAAGCCATCATCCAGAAGATACAGGTGTTTATTAACAGTTGTCTACGCAAAATACTTCAGGTCCGTTGGCCGGACACTATTAGCAACAACCTACTGTGGGAGAGAACAAACCAGATCCCAGCAGAGGAAGAAATCAGGAAGAAGCGCTGGAAGTGGATAGGACACACATTGAGGAAAGCACCAAACTGCGTCACAAGACAAGCTCTCACATGGAATCCTCAAGGCCAAAGGAGGAGAGGAAGACCAAAGAGCACATTACGCCGGGAAATGGAAATAGACATGAGGAAAATGAACAAGACTTGGATGGAACTAGAAAAGAAGGTCGAGGACAGAGTGGGTTGGAGAATGCTGGTCAGCGGTCTATGCTCCATTAGGAGTAACAGGAGTAAGTAAGTAGTATACAACATGATTAAGTGTTCTCAGTGTTATGCATTCATGATGGGACTATTGAAAAGTTTCTAAAATAAGTCAACAGTAGTTTGAAGTTCATCAACATTGTATTCTCAATCAAACAAAAACAATAACATCTAGGACTTTCAACTATCAAAAAAGTATAAAGAAATAATGTACTGACTGATTCATTGGTTCACATTCTCGACTATTGAAAAGTTGGGATAAAGTATTGTGATGAACAATAACACAAATAGGGACAATTGAACTTCGTAATAAAATCTAAGAACCATACAATAAATACTGCATTCACAAAGTATCAATCAATCGTCTCAGACTTTATTGTTCCTTCGTTTCGAAACCGGTCACTCATCGTTCTCGTTCTCTTTTCTTCGATCTTCTTAATCTTCTGCCACCAGGTATTTCACTTTTGCTTGATGATACATACTGCTTACATTTGCCGACATCAGTAGTACACACCAAAGTCTAATTCTTAACTAACGTCTTCAAATAGTCACTTTTCGAGGCATCAATTATTTGATTTCTCTGGTTATAGTTTGTTGTTATTATAACCTGAACAAATCCATTTTTACTGAGGTGTATTAATAAAAAGGTTAACAATGCAATTAACTTATTTACCATTATGATTCTATAACAGTTTGCCAACTGATATTATATTGTAAAGAAAATCAATTTAAAATTGTTATGCCTAAGATCGTAATCAGTATCATTTACTAGATTCATCAATCAGAATTACAATCATAATTTTTCAATCCCACTTATCTTATTCTATTAATAGTCTAATACTCTAGATCTTATTCAATTATATGATCTGATCAACATGATTAATCTTGATAGTTGATTCATCATTGGGTGGTGATCACTGTCATATGTGTCAGATCCTTCTTAGTGCAGATCGAAAACTATCGATCAAGTTTTAATGTGGCCACGAGTCTAGGTGACTAGACATTACGTGCATTATGTTGAGACAAGATGGTGGTTGGTGGTGGTGGTAGTCAAGGAGCATCAATCTCCTCAAGATTACAGGTGAATCTTGCTGACGTGCGCCAAATAGCACAAGATCTGTGTCCAGGGTTTCCTGTTGATTAATCATGAGGCACGACTAACGCAAAACACGCCCCTATTGATCCATTTATCCGGAACCCTGGGTCCAGATAAGGGGAGACAGCAATCAAGCTTCTATTATTATTATTATTCTAAGCAAATATTGGTTTCTATACAAGCATTCTGACTTACACCACACCATAAAATAGAAATTCATAATACATATGAACAAGCCAAAAGTGGCATTGAATTGGGAAAGTGGTATGTGCTACTGTTGTTGACAGATATAAATAGTATGTGTCATCAGTCGAAAGTGAAATGCTTAGAAGCAGAAGATTAAGTAATCAAAAGGAAACAGAACAAGAACAAAGAATAATTGATGGAGAAACGAAAGAACAATGAAGTCTAAGACAATTGATTGACATTTTACAAATGAAGTATTTACTGTATGATTCATTGGTTTCGCCTAGATATTCTGCATTGTTGTCCCTAGTTATATTCACATTCATCTAAGTATTATTATTCTGAATCCATAAAGTGAACTTTTCATTCATAGTTATTTAAGCACGTATGTAGTTTCTTTGTGATCTTGAAGAGAACACTTCATAAATTAGCATAATTAATGATTCTACAAACTTCATGAACTTCAGTTTTTACTGAACTTTTGCCCATTAAATATAGAAGTTATAAGATCAGAAAATAGGAAGTTTAAAGTATTGATTATGGGATTACACTTTTATAATCTATTTCAACATAAACTTTGTTTTATCCATTAAGCGGTATTCCTTAAGAAGTGATCTTAGTTGAAATGATATTAGAAACTAAGAACTCTTTATCCCAAATTTCTCATTAAAACTTCAGACCAGTAGTGTTCAGACATGATTGGAGTGAAACTATGTTCATTAGTGAGATTAAATGATTGATGAATGATATCGGGTATATGAATGACTAAAAAACCGATAGTTTTAATGATTTCGAACTAGACACAAAGCAGAAGGTTTTGTGTTCAACCTCTAATAACATCGTGTTTGTTTAATCTTAATGAGTCTGGTACTAAGAATGAATAGCTGTCTAAATTACTTCTTATTTTTTTTTGAATAGCACTTTCAAGTGACCATAAAAAGGCTAATGTTAAGTGGATAATATGAATTTCTGTTTCCATTGCTTATGAGTACTACATACAACTGTAGTTTACTGTTTGAAGGAAAACTATTTACTTTTACGAATTCAGATAAGTTCTCTTGATAACCAATATTAAGTAGAAGAATGATAAAATCAATGACCTATTTGTCTGATTCCTTTAAATCACTGAATAACAAACCAATTTTATTCAAAAGAAGAATAATTAGAACTAAATGGAATAAGTTGACCACAGTTGATAAACTACAAATGTCAGTATAGGGTTGTGGAGATTATAATGCTTTTGATTGAAATCATGAACCGAATGATGTTAGATCGCCTTCGGAAACCTGGAAGCACTGGATGACCATTTCGTCCTATTGTTGCACTCCTCAGCAATGCGCATCCACGATCCCCGTCGCGCGATTCGAACCAACGGCCTTTGGTCTCGCGCGCGAATGATTTACCTCTAGACCACTGAGTCTGTATCCAACGGTGTTAATGTCTAACCTCAACCAATCCGCGAAATTGGCACAGCTCAAGAGTCTCACAGTAGGACGAAATGACCATCCAGTGCAGTCAGGTTTTCAATGGTGGTCTAACATCAATCGGTTCATGATCTCAATTAAAAATTAAAAATGACAAAATTACAATCCTCTATTGTGATTCAAATTTTCGTTCAAACTTTAATTACGATAATAAACAAATATAGATAGTGACTAGTAGTGGAATCCAGTTTGGCGCGCGTTTCGTTTCATTTGGGACTCGTCAGCTGATTGCACTTGCATTCCACAGTTGATATTCACTCTGGGACTCGAACCCAGTATCTTTCACTTCAAACGCCATCGTGTTATTCCTTTAGCCACTGAGTCCTGATAGCTACTTGCTTGTGCAATGAGGTGAATTTTAAGTTTACTTTGTATTGTTTACTTGAATCTTCTTATTGATGTTTAGGACTGCAATTGATCAGTCTCTTATTGATATATTTGCATCCTGTGCGAACTGTGTCGATATTGCCTTATATCACAAGCTTTGCAAGCAGAGGTAGATAGTGGTTTGTAGTGGAATGCAGTTTGACGCGTGTTTCGACTCTTCAGCTGAATGTGCCTGCGTCTCAGAGTTGATGATCACTCTGGGACTGGAATCCAGTACCGTCAAGTAAACAATATCAAGTAACTTTAATGACGACGTTTTTAAACAACCAGTAACAAATCTATTGAATAATATGAATCATCACAAATGAATAAATAAATGATTAAATATATGTTATGAATTCTTTTCTATGTAAACTTATCAAGTAAAATGACTAAGTAACCATATTCAATCAAAAGCAATAAAAGAAAACCAACAAGATGAGACAATAATTTATGGACTACCTTTGAGCGGTTCTAAAGTGACCTTGAGAGTGTCCACCTAATAACTAGGACTACATGAGGGTTATGAACCAGTATGAGGAATTAGAATGAAGACTTATAGTTGATGGTTAAGATTAGGGTTTACATCACAAACCAGCATCAACTAAAATGTCAAAACTCTATGCAACCAAACAGATCAATGAATTCTGTGCCAAAATCCAAGATCTATTATCTTAAATCTGATTGGTTCGTTCATAAATTGTCATCTTACCGCCATCCATATCATGAATAGAACCTAGAAACTAGAAATACAAAAAAAAGAACTTTTGAAAATTGTCATTTTTCGTTCATCGTTGATTCCTTTTTTCTCTATTTTGTTTGTTGTTGTTTTTATGATTCAACTCTGTTTTTCTTTGTCTCCATTAAAAATAACATGAAATGTCATATCATACAAACATATAACATGAAGATAATATAAAGAAGTAGATACTTATATAAGATATTTCATGCGGTAAGTGTATTGATCCATAAAGAGGATGATTTCATGTACATGGTGATAATCATGTATCTATGTTAGATATTGATATGATTGATGTGTCTGATATTCATATTGGATATTTTATAGAAAAAAAGGTATAAGATAAAAACAAAAATTAAAGATGTTTATAGTCATCAGTATCTTAAGGTTAGACTAAGAATTTTATGTAAATGAAAAGTGGTTTACAGTTATGAATTGATAGTTGCTTTTTGGTTTAGTATGAACTTTCAAAATTTGTCTTTATCTAAGATGATGGTTGAAAGTAGTGAACAGTAAACCTTGAATTAAGGTTTCGTGCTATTTGGCACTCATTATCAAAGTGTATCTGTAATTTTAAGGGAACTGATGTTTCTTGATAGAATCGAACCCGTATTGCTCAGGTTCATAGTCAGAGATGTTATCAAGGGGCTATTCGAGCCGTAACTGACCCCCTGTAAAACTGAGATGTTCTTATAATGGATTAATCACTGGGTGGTGATCAATTTCATGCATGTCAGGTCCCTTTTAGTGCAGATCAAATCCACCAACCACCATCTTATCACAATATAGTTCATGAAATGTTGAGTCACTTAGACTAGTGATTACATTGCATCTTGGTAGATAGGATTCGATCTGCATTAAGAAAGACCTAACATACATGACACTGATCACTAACCAGTGAACAATCAATTGTAAATTGTTTTTATGTATTGCTTAAAAATGTATAAACATTAGACACATAACTTTATATCGTACTTAAATCAGAAGAGGTTTTGTGGAGATTTTAGTAATTTCAATAGTTGAGATCATGAGTCAATTGAATCTAGACAACTATGAAAAACCTGGAAGCACTGGACAACCATTTCGTCCTATTGTGGGACTCCTCAGCAGTGAGCATCCACGATCCCGCCTCGCGGGATTCGAACCCAGCACCTATTGGTCTCGCATGCGAGCACTTAAACAGTAGACCATCGAGCCGGCATCTAGCGGTGTCGGTGTCTAACTTTAACTAATCCACGAAATCGAGCGACACATCCACCATTGTCTTCAGTGAGTTACTATCTCACAATAGACCCGGTTGAACTCCACTTATACGTTATGTTAGCTTCATATATCATTTAGCAATACATTGGAGGATCCGATTACAATAAAGGAACTCAATGCGTTTCTACGTTTTTCTATAAAGCTTGCTATAGAGAATGTTAGAATCATTGAGAAATGTGAATATTTGAGACCAATTTTCAAAACATTACACTGAAACTATATTTATCCAAATTGTTGTTCATTAAAATGTCTCACCTTGAATGATACAGGCATATAAATTATATGACTTGTCAGTAGGTGAACATATCATATTCAAAGAATACACTGATACAGTTGTTAGAAATCGTACAGAAAATGTAAATTTGAAATTGATGAAAGTTTACAACAGACGGAGATCTATGCTTCTTTTCCGAAAACACTAGGAGAATATGTACTCAATTACTGTACTATAAAATTAACAAAGTATTTCCATAACACATATACATAGTATTCAATCTTTCATTTCCATCTTTCAGTGTGTTCGGCAGTCTGAAACGTCTTGTCGTTTAGTCTTCATGTATTATGTCAGCACCGTGCTTTCGATGTTCTGAAACTCTTTACTCTATGAGAAAACTGTTGCAAATTTCATACAACATTCCGCTACACGTTACTTACAAATAATCTTGTGAATAACGTTCACTACATTGTTATCAGCCTAATTGATATCGTTTAATAAAGACTTGCAACAAAATTCAGGATGCACACTTCGTTGTGCTTGGAAATCGTCTACTTGATTCACCATGACTTGTGTTGATGTGCATGTGCATCCTGAATTCCACAGCAAGCTACCATCAAACTTGTGACTTAATGGCAATATTGAAACAATCCTCTGAGAATGCATATATGCCAACACAAACTCATCTGTTGCAGTCGTTAATATTATCTACGAAATCATTCAACTCCTTTAAAATAAAATTAAGTGATATCGATTTGTAGTTAAAATGCAGCGAAAACTTCCCCAAAATGTAAATTTGTCCTTCTAATAACTTTTCCTTATTTCTTATTTTTATACTCACCCTGCTGTTTATTTCCTATAATTTAATGCATAATTAATCATAATGCAGATGTAGACTACTTGATTAGGGTCCGCGTGACTATCATAACCAATGGTTGAAGACTATGGGTGACACAATACTTACTTACTTACTTGCTTACGCCTGTTACTCCGAATGGGACATAGGTCACCGACCAGCGTTCTCCAATCCAAAATGTCATAGGCTTCCGTTTCTAGTTCTATCCAATTATTGCTCATCCTTCTCATATCTGTCTTCAATTCTCGGTGTAGTGTATTCTCTGGTCTTTCACTTCTCCTTTGGCCTTGAGGATTTCAAGTGAGGGCTTCCTTTGTGATACAGTTGGGTGCTTTCCTAAATGTGTATCTTATCTACTTCTAGCGATAACACAATTGCGCAGGTGTATACATTCTTTGTCTTCCCTTAAACTGTGAGAATAAAATTACTTTATACCTTTCTTTCTACAAACTTATTCTTTCTTCCTGTACTATATACTTATACACAATCTTTCTATTATATATATTTCTACAATTGAAGTAACTACTTCTATGAATTCGGTGCTAATGAGGTGTGGCAACTTGGACCGATTTATATATATGCCTGGTCCTACGTTGTAACTGAGTAACTGACTGACTGACTGAATTATTAATGAATACTAATTATTTTAATTAGTTTGTATTTCCAATTAATCATATAATTAGATTATATTCACTTTAAATTTGTATTTCTTTTATACTCCTCATTCTTTTTCAAACATAATTGAACGCCCTATTCTATTTTCAATATTGTTTTCAATCACAAGTGAAAATTAAACAATAGGAACATTGGACTATCGTTTCGTCTCAGTATAAGACTCTTCAGCAGTGCCCGTTCACAATTCCGCTTTGCGAGATCGGAACCTAAAACCTATCGGTTTCGAGTAAGAGCGCTTAACTTCTAGAACGTTCAGCCGACATACAACGGTGTTGGTGTTTAACTTCAACTAATCCACTATACGTCTATTATAAGAAATAAGCTATTTTTCTTTATGTAGTAGAGTTGTCACGATAGTTTTCTTTCCTAGAAATAGAATACCATAACGAATTAAACAACTTTGATGAAAACAGTCTAAATGTGAAGGGATGAAAAAGATTTGTAACTCAATTAGATAGTATTGATTGTGTATTCATCAGGTTAAATGGTTAGATTGCAAAGCTTTAATTATCGTTTTGAACTACTTCTTGTAGAACCTTGAAATGAAGAGTCATGGGCTGGTTAGGGCTCTTCCCGTAAATTTTTCTGGATTTTTGAAAGGTTTATATTAGGATTTAAGTTTGAAAAATTCCTATTTAGTGTTATCTGCAAAGCCTTCTAATTGAACGCTAGATTTAGTTTTCTAAGCTCTCTAGTAATCCTCAGACCAAATCTACACAGACTTGAACACAAGAGAAAAGGCGCGAAATATAGAAGATCAGGCTTTATTCCAAAGGTTTGTTCATGTACAGAGAATCTAGGTTATTTATAGCATTTTAAATAGCATTTGGCTCCCGGAAATTTCTGGAACGCTACTAAACATAGTAGTAGTATAGGTAGTCATTCAATCGGAAACGCGACATGTAACGTTTCCGTTTCTAGATGTTTCTAGCAAAGCTTCTATTGAATGCTGGATGGATAAGATATTTCTAAGAGTTTTGAGAGCTCCTTTTGGTTGTTTTTGAGGAATTTTCTAGATCCCTTCAACTTTACCATCAAAACACTTATCACTAAAGTATTCCATTCATTACTGAACAGCGGTAGGACTTAAATGACTGTTATTATTGACTTTGATCTAATAGAAATACTTTTCACTCATAACTTGACAATTTTTAAAATCATGAGGGGCTTTTGTGGATATTATAGTAATTTCAGTAGTTGAGATCATGAGTTGGTTGAAGCTAGACAACCATGGGGAATCCGGGAGCACTAGACGGCCGTTTTGTCCTATCGTGGAACTCCTCAGCAGTGCACACCCACGATTCCGCCTCGCGAAATTTGAACCCGAGACCTATCAGTCTCGCTCGCGAGCGCTTAAGCACTAAACCACCGAGCCGGCATCTAACGGTGTCGATCTCTAACTTCAACTAATCCACGAAATTGAGAGAAACACCTACCATTGTCTTCATACAACATACAGATTTGACAGATGGCGTTCAGATACCTTGGATAGCGCTTTATCGACTAAACTACAAAACTGAACATCTAATTAGGTCTGACTTTTTATTCTATTCACTTCATGTTTCAGTTAATCAAAACATGACTTTAAGATTATTGGTTTACATATTCGATTTTGCCAAAGTCATGATTTATTATTGCTATATGTCCCACAACTGACATATTAGAACTCCATTAAACATGAATGCCAACTACTGTAGTGAACGGTAACATAATGGGGACACCAAGCTTACGGAACGTCTTAGTAAAATCTGAGAACCGTACGATAAATACTCCATTCGCAAAGTGTCAGTCAATCGTCTCAGGTTTCATTTTTCCTTCATTTACACAGCAATCATTCTTTGTTCTAGTCCTCTTTTCTTCGATCTACTTAATCTTCTGCCTCCAGGCATTCCACTTTGGATTGATGATACATACTACTTATATATGTCAACAATGATAGTACACATCACACTGTGACTTTAGTATTTTAAAAATAGCTATCTAGTTTTCCATGCTCGGTTTTAGACCGAAAATGTTTTACATATCATTCATCTTAACCAGAAAATTATTCATTAAGACGTACATTGACTTTAAGAAGGTAAAAGATTCAAAAGTGAACTTAATCCATGATAAACTGACAACATTAAGCAATTAGTTTACCATAATACCATGTAATAAATACATAACACATCTGTAAATGGTTTGAATTATTTTTTCTGGTTAGCGTTTTTTAGCTAGTTAGTTTTGTACGGGATAGGGTCGCTAACCCCATCCCCAATCGTCTTCCTTTATCCGAGCTTGGAACCGGCAGTAGCCCAAGAGGGCTCTAGGTAGAGTTTATGCAAGTACTGACTGGCCCCAACGTTGCTTAACTGCGGTGGTCGAACGAGAACCAGTGCTTTCAACGTGGTGTTTTCGCGTGAGAGAGAATAAAACAGATTTCAGAGGAGAAGAAATCCGAAAGAAGCGCTGGAAGTGGATAGTGTACACAACGAAGAAAGCACCCAACTGTATCACAAGGCAAGCCCTCAGATGGACTCCTCAAGGTCAAGGGAGAAGAAGAAAACCATAGAGCATATTACACTGAGAGTTGGAGACAGATATGAGAAGAATGAACAATAATTGGATGGATCTAGAAAGGGAAGCCTATGACATTTTGGGTTGGAGAATGCTGATCGGCGACCTATGCTCCATTCGGAGTAACAGGCCTAAGTAACATCTGTAAATTTCTGAAACTTAACTTTCTGTTATTCATATTAGTAAAAGTTTAGAATATCTCGTTGTTGATAATTGAGATACTGGATTTGATCGATATCTGTTAAGTTATGATCGTTTTTGTTTAATACCAAATGACTATGTCTGAACATCAGCACTGTGATAGAAGTACATCCAACTGACGAATCCTACTTATCACGATTGGTACATCATGAATGATACCTGTAATGATATCTGTTAGTTCTATCATTGACTCTGTAGTGTAGTAGATATTACATCGATAATTGAGTTATTACAGTTCAAGTCTCAGTATTCCTCTCAACATTAAGATACTGATCTATCCATTTTGATAAGTCGTATATATAAAACAACAAATCTCTTTCAACTTTAAGAGACTACTTAATAGTAGAATAAATACTGTCAGTATTTAAACTCACTTAGTGTTGTTTGCCTGTATCTTCTCATTGTTGTTGGTTTAGGATTGTGATTAATCAGTTTCTCGTTGGCATATGTACATCCTGTGACGATTGCCTTAAGTCACAAGCTTTATAAGCAAAGATGTATGGTGGCTAGCAGTGGAATCTAGTTGGACGCAAGTTTCGTTCTATTTCGGACTCTTCAGCTGGATGTATTACATCTCAGAGTTGATGTTCACTATATTGCACAATCGAGTGGCTATCAAGACTCAGTAACTATGTGGATAACGCGATGAAGTTCGCGGGTTCGAGTCTCAGAGTGAACATCAACTCTGGAATGCAGGTACATCCAGCTCACGAGTTCGAAAATAGGACGAAACACCAGTCTAATTGGATTGTACTAATAGCCATTATCCATCTTTACTATCAGTAGTTTGCTCATCTTATCATTATATATTTTGTATACATTAATGTTAGTAAATTAATTATTCATATATTACAATTTATACGATTTGTACTTTTACAACTGTATTGATTATGCTGTCAATGTGTGCTATGTAACCATAAGATATTAAATATTAATATTGATGTAAATGTTTTTAGAAGGACATAAGAGATGGACATATATGAGATCATACAAATAATCACTTTATTAATCTTCAAAGTTGGATTTATGAGTAGAACTAAGCTAGATCACCATTGAAAACTTGGAATCACTGAACTGCCATTTTGTCTTACTGTCAGAATCCTCAGCAGTACTCATTCATGATCTAGCGTGTGAGGCTCGAACCCAGGACCTTCAGTCTCATGCACGAACACTTAACTTCTAGACCACTAATGGGGTATTAAACAATGTTAATTTGTAACTCCAATCGATCCATAATCTTTCACAATCATTCATCCATTGTTTAATGTGGATAACTGTATCACACCCGACACAGATTGGACTCCACAAATCATGGCTTCTCTTATTTATTAATAAAGCTCAGAAGACAGTCTCAAGGTAACATTTCTTTATACATGTTCTAGTTAATATTTGGTTTACATAAACAATGTCCCTTGAGAACACTGATAAGCAACTACCAGTATGAATGAAATCGGTTAATCAGCAAATCAATTTTGTGAATGAACAGTCAGCAAAACTTGCCGAAGTAATGCCGAACAATCCACAGTATCAATGGCGAACGAATTGTCAGGTATCGGGATACTATTAGTAGACCACCAAGATCATTTTCATCGCATTTGCAAGTTTTCATTTTTCCGACTTTTCAAACCCTGAGTTAGGTTAGGGGTAGTATCCTTATATAACATGACGAGTAAGAGCAGGTGTAAATCACCAAGCACAAATCTTAATATACGTGTACATACTATACATCATTGAATAGAACTTAATTAGATAAGTAACACAAAGAAAACCCCACTGAAAAATAATAACTCATTTAAAAGTTATGAAGGAAGATGTGACCCAAAAAATTCCTATAGAAAGTCTGTGAGGCAGATCCTGTAGAACGACCACATAGATATCAAACAGCCTGGTGGACCATTTGCACCATTCATATATACATTCACGTAACGTGTATAATTATTCCGATCAATGAACGCGTGAATCAATTATGCACAGCACGAACAGGTCAGTGTTGATCTATTCTGCTTACATGACAGTAAAACTCATTAATGTTATCAATGACGACATAGTATGTTTGTAAAGACATCGGTGATTGGTTATGTCAAGAAATTACTGAAAATAGATCTTAACATGAAATTCAGCAAATCTAAGGACTCATTTTGATCATGAGATACATGGAAACAATGTTTCATATTGTCATGTTACTTGTGATTTCTTCATTTTGGATCAAAATGAACTTATACAGATCTCGAGTGAAGTATGTTATCGTTTAACTACTGGATTCTAAACTCCTAATCTTGAGTTACAAAATGTGATATGAAAGCTTTTTTTCGCCATTTTGTCTAGATGGTTTCCTCCTGTGAGTGTAACATTTTCTAAAAAAATCTTTTTTTGTAACAATCACTGAACCTTGAGTGGTTATTTTTACCTTACTAGTAAGGGTTTACTATTATTATTGAAGGTTTAGTACAATTATATTGAAGAATTTCATGAGAGTGATGTCATTGTTTGATGAATGCATAGTTATTAAATAAAACAACTATTGACAACATTCAATAACGTCTACAAACCCCTTATACTGAAATAATCCCATTCTTTCAGAGGTAGTTCCATTTGTTTTAATGAGAAGCTGTGGTCAGTGGAATTCAACTATGTTGAATGTAAAACAATGATCCACGATGAACAACAAAAGACTGTCACAAACATAGTGAAATGATTGAAGTTGGGCATTTAAAAGATTGAATGTTGACTGATTAGTTCAGATGTTAAGCGATTGCCGGAAGACACATAAGTTCTGGGTTAGATCCCATATGAGGCCGTGTATGTTCACTGCTAAAGAGTCCTATAAAATGACAAAATATATGTCCAGTGCTTCTTTATCTTAAATGGTTGTTTAAAATAGGATGGTTGATGATCTCATCAGGAGAAAAACAACTTAAGAGTTGATAATGAGTCTAATTTCACTGTTCAAGTGAAATTTCATCCTGAATGAAATTCTACGACTCAACTACAATATAAACAATTTAGACATAGACGGAATACTTCCAAGCCTATTTTATTTATATTCTGAATTCTGGTATTCAAAATATTATAAAGAGATGGCCAATACTATGATTAATTGATAATGACTACTTTGTCCCGTAATTGGACCATAGAATTTTAACTTTTCACTATGACTAGTGTTGGGGTTGGTTGGAAGAAAGTTAGGGGTGGTCAAACCAAAACTTGGTATCAGTCATTGAAGTCAATAACTTCTAGTCTGAGCGACTGTGGTAGGTGCAGACCACTTGGTTGGGGTCCGTGTGACTATCGCAACCAATGGTCAGAGACTCTGTGTGACACGGCTCAGAATCGGTCACAGTGGTGTAGGTATATACACTCTTTGTCTTACTTTAAACCGTGATATTAAAGTTGCTTTATACCTCTCTTTCTAATTCTTTCTCACTGTACTATATTCTTATATGCAATCTTCCTTTCATATATTACCACCAATGAATTAACCACTTCTATGAACCCAGGTCTTCATCTTGTTGTGGCAACTTAGACCGATGTATATATGTGCCTGGTCCTGCGTTGTAGCTGAATAACTGACTGATTGTTTAACATCCGGTGTATATAATGTGCATTAATTACAATAAAACATTCAATGTAAACATGGTGTTTTTAAAATAAATAATTGAATTTTTCACTAATAACCTGTAGGAACCAAAGAAGTTTTCATTCAACAAATGGGATATAATCATGAATTAATATAGATTTGATATGTATATTGCTCCCTCTAATTTAGTTTTGACTGTTCTATGTTTAGTTGGATAAAAGGTTATCGGTACACACAATTTGTAAATTCATAAGCTGTACCCCGGTTTGATAATTTCATGACTGATGTCAATTCTTAGAAAATCTACTGAATACATCATGTACTTAAGCACTTGCGTATTGATCTCTTGCCCACTTTCTAGTCTCCAAAAGTTACTTACTCGACCCAAAAGTGGAAAGTAACGAAGAAACTCTATTTAGGCGGTTAGGATACGTAAAAATATAAGGGTATTTATAAGATTTTATGTGACTTTGAGCTTGAAACAGTTTCTAAAAAATATTCTAAGATTGTTAATGGATTCGGTAATTAGCAGAATGGGAATTCGTGGAGGTTGTAGTGATTTTAATAGTTGAATTCATGAATCGACATAAGTTAGCCCAGCGTTAAAAACCTGGAAGCACTGGGCGGCCGTTTCATCCTAGTATGGGACTCCTTAATGGTGCGTATCTACGATCCCGCAAGTGGAATTCGAAATCAGGACCTTCGATCTTTCGGGCTGTGAAAGATCATGCATCGATAGAAGTTAGACACTCACACCATGTTTCGCCGGCTCAATGGTCTAGAAGTTAGGCGTTCACGCGTGAGTCCGAAAGTTCTGCGTTCGAATCCTGCGCGCTAGATTGTGGTGTCCTGTACTAGGATGAAACAGCCGTCCAGTACTTCCAGGTTTTAAATGGTGGTCAAACATCAATGGATTCATGATCTTAATCAAAAACTTAATAATCTCCACAATCCCATATTGATAGTTTTATATTTATTAGTCTGTGATATAGGAAATTGATTTGAAAGAATGAATTAGTTAACCGAATAAATAGCTTTTCATATAAGAAAAAAACACGTTCAAGATATAGAAAAGTACAATAAATAAATGTCAAACGACCGGTAGCGGTTTATTTAAATAATTAACGAGATGATAAAGAATAAAGAAAAAAAGCAGAAAAGGAAACAGTCCAGATATTGAATACCTCTACATGTACCAACTATTTATGCACCAAAATCTGATAAAGAGAAACTATTCAAATAATACACTTGGTTATTGTTTGCTTGTATCTTCTCATTGTTGTTGGTTTAGAACTGCAATAGATCAGTCTCTTATTGACATATATGTATCCTGTGTGGATTGCCTTGATATTATCTTTAGCCACAAGCATTCTAAGGAAAATTGGATGGTGGATAGCAGTGAAATCTAGTTTGACGCGTGTTTCATCCTATGTATGTCTCGTCAGCTGAATGTACCTGAGTCTCAGAGTTGATGTTCACTCTGGGACTCGAACACAGTGTCGAGATTATCAACATAGGATGCACGTATGCCAACAAGAGACTGATCAATTATAGTCCTAAACAATAATTGGAAGATACAAGTAAACAACATCAAGTGAATTTAAACTTCATTCTATTGCATAAGCAAATGCCTATCAGGATTCAATTGCTAGGTGGATGATGCGATAGCGTCTGAAGCGAATGATACCTGATTCGAGTCTCAGTGTGTACATCACTCTGAATTGCAGGTTAATCCAATTGACGAGTCCCAGATAGGACGAACAGAGCGTCAAACTGGATTCCACTGTTAGTCACTATCGATTATCGTCTTTTCAAATAATAATTTAATGTCTTTTTCCTTGATTCAATTCAATATGTATAGATGACATTTTCAATAAACTGTTCATAGTTATTCACTTAAATATAGTTTGTAACAGTATAGTTTATTTTTGACAATAAATTTGTCCTTTCGATTAGAAATTCTATATTCTCTTGTCTCGTGTACAACAATCCCATTTGTTTCATTATCATAGGAAACTGTAGTAAAATAACAAATGAACCTCTTGTTAGTCTATATATAGGAGGATTTATGATTCAGACACTATGAATGTATATCCATTTAATGTCAGAAAATGTTTTGATAAAGATTAAAATGACATAAATGTCGATAAATAATAACTAGTAGTAGTAGTAGTAGAAGTAGTAGTGTGGTGTGGGTTATTTATATCCATATAAGTAGTATATAACTGTAGTCAGGCATAGAATGTATTTCAGCAGAAGATCGATAAGGAAAGAACGGAAAGGGAACGCAATTAGTATGAAATGCATGTACAATGAAATCTGAGACAATGGACTGATATTTGCAAAAGGAATACTCTACATTGAAACGATGGATTGATATTATGCAAATTAACGATTTATTATATCTCAACAGTTGAGATCATGAGTCATTTGAGGCTAGACCACCATGGAAAACCTGGGAACACTCGACGGCCGTTTAGTCCTACTGTGAGACTTTTCAGCAGTGCGGATGCCGGCTCAGTGGTCTAGTTAGCTAAGTGCCTGGCGCGAGACTGATAGGTCCTGGGTTCAAATCTTTCGAAGCGAGGTCGTGGATACGCACTGCTGAGGAGTTCCACAATAGGACGAAACAGCCGTCCAGTGCTTCCAGGTTTTCCATGATTGTCTAGCTTCAACTGACTCATGATCTCAACTATTGAAATTACTACAATCTCCACAAAACCCCTTCTGATATTTATTATATGGTTTTCATATTTTATTGAGATGCTCTGTAATTTCGTGTTAAGTACATTCGATTGTCCCCACTCGTGTTCTTGTTCAATACATTAGTATTAGTAATAGCAATATTAGTATATATATAGGAAGAAATTGTTAAAAGAATAATTCATTAAAAGCAAAGATGTATAGTGGCTAGCAGTGGAATACAGGAGGCGCGTTCCGTCCGGCTTGGAACTCGTCAGTTGGATGCGCCTGCATCTCCGAGTTGACGTCCACTCTAGGACTCGAACCCAGTACCATTCACTTCAAACGCCATCGCGTTATCCACTCAGCTGCTGAGTCCTGATCGCCACTTGCTTGTGCAATGGGGTGAAGTTTAATTCACTTGGTATCGTTTTACTTGAATCTTCCCATTGGTGTTTTAGGACTGAAATTGATCAGTCTGTTATTGGCATATGTGCATACTGTGCGTATGCCTCGATATTGCTTTAATTTACAAGCATTATAAGCAAACAGTGAACATAAACTCAATGCAGATACATCCAGCTGACGAGTTCCAAGCAGGACGAAACGCGCGCAAACTGGATTCCACTGCTAACCACTATCCATCTTTGCTTATAATGCTTGTAAATTAAAGCAATATCGAGGCATACGCACAGTATGCACATATGCCAATAACAGACTGATCAATTTCAGTCCTAAAACATCAATGGGAAGATTTAAGTAAAACAATACCAAGTGAATTAATTATTCATTATGCTGATTATTGTAGGTTCATTATTACAAATTTCTTAGAACAGGAGGCCGAAAGCAAGAAGTTTTTCTTGAAATAGAAGAAATTTGTCATAGTTTATTTAATATCATTTAATAAAGGGTCGACCCACCAGGGTGCTTGGTACCTGTGTGGTTGCGCCACAGGATTGAGCTATAGTATTCAAATTGTAGCATTAAAGTATATACGGTGTCTGGTTTTGCTGTGAAGTGGAATTGAGCTGTACTGTCTGGTTCCCTTAAAAACCAATGTAAAAGTACCCTGGCCCACAAGGGTATATTATATAACTAAAACTAAAAGGTTGATGAAGAGAATGAAATGAGTTGGTGAAAAACAAAATTTGTAAATCTATTAATAGTATGAAGATTTGTGAAGATTGTAGTATTCTGACAACTGAATTCACCAGTCAATCTAAACCGGACCATCATCAGAAACCTGGAAGCACTGGACGGTGGTTTCGTCCTAGTACGAGTCTCCTCAGTGGTGTTCATTCACGAGCCAGCACACGGGACTCAAACCTAGGACGTTCGGCTTCTCTCGCCATCGCTTAACCTCTAGACCACTGAGCTGGTATCCAGCGCTGTCAATGTCTTTGTTCTATCGGTCCATGATATTATGTAATTCATCATCCATTGTCTGTGGTTGTCTGTGGTCTTCATGCGACACAGATAATACTTCATTGGTCACTAGCAAACCAGTCAATATCATACACAATTCCTGCAAAATCGTGCATGAAGAACAGCTCACAGACTCGTTTGAGGCAAAGACCGGTGTCAGGCAAGGTTGCTTACACTTGCACATGCAACTAGAAATACGGTAGAAGACGACCAGTGTGGCAGCAGCCTCAGTAGCAGTAAATCTCAATATACACAAAGGGAAAAGTAAGATTCTCCGATACAACACAGCATGAACTAATCAAATCACACTTGACGGAGAAGATTTGGAAGATGTAAAAACATTTACATATCTAAGCAGCACCATTGACGAACACGGTGGATTTGAAGCAGATGTGAATGCACGAATTGGCAGAGTATGAGCAGCATATCTACAATTGAAGAACATGTGGAACTCAAAACATCTGTCTGTCAACTAACACCAAAGTCACAATTTTCAATACAAATACCAAGACAGTTCTACTGTACGTGGTGGAAAATTGGAGAACTACGAAAGTCATCATCCAGGAGATATATGTGTTGATTAACAGTTATCTACACAAAATACTTCGGATCCATTGACCAGACACTATGAGCAACAACTTACTGTGGGAGAGAACAAACCAGATTGCAGCGGAGAAAGAAATCAGGAAGAAGTTCCGGAAGTGGATAGGACACACATTGAGGAAAGCACCCAACTGTGTCAAAAGGCGATCTCTCACTTGAAATCCTGAATACCAAATGAGAGGTGGAAGACCAAAGAACACATTATGCTGAGAAATGGAGACAGACATGAGAAGAATGAAGAACAATTGGATAAACTGGAAAGGAAGGGCCAGAATAAAGTGGGATGGAGAATGTTGGTCGGTGGCTTATGCTCCATCGGGGGTAACAGCCGTAAGTAAGTATTTTCGGCACATAAAGTGAAAAGCGACTCAGCTGAATTTAAAGCAATATGGCTAAAACAGGCTCATGATTTCATGTTGGGGTATCTGTTTTTACCTATCACCATTGAAAACTTGAAATCATCGGACAGCCGTTTCGTCCTAGTATGGGACTCATGAGCAGTGAGTACTCACGATCCCACATGCGGGGTTCGAACCCAAGACCTTAGGTCTGGCGCGCGAACGCTTAAACCCTAGACCACCGGGCCGGTATTCAATGATGTTAATGTCTAACTTCAACCAATCCACAATATTGAGCAACCGTCCTCGATTGTCCTCAGTGACTTATTACCTGACATCAGGCATGGTTGAACTGTATTGGTCATGGATTCTTTTTAGTATCCCAGGAAATCAATCTTCAAGCTATTCACTAGTGATCATATGATAATTATCAGTTTAAGATTGTGGAGATTGTCGAGTTTTGATTGAGATCATGAATTTTGAAATATTGGCGTTGTATTGATCATGAGAAAAGTGACAAGACACTGAACTTATTTCAGTCTCAATTTATGAAGTATACATTAAAAGATGTGAGTAATAATTTTAATTTTAATCTTTTGAAAGTATGTCCTCTGGGACCTACATATAAACTGGTAGATACAATTGGAACTGAAAATAAGGAGGAAACTAGGCTACTATTAATTTTCTTTTCTAGTAGTTTGTTTAACACAAAGAAACTAGTTTGCAAATGAGACAAATCCTCTTTAGTCTACCTTTTTATTACATAATCAACCAATGTGAATAAAAGCATCAAATATAAACTTATTTTCAACTGTGGCATACATAGATGACTTCGTACTTGCCTTCTCCTACTTGACAAGTTATATAACGTTGAAAATTGTTTATTCTGGTCAGCATTTTTTAGTAAGGTTGTTATTTACGGGATGGGATTGCTGACCTCATGTCCAACCCTCCTTCTTTACCTGGTCTTGAGACCGGCAGTAACCTTAGAAGAGCTACAGGCTACAAACATCATCACAAAACTACAAGTATTTATAAACAGTTGTCTGCGTAAGATATTTAGTGTCGGTTTGACTGATACTATCAGTAATAGCCTACTATGGAAGAGGACAAACCAGCTTCCAAATGAAGAGGAAATTAGAATAAGAAGTTGAAAGTAGATAGGACATACATTGAGAAAAACATTAAACTGATCACGAGGCAAGCGCTAACTTGAAATCCCGAAAGGAAATGAAAAAGAGAAAGACTAAAGAATGCACTGCGTTGAGAGCTGAAAGCAGACATGAAAAAAATGAATAGTAATCGAAAATAACTGGAAAGGATTGTCCAAGACAGAGTTGTCTGAAGAATGCTGATGGGTGGCCTATGTTCTTCCACGAGAGGTAACAAGCGTAAGTTCGAATTGTGAATCTACATCGTAATAAACGGACATAAAGTGGTAATTTAATAAAAACATCGAATTAGTGTTTATTAGTAAAACCAATAATAAATTAAAAAAGATTTTTACTTTAATTTGCGTGTTCGTTACTTACTTACTTACGCTTGCTACTCCTCGTGGAGGACCATAGGCCGCCCACCAGTATTCTCCATCCAATACTGTCCTGGACAATTCTTTCCAATTCTTTCCTGTTGCCAACCAGAGTTGTGTATTCGTACACAAGATTGATTTGTCTGCTTTTGGTCAGATCAAAGTTTATCATTCATGAAGTATTCACCACGTAATAATAGTTCATTAATCAATGGAAACATGGAAGAAATATGTATTCAAACATTCCATTTAACCAGTGTTGAACGAACTGTGCACCAGTCAGTAGTGAAAAGTGAACATAATGATATAGGCGATCTATTCGTTGTTCAATCAGCCTTCTCTGCACACAGTATCTCAATATCCCTCTCGTTTATTAGAATTAACAGCGACGAACTTATGAATACTGGAAAGCATTAGACATCTGTTTTGTCCTAGTTTGAAGCTGTTAATCAGTTCGCATTAACAACCTCACATGGGATCGAATACAAGACTACTCAAATTACATCCAGTATGTTACATGTCCAATTTTAATCAACTCGTGATATTAAGTGACTATCTCTCATTGTTCTCAGTGGATAATTGTTTCACACTTGACATGATTGAATTCCACTGGTCACTTTCCTACTAGAACTACTAGAACTACCTCTAGAAGTTAGTCGCTATTAAGAATATAATTATTATCACTAAACGGAGTTCTGAGGGACTATTTTGTTTCCATAAACTATATCATGGACTAACTTTTATTAGATGATCATTGAAAATCAGGAAGCACTTGATAGGTATTTACTCTTTGTGTAAGATCCGTCAAAGGGTTTTACGTTCTCTCTCCGGTAGGGTGGTGGATACTCACGAACTCTTATGTTTTGAATATTTAACTGGTGGATTTCGAAGGTCAAAACTCCAATCATTTTGTGACAGAATGTCATTTATTAATCTATAAAGCGTGAAAGTAAGAAAAAAACAGATTTTTTTACATTTATATCATTTCGACTTTTTTTTCAAAATAACCTAATTGACTGACTACTTATATTTATTCTTCAGTAATATTGAAATACATGAATATTCAAAATGTATATACATGGAGATAAACACAATATGAATGTAACCTATTTATTTAAAACTGTTTAAAAGACAATGATACACAATGAAGATGATTGGTTTTAATGAAGGAAGAACATCTGAGAATTGAAAGTAGGTATGTATGTATACCAGAGAGTGAGAGAGAGAGAGAGAGAACGAGGTAGAGCGAGAGCGAGAGCGAAAGCGAGATAGAGCGAGTGAGAGAAAGATAGAGTGAGAGCGGTATGGATGAAGGATGAAAAATGTGCAATGATTTATGTAAACAAACAAAGGAATGTCCTGTTTATCATTTGTTTATTATTGACAGTACTGATTAATATGCATACAAATGTACATTCTTAATGAGTACTTATTCATATTATGTATTTCTGTTCATTAGAGAGTTGAATTTTTCACAGTTATGATAGACAGATTTATGTAGACTGTCACTGAAAATTAAGTAGGGTTCAATCATATGTTTATTTGTTAATTGGGATTTATTCATTATAACAATGGGTGGTCAGTAAAACATACTATACATAATACTATTTATAATATTATAGAGGATATTGTTATATATTTAGTGTTCTGTAATCATTTGGCGATTTATCAGTGTAGCAACTCATTCTTCGTGAAAATAATCTTGTAATAATGTTTCCTACTTGGACACTGGATCTATGTCTGTTGGCATTTTGAATGAGGTTTGCCTCATAGCTGCATATCAGTGTTATACAATCAACTACGGTTCATGGATATGAAACCAGCTTCATGGAACTATGCACACCTGTAAAGACATCAGTATAACAACAACACACAGAATAGTACATCCCTACAACTGACTAATGTGTACAATGAATTAAGGTTACAAAATCTATGTACATCAGGATTATGTGTTTATGTTTTGAGATTTAGGAATAGTGTCAATTTGTATGTCGAATGCAATTCATAGAAATAAAGTTGACCATTTGTTCATTCAATACTATCATCTCCATTCTATAGTAGTGAATAATCTAATATTTCGGAATCATGTTAAACGTTTTGAGCAGTAAACAAATGACATTGTTTTTGAATGCTAGACGTAATATCTGACATTTTGTCAAAATTCTTGAAGTCATATTTCTGATTTTGACTGACTGGTCTGTATACCATATCATATTCTTCTACAACTGATTGATCACTGGGTGGTGATCAATGTCATATATGTGCAGATCGAATCCTATCGACAATGTTGCAACGTGGCCACTAGTCTAGGTGACTCAATATTGCGTGCACTATGTTAAGATGCTGGGTGATTGATAGCGCATTGGTAACGTCTCTAATTGTGAAGCTTAATGACACGGGTTCAAACCCGTTAGTAAGTATCAGTTCCCTAAAGAATAATACAGGTACATCTTGCTGACGAGTGCCAAGTAGCACGAAACCTGAGTCCAGGGTTTCCTATTGACTACCTCCAACCACCATCATATTCGTCATTACTGTTCACTTCTCTTCCAATAATTAAATATTGTTATTATCAAATATCTGTTCCCTAATAATCGTAAGTTTATCATGCTCAATTTATTCAGCTTCCTACTGTGAATATCCTGTTTAGATGTTCGTAACCTCCTATATGTATATATGGTATGTTGTGGTCTTGTAATCTATGTCTATAATCATGAGTGTTTTTCATTTGGAATACAGTTATGTTAGCTGTTTTTTTCTTTGTATTTTAGCTGGATGCGTACAAAATAGGATAATTCAATTCAGTCTAATAAACGTGAGAGTATTAGGTCAATGAGTTAAGGTCATCAGTATTATCGTTTGAAGTTCAGGGTCGTACGAATCATTTGTACGATTAATGCCTAAGTATAGAGTTTTATGTTGAAAAAAGGAATTGCTAGAAGAGCTGCATTCTTCCCCAGCTTTGACTTTCTATGATAAGCTTTATCTAATCTAATCTAATCTAATCTAATCATAATCTAACCGAATTGAGTAAATTTATTTAAAATGTTTTAGAGAGAGAGTGTGTGTGTGAGTGTGGTATATGCTTTCTTAGTCATTTTCATTACTCAACAAGTTTGGAATGTAGTACCTTTCGGTTGATTATATTCAATGATGGTCATTTTGACTGAAAGTACTTTGAATACAAATCAAATGATCTATGCTACATGATTTAAATGTCTTTCATTCTAATACAGTATCGTCCAAATGTTAGTTCATCAGTTTTGTTCATTGAGTTGAAGTTGGAGTACAGAGAACAAAATTCCAACTGAAATCATTCACTTGAGCTACAAATCTTCACCATCTCAATATCTTTTATAGTGAATATGATGGATCAGAAATCCTGATGAATATTTCATTTGTTATTTCATATTGACAATGGGATGACAAAGCAACTGAACTTCCTGACCTTAAGGAATTCAAGGAATTTTTAAGCAGTTATGATGAGTGTAGAGTAGACCTCGTAAAATAAAGTTTTCATGACCTTAGGCAAGTCATATAAATGTGTCAATCTTTCAAGACAATTTAGCAGCTTTATATTTCCACGATGAACGGGACTCCGGTGTGGATGACCAGTTTATTATCAGTATAGGGTTGTAGAGATTATAATGTTTTTGATTGAAATCATGAAGCGATTGATGTAAGACCACTATTGGAAACCTAGAAGCACTGGATGGCCATTTCGTCCTATTGAGCCACTCCTCAGCAATGCGCATCCACGATCCCACTCACAGGATTCGAACCCAGGGCCTTCGATCTGGCGCGCGAATGATTAGCCTCTAGACCACTGAGTTGGCATCCAACGGTGTTAATGTCTAGCCTCAACCAATCCTCTCTGGGTTCGAATCCTGCGAGCGGGATCGTGGATGCGCACAGCTGAGGAGTCCCACAATAGGGCAAAACAGCCATCCAGTGCTGTCAGGTTTTAAATGGTGGCCTAACATTAACTGGTTCACGATCTTAATCAAAGACTAATTTATTGTTAATACAAAATTACAGATTATCTTCGTAATATATAAGAGCCATATATTAAATACTTTATTTGTCAATCTTTCAACAATTCTCCACATTCTGTATCATTCTTCCAATTTGCAATTTCTTTTTATTTCTGTTTCTGTTTCCTTCGAATCGATCTTCTTAGTCTTCTACTGCCAGGCATTCCTTTTTCTGATTGGTGTTACATACTACTTATGTAAACAGACATAAGTAGTATAAACCACATCTCTACTATTTAAATTATACATTATAAACCAGCTATTGATAATAGTTAAACTCATCTTTTATATAAACTAGACAATCAGGCCATACCTTTTATGTTGGTTTTATTTACATACAAAACAAAGAAATAAGCATAGAATTTAAACCAACTACATAATTTATGTCTGTATTTACCTTTTGTTTTGATTATTTATTTATTAAAATGTTTAATACCTTTCTGTGTTATTAACTTTCACGCTATTCATTTATTACTTTCACAATTCAACCGTAACTATTATGAATTAAGATGAATATTGAATCATTGAACCATTTTATGGGTGCTTGTCTTTATTTATTATGATTTGAATAAATAAATATTGGTACATACGGGCACTGAATACATATACGACATATAAGTTACTGGATTTGTGTATGGGCTGTGATACTGCTCGAGTGCTCAAATCGAAGTAGGTGGTTTACTTAGAGGGTCACATCCGGAGCTTTCAACTTAAAGGTCTGATCCACAAGGTAGTGGAGGAACGTGAGGAGATGCAATCTCATGGTATCCAGTGACCAATAATTGGTTCATACGCCATTTGTTCCTTCAAGACGCTGGAGCCCATACACACCATCGGTATGGGATCAGGGTTTTAAAATTCCCCTACGTGAATCCTTTATATCCATTAACCCAGTTAAAGCTCCAAACATTCACTTTTTGTCTTCTCAATTTCGTAAACAACACCTTCGCAGCGAGAAAACAGTGAGTAAAACTTCCCAGTCACTGGTTGCATGTCTGTGGCCATGCGAGAGCATTTGGAGAGGGACAGTGGAATGTCCCCACTTTCAACCGTACCAAGGCATTTGGGGCTCCACTATTATTTTGTTTCTACCGAAATAAATATTGTGACGACGAAAATGATTTATGTTAGAATTACTTCTTTAAACAAAACACATTTTTCTAAATATGTCAAAATATTGGTCTCAGCACTGTTCAAAGTTCAAGAACTGGTAGTTCGATTTCGTTACTTTCAATAAAACAAGGGACGATCAGTCCACCTATTATGATCTACCTGATCAGTATCATGATTATTTAGTGTTTAATGATGATTGACAGAATTCTATCTTTATTAAGGACTATACAAACATGATTTTGTTCCTACCAGATGATCAGCCAGTGTAAACATATCAGTTTTACATTACTTAACCAGTGGTACATCTCAAATTGGGAGGTGGATTCACGTCTTTCAGGCAGTTTCGTTTACCTTGAAATTGTAGATACTCTTTGCTGACAAGTGTCAGCTAGCACGAAACCTAGTTCAGAAAGAGACTTTTATTGACTTACCTTCAGCTATCTAATATAGATCAAATTCATTGATTGTAATTATCGGTTTTGAATATTTGGTTACTTTGAATACGTCAATTGGTTTAAATTAATGAATAAATTTATATCGGTGTAAAACACATTTGCCATATAAAAAACAACTATTGAATTCATTTGGTATTGTTTCTTTGAACCTTCCCATTGGTGAATAGGACTGCAATTGATCAGTCTCTTATTGGCATATGTGCATCCTGTGAGGACTGCTTCGATATTACTTTTATTCACAAGCATCCTAAGCAAAGATGGTTGGTGGCTAACAGTGAAATCTAGTTTGACGTGCATTTTGTCCTATTTGGGACACATCAGCTGAATGTATCTGCATCACACATTTGATGTTTACTCCAGGACTCGAACCCAATACCGTCCGCCTCGGACGCCAGCATGTTATCCACTCAGCTTCTGAGTCTTCATAGCTAATAGCTTGTGCAATGTTGTACAGTTTAAATTCATTTAGTATTGTTTATTTGAACCTTCCCATTGATATTTAGGACTGCAATTGATCAATCTCTTATTGACATATGTTCATGGTATACGGATTGCCTCGTTATTGCATTAAGTCGCAAGCATTGTAAGCAACGATAGATAGTGACTAGCAATGGAATCGTCCTACTTAGGATTCATCAGATGAATGTACCTGCATCCTAGAGTAGATATTCACTTAAATCCTATAAGATATTTAATAATTGGTTTAATTTGGTATGTAACTGTACATTGTAGATAGTTATACAAGATGAATGAGTGTCCTAAGGTCTAGATTTCATTTTAACTGAAATCTATTATCAAAATATACCTATAGTTTAATAGCAATTACAATTTACATTTCATTCAATACGATGATCGGAGACGTTATCACAGAATTTTCAAGTTTTTTTGTTGTTGATAACTTTCTAATGATTAGTCCCTTTTAAGTAACACAAAAGCATTCTGATTAAGCAATGATGGATAGTGTCTAGCAGTGGAATCCAGAACGAACGTCTCATCCTATTTGGAACTCGTTAGTTGGATGCGCCTGCATCTCAGAGCTGATGTTCACTATGGGACTCGAACCCAACACCATTCGCTTCAAACGCCATTGCGTTATCCACTTAGCTACTGAGTCCTGATAGCCACTTGCTTGTGCGATGGAGTGTATTTAAATACACAAAAAGCTTGTGAATTAAGACAATATCGAGGCATATGCACAGTATGCACATATGCCAATAACAGACTGATCAATCGCAGTCCTAAACCTCAATGGGAAGATACAAGCCAAATAATACCAAGTGACATTCTGATTAAATTCATCACATAATACTGAATATGACTATCGGTCATTAATTGAAAAATAGTACAACAGTAGCTTTGTAATTGAGCTGTTTCACTTTTAACGACCATGTTGCAAGTGTTAATTATCTTCTTCCTATTTGACTCTAACTATCGAAGGAATACATCAGGTTCTCAAGGTTCTAATGAAAACCTATAATTGTTGAAAGTCAACTATGTTTGAAACGAGATAATCATTTCCACTAAATTTGAATATACGTCTTAATAAAATAAGGAATGAATTCTATTGAATTTCAACTTACTTACCTACTACAACACAAGCATACCTGTTTTGTATTTCTTCTAAATAACTTCAATGATTACATAATACATACTGATTGACAAGTATGTACACAGAATAGTTGAAATAAGATATTGTGCTCATATAGCAATAATATGACAAAAGTCAACAAATACAAACTATGATTCCAAATGTCTACACCAATATTGTTGTGAACGAGAACACAAATGGAGACAATAGAATGTATTTAAACACCAACCTTACGGAACATCTTAGTAAGATCTGAAAACCATACAGTAAAGAATTCATTTGCAAAATATCTATCAATTGTCTCAGACTTGACTGTTCCTTCGTTTCTACATCAATTATTCACTGTTCTCGTCCTCTTTTCTTTGATCGTCTTAACTTTCTGCCTCTTGGGCATTTCATTTTCGATTGATGATACATACTACTTATATCTGTCGATATCAGTAGCACACACCATAGTGGGATAGGAAATTAATATCATAAGTACTTAATGTAGAAACCTTATGAAATTTCACTGACTTCTAGTTGCATAAAACTCAGGTAAATTCAGTCCTCTTAAACAGTGTTTTCATAGATGTCGTATCAATCATAATCAACACCATGTATCATAGTATGTTTAAACTTCTATGGAGTTTTGTAATAGAATAAAAAACAGTTTCTCGTAGTCGCAATTGATTGATCACTGGGTGGTGATCCATGTGATTTTAGTCAAGTCCTTCTTCGTGCAGATGAACGCTACCGACCAAGTTCCAATGTGGCCACTAGTCTAGGTGACTCGACATTGCGTGCACTATGTTGAGATCAGATGGTGGTTGGAGGTAGTCAGTAGGAAACCCTGGACTCAGGTTTCGCGCTACTTGGCACTCGTCAGCAAGGTGTACCTGTAATCTTAAGGGAACTGGTGCTCCCTGGCGAATTTGATCCCGTGTCACCCAGCTTCACAGTCAGAGACGTTACCACTGGGCTATCCGGGCCGCGACCGACCTCCTGTAGGACTGATATATGATTACAATTGATTGACCACTGGGTGATGATCAGTGTCATGTATGTCAAGTCCTTCTTAGTGCAGATCGAGTGCTATCCCTCAAGATTACAGGTACACCTTGCTGACGAATGCCAAGTAACACGAAACCCGAATCCAGGGTTTCCTGTTGACTACCTCCAACCACCACCTAGTTTCTCATAGTCTCTGGTGACTGAAAACTTTTGAGGATAATATCCATTCATAATCAAATGCTAAATATTGCTTAATTTTATATCGACTGATATCTAAGAGTCAAGATGATTATGAATTGCGCTAAATTGGTGTGTGTGAGTGTGTGGTTGTCAATTCTTTGTTGTGTATACTGTAGAGGGACACTTTTTATTCTTGAAGAATCTGAAAAGAAGCATGATTTTTGATAAACAATTTACAGAATAGAGTATGCTTAGAATCCGAAGAATTGTTACTTGTGGTCAGTCACATATCCGGTTCTTAGGATTATTTTCAGTGTGTGAAACTCCATAATTTTCAATCATTAAATTAGGGACTGAATATTGATGCTTAGTAGTTAACTAGGCTATTTCTTGGGTTGATCTTTTCTAGTCAACCTTCTTTTATTCAAAAATAAGAACTATTGAAGGGATCATTAACACATACACGTACACCTCAAACGCATCTTATGCTATACAATATTCCCCTCGAATCTTAATCGCATTACCTTTAATCTTTTCACTATTTAATCAACCTACTCAAGGCTCCAGATCATAAAGGAATTATTACATTAGTCAGACTTGACCGCTACATCAACATTCCAGCTACGGTCTGGTTGCAAGTACCTCCATGTTGTATCTCTTCATTTCTGCAGCAATTTGGAAGACTCTCCCAATCTCCCACACTGTATGAGCATTACATGTACCTAAATTAATGGTTGATCTGGTTGTCAGAAGGGGAATCAGCCTCGTGACTTCCGGAAGAATTCGGCTTTCACTATGAGGCATCATAACTCTTCCAAATGAAAACCTTCTAACTCCTACGGCATATTTTGAATTATTTTTTCTGGTTAACGTTGTTTTTAGCGAGTTAGTTTTCTACAGGATGAGTTCACTAATCCCATACCCAACCCTCCTCGTTTATCCGTACTTTGGACCGGCAGTAGCTGCAGGGGGGCCCTGGACGGATACCCGAAATATTACATACCATAAATAATAACTACACTTCACAGTGATTACAAAACATTCTTTCCTTATTTTGGTTTATATACGTCCACAAACTTTACATAAATGAATCATCTCTTACTTACTTTCATACTTCAAATCATACTCTATTCGATCCATTGTGTAATCGTATGTCAACTTAAAACTTAAATGAAATAACTAACCAAATACTGTATATTGTCCAATAGTTCACTTGTTCAGTTACTTTCATTATTATAATGATGTCATTTAATTCATTGTTTGATTGTTTGTTTATTTTGTTAACAGAAATAAATAACTTTTTAAAGTTCACGCCACATTTTGTTTGTTTACTTTCCGTTTTATATTATAGATATGAGGTCAATTGATGGCATCTGGTTTCATCACATTTATCATTATGATATGTAAATCAATTTGTTGTTGTTATTTTTAAAAAATGGATTTAGTGGTATGTGCTACTTATATCGATAAATATAAGTAGTATGCAATACCGATATCAATACACCAACCAAATCACAGTTGATGGAGAAGCTTTGGAAGATGTAAAAACATTTACATATCTAAGCAGCACCATTGACGAACACGGCGGATTTGAAGCAGATGTGAAGGCGTGGATCGGCAAAGCATGAACAGCATATCTACAATTGAAGAACATGTGGAACTCAAAACATCTGTCTGTCAACTAACACCAAAGTCACAATTTTCAATACAAATATAAAAACAGTCCTACTGTACGTGGTGGAAACTTGGACAACTACGAAAGTCATCATCCAGAAGATACATGTGTTGATTAACAGTTATCTACACAAAATACTTCGGATCCATTGGTCAGACACAATCATTAATAACTTAATGTGGGAGAGAACAAACCAGATTTCATTGGAGGAAGAAATGCGGAAAAAGAGTTGTAAGTGGATAGAACACACATTGAGGAAAGCACCCGTGTCAAAAGGCGATCTCTCACTTGAAATCCTGAATACCAAATGAGAAGTGGAAGACCAAAGAACACATTATGCTGAGAAATGGAGACAGGCATTAGAAGAATGAAGAACAATTGGATAAACTGTAAAGGAAGGGCCAGGACAGAGTAAGTTGGAGAAAGATGGACGCCAGCCCAGTTGGTTGATTTGATTCGCAGATCACATTTTAATATTTGATTCAAGCCAGACCACTATGGAAAACTTGGAAGCACTGGACGTTCGTTTTGTCCCACTGTGGGACTCCTCAGTAGTGCGCATCCACGACCCCGCCTCATGAGATCCGAACCCAGGTCCTATCAGTGTCGCTCGCGGGCGCATTTCTCCTAGGTCTATGTTATTTGAAACACCAGGAAGTACTAAATAGTTCTTTCATTGTAATATCGAACCTACAATTGTTAGATCTCATGATGACCAATTGATTATTGATACAATTCAATATAATTAGATTACTATCAGAAATGATACTATCTTAGTGTCTGAAGAATTCAAGTATCAACTTTGAAAGTTGCATAGCAACTTAATGTTTAAAAGGGAAATAATGATATAAAAATAGAAGGATATGAGATATTTATCCACATATCAACTAAGAAGAAGGTTAGTAAACGATGAAGAACTTTGGTGATGTAATAATAAATAATCAATAAGCATAGAAAATTACGAGTGTTTTTAATGATATTTCTGATGAATCATTATTCAGAGATGAAATTTAGCATTTTTTTTCTTTCAAATTTCGAACTGAACTTCTACAAATTACAATAATTTATCTAAACTCTTCTTGAATTTCCTCATTAGTATCCACTGATTCTTCATCACGTGATCGAAGGTAATCAACATTAATCTCTAGTTGACCAAGATTTCTTATTAGTTGAAACTTATTCACAACGTGATGTACCTGAAATGTTAAGTGAAAACTGATGCTACCAATGTGATTCCAAATTGCATCACTCAGTTTCATCAATGATCATTTAAATATTATAATTAGAAATTATATTTCCAAACATAATTATCAAAATTAAAGGATGAAAACAGAAAAAGTACTTGGATATTAAACTGGAGGTGGTGGTGGTTGGAGGAAACATCGTTGATATGTTGTACTACATAGTTTCTCAATTTCTATTTGTTGTTCTTATCGATTAAATATTAAATATTTCTATGGCAGTCGATTGACTAATTCATCGATTAAATGTTTAAAAATACTTCCATCGCCTATGTACCCGGAAAACTTAAAATCCGGATATCAACTCCGGATCTTCAAAAAGTGGAGGTGTGTTATGCCCCGATAAGAATAGTTTAGTTAATTAACAATTATACGGTAAAATATACGTATAGTATTGGTCCACAAATGGATCCCAAAAATTACCACTCATTATTCTTATCGAGGCATAACACTATTAGATAGTCTCCATAACGATCCCTACTAACTAAATCAGTGAAATACTCAAGGTACAACCTGAATTTTAATATTATAAATGCTAAAGAAATTAAATAGGAAATACTTATTATTTGACTTAAGGATATATTAAAAGATATATGATGGAAATTTTTGTTACTGGTTATCTTCAAGACTGTAGTTGATATGTAATGATTTGCATATAAGCTGTAGTGGAAAATAATCTCATCAAAATAAATAGTTCAATGAATATTCCACATTGACGCTTACCGGTGTGACTATAATTTATGGACAACCCATGAGTGAAGCCAAACTGATCTTGAGAGTGTTCATTTAATAAATAGAACTAAATGAAGGTTATAAACCACACTGGTTTTCATCACGAACTGACATCAGCTGTAATGCCGGAACACTGTTTAGCCACACAGATGAGTGAATTTCACGCCAAAATCCGAGACTTGTTACCTTATACGTGATTGGTTAGTCCATAAAGTATGGTCTAGCTCGCTTACCTTGTTAGTCTTACTTACTTACTTACGCCTGTTACTCCTCGTGGAGGAACATAGGCTGTCCATCAAGACTCTCCATCCAACTTTGTCCTTGACAATCCTCTCCAGTTGTTTTCATTCGCTATCCATTCTTTTCATGTCTGCTTCCAATTCTCGACATAATGTGTTCTTTGGCCTTCTTCTTTTTTGTTTTCCTTCAAGATTCCAAGTTAGTACTTACCTTGTGATGCAGATCGATGATTTCCGTAAAGCATGTCCCACGCATTTCCAACGTCTTTTCCTAATTTCCTCTTCAGTTGAAAGCTAGTTTGTTTTCTGTTGCTGATGGTATCCGGTCAACGGACCTTCAGTATCTTGTGTAGACAAGTGTTTATAAATGCTTGTCCAGTTTTGATCATGGTTGTGATTCTTCAAGTTTCAGCTCCATACAATAGGACTGAAGATTTTGATTTTGATGTTGGCTTGAAGACAGTTTTAAGTTATATATATTCTCCAACTGTATGAATGCCAGTCATCGCTTTTACATTTGCATCCGATCCTCGTTGTTCATCGATGATGCTGACCAAGTACGTGAAGATTTCCGCCTCCTTCAGAGCTTCCCCATTAAATGTAATTGTTTTGATGTTCTGTATTTTGTATTTTATGGTCTTGGTTTTCCCTATGTATATGTTGAGGCCTACTGATATAAAAGCTTCTGATACACTGGTTATCTTGATCTCCATTTGTTGATGTGTATGATATAGGAAATCTAGGTCAACTACGATGTCCAACTTGTCGAATTACATCCAGTCTGTCTATTGTATTGTGTACAAAAGGAAACTAACATATATAAGCTATGAATATACATTTACAATAGTTGTTTCCTCATTACTACTATTATTATTATGCTTAACATGATTAATAAGGTCATTTTGAGTAGTATATATAGATTTATCTATCCTACCTTTCTATTTTCTATAAAACAGCATATAGTACATACTGCTGTTGTTGTTTGTTTTTCTTCCTCTGTATTATTATATAGTGACCAGTACAGTATCATTCTGATAGAATAAACGATCTTGTTAACTATATCACATAAACAAAACATGGTTATTGTTGATGTATTAAGATTGTCAATAGAATAAATAACAAACAATTAACTAATGAATTGATCAATGTTAAACAACCATTAAAATGCTAAAAGAATAGGACGGTTATTTCATTCTAGTATGGAACTTCTAAGCAGTGTGCACCCACGATTCTGCACTCGGGACTTGAATCGATGACCATTAGATTTGAGCGTGAATGCTGAACCTCTAAACTCATTGAGGTGGCATTCAACAGTGTTAATATTTAACTTTAATCGATCCATGATGTGTAATAGTCTGTTTATTAATGGCTTACTTCAGAATATTGCTAGAATTTTAATAAGCAGTCTTGGTTAATGGAGTTTAGGCATGTTGAGAGTGAAACAGTTATCAGCTGTAGCGTAAGTTGATTGCCACACTGTAAAGTGCATTGATTAAAGTATCCGCTTTATCGTTATAGGCTGAGTAAATAATTCTTGTAATCAATCATTCACCGTGAAGCCTCAGTCTACTGGATTCAATCTCTTCAAGGGATGAAAAAGCTATCGATTACTCTCTAATTTTCAGTTTAAATCATAATGAAATCCATCTATAATGAAAACGACCTACAAAAGAAGTGTGAATAATATAAGTTGAAGTCGATTTTATCGACATTGATTAACATGAATCTCAGGAATCGAACATAAGACTATACAGTTTACACAGAGACTCTATTACTTTTATCATTTTTTGATTAAAAACTATTTTAAAACTTTCATACAGAATCTAGTTAATAATCGCTTGTTGACAAATCTTCTATAGTCTCAATGTTGTATCTATTTAAGTCCTAATAAGTCGAACTGAATGGTCTTTAAGAAGGGGTGAATAGTGGCTAGCAGTAGAATTCAGGATGCGCATTTCGTCCTATTTTTTGGATTCGTCAGCTGGATGTACCTACATTTCAGTGTTAATATTCATCCTGGGACTCGAACCCAGTATCGTTTGCTTTAAATGCCATCCACTAAGCAACGAAGTCGAATGATCTTTAATTTCTAAGATATTTAAAATTTATAAATATGGTAAGATTTGTAATGACCTACTTTTATCAAGAGAACGCGATGGGTTTAATGGAAACAATCATTATTATAACCAATTGTACCAGTGGTTGTTTTACTGTGATCGTTTGTTTAACTGTGCTAAAGACAACCATATTACTACTCCATTACACTCCACTCCTTTTCCGTGAACTGTGACCTTATACGCTTGTACTCTCCCCCACTTGTTCCATCTGTATTCCTTTTGGCACGATCTCGGTATTCGTTCGATACCACGAGATCGCCAACGAAATAAATCTGGTTACGCTCCATCCTCGCCTTCTGGTTTCTCTGGTACGCGCTTTCTTGTAGTGGTGTTCATAGTAAATCGCGACTCGATACCACGCTACAACTGGTGAGCCCGACGTGACTTGAATGCGCAACCTTCTGATCTGGAGTCGATACCACGCTACAGATTAAAGAACATAGAAGAATTTGAATAACTCTCAAAATGACAATTAGAAATTGATTACTTTCCCAAGATCGAATCGATTTAAAATGTATGTGTCATATTGGTATGGTTTACTGGTACATGAGATTGCAAAACATTCAGTCATACTAAGTTAATATCTGACCCTTATCATAGAATCTAACCATATCCCACTCTGGTTTTAAATGACAAACCAATGGATGTGTAACGTTTGAAAATCTGATTTAACTTTTTGAGATTGATTGATGAGTCCACAAATTTGTACTTACATTCCTAATGTAAACGTGAATCAGTCTGATTCAGTAATATTTTATGTGATCATAATGAAAAAAAAAGAAGTAACTCACTAGATGATTAAAGGCCAAAGAACACATTACTTCGGTAAATAGAAACAGATATGAAAAGGATGAATAACAATTGGAAAGAGCTAGAAAGGATTGCCTAGGACAGGTTGGATGGAGAGTGCCGGTCGGCGGCCAATGCTCCACCACGAAGAGTAACAGGCCTATGTAAGTAAGTAAGTCACCAGATGATTAATACAAGAATGAAAATCAGAGATTGAAAAATCTGAGTTGACAATAAAAGTCAGATTATAGGATTAAATAAAGAATAAATACATTTAATCCATTATGATCAGAAAGGGTTTTTGTGGAGATTGTAGTAAGTTTAATAGTAGAGTTCATGAGTCGATTGAAGCCGAACCAGCATGGAAAACCTGGAAGCATTAGATGCTTGTTTCGTCCTACCATGGGACTTCTCAGCATTGCGTATTCACGATCCCACCCAGAGCGCTTAAAACCATTATGATTTATTTTAAGGCCTTTTCATTCCGTTTCTTCAGCCAGAAGTTTTTATCTGTCAGCAATAATCAGACTGACAGTCAATGACTTCATATGATAATGCCGAAATCTGCTTTGATTATCTATAATATATGCTTAGTTTAGTTACCCAGTGCATAATGAAAGGTGTTGCAAAACATATCTTTACGTAATACTCAATATTCAGTTGATGTATATAAAGTTAACATCAGCCCAAACGATTCAGTGTTAACTTCCTGAACTGTCTTATTAGGTAACGCTAGATAATTTCTTACAAAGTGTATCGATCCTCTCTAAAGATTGCATGTATCGTTTATCAATTAATGACGGTTAACATGAAGCTTGGATACAAACAAGGCATCTCAGTGATTGCTTGAAATAAAGTAGTTGCTGTTGTCTATAAATGTAAAAGTTCTTTCATATTATATAATGGATTGTATAATTATTGCATAATGTAACGATAACAATTTTAAACATCAGTATGAGGTTGTGAAGACTAAACTGAGATCACGAACCAATTGATGTTAGACCACCATTGAAAACTTGGAAGCACTGAACGGCCGTTTCGTTCTACTGTGGGACTTATCAGCGGCAGTGCGCATCAGGGCCTTCTATCCGCACGCGAACGCTTAACCTCTAGATGCCTGGGCCGGCACCCAACAGTGTTAATGTCTAACCTCAACCAATCCATGAAGTTGCGCAACGATCTTCCATTGTACTGGGGTGGATACCTGTCTCTATCCGACACAAATGTGCTCTACTGATCACGGCGATACCAAAGGCCCTGAGTTCGAATCTTGCGAGCAGGATCGTGGATACGCACTACCGAGGAGTCCCACAATAGGATGAAACGGCCGTACAGTGCTTCCAGGTTCTAAATGGTTGTGTCTAATATCAATTGGTTCATGATCCCAATCAAAAACAATTTTAATCTTGTGAACAATTAAAATGTGAGTAGTACTTTTAAGAACGATTCCCTTTTTTACATTTATTCCCCTAACTATGTTAGTCAACTATTGATATCCATCGACCCAATCTGATTTTTATCAAAGATCAAAACTTGGTTTGTTTATTATCGTATGTATATAAATGTAGTGTGACTTGCTTACAAACATACATACATATTACATACATACATACATATCACACGTATAATTGGGATAGAAACACCACATATAACAGGCAATTGAAACGTGTATTGTTCAGTAATGATCTGATCATGAAATGGATGGAATGTCGGTTTTCGATATGATAAATATACATTAGATTAGTCATATACTGTTATATGTACACACACATTCACACCTACACACACACACATAACATATTTACGTACATAGATATATGCATACACAAATAGACAGATCCTTTGAGAATCGTAGACTTAATGCCAATAGACTATATATACATATATGTACATTCATAGACTAACGTATACTTACCGAATTCATGGAAACTAAAAGTCATAGGAAGGACAATAACAACAACAACAACAACAACAACAACCATACCAACAACTAGAACAACAACAACTCGTTTACTGATTGGTCAATTTGAGAGTAAGAAACAAAAAGAAGAAGAAATTACAAAGAAGACTAAGAATAAGAATTGATTATAACCAATACCATTTGTGTATTTAACTCGTTTTATTCAATATAGTCAATATTGAATATATCAAATAAATAAACAATTATTTATTCATTTGACAAAATAAACTTACATATAGTAACAATCAAATCAAAGTAAACATTGTATACCATTGAACATTAGGAACATTGAGTGATCAGTTGTAAGTCAATAGTATAGTTTAAAGATTATTTTTTTTTCAACTTTTTTTTCTTCTTGTGAATATATATGTTTAATATAATTGAAAGTTTGAAGAGAGAGGATTGGGATTTGAATGCCAACGGATAAGATTGTAAATGTACATTATTGAAGAATCTTATTCTGGGACGAAACAACTAATTAATATTTTTAAATTTTCTATGGTGATGTAGTTTTTAATCGACTTATGAATTCAATTATTGAAATGATTACAATATCTATAAAATCTCTTTTCTGACTACTGTTAAAAACCTGGAAGTACTGGATGACCGTTTCATCCTAGTTAGGGATGACTCAACAGTGTGTATTCAAAATCGCACACATATGAGATTTGAATCAAGAACTTTCGGTCATGCACATGAAAGCTTAAATGACATTTAACAGTGTTACTATCTAACGTTTTTTGGTAAGAATTTTGTTTTAAAGGATACGTATTCATTGATTGTTATTAATAGCTTTAGTTTCCATTATTACGATATTATTAACTATAGATATAAGTTAATGGTTGATGTTCAGATTATATTTCCGTGACGAATGCTAAGACATGCTTTTTCCTATCTAGAATCCATAAACTGCTAATATCCTGGCTATATTCTAGTGTCCGCAGGTTGAGCTATATGACTTAATTAAGATCATATTTGAAGTAATAGGTACTGGATACGATTATAAGTATTTGACATGAACAGTAAGATTGAAGTACATCTAACCAAAAAATATCAAATAGGATGACAAATGTAACTAGAATTCCACTTGTAAATACCTACTACATTTATTGTAGGTCTATGTAAAAACCTAAAACACGGGTGTTGTTTACAAAATTCAGTCCGGCGCTTTAACCGGGTTGGTGGACATGTAAAATACACCTAGAGGAGTCGGAAAACCATGCTTCCAAACCAATAGTGCACATCATCCTGGGGGAACAAATGGCGTATGAACCCGTCGTTGGTCACTGGTTACCGTGGGACTGCATCTCCTTACGTTGCTTCACTGCTTTGTGGATCAGACCTTTAAATTGAATGCTTTGAGTGTGGCCCCTAAGAAAGCCACGTGCTTTGATTTGATCACCTGAGCAGTGTTCCAGCGCTCATACAAATCGAATAATTTGTGTGGTGCCTATATATTTGGTGCCTTCTTGTATTTATGTTCATGTGTATATATAAAATAGTAAAATAATAAATTGAACAAGAAGTATTTTAGACAGTGTTTATTTCAACGTTAGCTATATGTAAAATATGAAGACAATGGTGTGGCGCAACTTCGTGCAGTGGTTAAAGTCAGACATTGACACCGTTGGATGCCGGCTCAGTGGTCTAATGGTTAAGCGCTCGCGTGCAAGACTGACAGGTCCCGGGTTCGAGTCTTGCGCGGGCGGGATCGTGATTGCACAATGCTGAAGAGTCCTATACTGAGACGAACGGCCGTCCAGTGCTTCCAGGTTTCCCACGATGGTCTTGCTTCAACAACTGAAATTTCTGAAAATCACCACAAAACCCCTTCTCATATGCAATCAATTAATTTAAGAGATTGAATATAGTTTTCTTATGTTTTAAACAATTTTTCATTTAATCTTAAGAGATAATTGAATAATTCTGTACAGTGATCTTAACTATTAGTATCTAAGTACATAATATTGATCGGTAAGTTCACTCGAACTTAGTTACTGAGTAGTGATCGATGTAAAGTGCATTTAATCCTCTCATCCTCAATCTTAATCTGCCCATTCATTACATCATGAATATAATCAGCTTATAATAGGATAATATAAAGTACCTGACCTTGTGATCAGTCAAAGATGATCAAATTCACCTTTGATATCCATACATAATTTATGTTAGGTGTATTAATTCCAGAGCTAGAATCCAGTGAAGTACCTGTTTAACGTCAATTAATTCTATACTGTAGGAAATGGAAAATAGTCATACAATATAGTGAATTGATTAAAATTCTATATGAACACTACTGAGTTGTTAATTAGTGGCTAAAAGTTCAAGCTCTTACATCTGTGTAGAAGATGCTGAGTTCAGTTCCTGATGGACTTGTGAGTGTTTACAGCTACAAAGTCTTATACTAAGACGAAACCAAATTCAATGGTTCTTGGTTTTCAGTTACATCCCATATATAGAATGAAGAAAGACTTTGAAGGATTCTAACGATCTTAAAAAGCTAAAACTTTGAAAAATACCAAGGGATCTACAAGAATCAATTTGTTTTTCCTCCTTTTTACAGAATCAAGATAACAAATTTTTGAGTAAAAGACTTTAGGTAACAAATCTTTGATAATATTTGCTAAGAGTGAAACCAAGAAAGTTCCCTTTTCTTTCCATAAAATATGAAATCTGTTTTCTCTTTATTACAATTCAACACTTTGCAACTGATCTACTCCCGATATGATTTGCATAAACCAATAAGAATGATAGGCTGAATAAAAATTACTCTGTGGTAACATCTCATACTAACATTTCAAATCTCTTGGAAGGTACCAGTTCTCCTAACCTTCTTATTCGTCTAATTCAAATATATTTTATTAATAATTGTTAACTATCTAGTGAATACGTTTTAGGATTATACAGCCTTATCAGAAAATAAGACCAATCATTTTTTCTTTTATTTATTTATTTGAACACATAAATATCTGTACAAAGAGACTTTAAATAGATGTACGCCACACTAGTCACTTGATTTGTATGTGCGCTGTGATACTGACCCGGTGCCATACCTGGAGCCTTCGACCTGAAGGTCTGATCCACAAGGCAGTGGAGCGACATAGAGAGATGCAGTTTCGTGGTATCCAGTAACCAACAATTTTGTTCCTTTTAAATCCTGGAGCCCATGTACATCATTGGTTTGGAATCATGGTTTCCCAACTCCCCTAGTTGGACCTTCCGTATCCACCAACCCGGTTAAAGCGCCGGACATTCACATGTCGTTTTCTCAATTTCCTAAACAACAACCCCTCTACCGTGAGAAGGCATTGATGATTAGGACTTCCCTGACAGAGTGGCTGTATACTTGTAATCATATGAGAGCATTTCAAGAGGAAAATAGAACTCTTCCTACCTTATCCGTACCAGGGTATTTTGGAGACATATCATATTATGCTTTAACTGAACTCTTTTCTATTTTAACAATCATATTGTGTAACACTAATTAAGGTTAACTTTAATTTGTCTCATTCAATTTCATATTTCTATTCATCAAGGTATATTGAACAATGAACACTGGCTTCTTCTTGTTCTTTTTTTCTTTTCTCTAATAACCATAGAAAAGAAAAAAAGGAAAAAAATAAATAAAAGAACATCAAGTTTTTTCTTTTGAAAAAAGAAAAAGGTTCCTCTTTTTTAAAAATTTTTTTTCTTTATTTTTATACAAAGGGGTGTGATTTCTATTTTTTCATTGTGAGTATATGATTCACCATTTACATTATTGTCAATGTAAATTACACCCAAAAACAAAATGGTTTTTTTTTGTAACTGAGAAAGATTGAGTTCATTTCAAATGATGAACATGAATAACTTATGTTTACCTAGTTTTATGACTCATTTTCTTTTTAGTCTTCATTAGATATAGTTATCGAGACTTAGTAGTTAAGTAGATAATATGATCAAGTTTAAAGTGAACGGTATTAGGTTTGAGTCCAACTTTGAGATGTAGATACATTCAGTTGACGAGTTCAGAAAGATGGACGAAACGCGTATCCTAGATTCTACTGCTAGCCATTATTTATCTTTGTTTATAATGCTTATGACTAAATGCAATATCGAGGCAACCCATACAATATGGACAAATGTCAATAACAGACTGATGAAATGCAGTTATAAACATCAATGGGAAGATTCAAGTAAACAATATGGTGTGAATTTAAACTTCACCTCATTGTACAAGCAAGTGGTTATCATGACTCAGTAATTAAGTAGATAATGCGATGGTATTTAAAGCGAACGATGCCAGGTTCGAGTCCCGGATTGAATATCAACTGTGATTTAGGTACATCCAATTGACGAGCTCTAAACTAGGACGAAACGCGTTACCTGGATTATACTGTTAGCAACTATTCATTTTTGCTTATCACGATTTTAAGAATTAAGGCATTATCAAGGCAATACATATAGCTAATTACAGTCCTAAACATCAATGGATAGTTTCAAATAAACAATACCAAATGAATTTAGATATATATTATAGTTATAGTTAATCTACATAATCATATAATAAAATAAGGTTAACAATCTAATTGAAGTGTTTACAATCATCTCTTATCCATTCTACTTAATTTCCTGTATATATATTTCTATGTACATATACATATACATTTCTCATTATTCTCATATGAATTGTTCACTATTAAGCCCTTGATTTGACATAATATTCACTTTAAATATTAATAAGTAGTATACCAAGTTAATAAGAATAATAATTTAGTATTTTAGTCAATAAATGAGTGTACATGATTATAATGATTATGACTAGGGTTCAAGTATACTTATAGATGAAAACACTTGAAATTATATCCATCTGTTTAATGGTTAAAAGTTAGATATAAATGTATATTCAAATGTTCATTATAAGCTAAAATTCTAAAATATAACTAAGATGTAAATATAGATCTTTTCAATAGTTGTCTAAAACAGAATGCCGGATACAGGATGCCGGCTCAGTGGTCTAGTGATTAAGTGTTCGCGCGTGAAACCAGTAGATCCTGGGTTCGAATCTCGAAGGGGTGAGGTTGTCGAGGCGCATTGCTGAGGAGTCCCATAATAGGACGAAACGGCCGTCCAGTGCTTCCAGGTTTTTCGTGGTGGTCTAGCTTCAATTGACTCATGATCTTAACCGTTGAAATTACTATAATATTCACAAAACTCATTTGATATTAAGACAGAATAGTAAAATTATAATTTATGGATGAACTTTGAATGGTTCCAGATTGACTTTAACATTGTCTACTTACATACTGGGGTTAAATGAAGTTCATAAAGTTATATGAAGAGTAAGAATTATGATTTATAGTTGACATCATTTGTAATACCAAAATGGTATTGTGTCACATGGATAAGTGAACTGAATCCGAGATCTGTTATGTTTTACCTGATTGGTTTGTTATTAAATGATACTCTAGCCAACGGAACTTATTCAGTTTTGATTATTATTAAACACCTTAAAGAATATGAACCTATTAACTGTAGAAATATTTCATTTAAATTACTGTATAATGTTAGTTAGGATTATACAACTGAAAAATACTCTATTGTGAAATATCTCAAAGCTCAAATAAAAAATAGATCCAGTCATATAATGTGTATTATGATGTTGTTAATACAAATCATTAAAAGTTGAAATCATGAGTCAATTAAATCTAGACAACCATGGAAGATCTAGAAGCACAGAACGACCGTTTCGTCCTATTGTGGGACTCCTCAGCATTGCGTATCCACGATCCCACAACACTAGATTGGAACCCAGGATATATCAGTGTCGCGCGCGAACGCTTAACCACTAGATCAATGAGCCGACATCCAATGGTGTTCATATCTAACTTCAACTAATCCATGATATTGAGCGACACATCCGCCATTGTCACCAGTGACTTACAATCTCACAAAAGACCCAGTTGAACTCCACTGGTCACTGCTTCTCACTAGAACTCTAGGAAATATTATCATAATATCCACAAAACCCTTTCTGATACAAAACATTGAGTTGAAATATTTCTGTGAAAGTTGTTTTTTATTAAATAGAAATGCGTTGGCAATAACAAAAGATTTGATTTGAACAACTTGTTCAACTATGATAATTTACTAATGGAGTTTAACCTGGTCTGTTATGAGATAGTAACTCACTGAAGACAATGGTGGATGTGTAACTAAATTTCGTGGATTATTTGAAGTTAGACATTAACACCATTGAATATCAGCTCAGTGGTTCAATAGTTAAGCGCTTGCGCGCCAGATTGACAGGTCCTGGGTTCGAATCTTGCGAGTGAGATCGTGAATACGCACTGCTGAGAAGTCCCATACTAGGACGATACTGCCATCCAGTGCTTCCAGATTTTCCATCATGGTCTAACCTTAATCGACTAGTGAAACCACTACAATGTCCATGAAAATACCCATTTCAGATAATAATTACTTCTTAATTACATCAACTTAATTAATTTATCAAATGATCACATGGTTAATTTTAATTATAACTTGATAATACTTAAGTCATATGACTATGTTCAATCCATTGTTATTATGGATACCAAGTATGTTAAATGTGAGATAGTGATCATTGATCATGTTGATTGGTGGATTACATTTTATTGTACATTTACTGATATCCGCCTATCAATTAAGGGACGAGTATACTGCATGGCAGTTCGTTCTCTTTTATTTTACGGTGACGAAACGTGGTCATTAAGAATAAAGGATAGTCGGAAGTTGCTAGTATTTGATCACAGATGTCTTAGAAATGCTGTTCTCATCTGCTGGGATCACCGGGTAAGTAATAGTGAATTAAGACGCAGGTATTAGGTGATGATGATAAATCAGTCGATGAGGTTGTAAATCTTCATCGACTGAGATGGTTGGGTCACGTGTTACGTATATCTGAACACCGACTACCTCATGTGCAATGCTGACTAATGTTGGAGATGGTTGGAAGAAAGTTAGGGGCGGCCAAACCAGAACATGGCATCAGTGCTTGAAGTCTGAGCCATGTTAGTAGATGCAGACTACGTGGTTGGGGTCCCCGTGACAATTGTAGCTAATTGTTGGAGACTCTGTGTGACATGGATTACAACCAGTCACAATGGAGTTGGTGTATACACTCTCCGTCTTCCTTTAAACTATGAGATCAAAATTGCTTCATATCTTTCTTTCTACGATCTAATTCTTTCTTCCTGTACTATGTTCTTATACACAATCTTTCTTTTATATATTACTACCATTGAATTAATTACTTCTATGAATTTGTTGTTCATCCTGTTGTGTTAATGAGGTATGGCAACTTGAACCGATGTAAATATGTGCCTGGTCCAACGTTGTAGCTGACCTACTGACTGACTGATATTGACTGATATTGGTCATATGAATCAGTGTATTACAGTTTTGTTGAGTAGATCATACATTGGTCTCTCATTAGATCTGTGGTTAGTAGATTTAAGATAATGTAATAAGTTAATTTCATAGAAATTAGAGTAATTCACTTATGTACGGTGAAAACTATGGTATCAAAGGTTGAGAAAGTTTCAAACGACTGTAATTTAATAATTATAATTGAAATGTTTCAAAGTATCATCATGAAGGACTATTTCAATTGAAGATTTCTTGAATTAATATAATGGAAAGTCTTTAATGTGTTTGACCAAAGACAGTCAATTAGAAAAGGCGTAAATAAGATGAATTAACTTTTAATTGCTTGGATCATTCCATTGTTGGTACATTTGATTAATTAGCATATCTGCATCTTGTTAGAATACAAGTTTAAAAAGAATAGGAAGAATGCTGTTAGCAGTAGACCAATCGATAAGCATTACTCTCTGTTTACAGCTCTCTGGTTGGATGAACAGACATCTGTGTTGATAGTTACTCTGGGACTCGAACGCAACACTTATAACTTCAGATACTCAATGTATCATTCAATGAACTATTGAGCTCTGCTTAAACTTCGGACCCATAATTTCTCCAAACACCCATCTATTGCCATAAATTACTCCGTTTTAGATTTCGTCAATTTACTAGTTATCTCTATCAACTTAATGTACTTATACACTTGGAAAACATAATCTACAGAATATCTAATTACTGAGAAATTGAAGACGTACCAAAACGGTAGTTCTTTGGAGAAATATAAGACAGTTGTATTAGGATTTATACATTAGATATATACATCGATAGAAATAGAAATCTTATTGAACCAAAGCTGACAATTAACATTTAAAGAACATTGATAATGATCGCTTTGTCATTGTCTATAAACTTTTTCTGATAAGTCTTCTAATTGAACGCTAGATTCTATTCCTAAGCTCTTCTATTAACGACCAGGCTAAATCTACACAACAACTTGAACACGAGAGAAAAGATGAGAAATATAAAAGAAACTCTTTATTCCAAGGTTCGTTTATGTACAGAAAATCTAGGGTATGTATTATCATTTTAGATGGTTATGGACCTCTATAGAATTCTGAAACGCTACTAAACATAGTAGCAGTATAGGTAATCATCCAATCAGAAACTCGATGTGTGACCTTTGACTCTCTAGATATTTCTGGCAAAACTTCTATTGAATGCTGATTGGATAAGATGTTTCTCAGAATTTTCAGATCCTTTTTTGGTGTTTTTCGAGGAATTTCCTGGATCTCCCCAACATTTTCTCTACGTGTTTCTTGAATATTTACAAGTTTATTGCATAAAAAAATTGAATTTCGTTTCAATACTGCATAATTTATGCTAAGCATTGATTACTGAAATCAAACATTTCAGTCCTGAATAAATCGAACATAATTATTATGTTTATTAGAAGCACTGATGAGACCTCTGAGGGACACTAAAGTGACCTTGTGAGTGCCCACCTAATTACTAGTGTGGTGTGTGCTACTTATGTCGACATAAGTAGTATATGACGTTAGTCAGCAACAGAATGTCTGACAGCAGAGAGGCAAGAGAATCGAACAATAAAGAATGGAAACAGAATTCAGTTTGTATGAAGATTCAAGAACAATGAAGTCTGAGACATTTTGAGACGATTGATGGTCATTTTGAAAATTGAGTATTTACTATACGGTTGTTAGATTTTATTAACACGTTCTGTAATTTCCTATTCATTGCATTCAATTATCCTCACTGGTGTACTGTTCACTACACTAGAACTAAATGAGGGTTATTAACCAGTGTGAAGGATTATAATTATGATTTATAGTTAATGGTTTAGGTTAGGAATTAGGTTTTAGGTATTCATCCCAAACTGACATCAGCTATAATGCCGAGACGCAGTTTAGCCGAATGGATGAGTGAATTTCGTGCCGAAATCCAAGACCTCTTATTCTAATTTTTATTTGTTTTGTCTATAAATTATATTCTCACGGTTTTCTCTCTAGTTGAATCACGTGAAATTTATTGTGATTACGTAACGGTTATGAGGGCTTTTCCATTAGGAATACATTCTAGTCAAGTTAATCACGTATTCATGACCTGAGTTGTGTTGAATTCCTGTAGAATAATAGACATTTAGTTATTTATTTATTTTATTTATTTTAATACATAGATATTGGTACAAGAAGGCACCAAATACATATGCGCCACACAAATCTCATTTGATATGTGTGAGGGTTGTGATACTGCCCGGGTGCCCAAACTGAAGTAGGTGGTTTTCTTGGGGGCTACACCCGGAGCCTTTGATATGAAGGTTTGATCCACAAGGCAGTGGAACAACGTAAGGAGATGCAGTCCCATGGTAGCCGGTGACCGATAATTGGTTCATACGCCATTTGTTCCTTTAAAATCTTGGAGCACATGTACATCATTGGTTTGAAATCGTGGTTTCCCAACTCCTCTAGTTGGAACCTCCGTATCCATTAACCCGGTTAAAGCTGCGGACATTCGCTTTTCGCCCACTCATTTTCGTAAACAACACCTCCGTCACGAGAAGGCAGTGAGTAGGACTTCCCTGGCAGAGGCTATATACGCGTAGCCATGTGAGAGCATTTCGTGAAGGAGAGCGGACTCTCCCTACTCTCGGCCATACCAGGGCATTGGGGAGCAAACACTAAGAGGGAGTTTAGTGAAGATATTTGTCTCATTTGTGTAGAGATGAAGGAAACTCCGACTGTTATAACAAATTTATAGAGTGATTCTTTTTTTTCTTTTTTGTAAATTAGACTATTGCATTTTCAAGTGTACTCAGGTCACATCTCTTCATTCAACTAAACTAGTAGAAAAAGTTAAAATAATTAGAGCATAATAAACGTTTAGAGATAATTCATTATTCTATAGATAAGTAATGATATGTATGAACTTCAATTTTTATGTTTGTTTATGTGGAATTTACTATTGATAATAAGTCAAGTTGTCTGTTTCCTCATTAGAATCACCTTTTCAGGGTTTGTGTTTGTATTTCAATAAGTTGGTAAAGGTTTGAAATGAGAATAATTTATATTCATTTGGTGTTGTTTACTTGTATCTTCTGTATTGTTATTGGTTTAGGACTGCAACTGATCAGTCTGTTGTCGGTATTTTGAAGCGAGTAGTACTGGGTTCGACTCCTACGGTGAATATCAACTCTGATATACCTAGCCAACAAGTCTGAAATTGGACGAAACGCTTATCCTAGATTCCATTGCTAGTCACTATCCATCTTTGCTTAAAGAGGATGAATCACGTTCACTCTTTAATTGTTATCATAAATGTATATCATTGGAGTTCCGTAACTGGAGTAAATAGCTGTCCAGTAGTCAGTATTGTTCAGTGGTTGTCTAACTGGAAGTCTAATAATGATCAATTTTCATAGATCCATAATTTTCAATAAATTAGTGTAATCAGTATAATGATGCAGATAGGGGTTTAGTTGTCGCTCTAATGGTAACATCTCAGGTGAAAAACTGGGTGATACGGCAATGACAGTCAGTCAGTCAGTCAGTCAGTAACAACGTAGAACTTCGTACGTATGTACATCAGTTTGAGTTGCCATACCACATTAGCACAGAGATGCAGTTGTCGATTCAAATCCCGTAGTGGTAGAAGTAGTAAGAGTATAAGCAGTAATCAGGAAAATCAGTGTTTGGAGATGTTATTTAAAGAGTATAATCCTGTGAAATAAATTTGGGAAGAGAAAAAAAAAGAGACAAGGAGGAATAAGGAGATCAAAATTTGGGAGAACACAAAGAGTGGATGCACCTGCGCCATTGCAAACGATTTTGAGCCATTTCATTCAAGGTCTCTAACCATCGGTTGCTATCATCTCGCGGTCCCCAACCAGGTAGTCTACACCTACAACATGACTCAGACCACTTGTCAGTGACTTCATGGACTTGTGCCATGTTTTGGTCTGGCCGCCCCTAGCTTTCTTCCAACCTACTCCTATACCACTGAACATCGCAAGTCGAAGCAGTCGGTCGTTGGGCATACGTAACACGTGTCTCAGCCATATCAACTTATGAAACTATGGGCTGAATTGGTGGCCTGTGGTTTACCTTCTTTCTGTTGACAGATATAAGTGGTATGTAACACCAATCGAAAGTGGAATGAATGTCAGTAGAAGATTAAGAAGATTCAATCAAAAAGAACAGAAAGGGAAGCAGAGAGAAATTATAATAACAGTAGAATTGTATAAGTCCTGATGCATGTAAAGGACAATCGAAAGAATATATGCAAATAATGTATTTAATGTAGGGTTTTCATATTTTATGAAAGTGCTTTGAGTCTTCTTATCTGAGTGTTCGTTCACTACAGGACAGCTAAGTTTCATTGATTGTATGAATATCTTATAAACGTAATTATTCAATGTGATATGAAACATGTCAGCGACTTCAGTAGTATGTATTAAACGTATACTTGTATTATGCAACCAACTGGATGATGATTTATGATAAACTGTTCAAAAATCTTGATTTCATTCAGCTTGATTAAGCTATTGTGATAGTATTGAGAGATCCAATTTTAATCAAAAAATTGTTTTGTTCTAATATAAGACTCATTAATAAGTTGAGCATTAGCTAATCTTCTTAAGGCTAAAATTAATCTTTTATAATCAAATGCTTAGCGAACTAACGACATAATCATGGAATGTCATCATATGTTCACTGGTGACTGATTACTGGAGGTAATTGCAAGAGTTCTAGTAAGAAGCGGTAACCAGAGGGAGATAGTTACTCAATATAGCAAGTTAACTAAAGGTAAGAATATAAACTATTGTACACCTATTTATTGATCAAAAGCTTAAGCACTCTCAACAAGACGTGAAAATACTGAATTCGTTCGTCGGTGAGGTTATGGCAGATCACTTATAAACAGTCCCATAATTTGACGATATAGATGTTCAATGCTTTATGTTTTTTTACACTCTCATTTTGAACTTTAGTTAGAAATTAAATTTAAGTAAACAGACTATTTTATTCGTTCTCAATAGCAGAACTATTGAAGTATATTGATTTTATTCTTATGTTTAGTCTTTGATGACAAACTTCTTTGATATTAAGTAAATATCTTCATATATACTTAAACAAATCGATTCTCTCAGTTTATTTGGAAATTAATCAATAAATATTGATTATTTAGTAGTTGAATTCATGAGTTGATTCAAACTAGACCATTATTGAAGACCTTGAAGCACTAGACGTCCGTTTCGTCTTAATACAGTACTTCTCGACAGTACATAGCCACCATCCTGCACGTGGGATTACTCGTACCCAGGGCCTTTGATCTTACGCGCGAATGCTTAACATCGTAGACCACTGAGCCGGTATTTAACGGTGTTCATATCTAACTTCAGTCGATACATTATCTTGTGAAACGGTTCATTCAATATCTGAGGTAGATATCTGTCTCTGCTTGACATGGATTGGACTCTATTGATCAAGACTTTTCATTAGAACTTCAGGAAATTCATCTTGAAGCTAGTTACTAGTAAGTACATAGGGATTGAAACGATTTATGAACGATCTAGAAGGTATTATTATATCGTTTATTATGGTAATAAAGAACTAACTGGTTAAAGGTTTTATTGAATTAATTGTACAGTATTTTGTTTGTTTCTTTTTTGGTATATTTTAGTTATATCGTCTCTATAAATATACATTTTGAAGTAATTCATTTGTAAATTGGCTGATAAAATATGCCTTCACCTACAACACAATCAGGTAAGTCTTACTTACTTGTTGGATAGTAACAGATCGACGTGTTATATGTTTATGCAGTTTGATATATATGTATTATAGACAATTTCATATGTAGCATACATGTTTATCAGTTTTCATTGCCATATTAGATATCAATAGAGTGATAATGAACGAAAGTTAGATGACTCGAAGTAATCATAGTATCGAATGTAACGAATGAGGACTAAAATGGGAAATAATACATTGAATACACCATATGTACATCTTTCTTAAATTATCACTTACAAACCCTATTGTTCTTTCATTACTGTTGCTTTTTCGAATACCTTCGTTTTTCTCCTTCTCTTCTCTTCTCTTCATTCTCTTCTACTGACGGTAAGAATCGTGTTTCTTCAAGTATACTACTTATATATATTCGTATATGTAGCACAAACACAACTATTTATTCAAGTAAACGCTTCTGCGTTACAATCATCAATCTTCAGACTACACTTCATGACTAATGTATAACAGACCTTACATATATCATCAGTGTTATTCATTCATTAGTTATTGACTTCACGAAATACTTCAATGTAAGTGATGGTTGAGCATACTTTCCAACCATTTCATTGAACGAATATCCACTACATCAACTGACTGACAATTTTTACCTAATCTTGTGTGAATTTATGTGATATATGTATACATATGACTGAAGGCAGTCATTCAAAAGTTTTTTGCTAATTAATACACTGTACCAGTTTTATAGCAAACGAATTCTATCTTCACACAACAGAAATAAAATGGTTACAGTCAGTATAAGTGACACATTGCTATTCAAATTACAATCATTTAATCCTAAAATGAATATCTTTCTTTAAAATGAATAGTGAATATTCAAATATCTTTGAGTCGTGATTATGTTATATTTGGTCGTCGCTGATTGCTGTGCCGGAAAAACGCTGATCACTTATACTCGGAGCGAGGGACCTCTGCAATTCCCACGATGCGAAAGTAAGAACACAAAGATTGGTATAAGTGAAGATTTATTAACCCCAAAACATTATAAAGACGACGAATCCTAATAGTCTAAAATACATTGGTTTATATATTGATTGTACACCCATTTTGATTAATAATGAGGACTAAATCGCATACTCAGTTATAACAAATCACTTACCGACCATAGTTCATGTCAACTGAATACAAGAATATCGTATATTATACAGAAGAAAATATCATACTGGGAAAACAAATCAAATACTACACTGAATGATCCTCACGTTGAATCAAAACGGATGTAATGTTGAATATAACTCATAATTTAATCGAAAATCGACTTTCCCTTCCATCACATCAGACTATTGTAGACCGAATGTCCTGGGTTCAAGTCCACATGTAGGATTGTTGATGAGTTCTATTCACGAGTTCCATACTAGGACGAAACGACCATTGAGCACTTCTAGGTTTTCAATCGTAGTCTAACATTGATCGCTTCATCATATCAATCTATATATTTACTAATCATAAAGGTATTTTAGAGTCAGTTTCTTTCAGAATTAATTCATTTTACTAACTATATAAGAAACTGATCATTTATTCTTTTAAAAAAACAATCTTTCTTTTATACAATAAACAAAACAAATCATAAAGTCAATGTCGATAATGGTTCGAAATGTGATGATGTCTTGAATAATGGCAATGATATTGAATTCTTGAAAAAACATTTACCACATGTGGATATCGAAACTGGTTTAAAACATCGCAGTGAGTAATTCATACTACTATTACTACTACTACTACTACTACTACTACTACTACTACTACACTACTACTACTACTACTACTACTACTGCTACTACTACTGCTACTACTACTACTACTACTACTACTACTACTACTACTACTACTACTACTACTACTACTACTACTACTACTACTACTACTACTACTACTACTACTACTACTACTAATATTCAGAAATAATGCTTACGAATCCTATTTAATCCTCAATCTGCGTGTATGCATGCATTCATATGTAAATTATTGCATGTAGATGTATATATTGATTATGTAATAATGCATACGCTTTTCCTCTGAATTTGATTCATTATAATTCTAGATCGATAGACCAAAAATGTGGTTTATTTTTCCTTAAATTATTGACTAATTGAATTCGATAATCAATAAATTAGACAATTAATTAATTTGTATTATATATTGATTTTAATAATTGATTGGCTACTGAATAATGATCAGTGATATGTTTGTTTAGGTTTTGTTTTAAGTGTTAATCAGATCTTATTGATTAAATTTAAATGTAATTTTATTGGTTGAGATCATGAGTCAAATGAAGCTAGACTATCATGGAAAACATGGAATCACTATACGGCCATTTCGTCTTATTGTGGAACTCCTCAACAGTGCGTATCCATGATCCTGCCTCGCGAGATTCAAACCCAGGACCTATCATTCTCGCGACGACTGAGTCGATATTCAGTGGTGTTAATATCTAAGTCCAAGCAATCCACAAAATTGCGCCACCATTCATCATTGTCTTCCGTGAGTTACTATCTCACAACAAACGTGGTTGAACTCCACTGATCACTGCTTCCCACTAGAACTTCAGGATATACCTCTTGATGGTCTAGCTTCAATTGACTCATGATGTCAACCATTAAAATTACTATAATATCCACAATCCTCTTCTAATAACAAATTTAAATGTGACGACGTAATCCGATATTCCGTGGTCAGTGATGGTCAACAAGGAATTTGGTACCTATTATTCGACATTCGTCAGCAAGGTGTACTTTTAATCTTGAGGAATTGGTTTTCCTTGGTCACAGCTTGCTGAAGAATGTCAAATAGCATCAAACTTAGGTTCAGAGTTTCATCTTTAATGATACGAGCATACTAACTTATAGTGACTTTGTTTAGGTAATCGCTGAAATCTAGGAACCTGTAAACAGTGTAGAACTTTTCAACAATGTTCATTCTTGATGGATAAAGTGAGATATTAACTATTACACAAATGAACTGGAATAATACGATTCACATTTCTTATTTTAATCAATTCATGATAATAACTGAGTATCATTCATTAACTTTTATCGTATTTTTCTGAATTTCGATATGAGTTGAGCTCCACTAGTCATGACTTCTACTTAAACTCTAGATCCATTCTGAAAGGAAAATTACTTATATATATTCACAATATTCACAATTGATTGATCACTAGGTGGTGATCTGTGTCATGTGTGTCAAGTCCTTCTTAGTGCAAGTCGAATCCTATCGACCAATTTACAATGTGACCACTAGTCTAGGTGACTCGACATTGCGTGTACTATGATGAAATAAGATGGTGCGTGATAGATAGCTCAGTGGTAACGTCTCTATCTTTCAAGCTGGGTGACACGGGATTGAATCCATCACAGAGCATCAGTTTCTCAAGAATAATACAGGTACGCCTTGCTGACGAGTGCCAAGTAGCACAAAAACCTGAGTCCAGGGTTTCCTACTGACTAACTCCAACCACCATCTTGAGTAAATATTAGACATCAAATATGATAGTGATTAATAATAGTGGAATATCACAAACTGGATCTCAAATCATTGAACTAAAAGTAATTTGCCCATTATAAAATCTAAGTCTTAGGTAACTGATAAATTAACCTTGATCAATTCACTTATCATTTAAAAAAAGATTTTAATAGTTCATTCTGTCAAATTGTTTTATATACAGATCTTATTTGACTGATCATCATGATGATCAGGATTATGATCATTACCATCTATTTAACTTACCCCCGTTCCTCCCTTTTTGAAAATATTTAATCCATAGAAACTGATTTATTACAAATACAAAGCAATGAAACTGTTTGTAATGAAGTGATTTATCTTTTTTTGATTTAACTGTGAGCTCTTCATTAATACTTCTGTTTTATGACCGAATTTATGTAGTTTACGTGAGGTTGATTAAAGGAAAAGAAATAGGTGTTCTATTTAAGATTAAAGATGAAGTTTCAATGTTCATATTTTATGTGCAAACTTTGTTTTATTCAAGATCTTAAATTATCAATAAAATGTAAGTTATTTTGCATAAACCCCCAAATGTCATGGTACAGGAGAGATTTGTGAAAGTTAGCTCTCCCCCTCCAAATGCTCTCACATGGCCACGCGTATACAACCACCACCAGGAAAGTCTTACTCACTGTCTTTTCTCTATGGGGGTATTGTTTACAAAGTTGAGAGGACGAAAAGCGAATGTCTGGAGCTTTAACCGGGTTGACGGATATTGAGGATCCACCTATGGGAGTTGGAAAACTTCGATTCTGAAGCAATGGTACACATGGGCTCCAGGATCCTATGGGAACAAATGGCGTATGAACCAATCGATGGTCACTGGCTAACATGAGGCTGAATTTTCTGACGTTACTCCACCGCCTTGTGGATCAGACCTTTAGGTTGAAGGCTACGGGTGTGGTTACCTAAGAAAACCGTCTATTTCTGTCTGAGCACCCGAGCGATATCCTAGCCATCACACAAATAAATGAAATTCGTGTGGTGCATATGTATGTAGTGCCTCTTTTTACCAATATTTGTGTTTTCAGATAAATAAATATGCCCCAAACTTTCTGGTATTGATTCCGAGACGAATTATAGTAGCACATTATGGATTTTCATGATAGACTTAAAGAATTCTTTAATACTCTATGGCTTCTTAACTGTTTTCTAATCAGATTCACTCAATGTCTGATGCCTAAAGATAGGCTGCGGAAGTCCTGAATTTTTGTTTTTGTGGTAGCTGGCCTTCGTCAGTATAACGTATGCGATTTGGAGTCATTTAAATAAGTCGTCACATTGAAACTTGATAGATAGGATGCAAAACAGTACTAAAAGACTATATGAACGTCACATTGGTCATTAGTGAGTGATAAGTCAATTGTTAACGTTTCATCTATACATGAGGCCGATCGAGACTAAAGAATTTCAGCGATAATGTCTCAGATTATGAAGCTGGGTGATTAAGGCTTAGATCCCATGACAAGATTCTTTGAATTATTGAAATATCAGTTACAGAGCCTAATCACCTGTTTACATTTAACCACCTAGTCCTGGTGTGCACTAATATATCCTAGTATTATTCTCTGGAGAATTTCATATTGAAACAAAGCATCTTTGATGGAGTTTTGTTCTCTGAGCTGGATGGTTTGGTCGTGGAGCCTTCATCGTCATTCTGAACGATATCATCAGCACAAACTTTAAACTACCTGAAGTTTGTGCTGATGATGTTTAGCTCAGAGAACAAAAGCTCCAACAAAATCATTCACGTAAGGTCCAAATTTTCACCACCATCATAAAGCATCTCTATATAAATGTTAGACAGGATATATACATGATTAATTGTGTCAATTATTAATGTATTGTCTATAAACATTCTTTACTAATGGGGTATTAACGTGAATGATCCAAAAAACAACAAATAACTCAGTAACAAAATTTGTGAAAATTTTTTTATCAGTTAACATGTTAATTATAGAAATTAGTTTAGTAAAGGAAATGAACTTTCTGCCTGTTTTACTTGATCTCTACTCATGTATAACTATGGTTAAATGACCTGAATGAAATAACACTTAGTTGTATATGTATATAGTGATAAGAATGGGTATGAATTTATGCAAGTGTAAATTCACCGAATTGACATAAATATTCTAAATGACTTACTTCCTTATTTACTTACCTACGCCTGTTACCCCCTATCGAGGAACATAAGCCACCCATCAACATTCATTATTCAACTCTGTCGTCGATGATTCTTTCCAGTTGCTATTCAACCTTTCAATGTCTGCTTTCAATTCCTGATGCACTGTATCATTTGTTATTCCTCTTTCCCGTTTTCCTTCAGGATTCCAACCTAGAGCTTGTCTCGTGATGCAGTTTGATGCTTTCTCCAACGTATGTCCTAATCACTTTCATTGTCTTATCATAAATTCCTCCTTAGCAGGAAGCTGGTTTTTTCTCTTCTAAAGTAGGTTGTTGGTGACGTTTTCCGACCAACTGACGTTGAGTATCTTGTGTAGACAATTGTTTACAAATACTTGTGCATATTTTTTTGATGATGATTGTAGTAGTTCTCCACCTTTCAGTTCCATACAGTAGGACTGTTTCACATAATTTAGAGATCTTGAAACTGAATTTCAACTTTGTTTACTGTTCTTTTCAAACTTTTAATCTGATAGTGTAATGAACGAACACTTAGATGGGGACGATCAATTTATTATTACAGAATATCTTCGTAAAATGTAAGAACCATACATTAAATACTACATTTGTGAATCTTTCAACAATTGTTCTTTCAATTCACAGTTCCTTTGTATTTCTTTTTCTGTTTTCTTTGACTCGATCTTCTTAGTCTTCTACTGCCAGACATTCCACATATGATTGGTGTTACCTGCTATACACCATGTATATACCTAGAATTATTCACATAAATTTAATTCAAGTTTTTTTTAGGACCATCTTAATTACCAGCAAATCATGCTTCTATCCATCCATTTAAATTGTATACTGTCGTGTTGAGTCACTTGGACTGGGACAACTCATTATATTTCAATACAGAATTCCTGTGTTCTTTCACAAATTGTTAAAAACCATACATCCAATACTTCATTTGTAAATCCTTCATCAAGTGTCTCGATCTTCATCATTCTTTCATTACTATTACAATTACTCTCTGTTCCTATTGTTTTCAATTCGAACTTTTCAACCTTCTGCTGCCAAACGTTTTACTTCTGACTGATGCTATATACTACTTATGTCTATCAACATGAGTAGTTCCTTACTTCGCCTGTTACCCCCAATGGAGTATAGGCTGCCGATCAGCATTCTTCAACCCACTCTGTTCTGGATCTTCCTTTCTAGTTCTTTCCAATTGTTGTTCATTCTTTATATGTCTGTCTCTACATCTCGGAGTAATGTGTCAACATAAGTAGTATACACTTAAAATTACAACTTCATTAATAGAATTTTGATCATTATTAAGAACTAGACAATCAATAATCAGTCAATATAAATCTAAATACCAGTTTCCCCTTAAAGCCTTTGATTTCCCATAAAAGGTAGGATGTGGAAAATCGATTGGACTGTAATTTATAAAAATACATTTTGACATTTTATACTTGATTATAATCGATCAATAATCAGGATCGATTTATCTAAGACTGGTATTACTTTTTCTAAGAAAAAAAAACACTCGAGAAGGAATATTATCGATTTAGGAAGTTAATTATCGATTTTTTTCTTCTGTCTATTTTATTTATTTTTTTATTTAAACACATAAATATTGGTACAAGGAGGTACGAAATAGATATGCGCTACATAAATCATTCAATTTATGTGAGGGCCGGGATACTACCCGTGCACCCAAACTGAAGCACGTGGTTTTCTTAGGAATACACTCCACAACCATATGACTTAAAGGTTTAATCCACAAGTCAATGAGACAAAATCAGGAGATACACTCTCATGGTAGTTGGTCAACGAGAGTAGGTTCTTACGCCATTTATTCTTTCTGGTTATTCGCTTTTCATACTCTCAATCCAGTAAACAACACCCTCAACATGAGAGTGCAGTAAGTAGGATTCCCCTGGTGGTGGGTGTATACGCGTGGCCATGTGAGAGCATTTCCAAAGAGAGAGAGCGGACTCTCCTCACTCTCAACTGCATCAAGACATTTGATGGTAAAATGTGGCAACGGACTGTTGCAGTGTGGAAGTGCTGGGTTGACTGAAAACTTTTCCTGTCATTAGGAGACTTAATATTTTGTGACACATCTCAGATTGATGTGAAAACACTTCGAATGCAGACACACTCCGTTGATAAATCCTATATAGGATGAAAAGTGCATAGTGGATTCCACTGCTATCCATTATCCATGTCCTTTTATGATTCTTGTGATATTTACCCAGTATATCACTGGTTTAGTTTTAAATTGATAGTAATGTTTATGTAATGTTTATTCAATATTATAACCGTTTGTATTGATTTATTGTGACATTTACTCGGCATAATATATGGTTGTACACATTCAGTGTAAAATCCATTTATTTTCTTAATAATTGAAATATGTTTCATGTTTTCTGACTAACCATTCATTCTTAGTAAAACTTGTACAGTAATGGGTGTATTTGGTTAATACTCTGTTGCCGTGTTTTCGCATGGTGAATAAAATTTACATATGACAAAAGTTTTTGTCTTCTTTCTTGGGTTGTACAATCTCATTTTCTCTCTGTTTAAGTTCAATTTTCAGCTCTATAAATAACCTTAGTAATGATCCGTTTTTGCATTGATTGTTTGAATCTTCTCATTGATATGTAGGACTTTGATTGATCAGTTTCTTATTGACATATATTCAAGCTGTTCGGATTGCCTTGATATTGCCTTAAGTCACCAGCGTTTAAAGCAGAGATGATGGTAGATAGCAGTAGAATACAGTTTGGCGCACGTCTCGTCCTATTTCGGGACTCGTTAGCTAGATGTACCTGCATCTCAGAGTTGATGGTCACCACAGGACTCAAATCCAGTATCGTTTGCTATAAATGGCATCGTATTTTCAATCCCAGCGCACACGCCAGTGGCTATCTTGACTCAGCAGCTAAGTGGAAAACGCGATGGTGTTTAAAGTGAACGAAACCGAATTCGAGTCTCGAAGTGAACATCCACTCTGGGATGCAGGTACATCCAGCTGACGTCTCCAGAATAGGAAGAGACGCGCTTTCTGGATTTCACCGCTAGTCACCAACCATCTCTAGTAATTATCAGTTGAGTGAAAAACCTGGAAGCACTGGATGGTCGTTTCTTCCTATGAATATGCTCTCTAGTGACTGGTTTCAAGAGGTATTTCCTGGAGTTCTAGTGAGAAGCAGTGACCAGTGGAGTTCAACCTGTCAGCTGTGAGATAGTAACTCATTGAAGACAATAATGGATGTATCGCTCAATATCACAAATTAGTTGAAGTTAAACATTGACACCATTGGATGCCGGCTAAGTGGTCTAGTGGCTAAGCGTTCGCTCACGAGACTGGTAAGTCCTGTGTTCGAGTTATTCCAACGTATGGGATCGTGGATGCTCACTGTTGAGGAGTTTCACAATAGAAAGAAATGGCCGTCCAGTGATACCAGGTTTTTCTATGGCAGTCTAATTTCATTTGTCTCATGATCTCAACTATTGAAATTACTATAATATCCACAAAACCCTTTTCTGATATTATTTTCATTTGTCCATAACAAATACTGATCAACTGTTAATTAGAAATGATTTTTGCTTTGCATGTATTAAATGTTCAATATATTTCAGTATGCTTTTGTTGTATCCCTTGTATACTGCTCATTGTTATGATTTTTAGTTGTATATAAAAGATTATTGCATTTGAATCACAACCCTTTTTCGCAGTTTACAGTTCATTTATTGATAAACATTGATTGGTTTGAAAGGTTTCAAAACAGTTAACATTATCTTACTCATTTATACTATGTACATTGTTATTTTCAATTAGTCAATAGTTAATTAATAATCTGTTATGTGGTTGGGTTGAAAACTGAGGACTATTGGACAGTTAGTTGTTTTTAAGTATGATAGGAATCCTCAGTGGTTTATAGGTGAAATCTCGAAAGTGAACAATGAGGTGCTTGTGGTTAACGTTTTACTTTTAGGTAGTTCCAAAGTATTTATCATAAATGTTTGTAGGGATAAAGAAAATGCTTGGAAACACCTTATCCAATGAAAGTTGAATGGATGCCTACCAGAAGCATCTAAAAATTAAAAGTCACGTGTGATGTTTCTGATTGGTTATTAATGTATACAGCCAGTTTGTTTAGTATGGTTTTTTGAACTTTTAGAAGCTCAGAGTCGTGTGTAATTATGAATATACTAACTTTAGAGTGAAGTGCTCATTTTTTATTTTGAGCCAATTCTTTTGTGTTCAGTTCACCGTTTAGATTTAGCCGGAAGTTATTAGAAGCGTCTCAGAAATCAGATCGAACATTCATTTAACAGACTCGTCGCATACCATGAACGCTATCGGGTAAACATCTAATAGTATGATCCATAACTTTAAAAGATTCACGGTATTCATTCAATATCATTAGTAACAACTATTTCCTTCCCAACATGTCTGAACTACGCCAGTCATGACTTTTCAGTAGAAATCAAAAAACATTTTGAAGTTAATGAATCATATACTACGATTAAGTAGTTGTCCAACACTACGGTTTCAATGAGCCTCAACTACGATCAATCAGTAGCGAATAAAGATTCTCTAAACTGTGTAAAAGTCCTTCATCTTAATTGGTTGTGCAATTGAAATACATAATCATACAAATTATTTCAAGCAATACTGATTAGCTCCATAATGGATTTTACAAAGGTAATCTAAGAAGGTGTAGTCTGTAGAGCGATATCAGTTAATATGGGTATATACTACAACCCTTATGTTGATTTGGTCATCTGGAGCCTATACACGGAGTAAATTGCTCAGATGTCTGAAGTACAAGGAAATATCTATCTAGTGATCTTTGATCCGAAAGTTCTTGAACTATGGCTAACAGTTGGATCCAGCATATGTACTCAGTTCTCTTAAAAAACCGTGAGTAGAATAGATTCACAGTAAAGTGTTTATATTCACAATAAGACTCAAATTTAGTAGTTATTATTTTAGACAAAAATTTATCATCCGGTAGGTGGCAATTCGTTTATTCTGGTTAGCGTTTTTTGGCAAGGTTGTTTTCTATTAGATTGAATTGCCTATCTCAAGCCAGACCCTCCACTTTAACCTGGGTTTGGGACCAGCAATAACCCTAGAAGGCTGCAGGCAGAGAATGGTGGTGAGCGGACGATGCTCCACCACGACGGGTAACAAACATAGATAGAGCTAGAAATTTAATGGAAGCCTCATAATTATTTTTCTAATACAAAGGGGTGAATACATTCCCATGTATACTCAATACAAGTAAATTCCTTGATATATATTGATCACGAGAACTATGCATCAATAAATCAAGATATAAATTAATTTTATTACAGCAGTTCAAAGAGATCCAATTACCGGTCTTGGAGCATTACCAAAAGAACATGTTGAACTTGGACGTACAAGAAATGCTTCAACTGGTAGACCGGGTAAGTAACATATAATAACTGTTTTCTTTCATATAAAATAACTCTTCTAAATATCATTTCCATTGTTTTGTGAAGGATCATAAAGTAGCTAATGAAGGTCGCTATCATTTGTTTTTATATTGTTGAATTGAATATAGACCAAAGTACATGTAGTATACTTGATAAAACATAAGAACGTATAGGTGTATGTGTAAGATAATGCTTTAGATCAAAGAAATTCCCCTTCGTCTATTATACAACAGAATATGTACTATCGAAAATCTAGACTATCTAATTTAGCCAAATTCCGTTTATCTTTTCATGTCAACTTTAATCTAGATGTTAGGAATCGAGGAATTGACATCTGAATAATCTTCATTCTTTTCATTGCATAATGCCTACTAATAACCACAATGTCTCTGATGTTATACAGCGAAGGGTCGTAAACACTTCATAACTTGTTGAAATATCTAGATGGTAAGGACATTTAGTCCAGATATTCAAGCAGGCTGACAATTACCAATTCATTTCATAGAATTTCTCCACTTAATATTCATCTTTAGAATTGTTCATTTCTAAATTAGTGATTAATCCTTATATAAATCATTTAAATTGAAGTTATGATGGATCGATTTTATAGCATCAAAGATACATAAATCGTTCAAGGAGATCTTTATTTTAATAGTTGAATTTATGAGTCGATTGAATTTAGACCACCGTGGACAACTTGAAAACACTGGACGGCCGTTTCGTCCTAGTATGAGACTTCTCAGCAGTGTGTGTACACGATCCCGCTTAGTGATATTCAAACCTAGGACCTATCAGTCTCGCTCGCGAATACTTAACTTATAGACCACTGAACCGTCATCCAACTGTGTTAATATTTGACTTCAGCTAATCCATGATATTGAGCGACACATTCACCATTGTCTTCAATGAGTTAATATCTCACAACAGACCCACTTGAACTTCACTGGTCACTGCTTCTCACTAGAACTCGAGGAAATATCTCTTAGAGACTGTCACTAGTGAGCATACGATAATTATAATCAGTTAGGGGTTTTGTGGATATTATAGTAAATTGATAGTTGAGATCACGAATCATTTGATGCTAGATATTATATATTTATTCTTAAATGACTAATCTATTATGTAATATTCTAGGTTATTTTGAAAGGTTTCTATTGGTTAATAACTTGTCAATCTTTTTGCTTGTTCTTCACCGTTCTCATATTCACTTCCTTGGATACAACAAAGAATTCTCAAGAAATAACATTCAATATACGTTTTATAACCTCCAATTATTTAAACAAATTTACAAACAAAAACTTTTTCTTCAATAGTTATTAGTGATCATTCAGTTTCAGTACATAAGTTTAAGACCTGTAAGATGTTAAACTGGCTTCAAGAGTATCCACCTAGTTACTATGATTAAATGAGGGTTATATATTAGTGTGAGGAATTCGAATTATGATTTACGTTTGCTAGTTAGGTTTATAAATTAGATTTAATGTCAATAGTTAAGATCATGAGTCAACTGAAGTTAGATCACCATGGAAAACCTGGTAGAAATGGAAGGGCATTTCGTCATATTGTAGAACTTCTCAACAATGTGCATCCACAACCCCACTCGTGGGATCACGAAATGATATAATCTAAACATGCTAAAACTCTATTTAAATAGATGAGTAAATGATTTCGCGCCAAAAACCAAGATCTACTATCTTAAAATCTGATGGATCAATTGAAGTTAGACCACCATAAAAACCTAAAAGCACTGGACTGCCGTTTTGTCCTAGTATAAGACACTTCAGTAATGCTCATTCGCAATCGCGCTCTCGGGAGTTCACCAGATCTGTTGTGAGATAATAACTCATTGAAGACAATGGTGGACGGTGGTGCAATTTTGTAGATTGGTTGAAGTTAGACATTTACACTGTCAGATACCGGCCCAGTGGTCTAGAGATTAAGCGTTTGTTCATGAGTCCAAAGGTCCTTGGTTTGGATGATCCTACGTGCGGGATCGTGGATGTACATTGCTGAGGAGTCCCACACTAGGACGAAACGCTTATCCAGTGCTTCTCCCAGGGTTTTCATGATGGTCTAGCTTTAATTAACTTATGAATTCCACTATACAATAATACAAGTACTACTGAATAGGTCATTAGATTGTTTAGTGATTACTATATCATATTATTATTACATGAATTAATATAATTCTATATATATATATATATATATATCACTAAGTTAACTTCAATTTGATTGACATTAGACATTAGTTACTATACTGAATATAGAATGGCAATACCAAAAAAAAAGAAAAACAAACAAACAACAACAAGAAAATACACAAATAAAATAAACAATTTTTTGGCGGGAAAAGTGAAATGTTTGTTTTTCTATTTACAATTTAAAGTAGCTTCAGCTGTATTGAATAAAGAAAACAACAACAACAATAATAATAACATAACTGTTTATTGTTTATTATCAGAAGGGGTTTTTGTGGAGATTATAGTAATATTAATAGTTGAATTCATGAGTCAATTGAAGTTAAACCGCCATGAAAAATGTGGAAGCACTGGACGAGTTCGAATCTCGTGAACCGGATTATGGATGCACACTGCTGAGGAGTCCCACAGTAGGATCAAAACGGCTGTCCAGTGCTTTCAGGTTTTTCATGGTTGTCTAACTTCAATTGACTCATAATATCAACTATTAAAATTGTTTATTATTTATTCCCTAAACATGGATAATATCAAAAGCTATTAGGTTTACCTCCTTTGAAATTGTTGTAAACTGTCCAGTTTTTTCTAATCAATCTAACGGTTTGTAGTTGAACAAGAACATAAGTGGGTAAATTCGAATGTATTTCAATATAAAATTACAGAATGTCTTGGTAAAATCTGAGATCCATACAGTAAGTACTTCATTTACAATATGTTAATCAATTGTCTCAGACTTCACTGTCCCTTCGTTTCCATAGAAATCATTCTCTGTTCTGGTTTGCTTTTCTTCTATCTTCTTAATCTTCTGCTGACGACGAGCATTTCACTTTTGATTTGTGTTACATATAATACTTATATCTATCGACATCAGTAGCACACACCATAGAATAATCGATAAATTAAAAAAAACTGTTTTTTAAAAGAAACAATCTACATACATTTGATGAATATAAACAATTATGTTTGTCTAGGAGTTAAATAAGTATAGATTCATAAATAATGACATATTGATATAAATATCAGTGGGAACATGTCCTCACTTCTTCTGTTAGTTAAAATAAGGTGAATCATTAAATTCTAAGTTTTAAAGTGGATAGAATTATATTAGTTGATCTAAGTTAGACTACTTTTGAAAAACTAGAATCACTGGGCAGGTTTTTCGCGTTAGTATGAGGTTCGTCAACAAAGTGCATTGACGATCTCACATGAAGGATTCAAACCCAATCTCCACAAATCTTTATATCGATAAATTCTGATACTAATACTTCCACTTCAGCCTGCGATAAAAGGGCATACTGACCCATACCAGTTTGCATACAGGCGCAAAAGAAGCACTTTAGATGCTGTTGCAGTTCTGCATCACAACATAGTGTTCAACTTAGAAAAGGGTAAGAAGTATGTTCGATGCGCTTTTCTGGACTATACTTCAGCTTTTGACTCTATACCAAGACAACGATTACTTAACAAGTTAATCAGCGTCAACACTGACAGCTGGATAACCAACTGGCTATGTTCCTACCTCTCTGGAAGGGAACAATACACTGTGTTTGGAGGAAAGAGTTCAGAGTCTCTACTGTCTCATGAAGGTGTACCACAAGGAGCTGTTCTTTCACCTCTTCTATTCTCTTTTTTTCTGCATGATCTGCCATCTTCCACAGAAAACACTTTTGTGAAGTATGCGGATGACCTCACTGTATGTATGCCTATATCTTCCTCTTTACATCCCATAGAAATGAATGAGTTTTTGTCTCGTATTGATTGTTGGTCTGTTGGTAATGGTCTCATACTTAATCCGTCTAAATGTCAAGCTGTTAACTTTAGCATGAGACATAAACGGAATATAAACACTATTTTGAGATCCCATAGTGCTTGTACCATCGGAGACTCTTTGATAAACTCAGTGTCGAAGGTCAATTATCTTGGTGTCACCTTTTCCTCTGATCTGTCTTGGTCTTCCCACGTTTTATCGTTATCGAAGAAGGTTTTCCGTCTGACCTACTACATAAAGAGATTGCATGCTCTTGGAATTACTCGTCATTTACTCTTACAATTTGTCAATTCTTGCATACTACCTATTATTCTTTACTGTTCTCCATTATTCTTTCCCGGGCTTTTGAGAAAAGACTTTGCTGTATTGCGAAGAGTGCTGAAGGCAGTTAGCAAGGTGTGTGGTGAATCTTTCGAGGTCATAATTAATATGGTTGTGGATAGACATTTAAAATCATGCAAACTCCTGGCAGGTGTCATTTTATCAGATACTAGCCATCCCCTTCACTCTTATCTTTCTCCTTGTATATCTTCTGGTAGAACGAGACGTAATTACATTAAAATCCATGCACGCAAGCAAAAGTACAAATGTTCTATAATACCTTATCTAGCAAATATACTCTGTGACGAACAGGTTGTTAGAGTTAACCTAGCCAATAACCTGCATTCTTAACATGACTTTAATTTCAAATGTTGTACTGTTTTTCAGACTTTTTTTTTAAACTTTATTTTTTGTCTTTGTTACTATTTTTGTTTGCATAAGTAACTTGTTGAAATACCCTGTGCTGAGAATTCTATATTGTACCAAAATATAATATTGAATAAAGCCATTAATAATAATAATAATATGCTCAATAGTGACTGACATCAAGAGATATATCCTGGAGTTCTAGTGAGAAGCAGTGACCAGTGGAGTTCAAATGGGTCTGTTGTAAGGTTGTAAACCACTGATGGCAATGGTAGATCTGTCGCTCAATTTCGTGGATTAGTTGAAGTTAGGAATTAACACCATTGGATGCAGGTTCAGTGACCTATAAGTTAAGTATTCGCGCGCAAGACTGACAGGTCCTGGGTTCGAGTCCCGCGGGGCGGGGACCGAATAGTCCCGCAATAGGACGAAACGGCTGTCCAGTGCTTCCAAGTTTTCCATGGTTGTCTAGCTTCAATTGTCTCATGATCTCAACTGTTGAAATTATATGGTAATTTATTTATATTTCATGGATGGCTAAAGTTGGTGATTTTCAACTAAAAATTCACATTTACAAAGTGTTTGTCTACAGAGTTGAGATTGATGAAACAATGATTCAGTTATATCATAAGTTTCTCTCATATACTTACAAAACTTGCTAATTAGATAACTTGGAATATAACATGGCGTTTAATAGTTATTGAAATTCATAGGTGATTATTAATTATTCAAAGATGTTTCTTTAAAACATTGCTCTCATCTATTACAAACTGAGATTTTGTTTACTAAATTCATTAGGAAGAGTGTGACATGAGTCCAATTACTGTGTAGTTTGATCTTTTTGATCTCCTACTGCTAGACATTGTGTTCCTGACTATCGTTATATATTACTTATGTCGATATAAGTGGCTCATACCACAATAAGACATCAGATATAATCATAGTATTACATCATGAACTTACTGATTATCAGGACATATATTAACAACCTAATTGGAGTAATTTTCTAGATCGATTACTGAAAGTTCAATGTGACAAAGATCAATATCATATGCATTAGAATAGATCAACTCATTGTTTGTGTTTATACTCAACTCTGAATTTCTAAATTGTTCTATACTTTCAGACAGTTATTTCGTTTCATCCTTTTTAACCAAATGTTCTATCAGCATAAGGGTTGTGGAGATTACTAAATTATTGATTGAGATCATGAACCAATTGATGTTAGACCATCATTGAAAACCTGGAAGTACTAGATGTCCGTTTCGTCCTATCGTGGGACTCCTCAGCAGTGATCTCAACCAAAAACTTAATAATCTCCACAACCCCTGAACTGGTATTCAGCATCTGCTTACTAGTGACCAGCTTCGTTAGGGAATTCTCGAAGTTCTAGTGAGAAGCCGTGACCAATGGAGCTAATCTGTGTCGGGTAGAGACATGTATCTACCTCAGTACAATGGAAGATGGTCCCGCGATTTCGTGGATTGGTTGATACTAGACACTAACACCATCGGATGCCGGATCAGTGGTCCAGTAGGTTAGGCATTCGCACTTCTGAGGAGTCCCACAATAGGACGAAACGGCCGTCCAGTGCTTCTAGGTTTACAACGGTTGTCTAACATCAGTCGGTTCATGATCTCAATCAGGTGTTCTATGTTTGATCTGTTTTATTGTCATTCATATCATCATTATTTCGACTATATAAGTGTTCATTATAGTATTTACATCCATTACTGCTCTGAGGTGGTATAATAACTCTAGCTAAGATACATGTGTGGCAACTCGAACTGATGTAGGTACTTACGAAGTTCTACGTTGTTACTGACTGACTGACTGAGCTGAGGTACATTCATACCAGATTTATGGTATAGACAGTACTGTGCATAACCATACAGATATTTTTGTATTGAAATGACATTTCGAATAACTGATACGAATTCATATTTCTCAGTTAGATTAACTTAATAACGAATAATATTTCCAAATCGATGGAATGTGGCTAGCAATGGAATTCAGAACACGTATTTCGTCTAATTAGGTATTGGTCAGCTAGATATACCTGCATCCTAGAGTTGATGTTCACTTCGGAACTTGAACTCAAATGCCATCGAGTAAAAGTACCTTTTAAGCTTATCCTTAGTTTGTATTTGAATTACAAGATGTTTTGACAGCATAACACCTTTTTCATAGAAAATCAGTTAACATGATCTGATTTTGCATCAACCCTGAGATGAATTTAGCCTTGGACTTATGTAAGATACCTATTCTATTCCAATTTACAATGAACAGTCATATTAATTTATATAAGTAAGCCATTCTTATACATACAAGGATTAACAAAGGACTTATGATTTATTCTTAGTGTTTAGAAACAAATTAAAAGATTGACAACATCAGTATTTATTACTAACTCATGAGGTTTCACTTCATAGGATATTTTATAATAAATTTGTTGTTTTACTTACTTAGTTACTGACGTATGTTACTCTCAATGGAGCGTAAGCCGCCGACCATCATTCTCCAACCCACTCTATTCTGGGTCTTCCTTTCTAGTTCTATCCAATTGTTATTCATTCTTCTCATATCTGTCACTATTTCTCGGCGTAATGTGTTTTTTTGGTCTTCCTCTTTCTTATGGCTTTAAGGGTTCCAAGTGAAGGCTTGCCTTGTGACGCAGTTGTGTGACCTATCCACTTTCAGTTCTGTTTCTTGATTTCTTGTTTTAACTCACTCTTATCAACTGTATATAGTGTCTGTTAATGACTTCAGTTCAGATCTCATCTACTGACGTAGAACAATACGATAATCTAATGTACATTTTATTATATGTGAAAAATGTATCCTCATTGATTCATATAATTACAGTGTACTTTTTAAAATTCTCTTTGCTTAACAAATAGCTTTCAACACAACATTAATTGCATGGGATGTAGATAATGCAACAGTATGTAAGAATAATGGACATACAACTAAGAAGAGTAAACGTAAGTTATTAAACTATTTTTGACCTGTATTTTGTTTATATTACAAAATCGATCAATGTTCTTTGTTGATAGAGAAAACAATCAGGAAAACACTGAACAATTTTTTTTCCTTAGACACTCTTTGTTATATAGAATAAAATCAGTTGAAGGAACCCTGTAATCAGTGGATAGTTATTGTATCATAATATAGGACTTTTCAATAGTTCCGATCTACAATCCTTCTACTAGTTGAACCTATCTCTTTTATGTCTTGTTAAGAGAGAGCATTATTCTAAGAACATTAATTCGGTATCGAAATGTTCGCATATCTAGAATCAAACAATTTAACGTATTCTGTGTAAGTATTATTTATTCCGCTTTGATCAAGAAAGTAGAAACCATCACCAGTCATTGTTTCTCACAAACATTTCAGGAATCCTTTCTAAATTTATGTTTTAGCAAGCAAACAGCTTGATTATAAAATTCAAGCTCTGTTATCAGACTGTTAATCAGTGAACAATGAAGCCAATCTATGACTCTTGGCGGGAATGTACACTTACAACTCTAAACAATACTGATCCCGTTTCTCTTGAATGTCTAAATAAATTTTGATTACTGTATTATGGTTCAATAATCAATTCATAATTTCATTCATTTTGTATTGGTTGTTTGAATCTCGTTTGAAATTGATCAGTCTTACTGACATATGTTCACCTTATTCGGATTGCCTCGATATCACCTTATGTTACAAACATTATAAGTGGAGACGATGGTGGTTAGTAGTTGAATCCAAGACATGAGTTTCGTCCCATTTGAGACTCGTCAGCCGAATGTACTTGCGTCAAAATTCACCACGTTGCACAAGCTAGTGGCTATATGGGCTAAGTAGCTAAGTATATAACGCGATTTCTTTTGAAGCGAACGGCACTGGGTTTGAGTCATATAGTGAAGACAAACTGTAAGATACAGATGACTAGTCCGAAATAGAACGAAACGTGCATTCGGATCTCCCCTTATAACTGTTTTGAAACGGCTGAGGGTGGGGAGTATCCGTTTTCCCTCCAGAAATGCTCTCACATAGCCACGCTTATACAGTCACTGTCAGGGAAGTCCTACTCACTGCCCCCTCACAGCGGTGGCGGTGTTGTTTACGAAGTTGACAGGACGAAAAACGAATGTCCGGAACTTTAACCGGGTTGGTGTACACGGAGGGTCAACGTAATGGAGATGGAAAACCATGTTTCCAAACCAATGGTGTACATGGGCTCCAGAATCCTGAGAGAACGAATGGCGATTGAACATGCTATTGGTCATCGGAAACTATGGGACTGAATCTCCTTACGTTGTTCCACTACCTTGTTGATCAGACTTTTAGGTTAAAGGCTTTGGTTGTAATCCCGTAAGGAAACCACGTTCTTTGATTTGGGCACCCGGTCAGTATCACAGCCTACACACAAATCAAGTGACTTTTCATAATCCTATCATCCTTACCTGTACTTATTAGTCATAAATTCAATTTATAAGATTCTTTAGTATCATTTAATATTGTTCCTTGAATGGTAGAGTATAAATACGAGAGATGAATACAAAAACTAAAAACTAATTTGGCAAGTGAAACGTTTGTTGTTGTTGTTGTTGTTGATCAAAATGAATAGAATAAACTGAAATGTCAAATTATTTATAATTATGCATGTACATATGTTTGTATGTATATACCTTTAATATATTTTGTCCGTTTGAACATTTTTATAGTGTACAGTGATTCAGACAGTAATAGGAAACAATAAGAATGTTGTTTTCATTGAATAGTAGTGTTAATACATCAATCAATAAACCATAGCATAACTAATTGCCTAGTGTAATATCAGAGCAAGGTCCGAAATCTGATACTGATATACGGTATGCTACGCGCTAATGCACCAAATTACTATTTAAGAAAGAACATAAGAGTGGAGGAGAAAGTGTATTGGGCTACTGAATGAAATTAACACATACTGATTTATATATATACCACACATTCCTTTGAAAATTTACTCACAGACCCCAATTAAATGCACTTGAACTTGAGGTCATTTCTACCTGTTATCAACTGACCTTTTGCTACTTTTATGTGAAAATTATACTTGACTACTCTTTAAACATTGTCCTGAATTGACTTGAAACATTTTTATGAGTTAAACATTGGAATTATTTCAGTTGATTTCATTTATTCCTTCTGAACTAAATTGGTTAAGTTCGACTTTTCTTTACAGTCAATCTTGTTTCTTATATTCCAACATTATTAATCCTTTCACTTATTGAGTTGATTGGTAAGACTATAATTTATGACGACCTTTAAGCAACACTGGGGTGACTTTGAGAGTATCCACCTAATAACTAGAACTAAATGAGGATTATAAATCAGTATGGAGAATTAGAATTATGATTTACAGTTGATGTTTAAGGTTAGGAATTAGATTTAAGGTTTTCATCACGAACTGACATCAGCTATAATGCCGAAACTCTATTTAGCCAAATGGATGAGTGAATTTCGTGCCAAAATTCGAGACCTCTTATCTTATAACTTCTTGGTTCGTTCATAAATTATAGTCTCGCCAGTTGATTTACTGTGTTGATTCCACACTGAAATAATCAATAGTGTAGTTAAATTCTTTTCATAGGATCTCGTCATGAATGTCTAGTGTATTGTATTTTCATATATATATTTCATTGGACTCCTCAGCAGTGCGCATCCACGATCCCGCCTCGCGAGATTCGAACCTAGGATCTATCACCCCGGCGTGCGAGCGCTTAACCACTAGTTCGCTGAGTCAGCTTTCAACGGTGACAATATATATATATATATATATATATATATATATATATATATATATATATATATGTTTCCAGAACTCACTTGGAAATGGACCTAATTTTGTAATTTTATGTAGAAAATTTGAATTTCTTTGTTTTCGCGCCAAAAGCGCTCATTTCACCTTCATGTCGTATTTCCCATTTGGGAGAATCTTAAACGCTATTGGTCCGTTGTGTCTTTTAGTATGCTTCACAAGGACGGTTTTGTGCTGTACATATACGTTTTGATTTTTGTCTCTTGTTATCGCTCGTGCTTCTGGCTTTTTGCAGAATATACTTCCTCGTTCGGACTTCGACTTCTCTCTCTAGTTAGCGGGGCTGGGACGCAATAGTATAGCTAGTTTATTGGTCTTTGGTCATAAGTCTTTGTTCCGTTCGCGGTCTAAGTGAACTCGTAACCGCTTCAAACCTAGCATCGTTAGTATAAGATTTAGCTTCATAGTGAGTTATTCACTGAACAAAAATTAGATCTAACAATTAATCACTGTTGAGAAAATCGTTTTTATATCCTTTCATGATCATTTATGTTCACTATTTATTGTAGAACCAACACGTAATCCAATCGCTTTAACTGGCGATCTTGGTGATGAAGTTGATAGATTACGTACAACTAATGGTTCACGTAGTGGAACTCCTCGAGAACGTAAGTCTTGTTTATATTTACTGAAAGGGAAAAAATGTTAACAGTCATAATAATTAATAGTAATTCCTATCAAAATGCATATAATTACCATTACTGTTCTTATGAAGAAAGGAGCACTAAACACTACCCAATTGAATGTCACAAAAATTATGTCAAATAGTTAATGAATCTGTAAAGTGTAACACTTGAAAAATAGTGTAATGTACAAAGAATAAATAAAACTGTAAGTAAGCAAAGATGGATAGTGGCTAACAGTGCGATTCAGGATGTGCGTTTCGTCCTATTTGGGACACATCAGCTTAAAGTACTGCATCCAAGAATTGATGTTCACTCCGAGACTCCATCTAACTATGCTTATAAAGCTTGTAACTGAAAGAAATCCTCATAGAATGCACAAGAATGTCAACAAGAAACTGTTCATTTACTGTCTTAAACCAATAACAATGGGAAGATACAAGCAAACAATGATAAGTGAATTTAATCTTCACCCTATTTCACAAGCTAGTGACTATCAGGAATCAGTCGATAAGTCGATAACGCGATGGTAGCGAACGGTGCCAGTTCGACTCCCGGAGTGAACATCAACTCTGTGATGCAGGTACATCCAGATGACGAGTTAAAAGTAGGACGAAATGCGCGTCAAACTGGATTCCACTGCTAGCCACTCTCCATAGTTGCTCATAAAGCTTGTGACTTAAAGCAGTATCGAGGCAGTCTGCACAAGATGCACATATGTCAACAAGAGAGTGATCAATTATAGTCCTAAATAACAATGGGAAAAGACAACCAAACAATACCATGTGAATACAATAGTAAATAGTTACTTGAGTTTTTCCGGGACAACTTAAATTTTTCCCCTTCCTAAATACATGGTGGCTTTATCTTAAATTATTATCCAATGGAATATCTGTCATCTATATTTTCGAAAAGATTTTAGTCTGGTTTCGGATTTAAAGAAAAACATGTCTTTACTTGATTTTGTACAATATGCTTATATCCTAGAATACACTGCTCTGTTCAATAAATATGTGTACTAAAGTCATAATAGTTATACTGCATAAACTTCCACTAACATAAGTCGTTGTTTCCTTGCACATTACTTCTCATTTGTTACAATACATTTGTTCTATCTTGTTTCAACTGTCATCGGACATTTTGAGGAGTCCAACTTCTCCATTGTTCTAGCATTGTAACGTCTTTTCTATGGTGACGTTTATCACTGAAATATTTGCTCCCTTTAAAAAGAGCACTTTTTCAGTGAGTTAAACAACTGTAAACATTGGATAAAGTTTGTTGAAAATTTCTCTCAAGTATCATTAAAGACTTAATGTTCAGTCATCGTTCTATCTGTTCATTAATCTTTTATTATCGACAGAAGCAAAGAAAATCATTTGGTTTTCACCATTTTAGAATGATAAACAATCTTTAAAGCAGACTATGTACATAAGTCATTAGCTATGTATTTCTCATACTGAAACATTGATAGAGCGAATTCGCTTCATTTTGCCATCAGTAAATATGATCATATCTGGTTTCTTTGACTCCAACACACTTTGGCTATCGACTATGGATAATCCATTTCGAAACTAGCCATTCATAAACAGAGGATCATTTCTAGGCTAAATAGTTTTGTAGGGAATTAGTGAAATTTGTAGATTAACTTGAAATATAACTCACGTTAATTGTTAAACTGGGATAAATGAATCCACAGACGATAACTGACTTTTCTAGAATGAAAAACAAAATAACAAACCGGGGAAAACACGTCATTGTGTGTCTTAAACCCACATAGTATTAGGAATGAAAGTGTACTTGACCTATTATAGGTGAATCATTTATCTCATCAATCACTGTTTACTGTCTGACTCATTTCACATATGTATGTATAGTGTCATCTTCCTTTGCATAATTGAGTTGTTTTAGTGTATCTATAATTATATAACAAACTCATAGCATAGTCAAATTTTGATTCCTGATTCAGTAACAGCGATAATAAAATTTCATCATAAAACCTAAATGTTTCAGACTATCATCCCATCTTTCATTTTATTTTAGAAAATAGCTAAGGGAGGCAAAACATTAATGAAGTGCGTTAGCGTAAAACAACTTTCCTCGGTACTCTAGCTGACATAATTTACTAGTAATAGAAAAATAAAAATCGCACACTTTTTTCGGTTTTGCTCCACGCGTACTCAGCCATTGTCGGGAAAGTCCTATACACTGCCTTCTCGTCGCGGGGGGGAGTTGTTTATGAAATTGAGACGACGAACGAGAAACGTCCGCTGCTCTATCCGGTTCAGTGGATTTCGAGGATCCATCTAGGGTAGTTGGAAAACGATGATCTCCAACCATTGGTGCACATAGACTCCAGAATCTTACAAAAACAACCAAATATTACGCCGAGTAAATGTCACAATAAATCAATACAAACGGTTATAATATTGAATAAATATTACACAAGCAATACAATCAATTTAAAATTAAAGCAATGATATACTGAATAAATATCACAAGAATCATAAGGAGAGATGGATAATGGCTAGCAGTGGAATCCACTACGCACTTTTCATCCTATTTAGAACTCATCAGTGGAGTGTCTGCATCCGAAGTGATTTTCACTTGAATCAGAGATGCGTCACAAAATATTAAGTCTCCTAGTGACAGGACAAATTTTCAGTCAACCCAGCACTTCCACACTGCAACGGTCCGTTGCCACATTTCTCCCTCAAATGTCCTGATGCAGTTGAGAGTGAAGAGAGTCCGCTCTCTCTCGTCTTTGGAAATGTTATCACATGGCCGCGCGTATACAGCCACTACTAGGGAAATCCTACTCACTGCATTCTCGTGTTGAGAGTGTTGTTTACTGGATTAAGAGGATGAAAAGCGAATGATCAGAGCTTCAATTGGGTTAATGGATATGGAGGACCACTTTGGGGAGTTAGGGAAACCTGATTGCAAACTAATTGTGCACATGATCTCCAGGATCCAGAGAGAAGAAATGGCGTAAGAACCTATTCTCGTTGACCAACTACCATGGGAGTGTATCTTCTGTTTTTGTCTCATTGACTTGTGGATTAAACCTTTAAGTCATATGGTTGTGGAGTGTATCCCTAAGAAAACCACGTGGTTCGGTTTGGGTGCTCGAGTAGTATCCCAGCCCTCACACAAATCGAATGATTTGTATGGCGCCTATATATGTTTGGTACCTTCTTGTATCAATGTTTAAATAAATAATAAATAATCACTATCCGAAATTCTAATCAAAATACAATTACAACTGATTGTTACTAACATAATTTTACAATGGTACAACACGTTCCTTGCTTTGTCAACAATTCATTCAGTATTAAGAGGGGAAAAAACACAATGAAACTATAGAAAAACGTTTCATACCTGATGGTTACTGTGATTGAAACCAAGAAACAAAACATTTACGAATTGTTTGTAAATTTTCTACATACCGAATAAAACAAACAAAAATACCCATCTAAATTGAAATCAATACCATTAAGATCAATAATTCAATTTAATTGGTTACCATTTCAATGAGATTATACTGGGCTACTGAAATTAATAGTCAATTCATTTTGATCAATATACAAAGAGAATAATTTTGTTGTTGTTGGAGATTAACGAAATGTTCATTATATTTCAAGATTGAAATGAATGATGATCATTTGTAGACTAATGTTATAGTTTGAATGTAAACTGTTGATAGTGAAATAAAATAACGGATCAGACTATTGAACTGATTGAATGATACAAGAGATAGTTAATCAGTTATGGACAGCATAGAGTTTGGAATATCTTCGTATCTAAGTAACAACATTACATTTACTCAGTCAGATAAAATCGTTACTGAAAACTCCAGAGTAGTAGTATGAATAATAATAGTAAAAATCGGTATTAGAAAGGATTAGGAAAAGACGACATGATACGAAAATATTTGGTTCTCTGATTGGATTTGAAAGTTTCTGTTGTTCATCACTGTGTGAAGTTGTGAACGCCCACTGTCAGAGAAATGTACACTGGAATTGAAAATTCGTGTGGCACATCTTTTAGGACTTACTTTTATCCATTATGTTTGAAAAAGATATTTCTATTACGATAATGACAGAAAATTCATATGAAAATTAACCAACTGAGTATATTACCTTATTACAACTTATTAGACAAACTATCGATCCAGTAGAGAGTGATCAGTGCCTTCTCGTGGCATTGTTGTTTGCGAAATTGAGAGAAGGAAAATCGAATGTCCGGTGCTTTAACCGGGTTGATGCATATGGAGGATCCACCTGAGGGTGTTGAAAAACCATGATTCCAACCTAATGGCGTATATGAGTTCTAGGATCTTGAAGGAGGAAATAGCGTGTGAACCAATCGTTGGTCACCGACTACCGTGAGACTGCATCTCCTGATGTTGCCCGACTGCCTTGTGGATCAAACCCTTAGTTTGAAGGGTCCTTGTGTGGCCCCCTAAGTAAACCACCTACTTCAGTTTGGGTACCCGAACAGTATCTCAGCCCACACACAAATAACTGATTTGTGTGGTGCATATGTATTGGATGTCCCTTTGTACCAATATTTATGTGTTCAAATAAATATAAAGAAAATAAATACTCTAATTGATATCTTTTTCAATCTATTCGAATACCGAAAGGATACCATAGATATACATGTAAACCAATAAATAAAAATAAAAAGATACTAACCATAATCCAAGCGTTTACCAAATCTAGTTACTTTTACACATTCATATTACACTTTTCCTCAGTTGATGGAAAAGACTTGTAACTCAGGTGGATGATTTAAATGAAGTTTTGTTCTCTGAGTTGAATGGAATAGTCGTGGAACTTTCATCTTTCTTCTGAACAACATCATCATAACAAACTTGAATCTGAAGTTTGAGACAATAAAATTTCATCAAAAACTTTTCCTCAATCTTTTACCTTAAATCTACATTGTCAGTTAGACGATACACAAAATTACGCTACCGTACACCATTTTCTTCAGTGAGCTGATATCTCACAACAGACCTGGTGGATGAGCACTTCTGAGGAGTCCTATACTAGGACGTAACGGCCGTCCAATGCTTCCAAGTTTCCCATGGTCGTCTAATTTCAATTCACTCATGATTTGAACTATTGAAATTAATAAAATCTCCACAATACCCCTTCTGATAATAGTCATTTGCTCACTAGTGACTAACTTGAAGATGTATTTCCTGGAGTTCTAGTGAGAAGCAGTGACCAGTGGAGTTCAAGCAGGTCTGTTGTGAGATATTAGCTCATTGAAGACAATGGTGTACGTCGGCGCAATTTCATCGATTAGTTAAACTTTGACATTAACATCATTGGATGTCGGCTCAGTGGTCTAATGGTTAAGCGCTCGCGCGCGAGACTGATAGGTCCTGTGATTGAATCTTGCAGTGCGAGAGATGGGATCTTGAATGAGCACTACTGCGGAGTCCTATACTAGGATGAAACGGCCGTCCAGTGCTTCAAGTTGTCCATAGTGATCTAACTTCAATTGACTCATGTTTTCAACTATTGAAATTACTACAATCTCCATAAAACCCCTTCTGATAATTAGACTATACATTAGATTTGATTAGAATGACTCATTGAGTCTTTGAGTTGTTTATTATCTATGAAACAATGATTCATCAACATCATTGACAAACGAGCATAAAACTGCTTGTTTGTTTTTCAAAGAAGAAAAAAAACAGAGAGAAAGAAAGAAAGAAAAAAAGAGAAAGAAAACATCCATGTAACCAACCAATCCGTTTCAAATATTTGATTCAGTTATTCGGTTTTCTCATTCCAATTGTCATGGTTATTCATTATTGATTCATTGAAACTAATTTCATTTCTTTTTCCCAGACAAATTGAATAATATAGAAGATAAAAAAGCTTTAGGCGAAATAGGAAACTAACTGTCTGAATAAGAGTTTATGGAAATTGTAGTAATTCTTAATGATTGATTTAAGTTAGACCTCCTTGAATAATCTAGAAGTAGTGGTTGACTATTTCGTCCTAGTATGGGACTCGTGAACAGTGAGCATCCACGATCGTGTACGCGGGCTTCGGACCTAGGACTTTCGGTCTCATGTACGAACGCCTAATCTCTAGACCACTGAGCCGATATTCAACAGTGTTAATGTCTACCTTCAGCCAATTCACCATATTGTACGACTATTCATCATTGTCTTTAGTCAGTCACTGCCTGACAACAGACATGGTTTTACTCCATTGGTTACGTCTACTCACAAGAACTTCAGGAAACACATCTTGAAGCCAGTTACTTACTGTTTATTTTCTTCTGTCTTTTCAGTTTATACTTTTAACCTTTACGAATGATTGAAGCATCTATAAACTTTAACACTATTTACATTGACTAATCTTTAATGAATGGAATATTCACTACTAAGATGTAGAATATATTGACAAGTGAACTGGAAATTTTATTATTTCAGTAACTCCGTGTTAAGAATCAGTATCATATAAATGTCAATTTATATAAGTGGTAGTCTTCTGAACATATTCGACTACATAGTGCATTGTTAAGAATGGGTATACATAATCAAAGAAATTGCTTCCATCATATTTTCAACGAATAAAGTTAAAACAATAAGATGAGTAAACAAGTAGATCATCTTTAATAGACCGTTGAAACTATTATCAGTAGTAAATTCACTTGGTATTACTTTTACATGAATCTTCACATTGATGATTAGGACTGCAATTGATCAGTCTCTTATTGGTATTATGTGCATACTGTGCGTATTGCAAGTGGCTATCAGGACTCAGTAGCTAAGTGGATAATGCGGTGGCATTTGAAGCGGACGGTATTGGGTTCGAGTCCCGGAGTGAACGTCAACTCTGAGGTTCAGGTACATCCAGCTGATGAGTCTCAAATAGGACGAAACGCGCACTCCGGATTCCACTGCTAGCCACTATTCATCTCTACTTATATTATCAGTAGTGTCTTAGTCTAGAAAATTTGATTAGTGACAGTTATTCCGCTGTTGATTTCTAGAATGTATCATATTGAGATAGATTTTTTGTTTTCTCCGTATAGGTTTTACCCCCTAAAAGTTTCTGAATTGTCTAGAAGCACGGACAAACTTCCTCATTATTCACTAGTTTCAACCTTCGTAGATAAGAAAACTTGTGAATAATGATTTTTAGGCACGTATGATCCGAATCAATGACTCAACTGTTGAAATTAAATTCTAATTCCTGATAGGGATTGAAATTCGTTCATTGATATATGTAGTCGTCATGTTGATATTCCTTAAATATTGCTCTCAGCTGTGAGGTGCGCATTTTCAGGGTAGACCTTTTCTAACTCCATCTTCCTTGTGAGAAGGCAGCATCACTTTTATGCTGGTTGTCTGAAGAAAACACCTTACTGCCGTCACACATCTGTACAGTCAGCAGTACGACTTCACCTTCGCACCTTGGATTCGCTGCTTTTATTCTTACCGCTCTTCAACAGACATGTCTGACATGATTGGACCTTGAGGAATGATTGTTCCAGCTAGCATAGCTCAATTAGTTCATTAAAATCATCAAACCCGACCACCACGTCAAGGTAGCAGTAACGGTCGGGACAGAAAATCACATTAGTACAGTTGCTAACATTCTCTGTAGTCTTTTAAATTTTATGCTAAGTGTGCTTGATAACTCTTCATCTCATTTTCTCCTTATTGTAAATTGAACTGTGCATGTTTCATTTCCCAGTGTACTTGAAATTCATCTCTTTTTCTGTTTCTCATCCTGTCACTTTTCTCTCTGGTTGTGTTAATTTGAAAGTTGATGACTCACACTACGGCACATTCCCACGAGGTCCTACACCGATGATAAAGAACTGTCTCAAATGGATGTAAACGTTAAAAAAGAATCTTTAGGTGTTTAGAATGTTGGAGACTGTAAATAATGCTGTGAAATCATTTTCACTTTGTTCCCCAAATTAGTTGAAGTAATTTATTTGTATTAAAGTTCCTTAGCCGTATGGCTTCGTTGGGTAATTTTCATTATTTTCCTGGTGTTTGCTTTAAATGTAATTAGATATTTTGAAATTATTCCACAAGTACCTTAGTAATAGATTCGTCAACATTATGTGAAACATCCGTCCGGTAAAACGAGATCATTTTAGTAGGTTGATCAGTTTGATAACTTATATCACGGAATGACATTGGACAACTACTGAGAATGATTATGTACTGGACAACTCTTTACAGAGGTACTTATTGGAGATTTAGTGACGGGCCATGATTAATTAATTTCGACTGCACTAAGAGTGAAGTTGTCATCCACCAATGAAATTGGATGATGACTGTTCAATATTGTTCGTTGATTTAAGTTAGCAATACAAATCATTGGTGGTTAATTTAGTAATTTAAAGCTTAGACATATTATGAGATCTGATAGTCATGTTTTCAGTCTCTGATGTGACCGCGGATTCAGGTTACTGAAAAATTCTACACTACGGCTAAATACCAATGGTTGACTAACTAAGTTCTATCTGTCGTGTAAACCATGAAAGGGTACTTCACTTGGCTTATTTTAATGGTAAACCATAGTTTTTTCGGACTATTGTGTTATCATTTACTTTTTGAAAAGAATATTGTTTATAAATGATCAGCTTGTTGATGATTCACATAACTAGCTGATCTGTATGATTTACAATGATCTTTTCATAACGTTCAACAAGTTAGAGTCTGGGTTGTAATCAACAATCGTGTCCCTATGACTGTTTTTTTTTTGCACTGACTTATTGTGCACTGTCCTCATTCTACAAGTGTTACTGAGTATCAATGACTTGTTGCTATAATATTTTTTATGTATACTATATTCGAATCGCTTTCAATGTGAATCATAATGGATACTGATTGTACTCGTTTATTTTTCGTTATTACCAATAACGACTTCTTTACATAATGGTATATTTTGTACATATATATATAGCACAACGTGATCCCATTTCTGGGAGAGGAAATTTTGGTGATCGTGAATGGGATCCAATTGGTAGATATAATGGAAAAACTAGACGAGCCAAAAGTTCTACTGGTAAGATTTCCCAAATTTTCTTTTAATTGTGATTATGAACTGATTGATGTTCGACCACCATTAAAGAAAATACTAAGAAGCACTGGATGGCAGTTTCATCATGTTGTGGGACTCTTTGAATGTGCACATCTACAATCCGACTAGTGGGATTTGAACCCAGGGTCTTCGGTCTGGCGTGTGAATGTTATTCATCTTTCATTGTATAATAAGGTTAAATTCTAATCAAAATGTACAATTCGTCTTAAAAGAAAGAAACTGTATTTGTTTATTGAACTAAAGTTTAAATAAATTATTTGACAAAATAGTTTGATGAATGAGCTAAAGAGCATAATTTTAATTTTTATGCCTCAAAATGACCTTCATTCAAGGTTAATTGCGTAACTATGAAACGTTGAAATAATTTATTTCATTATAAAAGGTTGTTTACAAAGAAATTCAAAATGAATATAAAGATAATTTGGTTGAACACATAAATATTGGTACAAAAAAACATCGAATCAATATGTGACACACAAGTCAGTTGATTTGTGTGTGGGCTGTAATGATCCCTGGGTGTCCAGACCGAAGCAGGTGGTTGTCTTAGATGGGCCACACTTGGAAACTTTAACCTAAAGCTCTGATCCATAAGGCAGTGGAGAAACGTTAGGAGATGCAGTTCCATGTTAGCCGTTGACCAATAACTAATTCATACGCCATTTGTTCCTTATGGATCCTGTAGCCTATATACATCATTGCTTTGGAATCAGAGTTTTCCAACTGCCCTAGGTGGGACTTCTATATCCACCAACCCGGTTAAAGCGTTGAAAATTCGCTTTTCGTCCTCTCAATTTCGTAAACAACACCCCCACCACCTTTAGGAGGCAGTGAGTAGGACTTCCCTGACTGAGTGGCTATATGAGAGCATTTCGAGATAGAGAGAGTTGACTCTTCCAACCCTCGGCCGTACCAGGGAATTTGGGGCAGGGACAAATTAAAGTTTACCAGGTGTACTACCCCACAGACTACAAAGAATTCTTTAGAGTGTGCCAGAAAAATATTTAAAATCTGGGGAAATGTTGAAGTTATTTCATTATTCAAAGTTTGAAAGGAAGTTCCTAGAATGTTCTTGAGAAATGATAGATCATTTGTTATATCTGGATTGAACAGTTAGTTATGAGTGAATGGTTCTAGTACCTGTAAGGTATTAAGGTCACACACAAAATTTTAAATTTACTTTACTTCTGTGCCTAAATTAACCACAGAAAGTTTTCTTTGTATCGTATTTCCCACCTTTAGTTTTCTTTTCGAGGGTTTAAGTGTAGCAAAGGTCTGGGGAACTAGAAATTCTTAAGAATTAGTGTCAAGAGTTCATGTGCTAAAGGTTTACAAAATTTATGAAACAACTTCTTAGTTTAATGTTCATTATTTGAGTGACTTTTATTTGGATGTCCTGATCATCTGTGACTCGCAAAGCTCGAAAACATCTGAAGTAAAGCATTTTAAATGGTCTAAATTATTTTTTCTGGTTAGCGTTTTTAGTGAGTTAGTTTTTTTACGGGGTGAGGTCGCTAACCCCTCGCCAAACCTCCCTTTTTTGTCCGGATTTGAGACTAGCAGGAGCCCTAGAGGGGTCCCGGGCGGAGTCAGAGTAAAGCAGTCGTAACTCAATAATGAAAGTGAATAATTGTCCAGTTTTATCCCTAAATTGTTTTATTTAACTGTCAGTGATTTTATCTGACTTTAAGATGGTGGATAAGATTTGGTAGTTTGAATCGATCATTTTGGTAAAGTTTCTTACTTTGAGTTGGTTAGTTTGATCGTAGAGTTTTCATTATTATTCTGAACATTATCATCAGCATAAACTTCATGTAGAAGTAAAGTATTCAACTTCATTAAAATATGACTAATGTCTTATCGACCTTAATCATTATTGGTTCTTATTGACCTTTAATCTGTCATTTTCCGGTTAGCGTTTTTTTAGCGAGTTAGTTTTCTACGAGATAAGGTCGTTAACCCCATGTCCAACCCTTCTCTTTTATCCGGGTATGGGACCGGAAGTAGCCTCAAAGGGGCTTCAGAAGAAGTTTTAATCTGTCATGATTATTCTGACTGTTTAATAAATTGGATCGATTTTCTTACATGTTTATTAATTGTTGATTGAGCTGACTATCATGCTTCTAAAAATTCTCTGATGTTCTCTGATGTTCCTTACATTCAAGATTTCAACATTTTTCCATTCTAATCTTATCTGACTGTGTGAGTAAAGATAAACGAGACAGGTGGCGAACTTGTCAAGACTCAAAACTTTTAGCCATATACTTATGAGTTATTCTAAAGCTGAAAACAAATGATCAGTTTTTGTGACCAGGTCAAGTTGATTGTAGAATACTATGTCATTATTCAGTCAGTGATCTTTAGTGCTGTTAAAGGTATGAAGGCAGCTATCACTTCCCGGTCGCCCATACCGTGCAAACATTCTTCTAGAAGTATATGAAAAGGAAATTAGATTAGAGATGGTCTTAGTGATCTGATAGCATAACCACAGTGCCCAAGTGACAATAACTTGAGGCCGGTCACACACGACGTTTTTATGATTAATTTTCGTGTTAGCTCCATATTTGTTGAGATCTTGCTACCGGCGATGGATATCCATTGGATAAGCAAATAAAACTATAAGATTCACGAAAACATACATAATATTTATGGGGGAGCGACAGATTGATTGAGAGATTTCTAAGTGACTAACGGCTAAGATAAAGGAAGGAATATATGTGTAGGCTGTCACATGTAACCAAGTATATATGATCATATAGATGTAATAATAATGATAATACGAAGACATACACCATTTGTTACTGTTCGAATAACATTGTCTATTGTATAAGTTAATTAAAGGGTATGACAAAATTAACCGTAGGAAAACTTCATCTTAGGAGGGGTGCTATAACTTGTATTTGTTTTTATGAGATTTTTCATGTTTTTTCAATGAAATATCTGTTTATTACATTCCGAATTTATAAAACTTTATAGATTTTAGTATGATAGTTTCTTGTGGATGATCCATTTTTGAAGTTTATGAACCCATCATTGTTAAACCACTATTGAAGACCTAGAAGCACTGGATAACCGTTTTGTCCTATTATGCGACACCCACGATCCCGCATATAGGATTCGAACCAAGGGCCTTCGGACTCACACTCAAACGCTTAAACTTGAGACCATTAAACTGGTATTCACTAGTGTTAATATCTAATTTCAATTAATCCACAATACTTCTCGAGCATCTTCCATTTTCTTCAATACACAAATTGCTTCATCGCAGGCACAGTTGAACTCCACTAATCGAAGCTTCACACTAGAACTCCAAGAATTATCTGTTGAGATTACAGCTTACTTAAAAAGTATATAAGTAGTATAAAATATTCTACAAAATTAAGAAATTGCTAGAATAATTTAGTGCACAGATTATTAATGTTTTTAATTACTTTTAATGTTTTATGATTAATTAGGTATTAGAACTAATCCATTAACTGGCGAAAATGTGAAAACTTTCACTGTCATGGCAGAGGAAAGATGTACAAATAAAGAAAATGGTGTATGTAAACGAAATGGTAAATAATTTTTATTCTTATTTTGTATCCCATAGTTTGATTATAGAATATTAATAGTTAAACAGTTTGAACGAGATTTGTGAATGTTATCAATTTATTATTGTTATAATCTCTTTCTTACGGTTATGACCCAGCTATTCCTATTGCTTAGTATTGTCGGACACCGATTCACTCGACAAGTCCCCAAATCAGAACACGGTTGAACAGGAAAGAGACCATATTCCAAATACATGAGAAGATTCTAGAGTATTCTCCAAGTATCGACTAGTGCTGATTAGATAAGAATTAGCCAATCAGCGTACACCAAAGCAATCGTGTATTGAGCATGCTTTAATCCAGTCTATGTCCCGCTAACAATTATCTACATAAAAAGGTGACTTAGTAACAATATTATAGACTGTAGTGTTATGTAACGTACTTTGATACCCATCCGTAAAATGTATTACTAATGGTAAAGAAGTAGATGGATGACGTGCGATTCTGATTCCTGCCTCATCGCCAGAATAGTTTAATATCAATATCTTCAAATATGAAACTAGATGGTTCATCATTGAATCTGTTGAGGATGCTAGGTCATCAGAAATCACTTGGTAAACGTCTCATTTTGTAATTTTATTTTGAGAAGTTGAAGTTCTCATTTTCGAACTAAATGCGTACAGTTTTACCTTTAGTTTGTATTTCCCACGTAGAAGGACCTTAAATGTCATTGGTTTGTTCCCTTTTCTAATATGGTATTTTGTGACGTTTCCTAAAGACATTTTTATACTGCTTATATATACTTGAGTTATGTGCTTGCTCATTCGTGATTCTGACGTCTTGTGTAATATACTTTCCCTCAATTGAATCTGGTCTTCTCCCTCTAGCTAGCAAGGCTGGGGCGCAGTGAATAGTTTAGCTTGTCTTGCTGTTGTGTTGCTAATCCCCTGTTCAATTAACCAATTTTCGGTGTAATCTCTTTGGGCTTAGCAGAATCGTTCAAGATACCCTAGTTCTCATATGATTAAACTTAATGTTTGTTGAAAGTGTTCTTCTAGAAGTACCTGAAAATGAAATTAGATTAGAGGTGGTCTTAGTGATCTGAGAGTGTGATCGCAATGCCCAGGGGACAATTACTTGAGGCCGGTTACACACGACCTTTTTGCGAGTAATTTTCGTGCTAGCTCGGTACTTGTTGGGATCTTACCGCTGGAGACAGAAATCTGTGGGATAAGGTGCGGTGTGTATTTTTAAGATTGACATTTTCTAACTCCATCCTTCCTTGAGAGGAGGCAGCATCACTTTTATGCTGTTTGTTTGAAGAAAACACCTTACTGCTGTCACACATGTGTACACTCAGCAGTACGACTTCGCCTTCACACCTTGGATTTGCTGCTTTTAGTCCTGCGGCTCTTCAACTGAGCTGCCTGACTGGCATGGTAATACATCGAAGAATGATTTTATCAAGCTATTACAGCTCAAATGGTTCATTACAATACCGGAAACCAGTGCAGTTTTCACGACACAAATAAAAATATAAAAGCCGATTCAGATAATAATTTACTACAGCCTTCAAAAACACATCGATAGTTGTTGTCATAACAAATAATAACTGGTACCAACTATATGACTTCACGAATCTCACAACACAAGTAATAACATGAAAATATTAGATGTAGATTTACTTGGCACGGAAAACTAATCGAAACGAATATCTCAATGCACTATAGTAAATACGATTTACATTAATTACCAATCCCGTTTATGTACTGCAAACTTAGTAGTACTCAACACTAATTAATCAAACGTCTATGTCTAACTCATATTAATTCTTTTTTTAGTAGTTGACATCATGAGTCAATTGAAGCTAGAGCACCATGAAAAATCTGGAAGCTCAAAACGGCTGTTTCGTCCTATTGTGAGACTCCTCAGCAGTGCACGTCCAAGTTTTCCATGATGGTCTAGCTTCAATTGACTCATGATCTCAACTAGTGAAATTACTATAATATCTACAAAAATTTTTTTGATACATATTAACTCCTTAAAATGTAATTCATTGTTACAAATGATTGAAAAAGAAAATCAATTTTATAGATTACTATTACCTCAATCAATAAAATCTTTACTCTCCATACTGATACCGCAATATAAAACAGTATAGCGATTAATTAGTTATGTTAAATCTTATCTTAAGTAAGGAGATGAATGATAGTGATTGACATCTTACAAAATATTTTCGTTGATTAAACTAACACAATTAGTCAAATTTGTAATCAAGGATACCTTATATAATATGTAACTCATTACATTATAAGCAAAGATGGATATCGGTTAACAGTGTAATCCACGATATGCGTTTCGTCCTAGTCGGGACTCGTCACTTGGATGTATCTGCATCCCACAGTTGATATTCACTCTGGGACTAGAGCCCAGTACCGTTCGCATCAATCGCCAACGCTTTATCCACTTAGATACTGAGTTCTCATAGCCACTTGCTTGTGCAATGGGGTGAAGTTTAAATTCCCTTGGTATTGTTTACTTGAATATTCCCATTGTTATTTAGGACTGCAACTTTTCATGTTTCTTTTTTTTATTTTTAATAAATCAGTTTCTACGAAGAATATTTTCACTGGAGAAAATTGTGAGAATTACACAGTTTCACCTGAATTGAAATCTCCTATTAAACGTGTACAACGAGGTGAGTGATAGCAATTAAAATATTTATAAGTATCAGCATTAGGGTTGTGGAGATTGTTGAGTATTCGATTAACATCATGAATCGATAAATGTTAGACCGATAATGAAAACCCGAAAGAATTGGATAGCTGTTTCGTTCTAGTATAGGACTCCTTAGCACTGCGCATCGGCGATACTGCACTCAGGATTCGAACCCAGAACCTTTGGTCTTGTTGCTACCTATAATTAGCATACGTTTGATTGGCGAACGTTTCCGCATTCACATTAAGAAAGTTTTGTGTTGTATGCAAAACTTTCAGGACATCGATGAGGGTGTCATGGTACACACTATTATGTAGTTCTAAATTTGGACGAAGAAAGTATTCAGTAATCTTCAGTTATTTGCAGTCTCTAACCGATGTCAAACATGTAGCCGATTTGATGTTCACCTTAAACGCCTATCAACTTGATAAATGCCTAACTCATGGTTCAAAACTTCGCTCAGTAGTAACTTAACTTCGTTGCTTTGAAATTTATTTTTATGTGTCTGAGTACTAGGAAGTATAATTCAGGAAATTATATGACATAAATACTGTAAGATAACTTGTTTTAACCTGGATGATTGATATATGAAACGAGGAAAGGACTTTTCATGGGGCCTTTCATTTTGACGTCAATTAGATTGGACGATTTTACCAACGGGCTCACCATTTTAGTGGCCCAGGATCTGATTCCAATCGGATCATATGATTGATCGTTATCGAGATATACATGTCGTCAATCCTCATGTATTTCATAGACTTAAATCGCATTGGTGAATAACGGAATTAAATAAGTCAAATACGAGAATGAATGTTTTGAGTACGTATATTTTGTACATTCATTGATCTAGACAGACAATCAGAAGAACGAAACGAACAGAAGAGATCGAAGTGAAATGACGTTTAGTGGAGAAGGCGCGTGAGCCAACTTGATTTAATCAAGCATTAATCGACATTTATTGTCACACAAAACCTAAGCTACAGACATTTGATGAATAGGATAAGAAGTGTCCACACACACATACGCTCATATAAAAACAGTCAGAGTTGTTAAATGAATAATTAACAAGATTGAAACATGACTCAAGAAGAATGAATAAACTGGCCTGTTCAGAAGCTAGAATAAGGTAGATGAGTTTAACATAGTAACCAACGCTACAAACTCAGTTTGAATTTATACTACTAATCATCATCAACTACTCAAGATGAAATAAATTCCAAGGTACCATATTGAATTATTTAGACCAATTATAGGATCCTTTCCATAATTCGCATTCACTGAACAATTTTATATGCAAAATTTCAAAATCCAAAGAAAAGGGTTATGTTAAAGAAAATCAGCATAACCGATAAAGTTTACAAATCTCAAATAGTGAGGTATTCAGGTATATTAATTCACTGTCAAGGAGAACTGGTTAGCGTATTTTTAGCAAGGTTGTTTTCTACGAGATGGGGTTGCCCGAACCTCCTCCATTACACGGGCTTGTGACCGGTAGTAGACTTAAAAGAGTTACAGATGGAGTTCTTCAAGGAAAAATACTGGTAAATCGTTGGAAATAGAAATTTCGTGTCAAACAGCTACCATCAATAATAGAAAAAGAATTATAGTTTTCACTTGACTAATCAGTAATCTGTTCCGAACCATGTTCAAAAATGGTCAGTGATGACATGAACTACTGCATGTTATTAAGTAGTATAACTTTTATACATAAAGGAAAGGATATCGGTAATGCAAAATAATCAAGCATACCACAGAGCAGTACCATTATACAGTCTGTTTAGTTTTAAGTATTCAGCGGTCATCAGTAAGGATTCTCGAACCAGTGATAGCTACTTATTATTGCTTATTACCAAATTGTGTCCATATTCTTGATGGGACATAAGCTTATTCATATGATTTGAATATGTCTTATACAATATTATTGTTATTAAGCAAATCGGGTATTCTTAACTTCTAGTTATCCAAATGATTCCTAGGAATAATGTTTCTCATATGGAGTTCTTAATGATAGATTCTTGTTTTAATGACTGCTTCATTTTTAGAACCTTCACGTAACGCTATAACTGGTGAGAATTGTGCAACATATGATTATAATTCTGAAGTTAAAATATCAAAAAAGCGAACACCAGTCAAAATTTCAAATCCATTGAATGGTGAGAATGTTAGCGCTTTTATGGTATCTCAAGAAGAAAGACCACGTACAGCTAAACCTTATGGTAAGTAAAAAAAATAGAGAAGATGACAACAAAACGAAAATCATTATCGAATGTAGATAGGTCTTCGAATTTCGTGGGGAAGAAACCATCCTTAATTTTACTTTTACTTACTCCTGTTACTCCCAACGGAGAAGAAACCGCCCACCAGCATTCTCCAACCAACTCTATCCTGGGCTTTTTTTCCGATTCTATCCAATTCTTGTTCATTCTTCTCATGTCTGTCTCCATTTCTCAGCGTAATGTGTTCTTTGGTCTCTCACTTCTCCTTTATTCAGCCTTAACGATTCCAAGTGAGGGATTGCCTCGTAACAGAGTTGATAACTTTCTCAATGTGTGTTCCATCTACTTATAGCGCTTCTTACCGATTTCTCCCTTTGCTACAATTTGACTTATTCTCTCTCAAAGTAGATTGTTACTGATAGTGTCTGACCAACGGATCCGAAGTATTTTGCGTAGACAACTGTTAGTAAACACTTGTATTTTCTGAATGATGGCTTTCGTATTTCTGCGAGTTTCTGCTCAATACAGTAGAGTTATCTTCACATTTGTATTGAAAATTCTGACCTTGGTGTTTGTTAACAGACAGATATTTTGAGTTTCAGATATTCTTCAATTGTAGATATGCTGCTCTTGCTTTTCCAATCCACACCTTCACATCTGCAATAGATCCACCGTGTTCATCAATGATGCAGCCCAGATATGTAATGATTGATACATTTTCCAAATCTTCTCCATCAAGTGTGATTCGATTGATGCATGTTGTGTTGTATCGGAGAATCTTGCTTTTCCCTTTTTGTACATTGATACCTACTGATAATGAGGCTGTTGCTACACTAGTCGTCTTCTCCTGTATTTGTAGTTGAGTTTGCAATAGAAGAGCTAGATCATCTGCGAAGTTTAAATCGTCCACCTGCATCCTAGTTGTCCTCTATATCCCGTGCTTCGGCCCATATGTTGATGTCTTCATGATTCAGTCGATCACCCGGAGAAAGAGAAAGAGTGAGAGTGAGCAGCCTTGCCTAACACCAGTCTTTACCTCTCAAGAGTCTGTCAATTGTCCTCCATGCACGATTTTGCAGTTTAATTCATCATAGGAATTCGGTATGATATTGACTATCTTCTGAGGCACGCCGTAGTGTCGAAGAAACTTCCATAGTCTTGTCCTGTCCACGCTATCAAATGCTTTCTCGTAGTCTATGAAGTTGATGTAGAGTGATGAATTACATTCAATTGATTGTTCCACAGTGACCCGTAGTGTTGTGATTTTGTCGGTACACGGAATGTAGCCTGTTGGTCTCGAAGTTAGGCATCTACGGAGTCCTTCATTCTATTTAGAAACACCGTTTTATTGAGAAAAGCGTGATTTCTCTGTAGTTCTTACACTTGCTGAGATCGTCTTTCTTTGGTATCTTGATCAGGTGTCCTTCTTTCCAGTCCGTTGTTACTTGTTCTTTAGGCGGTATTAATTCGGTTATTGATTACTGGATTCGACCTTCATTGAGCTTATGGATGTGAACTGTTGAGGAGTTCTACACTGAATAGAGATATGTATCCATTACTATTTAGTTCTCAGTTGTGATCTAACTAAGATCAATTCATGATGTACACTGTGGTTAATTCTTAATACATACCATATTTGTTTCTTTTATTATCATTGTTATTGGTTATTCTAGTATACAGGAACACAGTGACTGGTGAAAATCTTCAAAGTTACAAAATAACACCAATTGAAAGAAATGTTACACCTAGAGTGGTTAAAGGTAAGTCTCACTTATGTACCATTTATTTATTGATTTGAACACATAAACATTGGTACAAGGAGGCATCAAATAGATATGTGCCACATAAGTCATTCGAGTTGTATGAAGGCTGGGATACTGTCCGGGTGCCCAAACTGAAGCAGGTCGTTTTCTTAAATGGCCATACTTGAAGCCTTTGACCTAAAGGTCTGATCCACAAGGCAGTGGAGCAACCTTAGGAGATACAGTCCCATGGTAGAAGGCAGCCAACGATTGGTTCATGCGCAATTTTTTCCGCCAGGATCCTGAAGCCCATTGGTTTAAAATGAGGGTTTTCCATTTCCCCTAGTTGAACTATCCGTATCCACCAATCAGGTTAAAGTGCCGTACATTCGCTTTTCGTCCTCTCATTTTCGTGAACAACACCGCAGCGAGAAGGCATTGAGTTGAACTTCCCTGGCAGTGGTTGTATGCACGTGGTCATTGTTGGGGTGATCCAGAAAATTTCTCGCAAAAGACAAGCAAGGATCAGGAAACACTAAAAAGCATTTCATCCAATCAGCGTTCATTTGAAGTTTTAGCCAGAAACATCAAGGAAGTGAAACGTCATATGTAAAGTTCCTGATTGGGTGATTGCTATACTGCTACTATTTTTAGTAGCATTCCAGAATCTTCGAGCAACCCAAGGACATTTAAACTACTATAAAATCCCTATATTTTCTGTATTAAAACGAACCTTTGGAGTACATTGCTTCTCGCATATTTTGCATCTTTTCTCTCGTGTTCAGGTTGCTGTGTAGTTCTAGCTTGGAGGGTTACAAGAATAGCTTAGGAACCGAATATAGCGTACAACTTGCAAGACTTATCAGTCGTGTGAGAGCGTTTGAAGAGGGAGAGGTGACTCGCCCCACTCTCGGTCGTACCAGGGCATTTGGGGGGGGCATTATCGACTTCATAAACAATATGTTTTATATCACATTCTAATATGTGGTTAAATTCCCATCGGGAATTCCTCAGATAAAAAGAGGCTAAAAATATGTAGTTTAATCAGTGTTCAATAAAAACACCTTGAAGAGTTCTAGTAATGAACAGTATTGATTTGAAAATGATCGGTTCCATTATTAATTCCAACATGTTTTTAGGAACTTCTTTAGATCATGGGTCACTCATACTTATACATATGCTTGCTGTATTCAGATTAAAGCTTTTTTTATAGTTTCAGGCTCCTATCATTTGTTCTATGTTGAAGTTGTTTTGTTGTCCAGTATTCGATTCCGATACTCATAAATAAGCTTTTTGCTGACGAGCTTAACTAGCTGCTCAAATAAGAAGGGTAAGAACGGTTACTTAAGTGTTTGCAAAGAAATGCGTCGTATTTGAATGGTATAAAAAAAAGCATTTGAATGAAAACTTATGTAGTGTGTTGTTAGTGAATGAGGGAAACAATAAAAGAGTCATGTTGGGGATTGAAGTGTTCTATTAGATAAACATGGTGAATTGTTTGGTTTAGTTACGAACTTTTGTAGATCTTGATGAGTAATATATTTGTCTTCTGTGCTTTTTCACAAGACAGTTTGTATGCTTGTGATGATCATTAAAAGAAAAGATTTAAAAAAACATTAAAGAACTTCACATTAAGATATCGCATGAGTTGCAGTAACATTGAGAGTTGGTTTGATTTTCATTATAAATTGTCAACTTTCAAAATATCAGTATATGGTTGTGGAGTCTCGCGTGCTCAACTGAAGGCCGTGAGTTTGAATCCTGCGAGCGGGATCGTGGGTCCGCACTGCTGAGGAGTCTCACAATGGGACGAAACGGCCGTCCAGTGCTTCCAGTATTTCACTGGTGGTCTAACAACAATAGGTTCATGATCTCAATCAAAAAAACCTTCTAACTGTAGTTCGCAGAATCAATGTGATCTGTTTCAGGGCTTGTTAGACAATATGTGACAAAAGCATTGTTTCTTTGATCTTTTTCACAATCCCTAAACATAGCTTTAATGCATGTTCACATAAATCTAGTATAGATCACAAATAATAAACATTAATTACTACCCTTAGTGTAGCAATTACGTGGTTAAGTTATCTGATCATTAGAGACTTCGCTATATCAAGATACTTTGAACATAATGACTAGGTCTTGGACTTCGGATCGAAATTGATTCATCCATTTGGCTAATGAGCATTTTGATATACTAGCTGATGTTTTATGGAATATCGCTAGCAGCTGATGTCAGTTCGAGATAAAAACTCTAGATCTAGTTCATAACCATCAATTGTAAATCATAATCCTTATTTTCAGAACAAATTTATACCTCTCATTTAATCTTAATAAATAGGTGAACACTCTTATTGTCACTTTAGCGTTGCTCAAAGGTCGTCCATAAATTATAGGTCTCACAGATTCATGGATAAATGAACATCTGTGTTTGAGTTCCGCAGTACGTGATCGTGGATGCGCTCTGCTGAGGAGCCCCATACAAGGACGAAACGGCCGTCTAGTGCTTCCATGTTTTCCATGATGGCCTAGATTTAACTGACTCGTGAATTCAACTAATAAATGAACATCTCATATTCATTACTACTTTTTTTTATTTTAAGTAGCATGAATTTAACTGTAAAAAAAATCAAAAGTTCACTTACAAATATTTAATTTTGATTTTGATAAATACAGATCGACAAAATCCATTAAGTGGAGAGAATGTTGAAAGTTACACTTATCGTTTAGGGGAATCTAAAAGGACTGTCAAAAAAAGAGGTGAGATATAGAATATTCTTAATAAATGTTAGTTTGATGCATTTTATTACTATCTCTCTGTATGTTCGGATGGTAAGTATTTTGTATATTTGATCTTTGAAGGTCCTGGGTTCGAGTCACGCAATTGAAATCATGGATGAGCACTTCTGAAAAGTCCCACACTAGGATGAAACAACTGTCTAGTGCTTTTAGGTTTTAAATGGTGGTTCAGCTTAGATTAACTTGTGAATTCAATTAAGAAACTGAAAATATCATTTGAATCATTCCTACATGTCCATTAGTTACAGTTATGAAATCATAATATAATTTGTTATAAGTTTTATATTTACGTATGAATTAACGATGAAATTTCTACCATTACCTTGAATGCGTTTATCCAGCATGAACTGCCACTGTCCATCTTTGCTTAAAAAGCTTGTGACTTAAGGCTATATCGAGGCAATCCGCACAGGATGCACATATGCCAACAAGAGACTGATCAATTGCAGTCCTAAATGAGAACATACAAGTAGAACAACATCAAGTAAATTTAACCTTCAAAGCATTGCACAAGCAGATAGCTATGGGGACTCGGTAGCTAAGTGGATAACACGATGGTATTTGAAGCGAACAGTATTGGATTCGGGTCCCGGAGTGAACGTTAACTCTGAGATGCTGATACATCTAGGTGACGAGTCCCAAACAGGATGAAATGCACGTCAAAGTGGATTTCACTGTTAGCTACTATCCATCTTTGTTTAAAATGAACATACCATGCTCTACAAGAAGATATTTCAAGCTTTGAGTGAATGAAATCGGAAAATGAATTAACCAGTTTAATACTAGTAAAATTGAAATTCAAAAGAACCCCCAAAGAATTAAACGTGAATAAAATAAATCTACTAGATTTCATACTATAGCAAGTCATATATTTAAGTAAATGCTTCGCATCAAAAAAAGAAATATGTTGCAGGCACGTTTAATAAACAGTAAAAGTGAATTGGAAACATTCATCCCTTCGAGTTGCCATTCATTCTTCTGTTGTCTGCTTTCGCTTCCCGATACAGTGTGTACTTCAGTCTTTCTCTTTTACGTTTTCCTTTAGGATTCAAAGTTGTAGCTTGTCACTTAATGCAGTTTGATGATTTTCTCAATATTTGACCTTCATGGTCTTTCCCTAATTTTTTACTTAACTGGAAGCTGATTTGTACTCTACCACAATGGGTTGTTTGTGATCGTATCCGGTCAACGAACATTGAGTATGTTGTGTAGATAATTGTTTATAAATATCTATACCTTTTTGATTATGGTTGTGGTAGTTCTCCAAGTTTCAGCTTCGTACAGTAGAACTGTCTTGACGTTTGTATTGAATATTCTGACTTTGATATTGGTTGACAGTTGTGTTTGAGTTCCATATTTCCTTCAATTGTATGAATGCTGTTCTTGTTTTGCCAATCCTTACATTCACATCTGCATTAGACCCTCCTTGGTCATCAATTATGCTTCCCGATTAGATACGGAAAGTTTCCACCTCTTCCAGAACTTCTCTATCAAGTGTGACATCATCGTCGAATCATTGTATATCCTTACTTATAGCTACTCAAGCACACGAATGTTTCAACCATCTCCAGCTTTTCATCAGTTAATTTGATTGAAATCTTAGCTAATTGATAATCTTGAAGAAGAAGAAGAAGAAGCCTTTTCTCATTAAAAGTATAAAGTACAGATCGTATTTACGGAAACTATTCTTTAAATTTTCACTTAGGATACTTATCTTTTATAATTCACACATTTGACACATCGGACAAACACTAGGTGAGGGTAAACTAACCCATCAGGCAAAATTACAAAATGTCATTATAAAATATAGAAACTGCACATGAAATACATCATTTGCACATGTTCCTTCAGTTGTCTTTTCCATGCTTCATGATTCTCCTATTTCTGTTGTTGTTGTTATAATTGCTTATTTAACATTCCTATTCTCTTCAAATCAATATTCACACCATTCTTCTTAAGTCATTCCACTTCCAGTTGGTGCCACATACTACTTATATTTGTTGGCACAGGTAGAATACATTACAACAGTAGCAAGTCATTCGGGTACTTGTTGACCTTCTTTTTTTAGAACTGAATTCATTTTACCATTCTATTGTTGGTTAAAAACAATGTCTTACTGTCTATTTTTTAATCCTAACCCAATCATATAAATCAATTGCTTGAAGTTATGAACGGGGGTTGACATATCTATTAAGAAAGTTGAAATACAAGACGTATGTTCTGTCTAATATGCGACTTTTCAACCAGATTTAGCTATATCTTAGTATCGACACTCTAATATTGTTTGAAACCCATTACTTACAGCTTCAAACACTAAGAGTGTTATCAAATGAGCTACTTATTCTGGACAGTCAATAACTTTGTAACGGAGATAAAGTTATTTGTAATGTTTTTTTTCATTATTCATGTTAATAACGATAAATGATCAGTTAGATTATAAGTAGCAACTTACTATGAAATAATTCTCCGATACAACACAACTTGTACCAAACAAATCACAATTGACGGAGAAGATTTAGAAGATATAAAAACATTGCAATGTCTAGGCAGCATCGTTGATGAATACGGTGGGTTGGATGAAAATGTGAAGGCGCGGATCGATAAAGCAAATCTACAATTGAAGAAAATCTGTCTGCCAACCAAAACCAAAGTCATAATTTCCAACACAAATGTCGAGACAGTTCTACTGTATTGGGCTGAAACTTGGAGAAATACGAAAGTCATCATCCAGAAGATACAGTTATTTATCGACAGTTGTCTACGCAAACTACTTCGGATCCGTTGGTCAGACATAATCAGCAACAACTTACTATGGGAGAGAACAAGCCAGATTTCAGAGGAGGAAGAAATCGGGAAGAAGAGCTGGAAATGGATAAGATACACATTGAGGGAAGCACCCAACTGTGTCACAATGCAAGTCCTCACTTGGAATCGTCAAGGTTGAATACAGGAGAAGTGGAAGACTAAAGAACAGATTACGTTGAGAAATGGAGACAAGCATTAGAAGAATGAAGAACAATTGGATAGAACTGGAAAAGAAGGCCCAGGACAGAGTGAGTTGGTGAATGCTGTTCGGTGGCCTATGCTTCATTAAGAGTTACAGGAGTAAGTAAGTAAATATGAACTGAAAATTATTCCCATCACCGACTTGACCATTCAGTTTATTTCTGCGGTACTAGATGACCATGAATTCATTTTTTTAATACCGATTAAATATGTCATCAATTCTAAGGCTTAATATATCACTTGAATCGAGTACCTTTTTAATGTTACATAATCATTGTTTATCTTCAGTTTTCCTTCTTTCTATTCTCATTATGTTTTATTTCTTGACAGATCTTAGTTCACCATTAACTGGAGATGGTTCACGTGGTCGTTCATATACTATATCTATTGAAGAAAAACATTTATCCCAACCAAATTTAAACATAAATGAACATGATTCAACACATCATACATTATCATCCAAATCTCTTCGAAATATATTAACAGGTGAAAACTGTACTACATATAATGTATGTCAAGAAATGAGAAGTGAAAAAGTTGACAGTACGACAATGATGATGAATGGGAATACACATAAAAAGTGTAAGATGATTTCTATTTATTTATTTAAACACATAAACATTGGTACAACGGGGCACCAAATAGATATGCGCCACATAAATCATTCGATTTGTGTGAGGGCTGGGATACTGCTCGGGTGCCCAGACCGAAGCAACTGGTTTCCTTAGGGGGCTACGCCCCGAGCCTTGGACTTAAGGGTCTGACCCACATGGCAGTGAAGCATCGTGAGGAGATACAGTCCCGTGGTAGCTGGTGACCAACGATTGGTTCATACTCAATTTGTTCCTTCAGGATAATGGAGCCCATGTGCACCATTGGTTTGGAATCCGGTTAAGGCGCCGGACATTTGCTTGTCGTCCTCTCATTTCCGTAAACAACACCCCCGCCACGAGAAGGCAGTGAGTAAGACTTCCTTGACAGTGGCTGTATACGCGTGACCGTGTGAGAGCATTTCGAGAGGAAGGGTGGGCCCATCCCACTCTCGGCCATACCAGGGCATTTGGGGGCAAGATAATCAACTTAATGATCTAAAGACAATGTAATGGTTGTTTAGTATGATATTATTAGATCCGTGGACAGAACTAAGTGTTAAGTTCACTGCTTACTTAACGTAGAATACGGTATACAACTACGGCACCAGAATTTATAGAACGTCCACAGTTTCAAATCATAAGACAGAAGAAAACTTGAGTAGTACTTGTTGAGTAACAATCAAAATGTACAGAAAATCATGGGTATTTAAAGATATTAACGTTTGTTATATCGACATTCTAAATCAGCCAATTCGTAAAGAGATATGTTATGCTACTGTCCAACAGTAGCATGTGACGTTGATATTTCAAAAAGCTCCATCACGTTCTGATTGAACGGAAACTCTTCAACTCCTTTAGAGCCACGAGAGGCTCTGTTGTAGTTCTCGGAAGCCGTCCCAACACTAGGGATCTTCAGGTCTTGATTCTAGTATGTTGTCTTTGAGATACTGAGTTGTAAATTTATAATCTATATCATTACATCCAGTCATTTTATGATATAAAGAGACAGTTATCTTACTTCACAAATTCCTTCTCACTAGTTATTTGACTAAGTCAAAGGAGTCCCATACTAAGAAAAAACGGCTTCCGGGTTTTCCATGATGGTCTAGCTTTAATGGACTCATGAACTCAACTATTAACTTACTATAGTATCCACAAAAACACCCTTCTGATAATAAATCACATTAGTCATAGTTTCTCATAGTTACAAGCAAACTGAAGATAACTGACTGATTTGAAATAACAGGAAGTTTCCTTTAATGTTAAAATTGGATTTTATCATCATCTGAAGACTTCTCAATCTCACACTAGAATAAGACAGGTTTCCAGTACTCCCCAATTTCCAATGTTTCCTTAACTTATGTCCAAATTTAATGTTTTGAATCTTCTAAGCTCATTAGATCTATGCTTAGTAATGATGTGAATACAGTTGATTATCCTCTATTAAGTTTACATATTCTGATTACAATTCATCATTTCACTTTCTTCTTAAATGCGCGGTTTAGGTAATCTAAAAGTCAAATCGCTCGAAAAAAATGTGCCCTTAGGTTTACTGTTTCCTAGTCGGATACTATCACTTTCACACATTAAATAATATCAAACTGATGGGCTTGATATCTCATGTCGTTCTCACTACAATTCAAATGGAACCAATGTCACTAATTTTGTTCTATAATCTTCACATTTACTGACTGAAGTCGAAGATGTAGACTGTTTGATGCCAATTCAGTGACATTCTGATTTGACTATTTCAAACTTTATTTCACCATAGGTTGATATTTGAAGTTATGAACATAGTAGTACAGAGGATTTGTGTATATTATTGATTTATATCGTGGAATGATCTTGAATAAAGAACAATTAAACATCACAAAATTGCTATATTTGAAGAGATTACGAGTTCACGTAATCTGTGAATGAAACAAACATTCAGTGAAACAATGATTTAATAAGCTAACTAGTCCGATGTATCCCAGTCCCGCTAACTCGAGACAGAAGTTCAGGTTCAGAATAGAGAAATGTATTCCACAAGCAGCCACGAAAACCACAAACACAATTCAAGAGTATAGATACAGAACAAAAATCTTCTTGGTAAACGTTACAAAATAACATGTTAAGATAGACAACAAACCAATGACATTTAAGGCCTCCTTTAGGTGAAAAATACGATATGAAGGTGAAAAGAGGTGCTTTTGGCGCTTAAACAACAAATTCAAATTTTTAAAATTAATTTGCAAAAATAAGACATTTACCAAGTGAATTCTGTGGACCTAACATTCCCGAAAAAAACACTAGATATCTATTTAGTTATAGTAAAAGGGACCTCAATAGTGTACATCTACAAACCCATTCAAGATTAAACCTAAGAAACCTCTAGACTTCATAGCTTTTTAGCAACAAACTGAGACCCAATAGCTTATATTCCTAACACTAGTTGAAAGTTTATAGACTCAAATATCTAGATTCATCTTGACTGAATAGCTTCAATAACAGAAAGAGGTAGTTTAATATAAATAGGTGTTACTATGACACAATCCATTTCATTTATAAAAGATAACACTTAGTAATCAGCCTTAAAATTATATCATGTTACTATGTGACAAAGTAGTGTACTACTTATCAAATTAAGTAAAGAGAATTTTAAATGTGAAACTTTATGATCAGAAAACTGTGTGCATTAATAAGCAAAGATGGATAGTGGTTAGCAGTGGAACCAGTTTGACGCACGTTTCGTCCTATTTGGGACTCGTCAGCTGAGTGTACCTGCATCTCAGATTTGATGTTCATTCTGGGACTCAAACTCAATACCGTTCGCTCCTAACGCAATCCCGTTATCCAATTAGCAATACATACAGTATACACATATGCCAATAAGAGACTGATCCAACTGCAAACCTAAAAAATCAATGGAAGGGTTCAAGTAACAGTAGCAAGTGAATTTGAGTTCTTTAATTTATAAACTACTGTACAAAACTTTAATGTAACTTATCAAACAGGTACATATTTATGAATTTGAATTTCAAGTATTATAAATTGGTGAAGTTATGGTACTATACTAACCAAAGTGAGTTAAGTGGTAGTGTAGTGAATGGGAACATAGGTGTGGGAAAACCAAAATTACAGAATCTCTTGGTAAAGTCTGAGTAAAACATACAGTCAATACTTCATTTGCAAAATATCATTCAATAGTCTTACGCTTGACTGTTCCTTCGTTCCCACGTCAATCACTCTATGCTCTCTTTCTCTTCGCTTTCATCTTCTTAACCTTCTTCCGTCACGCATTCCACCTTCGATTGATGATACATACTACTTATATCTGTCGACATCGGTAGCACACACCGTAGATGGGGAAAATATTAACGTTCTAGTGAGATAGAGTGATTTATGGAATTCAGTTACGTTAGAATTATCATTAAGAACTCTTTAAGATGGTCACGTTATTATCGTGAAACAGTCGATAATGAGGTGGTGAACTAAGAAAATCTTTATACGTCTCGGTGTAGAACAAAATACTTATATGGTACACGCTAGTTTGAAAATTTACTCACTTGATAGTATATCATGATGAACCGATCTCCATAAACGTTTGAGAAAGAAAGCAGTTGCGCAGGCAAACGAAGCGTAATACACTAGGCAGTGGAGCAGCGTAAGAAGATGCGGTCTCACGGTAGTCAGTGACCAACAGTAGGTTCATATGCAATTTGTTTCCTCAGGATCATGGGGCCCATGTGCATCAATGATTTGGAATCAGAGTTTTCCAACTCCTCTAGGTGGATCCTCCATGTCCATTAACCCAGCCTAAGCGCCGAACACTCGCTTTACATCATCAATTTCATAAACCACACCCACGCTACGAGAAGGCATTGAGTAGGACTTCCATGGCAGTGGCTATATGTGAATAGTCATGTGAGAGCGTTTCGAGAAGGAGAGATGACTCTCTCCACACTCGGCCATATCAGAGCATTTAGAGGTCGATGAATTTACCCCCAGCATATTAAAGTCATCATCATCATCATCTTCCGTTATAGATGTGTTTGATTTATCAGTTATTTTACAACTTCGAATTATTCATCTTTTATCATAGAAAGTCAATCTTGTTTCATGGTTATTTTCTTCTCTGTTTGATAATTATGTTACATTTTCATAAATCAGATATATCAAATTAAATGTTTCAATTGTTTTAGATAAGTGTTTGATTGTTTAAAACAACTGGCTTACTGTAATGAAACAGGATTAGATTAATAAGGTATAATTTAGTTAGGGGATTTTAGATTAGAAAAAGGAAATGGAAAAAAAACAATAATCTATTTTGTTACCCCCCCCCACTACACCCTCATTTTTATTGCTGTTGAATGTGTCATGTTTGACTAAACATCTTTTTATGTGTAAGGCTGATAATAATAATAATAATAATAATAATAATAATAATAATAATAATAATAATAATAATAATAGTCACAATAACGAAACAGAATACCGGAGTAAAATTATATTGTAAGAAGCTAACTACTGTAACAAAATTTAAGTAGTTTGTAATTTAAAGAATAAAATGTCTGATAGATGAGGTATTTTTGATTAATATGAAGTTAAGCAGGAAACGAAGACTGAAGAGTACAAGAATTCGTTAATATTTTGCAAATGTGACTTCATTAGGCGTTATATTAAAGATTTTCCAATAACTTAAATTAACAGACATGAACACCTATTCAGTGATTGTTTAATGATGAAACTACATTCACTACAACTGATTATTATAAATTTAGAAGTCAGTCATCATCAAGTACAACTGATAAACTTAAAAGTAGACTTCACTAAGATCAATTTCATTCAACAACAGTTTGAAGCTAATGATTTAGTACACAAATGTTTTTTTTTCCTTTTATTGTTTGATAATATAATTGGTCTGTTGTTTGATATTACACTGAACCAACTTATTACATCAATGGCTCGGTGTCATATGTTGTTGATAATACAAGCAGTTTATCCGTCTGATTAGAAAGTTTTTTTACAAGAAAGACATATTCATTTTTTTATTGGTTGTTTTAATCCTCCCATTAATATTTACTACTGTAATTGAACAGTCTCCTACTGACACATATACATCTTGTGCGGATCGCCTCGGTATTGGCTTAAGTCACAAGCATTATAAGCAAAGATGATGGTGGCTAGCAGTGGAACTCAACCAACGAGTCCCGAAATAGTATGAAACGCACGTTCTGAATATTACTGCTACCTATCATTCATCTCTGCTGATATTGCTTGTGATTTGATGTAATATCAGCCCAATCCGCTTAGGATGCACATATACCAATAAGAGAATGGTTAATTACAGTTATAAATATCGATGAGAAGGTTCAAACAAACAATGCAAAAATAAATTTACGCTTCACCTTACTGCACAAACTAGTGGCTATCAGGGCTCAGTAGATTGGTGGGTAATATGATGGCATTCGAAGCGAATGGCACCTGGTCCGAATCCTGAGCCCTAACTAGTATGAAACGCTTGAAAGGCAGACATATGTTTATAGTACTATTCAACAATTGGTCAGTAGGATATCGTTAGTAACATAATACTTATAATAACTTCAATAGTTTCAACGTTTCAGAGAGTAATCTAGTCTACGCTTCTAAAAGTGGAAATTATCACAAGAAATGACCATCATTTCAATAGCTAAAGTCATTAAATTAGGAATTTTATAACTGCTATCTGGTAAAAAAACATCAAGTTGGCGCCTAATTTCCGTAAAACTATTCATTAAAAGTTGGTATACTTTTGTGATTGTATACAAATTCATAAGATAGTAACTGCTGAAGCCTGGGATATATACCGTTAAACCAGCGCACATGTAGTCCAACACGAAACCGGATGCATGTCAGACAGTGAATGGCAAGTCAAATCGGATCACTTCAAAAACCGTAAAATGATTGAAATGGGAATAATAACGGGGCGAATTGCATGCATATAGTAAATAATTCACTTTGAACGTAGTAAATAGCAATAGCATCATTTGCTGTCCTATCACTCTTAGCAGATCAGGCAACCCGAAAGTCACGAGCACATCATTAGAACATATGATAAGCTAGGTACCCCCACTTCTCTGCCCGAACAGTCGTAGGGCTTCCTCACTTCGTTGGACGGATAACTGAACTAAATTGAGTACAAGTTCATAAAACGAATTCATAGAGTTCATTTAACACTAGTGAAAAAATAAATTATACGTCAGATATCTAATGAAAATGACATAGTGTACGAGATGTCGAATCACTTAGATTAATGGGTATATTATAACTGGATCGATAGAATCCAATCCGTACTGCATGTTGCAGTCAACCATATATTGAAAAATGGATGGGTTTATAGTTCCCAACCGTATTTTAACTACTCAATAGTACGATAAACTCTTCAATGAACAATCTTTATGCTTAGCAGCAACTGAATAAGTATACACACTTTAAATAACTATATGAATTTGATTAGCAATGAGCAGCTAATGTTCGTATACCATTTTATATGTAACGTAATTGTTAAATTTCAGAATTACTTACTTAGTTTCTTACACCTGTTACCCCTTCTGGAGGAACATAGGCCGCCAACCATTCCTCTCTATCCAACCATATCCTCGACAATCCTTTCCAGTTCTTTCAAATTCCCATTCATCCTTTTGATGTCTGCTTCCGATTTCCGACGTAGTGTGTTCTTCGGCGTTCCTCTTTTCCGTTTTCTTTTTTCAGGATTCCAAGTTAGGGCTTGACCCATCATGCAGTTTGATGATTTCCGTAATGTATATCCTATCCACTTCCAATGTCTTTTCCTGATTTCCTCCTCAGCTAGAAGGATAGAGACTTCTTCATTACGCAATAAGCTCTACTAAACTTGCTCATTAACAAATTGTCATTAACTAGAATGATCTTACTGATTAAAATTAGTTACACTATACAAAGACTAATCAGCTAATTAGAATGAGTTACATAATCATTACAGTAATTTAATAATAATAATAATAGTAATAATATGGTGTAGTGCTATGCAAGCCCATATAGCTTATTCTAGCCTGTTAATTAATCGCTTATCAACTTTGACTGTTTTTACATAAGCGTATGTGTGTGTATGTGCTGGTGGGTGACCTATGCTCCTCCACGAAGAGTAACAGGCGTAAGTAGTAAAAAAGCGTGTGTTCACTTCTTATCCTACTTCTTATCACATGTCTGTAACTTATATTTGTATGACTATAAATAAAGATTAACGCTTGATTAAATGGAACTGGCTTACATGTCTTCTCTACTGTACGTCATTTCACTTTGCTCTCTTCGCTTCGCTTGTTTCTTCGGTCCTTTGTCTGAATTAACGACTAAATACAATACACGTATTTGAAATTTATTCTCGTATTTGACTTATTTAATTACGTTATTCATGAACATGATTTAAGTCGTTGATTGAGCATAGTCATGGTGTATATTTCGACAGCAATTATTTCGATAAAATCATTCCTACAATCTAATTGCAGTCAAATACAGGGCTACAAAAGTAGTAAGCCCATCGATAACATCGTCTGATCTAATTGCCGTCAAAATAATGGGTCACTAAAACGGCTTGAGAATATAGTCAACATCATACCGAATTCCTATAATAGAATAAACTGCAAAATCGTGCATGGAGGACAGCTCACAGACTAGTTCGAAGTAAAGACCGTTGTCAGGCAAGGTTGCTTACTCTCACCCAGTCTCGTTCTCCGGGTGATCGATTGGATCATGGAGACGTCAATATCTGGGGGAGGGAAGTACGGGATATAGTGGACAACTAGGATGCAGCTGAATGATCTAGACTTCGCAGATGATCTGGCTGTTCTTTCACACACGGAACTACAAATACAGGAGAAGAAGAACAGTGTATCAGTAGCCTCAGTATCAGTAGGTCTCAACATACACAAAGGGAAAAGCAGGATTCTCCGATACAACACAACTTGCATCAATCAAATCACACTTGATGGAGAAGATTTGGAAAATGTAACAATCATCAGATATCTGAGCAGCATCGTTAATGAACACGGTGGATTGGATGAAGATGTGAAGGTGTGGATTGGAAAAGCAAGAGCAGCATATCTACAATTGAAGAATATCTGAAACTCAAAATATCTGTCTGTCAACCAACACCAAGGTCAGAATTTTCAATATAAATGTGAAGATAATTCTACTGTATTGAGCAGAAACTTGCAGAAATACGAAAGTCATCATTCAGAAGATACAAGTGTTTATTAACAGTTGTCTACGCAAAATACTTCGGATCCGTTGGTCAGACACTATCAGTAACAATCTACTTTGGGAAAGAACTAGCCAGATTTCAGAGGAGGAAGAAATCGGGAAGAAGAGTTGTTAGTGGATAAGATACACATTGAGAAAAGTACCCAATTGAGTCACAAGGCAATCCCTCACTTGGAATCATCAAGGTTGAATAAAGGAGAAGTGGGAGATCAAAGAACACATTACGCCGAGAAATTGAGACAGACATGAGAAGAATGAACAACAATTGGATAGAACTGGAAAGGAATGCTCAGAACAGAGTTATTGATCGAATTCTATTCGTCAGCCTATGCCTGATTGAGAGTAACAGACGTAAGTAACTAAGCAAGTATGTAAGTGAAATAGCCTAATAAATTTATATCTGACGACATAATCTTTTCTGCTCCTGATTCAAATATCTAATATTCCATTCTTATTTTTGTTTTTACAACTTTAATCATGGTTAATTTGATTCAACATGGAAACAAATGAGTTACACTATCGTGTACTTTGGTAATTTTCATCTTTCCATTATATCACGTTAGGACAAAAAAGAAACTTGGCTAATAAATCATTATTTCATAGAATCATTACGTCATATGTTCTGTTTTTTTCTAAAAGGAGAATCATAGTCTTTATGTTCTTTATCGAATTAGCATATGACTTTAAAAAGGATCGTTATATGGAGTTTGTTGAGATGAAATTGATATCATGAATGGATAGATGTGAGACTACTATTAAAAATCTGGAAGCATGGGATGTCTATTATATCATAGTATGAAACTCTTCAGCAGGAAGTATCCACGATCCTTCACGTGGGATTCGAACACAGAACTTTCGGTCTCAAACACGAATGCTTAACCTTCAGACGAATGAGCCGGTATCCAACGTTGTTAATGTCTAATATCCATTAATCCACGATATTGCGCCGACCGTACACCATTATCTTCAGTGAGCAATTGTCTCAAGCCAGACAAAGTTGAACTCTAGTGACCATGGTTTCTCACTAACATCGATTCATTCATGATATTAAGTTATTTTTTAGTTTGTCTTATTAACAACTTCAATGAAATATTCTTGTTTACAAAGTAAGTAAGCATTGAATGATTAATTTAACCTATTTGAAAACTCCTGCGTAGGTTAGATATCCAACCTAACTCGAAGTCAAATGTAGGATCAGAATTGAAGACCTTGGAGAACACAACATTATTATTAGTGGCTTTATTCAATATTATTTCTTTTGGCACAATATAAAATACTCAGCATAAAGAATTTCATAGAACTCCGGTTTCTTACTTCTTGATCAATCCTAACGATAACGTACAGAGTAATCGGCAGTTAGATGTTAACTGTTCAGGAATCGATGTCTGTATAATCTTCATTCTTTTCGTTGTATATTACCAGCAACCACGATATCTATGGTTGGGCCTTTTGTAACTTGTACAATGAAAGGTTCTACATTTTTGACAAACGCACCTGAATAGATTATGTAATTCACTGATATAATGATGTGTTAAAACAAATAGGGAAGCAGAGAACTTGTTGAACTATATTGATGACAAGAACAGGTAACTCAAATATTCGAGAATATCGCCTTCGTTTAAATAAATCTCATTGAGATAATGGAAAATTCTAGATTATATTCTGTATAGGCTAATGAATATACGCTAAGATCCACTTCATTATAACAAACCACTAAGTTTTATAAGCAAAGATGTAGTAGAATTCAGGATGCGCGTTCCGTCCTATTTGGGACTCGTCAACTGTATATACCCTCATACCTGTAGTTGATGTTCAATCCAGGACTCGAACCCAATACCGTTCGCTTCAAACGCCATCGCAACATCCACTAAGCTACTGAGTCCTGGTAACCACCTGCTTGTGTAATGAGGTGAAGTTTAAATTTACCTAAGGTAATATCGAGGCAATCCAGACAGGATCTACATTTTCACAGATAGAAATCATGAGTCAGTTGAAGCTAGACCACCACTGAAAACCTGGAAGCACTGGACGGCCGTTTCGTCCTAGTATGGGACTCCTCAGCAGTGCGCATCCACGATCCCGCGCCACGCGGTGCTCGAACCCAGGACCTACTGGCTTCGCGCGCGAGCACTTAACCATTAGACCACTGAGCCGGCATCGCGATGCGGGATCGTGGATGCGCACTGCTGAGGAGTCCCATACTAGGACGAAACGGCCGTCCAGTGCTTCCAGGTTTCAGTGGTGGTCTAGCTTCAACTGACTCATGATTTCTATCTGTGAAAATTTCTACAAATCTCCACAAACCCCTTCTGATAAGGATCTACATTTGCCAACAAGAGACTGATCAATCGCAGTCCTGAACAACAATGGTAAAATACAAGCCAATAATACTAAGTTTTTTTTCTTTTACTAATATACTCTGAAACTTCGATGAATAATAAACTGAAAATACATTACACATAATATATTTATATCGCTCATTCGGTATATCTACTGTAACCGGGTGAAAGCAATCAATCATCTTGAATTGTACCTGATGGTGTTACATAATGATTGATCAAAGTATAGTTAGTTTAAATGAAGCTTTCTCTGTTAATATACGTGATATTGTCTTTATTTTACTTTAAAAATGTCTATATGTTACATCCGAATCCCTGTCAAGTATCACACCAATCAGAACATTGATTTAAATGACCATATCCCTGTGTTAAACTAACGATGCGTCATCTAGTACGAGCAACCTACAGTCAACTCTGTGTTCATATTGGTCCTGTGAGATAGTAGATTCTCGTCTAACCCATCCGGATTAGTCCAAAACACCAATATTAACCCCCGTTATATGAATCCTGTATTCCAGGCATAACTGGTTTATATACAAACAAACCAGACTGCATCATACCATAAATTGAAACCAAACATTATGCAAGATCAGGTCAAAAGTGTCTGTGAGTGTGAGGAACTGTAACTAATAAATTGGGAGTAACTTAGGAATAGTAAGTCGAATAACAGTAGCTATTAGATCAATTGGGAGCTTATAATAAAAGGAATATAAATATACATATAATCTAGTTACTTAATGGTCATACAATAAGAATATTCATATCATATTAGTCCATAAATAGATCCTAGCAGTTACTATTCATTGATTCTTCGTCTGGAGATAACACACTGGATGACTATTTCATCTTACTATTGAACTGTACGATCCTATACTGACATTATTTATATCTTATTTGAACAATAAACATTTTCATAATGTCAATATAGGGTTGTGGAGATTATTAATTTATTGATTGAGATCATGAACCGATTGATGTCAGACCACCACTGAAAACCTGGAAGCACTGGACGGCCGTTTTATCATATTGTGAGAGTCCCAGCAGTGTGCATCCATAATGATCATAATGATCTCTTAACTCGTTTTTATTTATGTTTTTGTTTGTTTTTTCTTTTCCTTTACAGCTTCCTACAATATTATAACTGGTAGTGAAAATGAATGAAGAACCCATCCCTACCCATCCCACCCCCCTGCCAAAAAAGAAACGGAATAGAATAGCAAATAATAGAAACTTCAACAACAGCATGGAATGTTCTATGAGTGTCAATAAAATGTCTGATCAGTTGATTATAAGACAAGTATACAATAGAAAGTATTCAACACAATCAAGTTTGCTTGTTTATCTCTTACATAATAAACTAAGCAATGTATGCTAATGCATTTTATGACTAAATCTATACTTTAATGCTTAGTTAGCTAATACAGTTTTTGTGCTTATCAAATTATAGACATTTAATCAGTTGATTATATTTCTTTTAAGTAATATATTCATCAATTGTATGACGTCATCACTATTGCCTTCCGCTTCATCCTCATCATCCTCATCAACATCATCATCATCATCACCATGGTTATGATTCTCATCAGTCATTCATATGGTCACTGACCATATCTTCTAATAAAAAAAATAACATAACCCCCTTCATTCAATAGTGCACCATGTGCTTTTCTTTTCTTTTTTTCTTCTCGTTGTTTTTTACTATTTCATAATGTTTCTATCTTGAATTTGATAATAATAACAAATGTAATTATCAGCATTTTGTATTTCTACCACACCACCCTACCCCACCCCAGCCCACCCCCACCTCCTCACACATTCACATATACACACACACACTTTATGTGTCTTATTTGCTTTCATTTCATTAAACCTATTTGATTATATAATCTTTCATATTCAAGTTGATTTATAGTTTGCTTTCAATGCTATTTTATCTATGAATATGAACTGTCTATTTGTTTAATTAAATCATCACATGTGCTTCAATGAACAAGAAGAAGGAGAAGAAGTAATAACGTTGAAGATGATGTAATATGACATTTCATGACAATAATATAGTGAATGTTATGTAATGTATTTCCATTTCTTCCATTCAATGTCGACTACTTATGGTTTATGGAGGTGCCTAAAAAGGAAATTGGATTAGAGGTGATCTAGTGACCTGAGAGCGTGACCGCAGTGCCCAAGGGACAACTGCTTGAGGTCGGTCACACACGACCTTTTTTATGGGCAATTTTCGTGTTAGCTCCGCGCTTGTTGAGACCTTAGCACCGGAGACGGATATCCGTGGGATAAGGTGAGGTGTGCATTTTTAGGGTCGACTTTTTCTAACCCACCCCTCCTTGTGGGAAGGCAGCATCGCTGTCATGCTGGTTTTCTGAAGGAAACACCTTACTGCTGTCACACCTCTGTACAGTCAGCAGTACGACTTCGCCTTCGAACCTTAGGTTTGTTGTTTTTAGTCTTACCGCTCTTCAACCGACCTGTCTGACATGGTAGGACCTTGAGGAACGGTTGTTCCAGCCAGTATAGCTCGGTTGCTTCTTTCTCCCTGCACTATATCCTTATTGAAATCTTTATTTTATATATTACCACCTCTGCGTTAGCTACTTGTCTGAATCCGGTATCCATCTTGTTGTGCTAGTGAGGTACGGCAACTTGGACCGATGCGTATATGTGCCTGGACCTACGTTGTAGCTGACTGACTGACTGACTTATGGTTTATATTAAGTTCATATTTGTTCATTATATGAATGATGACAAAAAACGAATAAAGAATAAACCGAATTAAAACAAGATAGACACTGACATATCTTGGTTTTGTAGTTCAGATTTATACTATATGCTTACTAGTGATTAGTTATGAAAGGGAATTCTTAGAATTCTAGTGAGAAACTGTGACTAGTGGAGTTAATCTATGTCGGATAGAGACATATATCTACCTTAGTAGATGATCTCACAATTTCATGGATTGGTTGAAGTTGACATTAACACTATTGGATACTGGTTTATTGGTATAGAGCTTAAATGTTCGTGTGTCAGAACGTTCTTGGGATCGACAAATCTCAAATGAGGAATCGTGGATGCGCACTACTAAGGTGTTCCATACTAGAACGAAACGGCCGTTCGGTGATTCCAGGTTTTCAATGGTGTTCTAACATCGACCGATTCACGATATCAATCAAAAACTCAACAATCTTCATAACACCATACTGGAAATTTGTAATGGCTATCGTTCATTGTTTTGAACGAAGCATAATTTTAGTGTATAATATTTCCACGCTAAATGTTAGAAGGTGATCAATAAGAAATCATGAAATGCAGAATTGGTACGAGTTGATTTTTGTCAGTAAAAAATTTTTGCACCTAGTAGTTCATTGACACTTGTTTAATCTGTGAACAGTCTTGTGAAGGGCATAGAGATTTGTACTATTCAATCACTAACTAGTAGGCATTATCGTATCATCCTAACAGACTTAGACCAAATATCAAATTTGTAATTGAATCATTACATAGACATCTATCACTTAATGCTCTTTTCAGAGTAGTTGACAGATTTACTGGTTTAACTTGATTATCTCATAAACCTCTTAATCAAATAAACCACAATACGAAACTCTGTATTTTAATCGAATGCAAGTTTCGATGTCTTCAATGAGGTCCACTACGTTGGTTAGGCGGTCACGTGCAAGACCGAAGGTCCTGGGCTCGAAACACGCAGGCTGAATCGTGGGTGCGCACTTCTGATGAGTCACTCAATAGGTCGAAACGGACACCCAGTACTTCCAGGTTTTCAGTGGTGGTCTAACATCACTCGGTTCATGATCTTGATCAGCTATAGATGTATCGTTTTTTCTGTCGTGAAAAAAAATTAGTTTAAAAACGACTAAGAAGACTGTATTGTTACCAAAATTAAACTGAACTTCTGTTGTGTCTAGGAAGAATTCACAAAGTAATATAGCTTTTCATTGATGATACATCACCAGGTGATTACCATTTGGAGGTAGTATCCAAGTTACATTATTAAAATATCACTATTTTAATGTCTAATACACAGAAATTAAATAAATGGTTTGATCATCATATTTACTTTCGCCTGTTGCCACTGGTGGATTAACACAGGCTACCTACCAGTATTCTTCATGAAACACTGTCCTCGACAGTCCTTTCCACTTGTTTCCAGTAGCTAATCATTATTTTGACGTCTGTTTTTAAATCCAGATCCTGTATGTTATTTAATCTTTCTATTTTTCATTTCCCTTCAAGATTCCAAGGTAGCGCTTGCTTCGTGATGCAGTATGATGATTTCCCCAGTATATATCCTACCCACCTCTATAATCTTTTCCGAATTTCTTCTTCGTTTGAAATGTGGTTTCTTCTCTCCCATTAATTTGTTTAATCTGGTTGGCGTCTTTAGCAAGATTCTTTTTCTACGGGATAGGGTTGCCGACCCACGCCAAACCCTCCTCCTTTACCTGGGCCTGGGATCGGCAGTAACTCTAGAAGAGCTACAGATGAAGGTAAAAGTATTTATAAATAGTTGTCTACGCAAGACACTCATCATCCAGTGGCCGGATACCATCAGCAACAGCCCACTGTGGAAGAGAACAAAGCAACTTCCAGCTGAAGAGGAAATTGGGAAAAGATGATGGAAACGGATAGGACATTACGGAAATCACCAAACTGCATCACGAGACAAGTGCTAACTTGAAATCTTGAGGGGAAACGGGAAAGAGGAAGACCAAAGAACACATTACGTCGAGAAATAGAAGCATGTATGAAAAGGATGAATAACAACTGGAAAGAGATGGAAAGGATTGCCCAGGACAGGATGTCTAACCTCAATCAATCCACGAAATTGCGCGACCATATTCCATTGTACTGAAGTAGATACCTGTCTCTACCTGACACGGATTAACTCCATTGGTCACGGCTTTCATTAGACCTCCGAGAATTCCCTAACGAAACTAGTCGCTAGTGAGCACATGATCAGACGATAAGAAGGAATTCATTGAAATAAGCCGTCTTTCTCCATCCAAAGCCTTTTTTCTCAAGTTTCATAATAATGGAATGGAAGTAGATTTCAATTACTAATAACTAAAAAAGAACATAATCCTTATAATGTTTTACCACTCATTAAATTTGTTATATTATTTATAAGTTACTCACTTACTTACGCTTGCTGCCCATCAGCATTCTCCAGTCTATTCTGTCCTGGGCCTCCCTTTCCAGTTCTATCCAATTCCTGTTCATTCTTCTCATGTCTAACTCCATTTCTCACCGTAATGTGTTCTTTGATCTCCCACTTCTCCTTTATTCAACCTTAACGATTCCACGTGAGGGATTGCCTCGTGACTCAATTGGGTGCTCTCCTCAATGTGTATCCTATCCACTAACAACTCTTCTTCCCGATTTCGTCCGTCGTTGCAATCTGGCTTATTCTCTCCCACATTCAGTTGTTGCTGATAGTGTCTGACCAACGGATCCGAATTATTTTGCGTAGACAACTGTTAATAAACACTTGTATCTTTTGGATAGTGACTTTCGTAGTTCTCCAAGTTTCCCCTACATACAGTAGAACTATCTTCATATTTATATTGGAAATTCTAACTTTAGTGTTAGTTAAAAGACAGATATTTTGAGTTCCAGATGTTATGCAGTTGTAGATATGCTACTCTTGCTTTGCTGACCCACACCTTTACATCTGCATCAGATCCATCGTGTTCATCAATGATGCAGCCCAGATATGTAATGATTGTTACATTTTCCAAATCTTCTCCATCAAATATGATTCGATTGATGCATATTGTGTTGTATCGAAGAATCTTGCTTTTCTTTATTATTTATAAGTAGTTTATTAAATTTTTTTATAAAAATTTCATTTAGAATATAATTTCTAATTTCATAAAAATAATCAAAATATAAAAATTAAAAAAAAACTTAATTGAAACATGCTTATCCCACCCTACCCCTTCTCTACCCTCCTCCACTACTGACACCTTAAATCTTAAATTTCATGTTCATTTTTATTTACTTCGTTCATTGACAATAATATTACATATGACACATGTCAATAAAACATTGAAAAATTGAGTTTTATTTTCGTTTCCTTCTTTCCTTTTTTTCTTTTCTTGATTTTTTTCTTTTTTTCTTTTTTCCTTTTCTTTATTTTTCTTTTTTTAATTATTCTTTTTTTTAATTAAATAAAATTATGCTTGAATGATTTTAATAATAAATTTTCAAAGCAAAAAAAGAAGAAAAAAGTAAATAATAAATAAAAACAATTCAACAAACATTTCGACGATAACAACAACAACAACGACGACAACAACAACAACGACAATAACAAGAAGAAGATGATGATGACTTTTTAGCAGAATGATTTTTTTTCGTTGTTTTTCTTTCTTAAAAGAAAAAAAACAAAAAGAAAAATTCCTAATTCATCATTGACAATAATTTTTTTGTTTTCTTTTTTGTTTTCTTTTTCTAAAAAAAATTTAAAAAAATAGATGGATTTTGTTCAATATTCAATTTGTTTCTATTCCCTATTTATAATATGAATATTGTTTATTTTATATGAATATGAATATGGATAGGGAGTATAAGAAAGGAATCAAAATGAAATTGTGTAAACAAAAACTACAAAAAAGAAGTAAATGATATTGATATTGTTTGAGAAAAAAAAGCAAAAATAAAAGAAGTTTTGGGATAATTATAGTTTTAAACATTAATGAAAAGATACAGGTAAACAACACCGGATGAATGTAAACTTTTCCATATTGTATAAGCACGTGATTATCAAGATTTAGTTTATAAGTGGTGATGGTATTTGAAACGAACTATTATTGGATTTGAGTCTTGAAGTGAATATCAACTGTGGGATGCAAGTATATCTGATTGACGAGTCCCGAACAGGACGAAACGTGCATGAAACTGGATTCCATTATTAGCCAACATCCATCTTTGTTTAGAATGTTTGTGACTTAAGGCGATATCAGGGTAATAAGCACATAATTGTTGTCCTAAACAGAAATGGGAAGATATTAAGTGAAAATATTATTGGTTTTGTTATTTGACACTTATCCTATAGAAAAGTATTGTGAAAACTGTAGAAGTTGATTATGGAACATTCATTTTTATTCTAGACAACATTATTAGCACCGACTTTATATGGACGTATGTTTGACCTGTAACTCCTTGATTGATTTCTTCCTTTAAGGATTGATTGATTGATCGGATCTAGGATGATATACTCATTAATTACCGATAGATTTGAATTCTATGTTTCTGGAAACTATTTACAACCTCCTTGATTAATGATTGTGACGTTTTGGCAGTCGAATTTATATCCATGGCTGTCACTGTGTATGGATATAACTGATAATACATTATGTCATCTCACTACTAACCTATGTTGCCTTATGTATACATCTAAGCTGTCAAATCATGCAGAACATGTCAATCAATCATAACCTCACACATCTACATAGAAACAAGAAAAAATAGAGGTGGCGAAACGTACTCAGTAAATACTATGATTTTCCTGTTAGAGATTTACCATGATTTACATAAAGAATTAGCTCACTGATCAATGCGGTTTCTTGATATTTCATTTTTCAGAAATTCACAGAGTTGTTCATAACTGAGAACTAAAACTACTATTGATTGTTCAAAATTCATTACAATTCGTATTCCTTAATTATTCGTAATTTGACAGGATCTTGTTCCATTTTAACTCCACCTGTAGCTTTTCCAGGTTTACTGCTGGTTCCAAGATATAGTAAAGGAGGAGGGTTCAGCATCGGGTCAGCAACCCCATCCTTTAGAAATGAACTTCGAAAAAACGCTAAACAGAATAAACAGATAAAACCATCTAAACCCTTTCCTCCTATTTGAAGGAAAAATTATGACACCTTATGGTGAAAGACGATAGTCTTCTGAAGTCACGACGCCGATGCCACTTTAACAACCAGAGCAATAATTAATATAGGTACATGGAATGACCGCACAATCTGAGAGACTGAAAAGACCAATCAAACAGCTACGGAAATTTAAAAAATACAACTTGATGTTGCTCGGAATCAGTGAAACCCATTGTACACAAGCCGGACAGAAAATGATAGATTCGAGAAAGCTGTAGCTGTACTCTGGTCACGAAAAGGAAAATGCTCCACAAACTCAAAGAGTTACTCTGATCCTGTCCAAAGAAACATGTAAAGCATTTATAGGGTGGGAATCTCATGCATTCAGGATCATCAAAGCATCCTTCAAAACAAAGAAAGAGGGAATCACAATGATAGCAATGACGACGATAAAGATCAGTTCTATGAGAGGCCGCAATCGACCGTAGAGAAGTGCACAGGAAGGGACCAAACCATCCTGATGTGGGACTCAAGCGCTAATTTCGGAATGGACAACATCGGATATGAAGACATCATGGGACGACATGGACTGGGAGAGAGAAACGAAAATGGTGAGAGATTTACAAATCTATGTGCATTCAACAACTTGGTCATAGGGGGCACAATATTTCCACACAAACGTATACATAAAGCTATATGGGTCTCACCGAATCACACCACGAAGAACCAGAGACATCACATTTGCATCAGTAAAACATTCACAAGGTCAATGAAAGATGTGAGAACCAAGGGAGAAGGGTTGACATAGATCCAGACTACCACCTGGTTGTGATCACGATCAGACTGAAGCTAATCAAGCAATAGACAGCTGGCGGAACAGCATTAAAAAGGTTCAACATAACTCAACGAATTCAAGATAATTTCCAACAACAGATTCCATGCCTCACAAGATCTACTGAAAGAAGAAACTACTATGGAGGACAATTAGAAAAGGAAAAAATAAGCCCTAACTTCAAAGTGTTAGGAGATGCTGGGCAGCAAGAAGCATCATCTTAATGAATTAATCTCCATCGAAACCCTAGACAAGATTCAAGTAATGAAGGACAAGAAGACAGCCATTAACAACAGCTAAACAAGAGCAGAGAGTGGCAGGGCACAAATTTAATACACAGAAGCAAACAAGCTAGTAAAGAGGAGCATTAGAGCTGACAAACAGAAATGCATGGAAGACCTAGCAAGCACAGCGAAAAAGCTGCAAGAGAAGAAAATATCAGACAAACAGTTATGTGCTAAGAAACTAACAGCAAAATATAGTAAACCAGAGAGACTAGTTAAGGATAAAGAAGGCAAGTCAATCACTGTAATCCAAGGACAGAGTTATGTATGGGTGGAACACTTCCAAGAACTCATGAAAAGACAAGCTCCATTGAATCCACCGTGGATCAAAGAAACCAGGATGGTCATCAGACAAATCAAGAGCGGTAAAGCAGCATGACCTGACAATATGCCAGCTGAAGAGCTGAAGTCGGACATGAAGTCAGACTATAAAGAAGGATACCTCATCAAGATATTAAAGAAAGGAGATCTCAGGAAGTGTGGAAACTACATAAGCAAAACACTATCATCGGTACCGGGAAGCGTCTTCAACAGAGTGCTGCTGAATCAAATGAAAGACTCAGTAAACAACTAAATCCCAGATAAACAGACCGGATTCCGTAAGGATCCATCGTGCGCAGGCCAAATCACGACACTAGGGATCATCATCGAACAATCAATTGAATGCAATTCGTCACAATACATCAACTTTCATAACTATGAGAAAATGTTTAACAGTGTGGATAGGAAAACCTTATGGAACCTGCTCCGATACTATGGAGTGAGTAGCTAAGAAAATCTCCAACATCATCCAGAATTCATACAATGAACTATGCTGCAAAGTCGTGTATTGAGGACAGGTGACAGACGCATTCCAACTGAGGTCTGAAGTCAGATAAGGCTGCCCACTTTCCCCCCTTCTCTTTCTTCTGGTGGTCGACTGGATTATGAAAACCTCCACATGTGAGAGAAATCACGGGATACAGTAGACAGCTCGGAATCAGTTAGACGATTTGGACTTCATAGGTCACCTAGATCTTCTATCTCATGCCCAAGAACAAATGCAGATGAAGACAACTGGCGTATCGGAATTCTTTGCATCATTAGTCCTTGACATACACAAAGGATAAATCAGGATCCTCAAATACAAAAAAGTGAGCAGCAACCCAACCACACTTGATGGAGAAGCTCTGAAAGAGTCGTAAAGTTTTACATACCTAGGTAATATCGTCGGTAAGCAAGAAGGACGTGATAAAGATGTGAAGTCAAGGGTTGATGGAACAAGGGAAGTATTCCTAAAATTGAAAAACATATAGAACAAAAAACAACTGTCAGCCAGAACTATAGTCACAACTTTCTGTGGGAAGTCAAAACAGTTCTACTATACTGGACAGAGACTTAGAGAACTACTACAATCATCACCATATAAGTACTGGAACTTGTAAATAATTTTCTACGCAAGATACTTAATGTCCATAAGAAAAAACGTATTGTAGGAGAAAACAAATCGGCCTCTAACTGATGAGAAAATTAGGTTAAGACGTTAGATGTGCATGAGACACACATTGAGAAAATAATCAAACTGCATTACGAAGCAAGCGCAAACTTGAAATCTTGAAGAAAAACGGAAAACAGGAAAACCAAAGAATACACTGAGTCGAGAATTGGAAACAGACATCAAAACAATGAACAGTAACTGGAAACAACTGGAAAGTATTGCTGAAGACAAAGTTGAATAGACAATGCTGATGGGTGGCCCATGCACCTCGATGAGAGGTAACAGGCGTAAGTAAGTAAGTAAGTAAGTAAGTAAGTAAGTAAGTAAGTAAGTAAGTAAGTAAGTAAGTAAGTAAGTAAGTAAGTAAGTAAGTAAGTAAGTAAGTAAGTAAGTAAGTAAGTAAGTAAGTAAGTAAGTAAGTAAGTAAGTAAGTAAGTAAGTAAGTAAGTAAGTAAGTAAGTAAGTAAGTAAGTAAGTAAGTAAGTAAGTAAGTAAGTAAGTAAGTAAGTAAGTAAGTAAGTAAGTAAGTAAGTAAGTAAGTAAGTAAGTAAGTAAGTAAGTAAGTAAGTAAGTAAGTAAGTAAGTAAGTAAGTAAGTAAGTAAGTAAGTAAGTAAGTAAGTAAGTAAGTAAGTAAGTAAGTAAGTAAGTAAGTAAGTAAGTAAGTAAGTAGTAAGTAAGTAAGTAAGTAAGAGTAAGTAAAGTAAGTAAGTAAGTAAGTAGTAAGTAAGTAGTAAGTAGTAAGTAGTAAGTAGTAAGTAAAAGTAAGTAAGTAGTAAGTAAGTAAGTAGTAAGTAAGTAAGTAGTAAGTAAGTAAGTAAGTAAGTAAGTAAGTAAGTAAGTAAGTAAGTAAGTAAGTAAGTAAGTAAGTAAGTAAGTAAGTAAGTAAGTAAGTAAGTAAGTAAGTAAGTAAGTAAGTAAGTAAGTAAGTAAGTAAGTAAGTAAGTAAGTAAGTAAGTAAGTAAGTAAGTAAGTAAGTAAGTAAGTAAGTAAGTAAGTAAGTAAGTAAGTAAGTAAGTAAGTAAGTAAGTAAGTAAGTAAGTAAGTAAGTAAGTAAGTAAGTAAGTAAGTAAGTAAGTAAGTAAGTAAGTAAGTAAGTAAGTAAGTAAGTAAGTAACTGAGTAAGTAAGTTGTTACATTTTAATTCATTGTATACATATGTTTTAACTAAGCAATTTACATTTTGACATTCATCTATTCCATGTTACTTAAAGTACTTTGATAATGTAACAAACTTAGTAGAATGTCTGGTTTCATTTAAAATTTCATATTCATATGTCAATGGTATCCATTGAATTGCATACAGCTTTCTTTTTCAGTTTTGAAAGAGTTAGTTCTATGTTTTCATAGAAATTGTTCATTATTTATATTCTTCTTCCTTCCCATCGACTTTGATAATTTCATTAATAATCAGAGAGGGGTTCTTTTGTGGTTATTATTGTAATTTGAATAGTTAAATTTATGAGTCAATTAAAGCTAGACCAGTGGTCTAGAGGTTAAGTGTTCGCGTGCGAAACTGATAGATTTTGGGTTCGAATCTCGAGAGGCAGGATCTTGGATCTGCACTACTGGGATGAGACGACCGTTCAATGCATCCAGGTTTCCATAGTGGTCTAGCTTCAGTTGACTCATGATCTCAATTATTAAAATTTCATTTTTGTTGCATCTAGTGTAACATTGATTAGAAGTTCATTTAACCATCTTATTTTATTATTTATTCACAAATAGTTCATAGAATATAAACAAGATATTTTGACGATAATCTAAGTTGGTAAATAAATATGGTTAATAGCTAGCAGTGGAATCTAGAACACGCGTTTTGTCTTATTTGAAACTCATCAGCTGGATACACTTGCATCTTAGAGTTAATACTCACTCTGGAACTCCAGCTGATGAATCTCAAATAGGTCGAAACATGCATTCTGGATTCCACTACTAGCCATAATCCATCTTTGATTAGGATTCTTGTGACTAAAGGTAATATCGAGACAATTCATACAATATACGAGACTGATCAACTGTAGTCCTAAACATCAATGGAAACATTCAAGTAAACAATACTAAGTGAATTGAAGTTTATTTATTCATCAGTCAATGTATAAATTGAAAGATTTATTAGTACTTGTGTACTCAGGTATTTATGATTAAATAGAACATTACTAAGAGTGATTAATGAACTTATCATGAAGATTATCTAACAGACAAATCATTAACATTATTATTTGAAGACAATACAATACAAATAAATTGTGCCAACCGCGAAAAACACTACATCGAACAATGCGGACGCTCCCTTCACCTTCGCCTACATGAACATCAATTAGCAGTCAAACGCCACGATACTTCCTCACTTATATCAATACACTTGGACAACTGATGACACTTATTCGATTGGAATAATGTGGAAATCTTGGACAGAGGAAATTCCAAAAACACCAGAGAATTTTTAGAAGCCTGGCACTCAGGTCAATCAGCAATCAACAAGCACAGTGAAATCGATCCAATTTATCAACCAATCAGGAAAATTATGCACAAATACAGGAACAAAAATCAAACTAATGGAAAACACAACCAAAACAAAGGAGTAAACGATGACAAATTTAGGGTCAATAAGAATCAACAACGTCGAGGTGTAGAGAACAAGCTGTGAAACGCATATGCAGAAATTCGAACGCTTCACTTCTATCTGAAGTTTGTGCTGATGATGTCGTTCAGAAGAACAATGAAAGCTCCATGACCAAACCATCCAGCTCAGGGGACAAAACTCCGTTAAGAAGATAATACAATATCCTCAACATTTGTCTGATAGGACAAATGAATTCTATTGTTACTTACTTACTTACGCCTGTTACTCCCAATGGAGCATAGGTCGCTGACCAGCATTCTCTAACCCACTCTGTGCTGGGCCGTCTTTTCTAGTTCCATCCAATTCTTGTTCATTTTTCTTATGTCTATTTCCATTTCTCGGCGTAATGTGTTCTTTGGTCTTCCTCTTTTCCTTTGGCCTTGAGGATTCCATGTGAGAATTCTATTGTATGATATGCTTAATACTCAATACATGAGTTTTATATAAACTATAGATGGATTCGTATCTATTTGTACTGTACTAGATTAGATAATAATGAAATTATCAAAGTAGATGAGAAGGAAGAAGAGAACAAAATTTACTGAACAATAACTTCTTTAAAACTGAACAAATTCAATGGATACCATTGACATATGAATATGAAATTTTAAATGAAACCAGACATTCTACTAAGTTTGTTACATTATCAAAGTACTTTAAGTAATATGGAATAGATGAATGTCAAATCGTAAATTGTTTAGTTAAACCATATTTATACAATGAATTATAATGTAACAAGATCCAACGAATATCGATTATCATCATTACTGTATAGAAATTAGAATGATCTGTGAATTTCTACTCTAAAGTTTTGATGAAGGTTTGTTCTTTGAGTTGGATAATTTGGTCGTGGAGCTTTCATTGTTCTTTTGAACGATATCATCAACACAAATCTTAGGTGTGAGTTTGGACTGATGATGTCGTTCAGAAGAATGATGAAAGCTCCACGATCAAACCATCTAGCTCAGAGAACAAAATTCTATCAAAATCATCCACTTGAGCTATAAATCTTATTCACCATCTCATAACACTCCAAAGTGTATTCGATATCCTTGGTGTATTAATTTAATTGATGTTACGATTGTTACATGTATATAGAAACAGTTTTTGTAAGAAGTTGGATAATCATCACTACTGGAAAATGTAACTGTCAACCAGATTTATTATATATAGACATGTGAAATGAAGGATGATCTCAGTTTATAGATTGATTCAGATCCATTTAATTGAAATAAACTGTGATCTATTTGAGAGAAGAATATTTGACTAGTGTCACAATTGATTGATCACTGGGTGGTGATCAATGTCATGCTTGTCTAGTCCTTATTAGTGCAGATCGAATGCTATCGATCATGTTGCAATGTGGCCACCAGTCTAGGTGACTCGACACTGCGGGCACTATGTATTGAGATTTAGATGGTGGTTGGAGGTAGTCAACAGGAAACCCTGGACCCGGGTAAATGAAGAAGTGTGTCTTGATGGCCAATTGTAGCTTATACGACATCAACTGCTAAGACTTCATACTTACTTACGTCTGTTACCCCCGATGTAGCATAGGCCGTCGATCAACATTCTCCAACCTACTGTGTCCTATGCCTTCCTTTCTAGTTTTATCAGACATCATAATAGTTTTAAAATTCTCCTACATCTATTAATACATAGAATTTTTTTACCTATATATCATTTCCAAAGTTAATCAATACTTTTCTGTACACTGTACTGATAATCCACACTTTATTCAGCTATTCTAGATCCATGAAATCAAGACGACTTCATATTCCTTGTTGATTACAAATGATTTTATTGTAACAGCTTCCAGGAAGCTCTATGTAGCCTCCAGTGTCTGAAAAAGAACCTAAGAGATTCCATCCAATCAGAATATGACAGAATCTTTTACAATATCAACGTGACTTTCTGTGATTAAACAATTGTATAAACTTCCTTCTCGCGGATCGGGTTGATTATAATGATGTTATAGACTATACCGAAAACTATAAATACATCTGTGATTCTGTATATATGGTACACTTACTCAATGAACACCTCTATTGTTTCCTTCCATCTTTTCAATTCGTGATTGTAGGTATTAAGCGGTCGAGTACAGAATCCATATACCGTATTAGCCGTTATCAAGTAGTGGACGTAACAGATTTCACTTTGATTTATTATAATTTTTACTTGAAGAAAATAGTTTGCAAATTCGTAATTTTGTGTACACCATTCTATCATAATCTTTAAAATTATGTAGATAATTTTTATAAGCAAAGATGAATGAGATCAAGGACCAATATTTCGTCCTATTTTGGACTCGTCAATTGGACGTACTTACATCCTAGAGTTGATGATTACTCTAGAACTTGAACTCAGCACTATTCGCTTCAAACGCCATTGCGTCATCTACTCAGCTACTGGGTTCTGATAGCCACCTGCTTGTGCGATGGGGTGAAATTTAAATTCACTTGGTATTATTTGCTTGTATCTTCCCATTGTTGTTGGTTTAGGACTGCAATTGATCAGTCTCTCATTGGCACATGTACATCCTGAGCGAACTGCCTTGATATTGCTTTAAGTCCATTGCTAGCCACTATCTATCTTTGCTTATAACACTTGTGACTTAAGTCAATGTCAAGGCAATCTGTACAAGTTACCCATATGCCAACAAGGAACAGATCAATTGCAGTCTTAAACCAACAACAATCGGAAGATACAAGCAAATAATGTCAATTGAACTGTAGGTAACCGCTTCATATGATTACGTAACCAAGTGATTCATTCTTACTTTGGGATTGCTCTGTCACATATACATTCGTTCATTACAATTACTTATGTGTAACCTTGATCAATTTTTATGCATATGAACAAGCTAATCCGTGTCGGGTAGAAACAGGTGTCTACCTCAGTACAATGGAAGATAGTCGCGCAATTTCGTGGATTGGTTGAGGTTAGACATTAACATCATTTGATGCCGGCTCAGTGGTCTAGTAGGTTAAGCATTCGCACGCGAGATTGAAGGCCCGAGGTTCGAATCCCGGTAGCGGGATCGTAGATGCGCACCGCTGAGGAGTCCCACAATACGACGAAACGGCCGTCCATTACTTCCAGGTTTTCAATGGTGGTCTAACATTAATCGGTTCATGATCTCAATCAAAAACCTAACAATCTCCGCAACCCCTAAACTAATATTTATATGTTAATGTATTTCTTGGATTTCATAAATGACTTATAAAAACTGAGGTGTTTTTATTCACTGGTCGATATATTACCAAACTTTAATGCTTCATATGTCTGCTACATTTTGTTTTACTTGCTAATCCGGCATCTAATGTTGGTATATATAAAGTGTATGTATCCCAGATATAACTTGTATTCAACTTTTCTTAACTACATTCTATTATTCTGATTTGTCGATGAGATCTATATGAAGTGAAAGGATCGTTTAACCATATTGAAGTTAGGTGAGAATGTGATGTAGTAAAGGATTTTCAGTACAAAATATACTTTATTTTAAGATTAGGTTTATCTTGAAGCCATGAAATTTAGGAGTATTCCATAGTAAACTTAATGTAACCAATGGTTCTCCCAAGACATTTTTTATATAGTGTAATCAGTGAATTCTGATGTAATCAACGTTTGTTTGCCCATGAAAGTTAAAAATCAAACTAACCATAATGATTTTTACACTTGATGCTTACTACTTAGAGGATTTTACTTATTTACACCCGTTTCACCTTAGGGAGGAGCATAAGCCACTTACCAGCATTCTCCATCAAACACCTTCCTTGACAATACTTTCCACTTGTTTCCAGTTGCTATTCATTATTTTGACTTCTGTTTCCAAATCCCAATCTTGTATGTCCCTTAGTCTTCCTATTTTCTTCATTTCCCTTCAAGATTCCAAGATAGTGCTTGCTTCGTGATGTAGTTTAATGATTTCCTCAATATATTTCTTATCCAGGTTCATCGTCTTTTCATAATTTCCTCCTCAACTGGAATCTAGTTTGTTCTTTCTCACAGTAGACTGTAGGTAAAGGAAAAGGGTTGGGTATATGGTCAGCAACCTCAACCTATAGAAAACAACATTGTATAGAACATCTATGAAATCTTTAAATAAACCGTATGATTACACTAGAGTAGTCCCACAATAAGACGAAACGCCCGTCTAGTGCTTCCAGGTTTCCAATGGTGATCTAACATCAATCGGTTCATGATCTCAATCAAGAAATGTACATTGTAGGAAAATATATGACCTTAGAACATAAATATTATTAATTTATTTCGACAGCTTATAATGACTTATATCATATGAATAGATATTTGATATTAGACAGTCAGGTTAAAAGGAAAGGTATGGATATGGGTATACACCATACTGAATATTCTGATGTTCCTCTTGTTGTGCTAATGAGGTATGACAACTTGAACCGATGCATATATCCATATTTACCTGGTTCCTGTGATGTGGCTGATTGACTGATTGACACCTTACTTTAATTGGTATCAAATAGACATAAGGTTAACAAGTAGTATGTGGTGTGAATGTATATTCTCTTGAGAATGAATAAATATTATATCTAGACCCTTATAAGTGGATTGAAATTAAATTAATTATGACAATTTAGATTTCTTTCAACAGAATTGTATCAACGTTAACAATAAGGAAGAAATCTTAAGGTGAACTATTCAGTGTAGATATGTACAATCAAGTGAAATGAAATCGTAGATAAGAAATTGACAAGTGATATTCTTTAGTATCAGAATGGGTTTTGTGAAGATTGTAACAATTTCAATAGTTGAGATCATGATAAGTCCTGGGTTCGAATCTCGCGATGCGGGATTGTGGATGCGCAATGTTGAGGAGTTCCACAATAGGACGAAATAGCCATCCAGTGTTTCCAGGTTTTCCATGGTGGTCTAGCTTCAATTGACTCATGGTCTCAACTATTGATTTTCCTTAGTATTTTCATTTCATATTCTGATGAACAAGTTTAAGTTGTAAATTCATATGGTATTGTTTGCTTGTATCTTCCCATTGTTATTGGTTTAAGACAGCAAATGAACAGTTTCATGTTGACATTCTTGTGCATTCTATATGGATTACTTTCAGTTAAAAGCTTTATAAACAAAGTTGGATGAAATCTCTGAGTGAACATCAATTCTTGGATGCAGATACTTCTAGCTGATGAGTCTCAATTAGGATGAAACGTACGTCCTGAATTGCACTGTTAGTCACTATTTATCTTTGCTTATAATTTCAAGTTGTACTCAAACTATACAAAGATCCAAAGAAATAATAATAAAGTTGACAAATGAACGAATAAATCATTTCTATTACACCGAAGAATAAGACTTTGACGAAAGCAGTTGAGAAACAATAGATGGATCTAAAGAAGGATTTCAACAGTGATTGTTGAGGAGCATTCATATATGTTAGAAAAAACTCGTTGTTAGTTGAAAAAGAAACTAAAATAGACTTTTAGTCTATTTCTGAAATCCTTTGAAATCTACAAAAATCAAAAATCAATTCAATTATATTGATTTAATAGTTAAATTCACGAATCAATTTAAGCTAAACCATCATTGAAAATGTGAGAGCACTGAACAGTTGCTTCGTTCTCGTATGGACTCGTCATCGGATGTCATCCACGATCACTTGAATCTAGGACACTCGGTCTTCATTCTAATTGTTCAAATGTCAAATTTATAACCCATTTAAAGTTTATTCAAGAAGTGTCATGTTCGAAGATCATTTATGAAACTACATATACTTGTTTGTGACATGTACATTAATTCAGACTCCGATATTCTAATGATTCAAGAATCAAAGATTTTGTATTAAATTTGTCAATAATTTTACGTAGTAAACACTTGATTCAACCACTTCATATTTAGATAAATAATATGTAGAGCCATTCAAGTTAAAGTATAATTCAACATCCCCTTATAACCTTACATATCTAATTACTTATGCCTAATACCCCCAATCGAGCATAGATCGTCTACCAGCATTCTTCAATCCACTGTATGCCGAGTCCTTCCTTTCTAATTCTATCCAATCATGCTCGTTCTTTTAATGCCTGCCTCCATTTCTCGGTGTAATGTGTTCTTTGGTCTTGAGCATTCCAAATTAGTGCTTGCCTTGTGACGTAAAAACAATTACAATGGAATAAATTATCAATATACAAGAAGAACATGAAGATCAAGAGAATGGAAGAACAGTTCCTCCAGGTATACAAAATCAGCTAAATGAAAAAGATGAACATTTTCCTTGAAAACAGTCGTTATAATCTTCTAATCACCAAATAGTTGCTGAATTCAGTTCGAAAATAATGTACAAATACTTTTCGTAACATGTCTGGTAACATAGCTAACACACTACCAATTTTAAAGTTGAAACTCTGAGTTAACAAAACCTAGACCACTATGGAAAACCTGGAAGTACAGGATGGACGTCTCCTCCTAATATGCGACTCCTCAACAGTGCGCATACACGATCCCGCCAAACGCGATACGAATCCACGAATTTCAGTCTAGTGCGAACAATTAACCACTGAACCAGTTTCTAACGTTGTTAATGTATAATTTCATTCAATCCATAATAGGAAGAAACGATCAGGTTTTCCATGATGGTTGACTCATGAAATCAACTATTCAATTAAAACATGTTACAATATGTTCAAAAAATCTAAAATATACCCTCCTTTCTGTTCGGTCAATGTAGCTGATTTGGCCGGCTCACGTAAATTGATAAACACAGTTGGCGCGAACATTAATGTGGTGCTTGACAAACTTTGATTGGATTATTGAACTTACAACCTGGGAAGTATGTAAATCAACTTAGCTACGTACTAAACTACAAAACATTGATCAGATTAAATAAGAATATCGAATACCAAAGGAATCTAACTAACCGTAGTAGCAATGATATCGAGAAGGGATATTCATTGTGAATATGTTGTGAGAAGACAGAAAAAACAAGCGTGTGAAAGAAAGCTCAGTCAAGTCAAATAACGACCACTTATGAACATTTGTTGACGATTCTCAGCTACATTAACCAACATCTCCAACCACTAACCGTTCTTATCACGCGGATTCTAACCAGGTGATCTGTAAGCACCAATATCACTCAGTCTAAAACTCAGTGATTTCAGAAGTTGATTTTACAGTTTGGTTTGTTCATTCAAAGCTCTTTTTCCCAACAATGTATTTCATGGTTGAGCATACATAATCATAGTTCCAATCTTCTCAGTTGAAGAAGATTTACGACTTCATCAAAACAATATGTCATATTTGTCTTTTCCCCTACACCTAATTTCAACATCGCTCACTTATTTGTTTCACAATAAATGAACAATACTTCAATGTCATATTTCACCAAACATTCATTTAAATCAATAATAATCAACACGTAAGCCATACATAATGTACATATAACTACTCTTTAAAATAGACCCCAAATGTCCTGTTTCGTCCGAGGGTGATGAAAGTCAGATCTCCATATCCAAATGCTCTCACATGCCCACACATATGCAAACACCACCAAAGAATCCATACCTAATGCCTTCTTGTGGCTGGGGTGTTGTTTACAAAATTGAGAAGACGAAAAGAGAATATACGTTGTTTTAACCGAGTTCGAGGAAGTGGAGGATTCATCTAGGGGAGTTGGACAACCCTCATTCCAAACCGATGGTGAACATGGGCTACAAAACCCTTAGGAAGAAATGGCGCATGAACCAATCGTTCGTCATCAGTTATCATGGGACTACATCTCCTGACATTGCTCCTCTGTTTGTGGATCACACCATTATGTCAAAGGCTCTGGATGTGGCCCTCTATCAAAATCACCTGTTTCAGTCTGGACAAACAGACAGTATCCCAGCTCTCACACAAATCGAACGATTTATATGTCGCATGCATATTTGGTGCCTCCCTGTACCAATGTTTATTTGTTTATATATATGCATATATATTATCGAATCAAATAATTATATTGTTTATATAGTTAGTGGGCGAACACTTCTAAACAATTCATCTGTTGATTATTTCATATTCAATGTACAATGAAACTATTTATTCATGTCTATTATTATTATTATTTTAAATCACTAGTCTTCTATTGATGGTTCATTGATGGATTAATATTAATAGTTGGATTATAAGCAAAGATGGATGGTGACTAATAGTGGAATTCAGTTTCACGCACATTCCGTCCAATTCGGGAATGGTCAGATAGATGTACCCACATCTCAAACTTGATATTCACTCTCGAAATCGAACTCAATACCATTCAATTCAAACGTCATCGCATTGACCACCTATCAAATAAATCCTGTTGATCACTTGCTCATGCAATGTGGAGAAGTTTGAATTCGTGTTGTGTTGTTTATTCGAATCTTCCCCTTAATGTTTAGCACAGTAATTGACCAGTCTATCATTGACATATGTGCATATTGTATGGATCCGCTGAATATTGCTTCAAGTCACAAGCATTTTAAGCAAAGATGGATGGTGGTTAACAGTGGAATCCAGTTTGACGCGCGTTTCGTCCTATTTGGGAATTGTCAGCTGAATGTATCTGAATCTCACAGTTGATGTTCACTCTGTGACTCCATCACAGTATCGTTCACTTCAAATACCATTCAGTTATCCACTTATTTACTGAGTCTGCGTTTATAATGCTTGTAAATTAATGAAATATCGAGATAATCGAGATAATCCGTACAATATGCACATATACTAATGAGAGACTGATCAGTTTGCAGTCACAAACATCAATGTGAAGATTCGAGTAAACAATATCAAGTGAATAGTTGGATTAGTTTACAAATAAGAGAATAATAGGGATCTAAAGGTTTCTCAATATAAAATGTGAATTAAATGTCTTTCTGAAATAAAATGTCGACCCAATGTGGAAGTTGGAATTAAAGTGATGATCACATTCACACTAAGCAGTTTAGAAATTATCATGTTTATCATGAAAAGTGAAGATGGTCAATTCAATTTGTTATCTTGCAAAGTGTTACAAACAAGAAGCTTTATTTGTTTATTTATTTGTTTATTTGGACACATAAATATTTGCACAAGTGGCTACCGAATACATATTCTGTATACAAAACACTTGATTTGTGTTTGGCTTTGATACTGATACCGTGTGTCCAAACCGAAGAATGTGGTATTTTTATGGGCCACAGTTTGAGCCTTTCACCTGAAGTTCTGATACATAAGGCAGTGGAGCATTGTCAGGAGATGTAGTCCCATGATAGCCGATGACAAACGATTGGTTCATGCGCCATTTTCTCCCTCAAGACACTGGAGCTCGTATCATTATTATTTGGAATGAGGGTTGTCCAACTCCCCTAGATGAATCCTCCACATCCTCCAACTCAGTTAAAGCACCGGATATTCTCTTTTCGTCTTCTCAATTTTGTAAACAACACCCCAGCCACAAGAAGGCAGTGAGTAGAGATTCTCTAGTGGTGGTTGTATATGCGTGCTCACGTGAGAGCATTTGGATATGGAGATCTGACTTTCCCCACACTCGAACGAATCATAGCATTTATAGGTCCTTCTGGTAACTCGAATCGCTATTGTACTTGGTTCCACGTATGGAATCTTGTGAAACTGTAAACGCTCAAGGGTTGTCTAATGCTTGAGATGTTTCCTAATAATGTTCCATGTTTAGTTAGTTCATAATGCAAATCTATATTCAGTAAAAAAAAAAAACAGTTAACCAAGTTACTATGGTTTTTAGTGAATCTTGTTAAATACTCTCAAAGAGTTCATGAACTGTCAAGGGACGTTTATTGAAGACTTCAAACTATTACACTAACAAGATGATCATTAATCTCCAGTGTTGTGAACGTCTTGATAAATTGTGTATTTCGATCATCCGTTCACAGCTTGAATGATTGTAAATGAACTGAATTTGAGATGATTGTCTATCCTCAATATTTTAAAGAAGGGAGTAAACATTTGAGAGAGAAAATTTTGAAATTATGAAAAACAAAATTGTTTTTCATTTAATTTATTAATTTCATCTTTACATTTCAATTTTATATTTGTACTCATTCTATACTACTTATTTCTGACCAACTTAAATGATATAAGTTAGACATTGACATAGTTAGATGCCGGCTCAATGGTCTAGCAGTTAAGCATTCGTGTGCGAGATTGGTAAGTCTTGGGTTCGAATTTCACGAGGTGGGATCGTGGGTGCGCAATGCTGAGGAGTCTTGCGATAGGACGAAAGCACCATCCAGTACTTCCAGGTTTACCATGATGATCTATGTTCAAATGACTCACGATCTCAACTATTAAAATTACCATAATATCCACAAAAACCCCTTCTGATATACATATGTGTATATGTATAGTGAAGAAAATCATATGTTGGCGACAGTTTTGTAAAAGAAAACAATAAATTGTACTAATGATTCTTTCAAATGCTCACTCAGAGAGTAAGTTAGAATCCGTAAAGAGAACAAAACAAATTACATATTGTTACAATATAACAATTCTAAGTATAAGATTAGGAAGTATAAATATGAAGTTAGACAATAACCCAATGATTATGGCAATAAAAAAAAAAAACTATTTTACGATGGATTCTTTTTTTGTTTGTTTGTATCTTTGTGAAATCCCAAATCTTAAATATTCTTGTTTCCATGTATGGAATCTTGAGAGGAAGTAAACACTGACGCACACACACACACACACTCGATCACACACACACATAGAGTGATATGAGGTATGTTCATACTACTGAATGTAATTTTTATGACAGTATGATAATTTAGTAATAAAATTTAATAATGATGTTCATTTTTTAAAGATTAATGACATTTTATTACATAATTTATTATATATTGTAATAACAATGTGTAGACTATATTAGTAATATAGAAATGATTTGAGTAGTTTTCACTTTGTTAATCAATCATCTTGTTAACCGTTAGAATATACCTTTCAATGATGTTTGAAATCAGAAGCGGCAACTACAGTTTATTAGAGGATAGTACAGATAAAAACGTTATAAGCTTATCGGGGGAATTGTATGTATCATCAATCGAAAGTGGAATACCTGTCGGGAGAAGGTTAAGAATATCGAAGAAAAGAGAGCGAGAATAGAGTGTGATTGATGTGGAAACGAAAGAACAAATAAGTTCGAGGCAATCGATAAATATTTTGCAAATGATGTATTAGTCTTCGGATCTGAGGTTTACCAAGAGATTCTGTAAGTTGTGTTAAAATACATTTAGTTGTCCTCACTGATGTCCTCAGTCAATACAGAGTTCTTAAAATGAGCTTCTTCCAGCCTACAGTTCCCTGGTCGATCACTAGTGTTTGCTCATTTGAATTTGCAATTTTGATATGTGTCTAAGATAGTAATTTCCCTTCAATGAAAAAAATATTTTCAAATACTATCCTAATAAAGAGTTTCATATAGGATGGGAAGTGAGTCACGAATTGTACTGTTATTCATAAACCATTAGCCCAATGGTGAACATGGGCTACAGGATCCTATGGAAGCAAATGGCGTATTAACCGATTATTGGTCATCCACTACCATGAGACCCCATCTCCTGACAATGCTACACTGTCTTATGTATCAGAACTTCAGGTGAAAGGCTCAAACTGTGGCCCATAAAAACACCACATTCTTCGGTTTGGACACACGGTATCAGTATCAAAGCCAAACACAAATCAAGTGTTTTGTATACAGAATATGTATTCTGTATATTTATGTGTCCAAATAAACAAATAAATAAACAAATAAAGCTTCTTGTTTGTGACACTTTGCAAATCGAATTGATCATCTTCACGTTTCATGATAAACATGATAATTTCTAAACTGCTTAGTGTGAATGTGATCATCACTTTAATTCCAACTTCCACATTGGGTCGACATTTTTATTTCAGAAAGACATTTAATTCACATTTTATATTGAGAAACCTTTAGATCCCTATTATTCTCTTATTTGTAAACTAATCCAACTATTCACTTGATATTGTTTACTCGAATCTTCACATTGATGTTTGTGACTGCAAACTGATCAGTCTCTCATTAGTATATGTGCATATTGTACGGATTATCTCGATTATCTCGATATTTCATTAATTTACAAGCATTATAAACGCAGACTCAGTAAATAAGTGGATAACTGAATGGTATTTGAAGTGAACGATACTGTGATGGAGTCACAGAGTGAACATCAACTGTGAGATTCAGATACATTCAGCTGACAATTCCCAAATAGGACGAAACGCGCGTCAAACTGGATTCCACTGTTAACCACCATCCATCTTTGCTTAAAATGCTTGTGACTTGAAGCAATATTCAGCGGATCCATACAATATGCACATATGTCAATGATAGACTGGTCAATTACTGTGCTAAACATTAAGGGGAAGATTCGAATAAACAACACAACACGAATTCAAACTTCTCCACATTGCATGAGCAAGTGATCAACAGGATTTATTTGATAGGTGGTCAATGCGATGACGTTTGAATTGAATGGTATTGAGTTCGATTTCGAGAGTGAATATCAAGTTTGAGATGTGGGTACATCTATCTGACCATTCCCGAATTGGACGGAATGTGCGTGAAACTGAATTCCACTATTAGTCACCATCCATCTTTGCTTATAATCCAACTATTAATATTAATCCATCAATGAACCATCAATAGAAGACTAGTGATTTAAAATAATAATAATAATAGACATGAATAAATAGTTTCATTGTACATTGAATATGAAATAATCAACAGATGAATTGTTTAGAAGTGTTCGCCCACTAACTATATAAACAATATAATTATTTGATTCGATAATATATATGCATATATATTTAAACAAATAAACATTGGTACAGGGAGGCACCAAATATGCATGCGACATATAAATCGTTCGATTTGTGTGAGAGCTGGGATACTGTCTGTTTGTCCAGACTGAAACAGGTGATTTTGATAGAGGGCCACATCCAGAGCCTTTGACATAATGGTGTGATCCACAAACAGTGTAGCAACGTCAGGAGATGTAGTCCCATGGTAGTGGATGACGAACTATTGTTTCATACGCCATTTCTTCCTAAGGGTTTTGTAGCTCGTATTTACCATTAGTTTGGATTGAGGGTTGTCGAACTCTCCTAGGTGGATTTCGCACACCCTCCAACTTAGTTAGAGCAACGGATATTCTCTTTTCGTCTTCTCATTTTCGTAAACAACACCTCAGCCACGAGAATGCAGTGAATAGGGATTCTCTGGTGGTGTTGTTATACGCGTGGTCATGTGAGAGCATTTGTAGAGGGATATCCGAATTTCCCCAACCTCACACGATTCAGGGCATTTGGGGTCTATTTTAAAGAGTAGTTATATGTACATTATGTATGGCTTACGTGTTTATTATTGATTTAAATGTATGTCTGGTGAAATATGACATTGAAGTATTGTTCATTTATTGTGAAACAAATAAGTGAGCGATGTTGAAATTAGGTGTAGGGGAAAAGACAAATATGACATATTGTTTTGATGAAGTCGTAAATCTTCTTCAACTGAGAAGATTGGAACTATGATTATGTATGCTCAACCATGAAATACATTGTTGGGAAAAAGAGCTTTGAATGAACAAACCAAACTGTAAAATCAACTTCTGAAATCACTGAGTTTTAGACTGAGTGATATCGGTGCTTACAGATCACCTGGTTAGAATCCGCGTGATAAGAACGGTTAGTGGTTGGAGATGTTGGTTAATGTAGCTGAGAATCGTCAACAAATGTTCATAAGTGGTCGTTATTTGACTTGACTGAGCTTTCTTTCACACGCTTGTTTTTTCTGTCTTCTCACAACATATTCACAATGAATATCCCTTCTCGATATCATTGCTACTACGGTTAGTTAGATTCCTTTGGTATTCGATATTCTTATTTAATCTGATCAATGTTTTGTAGTTTAGTACGTAGCTAAGTTGATTTACATACTTCCCAGGTTGTAAGTTCAATAATCCAATCAAAGTTTGTCAAGCACCACATTAATGTTCGCGCCAACTGTGTTTATCAATTTACGTGAGCCGGCCAAATCAGCTACATTGACCGAACAGAAAGGAGGGTATATTTTAGATTTTTTGAACATATTGTAACATGTTTTAATTGAATAGTTGATTTCATGAGTCAACCATCATGGAAAACCTGATCGTTTCTTCCTATTATGGATTGAATGAAATTATACATTAACAACGTTAGAAACTGGTTCAGTGGTTAATTGTTCGCACTAGACTGAAATTCGTGGATTCGTATCGCGTTTGGCGGGATCGTGTATGCGCACTGTTGAGGAGTCGCATATTAGGAGGAGACGTCCATCCTGTACTTCCAGGTTTTCCATAGTGGTGTGGCTTTAATTAACTGATGAACTCAGCATTAGTTATCGATTATGTTTGAAACAGATTAACTGAATTTGAATGAAACATTGTGCCTGATAGATTTTATTCATTTCATGAATCAGACAGTCATCAGCAAAAAGACAGTCGGATGAACATTACAAAATATCGCTAATTCATTGAAGTGGTACACTATCCAATTATCTGAATTGTTCATTTGTCAGTATGGGCTTTGAAGACTGTTAAGTTTTTTATTGAGATGATGAATCGATTGATGTTAGATCTCCATTGAAATCTTAGGTTTAGAACAATTGACTCTCATAAGTCAAAAGCATTTATGTTTGAAGAATAACGATACTGTTACACAACATGTTGCCATTAATCTAATCAAAGAGATATAGCTAATTATGTAATTAATTGATGGAATATTTTAATTATTATTTCAATCCATGATATTTTTAAAGGTATTGGTAATGTACATTAGATGGAATGTGACAACTAGTTGAATCAAGTATATGCGTTTCGTCTTATTTGGATCTCGTCAGCTTTATGTACTTGAGTCCCAGAGTTAATGTTCACACTGGTACTCATTCCTAGTACTTATGTCTTCAGATTCCATTCCTCACTCAATAAGTTATTGAGTTTACTTAACCAGTGACTTTTTAAGCTGTTGTCAACATCAACACCAAGGTGAAAGTACATCCAAGTGACAAGTTCCAGATGGATGTTAACTCGTGTCATTGATTCTACTGAAATTTTCGATTTAAATATACTAATGCTGCCGAATATTCGAAAGACTGATATGCTAATAGTCTCAAAATAATCATGTTTATCAAAATAAAAATAGTTAGTCAAATAACTTTTGAACAAACATTGGAGCAAGCACGATTGATAACTAATGACCAGATTCATGATAGATTTCCCTAGGTTCCATTGGATAATTGATGTATCCTGACTAATTAAACTGTTGTTGTTTGATAAGAAGTAGTCCTTACTCAATCAGCCAATTAATAGATTCACACAACTTTGCTAAACACTATTATACTCTCTATCATATGTATCAGGTTATATGTTCCATTTTTTGAATATTGTGTACATAAGTCATTGATGTTAAGTTACGCATTTGATCAGTCGTTAATAGCATGAGCGTATACAGAGAAGATTACTTCAGTAACGAGAAAATACGTATCTTTGTAAAAATTTTCAGTATCCCCATGGTTTCCAGAATGTTTCCTCAACTGATACCCATCATCAGTATGAGTTATCGATCAATGTTAAACTACCAATGAGAATCTGGAAACACTGGATGGCCGTTTCATCCCATTATGCGACTTCTCAGCAGTGTGCATCCACGATCCCGCACTCGATACTTGACCGTCTTCTATTGTCTGAGGTAGATACCTGTTTATACCTAACACAGATTAGTTCCATTGATTGCAGCTTCTCACTAGAACTCCAAGAATTCCTTCACGAATCTGGTCACCAATAAGCACATGATTGAAGTTAGACATCGACATCATTTGATACCGGCTCAATGGTCTAAAGGTTAAGCATTCGCTCACGAAGCCAAAAGTTCTGGGTTCGGATCCTATGTATGGGATCATGATAACTATCAGTTAGTTATGAATAATTAAATATCTTTCTTTAAAACAAATAACCTTAAATACACAAAACTTGATTGAGATCAAGTGTTTTTACAATCAAAGTTATTAAAATAAACCAATAATAATAATAATAATCAGTAATTCTTTTCCCTAATAAGATTAAACCATTCACATTAATAATTAAGTGCCTTTTATTACTTACATTGATTATTATTTGTGAGCAGACCACTTTCTCATTATTTTTAATAGCCAACAATGAATTATATTATTGTCATGGTAATTGTTATGGTAAATAATCCTCTTCGCCCTTTTCTGATGGGTGGGGGGGTGGAGTAGGTAGGTAGGTAGAAAGGAACAAGTCGAATAATAATAATAAGTAATAAGTAATAATATTCTTTTGTTATATACTACTTTTGTTTACATAAAATAATGATACATTTGATTTACATAATCATTGTTCCTTTTTTTTTGTTTGTTTTTCTTGTTTCTCAGGTTTTCTATTTCACATTTGTTCTTCTTTTTTTTTGTTGTTTCTATTATGATTTTCATGATTCTATTCAAGTTGTGTTTTTTTTTGTATTTTTCAAAGCTTATTGGGTAACAACAACAACAACAACAAAAGAACGTGTCAATGAATTTATTAGTAGGATGTATATTTAAAGAAGAAAAGAAAAAGAAACACAAAATTATATAAATATCATTTATTTATGTCCAAAAGTTGATCATTTATTCATTTTGAGAAAGGTTTTAGTGAATATCATAGTGACTTCAATGGTTGAGATCATGAGATCATCAAGGAAAACCTGAATGCATTGGATGGCCGTTTTGTCCTATTGTGAGACTCCTCAGCAGTGTACATTCATGATTTCGCCTCGGGTGATTCGAACTCAGGACCTATCAGTCGTCATTATTATTAATCAGTAAAATAATAGTTTTGTTTCAATGATGTTTAGAGAACAATTTCTATTCGTTTATATCTAAGAAACAAGTTGATAGTTTAAGGAAGGTTTTTATGGAAATTAACTAATATCTTCATGATATTTATAATTGATTGATCACTGGGTAGTGATTATTGTCATGTATATCAGGTCCTTCTTAGTGCAGATCGAATTCTATCGATCAAGTTGCAATGTGTCCACTGGTCTATCTAAGCCACTCGACATTGAATGTACTATGTTGAGATAAGATGGTGATTGGAAGTAGGGAACAGGAAATTCTGGACTTAGGTTACCTGCTACTTGGCACTCGTCAGCATGGCGTACCTGTAATATTGAGTGATGGTTTATAAGAATGAGAATAATTTACTGTTTTCATAAGAAACTTGTAACTTTATGTTGATAATTGGTGAGGAAATCATGATCGTAACAAGATCAGTTAATTTTTATATGAATGTCAAGAGTGTAGAAGTTTTTGTGTGTGTGCTGTTAGAAAGTGACATGATATTGATCACTACCCAGTGATCAATCAATTGTAAATACATCTCAGCCCCACAGGATGTTACTCGCAGACCGGGTAGCTCAGTGGTAACGTCTTTGACTATGAAGCTGAGTGACACGAGATCGAGTCCGCCAGGGAGCATCAATCCCTTCAAGATTACAGGTACACCTAGCTGACGAGTGCCAAGTAGCACGAAACCTAGGTCCAGGGTTTCCTGTTGACTACCCCCAACCACCATCTTATCTTCGTGATATACATTATGAACTGATATTAGTTAGATCGCTATTGAAAACTGGAAAGCATTGAATAGCTATTTTTTTCTGATATAGAACTCCTTAACAATGAGCATCTACGGCCCCACTGGAGCTCGGACTTGGGACCTACGGTTCCACCGTAAGTGTTTAATCTATAGACTACCTAACAGTGATTCAGTGGTATACATGCCTAACGTCATTCAGTCCTAACATGTTTGCACTTCACTAGCCATGGCTGTACTAAGACAAAACAACGGCACAATGATCCCTAATTATATTGGTAGTCTAACATCAATCAGTGATGTAAACTATTGTAGTGTTGGTTGTTTTGTCAAATCCACATAGGTCATTCTAGCTTCAACACACGCAATTTATTTATTCTTTTTGAGTGACATTTTGACCTTTTTAATTATTCGCCTATTAATCCTGACTGTTTTGATATGATCATGTGTGCATGTATTGCTTACCCTATTCATCACATGTCTGTAACTTAATTTGTTCAAATACAAATATCGATTCACATCTAGTTAAATCGAATTGGCTCACATGCCTACTCTCTCTCCCCTTTTCTCTTCTTTTGCTACGTCTCCTTGATTGCCTGTTCTGATCAACGATTCTACAAAATATACGTATTGAAAACTTCATTCGCGTATTTGACTCATTTTAATTCCATTATTCACTAACACGATGTAAGTCGATGAGTGTACGGAATTAGCTAAGATGTATATTTCGAAAGGAATTAGCAAACGATCTATTTAGAGTCACATCATACTATAAAATAAGGATTAATAATTGTATAGAATCAGGCCGAAAAGTGGCTGTGATTGTGAGAGACTGTAACTAATAAACTGAGAATAACTTAAGAATAGTAAATCATATGGTAATAGTCAATTGATTAACTGGAAGCTTATAATGAAAGAAATATGAATACACATATAATAGAGTTATCTAATAGTTATATAATAAGGATATATATATTAACAATAATCTATAAATAGATCCTATTGGTTATTATTCCTTGATTCTTCGTTCGGATATAACAGTAATAATGAGACTAAACGATATATCAATCAGACTAGCCATCTCTTTTTATATTTATTGATTCATTTGCTTTCGTGGAGTAAGTTATGTTTGGCAGTGTTCTAGGAATTTACATCTTCATACTCTTAAACATCTTCCAAATGTACCTAAACACTTAATCATTTAGCTCAAGTGGATAATAATGCCAGGATAAATTATTTATTCACAGTAGTTGATCATGTAAGTAATTGTCGACTGAATTCTATCAAATTCAAAATCACTGAGACGTCATCCAACGTTGTTAGTGTTTAACCTTAACCAATCCACGGAATTGTGCCAACGTCCTTAATGTCTTCAGACCCGGTTGAACGCAACTGGACACAGCTTCTCAACAGAACACCAGGAAATACCTATTGGCGACCATAACTAGTGAGTACAGGTCCTGGGTTCGAAACTCATGGAGAAAGATCGTGGATGTGCACTGCTGAGGAGTCACATACTAGGTGTCTAGTACTTCCAGGTCTTCCATGGTGGTCTTACTTACCTACCTACTTACACCAGCAATGCCGAACAGTGTTCTCCAACCCACTTTGTCCTCTACATTCCTTTCTACTCATATCCAATTGTTCTTCATTCTTCTCATGTGTAACTCCATTTCTCGGTGTAATGTGTTCTTCTTTCGTCTTCCTCTTCTCCTTTATATAGCCTTGATGATTCCAAGTGAGGACTTGCCTCGTGACTCAATTGGGTGCTCTCCTCAATGTGTATCCTATCCACTAACAACTCTTCTTCCCAATTTCTTCCTTCGCTGCAATCTGGCTTATTCTCTCCCACATTCAGTTGTTGCTGATAGTGTCTTACCAACGGATCCGAATTATTTTGCGTAGATAACTGTTAATAAACACCAGTATCTTCTGGATGATGGATTTCATATTTCTGCAAGTTTCCGCCCCATATAGCAGAACTGTCTTGACATTTGTGTTGGAAACCGTGATCTTAGTGTTGGTTGACAGACAGATATTTTGAGTTCCAGATATTCTTCAATTGTAGATATGCTGCTCATGCTTTGCAGATCCGCGCCTTCACTTCTTCATCAGATCCATCGTGTTCATCAGTGATGCTGCTCATACATGTAATGATTTTTACATCCTCAAACTATCCTCCGTCAAGTGTGATTCGATCGTTGCATGCTGTGTTGTATCGGAGAATCTTTCTTTTCCCTTTTTGTATGTTGATACCTACTGATACTGAGGCTGTTGCTACACTGGTTGTCTTCTTCTGAATTTGTAGTTGCGTGTGCGATAGTAGAGCCAGATCATCTGCGAAGTTTAAATCGTCCACCTGCATCCTAGTTGTCCTCTGTATCCCGTGCTTCGCCCTATATGTTGATGTCTTCATGATTCAGTCGATCACCCGGAGAAAGAGAAAGGGTGAGAGTGAGCAGTCTTGCCTAACACCAGTCTTTACCTCCCAAGAGTCTGTCAATTGTCCTCCATGCACAATTTTGCAGTTTAATTCGTCATAGGAATTCGGTATGATATTGACCATGTCTTCAGGTACGCCGTAGTATCGAAGAAGCTTCCATAGTGTTGTTCTGTCCACTCTGTCAAATGCTTTCTCATAATAAATGAAGTTGATGTAGAGTGATGAATTCCAATCAAATGATTATTCCAGAATGATCCGTAGAGTTGCGATTTGGTCTGTACATGATAGATCCTTACGGAATCCAGCCTGTTGGTTTCGAAGTTTGGCATTATTATTTGTCCAGCCAATGTAATCACTTTATTCTGATTAATAATCTCACAATTTCATTCAATGTATAATCTTAGTCAAATTAACATTGAAAACTACTCATCTCAATATGGACAAGTTTGTTATATTTTGCCAGCAATCCTTAATTCATTTGTTATCATTTCGAAAGATGTATTTCACTTTAATCTTAGTATAACGATGGAAATACCAATATTTGGTTTGAAAGTGGAACTAACGAACCAAAGTTTATTCAATTAGGCCAAACTACGTTCTTCTGCGTAGCGTATGAAGCTTATTTGAATTACTTGTACTAAATTATATAAACAAGATGGAATCAGATATCTATCTGTAAGCATGCTAGAAACGTTTCCAAGCAGATAGTCAAAGGTTAACAGTCATAGACTGAACCATGCCTTGACCTTGAGTTTAATCAAACACGACCCTATTATTATTGGTCCGGCATTATGCAAGAGTAAATTAAGTAATAGAAGGTAAATTTTTAACTAAGATCAAATAACAAAAGCCCCAACAAGGAAGACTGAAGAACATAAAGTGTGGTTCAATAAAGACCTAAATAAAGGTTAAAATACAAGAGAGGAAGAAGAAACACGTCAGTGAAGATCCTTTTAGGTTGATGTATAGCGACGAATTGCGTTCATTTGATTGTTCAATGATGATCCGTGGTGTCAAAATTTGGCCTGTGTACGATCGATCCTTACGAGATCCAGTTTGTTGATCTCGAAGTTGGGTATCCGCTGAGTCTTTCATTCGGTTCACCAATACTGCTGAAAATGCTTCCCGGTACCGATAGTAGTGTGATGCCTCTGCAGTTCTTAAACTTGCTGAGATCGCCTTTATATGGTGTCTTGATGAGATATCCTTATTTCCTGTTTGTCGACACTTGTTCCTCCCCCTAAATCTTCCTGAATAGTGTGTGAATCATGTTTGCATTTACTTCTATGTCTGATTTCAGTGCTTCAGCTGGTAAATTGTCAGGTCTTGCTGCTTTCCCACTCATGATTTGTCTAATGGCTATCCTGATCTCTTCCGTCGTTGGTGGAGTGACATCTGTAAGAAGGTATGTGTGACTGCTTAAATATCCGGTGGATCTGAAAAAGCTGGTTTATTCAAGAATTCCTTGAAGTGTTCCACCCATCTATACCTCTGTTCTTAAATCTCGTTGATTGTCTTGCCTTCTTTGTTCTTGACCGTCCTCTCGGATTTACTTTATTTCCCTATCAGTTTCTTCGTTATGTCATATAGTTGTCTCATATTTCGTTATGTTGCAGCTTCGACCACTGTCGTTTCAGGGTATTCCACGTATTTCTGCCTGTCAACTCTAATGCACTTCTTCATATGCCTGTTTGCTTCTGTGTATTCAATTTTTCCCTTACCATTCTCTGCTATTATTAAGCTGTTGTTAATTGCTGTTTTCTTATCCTTTCTTTCTTGAATCTTGTCTAGGGTTTCGATAGAGATTCATTCATTAAGATGATGCTTCTTGTTGCCCAGCACGTTGAACTTGAAGCTTCTTACATGCTTTTCATCATCATCATCATCATCATCATCATCATCATCATCATCATCATCATCATCATCATCATCATCATCATCATCATCATCATCATCATCATCATCATTATCAGCAGCAGCAGCATCAATCATCAGAATCTATTCAGTTAAAGTTAAAATATTAACATTATGAATTAGTATGATATTTGATTCTGTTAAATGTTATCATTGATATCATCGGTGTCAATTTCATAAGTCAATATTATACATTGTTAATCAGATACATTTACTTATAACACTTAATTATGCCCTAGAATTCTCAATAATATCAGAAAGAGAAATCTTTAATAAACCATTAATATTCATTAATGGAAGATAGTTTCATGTTTTATTCATCATAGATTGATCTCATTTGAAATACCATTGAAAATCAGATTGTACTATACAGTTATTTCATTCTAATATACACCTACAATAACTGTTACACAATCAAGGAGTTTCATCCTAGAATAAAACAACCGTATAGTACTCTTTAATTTAAAACAATACCTTAATCAATATTAGTTCGTGACAAGTATAACCTATAAATTAAACTAATCCCTCCACCTCCTCCTCCTCCTCCTCGTCCCCCCCCACTCGTTCACATAAAAACCCCCCTTTCAACTAAAGTATATAACAGTTATGTGATCTGTACATATATATATATTGATGAATTTAGGTCAGTAGAGAAATTTACCCCAAGTTGACATAGAAATAACACATTCTATAAGAGAGAAAAAAAATAATCACAATTTGCTTAATTTTGATGAAATCTTTTTAACCTCTTTGAAAAAAAAAGGAACAAAAATCTAACTTCTAAGAAGATAAAAAGGATACAACTAAGGAAATGGTTAATCAAATTGACAATGTGATAAGAGAAAATATGATCCATTGGAATTAGGTCAATATTTATCGTCTTCTTCTTCTTCTTCTTCTTCATCATCATCTTCTTCTTTATGGTGATAAGATAATTCATGTTTATACTAATCTGTAAAATGTTTGTTGAAGGCCAATGGCCTTCTTCAAGTTGAGACAACTTTTTTTCTTCTTTTATTTGATTATAACTATGTTTAAAGAAATGTTTATACTGTGAATGGTTATTTTTTATATATGTATATATGTGCTCCCAAGTGCCCTGGTACGGCCGAGAGTGGGAAGAGTTCGCTCTCCCTCTCGAAATGCTCTCATATGGTCACGCGTAAATAGACTCTGTCAGGGAAGTCCTACTCAATGCCTTCTCGTAGATGGGGTGTTGTTTACCAAATCGAGAGGACGAAAAGCGAATGTCCGCCGCTTTAACCGGGTTGGTGGACACGGAGAGTTCACCTAGGGGAGTTGGTAAACCCTCAGTCCATACCAATGGTGCACATGGGCTCCAGTATTCTAAAGGAACTAATGGCGTATGAACTAATCGTTGGTCACCGGCCTCCATGGGACTACATCTCCTTACGATGCTCCACTGCCTTGTGGATCAGACCTTCAGGTCGAAGGCTCCGGGCGTGGTCCCCTAAGAAAACCACCTGCTTCAGTTTGGGTACCCGGGCGGTATCACAGCTCTCGCACATATCAAATGAGATTTGTGTGGCGCATATGTATTCGGTGCCTCCTTATACCAATATCTATGTGTTAAAATAAATAAATAATTAAAATTTTATATATGTGAAATTGTGATGTATACTATTGATGATGGCAAATATAAGTAGTATGTATTATTAATCGAAAGTGAAATTTCTGAAGGTAGAAGATTAAGAAGATGGAAGAAATGAGAATGAGGACAGAAAGTGATCGATGTGAAAAGGAAAGGACAATGAAGTGTGGAACGATTGATTAACATTTTGAAAATGAAGTATTTACTGTTAGGTACTCAGATTTTACTTAGAGATTCTGTAATTTGTGTGTATTCAAATACATTCGATTATCCCCACTTGTATTCTCGTTCTGCTACAATACTATAGCAGATACAAATGTTCACTTAATAGAGGGATATTTTCGGACTGCACAACAATATAAATAAATAATAATTAGGGTAGTTACAATCGAGTTAAAATATTTCTAATTTTGGTCTATTGTACTTGTCGAAGCTATGTGGATGACCTCATTCCACTTTAGGGTAAGCCAATGTTAATATACGTTATCATAAATATTTTTGAATGAGATCATGAATCGATCAATGTTAGTCACTACCATTATGAACCTGGAAGCACTGAACGGTTTTTTCGTCATATCGTGGGACTCCTCGGCAGTGAGCACCCACTATCCCGCTCACGGGATTCGAACCAAGGATCTTCAGTCTCGCGCGAACGCTACCATCTTCCGTTTTTTTTGGGGTAGATACCTGTCTCTACCCGACGTGGCTTAGTTCCACTGGTCACGACCATGTGCTCACTAGTGAAAAACATTTCATAATATCTTGAAGAAGTGGCACATAACCAATTAACAAGTTCTTTAAATTTTGTTTTAAAGACAAGATCTTATTATACCCACATAATTATTTATCCAGAAACCAATTTGGATTTTCTAAAAACAGTAAGGAAACACAAGAGAGGAAATGATTTTATTTTCATGTTGTTGAGTTCATACGTTTGGGTAGGTTATTTATAGAGACTTCATTGTAGTACTAGATAGCACAATATCCGGTTGACGAGTCTCGAATAAGACGAACCGCTCGTCGAACTGGATTTCACTACTAGCCACCATCCATCTTTGCTTAGAATGCTTGAAAACTAAGGCAACATCGAGGCAATCCGTACACGATGAACATATGTCAATAAGAAACTGATCAATTGCAATCCTTAACCAACAACAATGAAAAGATACATGTAATGAACACCAAGTGAATTAAAACTTCGCCCGATTGCATAAGCAAATGGCTATCAGGATTCTGACTAATATTTCTTATCTATTTTTGAATCATGATAATACCAGTGATAGTGTAGTGATTACATAAGAATTCATGATGAATGTTAGTTTATAAAGATATTGTTTAGTTTGGAAAGAACCAATCAACATTTTCTCCATCTTTAGTATATCACTACATAGCGAAGAAGTCATAGCAAGAAGGTGTAAGCATTGAAATGAATCAACTTGTATATGAAGCAGTTCTTCATCGATTACTATAACTAATGACTGTATTATAAAACAACATGATTGAAGATCAAAAAGGTGATAACAGTTAAGAAACCTTCAGTGTATGTGGGAGATACAATGTGAGCCGATAAGCCATAGAATAATGAATCACCTATTTTCCATGACCAGTAAATTGTTCTCCACTTATAATAGTAATTATAATCATCATTATTCAATACGTTATGTTGTACTAACGTAAAGAATTCGTAGTATAAAATATCTTACATTATTGTAAACAAATTACCGTATAATATTTACTTAACTTGTAGATATTCCAGCAGCAAATAGTTGCTATTTATTTTCATTTACAAGAGTCAACGACCTCAGTAGTGCATATCCATAATTCCGCCCTCAAGACTCGAACCCAGGACTTCCGGTTTTTTGCACGAACGCTTAACCTCTAGACCATTGAACTAGCATCTAACGTCGTCAATGTCTAGCTCCAATTGTTTCATGATTTTGTTCAAAGTTTCATCTGTTATCTGAAGTTAATAACCCCCTCACACCTGACAAAGACTGAACTAGATTAGTCACAGCTTCACAGTATTTCTTAATCAAGTCTACCATTTATTAATTCGAACAGAAACAATTCCAATTAGAATTCAATTAGTCTCATAGAAGGTCAACAATATTTATTACCCTTGAACTCTAATAACTTTGTAGTTACGTAACTTGTAGTAAATGTATTTAAAATTAGGTTAATATAGTTTAAAACTATCTAATAAGCCACTTTACTAAGTAAATAATTGTGTTGATCATTCTGAGATCCATATTCCCAGATTTCAACATTATAGATTGTTGCTGATGAATACAAGTTTTAATTTGGATATACTGATCATAGAATATACAAGATTGACGAATATCTTCAGTCTATAGAATAGATTTTATAAGTATAGGATAGAACTATTTGTATTCCAAGTTTTATGTGACTAATATCATCCTTCTGAAAGTTTCCTGATAAACTTTTACGCTTCAATTATGTTAGGAATATACAGTAATCGGAGACTATTTCTGATATTGGGGTGGTACAATAATAATAATAATTCTGACATAATAATCATCATCCGATTAGACGTATGCTTTGGACATCATGTTGATTATCTCACAATATGATGATTTCATCCTTCTTTTTCATGACTGAATTCTTTTACAAGATCTCCATCTACATCATATTCACTTTTAAGAAGTGTTTCTAGATTGTCATTAATAGAAATATTAAAAGCGAATAACAAGTTAAGATAACTCTAAATGTGAAGGTGTGGATCGGCAAAGCATGAGCAGCATATCTACAATTGCAGAATATCTGGAACTCTAAACATCTGTCTGTCAACCAACACCAAAGTCACAATTTCCAACATAAATGTCAAGACAGTTCTACTATATGTGCCGGAAACTTGCAGCACTTCGAAAGCCATCATCCAGAAGATACAGATGTTTATCAACAGTTGTCTACGCAAAATAATTCGGATCCGTTGGTCAGACACAATCATTAACAACTTAATGTGGGAGAGAATAAGCCAGTAGAAAGGAAGGTCGAGGACAAAAGGGGTTGGAGAACACTGTTCAGAGGCTAGTGCTGTATTGGGAGTAACAGGCGTAAGTAAGTAAGTAAGACCACCATGGAAGACCTGGAAGTATGTGACTCCTCAGCAGTGCACATCCACGATCCTCCCTCGTGAGTTTCGAACCCAGGACCTGTACTCACTAGTTATGGTCGCCAATAGGTATTTCCTGGTGTTCTGGTGAGAAGCTGTGATCAGTTACGTTCAACCGAGTCTGAAGACAATGGTGGACGGTCGTGCATTGTCGAAAAATTGAAAGAATTCCATTAGCATCAAGGTTTAAACAAATATAACATTGGTTATTACTAAGCGACTGTGCAAATATCTCAGTTCTATACATTTCACTCGTGTCACGGATGTCTTCGTGAGAATCTTTTTGGCCGAAAGAATGGATAGTAAATATTTAAATCCTATGAAATGGATCATTTCGCTCAAAGTATAATATACCAATTAGATTGAGTTTTCGTAAACAGTTGATCTGTCGCAATGAGATATTCGTATCTATTCTTTACTACCATTGAAATCTTCATTTTTAGTGCAATTTCACACATTTCACGCTTTCTTTTAAATGATTCTTTTTACATTTATCCTTCTACTACAATTACTTTACAGTATCTATTAACTTTTACCGGTGTAATATGGGTGAGTGAAGACCGGTGTGTAACTATGCCAGGTACTACGACATCTATGACTAACTTTATGAAACTTCACATAGCTCAGTTCTGAAATTTTAATGAAATTTGTTGGTGGTATTTGTTATAGATAGATATTAGTCTGGCTAATGTTAAAAACCAGGGAGCTTTGAATAACTGTTCTCACCTAATATGAGCAATTTAAATTGTAGACACAGACGACCTATCCAAGAATCGAACCTAGGAATTATAGATCTCTCTGTAAATGAAACAGTTATCAGCAATTATGAATGGACGATACCCATCCTAAATTGAAAATGAATGAAATTTATAAATATGTACAATTAGACGATAACTTGATGGTGTAATGATCAATTAGTTGGTGTAATCTTTGAATACCCTGACTTCGATCTATGTCAGAGTCGTGGACGTACATTCTGAAAGATTTATATATACTCAGTCAGTCATTAACAACGTAGAACTTCGTACGTACCTACATCGGTCCAAGTTGCCATACCACATTAGCACGACGATGCAGTTGTCGATTCAAATCCCGTAGTGGTAAAGGTAGTAAGAGTATAAACAGTAATCGGAAGCATTAGGTCTTGAAAATGTTATTCAAGGAATACAATCCAGTGAAATGAATTTGGAAAGAGAAAAAAAGACTCCAACCAGGTAGTCTACACCTACCAACATGGCTCAGTCCACTTGTCAGTGACTTCATGGACTTGTGCCATGTTTTGGTCTGGCTGCCCCTAGCTTTCCTCCAATCTACTCCTACACCATAAAACATCACTCGTCGGGGCATACGTAACACGTGTCCCAGCCATCTCAACTGATGTAGTTTCACTACTTCATCCTTACCTAGTACCCGTTTCCTAACAACTGAGTTACTTATCCAGTGGTCCCAGAATATACGAGCGATGTTTCAAAGACACCCATGATCGAATACTAGTAACCTACGAATATTCTCTACTCTTACCGGCCATATTTCACTGCCATAAAGTAGGACGAAAGGGACAGCTGCGCAGTAAACCCGTCTTTTGGTTGGTGGATGGATATCTCGCCTACGCCATAAATGTCGCAAGTTGGCAAAAGCTAGTCAAGCCTTCTGCATCCATGCTAAGATTTCGTCACACACCAGACCACAAGGGCTGATGAGACTTCCAAGATAAGTGAAGCGGTCAACACACTCGACTACTTCACTCCTTGTCATTCATTCGGGTGTCGATGCTTCTTGATTACCAACAACGATACAACTGAGATCAATCTAAGATGAATATTACCTACAAGTTAAAAGAATAATCTCTGGCAAACTATCTCATCTAAATTTTTCACATAATGATGTACCAGAGTTAATATCGATAGAAAATCATTAAAATTTGTTTTTCAATGTGTTTTTTATTACTTTTTCAATCGTTTTAATGGAGAAAAACAATCGATATCGAATCATAGTGATAAGTTGTTTTTTTCATTGTAGTTAATGACTTTTTCTAAACAAAATGTGTTTTATCGTTTACATAATCTTTATTAACTAATTCATATAACAGTTATAGTGAGATAAACTGATCATGGTAGATTTGATTATTTTTATGACGCCAACTTGCCTAATTTAACAATCGATGAATGTTAGACTACCATTAAAAAACGTGGAAGCACTAGACAGCCGTTTCGTCTTAGTATGGAAATCGCCAGCAGCGCACACCTACGATTTCGCATGCGAGATTCGTACCCAGGACCTTCGATCTGTCTAGCGTGAGAAAACTTAACCTCTAGACCAGTGAGCCGGTATTCAATGGTGTCAGTGTTTAACTCCAACCAATTCATACTGGGACGAAATGATCATTCAGTGCTTCCAGGTTTTCAATGGTGGTCTAACATTCATCGATTCATGATCTCAATCAAAAAACTTAATAATATAATATACCCTTGTAGGCTAGGGTAATTTTACATTGGTTTCCAGGAGAACCAGACATCATCCAGACTTTCACGTGACATCCCAAACAGTACAGTTCAATCCCGTTTAATAGGACATCCAGACACCGTCCAGTCATAGCCCGTGCTGTACAGCTCAATCTCACTTGGAGGAGAGTCAGACACTATCCAAGTTTAACATTTATAACCCGAATAGTGCGGCTCAACCTCGTTTACAGGAGAATCAGACACCATACTTCACAATCTTCTGTGTTTTCGTACATGGGACATTTTTATCATTCTTGTATACATTTGGAGATGTCACAGATAAGCAGTATTTGACAACTCTACAGTCCAAAACCTATTCTTATACAATAATCAATAAATTCAATCAAACCAAAATTCAAAATTGATGGGAATGGTCAACATGTCAAAGTGTGGTTTGGGTTACTTATATTCACACAAGTAGTATAAAACGGTGGTCAGGCATAGAATATATTTCAGTAGAAGGCCGGTGGAGAAAGAACGGGAACGGAAAGCAGTTGGTATGAAAACGGATGAACAATCGAATCTGAGACAATGGATTGATGTTTGTAACAGGGACAGTCAAGTTTGAGATGATGGATTGATATTTTGCAAATTAACGATTTACTATATGGTTCTCGGATTTAGTGTGATGCTCTGTAATTTTTTTACTCAAACACATTCGATTGTCTTCGCCCGTGTTCTTGTTCACTACAAAAGTATATGCAATCTAAGATGATCATTTGTCATGGAAGATGTGCTGAATATGGTAACCAAAAGTGATTTGATCAAGCGGCTCGACCAAATATATATATATATATATATATATATATATATATATATATATATGTACTATGCCCCGAATGCCCCGGTATGGCCGAGTGTAGAGAGAGACTACTATCCATCTCAAAATGCTCCCACATAGACACGCGCATGCAACCACTACCAAGGAAGTCCTACTCGCTGCTTTCTCGTGGAGAGGTTGTTGTTTACGGAATTAAGGGGACAAAAAGCGAACATCCGACGCTTTAAGCGGGTTGGTTGGAAAACTGATTCTAAACCAATGGTGAACATAAATTCCAGTATCCCCGATAGAACAAAAGGTGTGTGAACCTAATTTTGGTCACCGACTACCATAGGACTTCATCTCCTAACGTTACTACATTGCCTTATGGATCAAACTTTTAGCTTAAAGTTTGAGGGAATATTCCTCTAAGAAAATCATCTGCTTCGATTTGGGCATCCGGGCAGTATCCCAGTCTTTACACATATCGATGATAACTATTACTAACCTCATTGTTATTATGTAATGCATATGTATTTGGTGCACACACCCAATGATACTTATCTATAAAAACATAAAATTAACATTTTAATCGAATATTTTGGGAAAACAACAAAGAAGGGAAGAAACTAAACAGTGTGCATACTCCCTAAGCTGATATCATTCATTAGTTTATTTAAATGTGATCAGAATTTATGCCAAATATACCCTTGTTATATATTATGAAAATCATACAGATTTCCAGTTATTTGCATAACGAATACAATACTGTACAGCATTAGTTTTAACTTCAGACAACTTATAATGTGTATCATGGTTTCCTCTATTAGTTTTAACATTACTTACTTACTAACGCCTATTACTTCTCATGGAGGGAGCATAGGCCACTCAACAGTACTCTCCATCAAAGTCTATCTTGAACAATCCTTTCCAGGTCTTCCCAGTTGTTATTCATCCTTTTCATATCGGTTTTCATTTCCCGATGTTGTATGTTCTTCGGCTTTTCTATTTTCCTTGCCTCGTGATGCAATTTGATGAATTTCTCTTCCACAGAGTTCTAATGTTGTGTCGATTAGACTAGTAGATACATGTTGCAACTTGATCGATAGAATTCTATCAGCACATTAACAACTAAACGAACATGACATTGATTACTGAATATATATACATATCATATTTATCACGAAGAAAAATCCGACCTAAGACTTGCTTGTGGCACTGATAGACAGTGGGAACAATCCTGTTAACCTACTTAGGAGGTTATAGAGATCGAACCCATCACCCAATCTATTTTATCTAATTCATAGTAGGCTTCAGCAGATGTTTCTGGCTGGAACACCACCACCCTCACTACCACATATTCATCCATACTATAATTATTATATAGAAGAAGGAATTGATTACTCAACCATTTTGTTTGTTTTCATCATTCACTTTTAGTTTTTTTCTAAAAAAAAATTATTTTCCAAATGGTTTCTTCCTTTGTAAAAACCAAATTATCTTTTTAATGAATAGAAGTTTTCTATAAAGAAGTTAGTTTCATCTTTTATGAAATATATTTAATCAATTAACTAGTGTTTATTATGTCTTAAGCGCCAGCATGCGAGGTCAAAGACCCTGGGTTTGAATCCTCCAAGTGAGGTTGTCAATGGGCACTGATGAGGAGTCCTATACTAGGACGAAACGGTTATTCAGTGCTTCTAGGTTGTCTGTGGTGATCTAGCTTTAATTGACTCATGAATTCGACTATTAAATCTTATAACATTTACTTAATTAGAACTCAATGAGTGATTCTATGAGTTGATATAATCTATGTGATCATTTTAATTATGAACGTATTAATGATGAGTTTTAATTAAGATCATGAACTGGTCAATGTTAGACTGTCATTGAAAACCTGAAAGCACTGGACGGTTGTTTCTTCCTAGTATGAGTCTCCTCGACAGTCCACATCCACAATCCCACTCATGAGATCGCTCGAACTCAGGACTTTCGGTCTATCTTGCACACAAACGTCTAACCTCTAAACTACTGGTACGGGATTCAATGGTGTTAATGTAAAACTTCAATCAATTCACGACATTTCTCTACCATTTTCAGCGGATAACTGCCTAACACGCGAAACGGCTGTAAAATTATTAAACAATGAGGGTTATGTTAAATTTAAAACTTTTCTATTATTTTTTTCTTAAAGACTGTACTGAATTATATCAAAAGTTTACAAAAAATATTTATCAATGTTATTGCCTACTTAATTACACCTGTTACCCTCATCGAGGAGCATAGAACAACAAATAGCACTCTCCATCCAATCCTTTCCACTTGTTTCCAGCTGTTGTTCATTGTTTTCATTTCTGCTTTCAATTCCCGATGTAGTGTGTCCTTTGGCCTTGCTCTTTTCACGCTCCCTTCAGGATTCCAAGTTAGTGATTCCCTCGTAATGCAGTTTGATTATTTCCACAACATTTGCCCTATCCATTTACAGGTACTTTCCTAATTTTTTCTTCAGTTGAAAGTTCATCTGCTCTCTATTACAGTATGTTGTTGCTGATAGTATCCAGCCAACAGATAATTCGTATCTTACGTGGACAATTGCTTATAAAACTTGTACCATTTTGATGATGATTGTAGTAATTCTCCACTTTTCAGCTCCTTACAGTCGAACTATCTTGCAGTTCGTATCGAAGAATCGAACATAGCCTATAGGATATCTCGAAATATAGGTTGAGATTATATTTTAATTGGATTTTTTTGAAACTTTACATGCTCTCATCAATGATGTATCTTTTAAGCTAAATGAACAATTGCTTTCCATAGGCGAAAAAACTGATTAAGATAACTTTAATCTACATTTATTACAAACAAAATGTTTTGTAAAGGACTACTTACTAACTTACGCCTGTTACTCCGTGTGGAGTAGTATAGGCCGCTTACCAACATTCTCTATCCAACCCTGTCCTGGGAAATCCTTTCCAGCTCTTTCCAGTTGTTATTCATCTTTTTCATATCTGATTCTATTTATAACTTGTGGCCTTGTGTACTATATAATGTATAACGTAATGATACCGCCAATTAGAGAGTAGTGATTTATCGAACGGACCAATGACGCATAAGACCCGTACGAGAAGTCTAGAGTCTTTATTGGTCCTTCTTCCTGCCCGACCCTGCCTGTTGGAGTCCAGAACACTAATCTCAACCTCTGCGATATGAATCATGTATTTCAAACATACTGGGTTTATATACAAACCAAACAGACCACATCGTACCATAAAACAGAAAATAACATTTATACAACATCAACCCAAAAAGTGGCTGTGAATGTGGGAGATTGTAATTAATAGACTGGGCATAACTCAAGAACATCAAATGGTATAATAATACTATATGGGTCAACAACCTACTGTGAGAGAACAAGCCAATTGCAGTGGAGGAAGAAATTGGGAAGAAGAGTTGGAATTGGATAGGATTCACATTGAGAAAAGTACCCATTTGAGTCACAAGGCAAGTCCTCACTTGGAATCCTCAAGGATAAATAAAGAAGAAGTGGGAGACCAAAGAACACATTATACCAAAAAATGGAGACAGACACGAGAAGAATGAAGAACAATTGGATATGAGTAGAAAGGAATGAAGAGGACAAAGTGGTTCGGAGAACACTGTTCGGCGGGCTATGCCCCACTGGGAGTTACAGGTGTAAGTAAGTGATTAAGGGCCAAAATAAAGCTTATAATAAGAGGAACATGAATGTGCATATAGTTTAGCTACTTAGCAACTGTATAATAAGAAGTGTATGTATAGTAGCAGTCCATAAATACATTTCAATAGTTACCATCCACTATTCTCATCGGTATCTATCAGAGTCAAATTAAACTGTTCCCTAAACATTTTTTTCTAAAAAAAATCAATAAAAAAATTTTGAAAATTCATTCTCATTCCGTAAAATCTGCTTTAATGAATATACATTCTGTTTTTTTTTTAATTAATAAACGATACACTTAATTAGCTTTAAAAGTGTTTTATTATTAAGTTATATCTAATCGCAAGAATACTTATCAATGTTTAGTTGAATTGTAAACAACTAAATTACAGAATGTGGGTGGGTATGGAGATTGTAGTGTCGGCTCAGTGATCTAGAGGTTAACCGTTTGCGCGTGAAACTAATAGGTTCTGGGTTCAGATCTCGTGGGGCAGGGTTCTGGGTGCGCACTGTTGAGGAGTCCCATACTTGGATGAAACAGTCGTTCAGTGCTTCTAGGTTTTCCTTGGTAGTCTAGCTTTAATTGACTCATGAGTTCAACTATAAAACTTTCTAATAGTTGAATTCAAGCTGGATTATCATTGAAAACTTGGAAGTATTGGACGGTTGTTTCGTTTTAGTATGGGATTTCTCAGTAATGCTCACTCATGATCCTGCATGAAGGAATTGAACATAGGATTTTCGGTCTTGCGTGCACACTTCTGAGGGATCCCATAGTAAGACGAAACGGCCGTTCAATGCTTCCATGTTTCCAATGTTGGTCTAATTTAGATTGACTCATGAAAATACTAAATAATTCAGAAATGTTTGAAATAATATCAGTAAATGGATGAGCGAAGTATATTTCAATGTTGGATTCAAAGATGATATTTAACATAAACCACATAAGGATCGTTCGCATAGTCTATTGAAAAAATAATGTATCCAGCCTCATTGTGTACTATAGGTTAACGTGAACTCATCTATTCAAAAAGCACTAGATTTTGATTAACGGGCTGAACGTTCTTATTTTTGTTCACTTACATTTAAGAATCTAGGTTCATTAATCATTCATCGAAGAACATTTCTAATTATATTACAAAGAGAAATTGGTGAGGAGTTATGGAATCGTCTAGTTCGCAACTACATTTGACTTGAATCTCGAAACGTCGGATTCTGAAGCGGAAAAGAAAAGAGAAAGACCAAAGAACACACTATGCTGAGGATTAGAAGTAAGTATCAAAAGAATGAATAGCAACTGGAATGAACTGTGATGTATTGTTCATGTTAGATTTGGATGAAAAATACTAATGAAGCCGCCTACGATCCTCCATGATGAATAACAGCAGTAAGTAAGTAATCTGTATATTGTTTCAACCATATGTAATGATTATTATTTCAATTATTTTTTTTACTGTTTTCATCAAGTAAATATAGAATTTCAGATGGGTTTTGTGGATATTATAGTAATTTCAATGGTTAAAATCATGAATCAGTTGAAGCTGAGGAGTCCCATAATAGGACGAAACGGCTGTCCAGTGCTTCCAGGTTTTCAATGGTGGTCTAGCTTCAACTGACTCATGATCTTAACCATTGAAAATATATCATTTTCATTTAAAAAAATATAAATTATCAAATTCTGATTGGTTAAAATCTTTTTCACCTACAAAAAAAATTTTATTTTTTTTTTCTAATTTTCAACCAATCAAATTAATTTTATCGACAATTATTTTTTTTTTCTTGGTTATTGTTGCTGGGTAATTTGAACAGACAAAAATAATGATTCCATCCTCATCCCCCAAAGAAATAAATAAATAATTGTGCGATCTAATCATTATTTCAACCAGAAATAAACCAATAATAGTACAGTTGAAAAGTTAGAAGAAAAAAAACTTTTATTCCACTCTATAAATACAAAACTTTTCATGCAAATTATTCTCTTTTATCAATTATCATTGAAACATATTGAATAGTGAATAAATAAGTGAAAGAATCAAGTTAAACAAACAGAACAAACAAAAGAAGAAGTAAATTTTTTTGAAAGAGAACAAAAAGAAAAACAAAACAGTAAACAACAACGATAAAATGAACACATATATGGTGCTAATGTTTATCTTAACGGTTATTAGTAAGTTATGTATATATGAATTGAATTATTTAATAAATTATGATTTGTATTGAGAGAGATGTTTATTGGATGCCGGCTCAGTGGTCCAGTAGGTTAAGCGTTCAAGCTCGAGACCGAAGGCCCTGAGTTCGAATTCCGCGAGCGGGATCGTGGATGCGCACTGCTGAGTCCCAAAATAGGAAGAAATGGCCGTCCAGTGCTTCCAGGTTTTCAGTTGTGGTGGTCTAACATCAATCGGTTCATGGTCTCAATCCAAAAAAATTTATTTTATTTGAACATATAAATATTGATACAAAGGGGAATTAAATAAATATACCCTATATAAGTCATTTGATGTGTGTGGGCTGTGATAATGTTCCGGTGCTCAAACCGAAGCAGGTATTTTCTTAGGGAGCCATATTCGAAGCGTTCGACTTAAAGTCTGATTCGTAAGGTAGTGGAGCAACGTCAAGAGATACAGGTCTCATTGGTAAACGGTGACTAATAATAGGTTCATATGACTTTTGTTCTGCTCAGGATCGCGGAGCCTATATGAAACATTGGTATGAAATCAGAGTTTTTCAACTTTCCTAGGTGGATTTTTCGTATACAGCAACCAGGTTAAAGCATCGGACATTCGCTTTTTCTCCTCTTAATTTCGTGAATAAAAGCCCCGCCGAGAGAAGGCAGTAAGTAGGATTTCTTTGTCAATTGCTATATGCATGTGGCCATGTGAGAATATTTCGAGAGGGCAAGATGACTCTCACCACTCTCAGCCGTACCAGGGCATTTGGGGTGTTTTATCTGAGATTAGGTTGTTCAAAGAGATTTGAGGTAATAAGTTTGTATATTGATCTTATTAGTGTAGCTTCATTGCATACGTAATCGTTGTTTATGTATCGTATTATCATACATTATGCATTTAGTTTCGAATGGCTATTTGATTATAAACGAGGATAAACAGACAATATTTTGTTAAAGCAATGTAGACTAAGCCGAAGTGGAGAAGTGTTTCGCTTTATTTTAGTACCCATCAGCATTGAGCAATTAATTTTGGATTGAAAATCGAACAGTAGACTTTCATGAACTCATAATGAAGATATTTTCTAACTTTTATGTTTAAATCGCTATGAATTGTTTAGTTTATAGGGAATGTGATTGACAGTGGAATCCGGAATACGTGTTTTATCACATCTGTAACTTATCACTTGTATATCCATGGAACTAAGTCATGATGTTGAATCTGAGACTTCAGTCTGGTATCTGTTTCTTTTGTTTTTGAATCCTAATTTTATGACATAAAGTCTACATCAACTCAATCTGCTCAAAATTCAAATATCCTAATACTGACTGAATAAAATTTCACTCTGAATATAAACAATGGGATATTACAAACTATTACCAATATAATGCATCTTGACTGAGACCATGAATCGATCAATGTTAGATCATCACTAAAAAATGAAAGCACTGAACGGCCGTTTCCTCTTCGTATGGGACACGTGAGCAGTGCGCATCTATGATTACACACGAGAGACTGAAACCTAGAACCTATCGGTCTGGCGTGAGATATTGAATGCTCACTGATGAGGGGTCTCATATTAGGACAAGACGGCTATCCAGTACTTCCAGGTTTCCAGTTATTTCCAGTTATTTAATGTATCATGCCAAAGTTTATATTCTACCCCTGTGATTTAGGTAAATTATTGTTGCTAACCATTTTAACGTACATAATACTCTGTAACACTATTGAAATGAAGGGAAGTTGTTTTTTTTTCTTATTCAAATATGTAGATTCACCGATTTATTAACAGTGTATATATTCATAAAAAAGACTTCAATAAGTGATTGTTTTCAAAAGAGGGTTTGTGGAATTTATAGTAAATTTTAATGGTTGAATTCATGAGTTGATTTAATCTGGACCACTATAGAAAACCTGGAAGTATTGAACGACCGTTTCGTCCTAGTATGAAACTTATCAATAGTGTGCATCCACGATCCACCTAGCAGAGCTTTAATCCAGGACCTTCAGTCTGTTTCACGGGCAAACACTTCATCTCTACATCATTGAGCCGGTATTCAACGTTGTTAATGTCTAACTTCAATCAATCCCCGATATTGCGTGACTGTCCATTATTGTCTTTAGTGATTAACTGCCTCACAACAGACACAGCTGATCTCTACTGGTCATAGCTTTTCACTACAATTTCAGGAAATACCTCTTGAAGCCAGTCATTAATGAGCAGATGATGATTATTATTAGTAGAGAGTTTCGTAGAGACTGTAGATATTTAATAGTTGAATTCATTAATTGATTCAAGCTAGACCATCATGGAAAACCTGGAAGCACTAGACGACCATTTCGTCTTAGTATGAGACTTCTCAGCGGTGTGCATCCACAATCCCCCATGCGAGATTCAAATTCGGTTTTTTTACGTGTAAATTCTTCTGATCTCAATAAACTCTTCTCTTCAATGACTTAACTAAAAGTGTTTCTTTTTCTTCTTACATTTCCCTCAACTAATGTATTTGTACATTTGAACTGATGTTTATCGACCTGAATGTTAAAAATTATATTATTATTATTATTATTACTATTATTATTGATGGCTCTATTCATTATCATATAGATTTTGATACAAAATAAAATTCTCAGCACAAAGTTTCCATTTCTTACTTCTTGGTCAATCCTTACGATGGTGTATTCAATGATCACCAGTTAGAAGTTAGCAGCCCACTCAAGCGACATCTAAATAATGTACACTTTTTTTCGCTGCATATTGTCAGAGTAGTGAAGAGAATACAAGTGGGGACAATTGAATGTATTTAATACAAAATTACAGGACTTTTTAATAACATCTAACAATCAAATAGTAAATACGTAATTTGCAAAATGTCCATCGATTGTCTCATAATGACTCAGACTTCATTATTCTTACATTTTCATACAAATTGCATCCTATTTCTATTCTTTACTGTTTAATCCTCTTGTCGCTTTGCTGTCAGACCTTCTGTTCACGACTAACATCATATACTACTTATGTCAATATAAGTAGCACACACCACACAACAGTACCCATGATATCTTTGTTTGGGCTCTTTTGTAACTTGTACAATGAAAGGTTGTACAGTTTTCACAAATATACTTGAATAGGTTATAAAATTAATTGACATTATGATGTATTAAAACAAGCAAACAAACAAAGAAACAGATAACTTGTTGAAATATCTATATGGTAGGAACTGATAGCCCAGATATTCAAGCAGGTCGAATTCACAAGTTTATTTTCATTTAATTTGATAAAATACCAATTAGAGAGTGATTTAAAATTTCAGCGTTATCTATTTTATGGAATAATGTAAATTTCTATCGTCTTAAAGGGGAAAAAAATGTCTGAAACTGATCCTTACAGAGCCACCTCTTCTCTTTTCCATAATTATTTTGTAATGATTAAGAATAGTGTTTTTTTCCATTAGTTATATGATAACATCGTATTAAATTCCTGTACTGATTTTTGTGAAGTGCTACTGATATTGACAGATATAAGTAGTATGTATCATCATTCGAAAATGGAAAAAGTGGCATCGGAAAGTTGAGAAAATCGATGAGAAGAGAACGAGAACAGAGAGTGATTAGTTTGGTAACGAAGGAATAATTGATTGACATTTTGCAAACGAAGTAATTACTGTATGATTCTTAGATTTTGCTAGAATATTCTGTAATTTTGTATTCTAAGACATTCGATTGTCCCTATTTTTATTCTCATTCACTACAAATCCATATAAAATCACTTCAAATATTTCTTGGACGGATATTGTAAAGTTCCCCCTTGAAAATTCTTGTAAAAATGTCTACATTAATTACATTTACTTTAGTCAATAAACTATGTTCTGTTAGATAGAAGAATTCACTTTACACAATGTACAATAATTAGGAAACTCCTGCATAATAACCACTTGTAACTATTCAGTATACATATGTGTATTTCAATAATAATTAGATAGTGTCAAGTTTGATCCATACCCTTTATTGGATAGTTTGTAGTGGACTAATCAAGCAAACCCTTTTTTGTCATAATAAAAGATGATCAAAAGAGAAACTAACCAACAACTGCAATGTTTACGTAATAATTTTATAATATTACATATTGTGTAGGGTTTTTAAGCCATTTTTGGAAATCGGCTTGAGTGAAATAGAATTAAATCCTAAATAGAAAAATCCATGTGAGTGCGTGAACAATTAAGAAATATTTTTGGTTGAGATCATAAACCGATTGATGTTAGATCAACGTTGGACGGCCGTTTCGCCCTATTGTGGGGCTCCTCGGCAGTGCGCATCCACGATCCCGCCAGCGGGATTTGAACCCAGGTCCTTCAGTCTCGCGTGCGAACGCTTAACCTACTAGACCTCTGAGCCGACCGGCATCCAATGATGTTAGTGTCTAACATCAATCGGTTCATGATCTCAATCCAAAATTTAATAATCTCCACAACCCCTATACTGATAATTAAGAAATAATCGGCTCACAGATCCGATCAGAACTTCACTTCATAAATTACAAAATCATGTACAACGCTTATTGTTATTGTTTATCTCCATTACAGAATTTACTTGATCGTAAGCTTTACTGAATACAACCTATGCAGCTGAATTTGTACAAGTGTCCCCCACCCGCAAATAAATTTTGTATAATTTACTAAACTACTTAAATAAAAAAAGTACAAAGAAACAATTTCATTAATTTATCATGACACTAGCAACAGAGAATTAGGTTGACTAGTACAAAAGTTAAAACTGGAATAGAAAATTAAGTTTAAAATAACTAACTTTCAATAAAATATTCTTGAATGATAACTAGATTATAACAAGCATTAAAAACAATTGGCTTTTCATTTTATTAGTGTAATTTAATATGAACTTACATTTCGATTTCCAGTTAGTTACACAGGAAAACGTGTCTCTTTTTGATGGAGTTTTGTTCTCTGAGCTGGATGGTTTGGTCGTGGAGCTTTCATCGTTCTTCTGAACGACATCATCAGCACAAACTTCAGATAGAAGTGAAAGCTCCACGACCAAACCATCCAGCTCAGAGAACAAAACTCCATCAAAATCATCCACCTGAGCTACAAATCTTCTCCACCATCTCAAAACGTGTCTCTTTATTTAATACTTTACCTGAAAAAATTTATCATTAAAAGTTAGTATTACTTATAGAAAGATTCAATATACAAAAAAGATTGTTCTATCGCTTTCTACTGAACTGAATTCAGTAGTTTACAGTTTTGATAGTTTTATTCCAATTGCTATGCAATTTATTTATTGATAATTGGTCTTTAAAAATGATTGAATGTTGAAATGACCTTTCATGTCATTTAACGGTGGAAACTCAGTATATTATTAAGTAGAATAAAAATTATAAGCACAGATGGATGGTAGTTAGCAGTGGAATCCAACACTCTTGTTTCGTCGTCTTTGAGACTCATCAGCTGGATGTACCTATATCCTACAGTTGATGTAAATCCATGACACTAACTGTAGGATGCAGGTACATCCGGCTGAAGAGTCCAAATTGGGACGAAACGCGCATCCTGCATTCCACTGCTAGCCATTATCCAACTTTGCTATAATGCATGTGAATTAGGGCAACATCCAAGCAATCCATACAGGATGCACATATGTGAATAAGAGACTGATCAATTTTAGTTTTAAATATCAATGAAAAGATCCGAATGACCAATACAAAAATGGATGACAATGAAGATTATTCAGCAAAGTAAGTTTCATAATCGTATTTATTATTATTCTACACATAATAATCTAGTAGTTGAATTCATAAACTGATCTCAACTAGATTATTATAGAAAACCTCAAAGCACTGGACATCTGTTCCGTCCCAATATGAGACTCTTCAATAGTGTGCATAATCCATGATCCTCTTTCTGATATAATAATCTATATATGTAAAAGAATAAGTTTTAATGCATGGGATTATTGAAAAGATGTAAATTTTTTTCATTGAATTATTAACTGGAAAACGATTTATCGGTATTTGCATCGATTCTACTGAAGAGAAAACAACTAAATGCACACACACACACAAATTAGACTGAATTATGTTTTATCAGATTTTCCCCATGAAAAATAGTTTGTTTAGACAAATCTGATAAGTTCCGAGTTGTTATTTTTTCGATAAACTTTAAACTGGGATATTAAATTTAGTTTGGTTAGTGTTGGTTACTATGGTTAAGCTCATATAACTTATTGTTACTTCATATCCCTGTGGCTTTTGTGATCTGTGCATGGTTCGATAGAAAATGTAATCAACGCTTCGTAGTCGTCTTCTGATTTATACACCATTGGGGGGAGCGTTATCTAATAACGGTTATCAGGATAAACAGTATACAATATCACAATTGATTGATCACTGGGTGGTGATCAATGTTAGTCATGGCTCGGATAGCTCAGTGGTAACGTCTCTGACTGTGAAGCTGGGTGACACGAGATCGAATCCGCCAGGGAGCACCAGTTCCCTCAAGATTACAGGTACACCTTGCTGACGAGTGCCAAGTAGCATGAAACCCGGGTCCAGGGTTTCCTGTTGACTACCTCCAACTACCATCTAAAAAGTATACAATATCGACCGCTATAGAATTGGTGATTCCTGATGTGATCAGTGAATAATTAACAAGATTAAAACATGACTCAAGAAGAATGAATTAATTGATCTGTCCAGAAGCTAGAATAAGTTTTATAAGCTTAACATAGTAACTGACACTACAAGTTATTGAAGATATTGGCTAGAAGTCCTTATGGGAAACAGAACAAAACAAAATAGACTATTCTATGAACTAGACAGTATATAAAGATGAACACTTGTTCTTTGATGAGGTTGATCAAAGTGAATCAGTTATCTTAAATAGACAAATGTACGTAGAATTGAAAATTGAAAATATACTTTTTTATCTAGTAACTCATGGAGTTTATGAGTTATACTTGTGAATAATGTCATGCCATACTTTGATTGTGTAGCCAGAAATTATTAGAGGTAATAAGTTTATATATTGCAAACTTATTTGATTTTCGTTGCCAATCAATTATAGAAGAACAGATCATTCCTAGAATAGTTCTGTAGCCACTTCCTTGATTGATCCATTGTATGATGTGTGTTTTTTTGTCAAACTTGGAAAAGGATTCGTTTTTGGGAATTGAAGATGTACCTCACTGTTGAATATCACGCATCATACAATGCATGATCAAAACTTTCTGAGGAATGAATTCAGTCATCCAACAGTTTAAGTGAATACTTACTAGAATATTAGGAACTGGTTAAAGAATCATTCAGACACTTCCGAGACAATTTTCAACATGGACTTTATTTATGCAACTTATGAAAAATGTTTATTTCTATCCTGATAATCGTTGAAAATCAAACAATACTGAAGGCAGTATTTTTATCATAGTCCAAGGTTCAGTGGCAAGGTTCATCTACGAAGCAAAATGTTAACAAACCTTTGAGTTCTAGATATTATTTTTAATCCGATTGTTCATACCGGGTTGATCAGGAAACAGTCTGAATTATTATGAATTCTAATATTTGAATTTATAAGTCGATTTAAGTTAGATCTCTGATGAAAACCTGGTGTAGTGAACGAGAACACAAGTGAGGACAACTATATGTATGTGAATACAGAATTACAGAATCATTTAGTAATATCTGAGAATCATACAGTAAATAATTCATTCGCAAAATATCAATCAATTGTCTCAGACTTGATTGTTTGTTCGTTTCCATATCAATCATTCTCTGCTTCCGTTCTCTTTTTGTTTGGGCTGATTCAATTTCTGCCTCGAGTCATTTGAATTTCGATTGATGATACATACTACTTTTATCTGTCGATATCAGTAGAACACACCATATTGAAAGGACTGAACAACATCTGTGGGGAAGCATGGGATACAGTGGACAGCTAGAATCCAGCTGGACGATTAGACTTCGCAGATGATTTGGCTCTTCCATAGCACACGCAATTACAAATGTAGGAAAAGACGATCAGTGTAGCAGCAGCAGCCTCAGTATCAGTAGGTATCAACATTCACAAAGGGAAAAGAAAGATTCTCCGATACAACACAGCATGCAACGATCGAATCACACTTGACGGAGGATAGTTTGAGGATGTAAAAATCATTACATGTATGAGCAGCATCACTGATGAACACGATGGATCTGATGAAGAAGTGAAGGCGCGGATCTGCAAAGCATGAGCAGCATATCTACAATTGAAGAATATCTGGAACTCAAAATATCTGTCTGTCAACCAACACTAAGATCACGGTTTCCAACACAAATGTCAAGACAGTTCTGCTATATGGGGCGGAAACTTGCAGAAATATGAAATCCATCATCCAGAAGATACTGGTGTTTATTAACAGTTATCGACGCAAAATAATTCGGATCCGTTGGTAAGACACTATCAGCAACAACTGAATGTGGGAGAGAATAAGCCAGATTGCAGCGAAGGAAGAAATCGGGAAGAAGAGTTGTTAGTGGATAGGATACACATTGAGGAGAGCACCGAATTGAGTCACGAGGCAAGTCCTCACTTGGAATCATCAAGGCTATATAAAGGAGAAGAGGAAGACGAAAGAAGAACACATTACACCGAGAAATGGAGTTACACATGAGAAGAATGAAGAACAATTGGATATGAGTATAAAGGAATGTAGAGGACAAAGTGGGTTGGAGAATGCTGCTAGACGGTTAATGTTAGATCACCCATTAAAACCCGGAAGCATTGGACAGCCGTTTCATCCAATTGTGAAACTCCTCAGCAATACGTATCCACGATCCCGCTCACAGGATTCAAACCCAGAACCTTCAATCACGTGCGCGAATCCTTAACCTCTAAACCACTAAATCGGCATTCAATCTTCACAAATTCTGATACCTTTTGTGAAAAAAAGAAGTAAGAAAAGCAAAAAAAAAAGAAACCTTTTTCACTGGTTTATTATTGAAAAGAAATCACAATGTAAAGTACATACGAAAACATTTCTCAAAGGAGAAAATTAATTAAAAATTTCAGGATATTAATTAGGTCATACAATTGTTATATTAATTGGATTTTATTCAAATAGGATATGTTTATCTATGTATTTATGCATATGTGTGTATATGAGTGTTTATAATGGATTAGGTATAACTGACAGAGTGGAAATCAGTTTTGCTTCCCTACTACTAGTGCTATTATTATTATTATTATTATTATTATTATTATTATTATTACTACTACTACTACTACTACTACTACTACTACTACTACTGCTGCTGCTGCTGCTGCTGCTATTACTACTTAAGAACATTTGAGTAGTTATTTACGTAACAGTTAACTATTTAACAAGTCAATGTAACTTATTCAACAAACTTGTTGTAGTAGAAGAAGAAGAAGAAGAAGAAGAAGAAGAAGAAAAACAAACAAACTATTTGACCTGTTCCACCCTCCACCCACCTCTTTTATTTTTTCTAATTAAAACTGTCTAAATTTAATTAACTATTTATAGATTGAGTAGTGTAATTATATTTGTATGTATCTATGTGACAAACAAACAAACAAAAAATTCATTTTATTACAACCATGGCGATTAATAAGGAGTAAATATATTGATTATTATATTGTTTAATCATTTAAAATTTTGAAATGATAAGATTTATGGTTATTAATAATACAATTGAACAATTCATTTGACAAGTAATTACTTACTTACTTACTTACTTACTTACTTACTTACTTACTTACTTACTTACTTACTTACTTACTTACTTACTTACTTACTTACTTACTTACTTACTTACTTACTTACTTACTTACTTACTTACTTACTTACTTACTTACTTACTTACTTACTTACTTACTTACTTACTTACTTACTTACTTACTTACTTACTTACTTACTTACTTACTTACTTACTTACTTACTTACTTACTTACTTACTTACTTACTTACTTACTTACTTACTTACTTACTTACTTACTTACTTACTTACTTACTTACTTACTTACTTACTTACTTACTTACTTACTTACTTACTTACTTACTTACTTACTTACTTACTTACTTACTTACTTACTTACTTACTTACTTACTTACTTACTTACTTACTTACTTACTTACTTACTTACTTACTTACGCCTGTTACTCGTAATGGACCATAGGCCACTGACCAGCATTCTCCAACCTACTGTGTCCTGCATTTGACAAGTCAATTAGTAAAATTAATTAGATTTCTAATTAAAAGCCTAAAATGTAAGTGATTTAGACTAGATCAGCAATAGAAAACGTGAAAGCATTTGATGGTCATTTTATTTTAGTATACGATAAGTCAGTGGATTGGTTGGAGTTAAACATTAACATCATTGAATGCCTGCTCAACATTCTAAAGTCAAGTATTCGCCATGAGATAGATCGAAGGTCCTGAGTTCAAGTCCCGAATGCAAAGTCGTGGTTGAGGATTGCTGAAGCGTCTCATACTCAGACGAAACAGTTGTCCATGGTGGTCTAGTTTTAATCAATTCATAAACTTAACTATTAAAAAAAATTAGTAAAATATCCACAAAATCGCATCCTGATAATAATTTCCGTTAATCATACTGGTTAACATGAATTGAAGTCTGAAAGTAGATTGTCAGTTCTCCTATGATTTCAGAAACACTTATCTAATGACGATCATAGGTTTAATACACATTATTAACAAGATAATTATAACTAATTGTTTGATTTTGGTATAATTCCAATCCCGCACGCAGGACTCGAATCCAAGGACCTTCAGTCCCACACGTGAACGCCAAACCTCTAGACCACTAAACTGGAATCCAATGGTGCTAATGTTTAACTTCAACCAATCCACGGAATCGCGCAACCGTTTTCCATTATTGTTAGATGTCGACTCAGTGATCTAGAGGTTAAGCGTTCAGCCATGAGACAGATCGAATGTTCTGGATTCGAGTGATCCCTCGTGTCGGACCGTGGATATGCACTGCTGAAGAGTCTCATACTAGGAAGAATCAGTCGTCCAGTGTTACCAGATTTTCAGTGATGGTCTAACATCGATCCATTCATGATATCAATCTAAACTGAACAATATCCACAACCTCAATACTGATAAAACAGATACTCTTTGTTAAATATGAAAACAGTTTTCCGACTATGCTAAATTCAGTAAAGATTAGAAGAATTGCAGAAAATGCAAGTAAACTTGTATTTTAGCCTTTAAGATTATGTAACTAAACAATAATATTCATAGTTACTTTCATTCGATTTCTTTCTATCAACTTATCATGAATTCTAAGAAGTCTAAGATTCATGTGACGACTTATTAGATGTTTATAGTTCCATTAAGAGAAGATGTTCCAAAAGTGCAGATCTTAATTTCACGAAATCATTCAAGTTGAAATGAAACATTCTCAACAAAATACTCATCATATAAATTTATAAGGATTTGAACTGTCACATATTCGATGATAAAGTGTGAAACTGACCAGAATCTCTTGGAATTTATTTACCTTACTTTATTCACATGATTTTATTGTTACTATGTATTAAGATCATGAACCGATTCGTTAGACAATCATTAGAAACCTAAAAACACAGGGGGACTATTTCATTCTAGTACGAATACACAATGAACCTAGGTTTTTTGTTCTCGCATGTGTGTGAGTGAGGAGAAACTCACTGGTGTATTTGTCTTCGTTGAGTTCAAGATATTGAGTGACCATTTTACATTGTCTTCAGTCGGTATCTTTGTCATAGCCGATACGTATGATCTCCACTAGTCATAGCATCACATGGAGGAACGGCTGGTTTTTAATGGTGGTCTAACTAATATTAGTCCATGATGAAAACTGAAAATAGACACGAATCGTCAATAACATTTGACCTGAATGACATGATCAGAGCTATGTGTTAGGAGTTTTATACTAGGACGAAACGATCGTCCAGTACTTTCATATTTTCCATGATGGTCTATTTTAGATCGATTCATGAATTCAACTATTGAATAAACAGTTGAGATAATGAATCAATTGAAGCTAGACTACCATGGGAAACCTGGAAGCACTAGATGGCCGTTTCTTCCAATTGTAGGACTCTCCAGAAATGCGCGTCCACAATCCCGCCTCACGAGATTCGAGGATAAGTTGAGATTAGACATTAACACCGTTGGATGCCGGCTCAGTGGTCAAGTGACTAGGCGCTCACGCGAGGCGGGATCGTGAATGCGCTCTGTCGAGGAGTCCCACAATTTATTTAAACTTGTGTTCATTTAATTTTGGTTATTTATTTACCCTGAATAAGTTGCTTACATCAAGTCACGAAACATCAGAAATAAAAAATTTTATTTATTAAGGTATAACAAGAATATATTTATTACTATTATAAGCAAAGATGTATAGTGGCTAACAGTGGAATCTAGGATGCACGTTTCGTCCTATTTAGGACTCGTCAGTTGGATGTACCTGCATCCCATAGTTGATGTTCACTCTGGGACTCCAACCTAGCACTATTCGCTTCAAACGCTATCGCGTTATACACTTTAATTTTATTAGCGCTTCTTTTCTTACAAAAGCTATCAGCCTCTCAACAGCTCCTCACAACCCTTAAATATAACAACACTGAAATTACCAATAAATTCGGTTGAATGTTGACTAGTAAAGTTATTAACCCTTCCAATGTTATCTAAAGAATCCATAGCTGACTCTTGTTGGGCACTGAATTTAATATAACTTAAGAGATTATCTAGAATTAGTAGTGGTTAATGAGTTCTATGTTTGAAACTAAGTGTACTGTATTAGATCCCATTACTAACCATCATATAATACTATAGAGCATTATTAGTGAGGAATATCAACAACAAGGTAATACGAATCTGTAGAAACCAAATTATGAAAAAAATGATTTAACTTGTAAAGATTTCAACTATTAAATGTGAAATAACTTCAGCAGTCTGGTCAGAACGTAATGTAATGTAACAAACATTTTCGAGAGTTAAGATCACAAGTTTATCTAAGCTAGACCTCTAGTGAGAATCTAGAAGAACTGGACAATCGTTTCGTCCTAGTATGAGACTCGTCAGCTGTTGGCATTCGCGATCCCGCTCGCAGAATTGATTAAAGTTGGACATTAACACCGCTGGATGCCGACCCAGGGGTTTAAAAGTTAAACTTTCGCGCGCGTGACCGAGGACATAGATGATTGTCATGATATTTCAAGATGAGAACTAACGAAGATAAGTTAAATAGGATGTAAAAACCAACTTTTGATGAGTCTCAAATCGTAAATCAATTGAGATCAACATCATCTATCAATACAGTATGATGTGAAACAATAAATCAGATAAGATAGAGTGTATAAGAATTTGGACTTGATAGCTTCAATTAAATTGAGCATTAAGTAGAAAGTTAATAATAAAGATAGATTTTTTATGATATTCACATGAGTGGAAAATTGTATTTCAGACGTTTTGTAACTTAATGTAAGCCACCTCTTCAGAATTTACTGTAGTCAGCGAGAACCCATAAGTGCGGGACAATCGGATGTATTTGAATACAAAATTACAGAACAATTTGGTAAAATCTGAAAAGTATACAGTAAATACTTCATTTGCAAAATATTAATCAATCGTTTCAGACTTCATCGTTCTTTCATTTCCACATCAGTCACTCTTTTTTCTCGATGTCTTTTCTTCTATCTTCTTAACCTTCTGTCACCAGACACTTCGCTTTCTACTGATGTTACATACTACTTATATCTGTCGACAGCACCACACAGCCCACTAGTACTCACTAATTTCTGGTTTATAAATGGTAATATGAATGTATTTATTCATGAATGGACTGAACTTTAAGAGTTTCAGTGACTTGTTCAATGATATCATTTCATGATAATAATCAGTATGGGATTTCATAAAGAAAATCTTTAATAAACCATCAATACAAATGGTTGGTTTCAAAATGGTCATAATGGTTGTGGATGGGAATATAAGAAGCTTTCACTTAACTGGTTTCTGTCTCTGATATCAACAGATTACTGATTACATCAGGTAAGGACATTTATAAATGTGAAACAAGCATACTGTGATAGAATAACAGTATTATGAGTGTGCATTTCACTGCGTCAAGAAATTTTAAAAGTCCTTAACTATGTATAAAGTTCCTTTTTAAGGGACTCTAGAGATATCGCTTTAACCACGTCCTCTTGTAGGAAACTCAAAGAGTTGACCACTCGTAAGAAATAGGTGTGCTAACAGTTCAGTTTACTGCGTAGTACCTATAAATTACTAAAAATCCCCCTAAAGTTCATGTTTAAACAGAACTTAAATTGGTCTACTAAAGAATATGCAGGAGTTCTTATGAAGATATGAGTCGTTAAAAGATCTCCTTCGAGTCACTTATATTCTAACGGGTAAAAATTCATAGATTTATGGTATTTAGCATAAAGCATGAATTATAGCATTCATATCAATTTTATGGATCGCCATTAGATGCGCTCCAAAACATTCTTGTCCTTTCGGAATGAAGAAAGAAACACTATAGTACCACAAATCTAAATTGGGCTAAAGAAAACTGTTAAAGATTAAATAGATAGTTCAAGCTGGTCAAAATGTTCTTCAAAGTTACCATTGTAAGGTTTGTTCTAAAGGTATGCTTTCACAGTGTGGGCTGTGATACAGCCCTAGTGCCCAGACCGAAGCAAGTGGTTTTCTTTAGTGGTCACACCCGGAGCCTTCGACCTAAAGGTCTGATCCACGAGCAGTGGAGAAACGGTAGGATATGCAGTCTCACAGTATTCAATGACAGATAATAGGGTCATACTCCATTTTTTCTCTCAAGATCCTGAAGCACATGTGGTTTGGAATTAGGGTTTTCCAACTCCCCTAGATGGATTCTCATTTACAACCAACGCGGTTACACCGCTGAAGATTCGCTTTTCGTCCTCGCGATTTTGCAGGAAGACAGTGAGTAGGACTTCCCTAGCATGGGCTATATATACGTGGCCATTTATATAACTAAACTTCATCAATCACAGCTCTTAATTAACACCTTAGAAAGAATTATCTAAAATGTAAGGAGTTTGTGTAGAATTTGCAATATAAAATTACTTCTTAACAGTTGAATTCATGAGTCGATTAAAGTTAGACCATGATAGAAAACCTGGAAGTACTGGATGACCATTTCGTCCTAGTATGGAACTTCTCAAGAGTACTCAGTGGATTGGTTGAAGTCAGACATTAACACTGTTGGATACAGGCTTAGTAATCTAGAGGTTAAGCGTTCTCTCAGGAGGCAGACTGAAGATCCTAGGTTCGAATCTCATGTGTAAGATTATAGATGCACACTGTTGAAGAAACTCACTCATACTAGCACCAAACAACTGTCCAATACTTTCAAATTTCTCATGAATTCAACTATTAAAAAAGAATTACTAAAATATTCACAAAATCTTATTCTTGAGTATAAAATTACTTTTTTAGTAAATTTCACAATGTTCATCAATTACTTTACCCAACTTAGGGTATGTCTAAAAATTTGACAAATATTTCAACTCAACTTTAATGGATTCTAAATGTATGTATCTGTATATGTATGTAGGTATTTGGGTATGTATATATACATGAGTGAATAATCTAATTACTACAAAATCTCTGGGTGTTTCTTTTTTGTAGTCATGAGAAAAATAATTTTACAAGAAAATTGCTCAAAATACACAATTCTTAACCCCACCACTACCACCACCACCAAACACCCACCCACCCTACACACACACACACACACACACATCGAAATACTTCAATCATGAAACTTTTCACTATGAAAAGATGAACAGTAAAATGCGTTTTAAATTAGTGAATTTAAAAAAAATAAAAAGGAATTGAAATAATAATTAAGTGTCATATAATTCGGTATGTCTCTCTCTCTTTTTTCTGTTTCTATCTCTCTCTCCCTCTCTCTCTCTCCCACATTTCATACATAGAGACAGTAATTTCCTCATGTTTCTTGTATAAAAAATGGACTTGAACCAAATTGAAATCTACAATTTACGTACATATATTGAATATCAGAAAATTATCGAAACATGATTTCTTTTTTAATATTCATTATGTTTTATGATAATATTTCATATATATACTTTGAATAATAAATAAATACCATAGAGACAAAATGAAGAAAAAGGGGGAAAAAAAAGGCGAATATAGGAGAATAAACAACGTTTTATTGAGAAGATCCACCCCCTTCAAAAGAAAGAATCCCGACGATATGACTAGTTAGTTAGTTAATTGAAAGTAAAGTTTAGTTTCCCTTAGGAATTTCATTAGTACATGGAAATGAACTATTCGATTCTCTGAATATTAGATTGACATTATAAAAGAAAAAAAACTACATTGTACTATACTGTGCGGATGTGTTTTCCCTTAAGAATTCATAAAATATAAGTAGAATAAAAAGTGTATGAAAGAGTGGTTAATAGATAACAAATATATTTGAATTTATGAGTCGATTAAAGCTGGATCACCATGGAAAGTCTGGAAGTACTGAATGGTTGTTTTGTCCTAGACTGGGGCTCCTCAGCAATGTGCATCCACTATCTCGTATACGGGACTCCGACCCAGAATTTTGGTCTAACGAGCAAACACTTAATCTCTATATACCACTGAGTCAATATCCATCGATGTTAATGTCTAACTTCAACTAATCAACGGAACTGCACGACCATTTGTCTATAATGCTTGTAATTTAAGGCCATATCGAGGCGATTCGCACGGAATCTACATATGCCAATAAGCAACTGATTAATTGCAGTCCTATACATCACTGAGAAGATTCAAACAACCAACTCAAAAATGTACTTTCAAGTTAATAAAGAAGTTATCTATAAGCATGAAGAGTATTTCGTCAATGAAATAATAAAACCTGTAAGAGTGCAATGGCTTTAATGTGTTAACTACAATTTCTCCGGTTTTAATATTTTGATAGTGTCTTTATATCAGCATGGAGTTGTGGAGATTATTAGGCTTTTGGTTGAGATCATGGGTAGATTAGTATTAGACCACGATGGAAAACCTGGACACATTGAACAGTTATTTCGTCCTAGTATAGGACTCTTCAGCAGTGTATATCTACGATCCTGCTCACGAGATTCGAACCCAGCAAACTTGATCCATCCAACAGCTAACCTCCGAACCTCCGACCATCTTCCATTGTACTAAGGTACATACCTATCTCTACCTGACATGGATTACCTTCACTAGTTTGACTTGGTGATTTACAAAAATGTAAATGTATTGGTTTCAAGTTGTTATTCTAGATATGAAATCCGAAGATTCTAAGCTTCGAACACATTATTGAAAGGTTCAAAATAACTTACAGTGTTCAATAGTGTTTCATATATAGTCAATCCAAAGTTGGAACTCACCTTAATCACATTAACCTTCTTCAATTTTACTGAATAGTTTTATTTCATTCATAATAAAAATAATCACTGGGGTTGTTTTTTTTGTTTCCTATTAAGTTTATTATATGAATTGAGAGTAAATAAGTCTTGTCATAGTTTGGAAAGCATATTGTAATGTATCAAAGTAATGCACAAAATACATCCATACACGTATATAAGTAGTATATGTGTTTCATTAATAAATAAGACAACACCCAAATTATAATGATAATTTCACATTGGATTAACATATCATTTCCCATCCCACCCCACCCCCTACCCCTCATTTAGTTGTTTCATTCCCATCTCACTATTTATCCTGATTAATCTATAACTTCATTTATGAAGTATGACATTCCTATAATGGATAATAAGATATCTGTTTACAATGTTTGGTTGTTTGATTGTTTAGTTGTTGATCTATGCAATAAAATGTAAAATCGAATGAGGAATGTTTAGAGACAAATGGACACATTGATAAACAAAATAAACAGATCACATCATCATCATCATCATCATCATTAAATGATAAACAAGGAAACTTGATCATTTAATCCTGTTGATTATTATTATGATTTCTTTCATGATCTATGATTGAATTTGTTTGTTCTATTATAGTGACAGTTTAAAGAAATCATTTTAGTTTATTGAAAATAATCTAATCAATAAATCAGAATAAAGCATCTGTGTATAGCTATATCTTCTTGTAAACAAAGATGTATGGAATCCAGAATGCGCGTATCGTCTTGTTTGTAACATGTCACCTGGATGTACTTCCACCTCAGAGTTGATGTTCATTCCATGACTCGAACCCAGCACCGTTCACTTCAAACACCATCGCATTATCCACTTAGTTACTTAGTTCTAATAGTCACTTGCTTGTGCAATGTGGTGAAGTATGTTTGGTGAAGTTTTGTTCTCTGAGCTGGATGTTGAAGTCTAAATTCACTTACTTGAAAGAGTTCGTTTTCATGAATAAACTAAATATCAATTGAATTTGTAGTGATTTGGATATTTTGACTCGTCATAGTTGACTATGCTGATAATTATGATTATTATGATACAAATTCACAAGTGAGTGACTATCAGGAGTCAGTAAGTAAGTGGATAATACGATGGCGTTTGAAACGAACGGTACTGGGTTAGAGTCATGGAGTGAACATCAACTGTGGGATGCAGGTACATCCAGCTGACGAGTCCCAAATAGGACGAAACACGTATCCTGGATTCCACTGCTAGCCACTATCCATCTTTGCATATTATGATACAAGTTTACATAGAATCGATGGAATGTGGCTAGCGGTGGAATTCAGTATGAGCATTTCGTCCTTGTCAACTAGATGTAACTTCATTCCATTGTTGATGTTCACTACTAGATTCGAACTCAATACCTTTTATTCAAACGCTAACGTACTATTCACTTAGCTACTGAGTCCAAGTAACTATTCATTTGTGCAACATGTATGAATTTTAATTGAATTTATAATGGTTTGGATTATTACTGTGTAGACATAAAATTTGGGATGCAGGTATATCCAGCAGAGAAGGATTCCACTGATAGCCAAGTCCCATCACTTCTGTATAAAGAAGAAATGAATTATTAGACAATTGATTCATACTAGATTAAAGCCTCTTCATACATAATTCAACTGAATTACCTATTCAAAACCTACATTGATATTTTGATCGTTTGAGATTACTGAGTTAGCATTCGATAGTCCATAATTACAATTTTAGTAAATTCCAATTGTATAAAACTACTATGCAATTGTTTTCAGTGATATCTGTTGTCTATTTTTTTGTTGTTCAGATTATTCAGAAATACAAACTGTACAACTAAATATGGGATTGAATCAAAGACCTTCATGTTTTGCAATTAGTGAAATCAAATCAATTTGTTGCAATACATTGTTCTGGACACGCAATCTAGAGCTAGACTACCATTGGAAACCTGGAAGCAATTTATGGCTTTCTTGTCCTAGAATAGAACACAGTAGTGCGCATTCACGACTCCGAAAGTGGGACTCGAACTCTGGACCCTTAAGCTGGCATATCATGTTGTTGACGTCTAGTTTCTCAAGCGAATCTCCATCTATTGCTTGTGGTAAATAGCTGTTCATAACCAACAAAGATTGGTTAAAGATAGACAATTACACTGTTGGATACCGACTCAGTGGTTGAGCGTTCATAAATGAGAATAAATGTTCTTGGTTCGACTCTCAAGTGGATAGACACTGTTAAGGAGTCCCGTACTAAGACGAAAAGGCTCTCCACTGCTTCTAGATTTTCAATAGTGGTAGTCTAGCTTACAACAAATTATGTTTAATATACATGTCTAATCACATATATTCATCTATCCAATATATGATTGTTTTTTTTTTATTTAAAGGTGTACACTTTCAAAATACAATCGGTTTTACAGAAGTAGATGATTATGATACATGGCAAAGATATCCAAATTATGATTATCAAATGGCTTATGCAAGAAGATATCCAGATTATCATAAACGTGGATTACGTAATATGCGTATGGGTAAACGATCAATTTATGAACATATGAAATCTATACCAACTGATTAGATCATAATAACTCTTACTTATCATCAGTATTGTTTACAGAATAATATTGGACATATAATAATAATACTTATTGTATTGTTTGTTTATATGAATGGATTCGATAAATAAAGATGAAGGAAAAAATTTTTTCTTCTCTTTCTACATACAATTGTCAATATGTTGCTAACGCCATTGATTTATGTGTTACTATGCAATTTATCTATCTATATACATATACATATTCATATATAAGAGTTTATGCTCCATTACAAAGTATATCTATGTGCAATAATTGAAATGTAATTAAAGAAAAAAAACATTACGATTGTTTTGTTTTCTTATTTCAATCTATTTATGATAAGTTTTCTAATTGAATGCTTAGATTCAGTTTCCTAAGCTATTCTAGTGATCCTCCCCATCTCAAGGGCCAAATGCCCTGATACGGCCGAGAGTGGGGAGAGTCCGCTCTCCCTCTCGAGATACTCTCACATGGCCAAGCGTATATAGCCTCTGCCAGGGAAGTCCTACTCACTGCCTTCTCGTGGTGGGGGTGTTGTTTACGAAAATGAGTGGACGAAAATCGAATGTCCGGCGCTTTAACCGGATTCCAAACCAATGGTGCACATGAGCTCCACTATCCTGCGGGAACAAATGGCGTATGAACTAATTGTTGGTCACCGGATTCCACGGGACTGCCTTGTGGATCAGACCTTCAGGCCAAAGGCTCGGGGTGTGGCCCATTAAGAAAACCACCTGCTTCGGTTTGGGCACCCGGTCAGTATCACAGCCCTCGCACATATCAAATGAGATTTTTGTGGCGCATATGTATTTGGTGCCTCCTTGTACCAGTATCTATGTGTTAAAATAAATAAATAAATAAATAAACAATGGCCAAATCTATACAGCGACTTGAACATGAGTGAAGAGATGCGAAATATGGCAGAAAATGCTTTACTTCAAAGGTTCATTTATGTAGTAGTTTGGATGATCTTAGGCTTCCGGAAAAATCTGAAATGCAGTATAGAAAATCATCCTAATCAGAAACGTGTTATGTGACTTTTCACTTTTTAAATGTTTCTGGCAAAAAGTTTATTGAATGTTGGTTAGATAAGATGTTTCAGAGCTTTTTTCGGCTTCTTTTCGAGGAGTTTTCTGGATCTCCCCAACAATTTCTTGATTATTCGTTATAAATCCGTTAAAAAAATTATCTTCAAATGTGAAAAGGTTTACATTCATAATCACTACCTTCTTAAATTGATCGTTCGATCTGATCATTGATTTACTATTCTAGACGTCAAACAAATAATTGACAACTAGATGTTTGTAATCCCCTAAACAGAATAACTACTCTTCTGTAACTAATGTTTAACAATAATGATTACATGTTGTCTTCATAGATTATCATTTAAGAGATGTATATAACCGTTCTTATGGATATTGCTTAATATTTAAACACAAAATTAGACTAACTATACATAAATATGAAAATAATACAAAACTGATAGAGACAAAATAGTCTTTTTATAAGCAAAGATGGATAGTGGTTAGCAGTCAAATCGAGTTTGACACACGTTTCATTCTATTTAGGATTCATCAGCTGGATGTACCTGCATCCTACACTTGATATTCACTCAAGGACTGGAATACAGTAACGTTCGCTTCAAACACCATCGTGTTATCCACTGAGTCCTGATAGCCACTTGCTTATGCAATGTAGTCAAGTTGAAATTCACTTCGTATTGTTTACTTGATTCTTCCGATTGATGTTTAGGACTGCAATTGTTGGATAGAGACAGATTAGGCAGCCTAGAAGTTAGTATTAAATCATAGCACTGAGGTGTACATGAAACTTGTAAGTTTGTTAGATCGATAAGAAGTACTCACCTTCCAGAAATCTCATGGAAGACAAATAGAGGAATCAGATTTTTGAATTAAGTAACGACTAAAAACAGTAGAATTGTAGAACTTACAAGTAATAAGCTCTGGATCACAATATTAATTAATACTTTGTATATTTTTGATAATTGAGATCATGAGTCAATTGAAACTAGACCACCATGGAAAACCTGGACCGCCATTTCGTCCTATTGTAGGACTCCTCAGCGGTGCGCATCCGCGATCCCGCCTCGCGAGATTTGAACCCAGGACATATCAATCTCGCCCGTGAGTGTTTAACCACTTGACCACTGAGCCAGCATCCAACGTGGATATATGAAATAAATTATTAGTCAATGACGTTATTTGAGTCATAATATTCTGAAATACGATGTTGTAAAAATCTGGATAATACTTTTGATGAGGATGATTTCAAGAATGTGAGGACAGCCGACCGGTGAACTCGAGGAAGCTCAGAAAGAGCCAAAGATATTACATCCAATCATCTTATGGAAGAACATTCTAGAATCTCTACGTGTAGTTTCCCTATTGGAGAAATGCTAAAAATTCTTGTATGCGAATTGGATGACATTAATGATTTTACTTTTACTAAAAACTATAGATACCTGAGAGTTTTGTACCATATTTGACACTGTTGAAATAATATTCCTTCTCACTCGTCTTCTATCTTGTCATTTTGTGACTTGGAGTATTCTAGCGTTTGAGTGCTCAAGTTGTACGCGGTATATCAAGAATCTAAGCTCTAGATATAACAAAGAATCTTTAGATTTGTAATGACCACTTATTTCCAACTGACAAAGATATCCAATATATATATCGTTTGAATTTAAAATACTACAGTAGAAAGGAGCCTAAGATATTGAGTTCTCTTCACGATCATTGTATTTTAAAGAAAATAGATTTTAGGCAATCAACGATTTTCGATGAATTTGAAGTTAATTTGTAAAAGCTAACCAATTAAATATCAAAATTACATTCTTTGACTTTGCGCAACCCTTCTGCATTGTCTGAAGTAAATAACCATCTTCATCCGACACAAATTGGACTCCATCGATTACGGTTTCTCACTAGATATCCAGGAAATCCATTTTGAAGCTAGTCACTAGTGGGTACCCAATTATCAGAACGGGGACTTATGAAAATTGTAGTAATTTTAACAGTTGGATGCATGAGTCAATTTAAGACTGACTAACATCAAAAGCCTGGAAGCACTGGACGGCCATCTCGTCCTATTATGGGGCTCTTCAGCAGTGCGAAACCATGATCTCGCACTTGAAACTCGCACCCAAGTATAACTTCCAGGTTTTCAATGGTGGTCTAGCTTAAATTGACTCATGAATTCAGCTATTAAGTTTATTATAATCACCACAAATCCCCATTATAAATGGATTGAAGTTTAACATTAACACCGTTGGGTTCCGGCTCAGTGGTATAGAGGTTAAGTGTTTGTGTGCCAGACCGAAGGTCCTGGGTTTAGGCCTCTTGTGCGGGATCGTGGATGCGCTCTGCTAAGGAGTCCCATACTGTGATGAAATGGCAGACCAGAACTTCCAGATTTTCAGTAGTTGTCTAGCTTAGATCAATCCAACTGTTATAACTAAAATAACCCATTACGTCACTGAATATAAATAAAGAGAATTCAGCAAAGAAAATTCTCTCTTTTCTTCGAAATCATTTACTTAACCTTTAATGATGACCTTTATATTTTTTGGATTTTCTTCATCTCTATCAAGTGAACAATTATCTTTCATAATCCTGACCCGTAAATTATTTTCATCCTTCTAATCTTATCTAATCCCTTGATTATTACATGACCTCATTTGATAATTAAAGTCTCGAATCACTTTATGATGTAACCTTTTCTATCCTTCTATAAACTTACATATTATAAATACCAATGTAAGTAAATGATTTTGTTGAAAAGAGAAAATTTCCTTCGCTTTATTTTTATTCAATGACACAAAATGATCAAAGTATACTCAATGAATTCTTTATTTAAACACAACATTGGTATAAGGAGGCACCGAATAGATATGCGCCACAAAAGTCACTTGATTTATTTGTGGACTATGATACTGCCTGGGTTCCCAGACCGAACCAGGTGGTTTTCTTAGAGAACTACAACCTGACCCTTTGACCAAAAGGTTTAATCCACAAGAGAGTTAAGCAACGTTGGGAGGTTCAGTCACATAGTAGCCTGTGACCAAAAATAGGTTCATACACATTTTGTTCCTTCAGGATACTGGAGCCCATATACACCATTAGTTTTGAATCAGGATTTTCCAACTCCCATAGATGGATCCTCCGTATCCACCGACCCGGTTAAAGCACTGGACATTCGCTTTTCGTCTTCTCGATTTCGTAAACACCACCCCCGTCACGAAAAGGTAGTGAGTAGTACCTCCCTGTCAGTGCCTGTACACACGTGGCCAAGTGAGAGGATTTCGAGAGGGAGAGCTGACTCTCCCCACCCTTGTCCGTACCGAACATTTGGGGTTATTGCGATTATATTCGTTAGGCACTTAATTCTACAGATTAGAAGGGAAAACAATAGTGTCTATGTTAATTTTATTCATATATTTTTGTATTATTATCTGACAACCAGAGCAACCATTAATTTAGGTACATGAAATGCTCGTACAATGTGGGAGACAGACAGAGTCTTCCAAACTGCTGCAGAAATGAGGGGATACGAAATGAAGGTGCTCGAAATCAGTGAAATACATTGGACGCAGGTTGGACAACAGAGACTAGCCTCAGGAGAGTTCCTGTTATACTCCGGCCATGAAGAAGAAAACGGTTCACCCACACAAGGAGTTTCAGTGATGCTATCCAAACAAGTACAAAAAGCACTTATAAGATGGAGATGGTGGAAATCAATCCAATTTATCAACCAATCAGAAAAATCATGCACAAACATAAGAACAAAAATCAAAACAATGGGAGACACAACCAAAACAAAGAAGTAAACAACGACAAATTTAAGGTCAATAAGAACCAATCAACGTCGAGGTGCACAGAACAAGCTTTGAGACACATATGGAGAAATTCAAACACTTCACTTCTATCTGAAGTTTGTGCTGATGATGTCGTTCAGAAGAACGATGAAAGCTCCACGACCAAACCATCCAGCTCAGAGAACAAAACTCCACCAAAATCATCCACCTGAGCTACAAATCTTCTCCACCATCTCAAAATCATATGAGCGTAATACGCTTCTCGTTGTTCGAAAATGGGAGAATTTCGCTAAAAGGCAGGCTTCCACTCGAGAACAACTATATTTTCTCCATGAGTGTCTTCGCCAGCATGTTCTACCAACAAGTGTAAGATATAGACCTCCAATCAACTGCCCATTAGGATGGAAAATAGCTGAGCAAAGTGGAAGAAAAATGGTACACCTAATGATAACGGATGCACACTACAGAATCCGCAAATACCAACACGTCATAGAGGACCAAAAGATGAAGCTACAAAGGACACTTACGTCAGAACACTTGGAAATCTTGACAACAGCCATCGAGATATCATGCAAACGACACAGAGAACAAAGAAGAAACGCCTTAAAGAAAAAACTGATCAAGATCTCAAAACCACCCATGGAAGAAAACACAAACAACTGCGTGATCAATTTGTCAAAACAACCACTAACAAATACGGAAGAACACCTACTCCAAAAAGGATTAAACTACAATACAAGCGACGCCTCAAAGCTGGAATTCTTCGCAGCACTGGAGTCATCACTCAAAACTTCCGGAATCAGTGAAGAAACACAACAAGAAATAAGGCAAACTATAGTACCGCTAACTCAACAGGCGAAGGAAAACAACCAACTGACTCCACAAGAACAAAAGGCCTTAAAAGAACTCAAAAATAGAAAGGATATTGTCATAATACCAGCGGACAAAGGACGCACCACAGTAATCATGGACAAAGAAGAATACGTCAAAAAAGCCGAAGAACTACTGGAAGATAAGAGCACATACAAACTGATGGATACAAATCCCGTCAAAAAATTAGACAACCAAATCTCAAAGACCTTAAACAAGCTAGTCAAAGCAGGAGAAATAACAAAACAAGAACAATGGAGAATGAAATCCAACGGACCAGTACTCCCTCGATTCTACGGCAGACCCAAAATACACAAACCAAACATCCCACTACGTCCAATTGTAGCACTCCCCGGAACACCAACGTACAATTTGTCAAAAGAAATTTCAAGAATACTGAGACATTTAGTAGATTCAGCCAACCACTCAATCAAATCCCCTACACAATTCCTGGACCAAATTAAGGACATCCAAATCAACAACGACGAACTGATGATATCCTTCGACGTGACAGCACTATTCACCTCAATTGAACCAAAATTAGCAAAAGAAACTATATCCCTGCTGCTCAACAACGACACAAACCTCACCAAATACACGAAGCTTCAAATTCAAAGTCTACAGGAACTCATCAATTTATGCCTAACAACATACTTTCAATTCAACAACAAAATCTACGAACAAACGAAAGGGACACCAATGGGATCACCAATATCAGGATTGATCGCAGAGGCAGTGATGCAAAGACTAGAAGCCGCGATATTACCAGTGATCAAACCAAAAATTTGGATTCGCTATGTAGACGACACCTTCGTCATCGTCAAAAAGAATGAACTAGAAAACACTTACAACCTGATCAACAACGTCTTCGATGACATCAAGTTCACCATGGAACAGGAGTCAAACAACCAACTAGCATTCTTGGATGTATTGATCACTAGAACCGACACAGGAAAACTGGAAACTCAGGTATATAGGAAACCGACCCATACAGATCAAATTCTCAACTACAATAGCAACAACCCCAGAGCTCACAAAATCAACTGCGTACACAATTTGTTCAAGAGGGCGAGGACACACTGCAGCACACTGGCAGCACGAAGAAATGAAGAGAAATACCTAAAGGATGTATTTCAGAAGAACGGCTACCCCATCAACTTCATCAAAAAATACCAACCGCACGCAGCATTAGAACTCAAGTCAAGCACAAAAATCAACAAAAGGATCACCCTACCATATATACAAGGAATATCAGAAACAGCGACGAGACTGCTGAAAACCTTCGGAATAGGTGTGGCACACAAACCGACAAAATCACTACAATCAATCTTATGCAAACCAAAAGATGAAATAACAAAGGAAAACAAATCAAACATCATCTACAAAATAAATTGTGCCAACTGCGAAAAACACTACATCGGACAAAGCGGACGCCCCCTTCACCTTCGCCTACATGAACATCAATTAGCAGTCAAACGGCATGATATCTCTTCACTTATATCAATACACGTGGACAACTGCGGACACTCATTCGATTGGAAAAATGTGGAAATCTTAGACAGAGGAAACTCCAAAAACACCAGAGAATTTTTAGAAGCCTGGCACTCAGGTCAATTAGCAATCAACAAGCATATTGAAATCAATCCAATTTATCAACCAATCAGAAAAATCATGCACAAACATAAGAACAAAAATCAAAACAATGGGAGACACAACCAAAACAAAGAAGTAAACAACGACAAATTTAAGGTCAATAAGAACCAATCAACGTCGAGGTGCACAGAACAAGCTTTGAGACACATATGGAGAAATTCAAACACTTCACTTCTATCTGAAGTTTGTGCTGATGATGTCGTTCAGAAGAACGATGAAAGCTCCACGACCAAACCATCCAGCTCAGAGAACAAAACTCCACCAAAAACTTATAGGATGGGAATCTCGTGGAGCAAGGATCATCAAAGCCTCCTTCAAAACAAAGAAAGAGGGCATTACAGTGAACGTCATCCAATACTATGCGCCTACTAACGACTACAATGAAGGCGTCAAAGATTAATTCTACGATAGGCTGCAGTCAACCATCGAGAAGTGCCCAACAAAAGGACTTGACCATTCTGATGAGAGAACTAAATGCCGAGGTTGGAATGGCCAACACCGTATATGAAGACATCATGGGACAACATGGACTGGGAGAAAGGAACGAAAATGGTGAGAGATTTTCAAACCTATGTGCCTACAATAAACCGGTCAAAGACGGCACTATATTCCCACATGAACGCATACACAAAACCACATGCACTTCACCGGATCACACTACACAGAACCGAATCGACCAATTCTGTATCAACACAATGTTCGAGAGGACGATGGATGATGTGAGAACCAGGAAAGGAGCTAACATAGCATCAGATCACCATCTGCTGGTCGCCAAGATGAAATTGAAACTCCATAACCACTGGACAACGGGGTGGGCAAAATCACTGGGCAGCATCATTGATGAACACAATGGATCTGACGCAGATGTGAAGGTGCAGATCGGCAAAGCAGGACCAGCATATCTATAATTGAAGAATATCTGGAATTCAAAACATGTCTGTCAACCGACACCAAAGTCACAATTTTCAATACAGTTCTACTGTATGGGGCGGAAACTTGGAGAATTACAAAAGCCACCATCCAGAAGTTACAAGTGTTTATTGAAATTATTTATTAACGAAGGAACAACGAAGTCTGAAACAATTGATTGACATTTTGCAAATGAAGAATTTACTGTATGGTTCTCAGATTTTACTAAGTTGTTCTGTAATTTAGTATTCAAATACATTCTATTGTCCCCACTTGTGTTCTCGTGCACTACACTAGCAGTGTGCATCTCTTAGTAGTCAGTAATTAATTAATTTAATATAATTGTTCATAAAAATAAAGCTCTATAAATTTCTAATTTCACTTCATGAAATAATTTAGAATGTTCACGACTAAAACACTGTTGGTAGATGTAGACTACGTAGGTGAGGGTCACTTAATAACAGCGATCAGTAGTTGATATCAGCTGATCTGTCTTAGAATTGGTCATGATGGTTTATTTACTTATTAAAATACTAAAACATTGGTACAAAGGGAGACCAAAATGTATGTGCCACGTAAATCATTGAATTTATGTGTGATCTAGGTGCCTAAAATGCTATAGGTAATTTTCTTAGGTGAGGGGGGACTTCCGAGCTTTTGACCCAGAGGTCTAATGCACAACGCAATGGAGCATCATAAGGAGATGCAGTCTCATGGTGGTCAGTGATCAAGAATAAGTTCATACACTATTTGTTTCCTTAATGATACTGGACCACATGTGCACCATTGGTTTGGAATGAATGTTTTCCAACTCTTCTAGATGGATCCTCCATATCCACCAACCCGATTAAAGAGACGAACATTCTTTTTTCATTCTCTCTATTCGTAAACAACAACTCCGTCACCAGAAGTAGTAAGTAGACTTCCATGGCAGTAGCTATGAGAAATTTTGAAGGAAGAACTATCTCTCCTCACCCTCAATCCTAATAGGGCATTAAAAGGTTAAGTGTCAAGCTCTACATACATTATAATCAACTAAATTAAACACATTATATTAAGATCAAATAGAAAGATCGGATCTTTCATAAAATAGGAAATTTATATTAAATAAAGAAAACAAATAAATACGATCTTTGTATTTAAGTTCAATAGATTTGTTTGTTTGTTTGGTTGGTTGGTTGGTTCACTTTTTAATCTGGAGAAAAGATAACAGAGTAAATATAATAGGCAATTTTGAAGAATACATACATGTATTTATAGAATATAGAAGAGAAGATAGTTGGTATAGAAATAGAAAGTGATAGTTCTTCTTAGACATATTGACTGAAATACAATATACATAGATAAAGATTATCTATTTCACTAATCCTGTGCTTTTCATCATACATTCTCACATACTTACATATATGAAAATGTAGTTAGAATGATTATTTCATTGTAGAATAAGAGAAGAATCAATTATACAACTATTATAAGGTAAACAGGAACGACAACGAATAATAATAATAATAATAATAATAATAATAATAATAATATAGTAACAACAAAGATTAAATAGGGTGGTGGGGGGTGCGCCGAATTACCTGTTCTTTTCTTCTTCTTCTTCTTCTTTCTGTTTTTCTAACATGGTGACGTAACAACATATGGAATTTTCAATAGTAATAACAATAATAATAAAGATTAATCCATAAACTAAGCATAAAATATACATAGTTTAATCAGTATAGATCATCACAGATAGAATATAATTATGATTGTATAGAATATATGGTATAGTATAGTATTATCTTGAAGAAGGGAATATATTCATGGATAAATTGATCATTTGAATAAGAAATGATAATTCACTGATTTAATGCAAGCGCGAGAGCGTGCACGTGGACGGACGGACGGGTGGACAAGAGAGAGAGAAAGAAATTGAGCGTTACTTGTTTCAGGGGATATTATCATTATGCTTCAGAGTTTACATCATATGTAACAACATACATACATATTGTTGAGAATGAATTAAAAATAATTTTAATAAGGTATTTGATTTTGCATATATTGTAAAACATCATATGATTTATCACGCCAATGTGCAAGACATGTACGTATAATACGTAAATATGATGCAGCTGCTTCACGATCAGATAATTGTGGTGCAAAACGTTGTCTTAATAATTTAATAGTTTGTCCACGAAAACATGGTAAACCAGTATCTAACATTAATGAAATCAATGATACAATACATTCTTGATATGGTCTTAATGCAAGATATGCTTGTATAGATAAATGTTCAAACCATAAATATGATGGACTATCCATACGACCACCCATAATCATAAACATTTCTTTACTTAATTTCATATCACTTTCCCAGCCTAAATTACCACCAGGACTACTTTCTAACATGAAACCAAAATCTGTAAAAACAAAAAGAAAAGAAAAAAAAAAAAACTTTTTCATTAAAACATCTTTTCTTCAAACATTTTATAATTAGTATAGAAAAATTATCGCTAACTTCTAGTCTGAACCATGTTCGTAGACGCAGACTACATGGTTGGGGTCCATAAGACTATCGTGATCAATGGTTGGAGACTCTGGGTGACATGGCTCAGAATCGATCACAATGGCATCAGTGTATACACTCTTGGTCTTCCCTTAAACTGGATACCTTTCTTTCTACGAACTAATTCTTTCTCCTTGTATCATATGGTATGATATGGAGGTTCGACGTTGTAGCTGACGGACTGATAGAAGGACAGTAAAGACTGTTAGATTCATAGTTTGATGAGACTATAATTTATGGACGAGCCAATCAGAACCGTTTGGGTTATTTCAAGGTGAAGGCGTCTACGTCCGTACCTGATTCTACGACCCTCAATCAACTCGTGATATTGTGTAAAACATTTTCTAAAACAGTTGGCGGGCGACTGACTCAAAGTCTACAAGACTGGAGGACTCGATTGCTCTCTCATCAAAAATATTTTTACTTCGGTGAATATATTTAGTTTAATTTTATTTAATTTATTTACTAAGTACACAGGTTTGACGGTGACGGTGAGTCACAATATGAAACACAGGATTAATACTACTTGAATATCCACGTAGGTAGAGTGAGATTCAAACTAGGGACTTACATCGTGAAAATCTTAATATTTTAATTATGATTATGTAAAAACACTACAGTAGTCTGTTAGACGTATTAACGAAATTAGGGAGAGAAGAACGTAGCAGAAAATACAATAGATGAAAACATGCAAACCAATTCAGGGAAAAATTACATGTCTATGTACTAAAATAATTGAAAATATCTCAATTTGAAGTTTATATTCGTTGTAGATTGATCTCAGTTGGAGTATCATTGGAGACCAGAGAATATTGATTAGATGAGTTATCCTAGTACAAGACTTCTCAGAAGTGCACACACTCATTACTTCGACAAACAATCAAAGCTAAAACCTTCAGGTTTCTCTACGAATGCTTAGTCATTAGAATCGCAACAGATGGAATAAATCTGAATCTGTAAATAAATAATGAATATGTAATCCGTAACTACCAACCCTAATGATGTGTTCAATATGTCAAGCTTGCAATTACTAACGGGTAAAGCAGATTTCCTTCCTAAATCCTTATTATTTATGTGAAGTAATAGATTAATGGTGTAAGCTCTTGCTTTCCAACCAGTAGATTCTAGGATTCAAGCCTTTTCCCACCTACTTCATTTTGAGCAACGAAATAGTATCGGTGATACTAAGTGGTTGGTTGAGACTCATCAGCAAGGTGTATGGGGACAATGAAGAAAGGGATACTCAAAAGTGGATATGAAGTCAGATCACCCAAATTGAAAGTCTGAGAGGTTACCATTGAGCATAGAACCACCTAATTTTAAATCACCTAATTTAAAATATAGTGTATGCAATGTCGAGTGATGACGGGTCTCAAGCAGTTGTCCCTTGAACAGTGCAGTCATACTTTTAGGTTATTAAAACTATCTCTTCAACCTAGTTTCTTTCACAGAGTATCTTTCCACAGGATGAACGAATGACAAGTAAAAACCGCCCTCGTACGTCTGACAATACTCGAGTATACAACTTAATGGAATAGATCATTTATGATTTATTTTGTGCAGAAATGACAGCGAAATCTGTCCATTCCAAACTATCGAGAATACAACAACATCACACAAAAAAATAAAGTGACTGTGACCATAGTTACAAATAAAAAGAAATCTTTTATCTATTCTCACTTACCTATATGTATAATATGACCAACTTTATCAATCATAATATTACCATTATGACGATCTTTAATTTGTATTAAATAAAGAAATACACTGTAGGCAGCTAAACTTAATGTAAAATTTCGACGAGCCTAAAATCAATATGCAAAAGGGATGGAGGGAGAGAGAAATCAAACGAATTAATTAAGCGTTAATCTTGAATAGAATGAATTACATCAAGTGTTTTAGTTACTTAGAAATAAAACAAACAAATAATGATTTGTACTAAAGGTTGTATACATGGCTACAGTAGCAACCAACGTTGTGGAATCAAAGCCAGGCACCACAGCAAAACCCATGCCACCTTTAGATCTGGAAGGAGCAACTCAAAGTACCTAGTATCTATGACGTGCAAAAAAGCTCTCGGTCACTGTTTTTCAATTATTTAATACTCTATTGATCTGATTGGTTGTTTTTGTCCTTAGTTTGAAATTTTTCTTACGTGTTTTGAGGTCACAGCTGTAGTTATTTTATGACGAGTTTGAACTTTTGAAATATCAACGTATCCTGACTTCCTTCGAATTCAATTGAATGGATCCCAGTTCCTAGTATAAGAATCTCCTAATCGTTCAGACTTCGAAAATCATTGAGTTCTCGTCAACTGTAATCAAATTTGAGTAAAATCGGACGAACATTGATTAGGATTGGTAAAACCCATAATCTCACAATCAGATGTAATTGGACGCTACAAGTCATAACTTCATTATTTGAATTGTGGTAATTCACTTCAATGTTAATTAAAAGTGACTACATCAACATTATTAGCTGGTGAAAAGAGTGTTGGACATTCATTATACTCGTTCATAAGGATAAAGAGAATAAGCGTTATTAACTGACCTCCCTTTTAACATACTATATTCGAAAGCATGTATATATTCAACACAAAATAACACATATACCTACATGTGACATTAAAACTGATTAACATCAATTTTATGATTATTTTGTGAACTTCGTTTTTCTTTTTCCTTCTTGTTGTTATTATTTTATTAACATACCTATGTATTTTTCCTGTTTCTCTTCAATCCTACTTTTCTATTCCAATAAGTTAACAATCCTATTCATAATTTATGTTTTGTATTCCTTCTTTTTTTGTGTCTTTCTTTCTTTATTTCTCTCAATAATTCGGCAAATTTTCACATCAGATACCCCTTTCCCTACATCCCCAACCTTCAACATACACAATTATATTCATAAACATGAATGAACAATATAAATAGTTGTTATCATAAGAAATCCACTTAGTGAATTGATCTAATCGGTAAGCTATTTCTATATGGATACAGATCTTATATGAATCTCTATAATTGAGATTTTTATATAATCAATATTATACACAAAACAATATTGAAGATCATTGACTCTATAGATGATAATTAAAAATGAGTGAAATATTAAGACTAATTAGTTAGTTAGTTAATGTGATAGGATTCTGTTGGATACACACAGGTAGATATAATAAATTACCGATAATCTTCAACATTAAATATTAATAAATGTCGATGATAATGACAATGATGAATACCGAAATGATTATTATTATTATTATTATTACTATACAAACAACATAAAGAGATATATAGAAGAGGAAATAGTTCAAATGAACAAACATTATTGTTTGTTTATTTGAAATCGAAATTAATCATCATGATAATAAGTATGAAATATTCAATAGCTTAAATAAATGAATTCATCTTGACTAGTTTATTATTGAAAACTAGGAAAGATTAGATAGTTATTTTGTTCAAGTATAAAATGACTCAGAAATATGCATCAAGTAACTTGATCAAAGAGAATTGAATCCAAGATATTCAGACCAACAAACTGGGATCAAATGGTATATATATATATATATATATTGTACTTCAATTAATTCACACATGACATCATTGAACTCTGTTGGATATAAACTAAGGGACACTAACTTGGTGACCTGTAAATGTTGAGCACTTGTGTGCGAGTCCATAGGTCCAGAGTCTCGAATGCACATTGTTAAGGAGTTCCATACAAATACAGAACAACTGATCAACCCTTGACTTAAACTATGAAAATTTTACAATCTTCACAAAACCTTGTACTGATAAAGCATTAATTAAACAATAAGTGGGAGACTAGTGAGGATACGATTTTAAATGATAAAAAAAAGAGCAAAAGTTCACCAAAAATCGGAATCTGTAAGAAACGGACGACGAATCGTAGAATAAATCTGTAGTTAAGAACCGACAAATAGAGATCAAACGTGGAAATTTGTATATTTTTGTTACCGCCTAAGTCAACTGGCCAATTGACTCAACGAACTGACGTTATATCTCAGTTTGCATACTTTTATATTTCTTTCAAAAAAAAACCCACTGTTAAGAGGTTGAGAGTAGTCGAAAATAGACCCTGCTCGAATAAGGTTTCGTACTAGTTGACAGTCTTTGATAAGGAATGTCTACAATTTAGAGAGGACTGATAAGCTCATGAGGGATTTGAACCAGTTTCATCTATGTTTACACTCTAAGACTTTAACATTGAAATATTTGGGTCATGGATGACTTTACCTCATACTCATTTTATAACCATAACATAATAACAGAGTGAACGGTAGGTAGGTAGATGTATGTGTGCAATACATTTTCGAGCCATCAGAGAGATATTATTATTCATAGTGAAACATAATTTACTGTTGTGTAGAGTAAATTAACCTAAAATATAACTATTTCAGCCTATTCTCTATCACAACTTCTTAAAAAGATATTTATATTTTAATGTCTATGGAAAAACCAAATGTAAGCAAATACGAAAAACAACAACAGAACAATTGTTTACAAACTAAATATTCACATACCGTTTGGTAACTGGGATTAGTTTCATCACCATATATACTTAAAAAGTATTCATATAACTTGCCATCAATTTGACGTCCAATTTGATCACGTGACTTACTATCTGGTACACATTCAATGACACCACGCTAAAAGGGGAAATTTTTTTAAAATAAATACAGCTTTTCGATTAGATCTTTAAATTGTTAGCTCGTATCTCTTTGGCTTCTGCTATGTGTAACAGATGAGATCGAAACTCATAAGCAAAACTAGTAAGAATATGATAAATTATTTCAAATGACCTATTTCTGTCTACTACATGACCGCTATCGATGAAGTATGATAGAACAGAGCTCAGCATTGCTTTGACGATATCCTTTCTTAACCACGAGAGGAGGTGCTCACTAATTCGTTGGCTCAGATGTCTGGTTGTGCGCCCAATATAGCTTTCTCCATAGGAGCAGCTCAATTCGTAGATACACATAGATATGGCAGAATCAGGTAATTTATCCTTTAGTTGAAGAAGCACCAAAGGTCGAGTCAAGAAAGATAGACAGAGGTTAACTGCATTATATACTGATGCACATTAGAGTAAAACCTGATGAGGATCTAATGGAAAACAACTATTTTGTTGACCTTTCGCTTAAATTAATCATCAGTGTACACTAATAACTTTAGTGAGGGGTCGAAACTTAGTCTTTACGATGAGCACCTATTCCAGTCTACATTTCCAATGTCAGTTAACCAATCATATCGATCTCAAGGGGAGCGTGGGGTTCCACGATACGATGAAACGCTCGTCCGACAGCTTCCTATTATTAGTGATTGTAAAATTAGCAGAAAGTTCATGAAACAATTTATCTGTAACGTAGGATCAGGCACACATATGCACCGGTCTAAGATGCTATGCCTCAGTAACACTAAATTCATAGAAGTAGTTACTTCAATGGTATTAAAAAACATTTCATATAAGGAGAAAGAATTAGTTCGTAGAAAGAAAGGTATCCAGTTTAAGGGAAGACAAAGAGTGTATACACCTACGCCATTGTGATCGATTCTGAGCCATGTCACCAAGACTCTCCAACCATTGGTTACGATAGTCACGCGGACACCAACCATGTAGTCTGCATCTACCAACATGGCTCAGACTACAAGTTAGTGACTTCAAGAACTAATGCCACGTTTTAATTTGGCCACCCCTTACTTTCTTTCATCCGTCTCCAATACTAGTCAGCATTGCACGTCGTGGTAATCGGTGTTCAGGCATACGTAATACGTGGTCCAACCATTTCAGTCGATGAAGATTCATAAACTCATCAACCGATTTATCATCAATCCCTAATACCTTGCGTCTAACTTCACTATTACTTACTCGCTAATCCCAAAGGATACGAGTAATATCTGTGATCAAATACTAGTGAACTTACAAGTATCCTTCAATCCTACTTTATACATTCTGTTTAATTCAACATCAGGTAAATAATAATGTTTATACCACTAATAATAATAATAAGAATAATAACTGTTATTAACCAACTTACTCCTGGTGCAGTTGCAACAACTTTATACGGATAAACAAATAATTCCAATCCACATCTTTCAAATATATTTTTAAATAATTGTAAAATTTGTAATGCCAATATATCCTTGTAAAGAATAAATGTGAAATAACATGAAAGAGGAAGAGAAAGAGAGAAAAGAGAAAAAAGAGAGAAAAGAGAGAAAAAAGAAAAAAGCCCAACAATAAATGATAATTAACATTGAAATATCTGTCAATTATTATTATTCTTATATGCAATGATTAAACAGATGTATTTCAATTCAATTGGAATCATATAAATGATTGATGTTGTCATCAATAGAATGAATAGTTTCATTCATGCAATTGAAATAGGCTTGAAATCATATAAATGTTGGTTTGTTAAACTTTTTTTTTCTGCAATAATTGAAGTAAATGAATTTAAGCGAAGTGATGAAGAAGATTTGGAATTGTTCAACTGAATAACTTCAGAGGTAATTTTTTTTTTTGGACTAGAGAGTTTAATTGTGAAACTTAGAATACCATTCTAGACAATATGATCAAGACAAACTTTAAGTAGTAGTCAGTCAGTCAGTCAGCTACAACGTAAGACCAGGTACATATATGCATCGGTCCAAGTTGCCATACCGCATCAGCACAACAAGATGAATACCGGATTCATAGCAGTGATTAGGTCAAAGGTGGTAATATATAAGAGAAAGATTGCATATAGAGATATAGTACAAGAAGAAAGAATTGGTTCGTAGAAAGAAAGATATGAAGCGATTTTAATCTTTTAGTTTAAGGGAAAACAAAGAGTGTATACACTGATGCGATTGTGATCGATTCTGAGCCATGTCACCAAGTCTCCAACCATTGGTTACGATAGTCACGCGGAACCCAACCAAGTAGTCTGCATCTACCAACATGGCTCAGACTAGAAGTTAGTGACTTCAAGCACTGATGCCACGTTTTGGTTTAGCCGCCTCTAACTTTCTTCCAACCATCTCCAACACCGGTTAGCATTGCATGTCGTGGTAATCTGTGTTCAGGCATACGTAACACGTGGCCCAACCATCTCAATCGATGAAGATTTACAACCTCGTCAACTGATTTGCCATCATTCCCTAATACCCTGCGTCGAACTTCACTATTACTTACCCGGTGATCCCAGCAGACGCCAGCAATATTTCTAAGGCATCTGTGGTCAAATACTAGTAGCTTACGAGTGTCTTCTACTCTTAATGGCCATGTTTCGCTGCCGTAAATTAAAACAGAACGGACTGCCATACTCGTCCCTTTATTGATAGACGGATAAGTAGTAGTGAACATAACAAATTCCAGAACATATTAATAATAACTTGTTCAGATGACTTTAATATCTGAAGGATTGTTGTTAATCCTTGTCTTTTCATTATTTTCATATTTATTTCCATTATTTTTTTTCTCTTTGGTTTAACTTCTGAACTTGCATCAGTACAAAGAACAATCAAATTCAAAGAGATCAGAATAAGTTGTTAATCAATATGTGCAGAGATTCAAAATGTTCAATACTTTTTTAAAGTTTTCCCTGATGATGATGAGGGTTGTCTATAAAGGATAGTGAGAATTTCACAGGTAAACTATGCAGCTCGAAAAACAGAACAGCACACGCAAAAAAACTTCAACCGCGTATTTGATTCAGTGAAGATTTTCAATCAGAAGTCATTAAAATGACTAGTAAATTGATTTATTATGCTTTTAACACCTGATTATACGAAATTTAACAGCAAATTAGGTCTGAAATTCACAATGTACAAAAATTAGTATTGTGTTTGGAGTGAAATTGTCGTGTATGCGGACCATTTATCTCATCTAATAATCATGTTTTGGTAAGTTTTTTATACAATTGAACTATGGGAGATTAACGTGCTGGAGATCAAAGATCATTGCGGACAAATATGGATTGTCTATATTAGACCAACTTCTAATTGACCCCTAAAGAGATTCAGCTCTCCCTCTCAAAATATTCTCAAATGGCAACGTGTATACAGCCACTGTTAGGGAATTCCTATTCACTGGGGTGTTGTTTACGAAATTGAGAGAACGAAAAGCGAATGTCCGGTGCTTTAATCGGGTTGGTGGATATGAGGAATCCACCGCTTTTTAAGTTAGTTAGCAACAGTAAACGATTATCATTGATTCGTTTTCCATGGTAATAATTACTTACTTGACGAACATCATCTCCAACTTTGAAAATACAGGCTTGCATGAATACATGACCTAATTTCGTGGATGTAGTTAGTTGTTTATCATCTGTGGGATTCGTTGTGCTGCCACCACTTGCGGTAGGTTGACGAATTTTATTACCACGTGATGCAACTGTACTGTATTTATGAGGAATTGATGCTAGAGTTTGTCTAGATGGGCTATTCGGTGATTCATGATGACTATTACGTCGTCTGTACTTTATTCCTGCCTGGGAAAGCATTTTCCTATTCAAAATAAAAAACAACAACCATATTTTATGTTATTTTCTATTTTATGACATGATGATGTTTGGTCTGCTTGTATATTAAGCACATATGTATGAAATATTCATACAGTGGAGGCTGAAATTGCTTGTTTGAGTGAACGGGCAGGACAAGGCGAGAGAGACCAATAATGATTCGGAGTTGACTCTAGGCTGCATGTACTAGTTAACGCGTCATTGGTTCGGCACAGTGCCAAGGTCATATAACTCGTGTTTCAATCGGCGGTCTAGTCACGGGGTAATTAACACGGTAAAAGTCATAACAGCTTGCTAGTGTAGGAGTAAGTTGCAAAAAGGTTAGAACCATCTGAACCAAGATATAACATCAGCCTATCAAGTAAATTACTGTTGGACTGAGTCATGTACGTAGGCTCAGAGTAGGTGGTTAGGGTCTGCTCGATTATCTCAACAAACGACTGGAGATGTTAGCTGAAATGACTCAGAATCAATCCCGAAAGGTCGGATGGACTCACTAATTATCTTTAATACTGATAACTTTTATTTTGGGAACTCATTCTTCCTTTTCAAATCATATTGTCTACACTGTTATTACTTATATATAACTAGTGTTTATCTTGATACCTCCACAATATCGTATTAATATGATGTGGGAATGTGACCTGTTGCACAAATGTCTCAGATTTTACGTTGTTTATGGGATACATGCTAAATTTCTGATCAGCTGATGAACCAATGACAATCCGTTTTATTTCGTAGACTTCAAAAATCCTATTGCCTTCTAGTAGGATGGCAATAGTAATATTACCCTAAACTGTAACCCTAACGTTTTATTATGAATTACCTGTCGACAAGTCACTTTTCTTTCTGAGATTTATATTTTTTTGTTGAATATAGATATATAATTATTGCAAACTGAACTTGATTAGAAACTTTAAAAACCTCTCCAAACTCCCTTACATTATTCATAATAAAAATCATGAGCTCAATAGAGATTAATTTCGAAAAGTCATAATAAATTGCGACCAGCGCAGTTCAATTATGTCGAGTATGATGCAGGTAAAGTAGATGTCGACTTAGTGGTTTGAATGTCACCGTCAGACTTAAAAGTCTTGCTTTCGATAAGCACTTGAGCCGTGAATGTACATTACTGAGTAGTCCCATATTCGGACGAAACAGCTGTACAGTGCTCTCTGGTTTTCAATGGTTGCCAAACTAAGATCAATCGGCAATGTAAATTACAAAACTCCATAAACCTCTTACAGTGATATATCTTTCGATCTGTCTAACTTACACAACTGGATTAATGCCATCTATGGAATCACGATGATGATGCATATGTTGAGATGAAGGATCGTCAGGTATAGTTGTAAGATTTTGTGCCTCTTTAGCTGCATTGATAGCCTCAGTTTCTAAATTTTGAACACCGACTCGACGAACCTAGGTATCAACAATAAAACATTAAATGATATAATATAGGTATGAGAATTGTATTTTATGTGGAACAATATATAAGTGAATATTGCGTTCAGACAAGTGTATAGAAACGTAACAAAGTATCATTCTAACATCAAGGTTTTAAAACGACAAACAAAATATACTATTTAAATAAACCTATTGGCTTTTGATATATATTTCTTTTGATAATGATGCATGTAACCCATTTTAATTAGTATATTATGAATAAACTCTGGTTCCTTGTTTACTCTGCCGTCAGAGCATCCACAGACCCAGGATCTTTACATCTCGCTGAAAATACTTGATTGTTGGATCCATTGGTAGAATCCTTCATATACCTGGGAAGCATCATCGATAAACAAGGAGGTTCAGATGCAGAAGTAAAGGTGAGGATTGGCAAAGCAAGGGCTGCATTCCTACAGTTGAAGAACATATCGAACTCAGAACAACTGTCTGTCAATCAATATCAAAGTCACAATCTTCAATAAGAACGTCAAGGCAGTTCTAATATATGGAGCTGAAACTTGGAGAACTACAACAACCACCATCAAAAAGGTGCAAGTATTTATAAATAGCTGTCTAAGCAAGATACTCAACATCCATTGGCCGGATACCATCAGCAACAGCCTTCTGTGGGAGAGAACAAACCAACTTCCAGCTGAAGAAGAAATTAGGAAAAGACGATGGAAATGGATAGGACATACATACGCAAATCGTCAAACTGCATCACGAGATAAGCCCTGGAATCCTGAAGGAAGGCAGAAAAGAGGAAGGCCAAAGAACACATTACATTGGGAAATAAGAGCGGATATGGAAAGGATGAATAACAACTGGAAGGAGTTGGAAAGGATTGCCCAAGACAGGGTTGGATGGCGAATGCTGGTGAGCGGCCTATGTTCCTTCACGAGGAGTAACAGGCGTAAGTAAGTGGATCCATTGGGTCGACATCCAATTACAGCAAACTTATAATTAAATGGGTCAATCGTCTAATATCAGCCAGCCATACAGTTACAGATGGTAAATAGGAATCCTCCTGCAAACTATTTACTCATTAATCTGATATTCCAATCAATTTAGGAGAAGGAAATCACGAATTCTATGAATTTCACTGATGAATCGGCATAATTGTAGATCAGTAAAATTATTTCTATCCAAAACAGAGAGTATTTAATGAATCGCACTTATCCAGTCATAAATCAACTTATTGCTTACATATAAAGTGGATTCATAAAAAAAGAAGACATGAACAACACTTATACAGATTTGTTACAATATTTAAACAATTAAATTTATTTCTAACCTTGAATCGTGCTAAGAATGGAGCTTTTGCTGCTGACTGCATTGGTGTACCAGACATATAGTCAATTTCTAATACAACAGAATCTGGATTCGATGGTAAATAACAACCAGGTTTCACATTCACTTCACGTAATGCCTCTAGACAAGCCTTTTTACGTGCTTCACCTTTAGGGTATGATCTATAAAATTCAGGAGGAAAAAAAGAACCATCAGAGTAAACTTTACAGTAATATCTTCACAGTTGAATTCATGAGTCGATCCAAGCTAGACCACCATTTCAAACCTGACAGAACTAAACACCCGTTTTATTCAATAATAAATAAACAGATTTTCGTAGTCAGTTTCTAGGCTAAATTGTTCTGTAAAGACGTTAACAGTAATAAACGCTTTTTTGTTTCAAACTAAGTAGATTTTAACTCAAACTCCAAGTCAACCAAGTGACAGCTGACCGGTTTAATCAACAGAGGCATAACATCACAGAAATTTCCGTTATAAGCACACCCCCCAGAAATAATAAAAAAACAAGGGTTAGCAAAGGAACAGGAAGATACGTTTGTAAAATTAGGGAAAAATGTCCTCAATCGAATGAAAGCAATAATAACAGGCGTATGGCATGGTGACCTGTTCGTAGTAGCCATCATTTCTAAAAGTTCATTCAGTTCCCTAAGGATATAATTTACTGACTAAGAAGCTAGATATATTCAACTCAAAGGAACGAATTGATATTAAAATTGACCGAATGGATAAAAATGAAGGATTGGAGGGTTGTTTCGCGACCTATTTTTTTCAATACTCATTTATCCTCCTATAAGTCACATTGATTTGAAGGAATATAGTTGTATATGAAATCATTAACTGACTGAATTCCTTGATATCAAATCCATCGGGTGATTGGTTGTGCTAGTTTTTCGAAAGCTGTTCAGTTAAAATTTGGAGAAAGACCCTAACCAGTGAAAATATCACTTTGGCGACCTGAGTTACATTTTTATGCCATCATAATAACCAGATTGATTGTCATAAAAAACGAAATGCTGTCTTACTTTGAACGAGCTGTTGTTCGCATGATTTACCCTTCTCAGAATTGAACAACATTCAGTAAATTGACAGGTTTTGTTTAACCATTGAAAGGCTGAAATAGTGAATGTTCGGTTCGTTCTTGTAGATGACTCCTCAACAATGTACATCTACGATCCAGCAACTGAGAACTAAACCTAGGAACTTTGGCCTTGTGAAAGAACACTTAACTTCGTCGATCCACATTGCTGAGAAGTGCTAAACTAGGATGAACCGGCCGTCCAGTGTGTTTCTGGATTTTTATTGATGATTAAACTTAGATCATTTCGTGATTTCGATAAAATTCAACAAACCTCCATAACACGATACTTATTAATTGACGAAGAATCGACCAGTGTTCATTGATAGATGTATAAAAACAACACAGTAACAAACCATACACTTGACCAAGTATTTCACATAAATAAATAGCTCAATTGTGAACAGATTAATAGATAAAGGAAATAATCATCTACTTCACTAAAATTATCGGATTACCAGCCCATCAGTGAAGAAAATTATGACATAATAAATAGAAGCGGCATTCTTCCAGTTAAATTCCATTGAAAAAAGCACATTAAAAAAACTTCACAATTAAAACAGTCCAGCTTCAAAAATGTGCAGTCACCAGAACTTTAAAAACGATGGTTCACCTTAAAAAAAATACATTAGAACGCACGTAAAGCAAACACAACACACAGAAAATCTCATAAAACCCGGAAAAAAAGTGTTTGTACGAGAATCGATGTAAAAAAAAGACTGAGGTCAGGAACAGATTGATGTCGGACTACCATTGAGAACGTGGGAGCAACGGAGGGTCATTTCGTCCTATTGTGGGACCCCTCGGCCGTGCGCGTCCACGATCCCGTCGCAGAGTTCGAGTATAAGACCTTCAGTCCCGCGAGGGAACGCTTAACCTACTAGACCACTGAGCGGCATCAAACGATGTTAATGTCTAACTTCAACCATGTGCTCACTGGTGACTGGCTTTGAGAAGGAATTCTTGGAGTTCTAATGAGAAGCTGTGACCAGTGGAGCTAATCTGTGTTAGGTATAGACAGGTATCTACCTCGGTATAATGGAAGATGGTCACGCAATTTCGTGGATTGATTGAAGTTAGACATTATCACCGTTGGATACCGGTCGGCTCAGAGGTCTAGTAGGTTGGGCGGTGGCACGCGAGACCGAAGGTCCTGGGTTCGAATCCCACGGCGGGATCGTGGGTATGCACTACTGAGTGGTCCCACAATAGGACGAAACGGCCTTCCAGTGCTTCCAGGTTTTCAATGGTGGTCTAATATCGATCGGTTCATGATCTCAATCAATAATTTAATAATCTACAAAACACTATACTGAAAAGAAACTAACCGAATTTTCGCTGAAACTGATGTGATTTGATCGAAAAATTCAAATTCTCTTTGATAAAATGCTAAAGTTGGCCCATTGAAATTATTTTGTATTATACTTGATAATGCTAATAAATGATTACCAATTTCATTATCAAATTTTAAACTTTCTTCATCACGATATATATTTGTTTTCATATTCCATAATAATTGATGTGCTAATAATGGTGATCGTTTAGCTAAAGTTACAATTGATTCAGATAAATAACCTAACTATAAAGGAAAGATAGAAAAGAAGAGAGAAAACAATTTTATATTTGTACAACTGTATTACAATATATGAAACATCTCAGTAGTGAGTATCTGTGACCATTCCATGAGCCTTTCAGCTACAGGTATATCCATAAGGCAGTGAAGCAATGTTAGGAGATGCAGTCTCATGGTAGTCGCTGATCAAGAATAAGTTATTACGCCATTTGTTCCCTTAGAATCCTGGAGCCCATATGCACCGGTGGTTCGGGATCAAGGTTTTCTAACTTCCCTAAATGGACCCTCCATATCCATCAATCCGGATAGAGCGCCGGACACTCGATTTCGTGAATAATAATAACGAGAGGAGCAGTTTAGTTTAACAAAATACAACCAGAAAGAATTCTTTCACTTACAGAAATTTCATTCATTTTAATGAGAAAAGTAACATAAAGTTACAGAAGGATCGACACCGAAGTCAGTATATCAAAATGGTAACATTAATTGAAGTATAGTCACTGTGCCCGAACATAAATTGTCAAAACTCTGTATTACTTACATAGTTTTGAAATCCTTTGGAGACAATGATGGTCAAACATAGAGTTGCTTAATATCTTCAACTTGAAGAGATCAGGTTTTACAAGCATAGAGCAAGACTGCTCTCATCGACGCTATGTAGATCCAACCTTTTACAACTAGACCAACACGACGAAGGCGCAAAAGATGACCTAGATTGACATAAATCACCCTGGCTTTCACCATACAAGAATTGATCTCAGCAATCACAACACCGACAGCACGTACACATCAACCCAGATCCACGTAATTCTCGATTACTTCTAACTAATCACTACCAAGAGTCACTTCAGGCGCAGGATCCTCGTAGTTTAGTGAAAATACTTTGCACTCAGAGGGTGCAGAAACACATGCTATAACTCCGTACACTAATTGCCAGATGACACAGTAAGGATTGCATTGTGTGTGCATCGTCGTATAGTAAGACAATACCGTATATGTATTCAAGACAGAAAAGTCTTTCTCCAGGTAACAGATTAACACTACCATTACCTACGTCCATATAAGCTGTTCCCAACATTATACTCGGAGGTATGGTTTGAAAGTCCTTTACGTTTTACGGAAACCGGCAATTTACTAAACAAACATCCAATCACGACTAAATATTGAATTAAAGTAGTTTTAAAACTAATCAGTTTTAATAATAATAATAATAATAATAATAATAATAATAATAATAATAATAATAATAATAATAATAATAATAATATACAAGCTATGGGAAAAAAACTAAGATTTACACAAAAAATACACACAGAGATTAGCTTACTTTATCATAACGAATACCTTGAACAAATTGTGGAACATAGAATAACATTGTTTCCGATGGATAATCAGATAATACACGTACAGCATATTGATGTGTTAATGGATGTTGAGGATACATACGTGAAAAGAATGATAGAGCAACGACCGGTGCAACAGGTGACCATGTTAATATATGGGATAACTGATTTTTTTTTATCGAAGAAAAAAATGTGAACAAAAGAATCAATCAAGAAATTCACTTTAAAACGGTAGAATATAAGTCACGACTGTATTTAACTACACACAGTTTAGGGTGTAATTCATTGTAGAATGAATACGTTTACTTGTCAGTTGATATGGAAGTGTAGGGTGAAGTAAGCTTAGTCAAAAGAAGAACCATGTAGAAGAATAAAATCAGTTACTTTGTTAACAACCACTAGTTAGAATAGAATTCATCATTATCAAATTTATCGGAAGGTGTATGCATTGAAAAAGTTAACTTTCAGATAAAAAATGCCTGTGTAACTCGTAACAAAAAATACCTATTTAGGAATGGAACAAGATATTTCTTCGTCAAATGAATATAATCATTGTTACGATTCATTATACTGACATGTGCAACAGATGATGCAGAAAAACATGCACGAACATTATATACTACTTATTTATTTATAAATAGTTTAAAAAACATAAAGAACAAAAAAACCCTACTAACTTCAGGACGTCCGTCTTCAATATTACTTGAAGTAGCTAAATATTGTAAAGCAGCTGGGATATGAGTTACAAGCAATGGATTTGCTGTTACAAATAATGACACTTCACGACGTAGTTCATCTGAACCAGTAAATCTATCCGAAAAAAATATGTGCAGAATAAAAAAATATACAAATGATCTACATTGGTATTTAAAATGTTTTTGAACAAAGAAATTAAAGAAAAATAAAACTATGTGGTCCAGTGAGAAGATCTATTTCTACCGATTTAATTTGCATATATGTATATATGGACGTGATTGTACAGTGCTGAGAATAAGATCGGTGAAAGATAACAACTTTGAACCACATTCTTCGCTTCATTACTCCGTGAACGTTCTCCGTCTAATCATAAACAGGTGGACGATGTCATTAGGTTTGTATTCAATGAGATACTTGCAGTTTGCTATTAAGTATACCAAGAAAAAAAAACGTTCTTCGATAAAAAAAAATCACTCATCTCTGGAATGATTGCGTATTTATTTATTTAAAAACACAAACATGAAGGCATCACTTTTCGTCATTCGATTTGTGTGAGGCTCAGAACACTGCCTAGAGGCCCAAAACGAAGCACGTGGTTTTATTAGGGAGCCATTCTATAAGTCTTTCACCTACAGGTTTAATACATAAAGTGGTGAAGCAATTTTAGGAGATGCGGACCCAAAGTAGCTGGTAACCAAGAATAAATTCATACTCCATTTGTTCCCTCAGGACCGAGAGCACACCATTGGTGTGGACATTCGCTTTTCTACCTCTCAATTCCGTGAACAACATCCCGCTGCCAGTATGACTCAGATGTACTCCACATAACAAAATATGACGGGGATTGACTTTAAATGTTGAAAGCTTGAATCGATTATTTGATATTAAATGAACTTCGCATTAGTGGTTAACCGTCAAATAAATTTTGGGTATGAGGACCTTGTGTATATTAACACTCTGGTATGCAAATACACTTAATTGACAAAATCGAAGTAAGCAAAAAAACCATATTGTAGGCTTTACAAACAGTTATTATTCATAGTGAAAATATAACTGGTAATTGCTACCTAATACATAGGAATCCGCTCGATAAACTGTGGAAATACATTGATGCAGTAATTTATTCACAGTAGTAATAGCCGACGAATTTCGCTGTTGAAAACAATTCAAATAACTGAAAGTGGTAAGTTCCAGAGCAACTAATCATGACATTTATCAATTTGATATATAATGGTATAATTTAATGTACTTACCTTTGTGGCATGTAGACAGCTACTGGTGGACATAAATCCCATGCTAATGATATCCATCTACGCCAGGATTTTTTACGTAATGTTTCACGAAGCCAAGTTTCAACTTCAGCTTCTCTAATTCCAATACGATCAGATAAACCTTGTGGATTAAACCATACTGAAAGTCGTTCAATTTCTGAAGCCTATCAAATATTATTACCAAGAAAAAAAGAATAATCTAAGATGAGAAATAAAAATCTGATATATTTGTTGGAGTGAAATACAATAAAAAAGTTACCCAATCTTTTTCGATTCTTCGCATAAACTGTTTGATTTCACGCTTTGATTGTTGAGAGAAATTTATTACACTTGAAAGGGATTAAGTAGAGTACTTCTACATTTAAAGGCTGGATGTTATGTACACCCACAGGTTTCGATGAGAAATACATTTTTCTATCTCCTCTGATTTTAAATTTGATCAGTAAAACATTATATTCGGATATATAAGGACTATTAAATATAATCGGTTTACAATGTTTCATAGAGAATTAAACTGCTAGCTAATACTACGAATTATAGTGTTATCAACTTAAGCAATACAATGAAAAAACCTATCAGTATGAAGATCATGGAGTTTTTTTTTATTTCACTGAGATCATGAACACATCATAACCATAGTAGCATTGAGAAACTGGAAGTATTGGAAGGTCGTTACGTACTAGTATGGGACGCCTCGATAGTGAATATTTACAACCCCTTCATCAGGTACTGAACTTGGGACCTTTGTTGCTATATCATCAGTTTGAGTGGGATAATAATTTCGTAAGAAAACGCAGATGGAAAACGTCTTTAGAAATAAATAAGTACGCTGAATATTAGGAAGTATTTGTTGACGATCAAAAGGTATTTCAAAAAACACGTCCTTTGACGGGAACAGTATGGTCGAACAAATAAAAGTTCTTTAAACCAATAAAGAAACAGTCAATTCACCATTATTTAGTGTAGCACCAGAATATAAATGCAACTGAGTTACTCATAGGCAATAATATATGGTTACAGAACACAAAATTTTCACACCAGCCACTTATTCGAAAAGCATCATCAACACTTTCGTGAAATTTAACAGTTGAATTCATGAGTTGATCTAAGCTAGTCCACTTTTATAAACCTTGAAGCACTGGACGACCGTTTCGTCTCAGTATGGGACTCCTTATCAGTGTGCATTCACGATACTGCATGAACAACTCGAATCCAGGATGTTCGGTATCGCGTACGAACACTTAACCTCAAGACCACGGAGCCGGCATCCAAAGGTGAATAACATTGTAAATTTGTTTAAAATGATCTTCAAAAATTAGAACAACGATATTAATGACATACCAATAGGATTAAAATCAATTCACGTTTCTGTAAAAATATTTGCTTCAAATAATTCTCTCCATTGGTTCTGGCACTTTGTTTACCTAATTAAAAGCGAAATATTGTACAAAATATTTTATACTACTAACAAGTAGGTACAGTTTTATGTACCTAAAAAATGACGTAAAAAGTGAGGGTCTCAGACAGACAAGATGGTTTTTCAATAAGACGTTCTTTTAGCTAATTCAAGATATCAGTAATAGTTCAGACATGAAAAGGAAGCAATGAACACCCAGATTATGTTAGATTACAAAATAATAACGTTTGTGGAGATAGACATGATAAACTTATTTTGTAAATAGTTCTTGATGTTATTTGTATTTATTGTGTTAGTTCTACAGTTTATATATTTACTGCAAAATGATTGTACATGTTGTTTGATTGCATGACCCTGAACACACTTTATTCCGTTGTGTTATACATATAGCATGACACACGCTGTTAACTGCTAGCAAATACACTACTATACACACACACCTCTCGTTCTCTACTGCTCGTGGTTGTGATAACTGATCTGTAAATCATCTACTGTCTACATTTATAGACTGAAGCCACATTTACGTTATATGCTCCGTTTGACTATATCACTGAAAGCACAACAATCTTATTGTAATCATTAATCATCTATAATTGTGGATTCTGGTATGAAATCCAATCTGAACACGCATAAGCTAGCTGATTTAAGTAACGTCCATAAATTTTTATTGTGTTCATAACATATGACATATATTATAACACTACTGTTTCTACGCAATAACTTTATTACTATTTATGAGTTCATATATTGTTTGGTCCACCACAATTATCTGGTGAGCCTCGAGTTTATTCTGATTGCTATATTGCTTAATTATTTTTTAACCTTACACATTGGTTTTTTTTCCACACACACTTATCGACATAGACAGTCCCTCAGTAGATGCCCTCACTTGTTTACCGAATTCGGCTGACACTATTGTAAGTTCAGTTAATTCTATTTCGGAATCTAGACTCACAGTTTATGGAGCCAACAACCCTAGAATCTCGTTTGCCAGGGTAGAGGCATTATTCATAGCCAGAGAAATACTTTCCCAAGTAACAAAGTACGCTTATTTAGTTGGGGCACTTCCCATAGAAATTGCAGCCGAGGTGAGAGACTTAATTGACCAAGTGCCTGAGAATGATCCTTACGAAAAAATAAAGGCTGTGGTTATTCAGCGCACCTCAGTCTCAGATGAGAAAAGATTACAACAGCTGTTAACGTCATGTGAATTGGGAGACAACAGATCATCACAGCTGTTAAGACATATGAAACAGCTAGCAAGTCCGTCCATATAAGCTAGACGAAACCCTGCTAAAACAAATGTGATTTCAACGTCTACCACGTAATGTGAGACAAATTCTCAGTGTATGGAAACTCCGTTAATCTAGATGATTTAGCAGATATGGCGGACAAGATGATGCAAATTTACCCAGATAGTCACGGTGTTAACTCAGTACTAAGTGCCGGTAAAGAGGATAAAGGCAGCATATCCAACTTTCAACAGCAGTTAGCAGAATTGACAAAGCAACTGGCATCATTACAGGCCACCATTGCTACGATCCACTCCAGACCAACCAGATCCTCGTCTAGAAGAGATCGTTTTCCAGACAGCTCCTAAGTCACCTAAGCGGACCACCGGAGTTTGTTGGTATCATTAAAAATATGGTGCAAATGCACGGTGCTCCACACAACCGTGCACATCCTCAACAAACAACCACGGACTCAGGGAAACGGGCATACCAGACAGTGATGGCGGCGACTATTTCTGGCCCCATAACAATCCGTCTTTTCCATATCAGGGATCACATTTCTGGTTCAGGAGTTGAAATAAGCATTATCTCACTTTAGAACTGTGATATGTACGATCGATCGATCACTAACTAATGATGAATGTCATGTACCTTTAAATAGTGATTGGATTCTATCAATCAAGATGGATGAAGAGTATAAACATTATTGACTACCATTTAATCGATGATTTGAACAAATGTAGGCACCGTATGATATTATGGATCAGCGACTTAACGGTTAAATAGCATAAAGATGAATTACACGTTAAAAAACAGTATTATCTGCTACAAAACTCTGATAATAAAATAAATCATTAAGTTAAAGAACTAAGTCAACTTTGTCACAAACATATCCTGGTTGTTAACCCAAAAAAGAAGTGTTCATTATAACAAATAGAAGATAAATTATCACCACAAAGAAATAATTAAGAGTTCATGAGAGGGTATTTTTAACATGAGTCAATCTCAGTATATTTCATTTAACTCCATATGTCTTAAAATGTGAAACAATGATGGATTATTCATTACTCCACTTAAATAACAACTATCAGATCGCAGATTCAAATTTAACTGTGTAGTAAATTGAGATTCGATTGTTAATCTTTCAACTACAAACAGATGATGTCAAAAACTATCTTCTGTGTAACTGTTCGCTTCATTGAAGAACTAGGTATCGCTTGAGATTGACGAACATAGACGACTGTCTCTTATATACCACTGAAAGAAAAAATACTTGAAAGTTGATCTATAATTGTATGGAATGTGAACATGGGGATCAATCAGTCACAAGTAGTATAAAATGTAGTACATTTATACAACGGTTCCCATAATAAATCAGAAGAGAGAATTGTAGTGATGAATGGGTGTAGTGGAGATGAAAACAGTATCAGTATGCATATACACCTTTGAGACTTATTCTAGGTCACGCCACTCATTAGTTAAAATAACTGCATCGGCATCAACAATGTAGTTAGTATTTACTCGTACAGCTCCATCCAACAGTCAGTGACTTTATGGATTGGTGTCATAACCTGATCTGGCTGCACCTACGTTTCTCGTACACCACCAAATATTATGTGTTGTGGTAGACAGTGGTTGGGCATACTTAGTATATAGCCCATCCAACCTCAGTCGATGAAGATTCACTGCTTTATCAACTGATTCGCCATGTTTGCCTAACATCGCGGCATCTAACTTCAACATTGTTGATTATATGGTTCTTTCAGAGGATATACGTGGACAAAAAGGAAATTATCGAAATTAAATATACATTAATCCCTTATGAACACTTCCCTTCATTCATTTCTATACGACTTACCTCCAGTAGCTGAGGACCGCTTTGAGACAACCGAATGAGCAATATTAGTTCCAGCTAGAACAGCCGCATTTTGTAATGTTGGTGAAGTTGTAGAATTTAAAGCTGACGGTAGAATAAGTGAACCAACACCAGGACGTTCTAATGGTTGATCTGTTAACAGCATAACCTGTGAACGCAGTCTTGGAAGTGTAGCTCCACCACTGGTAATACTAGTAGTTGTCATTGTTGTCACTGTTGTTACGTTGGAAGTAATCCATGATTCAGTAAATACATTTGAATTCACATGTCGTATATTTGGTGAAGAACTTGTAGTGTGATATGTAGTTATTACAGTTGACATAGGATTCGTAGGAAAACCTGACGGACCAATCGAAGCACCAACAACGCCACCACCGACAGCGATAGATTCTGGTGTATTAACTGTCATCTGATCTGAAAGATAAGCAGCTCCATAGTCAAAATCACTACCAACTATGAAACCACCACGACCAACAGCCTCTAACAACGCATCCATTTCTGTTTCAATCATACTAGTATTTAAATATTTACGTTCAGCTTGCATTAAACTCCATAGTCGACTTAATGCCTTCAATTCATCAGATAAATCGGCATCATGTTTGATGGGATATTGTGGTTTTACTCTGTAGAAAGAAAAGATATTAAACAATTGAGATTTCTTATTAAAATAATATATTCATAAAAACTTAAAGACAATGATCTAAATGCTTTTATGGAGTAGAGTTTTAATCGTCCAATTGATTATATTTCTGATCAGTGAGAATAGTTGAAGCAGATGTAAAGGCGAGGACTGTCAAAGTAAGGACAACATTCCTACAATTGAAGAACTTATGGAACTCAAAACAACTATCAACAAATATCAAAGTGAGAATCCTTAATTCGAACACCATAACAGCTCTGCTATACGGATGTGAAATATTGAGAACTACCACAATCATCATCAACAAGGTATAAGTATTTATGAATAAATGTATATGCAAGATACTCAATGTCCGTTCCCGATCGAACCTGCTACCTTGACGCGGTGGTCGGGCTTGCCTATCGTGATGACCCAACCGAGCTATATTGGCTGGAACATATGTTCCTGTAGGTTCTACCATGCCAGGCAGGTCGATTGGTGAACGGTAAGACTAAAAGCAGCAACTCAAGGTCTGAGGGCGAAGTCGTACTGCTGACTGTAGAGGGGTGTGACAGCAGTAAGGTGTTTCCTTCGGACAACCAGCATGACAGCGATGCTGCCTTCCCACAAGGAGGGGTGGGGTTAGAAAAGGTCGACCCTAAAAATGTCACACCTCACCTTACCTCACGGATTTCCGTCTCCGGCGGTAAGGCCCTTTGAAGAACGGAGCTAACACGTCAAAAACCTTCCACAAAAAGGCCGTGCGCGACCGGCCTCAAGCAGTTGTCCCTTGGGCTCTGCGGTCACGCTCCCAGGTCGTCAAGACCAACACTAATCCAATTTCCTTTTCAGGTTCCTCAAGAAATACCCTTCCACGGTGTGGGCAGCCGGGAAGTGACATCAGCCCTCATACCCGTAACAGCACAAGAGACCAAGGTGGTCACATTCAAATCCTTCCTACACCTCCTAATACCTCTTATCTCCATGACTAACCCTCCTCACGTCTCTTTATCACCTCGCACCGCTAGGGCAAACGATTCGAGTACGTGGAACGCCATTCCTGGTCTCCTGAAACCACGCTCTAAACTACACGTAGGAGCTTTTAACGTACGAACACTTTGCCAAATAGGACAGCAGGCTTCCTTAGCTAAAACTTTAGAATCTCGCGCCATCGATGTGTGCTGCGTCTCCGAAACGCGCATACAGGATCCAAGTAGCGTCATTCATTTGACCTCACCATGCCAAAATAAAGAACCGACTCGATTTACGCTTCGTGTATCTGGAAGCCCTGATTCTGCTTCCCGTGGCCTCGCCGGCGTAGGTATAGCATTGAGTCCTAGGGCAGAACTAGCTCTCTTAGAGTGGATCCCAGTAGACAGTCGTTTGTGCGCTGTCCGACTGAACGGAACAGTAAGAATCCGGAAAGATAGGGACACTCGTCGTTGCCTCTTCGTCGTCTCTGCCTATTCTCCCACTGACTGCAGCTCAGATGATGTAAAAGATGAGTTTTACAGAAAGCTTTCGGACCTTCTCCGAAAAGCTAGGCGCTCGGATGTAGTAATAGTGGCCGGTGACTTTAATGCTCAAGTAGGTAAACTAAGCGATAGGGAAAGACACCTAGGTGGATCTTATGGTGTCGTGGCTCAAAGAACAGATAATGGCGACCGTCTGTTGCAGCTATGCTCAGATAACCGCCTGTTCCTTGCAAATACTAACTTTAAGCATAAGGAAAAACATCTTTTAACATGGCGACCCCCTAATTCGTCCCAACGTTGGACCCAAATAGATCACATCGCTATCAGCCACCGATGGAGGGGCTCGATAGAAGACTGTCGCTCATTCTGGAGCACATGCCTAGATTCAGATCATGCTCTAGTGCGAGCGCGTATTTGCTTGCGTCTTACTGGACGTAGGAAAGACGCTGCAAGGAAACCTCTTAGGGCCTACTTAATGATAGTCAAGCTAAGAGTATATTTCAGGAACAACTAGGAAAACAGTTAGGCAGCCATGTATGTGATGCCCACCCCGATGCAGCATGGAATGATATCCGAAAAGCTGTGGAAACAGCAGTGATATCTGCTAGTAAGGTAAACCAGAAGGTTAGGGAGCAACACTGGATCTCAGCAGCATCTATCGCACTGATAGATGCTCGGAAACTCATTCCACCTGGCTCTGAACATAATGAAGAGCGGAGTCAGCTTAAGCGCAAGCTGACAAGAAGTCTACGCAATGATCGCGAACAGTGGTGGGTAGCGAAAGCAAGAGAGATGGAAAAGGCAGCGGCAATAGGTAATAGCAGACAATTGTTCAGACTCGTTAAGGAAACCGGAATTAGGAACCCGACCGTTAGCGAAACAATCTCAGAGAAAGATGGACATATTATTCATTCTCAATCCAGGAGATTGGATCGATGGGCAGAACACTTTAGGGATCAGTTCAACTGGCCTTCAGCCACACTTCGGTTTCCCACGATCTCCAGTCAACCTGAATGGCAAGTTAATGTAGGTCCTCCGTCCCTTTACGAAGTTGAAAAAGCCATAGGAAATCTGAAACGAGGGAGAGCAGCAGGCCCTGACAGGTTTACTCCTGAGATTTTTAAGGATGGTGGTCCAGTATTAGCAATGAGATTAACTGAGGTCTTAGGTAGAATTTGGGAACTGGACGTAATCCCATCTGACTGGTCTCAATCACTGATTGTGCCAGTCTATAAGAAAGGACAAAAGTCCTCTTGTGACAATCACAGAGGAATCAGTTTGACTAATATAGTGTCTAAAATATTAGCTTCAATAATACTTCGACGCCTAATCAAAGCTCGTGAAGAGCAGATTAGAGAAAACCAGGCTGGTTTTCGACCTGGACGTGGTTGTATAGATCAGATATTCACACTACGTCAGGTTCTAGAACACAGACACACATTCAGACGCCCCACAATGGTAGTATTTCTCGACCTTAAGGCGGCATTCGACTCTGTTGATCGTGAGGTTCTATGGCAGTGTTTGTCACTGAAAGGAGTACCAAAGAAGTACATTAACCTTATAAAGGCTCTCTACTCGAACACAACTGGTAGAGTGAGAGCTTATGGCGAACTGTCATCAGAATTGATTACCTCAAGTGGTGTTCGTCAGGGCTGTCCACTCTCCCCATTCTTGTTCAACTTTGTGGTCGACGTACTTTTAGAGATAACACTCTCCTCATCTAAATTTCCAGGGGTTGAACTTCTACCGGGAGGTTCACTTGTTGACTTAGAATATGCTGATGACATAGTTTTATTTGGTGAAGACGCTGACAAAATGCAGAGTCTTCTGACCACTCTAAGCAACAATGCAAGCATGTTCGGGATGCGATTCTCCCCCTCGAAATGCAAAATGTTGCTTCAGGATTGGGTTACATCGACACCCGAACTAGTGATAGGGAGTGAAGTAGTTGAGTGTGTCGACCGCTTCACTTATCTTGGAAGTCTCATCAGCCCTTGTGGTTGGTGTGTGACGAAATCTCAGCACGGATACAGAAGGCTCGACTAGCTTTTGCCAACTTGCGTCATTTATGGCGTAGGCGAGATATCCGTCTATCAACCAAAGGACGGGTTTACTGCGCAGCAGTTCGTTCCGTCCTACTTTATGGCAGTGAAACATGGCCGGTAAGAGTAGAGGATATTCGTAGGTTACTAGTATTTGATCATAGGTGTCTTCGAAATATTGCTCGTATATCATGGGACCATCGAGTAAGTAATGCAGTTGTTAGGAAACGGGTACTAGGTAAGGATGGCAAATCAATTGATGAAGTAGTGAAACTTCATCAGTTGAGATGGCTGGGACACGTGTTACGTATGCCCAACGACCGACTGCCTCGACGTGCTATGTTCAGTGGTATAGGAGTAGGTTGGAAGAAAGCTAGGGGCGGCCAAACCAAAACATGGCACAAGTCCATGAAGTCACTGACAAGTGGACTGAGTCATGTTGGTAGGTGTAGACTACCTGGTTGGGGACCGCGAGATGATAGCAACCGATGGTTAGAGACCCTGAATGACATGGCTCAAAATCGTTTGCAATGGCGCAGGTGCATCCACTCTTTGTGTTCTCCCAAATTTTGATCTCCTTATTCCTCCTTGTTTCTTTTTTCTCTCCTCTCAAATTTATTTCACTGTATTATACTCTTTAAATAACATCTCCAAACCCTAATCTTCCCGATTACTGCTTATACTCTTATTACCTCTACCACTACGGGATTTGAATCGACCACTGCATCTCTGTGCTAATGTGGTGTGGCAACTCGAACTGATGTACGTACGTACGAAGTTCTACGTTGTTACTGACTGACTGACAATGTCCGTTGATCAGATACCACCAGCAACAACTTAATGTGAAAGAGAACAAACCAGCTTCCAACTGATTAGGAAATTAGAAAAAGACGTTGGAGGTGGATTAGACATACAATACGGAAATCATCAAACCGCATCGCAAGGCAAGCTTTAACTTAGAATCCTGAAGGGAAACGGAAAAGAGGAAGACGAAAGAACACACTGCACCGAAAACTGGGAGCGAACATAAAAAAGGGAACAATTAGATTGTCCAGGACAGAGTTGGGTAAAGCATGGAAGGCCTATGCTCTTTCATGAGGGGTAACAGGCGTAAGTAAGTAAGAGAGGTTGAAAACTGGAAGGTTAAGAGAATATGAAAACCTTCATCGTGTATCATATTTCGAGTTAACGTAGTGACTTCAAGGTTAATTATCGTGTAATCATCATCAACCAACTTTTGTGAAATAAACGAAGAGCTACAATAGCCCAGAAATGGCGTACAGTACCTACAATGTGGAGTGTATTTCATGAGGGTTCAGTAGTGATTGAAAGATTCAAACTTGGACAAGTGTACAAAAGAAACATATTCACTCAATACGATTTAATGGTTCAAGTGTTTACAGTGTTACAGATGCTTTCATTACGCAAACGATTTTGAGTGAGTAGAGAATTTAAAAACCTTAGTAATATCTGCCAACCAAAAGAATCTATATACTGTTCAAGTCAATGACATATTCACTTCCATAATATTGATGAGAATTTAAAATGGTTAAATAAATAACTGTATGTTACAAACCAGATGATTGATAATCTTACGTGAAATAATTCAATATAGTTGCATAAGCTTTCTCTCGAAGAGCGATTCTAGCTAAAGGAAATAAACATCCTGTATCTATTTGACCTTGACTTCCACTACTTCCACCAGTTCTTCCTCCAGCACTAACAACACTTCCACCACTGCTACCCACTCCACCACCAGTTCCTGTTGTTATTGTCGCAGCTGTCATTACACCACCAACATGACTAGATAATTCATCAGTTGATATTCCTTGACCTCCAGAATAATTTGATTTAAATCCAGTATTTTGTAATAAACTAAGACACATTTCAACTAGACGACAACGTACACCTAATGCAGCTACATTATTAGTTAAACATCCTCTTATAATTGAAGATGGATGATCATGACGACGAGAATGAGGTTTTTGTGAGTTTTTTGAAGTTTCCGAAGAATTTTGTACTGTATGTATACTTTTACTTAATGAAGCAATTTCTCCTGCTAGAGTTTTTTGTAATAAATCAAAAAATATATCTAACTGTTCTTGACTTGATGACTGTGCAACATATAGACGTTCACTGAAAAACTTGATTGTAAATAGAGAAAAGAAGATAAAAAACATACAGTTAAGTGACATATTTTTGTGGATCCATTACATGAATCTAAATTAAATTACAACGTTGAATGTTTATAAAATTTGATATTTTTGGATAAAAATACATTATCCACCAAATATAGTTCCCAGGCGCCCAAACCGAAGCGGGTGGTTTTCTCAGAGGGTCACTGTATGAGCTTTACACCTAGAGGTTTAATTTACAAGGCAATGGAATAACGCTACGAGATGCAGTCATATGGTAGTCGGTGACCAACACTAGGTTCATACGCCATTTGTTCCCTCAGGATATTGGAGGGCACGTGAACCACCGGTCTGAAATCTGGATTCTCCAACTCTTGCAGTTGGATCCTCCATATCTACCAACCCGGTCAAAGCGTCGGATATTCGATCTTCGTTCTCTCAATTTGGTATATGTGTGACCATGTGAGAGCATTTCGAGAGGAAGAGTGTACTCTTCCCAACTTTAGTTGTACCAGGGAATCTACAAAATAAACGATGATAATTATGAAAAACGCTACATAGAAGAAAAAAGCCTTCCTCTTTGCTTATATCTATGCGATCAATAGCTACCTGTTAAACCACATGATACAGTCTTGTTTATATTAATGCATATGGAGCAGTTATGAAACAGAAGTTCGACTGATAAAATATTAAAATATCGAAAGGACAGAACGTAAGGAAAGTTAAAGAATTGTGAATAACGTTCAGATAGTGTTACATCTGAACGAAGAACCGATGAATAGTAACCGCTAGGATCTATTTATGGACTAACATTATACGTGTATTGTTATTGTATAACCATTAAGTAACTATATTATATGTGTATCCATATCCCCTTTATTATACGCTTTCATTTGACTTATTGACTACTATTATACGATTTACTATTCTTAACTTACTCCCAATTTAATAGTTATAGTCTCTTATAATCCCATCCATTTTTCGACTTGATCTTTTATAAATGTTACTTTCTATGTTATGGTACGATGCAGCCTGATTTGCTTGTATATAAACTGTTTATGTCTGACATACATGATTCATACAATGGGGGTTGGGATAGAATTCTGGACTGACCCGGGTGCGCTAAGCAATAAGATAATACACCGAAGACCAATAAGAAATCCGAGTTGATTTAAGGCGACTAGTGCTGTTTGACGCATCATTGGTTTAGCACAAGAATGAGGTCGTATAAGTCGATATTCTGATTAACGGTTTTTTCACATGATAATTGACAGAGGCGAAAGTCATAACGGATAGATTACAAGTGAACACAACAAGTTACCAGTTAATTTTGGAGAGATTCTATGAAATCTAATACTTTTGAAGTGCATACTAACGTCATGTTGTCTAGAAAGATAAGGTACTTGACCAATGGACTATTAAATATGTGATTGCCTCTCCTGTCATTGATTCCTACTCCGGACTCACTGAGTATGACTGGTTGTAATTATGTTGAATAAAGTATTATCTAGTCTATACTCCGGTTCTCTATTTTGTCTCGTGAATCTTGGATCTGGTAATAACGTGACTGACGTCATATAGAAGTATACTTGAGGGAAACTTTTGCTTATCATTATGAATAATAATAATAATAGTCGACGTTGTAAATCAAATGGATTTCTGAATGTTTTCGACAAGAATTCGTGAACTGTTGAGTTAATCAAGTTGGAAATAAGGATTAAGTGATGATGAATGGATTTACACGCAACAGCACCCATGGAACTGAAGGATATCGTATAGAGAAAGAGTTAAAATAGCAAAGCTTAGCAACAAGCCGATCAATATTAATGATGTGTATACACTTATATATGCGTAAAGGTTATCACATAACAAGTAATATGAAAAACTTCTGTCGCTGTACACACATATATACACGTGCATTTACCTGTGACCATAACTGATGGGGACCAGTGTTACATTTTGGTGGGCTATACTTTAATTGATCTGATACAATTAATGGCAAAACTTCGCCATCATCGGCATTATGTACAGAGAATACTCCAAGACGTCGATGAATGGTTATTTGCCAGGCATCACTCAATTCGTTCAAAAGCTGCATCACAACAATAATATGAAAATAGAAACCAAGAATAAATTGAAAACATGGCAAAATAAAATTGATCTGATGTAATATGGTACATTTACTGGTTACAGGAGTTATACATGATATTGACGAGTTTTTAACACTTATTACTGTCTTTTTAGCCGTTTCCTATGGTCCCAGACTGCTCCTACATATAAAACCTAACAGTAAAGGAAAGGTGAATAACTTGAGTGGAGCCTATTAGATCAACTGGTATTTACAAAAACCAGTATGCATATGTCCGTTATCATATAACCTCGACTTTCGAAAAATTCAGGAAACAGTAAATATTGTGACCCAATAAGTAGTTATTCGACTGAAACGCGACACCTAATCCTTCATTTCTCTAGATGTCTTTCTAAAAGGCTTCAGTTCAATGTTGATTGGGTAAAATGTTCTCAACCCCTTTTAGGCTTCGAGAGACATTCCCGAGTGATATTTTTGGACACCCGACAGAAATACCTATTATAACATTAAAAATGCGTAAAAGTGATCGGATGTAACACATTCTTCTCTTCAATACTAGTAATACTGACAGTAGAATCCATATTGACGATACAACTATCAACATGTGTGTATCGAAATACCATGAAGCGACTTCTTGTGATCTAATATGACATAAAATGAAAAGTTAAGGAACATTGTACATCATCTGGTATCCTCTAAGAAGTTAGAAGTTTAAGTACAATGCTTTTGACTGGCAAGATAACTAAACTAGACTTACTAAGATAGAATCAATGAACTTCAGTAGAGACACGCAAAAAACCATTAAACTAGTTGTCAACATCCAACATAATTGTTGAAGTTTTCAATTTGATGACTCCCCTCCCTCGTATATCGAGTAAACGATGGAAGTACAGAAAATATATCAATACTACTAGCAATCGTTGAAGTGTTTAGATGTACACTGGTGCTCACCCAGTAGGATGGGATAAAATAAACTTCCCAAAACAGTTAAAAGTATATTTTTGCGATAACATTGAAATGAGTAACGTCTTATAGTAGATAAAGAGAGATTTACAATATTATACAATAATGAACAATGCAAAATTTGATAAGAAATCTTGAGAGAATTCAAGTAATTATAATTCATATTTGCATAACCATAGAAAACCAATAGAACAAAAGTGAATTTGTGACGACGGAACACGGGTGAACTCGAGGAAGCTGTAAGAGGCTCAGAAGGAGTCGAAGGTGTTCCATCCAATCATCTTTCGGAAGAATATTCTAGAATTCTTACGTGTAGCTTCCCGATTGGACAATGCTAATAGCCCCTGTATGCGGATTGGAGGACTGTAATGATGATTTCGTTCTTACTAAAAACTATAAATAACTGACAATTTTGTACTATGATTGACACTGTTTGGAATAATATTCCTCTCATTAGTCTTCTGTCTTCTTATTGCGACTTGGAAGGGTTTTGGTGTTCTAGTGTTCTGTTATAGGCGGTATATCGAGAAATCAATATTCAAGATATAACAGAATTGAACTAACAGTATCATCCATTATGGCATTAAAATAAAACCGTAAAAGAATGAATAGTTTAAAATAATTTGAAAACCTACAATTGGTTGATCAATGATTAGTTGTGTGTACAATGTCACTTATTTCAAGTCCTCCTTAGTTCTGATGAAACTCTATCAACCTATAATGTGGTCACTAGTTTGAATAACTTGACATAGCATGTACTATGTTGACATGTAAGGTGGTGGTTGATAGGAAACTCATGGCATAGATTCCATGCTATTTGGCACTCGTCTGCAAGATGTACCTGTAATATTGAGGGGATAAATTTTCTCTGGCGGATTAAATCATGTGTTAATCAGTTTCGTAGTCAGATATTTTACCAGTGAACTATTAGGGCCACAACTGACTTCCTCTTAAAACTGTTAAAACTTGAAATTTAGAAGACGAAACTATGTTACCTACAATCACCAGCCTGAAATTAAAATTATCTGACATGGATCATGATCAAGAAAACTACATCATTCGATAATCAATTATTTCATGATCTAATGTCATGTTCATGTTTGACCTAGCGCCGTTGAATGACATTATCTTAAATATTGTTACTCTATGAGTATTGCAAGTCAAGGTGGGCAATGGCGAGAAATACAGTAAATGAAGATTCACAAATAAATAAAATGTTTTTGAATATAACAGTTATTGTATTATCAGGAGGGGTTTTTGTGGGGGGATCATGGATACACACTGCTGAGGAGTCCCATACTAGGACGAAAGGGCCGTCCAGTGCTTCCAGATTTTCCATGGTGGTCTAGCTTCAGTTGACTCATAATTTCAACTATTGAAGTTATTGTATTATAAACTAATGGATGGGATTTGTTCACGTTTCAGGTCGATATTGAGAAAACTCTTTAAAAATAAGAAAAAAGATAGTTTCATTTATTCTTACCTGAATAGTTAACTCCGGTCTACCAACAATTAACCATTGCCAACATGCTAAAGCATTTTCTAACATTTCTGTAGTAAATAATCTTAATGGTGAATGACATATTTCTTGTAATAAACGCCTTGCTGTATCACCTTTCATAACATACAATTTTTTTCTTGATGATGTTATTGTTGCACTTGTGATATCAATAGTTGTAGGATTTTTTGTATCATTGATTAAATGACATGAAGAATTAGGATTACCGGTTGTTGATACTGTCATTGTTGTTGTTGTCACTGGAGGAACGGGAAAGTTTGTAGTGTTGGGATTATTCAATCGAGAAACTGATCGTTTTGGTTTAAGCAATAGTCGTTTCATAACTGATCCACCATATTGAAGATGATGATGAAATTTACGACGATGGTGATAATGGCGTTTCTGTCGTTCAGATGATCTATCCTCATCATTATCTTCATCACCATCTAAGTCGTCATCATCATCACTGTCATCGTCATCGTCAGAGTCACCGTCATATTCATCGTTATCTTCCTCTTCTTGACATTCTTCCTCCTCATCATCATTGTTATCATCAGCATCACCAACAATAAGATCTTGTCCAGTTAAATTAGTTTTATTCATCATAGGATCATGGTTTTGTGATTTATGCATCACTAATAAAGCTGTCATACGAAATAAACATGCTTGTACAACATCCAATGCAATGGATTTTTGATTTTGTAATCGTTTAATCTGTTCAGTGGTTTCATTGACTAATTGATTATTACTTGTATTATTATTACTACTACTCAAAGATGATTTCAACAACTGTTGTTGTTTTGACTTTGGCTGTGATTCTTCTAGATTAGTAAGCATTTTAGACAGACGTGAAGCTGTCAAAAAAGCAAACAACAATAGACGTTGAAAATTTGAATAAACGGGGAGAGAGGAAAATTTCCACATAGAGGTCAAGAACAGTTATTAGACAGGAGACTGTTATAATAAGCTTTATTACAATACTGAACATCGTTAATTTATTAGTTAAATTCATTATTCAATTTAGATGAACCGATTGGATTAAGGTAGATGCGTACTGTGGGTGACAACTGTCAAACTGAGATGAAAAAGCTGGTCAATATTTTCTATTTTTACAATTGATTGGTCACTGGATATTAGTGGACCAATGTCATGAATGTCGGGTCCTTTTTAGTGCTGATAGAATTATATCAATCAAGTTTCGTAATGGCCGTCTAACGAAAGTCAGTCGGTGATTTAAACTAGTAATATAATCAAGGGTTTATTGATAATAAATTCCGAGACGTAGTTGTTCCAAAAGTCATAGTAATAAGCTGTAACAGGAGAGTTCAATCATATCGATAATGAAGCGGCTACCTACTTATAATGTTGAATATTGGTTGCAAAGTATCGTGAATCGATTGAAATCAGAAACTAACATCACTGAATGTAAACTCAGGGATCTTAAAGTTAAGCTTTTACAAAGAGGCCAAGAAGTTCCTGAACTCGAACATTACGCCAGTTATTAGTGCACATCCCTGGGGAGTTTAACACTGAGACGAAACGATTGCCAAGCGCTTCTTTATTACCGATGGTTATGTAATTGCAATTAGTTCGTGAAGCGAAATACAAGGTTAGCGATTTCCAAAAGCCCTCTAAACCAATATAAATATAATTATCAGGATGAAGATTTGTAGAGACTGTAGTAATTTAATAGTTGAATTAATCAGTCGTTTTTAGCACTGGATGACCGTTTCGTCAAAGTATGGGACTCCTCAGGAGTGCGTATCCATGATCCTGCGCTCAGGACTCGAGCTCAGGATGGCTCGGTGGTTTATTTATTTAAACACATAAACATTGGTACAAGGAGGCACCAAATAAATGCAGGCCAGGCTTCTTCATTCTGTTTGTATGAGGGCTGAAATACTGCCCGCGTGTCTAAACTGAAACGGCTGGTTTTCTCAGGCTGCTACTTCACGAGCCTTTAACTTAATGGTCTAATCCACAAGTCAGTGGATCAACGTTAAGAGATGCAGTCACTTGGTAGCCGATGATCGATAATAGGTTGATACACCATTTATTCCCCCAGGATCCTAGATCCCATTGATTTGGAATCAGGGTTTTACAACTCTTGTAGTTAGATCCTCCATATCCACCTACCCGGCTAAAGCAACGAACATTCGCTTTCCGTCCTTTCAATTTCGTTAACAACACCCACCCGTCGCGAGAAGGCAGTGAGTAGGACTTGCCTGGAAGTGGCTGTATACATATGGTCATGTGAGAGCATTTCGAAAGGGAGAGCTAACTCCTCCTACTCTCGGCTGTACCAGGGCATTTAGGGTAAGAACAATTCACCATTGAAACATATACCGACAAACTAAATAATACAACTATATAGTACTATTTAAAGTTTGTTACATTGTAAACGGACATGTCTAAAGTATATTAAAAGTTTAATTAAATATCTTGTTATGCTAGACAATTCTAATTACAAAATATTATGACAGTAATCATAAGTTGATTACAAATTTGCATACTGTTACAATAGATAAGAAATGAAAAAGATACCTTTGAATTAGGTATTGTATTTTTTGGCATAAATAATAAATTTGTTTGTTTGTTTTCTTACCATTATGACATGCAATTTCTAAATCTTTACTCATTTTATTCACCAGTTTCATTGGATCATCAGAATAACGTAACATTCCTGATGCCTATATACATACATACATACATATAAAAAGTTATATTATACACATAGTGATTAAATTTTATTTATTTCAATAATTGAGATCATGAGTCAATTGAAGCTAGACCACCATGGAAAACCTGAAAGCGCTGGATGGCCGTTTCGTCCTATTGTGGGACTCCTCAGAAGTGCACATCCATGATCCCGCCTCGCGAGCGTTTATCCACTAGACCACTGAGCTGGCATTCAAGGGTGTTAATGTCTAAATTCAACTCATCCACGAAATTGAGCGACAGATTTATTTATTTAAAAACATATAAATATTGGTACAAGGAGGTACTAAATGGATATGCGCCACATAAATCAATCGATTTATGTGAGGTCTACGATACGGACCGGATGCCTAAACCCGAAGTAGGAGTAGAGAAGATGTGAACTGTGAATTACATAGGCAATGAAAGATTTTTATTCATTAATATAATCCAAAAAAGGATGAGACATGTATCCTAGATTCCATTGCTTGCTACATTTCCATCTATTCTACATAAACATATTTCTATACGATAAAAATACTTTAAATTTATGAAATGAAGTGGATTTATTTTACCATAAAGTAATACTCAATATTATGTTTATATGATGCTTTTTGTTGGTAACATTCTATGAATTACGTTACAATTCGGTTACTAGTTTAAATGATTGTACAACTCAACTGCGACATATTTTACGTTAAGTTGTTGAAGGCAGTCACCATACTAGTTGAAGACTAATGAACTAGATGTTTTTGGAACCTAAAAAGAACTGATACTTCCTGTGGGTTTCGAAATTGCATTATTCAGTATCGAAATTTCAAATAAATCCTGCTAACGAGTGAAGATAAGCATGAAATTTAGGTTCACGATTCCGTTATAACTACCTCCTGTTGTAAAGATATGTACCACCGGCAAAATATGAAAATCACAGCCTATATAACAGAAGTAAATTTTGAACCTAGTAATGCGCATGTTGTTATCGATGTTATCTGGTGTAGGAGTGGGTTGGAAAAAGAAACTAAAGTGTTTCAATCAAAACATAGCATTTGCCTATGACGAAATAGACTGCTGAACTACGGCTACATCGATAGATGTAAAATAAGTAGTTGAAGTCTGTATGATTATCGGGACTAATAATTGGAGATGTTAAGTAGAATGGTTCAGAAATGGTTATAATCACACAGATGTATTCACTCTTTATCTTCTTTTAGGCTTTGGGTCTTAGAAAACTATTAGTTTTTTTTACGAAAATAATTATTTCTTTTAGAACCGTATCTTTCATGTCTAGCCTTTTCTGCGAACACTAATACTGTTACTAATAATGCTAATCAGGCAACTCATTATGTTGCTGATGCCTATAAGTGCACAATTTCTTATTGCTCATGAATGACTTGCAGAGTACTTGACCATCAATAGTATCTGCTGGGATCACCGGGTAAGTAAAAGTGAGGTTAGACGCAAAGTATTAGGGAATGATGGTAAATCACTTGATGAGGTTGTAAATTTTTCATCGACTGAGACGGTTAGGCCATGTATTACACATGAACTTGGTGCTCATTTTTGTGTGCTAATGAGGTATGGCAACGTGGATCAATGCGTATAAGTGCCTGATCCTAAGTTGTGGATGACTAATTGATTGTTTAACTATCAATCGATAGGTTTAATCAAGGAATCAGTATGTTAGGTTATCATGGTAGCCGTTAGATAATTCATGCAATAGGTGTATACACACACAGATTGAATGAGAAATATAAATTAGTGAATAGCAAAGAGATTAAGGTCATCACTAAGATGTATGTGTAAATATTTCATTGTTTAAAAACAATTACACACGATAGATAGATTGCCAAAAGAGAAAAAATAATAATAATAATAAACTAAGATAGACATTGCTTACTTCACCCAAATAACGATTACGTAAGATTAAATTATACATAAAATTTGATGAATCCATTTTTGCACAAGTTGGACGTTTATCAAGTGCACTTGTCTAGGAATAATTAAAACAATTAGAATATAGACTTCAATTAAATCAAGTGTTGTATTCGAAGTAGATTAGATTATTGGTAACTTCCAGAAATTATTTACAGACTACTATTAATAGTATTATATATATATTCTTACTTCATGATCATTAAGTAACCAGATTATATACAAATTTATATTCACCTTATCATAAGTTTTCATTTGACCCATTAACTACTGTTCTTTTACTGTCTCCTAAACTCACAACCACCTTTTGCTTGATCTCGTATGATTTGTGGAGATTGTAGTCGAATTCACGAGTCAATCTGAGCTAGAATACTATTGAAAACCTGAAAGCACGGGATAGCCGTTTAGACCTAGCATGGAACTACTCAACAGTGAGCAGCCATGATCCTGCATGCACGACTCGAACTCAAGAACTTCGGTTTGGTGAGCGAACGCATAACCTCTAGACAACTGAACCAGCATCCAAAAGTATAATTGTTATTTTTTACTTTGTGATATGATGAGGTCTGGTCCGCTTGGATACAAACTACATACGTCAGAAATATACGATTCATATAGTGCAGACTGATATTTGTGTTTTGGACTGAACAGTCTGGGCTAGGCGAGAAGTTACTACTACATGGAGGATCAATAGGGATTCAGAGTTGACTCAAGGCTGTGAATGCTGTTTGACGTAGTAATGCGCTTAGTACCAGGACAAGGTTATAGAAGACGACATTTTGATTGGTGATTCGATCACAAGGTAATTGACAGAGGCATAAGTTTCAGAAGTAAATATTTGTTATGTGCTGTAAAATGTGATATAGAAGTGACATTATTTCATCCTATCATTATAGTTAACTGATATTCACAATCTATTGAATAAATATACGAACTGAGGTTATAAACACTTGGTTTTACAAAATTTAGAGTACAACAGTCATGCATCTTTTCGTTGTATGTGGTGATATAAATGATCTCTTCTTTGTTTCCATTGTTCAAATTACCTTTTGAAGTCATGAGAAGTCAAACAATTTCGTTGTTTTATGTTTTATTGTCAAACTATCAATTTATAGTCTTAGATAGATGTTGCAATTAAATAATTTATGATTCAGTTCTTCTCAGCATTTGGTCATATGACAGTAACTTTTAAAGTAGTGTCATCAGTAAGTAGAAGGCTTCAAAATCATTCATCACACTTCATGTAAATTACATTGATATGGTTACCAAAAACATGAACTTTGTAAATAGATGTCATCTATCCTCAGATGATTGCTGTTACTATATTGAAACCATCAATAGAATAATTATGCAGATATTTTTTTAATTTCCACAGAAATATAAGAAAACTATGTACCAGATTGCATGTTGTATGATCGATGGATTCAAAGTAGGATCAAATCACAGAAACGCAGATTACCAAACGAAGAAAAAACTCCAAGTCGGCCGACTTTACTTACCCCTAAGAAAGATGCTGAACGATTATATCCGGCATAATTTAATACGGATTCTGTAGCCAATGCTAAACCAGTATGTTGTGGTAAGTCTGTAGATGGATGTTGTATTTCTAGCATATAATTAATTAAATGTGAACGCACTAAATTTGGTGCCCATTGTAAACCAACTTCAATAATTCCTTTACAACGTTTAACAAAATCAGTTAACATTTTCTCTCTAGCTGGTAAACTATCGGAAGTAAACAATTTGAAATTTGTTCCAGGAACATTATAAACTGGTGCAGTCAGATTAGGATCCTAGAGATATTGGAATGAAATATTTAAGATTTACGAGAAAAAAAAACAGTTCAAAGGTGGACGAATATCATTAATTGGGAAAAGTCAAAATAATAATCAATAAAATGTGAAGATCTTGAGATTTCGAATGGTGATAAAGTATACGAATAAGTAGTGTATGAGGTGTAAACAATCAATACAAAAATGAATAAAAGGTCACCCCGTGATACGAGCTAGTGCCTATCAAGACTCGGTAGCTAAGTGGATAAAGCGATGGCGTTTGAAGCGAACGATACTGTGTTCGAGTCCCAGAGTGAGCATCAATTATGAGATGTACGTACATCCAGCCGACGAGTCCCAAATAAGACAAAACATGTCTTGGATTCCATTACCAGCCACCATCTTTACTTAGAATGTTTGTGACTTAGGGCAAGGTCCACATATACCAACAAGAGACTGATCAATCGCAGTCATACACATCAATGGGAAGATTCAAGCAACCAATACAAAAATGAAGTAGTGTATATTGTTGAAAGGTCAAGGAAAAGAATGAAACAACTGAAAACAACTTTCTGTTGTGCAATACCTATCTAAAACCTCATTACGAAACTCAACCACTTTCATACTAGTACACTGAAAATATTATCAAGAATTTGTGTTTGTATTTAAACTAGAAAAATCGTCAGTAAAGAGAAACTTTTTCTGAGTCTGAGAATACAGAGATCAATCACTTTAAATGGATAATTTCCAAAGTATTTCTGAAGTTTACATAATGACTATAAATGAAACTTAGAAGAAAAAAAAACGTATTTCATCTCAATATGAAACTTGTCAGTTACATGTACATCTGTATCCTAGTGTCTATGCTCACATTAATGAGTTAAAATAATCATTATAAGTATCAATGAGACCATAGAGTTAATGATAAGCATTAACTTGTCAATACCACATGCTATTGTTACGAAACAGTAAACAGAAAAAAAAAGGAATGCAAACATATTGCTTAGGTCAAAATAATCTTTTGGATTGTAGCTCTCTTGTTCTTTTTAACTTCAACGAACACATACAATTATATAAACACACTATTCAGTAGTACTTCTGAAATCAAACAAAATACAACAGTACATTGATAGAAATATTTTTTTTTATGAATTCAATAACTAGAAAACAAACACATCCAAATACTGATGAATATCATCAAGAAATCATACCATATTTATAAAAAGTATAATGTAAATCTAAAGGAAATAAACAATGATCTATTCACTAATCTTCATTGTTCTCATTGAATAGAATGATGAAACTTCTTGTTTTGTTCACTGCTTACAGACTAAATTAATATGATTGAAATGATTTTATGAAAATTCTATGAAAAGTATGGATACAGAGAATTGTAATGTTTGAAGAGAATAAGAGACCACCTAAAATCAGTGAACGGAAGGAAGGAACAGTAACATAACGACAAGACAAGTTAAACCATTGCGATACGTCCCAGACCTGCTAACTAGAGGGAAGAGACCAGGTTCAGATGAGGGAGAGGTATATCACACAGGCAGCCAGAAGTATCAAAAAACCAAGAACGCAACTCAAGCATATATATATATATATAGCATAAAATGGTCCGTTAAAAAAACGTCACAGAATAGTGTATTAAAAGACGCAACCAACTAATGACAACATTTAACGTCATTCCAAGTGGGAAATACAATGGACGCTCTTGGCGAGAAAACAAGAAATAAAAACTTCCAAAATAAAATTACAAAAATAAAACGTTTACCAAATGACTTTTGGAGATCTAGCATCCCAAAAATGAGTAATGCAATGGGACTAGCAGTTGAGATCAGTACTGAAGTGTTAGGTTTGAATAGAATGAGTATTACTCTCTATAACATCATCAATTTTGAAATATGGCAATGACATTTAACATACTACATTTACTATGATTTTCATTTATTTCGTTATCTTGTCTTGAGAATTGCATTGATTGATAGCAAAGTAGTAACTCATATCGTTTTTGTATAAACCTTAGTGCTGTTTGAATTCGATCAATCAAGTATATTAAGTGTCTAGTAATTTCGTTCACTAAATTTTGATGTAAGGTGTTGAAAATCAGTTGGAAGAGAGCACCAGTCCCCACAAAACCAAGTTGAGGAGTCCCAACTAGTACGAAAATTAAGTTGAAGGCTTTTTATTGGCCATCTTTAACCAACTAACACTTTTTAAAAGTCCCTTCTCCTTTCAGTTAGCTTTTCTGGAGTCCTAGTTGTCAGATTGAAAGCAAAATGGATCTCAAATGGCGTCCATATGAGTGAATTCATCACCATTATCGTCACAATTAAATTAACAATATAGAGAATTGAATCACAACGGAGATATCGCTTGAAATCAAGATGTGATTTAGCGAGTACTAATTAGTATGAAATAAATACCAAGAACTAGAATCGACTTGAATGCATAAGATAGCATCAAAAAATTCACCTAAATACATATGAGCCGTACAAAATAGTTATTACTCAATTTGTGTGTAGGTAGCATGTACCCAGAAAAATAGGAAAAGCTTGATTCTAAGCCAATGATGCACATGGGCCCCAGGATTCGAGGGGAAAATAGCATGACAACTTATTGTTTGTCACCGGCTACCATGGGAATGCACCTGCTAATGTTTCGCCACTGCACTGTGGATTAAGCCTATGGGTGTGACCCTCTAAGAAACTACCTGCTTCGGTTTGGGCGCCCGTGCAGTACCCTAGCCGACACACATACTGAACAGTACTAAAGCGACTACAAGGTACACAGGATTTTCGTGTAATGTCACTTGTGTATAGCAGAGGTGTAGTTGCGGCTTTCGTGTATAGTAGAGTTTAACAAAAAAGTCATTAAGACTTAAGTAAACTGCTTCCAAAAAACAGGTATCTATACAAATTTAGACTAGAGAGAAGAAATTATCTAAGTGTTGTACAGAGAGAGAAAGAAAGCAACTTACCACTTCTAATGATTGTGACAATAATTGAGCAACATCTAACATTGTGAATAGAACACGTCCACTCCACATAACATGAGGAAAACTATAAAGTGAAAAGAAGTTCCACATAGAATATACAATGAAGTAACACGAAAATTTAGATAAACTATGAACACATAATTGCCACTACTGACGAATATAATTTGGATTGTTTAAACTCTAGGTGGTAGTAATTGATGTCACGTTTGTATAATCCTTAGTATCAATCAAATTTTAACATGGTCACTAGTTTATATGATTCAGCATCATTTGTACTAAGCTTAAATGTTAAATGGTTTAAAGCAGCCAGCACAGAGTAACAGTTCCATGAAGATTGTGCGTATATCTTACTAGCAAGTGTTAACTAGCATGAAGAATGACGGGTTCGAGGGTTGTATACAGACTACCTTAAGTCAGTTTACATCAAGATTGAACCCGGTTAAACATATCATATAACTAAGTGGATCAGGGATAAGAAAATTGTATAAACATTGTATGTATGTGCGTTACGCCTGAAGTTATCACCATAATTAAGGATGTATAAGTTTTGTATACAAAAGGACACATAGTAATTTCTGTTAACAGAACTGAATACACCTAGATTTCATATGCCTTTTCAAGATAGATATATGACAACAAAGAATGGTCAAACGTCAAGGTATCTACTCAAAAGAGCGACCATCCTACAACACATTCTTCACTTTAGGGAAGTCTTGCACAACAAAGGGTAAATCGAACATATTTTACATTATAAAAATGTTATTAATCATTTAATGCTAATCATTAATAATATGTGTCATTTCGATAGTAACCCTGATTAATGTGGAAGTTTCTGATGGTCGCTCTTATTAATTTGTGCCCCCTTGTTCGATCCCTTAAGAGTATGAACGGAATGTCAGTCAAGAATATTAACAACCGGATAGTAAAAAGACTAACGAATGTTAATTTGCTGTTTGTTCAATAAACTTTATACACTGAATACTGTGTACATCTCAATTCATGATATATAACTGATGTGCCAAGTTAAAAGGATGACATTATTTAGGTCAAATTCTTTTTAATAAATTCATTATGAATATCGACCAGAGTGACAAGTGTTACGTCGATATGAAAGCAAATGCATAAACTAGAAACAAGTTATTTTGTAGTTTAACATCAACACTAAATACATAGCGAGGGACCATTGTATATACACATAAAACAATCTCACTTGAAATGGAACTCATAACAAAAGGACACTCCGCAGAGAACAAAACATTAATCTCGATAATTTAAATTTTTATCTTCAATCACCCAACATAACAAATGGAATCAATCACAACTAAGGTCAATTCAGCAAACGAGGAATTAATAATAGGACAAAAGGAAGACTTGAAGGAAAACAGACAAAGAATAAAAGTGTGCTACAATGATCAATTGCTGATCACTATTATAATAAAAAAATCTATACTTTTTAACATAAATTCAGAGTAATGTGTAATGACTTCACAAATTAATATTATGTCTTAAATAATACTGGATTCAAGTCCCGGAATGAATGTCAAATACAGGGTGCAGGTACATCCAGCTGACAACTCTCATATGGGACGAAACGTACATCATGAATTGCACTGCTAGCCGTATTCCATCTCTGATTTAAATGCTTCTGCTTTGATCAATTCTGATGTCCCTCTAGTGTTGGTTGACTACTGTGTGTTAGCTAACAGACACTCAGCTTACTGAATATTTAATTTGTGATTTTTTTTCCTATTATTGACTTCTGATCTGCACATATTAAGTGTAAATCGTTTTGTAATTGTATTGAATAAAACATAGTCTAGTTTATACTCTGGTTTTCTATATATATGATCATGAATTGTGTATAACACGATTCAATTGAGTACCCAATCTAGTGATAACATAATCTCAGTCACTAGTTTGGTGGTATTCATCATATTACAGTAAAATACCATTATATCAGAACCCTTTTCTCATAAATCTATAATTTTATTGCCTAAAATCATTAATTTCCATGAATCATGTTTTATTATGAACTGATAGGTATCGTTCCACAAACTGTTAATTAATAGGAGGAAAAAATTTATTACATCACTTACTCTTTAGCTAACATACTAAGAAATTCGTCAGCTACAATACGTAAACTTTTATGTATACGTGTAAACATGACCAACAAGAATTGAGCATGCATATCCATAATTGATTCACGTACAATATCTAATGGCTAAGTAGAAAATTTAGAAAAAAAAACACTGAGAAAATTAATACACGAATACTTGTATGTAAAATTATAGTTTAGTGACAAGTCAATCAGAATAAAGGAATCAATCTTTTAGTTTTTAAGTGAAATCTCTAATTGTAAACTGATGAAATATAAATTCATGCCCATATAAGAGTTCGAGATATATATATTCTAAAAGTATAGAAACAACTTCATATTTCGTTATTTTTCTTGAATTACATACAAAAGCAATCATTGAGCCCCCAAATGCCCTTGTACGTTCAATGGTGGGGAGAGTCCACTCACCCTCACGAAATGCTCCTACATGGCCACGCGTAAACAGCTACTGTCAGGGAAGTTCTACTCACTGTCTTCTCTTAAACGCTCTGTTTACGAAACTGAGAGGATGAAAAAAGGATGTTTGGCGCGTTACCCGTGTTGGTGGACACAGAAGGTTCACCGAGGGGAGTTGGAAAACCTTGGTGGTGTACATAGGCACCAGTAAACTGAGAAAACAATCGGGGTAAGAATCTATTGTCGGTCACCGGTTACTATGGGACTGCATCTTCTGGCGTTGATCCACTGCCTTGTGGATTAGACCTTAAGGTTGAAGGCTCCGATTGTGCCACCCTAAGAAAACCAACTACTTCGGTTTGGGCAACCGGGCAGTATCACAGCGCACACACAAATCAAGTGACTTGTGTGGCGCATATTTATTCTATGCCCTTTTGTACCAATAATTATGTGTTCAAATAATAATAAGAATGGATTGATTGACAAGAAATATTTTCTTAATTGGTCAACAACAGACTGAAATTTGCAGCGGTTATTTAAAAAAATCGCTCAAACACGTCACTGTACTATACATATTTTATCAATTTTCAAGCTTAAGATTTAGGAAACACAATATACACTATTTCTTTTTCTAATAGCAATCATATATGATAAATGGAACAAGAAATGTTCCAAGATACTACTTGGGAAAAGTTATCAGTCTGAGATGTTCACTTTGACTAATCTGATTCAGCAGTACAACTCGTGGTACCATTTTCCCATGAAGTGAATCTACTCTATCAATTGTGTTAACTACAATCGAGTTTACAAATCCAACGGTTTTGTTTTGTGAACATCAATCTTCGGAATCTCATGAACTGATCTAAGTTAGACCACCACTGAAAACCTGGAATAACTGGATGGCCGTTTCGTTCCAGTATGAGACTCCTCGGTAGCGCGCATCCATGATCCCGCACACATGACCTTAGATCTCGCCCGAGGACGCTTAACGTCTAAACCACTGAGCTGGCATTCAACAGTATTAATGTCAAACTAATCGATTCATGATCTTGTGCAACGCTTTATCCATTGTCTGAGGTGGATAACTGTGTCACATCCGATCGAGATTGGACTACACTGGTCACAGCTTCTCACTAAAACTCCATAAGTTATATCTAGAAGCTAGTTGCCAGTGAGCACATAATTATAATCAGTATAGCAATTCATGGAGATTGTAGTATTTTCACAGTTAAATTCACGAGTCAACCTTGTTATATTTTGGCAGGATAATAGTGAAAAGGACAGAAAGAGTCACATTCATTGCATTAAAATTGAAGTAATGAAATATTAGCATAGTGACTGAACATGCCATATCACTATTAGGTATTCTCTTAATCAAACTGATATAGTTTAAAATCGAGTATCGTATCAGTGAGTTACATTAGATTAAAGAACGATTATACCATTGACCGGATACCATCAGCAATAGCCTTCTCTGGGAGAGAACAAACCAACTTCCAGCTGAAGAAGAAATTAGGAAAAGACGATGGAAATGGATAGGATATACATTACGCAAATCGTCAAACTACATCACGAGGCAAGCCCAAACTTGGAATCCTGAAGGAGAGCGGAAAAGAGGAAGGCCAAAAAACACATTACGTTGGGAAATAGAAGTAGATGTGAAAAAGATGAATAACAACTGAAAGGAACTGGAAAGGATTGCCCAGGACAGGTTTGGATGGAGAATGCTGGTAAGCGGCCTATGCTCCTTCACGAGGAGTAATAGGCGTAAGTAAGTAAGTAAAGTAAGAACGATTATACGCTTTCTATCATTCATTAGCATTATGATTTTTTCTTGATTATTATCATATTATAGTAAAATATAGTAACAAAGGTGACTGAGATCTAAAATGAAACAAAAAATAATAAATAGATCACCTTGGTTTTCATTTGAGCAAGATAACGTGTAAATATCCGTACAGCCACTTGAGAAATACACGTCCACATACCTAAGAGGAAATACATAATTGAAAATAAAAGATAGAATAATAAGGAGAGTTTCTTTATACGAAAACCCTTATGCCTTGTCAATTAGTCATATGTAATATAGAAACTGGTAAATGTGTAGTACATACGTATAAGTTGTCACATCTAATGAGCACAACGAAATGTGTGATGGAAAAGACTAAGTGTTGAAAATACAATTTTAGTTGAGGATATGGATTGATAGGATAAAAAATCGAAAAAAAAGAATCGACGTAGTCAACTAGAACACTTAAAATTTAAGGGAAGACAAAAATTCAATGTACCCGCCTCACAATTGAGAACGGCTTTGAGAAATGTCAACCAAAGTCTACAGCTATTGATTATAGTAATCAAGCGGAACATAACCAGATGGTCAGCTGCACAAAAAATACAATGTATAAGGTGAACAGTTTGAATGTAAATGACAATAAACATTCATAAATTATACCGTTATGTAGCTATTAAACTTTCGAACTAGTAAAATGGATCACCCAAATGCCCTGGTACGGTCGATGGTGAAGAGAGTCCGCTCTCCCTCTTGAAATGCTTTCACATGACCACACGTATACAGGCACTGTCAGGGAAGTCCTACTCACTGTCTTCTCATGACGGGAGTAATGTTTAAGAAATTAAGAGAACAAAAATCGAATGTCCGGTACATTAACCGTCAGTGAATAAGGAACACTCATCTAGGGGATTTCGGAAACCACAATTCCAAACCAATGATCCTCATGGGCTCCTGGGTTCTGAGGGAACAAATGGCGTAATAACTTATTGTTGACCACTGGTTACCAGGAGACTGTATCTCCGAACGTTGATCAACAGACATGCGGATTAGACCTTTATATGAAAGGCTCGCGAAGAGGAGCCCTATGAAAATCACCTGTCTAGGTTTGGGCGCCCGGGAAGTATTGCAGCCCTCACATAAATCATCCGATTTTTTGTGGCGCGTGTCTATTCGGTGCCTCCTTGTACCAATGTTTATGTATTAAATAAATAAATAAATCTAATTCTAACGTCCAAATAATACATTTTACATAATATACTGATTTCCATCACGATACACACGTAATCAAACCAAGCTTTAATCTAACCAGAGGTAAGTGGTGAATGCCCTGGTACGGCCGAGAGTGGGGAGAGTCCGCTCTCCCTCTCGAAATACTCTCACACGGCCACGCGTATACAGCCTCTGCCAGGGAAGTCCTACTCATTGCCTTCTCGTGGCGGGGGTGTTGTTTACGAAAATGAGAGGACGAAAAGCGAATGTCCGGCGCTTTAACCGGATTCCAAACCAATGGTGCACATGGGCTCCAGTATCCTGCGGGAACGAATGGCGTATGAACCAATCGTTGGTCACCGGCTACCATGGGACTGCATCTCCTTACGATGCTCCACTGCCTTGTGGGTTAGACCTTTAGGTCAAAGGCTCGGGGAGTGGCCCCCTAAGATAACCACCTGCTTCGGTTTGGGCACCCGGGCAGTATCACAGCCCACACACAAATGATGAACTCTTTATGTCTATGGAAATTACTTTTGTCGCTTTGAAAAACAAACAATTGATTCAGATTATTATCATTACAATTATTGTCATTATTAATACTAATATTATTATTACTACTATTATTGTCATTATTGTTATTATTATCATTATTATTATTATTTTCCACATTATTCACCCTCTTTTATACTTATACAGCGGCTCGTCTTTGGTGGAATTCCGACTGTATCTAAACGTTCTCGAGTCACTGTCCGGTTGAAAATTGTATGTTACCACCGAATACGAGGACTGAAGCAGATTTTCTGAAACCACGTGCACCATTCAAACTGGCTGCCTTCAACGTTCGCACATTTATGCAGGTCGGACAACAGATAGGGCTGGCTATGTCTTTGGAAAGTCTTAATATCGACGTGTGTTGTCTATCCGAGACCCGTATTCAAGACTCTGGCGAAGTACTACAAATTCGATCTCCATCTGTCGCTTCGAAAAGCTTGTTTTACGTGCGCTTATCCGGGGACCCTGTGGCATCTTCGTCTGGTCTTGCTGGCGTTGGTGTCGCACTAAGCGCTAGAGCTGAGGCAGCACTAGTCGATTGGATCCCCATTAACAGTCGGTTATGTGCTGTTAGATTAGAAAGTTCCATCAAAGTGAGAAGAAATCGGCGTGAGAAACGATGTCTTTTCGTCATCTCCGCCTATGCCCCGACAGATTGCAGCCCGGATGCAATCAAGGATGAGTTTTACCACCAGTTATCAGTTCTTCTCCAGAAAGTGCGTTCGACAGATATTGTAGTACTAGCCGGAGACTTGAATGCTCAGGTCGGGCGTCTAGGCACAGAAGAGAGTCGTTTAGGTGGCCGATGGGGACTCGTTGGTCGCAGGTCAGATAACGGGGACCGTCTACTGCAACTTTGCACAGACCACAACCTGTTTCTGGCTAGCACTAACTTTCGGCACAGTCATCGCCGATGTGCCACCTGGCGTCCTCCCTCTGCATCTCAAGCCTGGACTCAGATTGATCACATCGCGATCAGCTACCGCTGGCGTGGTTGTGTACAAGACTGCCGCTCCTTTTGGAGTACCTATCTGGACTCTGACCATGCCTTGGTCTGCGCCAATCTTGCCTTACTTTTCAGTGGACAACGAAGTGAACGCCATCAACGGATTGATGTTAGCAAGCTGGTTGCAACTTCTGTTGCAAGTAAGTATCGAACCGAGCTAGCCTCTAGGCTAGCTACCACTCCACCGAAAAGTATAGATGAGCATTGGTTGCAATTGCATGACGCCATGAAAATGGCGGGAACAGTCAGTTGTGGGTTTGCGAAACGTCCCGCTTTTAAGCACTGGGTTTCTTCTGGTTCCTTACAACTCATTGAAGCCCGTCGGTCTACTCCGGGTGACCGTGAGTTTGACCATAAACGAAGGATGTTACGTAAGGAAATTGGGCAAAGCTTGCGTAAGGACCGAGAAGCCTGGTGGTCGATGCGTGCTAATGAGCTGGAAGCAGCAGCTGCATCTGGTAACTACCGGAAGCTCTTCCAACTCATCCGAGCCACTGGCAGCAAGAAGTCTGGTGTGAGTGAAACAATCTGCGAGGATGATGGGATGCCAATCACTAACATCCATCGACGTCTTGGACGATGGGCAGAATTTTTCGAAGGGCAGTTCAACTGGCCTGCTGCTCCGGCAACATCGGTCAGACTGTCCTGCCCTCCATGGCCGGTGACGACTGATCCACCAAACGAGGAGGAAGTCCGCAAGGAACTCCAACTCTTGAAGCGTTACAAATCACCTGGCCCAGATGACTTACCTCCGGCTCTTTTTAAAGATGGTGGTGACTTTTTGACTAAGGAATTGACGACGTTGTTTACAAAGGTTTGGGAACTAGAGAGTGTACCAACGTCATGGAATGAGTCGATAGTTGTCCCTATCTTTAAAAAGGGTTCACGTCGTTCTTGTAACAACTATCGGGGGATAAGTTTACTTCCGATTGCGTCCAAGCTATTGGCTTCCGTCATTCTTCGTAGGTTGTTCAAAACCCGAGAAAGATTGACTCGCGAGGAGCAGGCTGGGTTTCGTTCTGGTCGAGGATGTATTGATCATATCTTCACCCTCCGCCAAATGTTAGAACACCGCCATACTTTTCAAAGGCCAACAATCGTAGTGTTTCTTGACATCAGGGCTGCCTTCGATTCGTTGGATAGGACTGTTCTCTGGGATTGTCTATTGAAGAAGGGTGTGCCTGAGAAGTTTATTAACATCCTAAAAGCCCTGTATAAAAACACCTCAGGCAGAGTGAGGGCATACAACCACCTCTCTCCATTGTTCCATTCGAGCAGTGGGGTTAGGCAGGGTTGCCCAATCTCACCATTCCTCTTCAACTTTGCCATCGATGACATTCTGGAAACAGCTCTGATGAATGTAAGTAATGGTGGTGTGGATCTGTTGCCTGGAGAAAGACTTCTCGACCTTGAGTATGCGGACGATATTGTCTTACTGTGCGATAATGCCCAAGGCATGCAATCCGCACTTAATCAGTTGGCAATCAGTGTCCGTAGGTATGGTATGTGCTTTGCACCTTCGAAGTGCAAAGTACTTCTACAAGACTGGCAGGATTCTAATCCTGTACTCACCCTGGATGGTGAGCAGATAGACGTAGTTGAGAAGTTCGTGTATCTGGGTAGCTGCATAAGTGCTGGTGGGGGTGTGAGTGATGAGATCAATGCACGAATAGTGAAAGCCAGAGCGGCTTATGCCAATCTGGGCCACCTTTGGCGCCTTCGTGATGTTAGTCTGGCTGTAAAAGGCCGGATCTACAACGCGTCGGTGAGAGCAGTTTTGCTCTATGCTTGTGAAACCTGGCCTCTCCGAGTTGAGGACGTTAGACGACTCTCTGTGTTCGATCATCGCTGTCTCCGAAGGATTGCTGACATTCAGTGGCAACACCATGTCAGTAATGCAGAGGTTCGGCATCGTGTGTTCGGGCACAGAGATGATAACTCAATTGGTGTCACCATCTTGAAACACCGACTTCGGTGGCTTGGACATGTTCTCCGAATGTCGTCCCAGAGAATTCCACGTCGTGCATTATTTGCCGACTCTGGGACTGGTTGGAAGAAGCGGAGAGGTGGTCAGTGCATGACATGGTGTCGTGGCATGAAAGAAAGCTGCAAAGGACTGGCTTGTGTTGGTCCTTCACGACTCCCTGGTTGGGGTCCGAGAGATGGTGCTACACAGTGGCTAGAGACGTTATCAGATATGGCTCAGAATAGAAGCCAGTGGCGATCCTGCTGTAACCTTCTTTTACTTTCTTCATAAAAAGTGGTTGTGTCTCCTTTACCTGAAAGATTTCTTCTGATTGTACCTTATCGTCATTACTCTCTTTTTCTTTTGCGTTCCTTAGTTTTTTTTTTTTTCTTCTTCTCTTCGAATTCCCATTGTTTTGTGTGGCGCATATATATTGGCGCTCTCTTGTACCAATATTTATGTGTTCAAATAAATAAATAAAATAAAAAGTGGTGAATTATGTTGAAGCCCAGGATGTGCGTTTCTCCCAATTTGAGACTCGTCAGCTGGATGTACTTGCATCCCAGAGTTGATGTTCACTCTGGGACTCGAACTCAGTGTTAGCAACTATCCATCTCTACTCATAATACTTGAAAATTAATCATAATATCGAGGCAGTTAGCATAGGATACACATATATCAACAGAGACTAGTCAAGTTTCAGTTCAAAACATCAATAGAAAGAATAGAATAATCAATAGAAATGACTTATTCCTTCTGTATTCAAGAATACTTTATCTACGTTTAACTGATTATTATAATTTCTGTTATTATTATTCTTTCGCTTTTCATTTCTATTTTTCAACATAACGTAATCAGTTATTATTATTACTATTATTGTTATTATTATTATTATTATTTGAACACACAGATACTGGTACAAGGAGGCACCAAATAGGTATGTGCCACACAAATCTCATTTGATTTGTATGAAGGCTGTGATACTGCTCGGGTGCCCAAACCGAAACAGGTGGTTTTCTCAGAAGGCCACACCCGGAGCCTTCGACCTAAAGGTCTGATCCACAAGGCAGTGGAGCATCGTGAGGAGATGCAGTCCCATGGTAGCCGGTGCCCAACGATTGATTCATACGCCATTTATTCCTTCAGGATTTTGGAGCCCATGTGCACCATCGGTTTGGACTGAAGGTTTTTCAACTCCCCTGGGTGAACCCTCTGTGTCCAGCAACTGGTTAAAGCGCCAAAAATTCCCTCTTCGTCCTTTCAATTTCGTAAACAACACACCGTTTGAGAGAAGGAAGTGACAACTTCCCTGACAGTGGCTGTATACGCGTGGCTATGTGAGAGCGTTTCGAGAGGGTGAGCGGACTATCCTAACTCTCAGCCGTACCAGGGCATTTGGGGTGAACATAATCAGTAATCAGTAAAAAGTACAAACTGTTAGCTTGATAATAAAGTTTTTTAGTTGTTATAAGAATAATAAAGACTTGAACTAATGATTCACTATAAGAGGTTGATTAGGAAACTGGAAAAAAAGACGTTAAGATAAACAACATTAAAAACTATCAAAAGTATGCAATGAGAAGTGTTCAAATAGTCTGACAGTGAATAATATATACTAAACTGAAGGAATAAAACAAACAAATAAACAATATAGAAAATAGTAATAATACTCATTAATCAAATAGTTTTATAAAGACATACCTAGTCAAGGAAGGGACAGAAGTAATATAAATCTTAGTTGTGTACAAAGATTAAGGTTTTACGTTGAAATCTCTACAGTTTGTAGGTCAAAAAGAATATGTGCCAGATAACATTGAGAAAGACGAAAGGATGGAAGGGAAGTATGATAAAAAAAACAGATGTTTATAGTTTTAAAAACGAATTGATTCTAGTTATATAACCGTTGAAAACATGGAAGCATCGGATGGCCGTTTCTTCCAATTATGGAACTCATCAACAGCGTTCATTCATAACTCCACATCAGGAAATCGAACCCAAGAAGTTCGGTTTTGTATAACAGGATATGGTACACATAATATTACAACAAAAAATAACCTTGTTCAGTTGAATGAATTCCTTACAATTTTATGAAGAATATAAAAGAAAAAATATGGTAAGGTTGTCATCGTCTTCCATTTTGAGCCATATGTGATAACACATTAAGCCAATGGGTTGCACTGGCTATAAGCCTTGAGCCAGGGAATAATAAAGGATGGACAGATCCCAGCGTTATACTGTAAAGTGAAACGGATGTTGCACAAAACAACAATGAAAGGTGTTCCACTGAGCCAACCAGTTCAAAGTAAAGATAACAAAATTTTACAAATATACAACTTATATGAATATCAATAGTGAAAAGATAAACTTACCAAATTTATCCTTTATAATGATATTATCTTCTAAATACATGAACAAACGATGCAATGCTTCAGGATCAGATGAATGACCAATACTAGGAAAGTAATATGAAAGCAAGAAATGAACATAAACTGTTATGACACACCTATAGATAAACAAAAATTAATGAAACTCAAAATATACAATTTGATCAGATTTCTATCATTACCTCCCTCTGTCCAATTATCCAGAGGTAAAATAAAGTAAAAAAAGGGGGAGGGTAATTTCTAATCCAATTGATGAAAAAAGGGGAAAAATGTAGGTATTTATAGAAATATTAAATGTGAACATGGGAATCAATCAATTAGAATAGAAGATTTACAACAATTAATTTAATGGTATACATTCGATTAAAGAACAATTAGTAGTAATCTATTTTTTTCAGGTGAAATTTTCAGGAAAAATGGCAACAACAAAACGCAAAAAGAAGTGATCAATTGTGAAAACCAGTAAGGAATAAGATAGATATTTCGGTTAAAGTCAACACAGGATAGCATGGTTAACTGATGAGTACCAGATAAGAAGAAACGTATATCTTGTACTCTATTCCTAACCATGCAGGGAGGGAGGGTTACACGGAAAACCTCTTGCGATGATACAGTGAATTAATTAAATTTCGAATAATAACAATATAGACAAAAGGATTGTCCGATGTGTTTCAACTTAATTTGTGATATTAGGAAGGCATCATTTTAATACACTAACTAATCAAGTAGAAAACAAAACAAGAAATACATCAATTAGAAATAATATGTAAAACTTACCACAATGATTCGAGTCTATAGACTGCCATTAAATAAATACATTGAGTAACACTCATTCGATTAATTAATGAAGTTGTTTCAGCATTATTATCCAATAAAATGCATAATTTATTGCGTATATCAGTTACATCAATCTAGAAAATATTCATTGAAGAAGAAAATTACTTGTATGTATGGAATAAATATCACTGAATTCAACTTACCAATAGATTTGTACGTGCACTCGAATTCATAGTATTACATGAATGACTGACGTATGAGCATTCCAATAAGAATATTAGGTCTATTTCATTTATTTATTTAAGCAAACAGACATTGGTACAATGAGGCATCAAATATATATGCGTCACATATGGACAAATGGTTTGGAATTGTGGTTTTCCAACTCATGTAGTTGGATCTTCCATACCCACCAACGCGATTAAAGCACCAGATATTTGCGTTTCGTCTTCTCAATTTCGTGAACAACACTGCCATTACTGTGTGAAGGCAGTGAGTAAGACTTCCCTAACTGCGGCTATGTAGGCGTGGCCATTCAAGAGCATTTCGAGAGGGAGAACGGACTGTTTCCATCAACCGGCCGTACCAGGGTGCTTGTGTCTTATCTAGAATTATGATAGCGTCTTATGACTAGCAATATAATCGAGAAATCCATTACATTTTCAATATGATCTCCGTAGTCTAACATGGTCAACATGATCGTGGATACCCTACACTTGAGAAATCTTATATTAGGACAAAATAACTAATCAGTGCTTCGAGTATCCCATTTACTGAATAAACATTCATGCATTGAGCTTCAATTCACACATTTGTTATACGTGTGAAGATTAATCATATTAATTGAGCTCTGAAATTAAAATAAGTGAAACGAGTATCGAAGATGTGATTTAATGAACGAAACCCAAATGTTTTGTGGAAATAACTAACTCATTTTCTTCCATATATTCAAAGACTTTTTAAAACAGAGGCAAGCATAACCAATGAAAATACTACTGTATAAAGAAAATGTACTTACTTGTGATAAATTCCGAGGGCTTAATGCAGAGCTTTGTTGTAGTTCAGCTCGTAAGGAATCATTTAAAAGAAGAACTGGAGATTTTATAGCAATTTCACAAAGACCACGATAGTATTCTACAGGCCATATTGCTTTACACAACAAGTTACAAGATGGTAACAGTTATTTTTACAGAAAAAAAAGATATTACATAATAATATAAACAATAGTTTATGCCTTGGAACAAAGAACGAAAAGATATCACAAGTTGTATTGACATTTAAGTTACGTAATCATACTGATCAAAGCATACAAATCCTAAATAATGGATAAAAGGTTTGAATCTAGAGACGTCTAATTCTCTGCTTAGGCAACCAAGCAACATCATTAGGTCTAATTACAAAACTGTGGTTCAAAACCCAATACATAAACCTGAACTAAGTAAGAGAATTGAAGTAAATAGCACATCACTGACCATTATGATTATCGGAAACTATTGACAAATTGATGGATAAGTTTGTAAATCAACATCAATTGAAATGGTTGGAATATATATTGGTGGTAACCAACCGCTGGATACCACAACCAATGATTTTAGGAGTAGGTTAAAAGAAATACAGAAGTGAACAGATGGAATTAGTCCGTAAAGTCATAGACTACTGAACAAAGCAATCCTAATAGATGCAAACTGTATAACTATAGTAAATCATAGTTAGAGATATTGAAACGCATGACTAAAGATTGGTTGCAATCGTATAAATGAATCAACTCTCTATCTCAATCTAGATTTTAAGTTCACGTATTCTTTTATTTCAACATTTGAGATCACGAGTCAATTGAGCTAAACCACCATGGAAAACCTGGAAGCACTGGACCGCCATTTCGTCATATTGTGGGACTCCTCAGCAGTGTGCACCTGATACTAACCAACATATGCTCACTAGTGACTGGCTTCAAGATATATATCCTGGAGTTCTAGTGAGAAGCAGTGACCAGTGGAGTTCAACTGGGTCAGTTGTGAGGTAGTAACTCACTGATGACAATGGTGGATGTGTCGCTCAATTTCGTGGATTAGTTGAAGTTAAACATTAACACCGTTGGATACCGGCCGGCTCAGTGGTCTAGTTGGTTAAGCGCTCGCACGTGAGACTGATAGGTCCTGGATTCGAATCCGCTAGGTCGGGTTGTGGATGCGGACTGCCGAGGAGTCCCATAATAGGACGAAACGGCCGTCCAGTGCTTCCAGGTTTTCCATGGTGGTCTAGCTTCAATTGACTCATGATCTCAACTGTTGAAATTACTACAATCTTTACAAAACCCCTTCTGGTATTCTTTTATGTTTAAAATGTCATTTAGTCTTTTCAAATCATACTGTTCCTGATTATTATGACAACTTGAGTCGATGCACATTAGTGCTAGGCTCTAAACGAATAAAGTAAAACTCTTACCATAAAACTATTTAACTATAAAACAAATAAAAAAACATCCCAATTCACACATAATGAACATTAGCAATTCATCTTATCTAAAATGAATTAACTAACTTGAATTTGGATCAGCAAATCCCATCACTGTAACAGATAACCAAAATTCTCGAAATAATTTTTGTAAACGTTGATTTGGATTTTGTATTGGTGTTAAACGTTTTAATAACTAAACATTGAGAAATAAATAAATAAAATACCAATAACAACAATATGATCAGAAGATTATTGAGTTTGTAATTGAGATCATAAACCGATCAATGTTGAACTACCATTGAAAACATAAACAACTGTTTTGTCTTAATATGCGACTTCTCAACAGTGCTTATACACGATTCCGCAGGCAGGATTAGAACCCAGTTGTCGTCTGTGGGAAGTAAAGGATATGAAAAATGGATTGGAAAATCCAAATCGTTAATTACTCTACTTCATATACTTAATGGTTATAATATATGCCTTGGGAGTTCCAATGACACTTTGTGTATGATGGTGGGTGTTACACCTTCCTTACTTGTTTCCATTAAATAAAATAATATTATATTTTTAATTGGTTTAATTATCTAGAATAGAGCACTAGTTTAACATACACAGTCCTACTTATTAATAATGAAAATCCTGTCCTGTCTAATTGTTTGCAAGTCATTAATTGATCGATCTGTATTGATTAAGACTCAAGGTGATCGAAAATAATTGTGGATAGTTCACTGACAAATACATACATATATACACATCCATCCTGTAATATACATAAAGTATAAAGCAAATAAGCAGAAACATTACGTAATCAACTTACGATTGCAATCACAGGAATAAGTTGTCCAAGACCATGAGCTGCTATTGTCTACATTTGGAAATAAAGTGCCGACAACAGGTGATAAGCATTTACAAGATTAAAAAACGATCAGTAATCTTATCTGAGGTTATAGATAATCGGAAAGAATGGAAAATTGCAACAATTTATAGAAAGTTCCCTAAACAATTACTAATACGCCGTAGGACAGCAGATGCAATACAAACGAAGTAATTCACATGAAAAAGGAGCAAAAAATATTTTGAAGCTGACAGAGACTATACACAGTAGGATAAAACATAATATATTGAACATATGACAAGGTTTATAACTCTTAGATAGAGAAAACTAATGAATGTTGAGTAATTTGATTGGAGCCAGGAGGAAAATAAAGAACGCTTCAGTTAAGTCGTTTATTGAAGATGTATCTCCAACAAAAAAGATAGATCTTTTCGTTGAAAAAAACGAAGATGATACAGTTCTGTGCTGAAAGCCAACCTCAAAATGACAATATACAAAATTCAACAGTTGGATAGCAACAGATGACGTTTAGGGTTAAATTCTCTTTTTGATGACGAATCTTTGAATGTCAAGAGTGAACTGACTCCTTTGAAAATATCTGAATATGTATCTATTGATTTATCTGTTATTATGTAAAGCAACGTTGCAAAGTTACACAATGGATGTCATATGAAAGTAGATTTCATTATTACACCACTGCCTAGCTATAAAAACTGAGAATGAAAATGAATAAACAGCCTAAATTTTGAATAATTCTGGTCACGACTTTACAGCATTAATAAGTTACAACATTGTCGAGAGAAACGTTCTTCACATATACTTCGTTTTAAAAAAATCAAATAATACTTAATAAATAAAGCGAATAGTAGTATTGTCAGTCAGTCTTGAGTGCTGTTAGAGGTATAAGGGTTGTTATCTCTTCTTGGTTTCCCGCACTGTGGAAGGGTTATTCTAGTGGTGCCTGAAAAGGAGATTGGATAAGAGTTGGTGTTAGTGACCGCAGTGTCCAAGGGACATCTACTTCAGGCCGGTGACACGCGACTTTCTGTGTTAGCTCTGTACTGGTTGAAATTTCACCAACGAAGAGGGAAATTCGTGGGATGAGAAGTGGTGTACATTTTTAGGGTCGACCTTTTCTAACGTCGCCCTTCCTTTGTGGGAATGCAGCATCACTGCTATAACGGTTGGCCTGAGTGAAACACTTAACTACCGTCACACCACTGTACAGTCAGCAGTACGACCTCGTCCTCGAACTTCGGATTTGCTGCTCTTAGTCCAACCGTTCTTCAACCGATCTATCTGGCATGGTAAGATCTTGAGGAACGATTGTTTTAGCCAGTATAGCCCGATTGGTTCAGCACGATAGGCAAGCCCGACCACCACGTCAAGGTGGTAGTAACGTTAAGAAAAGAATTCATTAAGTACAGATGTACGTACACGGTTTTCAGTTGTACTGTATATGTGAAAAACTAATGATAAAAGGTGATGCATGAAATGAATGTCAAACCTGTCATTTTGTGATTAAAAGTAGGACAACTTTAAACACAGTAGAAATAATTCCCGTATAAACAAACAAATCCAACTTACAAGAATACTGGTCGATTTCGAGTCTTGATCTAATTCCATATCAACATGAACATAATGCTCCAAAAGACGATGTAATAATTTGTACAGTTTCGGTTGACCTTGAACAAAAGTTGATATATTAGCAAACACATTAATCATAGCTTCGGATAACTGTCTATAAAACAAGACAAAATCGAAATAAAGAAACGATTAAATATACATAAAAATGGAAATAAGAAGATAAAGAAAGAGAGGCCAAGAGTAATAAATTCGACTGCATCAGTAGGCCTCGACATACACAAGAGAAACATAAACATCGTGAAATACAACACGAAGAACAACTCAAGCACATGATGGAGAAACGCTGGAAACTTTCACGTACCTACCTGGATAGTATCATAAAGAAAGAAAGATAATATGATGCAGACGTAAATGTAGGGATCGGCAAACCAAGGGCCGAATTCCTACAATTGAAAAACATATAGAACTCAAAACAACTGTCAACCAATACCAAAGTAGAAATCTTCAACACGAACGCCAAGACAGTTCAACTGTACAGAGCTGAAACTACTACTACTACTACTAAACTATCATCAAAAGGTATAAGTATTTATAAACAATTGTCTACGCCAGATACTCAATGTCCGTTGGCCGAACACCATCAGCAACAAAATACTGTGGGAGATAACAATTCAGCTTCCATCTGAAGAGGAAATTAGGAAAATACTTTGAAAGTGGATAGGACATACATTGCGTAGCTCATAAAACTGCATCACGAAGCGAGCACTAATTTGGAATCCTGAAGGGGGAGATGAAGGCCGAAGAAATGGAAGCAGACATGAAAGGATGAATAAAAACTGGAAATAACTAGAAAGAATTGCCCAGGACAGGGTCAGATGGATAATCCTGATGGGTGGTCTATGCTCCTCCATGTGATGTAACAGGTGTAAGTAAATAATAAAACGTTTGTAACTTCGTGAATTGAATCTGATCAGTCTCTGTCTGTCTGTATACGGGTTCATTGATGAACTCATATACGGATATTACTTGTAACAACTAGTTGATTTGATTATTTGAACAGAAGTTAGAAATAGAATCATAGATTAACACACTTCACTTTTGTTGTGTCTCACTTCACCTAAATTTCACTATTGATTATGGCATTGAAACTGATTTGTAACTCTACAAGAATCCAACAGAAATTAGTTAATTCAGAAAAACATGAACTCTAAAGGGGAATAAAAAATCTCATACCTATATAACAAGTTGCTGAGTATCATGATTTAGAAGTTAAGTGAATAACTAGATAGTATTTAAGTCAGAGATGTCAGGTTCAAGTTTCAGTAGGAATAATCAGTTGACAAGTTTCAAATAAGATGAAACACATACACTGAATTCTATTGTTAACTACTAACCAAAATTATAGTGTATAAATAAAATAATATTAGCAGCAATGGATTTCAACATAAAACAAATCATTTTATTGAAATTCAATGCAAAATGGTATGACCCAGTGGTTAGGCGACTCGAACTAATTCGATCCAGACAACCAGAGAGTATTATTAGCTCTCAACCATACGATATGACTCGAAGTTATGTACATGAATCTGTAACTGGCACATGAATGCTAGTTAGTTAGTCATCAATCACCAAAAAACATAACACAGTCTTATCATAACTGAACATTGTGTTCCAATTGTAAAGGGACAGAAGTACGTGTTAAAGTTCTATACACATATCGTTGAACACTAGCTAATTAGTTAAGCATAATAATTTATTATTTAAGCACAAACATTGGTACAAAATAACACCAAAATATATATGCGCTACACAAATCATTCGATTTGTGTGAGGGCTGGAATACTGTCCGAGTGCCCAAAATTAAGCAGGTGAATTCCTTAGAAGGCTAATACTCTTTAAACCTTTCATTCAGAGACCTGATCCATAAGGCAGTGGAGCAACGTAATGAGATACAATCCCATAGTTGCCAGTGATAAACAATAAGTTATTACGTCACTCTTTCCCACACGATCTTGGAGCCCATGAGGATCACGGTTTGGAATTGCGGTTTTCTAACTCCTCTAGTTGGATTCTACATATCCACCGACTTGGTTGGTACCGGATATTCGCTTCTCATCCTCTCAATTTAGTAAACAAAACCGCCACCACCGTGAGAAGGCAGTGAGTAGGATTTCCCTGATTGTGGCTGTATACGCGTGGTCATGTGAGAGCGTTTGGAGAGGAAGAAATGACCCCCCCCTAACCCTCGACCGTACCAGGGCATTTGGGCGATTAAGTATAATAAACTTGATCGATAGAATTACGTCAGCATTGAAGGACTAAAAAATGACAATAGACAATACTCAATGAACTTAATCGTAGGTTTGCTAATTGACTTCAACAGTGAATGACAACGTTAATTATTTACAATCTGAAATAATTATATGCATAAAATTCAACTAACCTTAATCTAGAGTTTTTCATTTGTGGATTTAAAGCCATTTCACGGGTACTACGAACACGAATTGCAGTTAGTATATCCATAATTTGATCATAAACAATTGACTAGAACATAAATATAAGTAAAAATAAACCGTTGTTATGAATTATTATTTTAATTAATCTGCTTTTTAAAAAAAAACACTTTGATTTATCAAAATTCATACAATCACTCGGATGCGCACTGCTGATGAGTCCCATAATAGGACGAAACAGCCATCTTCCACGTTTCCCATAGTGGTCTAGCTTCAATTGATTCATGATCTCAACTATTAAATTATTATATTATCCACAAAACCCTTTTCTGTTATTCATAAGTTTGACAAAGATGTCAATGAGTTTGATTTATCACACAGCATTAGCACAATGCAATAAAATTAACAAGACAAATTCCAAAGTAATGAAGGTGATAACAGTATTAGTAGTAGCAGAAACAGTAAGGTAAAGAAAAAGAAAAAATACAGTTATCATGAGATTTTAGGACTCAAGTTATAAGAACGGTTCTGAGACAGGTCATGCAATCTCTAACCATTTGTTAAGATAATCGCGTGGAACCCAACCAGGTACTCTACATCAATTTACATGGCCCAGTTCAACTATCAGTAACTTCATCTACATCTTGCTTTAGCCTCTCACAAATTTTGGTAACCTACTTCCGAGGTAGACGGTAACAGTTAGGCATATGCAATACATAACTTTATCATGAGTAATTAATCATTCAGTTTGAATGACTGGAAAGAAGTGGGATGTGTAACATGTGATGAGCTGTTTTAGCATAGCATTCTCTCATTATTACTTAAAGAGTTTAAAAGATTCTGCATTTAAATACGTTTTTTAACAACAGGCACCGATAATAAAACCCGTTGTCCTATGGAATCAAGCTCAGCTTAAAGTTAAATATTTCTATTCCAAACACTCAGATATGTATATCGTTGAAGTAGCATCGATTTACGGGCAGTTCTTAACAAACTAATGTCATTCAAAATAATATATAATTCAACTGTTAAATGAAATCTTATTTTGAAAAGTCTTTTCACCAATTCACCAAAGAATAGTTATCAAAGCTACGCAGACCTCATTTTGTTGACATTTTTTAACACTGATGAATTCAGCTTAATTCTTACTATGTTTATTTATGATAAATCTTCTGACTAAAAACTTGAATCGGTTCCTTAAGCAATTTTAGTAACCCCAGGCTAAATCTACACGATAGAAAAGATGCGAAATGTGAAATGGACGCTATACTCTAGGGTTAGTCTGTGTACAGAAATCGAGGGCAATTATAGTATTTCAGATGGTTCTGGGCTTCCGGAAGGTTCCAGTACCCTTCTAAACATAGTAGCAAGATAGATAATCATCCAGTCAAAAATGTGACACGTGACTCCTGACTTTCTAGATGTTTCGGCGAAACTTTTATCCAATGATGATTCGATGAAATATTTCCCAAAGTTTTTATGACCCCTATGGACTCTTTGAGATGGATACTCTGGATCTCCCCAACAATTTATATTACTAAACTTTTCAACAGTTCATCATATCAACACAGTATTCTATTTACCCAGTTTAGGGTTACTAATTCGAAAAAGAAATTAATTCCATTGACGATTCACCTATTTGAGAGTCTAGTTATGTGTAATGTGCTTTCTTATCAGTCACATACAATTCCAGTTATTCTAGACTTATCATACAAAATTTTGCAACGGCGGTTATGTATCTAATTCGCATATATTGGTTGATTGAATCTTCTCAACGATCTTTAGAACTTTAATTGATAACTCTCCTTGGAATATGTGAATCTTGTATGGACTGCTTCAATATTGCCTTGAAGTCGCAAACATTTTAAGCAGAGATCCATGGTTGCTAACTTTCGGTTCAAGTTCAGGAGTGAACATCAACTCCGTGATGCGGTAGTATTCAGGATGAGTATTTAGTCCGATTTAGGACTCATCAGCTGGATGCACCTGAATCCCAGAGTTGATATCCACTCACGGAAATGAAACCAGTACCGTTAGCTTTATATACTACTACCGTTGAAGTAACTACTTCCATTAATTTGATGTTCATCTTGTTGTGCTAATAAGGTGTGGAAACTTGGACCGATGCATATATGTGTCTGGTCCTACGTTGTAGCTAACTGACTGAGGTCTGTGTTAGGATAGTCGGAAAATATACCAATATTATCGTGTTAAGTCTATGGTGTCCTTGGACTTAAATGTAAATTTCTTATTGGTCGATGTTTATTTCACTTGTTAAATATTTTGTAAATGTTGTTTCCTATTTATGGTACGATGTGGTGTGCTTGATTGTATATAAACAAAGTATGTCTGAAATACAACGATTCATAACTCAGAGGCTGTGACTTGCGTTCTTCACTCAACTGGCTGGGACAGACAGCGAAGCGGGACCAATCAGGCACTAGGTCGTTCATACGTGTTTCCGTGTCCACTGTCACAGAGGCGATCGATAAATACGCTGCTTATCAAAACCTGCAGTCACACGCGTTACAACAGTCTGATTATCAGACTTACTTATTCTCAGTCATATCACTTCTGAAATTTTAATGTGTATGACGCATTATGTCTCCATAATTTCGAAGACTAAACGCTAATTGTTAACACTGAGATTAGCTCGAAAACGTTAAACTATAGTTAGCGAAGGTTATAACCGCATGGGATGATGAATACTTATGAGTTATCCAATATAATTTAATGATTCATTTTGACTACATGGATGAATTTTTAAATGTGAACTAACTCCATGACTCAAAATGTAAATCAACAGAGATAATAACTACGGCTTGATTTTATAATCTCCATGAATGGTATGTTTTATTGTGAAAGAAATGAAGTCACTCTTGTAATATTCAACACCTTCTGATATAATGATTGTTACATAAACAAAATTGACAAGATGATAGGTCATTTACAAGTTTAAATAATAAATGAAGTAGACAGACGATATGTTGAGATAGTAATAAACAAGTTATAGGCCCGGGCCACTTCAATGTCAAAAGGTAGAGAGAGACTTATTAACTAACCACATTACTAGAGGAAGTCGATGATACACATCTATTCAAAGTCAGAGCCTATAAATTTCTATCTAGATCAAACGGATAAACGGCATACTTTCGATTTATGTACATTAGAATTCAATCGAGTAAAATATATGTGTAGAGAAAAAGTAAAGATAACAATTAAACAATTTATTTATACTTACCGATCCACCAATCACCATACAACCTAATTGTTCCATTGATTTAATTTCTAATTGAGGTAACAGTTTAGCTGGATTTAAATTTTGTTGGAGAAATTGTAAAATTAATTCTTGTGTATGTGGCATTTGTGCTAGTACAACACCCATGTGACCAAGGCAATAGACAGCATTTAAATACATCAAATTGACATCTCTAGAAATTATTAATAATGATAATGACAGATAATTAATTATTTATAATTAGAATAGAACAATCTATGAAGATTGATTAATCTGTAGAAAGCTTATATCATAAACTGAAAACTAAGGAGTAACTAAACAAAGGAATCGTCTAAGTATGAAGATCTTTGACAATTCACAAATACGAACTTATCAGGAAGAGAACGTATAAACTTTAGGTCTCCTTGAAGTGATATACAATGGTAGTGCAAAAACTGTATCACCAATGGAAAATATTGCCAATCCATTACAGAAGAAATATGGATTATTGGATATCAATTTTATAGCTCCGCACAAGATTTAACAGTTCGACGGGCCGTAGGTGTACACTCCTAAGGAGCCTCACCTAAACAGCACGAAACGACTATTCGGCACTCCTCTCCCTAAGGTTTCAAAGGCTGTCTGTCTGAAGTCAATCCGCAGTGTGAACTACAAATTATCCATTTAATCAACAGGCATGATAAATTATAACTTCGACACATAGTTCAACTTATAGCTACCGATGATAAATAAAATCAGAATCTTTAGTTTACTTAGACGGAAAGCATATTTTTAATATTCTTGAGCTATAAAAAGACTAGAATAGTATTTTTATCCAATTAATTGATGTATTAACCACACGAATGACCTATTTGTAATCTCTGAACTATTTTTGTCTAGTTGAATAAGGAAAAAAAAACGAAATAGAGTGACAAAGTTCAAACAAAGCAAAAAAGCTCATAAGCAGATCTCAAAAGTTTGTATTACAAAAAGCTGGTTTATAGCTAGTGGTATTCCAGAGCTAAATTAATTAGAATTCCATTGGAATTGTGAACCAATCAAAGCTAGGCAGCTATTGGAAACCTAGAGGCATTAGACGACCTTTTCGTCCTCGTAAGGTATTTCTGAGTAGTGCGCATCTAGAGGTCAAGTGTTCGCGCGCGAGATCGGAGGTTATGGGTTCAGTTCCTGTTTTAAGGAGTATGGATAGCCAATACTATGAAAAATGGCCATATAGTGCTTCCACGGTTACAACAGTTATCTAACTTTGATTGGATACTGATAATTAGAAATAAAAAGAAAAAAAAGTAGCAACAGAACACTAAATTTTATTTTGTTTATTTAGACACAAACTTTGGTACAAAGGGGCACTAATACATATGCGCCACACAAATCGTTGAATTTGTGTATGTACCCGAAACGAGGCAAGCAGATTTCTTAAAAGGCTACTCATTCAGAGAAATGAAATGTTCAGTAAAATAAAAGAATGTGATATGATTGCTAAAATTAGATGAGCTTTTACAAGGAAAAATTAAATAATCAACTTCTAATCAGTAATTTACACACTTAGTGTTGAACGATAAAACACTATTAGATGTAAGGATTAGAGAAAGATGATATTGGTTACTACTGAATAATTGAAAAGTGTAAATATATATGAGTCCAAGTGGCAACATTAATGACTGTTATAAAAAAAGTATTATATCATTTAAGCATGACAATATGCTGTTACTAACTCGTGTCAACTAACATCAAACTTAGATCAATAAACAATCACTTGTCTCTCGTTATCAACTACTTAACACTAAAAACAACGAATAATTATTATGAAAAACAAAGATATTCTGAAGGTGAAACATGATTAATTTATATTAAGCAATATATTTCATATGGAAGAACTTTAACTCGTATACACATGAAACTGACAAGAATATTGTACGTAATATAAAACCTCATTAAAAAAGAGTAATAATAATATGATTTCATTTTGTTAAGTTAACAATAAAACAATGACTAAAAACCTAAGTACATAATAAGCAAAGATGTATAGTGGCTACCAGTAGTACCCAGTATGCGCGTTTCGTCTTATTTGGGACTCATTAGCTGGATGTATTCGCATCTCATAGTTGTTGTTCACTTTCAGACTCGGACCCAGTTCTGTTCTCATGAAACGACATCCTGTTATCCACCTACCTACTGAGTCTTGCTTTTGGAATGGGATAAAGTTTAAATTCACTTGAATTTTGACATTGATATTTAGGACTACGATTGAGCCCCCCAATGCCCTGGTACGGCTGAAAGTGGGAAGAGTCAACTCTCCCTCTTCCAAATGTTCTCATATGGCCACGTGTATGCGACTATTGACAGGGAAATCCTACTCACATGCCAAAGGAGAAGAGGAAGACCGAAGAAAATACTGAGCCGAGAGATGGAAACAAACATGAGAAGAATGAAGAACAATTGGATAGAACTAGAAAGGAAGGCTCAGAACAGATTGCGTTGGAGAATGCTGGTTGGTGCCCCATGCTCCATTGTGGATAACAGGCATAGATAAGTAAGTATTTGATCCTGGTCCCAATCAGTTAGAATGAATACTTACAGATATTTATTTATTTATTTATTTTAACACATAGATATTGGTATAAGGAGACACCAAATACATATGCGCCACACACATTTCATTCGATATGTGTGAAGGCTGTGATACTGCCCGAGTGCCCAAATCGAAGCAGGTGGTTTTCTCAGGGGCCACACCCCGAGCCTTCGACCTGAAGGTCTGATCCACAAGGCAGTAGAGCATCGTAAGGAGATGCAGTCCCATGTTAGCCGGTGACCAACAAATGGTTCATACACCATTTGTTCCCGCAGGATACTGGAGCCCATGTATACCATTGGTTTGGAATCCGGTTAAAGTGCCGGACATTCGCTTTTCGTCCTCTCATTTTCGTAGACAACAACCCCACCACGAGAAGGCAGTGATTAGGACTTCCCTGGCAGAGGCTGTATACGCGAGAGCATATTGAGAGGGGGAGCGGACTCTCCCTACTCTCGGTCGTACCAGGGCACTTGGGGGCCCTTACAGATATATGTGAACACATTTCATCTAGTCAACAAGAAAGTTTAAAAATAATAATTGATCATTTAGATCAAACGACATAAGAAGATTTAACATATACAATGAAAGATTGTTGATATTGGAGACTAGAGTATAAAAAGTAACTACAATATATAATTCATTATTAAACACTTGCACACACACACACCCATATGATGCTGATTTGTTTGATATGATCTATTACTTTTAGTTAACATGCAAACAAGTAGTAAGTTTTTGTTAGTAAAAGGAGTTAAATATGAAATAATCAAGCACCATTAAGTATAAAGTTATAAAATAAAATTAAAAAGAAAGAACAATCATATGATTTGAAGGAGTTTTTGTTATATTCCAAAGAAGATTAAAAGGAATGATAAATGTTAAGACTAATCAATGAACTATTCTTATTGTATAGTTATTAGGTAACAATGCATTTATATACCCTTTTATCATAAGATCATGATAAACCACAATAATTATTGTTGTATAATTTACTATTTTTAATTTGTTGCTAGTTTATTACTCACGGTCTCTCTTATTCAGTTATTTTGGCTAGATCATGTACACTTACTATTTTTAAGTTGTTTTTTTAATGTTGTGATGCGGTTAGGTCTGCTATTATATAAATTACATCATTCTGAAATACATATTTGGTGGAGGCTGCTTACTGATTTCTGGACTTAAACGCAAGGCGGAGAGAAGTTAGAGATTGGTGGACCAATAGGAAATGAGCGTTGACTCAGGGTTATCTATGCTGAACGGATTCTGATTGGTGTTTTACTATTCACGCGAATTTACACAGAGGCTATAAGTCATAACAGTTTTAAGGAGAGAATTTTTATTCATAAGTAGTATTTGTCATATACAAATTTGATTTCATCCACTACAGAAAACCAACGAGCAATAGACATCTGTTTCGTTCTAGTAATGTACTCCTCAGAAGTACGCAACCATGATCTATTGGTTTTGAAGGTTATATACACTTGCCAAAGGACGTGACGGTTTGAGACAGATTTCCGTTGAACTTGTAAGTAGATATTATTTCTGTTCAGTGCTTCTTTATTTTTAACACTTTCAATTTAGATTAATCTGTTAGGAATATAATTTACAAGATTGAAAATTACCGGATATTCATCTGAATAAGTTCAATGAGCTTAAACATTTACTATTTATCGTACAAAGAATATAAAGACATAGAACACCAGAAAACAAATGATGAGTTACAGAGAATAATATTAACAGGTGAATAGTAAAGAGCTGGTAGAAAGTAATGAACAATTATTAGACTTTAATTAGTTATATGATGAAATAATCATTACAAGTGATAAAGAAATATTTGTAAGAGTATAAGAAGGAAAGGATTGGAAGCACTTTGAAAAAAAAAAGTTATTCAATGAACGTACCGAATACGTGGGAGATATGCTACAGACAATGGCCTAAGTCAAAATATATATATAGATATAACTTTTATGAATATTCAATTAATTAAAATAGAATTCACAGGTACATTTTTATTAAACGACATGAATGTAAGTTATAGATAAATAGAACGAAAGATTTTATTTAACTTAGATCAAAGGTTAATGACTAGCTAAGGTTTATTTTGCGTTGAGTGGTGGATAAGTAAATAACGCTTCTGAAGACCACTTACATCAATACAACTGATCAAGTCAGAGCTTGTGGTGAACTGTTATTGGAATTGCCCACAAATGTCCTAGTACGACGGAGGGTGGATAGGGTCAGCTACCCTTCTCAAAATACTCTCACATACCGGTCACTGACAGGGGAGTCCTACTCATTGTCTTGTAGCGCGAGTGTTGTTTACGACATTGAGAGGACGAAAAGTGAATGTCCGTGGCTTTACCCAAGTTGATGGAGACGGAGAGTTTACCAAGGGGAGTTGGAAAAACCTCGTTCCGAACCAATGGTGCACATGAACTCCAGGATCCTGAAGCAACAAATGATGTATGAACCGATAGTTGGTCACCGACTACCATGGGACTGCATCTCCTGACTTTGCTCCACTGTCTTGTGGATCAGACCTTTAGGTCGAAGGCTCCGGGTGTTGTCCCCTAAAAAAAACCACCTGCTTCGATCTGGGCACTCGGGCAGCATCACAACATACACACAAATGAAGTGACTTAAGTGGCGCATATGTACCAATATTTATGTGTTCAAAAAAATTAATGTTATCTGAATCGATAACAACAAGTGATGTTTGTCAACGTTGCGCACAATCACCGTTCTTAAACATGATTTTACAAATAACGCTTACGTCTAACTTTTTCCGTAATTGAACTTTCAACAGGAGATTCACTTTCTAACTTAGAAGACGTAGACAGTGTAGTTGTATCTGAAGATGCTAACAATATTCAAATCCTTATGATAACTATGAAAAAACAATGCAAGCACTGATGAGATTACTTTCTAAGTATATCCTTCTAAATGCAAAATGTTACTTAAGGATTAGTTGGGAGTTAACTGTAAATCACTTAACTAGTATTCCACTAAAATGGTAAACGTTACCATGTCTACTATTAATATTCATTGGGAAAACAACACACCAACAAGGATTCCAATCAATATACACAAATCAGTACATTTAATGTGAATGGATCATTTAATAAACCAAATTTTGTAAAGAAACAAATCCAAAACTTGCGAAATGATATTAGAACATGCATATAAGAATAAATTAGAATAACAAAACGGAAAGAAAATTCTGCAATATAGCATAGGAAAAAAAGCGTAACAACCATATTATCAGGAACGAAACAAAGCTATAGTATACGATTAATTTTGTCAGTATAAGGTTGTAGAGATTTTTATGTTTTTGATTGAGATCATGAACGGATCAATGTTAGACCACCACTGAAAACAGTGGATGGTCAATTCGTCCTAGTATGGGAGTTTTCAGAAGTGCATGGGATTCGAATCCAAGACCTACAGTCTTGCGCGTGAACGCTTAACCTCGAGACCACTGAGCCTGAATCTATCGATATTAGTATTTAACTTCAGCCAATCCACGATATGGCGCAGCAATCTCCCACTGTCTTTGGTGGACGACTACCTCACGCCCGACATCGTTGACCAGCACTGGTCACGGATTCTCACTGGAACTTCGGGAATTTCCTCTTGGATCAAGTACCTAAAGAACATATGATAGTAATCAGTGTGTGGTTGGGGAAATTGTTGAATTGGAGGTTAATAAATTTCGCACGAGACCGAAGGTCCTGAGTTGTCGAATCCCGTGTGCGACATCGTGGACGCGCACTGCTGAGTAGTCCCATGCTTGGAAGAAACGTCCGTTCAGTGCTTCCAGATTTTAAAATGTGGTCTAACATTGATCGGTTGATAATCTTAATTAGTTTTTTTTCTATTTATCGTATGAATCCATAAATGATCAAATAATTTTAGCGAAAACAAGGATAGCAATCACAAAAAACGAAATTGAATTTAGCTAATAATACTGGTAATGCTAATTACCAGTGCTTTGTACTTTGTATTCTTCTTGTGTTAATGGCTTATTTTTTGAGGTGTTTTGTCTCAGTTCCCGTTATCGTATTTCGACAACGCGGATGTATACGCAACCTTAAAGCCCATACCTTCTTCCAGAACTATTTAACGTTACAGTTCAATCAGTTAGTCATAACACACATTAACAGACATTCATACCACACTGTAAGTTACGACACCATGTCACAAAAACTGGATGAAATTAAATTGAATGGTAAAGAAGTTGAAATACTCCTAGTTGCAATGATGATCAAAAACACTAAATCTTAAGAACACAGTACAAAAAGCAGAATGAGATGGAATGTATACAGAAATATTGAAGCACAAATTATGGAACAAGATAAAAGGTAAATCCACATGTAATACCGTAACTGATTTCCATTAGCATAACCAAATCTCTTCAACTACCGATAACGTTGTCCCACAGAACTTAACCAGGAAATCGGTATCCATCAATGTAGAAGTTGTAAAGACGTCACAAACAGTAAAATTTCTGAATAACCAATGCCTTAACTAACATAATGATTATGATATTTCACTGACATTCATTACAATATGCATGTTAATCGAGAATCGCAATAAAATATCTAGTTAGACTAAGACCTTGTCATTTTGTGAATTTGGATAAATCTAACAACATAAAACAACATAATAAACTATTTATAAATAATTTGGCAAATCAATTGAAGCCGTAAAAAAGAAAACAGATAACAAACAGAACAGCTGAAGATATGTTTTTTGATAACAATCTAACAACTTAATGTCATCTGATTAGTTCGATTATGATACTGTTACACAAGTATTCAATACGCAAAATCAACTAGTTGCATATGCTAGGATAAAAAAGATTTATGATTAGACAAAATCGAGAGATATTTATGCGACTCATAATAGTGAGTTAAGGTTGTACTGCGTGTTAGGCACTTCAGAAACATTGGAGTCCTAATTTCCACCTTCATGAGGTGAGGGTATTGTTTGCGAAAATCAGGACAAAAAGCGGATGTTCGGCGCCTAAACCAGGTTGGCGGCTGCGGAGCATCTATTTAAGTTGGAAAACCCTGGTTCAAAACCAATGATCCATATGGGCTCCAAGATCATGGGGTCACAAATAGTGTATTACCTTATTGTTGATCACTGGCTACCATATGACCGCATCTGCTAACGGCGCTTTACTGAGCTGTGGATTAGTCCATTGGATCAAAGGCTCGAGGAGTGATCCTAAAAGTATACCACCCGCTTCATTTTGGGCACCCAGACAGTAACACTGTCCACACATGCACTTAGCGATACTTTGTGTAGCGTATATATGTACGTCTTTGCACGAATGTTTATGTATAAATAAAGAAATAAATAAAAGAAACAAAAATGTACACCTAACATCAATATATATATCCCTTAGAAACTTAAGCCACATGATCAAATACTGGTATCGCTTTCCTTAGAAAAGGAAGCAATGTCAATAGCCTGGCCTTATTATTCGGGCGATGTTTGACTTGTTCACTGTGTCACTTATTTGAAAGAAAATAGGTCGATTTCATAAGTCCGCTGTAGAAATTGAGATATGGAGCACGTCAAATAGTATAAACTGAAGAGCAATCAATCATGTTTTTATAACTTGTTATTAAACATTAATTAGGGCATTTTATATAAATAACAATAATCAAAACTATTCAAAAGGACAACGTTCTAAAGTAGCAGTGATATCAGTGAACTGATGAGGATTCCCACACCAGGATGAAACGGCCATCTAGTACTTCTAGGTTCCTAATTATGGTTTAGCTAAAATCAGTTTATGATTTAAATTATGATAGTTGAAAAATAGAAATGAATCGTCTGATTTCTCCAACCTCCAACCAAACTAATTAAAGGTGTGTGTACTGACACTTGATCATACATCAGCAACATCAACCGATTGTCCAAAATGTAATAATCAGAACAGTGTTAACAATTGTGATCAGCTCTACACACTACACTTTTCTAAAGGACCCTACACAAAACGTTTATTCTATAATCACTACACCTAATTAAGTAAGTTCTAAACTGCTCATTGATTACCACTTATATTGTACAGTATATATGTACTTCAATAGTACATTGGCAATCTGCTGGTAGTTCAACTATTCGGTTTTCAAAGCTTAAATCTTGATTTTAAACCTCATACCACCTACATTAATTTGAACAGCCATGTATATTAGTAGCCCTCACATAAACAATGAGCGAAAGCGAAGTGATAACTTCCCTTCCTCCATACCACTAACAGCATTTAAGATACTCTTGTTCATCTATCAAAGACTGAAAAACAGTGTAATTCAAAGTCAAGTACATAAAATTGTATTTTCTTACAGAGTAATTAAAGAATTAAAAAGATAACCAATCTATTATGATCAACATAATAATAACAAAAAAAGGATAAATTACTCATTTCATAAAAGTTTACTCTTAATTAGTCAAATAACAAGTAGCATAAACTTTCCATTCATTAACATACATAAAACCAAAATGAAAAAATTAGTTTTTTTAGCAGAACAAAACAAAATTATAATTAGAGAGGGGTTTTGTGGATATTATAGTAATTTTAATAATTGAGAACATGAGTCAACTGATGCTAGACCACCATGGGAAACCTGGATTGCCGTTTCTTGCTATTGTGGGACTCCTCAACAGTGCACATCCACGATCCCGCACATGGGATCACTCGAAACAAGGACGTACCAGTATCGCTTAAACTATAGACCACAGAGCCGGTACGCAACGGTCTAACTTCAACTAATCCATGAAATTAAGCAACACATCCACCATTGTCTTCGGTGGGTTATAGTCTCACAACAGACCCGATTGAACTCCACTGGTCATGGCTTCTCATTAGAACTCCAAGAAATCCTCTTGGAGACAGTCACTAATGAGCATTATAATTAGAGAGGGGACCGATAGATCCTGGGTTTGAAGCTCGTGAGGCGAGATCTTGAATGTGCACTGCTGAGGAGTCTCACAATATGACGAAATGGCGGTCCAGTGATTCCAAGTTTTCCATGGTGGCCTAGTTTCAATTAACTAATGATCTCAATTATTTAAACTACAGAATAAAATTGTGCAACTAAACACTTATTATTAAATCAATTTGATTAAATACTCTATACTACTATTTTACACCAAGTTAACGACTAATAGCCAATTGTATTGTGTTAATTAAGCAAATATAAGCTGTTTGTTAATATTAAAATAATGAACACCATTACAATCTAATAAAAACTATTACACAGTGCATTTGTACGCTTGTGAATCAAAAACCAACCGATTATAATAAGATAAAAAAAAGGAAAAGAATAACTGTAGATCATATGAATGTGATATAATTGACTTTTTACAAACCACTAAACAAACAAACAAATATCTATTCATAGTAGCGATGGTAATAATGTTTAGGTTAATTAGTAATAAAATCACACACACACAAACAAACTGAAGTAAGGAAAGCAGTAACAAGACAATGCAAAACAAAATATCTACATGTGAATTAAATATATGAGTGTGTATATGTATCTATGTATGTATGTATGTATGTATGTATATGTGAATGTGAATAGTGTATTTAAGGATTAATTGTTTACCTGGTTGGTATCCTACAAATAAATCAAGAAGAAAAAACAAATCAAGACATGACAACAACTCGATTGTTACGCTAGAAAACAACAAGAATAAATACTAGATTCACTTGTATGTGTCTATTGAACCCTGAGAAGAATTTACACAACGGAAGAAATGTGATAAAATCGAAGAAATGCTTGAATGCTATATACAGGCAGTTGGTAATTCTTAGTTGGCCAAAATGTAGAAGGATATTTAGGTTTGTGATCTCTGAGAAACAAACCGTATAAGTATTGACTTGTGTCAATGTTGAAGTGTTTATCACGAAGTTTAGTCAACAACCAATAAAGCCAGTCAATTATAGCCTTTTTTATGAAAATATTTGATGCTTGGGCTTCATATTTTCTAAGCCTTATAGTCAGCTCTTTACAAACGCGATCAAAGCTGATGTGTGCTAATTTCAGGGTCGAATTTGTCTAAACTCTCACTTTTGTTAAAATCGCATGATATATTAGGTATCAGGGAAGAACACTTCCCTGCACCTACATCTCAGGACAATCAGCAGTACGTCATCTTAAGACCTTATATCACAGCTTGCTACTTATGTTCTCGCGGCTCTCCAACCAACATACTTCGTATAACGGGACTTCGAAAAAAGTTAGTGCTTGCCTCGTGATGCATTTTGGTGATTTCCGAAATGTATGTCATATACACTTTCATCGTCTTTTCCTAATTTCCTCATCAGGTGGAGGCTGGTTTATCCTCATCCACAGTAGGCTGTTGTTCGTGGTATCCGACCAACGGACATTGAGTATCTTTCGTAGACAATTGTTTATAAATATTTGTACTTCTTTTAATTATAGTTGTAGTAGATCTCCAAGTTCCAGCTCTGTACAACAGAACTGTCTTGACGTTCGTATTGAAGATTCTGACTTATGTGTTGGCTGACAATTGTTTTGAGTTCAATATGTTCTTCAACTGTAGAAATCCTGCCATTACTTTTATATTGATATTACACTTTGTCCTAATTTTCACCTCGTCATCTCCACGAAATCGCTACCAAACATTCTGAAAGTTGATGGGATTAAATACTCTGAAACGTTATCAGAATGGGTTTTGTGGAGATTTTTTTAGAAATTACACAGGTTGAAATCATGAGTCAATTGAAGCTAGACTATCATGGAAAATATGGAAGCACTGGACGGCCGTTTCGTCATAGTACGGGACTCCTCAGCAGTGCGCATCCACAATCCCGCGCCCCGCGGGATTCGAACACAGGACCTACTCTGAAACGTATTCATTGATATATCATTTTACAACAGTCGTTTCACCAATGTGTTGTCGATTCTTCACATTCAATATTTATTACTCATTAATAAAATATGACTGGCTTTAGAGTCAGTCTAGAAAGTGCTATGTCTGGATGCCAAATTTTGATGTCCACATAATGTTGACCAGTCTAATTTATCATATCACATATAATAATAATCGTTTACGTAAGACAACAATATGAAGATGTTACTGTCTGATCTTTTTGTACAGATCACATTCCTTTAATAATATTGCATCTGAAAGTTAACTATTGTTATATGTAACAAGACAACTACCTTAGAAACATACATTTAACAAAACTAACGATTAAATCAAACTAAGAGGTTAGATGTTACAATACGTCGTTGAGGAAAAAAACAACAGAAAAATGCGATGAAACAATTTGTAATTATTCATTAAAACAATGGGTGCCTAGAATTTTTTTCATACTTCTTAACAACTCAAAAAATATAATCGTCTTGAAAGAATTACCAATGATTGAGGTGAAATGTAAGCTACTAGGTAAAAATTACCGATTTATTGATGACATTTTAAATCTTTATTGCATGAGAAGACTGAGATATAACTTAGGAATATCCTACCACCGTTTACTTTAACAGATAATTTTGATTGATATAGATGAGGAGAAAGAAGGAGGTGGTTAAAATGAAAAAAAAAGACTGAATCATTGTATAAATTTATTGGCTATTCCAGTGAGCAATGGGTTGGTAGGTGGAGCATTCGATAACCGTAATGAATTGTTGAAGACCTCGGGAGATTTTTTGCACGATCAGTTCAATTGTAAATAAACTCTAACACTTAAGGTTGAGACTGAAAGAAAATATGGGTACTATTCTATTCTGACTGACTAGTAGAAAGATAAGGTCCTTCATCATTGATAGTTAATTACAATAGTCTATCAAACAACTACAAAGTTTTATTACAACGAATGCAGCTCTCTGATATCAATGTATGCACGGCACTTGACAATAGAAATAAATCTTAATACAATAAGACTAATTATCTATATTTCTAACTTATGGGAATGACATTACATGTTAGCTAAAATTATTGTTTTGACAAATTGAATATTGATAATGCGAATGTACACTTGTAATGGTTTCTTCTGTTATCTATGAATAACTATCCTATATGCCTAGCACATAACATGTTAATTGGAACTTTGTAAGAATTGTCTATTCAACTATACACATCTTTCCGTGTTATTAGCATCAATTAAAGGAATCCAAAATAGTCGACAATTTCTCATAAAGATTAAGTTCATGAAAGTAACATAATCGGAATCTGTTTGATACGCATCATTCAACAGAAAACATTTAATTTGACTTAGTGATTAAGGCATTTAACTTCGGGCGTCTAAGTCTTATGTTCAAGACTTGGTATACCTTCGGTTCAAGCAAATAAGTAGTATCATTAGCCTTCGTATTAAAGGTACAGTGAATGGATTAATTTGTTGCTTTTATAATTATACTACTAATAGGAAAATGACGTTACACGTTAATGATGAGAATGATGATAATAATGGCAACTTATCGGGTAAAAAAAAGTTAAACACTCTGAATGATATACCATCATGCAGGAAAGATGATGTTCTGTGTAAAACGATGAATTACCGCTGTAATCGAAGGAACAAAGTTGGACACAGAACAATCATTGTGAATTCTCTAAGTTAACTGGTTCGCAGAGGAAACATCATGATATGCGATGAACTGCTCACACGGGAATAATTGGTGTCATAAAGCAATCGATCCCTTTTATAAATGTTGGTAAAACAATGGGATTAGATAAGCTCCGTCTTCTCATTATTCTGTCAAAATGTCATATCTGCCCAGTTACCTCTGTGAAGATCATGTTACAATGTGAGCATCATTCTACGTAGTTCAATATTATGTACACTATGTTGGATCGTTAGAAAGAATCGGCAAGGAACATAAACCTAAGTTTTGTGCTACTTCTTACTCATCAGAAAGACATATTTCTAATCTCCAGGGAAATGATACTCCCTATGGGTTTTTAAGACACATCTAGTACTTTTACAATCTGAAAAGTTATCAGTAAGTTATTTGGACAGCAAATGACCTTCTTTAAGTACTGAATTATAACAAATATCATGTTCACCTGATTCTCAATACGCCTCGAATTCCATAGATCAATAATGCAGTGTGTTTATGAGAATACTTTTTATGAAAAGCATTAAGCAATACTTGCCCACAATGGAAGTAACCCTATCATCTATGATAAACTACGAGGGGGAATAGATAGTATTGAATAAAATGAATAACTGAAAACGATATAAAATATAAATGAGCAAAAAATGAGGCGTACATGTTTATGAATGTGGATCACATGTCTTCATATTTGAGGTTGGAATCGCAACTAAACACTACAAGATCGCTTAACAAATATGTTGATATAAATGAAGACATTAATCGGGTGAGGAAGCCCAAATGGTAAGTGCACAGTGGAGATAGAATAATAGTTCTAATGGTAGACAGTCAAGTGGTTTAATTGCTAACCTGCTAATACATACGAGTGTAACTCAAAACTGAATACATATTTCCATACTTGTTAAGTGTGAGTCAGATAATCCATATGTATTATTAATCTTATCAAGTCCCAGAGTGAACATCAACTCTGAGATGCAGGAACATCCAGCCGACGAGTCCCAAATAAGACGAAACACGCAACCTAGATTCCACTGCTAGCCACTATCCATCTCTGCATAGAATTTTATCAATAGTTTGCAAGAATAAAACGAATCTAATTAGAATAGCTAATAGTTTAATTATTCAGCAATTAACTATGAGAACAATAACGAATAACGGAGAATAAAACAATTCTTGGCATAAATACTGTTTAACATTATGAAATCTTCAAAGTTTAACCAAGTATACAAAATTGTATAGGTTACAACACGGATTGACATTAGCTAGACAACCACTGAAAACCAAAAAATCAGTGTGCATCTGTTTAGATTTAGCATAAAGCTACTCCATAGCAGTGCACATCTACGATCTCAGAGGAGGTCGATTACATGACATTCAGAACCTAAGTTTCAATAGCAATCTGACTGAGGTCAGTCCGTGAAGTAAATCATAAAAATCCAGTAACCAACACAAACCCCTTGCACTTATAACCATAAAGTTAATGGCAAATAAATTTAACGCGTATCAACCCACAAAGCTGTCTTACCGATCACTTTCCGCAGCATTGAATATTCGACATGATAAATCCGCTAGAAATGTTTCAATAAAACTGGGAGTAAGTAGTAGGATGCTAAAAAAGAAAATAGAAAATTTACAAAAAAAACTGGTTGAAGAGGATATTAAGAGATTCAAATAAACTGATGAAATAAGGTTGTAAAAGAAGAGAATGCATTTCAAATTGATTGCTACAATATTATATCATCTTTAATAAGTCGAGACCGAAAGTCATGTGTTCGATTCCCGATGGTGATGTCGTGAATGCGCGCTGCCTAGAAGTCTCACAGTAGGACAAAACAGACGCCCAATGATTCTAGGTTTATATGGTTTTTCAAAAAAGATCAGTTTCTGATATTAATTAGGATTATCAAAATATGTTCCAAGTATCCCGTTGTTGAAAATTAGAACTGGATTTTAACTGAACATGTGCTCTCAATTTCATTACTGTTACAGTGTATTCATTCTACATAAAACTTATGACGGAATAGACAGAGTGAAACAATCCACACAAATATATACCACATGTCAAGTAATATTTATCAAGATTCAGTCCCAACTATCAGTAATGAGATAATTTAAACCCTTGCTAACAATGATACAAACATCATATACACTGAACAAGTTAATGACTATTGAATACAGTAGACAAAGATTTAAGTCCGAGTGAAAATATCAACACTATAATTCAAATACATTCAGTTGACGAGTCCCTAATCAGACGAAATGACCGTCTTATACTCTTACTTACTTACGCCTGTTACTCCTAATGGAGCATAGGTCGCAGACCAGCATTCTCCAACCCACTCTGTCCTGGGCTTTCTATTCTAGTTCCATCCAATTTTTGTTCATTTTTCTCATGTCTATTTCCATTTTCCGGCGTAATGTGTTCTTTAGTCTTCCTCTTTTCCTTTGACCTTGAGTATTCCATGTGAGGGCTTGTCCTGTGACGCAGTTGAGTGCTTTCCTCAATGTGTATCCTATTCGTCTTATACTCTACTATTATTAAAAATCCATTTATTCCCTAATTTTTCTCATTAAAAATTAAATTTTCTACTTTTTAATTAATAAAACAAATGGAATTTAATCAATTTTTTTTAATTATTACCGACAAAGACTTTCAATTGCAGCACCACGTACATGTTCCAATATACGATTATAATAAGTTAAATGTCGTTCAATTCTAGATAATTCAATTAATTGAGTTTCATAATTAACAAATGAACAATTTGAATTGGTCTTCTATGAAATAAAGAAAAAAAACACAGAAAGAAATCTTCAAAAAGAAACAAAAACCAATCATTGACCTCAAGGTCAAAAAGATTATAATCATTGAATAAAAAATGACATCAAAGTATACAATAGCTCAAGTTGTCAAAGATGAAATTCAATGTAGTATCAGATAGTATTTGTGAAAGAGTATTGGAGCTTAAACTCTAAAGGAAAATAGGTAATCGACACATTTGAACAAGTTTCTGGTTGAGATCTTGAGTCAATTGAAGCTAGACCATCATGGAAAACCTGGAAGCAATGGATGGTCGTTTCGTTCAATTGTAGGACTCCTCAACAGTGCGCATCCACAATCTTACTCGCGGGATTCCAATCCAGGACCTTCGAATCTCGCAAGGCAGGACCTTGAATGCGCACTGCTGAGGAGTCCTACAATAGGACGAAACAGTCTTCCAATGCTTCCAGGTTTTCAATGGTGGTTTAACATCAATCAGTTCATGATCTCAATCAAAAACTTAATAATCTCCACAACCCTATACTGAACAGATTTTACCGATCGTAATCTATGTTACTCATTATTTTACACGATTGCATGAGATTATCAGATGAACCTCAACAAATTAGTTTGAACCTATTAACATGCCTATAAGTTAGGCGAATTACTATGTAATTTATTTACCAAACTTATTAACATATTCGGATTTTAACTATATCTTAGTTATGTGACTGATAGTATGTTGACTATCCAGTTATCTAAAACGAACTATGTAGAGTAATGTTTAATCCTAAAAGCTAAACCAATGTGTTTGCACTTATACATGTGAAATAAACACATTAGGATGGGTACAAGTTTGTAATATATGACTTTATTGGGTAACTACAAACATAAAAGCCACATATTAAAAAATCTTAACATCCAATCTCTTTTATCAAATGTACTTCTCTATTCTGCCATATTATTAATTTCCATATCTATCTTTCCCAAGCCACGTGGATTTCTTACCATTAATGATGTAATTATTCTGACAACACTGCTTTGATCATACATTACATTCAATCACACAACGTTGTTATTATTAGTAGTATTAGCTCGGTTAACTAAACATAACATTTCACCTGTTGTGAATTTTGTCCGCATGATTGTACATCGACAATCAATCCTTCAGGAATTTCCCTACTTCGTTCTTAAATAACCATTCAGCACTACGAATGACACATTTGGGGTGTATTTTAGCCGTAAACGTTGTTGATTTCCATCATTTATTTTCAAAGAAAGAAAGATCTATGCTTATTAATTAGTGCACATCTATCCTTGACTTGGTTTAAGTCAATAAAGCTTCCTTCTCACTTTCAGCTCTCTCATTTAAACAGATGGATTAGGACAGTGTTAAAGAAATATGTATATGAGTATCAGTATTCGGACAACTTTTATGTATATTTGGTCTTATAATTTTAAAAAAATATATATTTCTTAATCTGCTAAACCCGGTCACAATATGAACATTGTTACAGGAATGTGTACTTGATCACGTTAGTTTTAGATTGTGTCAGTAATGCAGTTCAAATGTTGACTATGTAAACGTTTTCGTTCGTTTGAATCAACCACACACACACACACACAAAACAGAAATCGATGATGAGTACGATTTATTAGATGGATTTATGTTAGGTATCAGTAAATAGCTTTGTGATCAACTATGATATATCTAATGAGAAGAGTAAGCCTTTTAAAAATTAAAACTGAGAAGCTTATATAACTCGTAAATAATCTGTATTCCTATCATGAAGGTTTAATATTGTATGATCATGACAACATGATAGATTATGTGAATTGATGTGAAATAGTCATTTAGTTAAAACTGAACACACAGTTCATTTATTGATTTAAACCTCAGAAAGTGAACGAATTTTATAACACAGAACAAATGACTAGTCAAATAAGTTTGGTTTTAAGTAAAATAATACACTGATAAAAAGTATTAAATATGATTAAAGACCATTTGTAGCTTGATGGTTAATTAATGAGCTCAGTAGATCGGAGGTTCAACACTTGATCAATCTAATTCGGCTTCAGAGACTGAGTAGTACATATCTTAGACCATTGCCTACCTCGACGCCCAGAGCATTTAGGTGTAGGAAGAATCTGGAAGAAATATAGGTCTATCAAGCCAGTAACATCTGAACTAAGTAATATAGTAAGTACAGAATACCTGGTTGATGGCCGCAAGCTTATCGTAATCAATAGTTAGAAACATTGAACGACATACCTTAGAATCAGTTACAAAGATGCAAATGCAATTACTATTCGTTTTAAAATACTGATAGTTATTTTAAAATGCATTCTTTCTTCTAGAATTATATTGTCGATCCTTAATCTTTACTACTATTAACTAATACTGTTACTGCTTTTACTACTTTGACATTTGTCTTGATAATTTCATTTTGTTGTGTTCATATTATGTGGCTTCCGAATGCCCTGATACGACCGAAGTTAGGAAGAGCCCACTCTCCGTCTAGGAATGCTCTTATATAGAACTACGTGTATTTAGCCAATCCGCAGTCACTTTCAAACAATTGAAAAAAGAAGTATGCATCCTCATTATGGGAAACTAAGACGTGACAATCCCTCTCATGACTTTAACAACAGGACATTCATTTAGTTTTTTTTTAGATAAAAAGAAGATGAAAACATTTAGGTCTTTTTAAATGATTAACAACTCACCTTCATTGTTTCAATCAGAACCATAATACCAGATTTTGAATGTTTTAATCTATCAATTTGTCTATTCAATCGACTTAATACAGGACTTGGATCCAATAAAAAACCAATTAAAGCATCTAAACTAGCTTTGCCTAAATGTGGAAAACGTTGTGTTAATTGACCAACACTATCTAATACAACAACTAATAAACCAACACTACATACTAAATGTGCAAAACGTGGTTTTTGTTTTGTTTTATAATTATTTAATAAACTATTCATAATAGCAGAATTAGAATTAACCGATGTTGATGTTACATTATAATTAGTTAAATAGAAATTATTCATTGGTTTAGAAATATTATAACCTCCACTATGTGGTATAACTGTTGATATACGACGTTGTGGTATTGTAAAATGTCCACGTAAATTTTGTACACCCCATAATGATGGTATAGTAGGAGTGGTAGTAGTGGAACTTTTTAATGTTGGTACAAATGTTGAATCAAGTACACGATCTGATTGAATAATAAATTTTAAATCAATGCCTTTTGTAATACGATCCAGTAAACGAATTAAAAAACTTTCAGAATCTGTGAAAGTTAAAAAGAAAGAAAAAACCCAATAAAAACACAGTGATGATAAGCAATTAACAGTCATGATAGTGGTATAAAATTTTAAATATGAGTAAATTAACATGCGGGCGGGATCATAGATGCATATGGCTGAGAATGCCCATACTTGAACGAAACGGTTGTCTAATGCTTCCAGGTTTTGAATGATAGTCTAACATGGATCGATTCATGATCTCAATCAAAAACTCAACAATCTACATAACACGATCTCGATATAAAAAGACAATCTGAGACTTGAATATTAATAACTCCTTAAGTGTTGAACATGGTAGTTAACTATCGGACATCAATAATATAATGGCTAATTTGTTTGCATTTAAAATGCGATACGTGTTATATTGAAGTTTTAGTGTGAGCATCAACGCTACGACATGCAAGTATATCCAACTGATGAGTCCTAAATAAGACAAGACGATTATTCTGTATTCCACTGCTAGCCACAATCCATCTACTCCACTTCAAATTAAATAACCGGATGCGTTGTACGATATGTTTAGAAATGGATCGTAATAATCCGGATATATCTGTTTTCTAATAATAATTTAGACGTTATTTGAAAATAGTTTCTTTTTTTTAAATAGCTGAATTCATGAGTCGATCGAAGCTAGACCACCATGGAAAACCTGGAAGCACTGGGCGACCGTTTCGTCCTAGTATGGGACTCCTCAACAGCAAACATCCATGGTTCATATTTTTTCTTGCTATGATTTTATTCGTTATTTTCAAATAAGATCTAATTACTTATTGAGTGTTTGTACTTTAACGACTTTGATAATATTCAAGGTTACAACCGATTAAACTATGATGCCCCATGTGAATTTCTTACAGATTGTTTTGATAATCTCTTTGGACGACAAGTCTTTTAGTGTATTTTTATTTTGGCTACAGCAATGGTACTACAGATAAGCACTTCATTCATTTTAGAACTGGTCAGTTGGATAAACCGATATAATTCGTTGCTGATTCTCATAGTGAGACTCAAAAACAAAATTTATCGAGCTATGAATTCCGATGCATTAGGAAGAGTTCAGATATCTGCTAACATGTGAAGTTATTTGTTGTAGGGATTTATATTTTGATGTAAAGTATAAGAGTTAGTTAGCTATTATCAACCTAGAAACAAGTATTCATATTACGCATTACTAAAAGGAGAGAACAATTTGCGCGATAAGGAGAAAAGATATCTTAATTTTAAATGCAAAGGCAATCTAAGTGTGAAAAATGTAGTTTTGCAAAAATGAAGGAAAATGAGTTAGAGATTCTGTTAAACCTCCAGTATGGAGGAAAATAGAAAAAGGATGCAACTGCGACACTACGACCGATTTCACAGCTGATGTCAATAGCCACTGATTTCGACTATTGACCACCTTTGAAAACCTCAGTACAATGGAAGATGGTCACGCAATTTTGTGGATTGGTTGAGGTTAGACATTAACACCGTTGGATGCCAGGCAGCCCAGTGGTCTAGAGGTTGAGCGTTCGCGCGCGAGACTGAAAGCCCTGGGTTTGAATCCAGCGAGCGGGATTGAATCACTTTATGGAGTATTACATTTATTTACCCCCCTTACTGTGAGCTTCTGTTGGACTTCTGTCATTTTTAAATTATTACTCAGTAACCACTCATTTCTATCTCCTTGTGTCATTTATGATTTGATTGTGTATAAAGTATGATTCTTTACTTCAGTATGTTGTGGTCTGATCATTCATGTTTGTATACTTGTGGGTGCTTCAAGTATGATAAAATGTTTAGGAGTTGCTAGAACCAATAAACAGACAGAAGAAATGGCTATATCTTGAAAAACAGGTGTTAGATTATCTTGTGACAGTTGACAGTCATTCGTTGTCAGTAGCACCACCTAGTGGGTCAAAACTTATAACGTTGTTAGCATGCAGAAAAAGTGTACTCCGCGTAGAGATTACAGTTCACATTCTGATTAATGGATTTCCTCTAATGATAAGAATATTCAAAGACTACAATAATAGCCTTTAGACCACTGAATCAACATCAGGAGTTGATGGTAGACAGAAATGTAAACCATTGGATATCAACTCAGCGATCAAGAAGATTAGGCACTCATCACTAGACCTGACCGTGGATACGTACTGTTGCGAATTCCCATACTAGGACGAGACAGCGATTCGATGCTTTCTCAGTAGTTAGCAATTGTCTAAGGTCGATTCACAACGTAAACTATAAATACCAACAATCTCCACCAACTCCCCATACTAATCACTTTGTTAATATTAATGTACATACCTGCCATATCTTTGATTGATTTAGTTAATATTTGTATACAGACAGCTGTTGATGCTGTGACCAAATCGAACGCAAACAATGCATTCGTTGAATTATCAGTTCGACCGTCGGATGATGTTGTCGTAGTTGTTATAGTGGTACTGTTAATGTTGGCGCTTTGTGATACACTTTTCTTTGGTTTCATGGAAGACGAAACCGATGCTGCTGAAGATGGAGGTGGGTCATTATCACGACTCACACTAACAATATTAGTGTTAATTAGATTTGATCCCATATTTGCTGATTTTTCATAAATAACTTTTGATTCTGTCGGTATGGTAGTAGTTGAAGATATCACTGATCGAGGGGACTTCGATTTAATAATAATCTGTAAAAAGAAAACAGAATATGCAGAAAAGAAAGAAACGGTTGCACAGGCGAAAGTAGACAGTGATTGATTGTTATTCTACGCAGACAGATATTTTCCTAACCTTTGCACTTATTAAATCATTGATTAATGTACGTGCTAGTCAGGCGAATTACGTGTTCGTGATATGAATTAATTTGATGTATGATAGATTAGTTGTTGGCTTGATACCACCTAGCATACAGAAAATCAATTGGATACGCAATAGGATTGTTCATTTTACGACCAGGTTTCCCATTAATGTTGTAAAACAAACCGAACGTTATTTTTTGAAAAATGGAGAAAACCAATTACTACGGTTCATAATTAGTAGTATTCACACGAAGTTTACACTGAATAATAGAAATCCTTAGCTATGAGTTACATTCGCTGAAGTTAGTAAATTAAGATCTCATTCAACATATATGATTCAAAGCTTAATATACAAACTTGTTTTTGATCGCTTAAGTACTCTGATGACTACAAGATTCGGTTTTCAATTAGCAGATCGTAAGTTTGGAACACTTTCAGTCTACTTTAGTTTGGTTATTCAAGTAGTTTCACTAGCGTTTACATAAAATGTGATGTTTACAGCTGAGTACATGGATCTTTCTTTAGTGGTTTACATCATCATATTATCTCGGATTGTGTAGTATTCATAAACGACCAATAACGACTACTAGATCTATGTGGAATCAACTTTGAAAATGAGCAAAAACTAAAATCCATAAACTGAACCACCATTAACTGTTTATGTAACTCATTTACCGAGTACAAATAAGAAAACTGTAATTATCATAAATCATGATGAACAACAAAATTAAAATAATTCAATTTGAAATGATTCGGATCAACCCGTTGACAATATTTTTGACCAAAATCTAATCAGTCTTGGTTGGCATATATGCATCTTGTGGGAGTTGTCTCGACATACCCATTATGACACAAGTTGATATAGAATAGATGGATTGTGACAAGATTCAACATCATTTATTCATTCTAATCAGAGCTGGATGGTGATAAGCAGTGAAATCCAGGACGCGCGTCTCGTCCTATTTGGGACTCAGCTGGATGTACCTGCATCCCAGAGTTGATGTTCACTCCCATATACCAACGAAAACTAATCAGACTTCAGTCAAAAATAACAACGGGATAATCCAAACCATTTCAAATTGAATTAAATATCATACCCGTTGCATAAGTAATTGGATATCTGGACTCAGTAGCTAATTGGATGACGCGATGGTGTTTGAGGCAGCCGGTACTGGGTTCGAGTCCTGGAGTGATAACAAATTCTGGGATCCAGGTACATTCGGCTGAGGACTCAGAAACAGGGCGAAACGCGCGTCTGGAACTCGACTGTTACCTACTATCCATTTATTCTGTATCGAAATCAAACCATTTGTAAAAGATATTTGCAAGAAATAACACTGGACTCCTGCATAGACTTATCAAAGAAACAGGGTTTAAAAATCACTTAGTTAGTAGGCTTAACACGATAATATAATATAAAACAGTAATCCATTCACAAATCAGATAATTGGAGAAACAGATGAATTATAGTCCAACTGACTTCAAGATATATCTTATTCACCTCACTAACAGACTACATGAAAAATTAAGAAACAACAGTGGCGATATAAGGAATGTAAACTAACTTACAAAATAAACTAGAAACTTACCACATTTTCATCACTCTCATCAAAGTTATGGATTTCACCAAGTGGCTGTTTATTATTGATCGGATGTCCATTGTACAGCTTATTTGACAAAGTCTCTTTAAATGCACCATTTTCTCTACATGATTTTAAATTATTCCTAGAATCAAGCACTTTCGGTTTTTCACTCTCTGTTCCATTAACCCTATTATCGTCGGTATCATTTTCATCATCAGGATTAGAAAAATGAGGTCGAACATTATTCATAGGTAGTGGAGTTTCATCTGATGAAGACTTTGGTTTATTTTCAACTTCTGGTGATATTGAACGAAAACCAGCTGCTTCTGCAGATAAATATGCCACGTCAGTTAAACACGTTGCGTATACTTCAAGCATGAAATTATGTACAGTAGATGACAATTTATCACTGATTTCTAAAAAGAAATTAAAAATGATTAAAACTGATAGTTATTTATTATGACATGTGATGCAGTCAAAGAGACAAACATAGTCTACCAGGTTATAACACAGAAACTAAGATAAAACTGGATTTATTAGTTATGGACGGAAGTAGATAAACAAAAACCACTGCCAGGAAAACTCTAATCACTGCCTTCTCGCGGTGAGTATGGGTCGTTTACGAAATTAAGAAAACCGAAAGCGAATGTCCGGCACTTTAAATTGGTTGGTGAATACCGAGAGTCCAAATACAAGAGTTGGAAAACCCTCATTCCAAACCAATGATGCACATAAGCTCCAGGATCCTGAGTGAATAAATGGCGTATGAACCAATTATTGAGACCGGATACTATGGGACTGCATCTCTTAATGTTGCTCCACTGCCCAGTGGATTAGACCTTTAGGTCAAGGGCTCGGGGTGTGCCTCTCCTCATTGAAACCACCTGCCTCGGTTTGGGCACCTGGGAAATATCCTAGCCCTCACACAAATCGGATGATTTGTATGGTGCATATCTATTTGGTGCCTCCTTGTGCGAATGCTTATTTGTTTAAATAAACAAATAGCATTGTGTATAAACAACCATCAACATGAACTCGATATCTAGACCTTAGAGGCTTATCCTAATTCAGATACTAAGTGATGAGAATCATTACTCCGTTCTCTGCGCAATAAACACAAAAAGTGAACTACTACATGACAACTCGATCTCAGTACCTTGAGCTTCAAACATTTAACACGCTATCCACTAAGCTGTTGTGCCCCAATGTGGAAATAAATATTGGGATATAATTACATCCAACTGAAGAGGCTCAAACAGGATGAAATGCATGTCCTGGATGTCCACGATTCAATTTAAATAAAAATATTATGACAAAATAGGAATATCGAGGTAATCGGCTAAGAACAATTGCAATGTTTAACATCAGAAGAAATATGAAATTACAAACTATTACAAATGAACTACTTACCTTGTTTAGGATTATAAAAAATATCCCGTATTAGCAAAAGACAGCATAATCTTAAACAATGAACAAATGATCGATAAGGATAACGACCAGTTTTAGGTCGATACTGAAAAGTACAGTAAAATTAAAGAAAAGAAAAAGAGATGTAGTGAAAGGTTATTATTAATTATTAACCATGGTATAGTACAATAGTTAAGTACAATAACAAGTGAGAGAATATACTACTATCATAAATGAACTTACCGGCCAAAATTAAATGCTAATGAGTCTAAACGTTTGGCAAATCGTTCATTCATTAATTGATAAGCCTATGTAGAGGCATTAAAAAAAAAACAATTCAACATGAATTACTTCAGTTTAACACGAGCTGAATATAATAATAATAATAATAATAATAATAATAATAATAATCCATAGGTTGTATTTGACACAGATTGATCCCAGATGAAGTACCAATGAAAGTCGGTGAGCACTCCACAAGTATTTAGTTTTAGCATGGAACTCTTTAATGGTATATACCCACAACCCTATCAAGGATAGCGCTCAGGAACTTCCGATTTGTTGGCAAACACTGAAGCATTAGAGCCAATGAGTTGAAGTTCAAGTGTGCGATTCTAGCGTCAATCAATTTGTGATATATCGGTGACTATCATTAAACTCTGTTCGGACGCGAAGAACGCAACATATAAATCAAATCTGCACAAAATCCCTACAAATAAAATAACAAACATCTTATGTACATAGATCCTTTTACTACTTTGAAGAAACCAAACCAACATGTTCTTTAAAACAATCAAAGGTTGATAATTATATCTCTCATGTTATCACCAAATGTGTATACAAATTTCACATGTACTCGTTAAAGTAGTTACACTGTTAGAACAGAAAGGAGAGCCTACATACAATGCAAAGAACATATTCCAAAATGTCGAAGGTCAAGTGGATCAAAAGCATCCAGAAGTGCCACCTCAAGACATCTCCTCGATACATTACATCAAGTGGATAAACTGAAGTCTTTCACAATGATTAATAAACAATCAAACCCCAATCGTCTCAAGTTTGCTGAAGCTATAGCGACTAAACGTTTAGAACTAGATCTATGTATTCAAAAAACAAACAGTAATAAATCTTTCTTTACCATGTTAATATTATATCAATTTCATTCCGCCATTCATTATTTCAACTCTTTCTCTTGAATTCATAATTTTGATTCAAATTGAATGATTTCAATTCATATCTTTGTTTATTGTTATTAATCTGTTTTCAGTTACTTCATTACATAATCATCTAAAGTTTGTTAACGCTATGATTTTAAATCATAAGTTCGATGTTCTGGAACTTCTCATTACACACTTTATCCAATTATCTGGAACGGATTTTTTTATGACATTATCGACTCCATTAGGATCTTTGCTACATCATGATCAGCTTCATGCTTATAAGTACGTCAATTTCTGTGATGACTTTCATTTTAAAATGTTAGATAGGTTGTAAGCAGCTGATGAGAGCCTTGTGAGGTGAAATTAATTCATATTATACTGCATCAATCATTGTTTCTGATTTCTCCAAGATAATAAAGACAACTGTATGTATTATATTTCTGTGAAATTATTCATTAAATCTGAATGAACGTTTATGTGTTTATTAATATATAAGTTGAATGAACAATACTTGACTGATATGCAGAAGTGATTGGTGAGTGATAATTTGTATTGCTACATGGTCGGAACAACCATATTGGACAGTACTTCTATTGATTAGAAAATGCATGCAGAGTGATATTTTGCTCCATACATGCATTAATTCTACCCAATGACATGCCAGATTGCCTGAAGCGCTTTTGGGATTACTCCCAGTACCAAGACCGGGCAAAGAAGGAGAGTTTGGTATGGGGTCAGTAATACCATCCCACAAAAAACGTTAATATTAGGGATAATTCTGATTTTAAAATATTACAGACTGTAAACAGCTAATGATAACTTAGAGAAATTAAATTAATTCATATTATTCTGCATCAATCCTACCTTTAGGATAATAATAAACAGCTAAAACTATCTTATACGTGAATTAATCTACATAAAACTATTGGAAAAGAAGAAAAACTGTATGTTTCATTAGTCAATGATTTAGGATTCGAATACATCTGTAATAAACGTAAACTTATCAACTGTGGTTAAAGAAAATCATGAGTTATATCAAAAGCAACACAAGTAACTCAACACACTAAAAAAAGTCAATATCTCTCAGATAACTAACCATTTCTACGAATACCATTTTAGAATACACACACACAAGATGATTTTATGTAAAGGAGGAAAAACAAAAAGAACTGAAATATAGAACCAGAAAGAATGGTTCCAGGTAGCGATCATTGTTTGACGGATTTACTCTCAAAGATGTCTAATTGTAAGTAATTAGTAGTTACTTCTGAAATACTTATCAATGCATAAGAATAATTTATTCTGAAAATATAATGACCATGATGTTTAGAACTACAACATATCAGTGTCTTATTGGTAATATATACTACTTAAACAACTACTGAACTAGTATACTTAAAACTTTCTTTTATCACATGTTTGTTCTGCACATCTAATGTTATTATTTATATCAAATTGATCATGCCTGTAAACTGGCATGAATTCTGTAATTATTTTTTTCAGAATATAAATTATTATTATTATATGTGCATCCTGTGCGGATTGCCTCGTCACTGACTTAAGTTACAAGCATTAAAAATAAAGATGGATAGGATGAAGGCACATCCAGCTGACGAGCCCTAAATAGAACGAAACGCGCGTCGTGGATCCCACTGCTAGCCAACATCCATCTTTCCTTATAAAAGAGTAAAAATGTTTCCTTTTTAATTAACAGTCTAAAAATTTTATAGATAAGATCCTAAATCGGCACTTATATTAATAGCTGTAAAACAAAGGCGATGCTTAACTCATAACAAAGCGTTTTACACAAATGATCTCAGTTGTTGAGTGATGTGAGATCCACCTAGTTTAAAACTGCGTGCACAACATCGAAATACTGGCTTATAAGCGGAAGAGAAAAATATAACAGACCTTTATAGTGATTAACTAAATACGAAACTCACCATTTTTAAAAGAGACCTTAATTGACTTGGTGTAAATATTGTGACGGCCAAATTGTTGGAACGACTAGAAGATGTCAGATACTCCGAAAATGTTACAACATCACAAGCCACGTGATCCTCACTCATTACAGCACGATGTGGAAGATGAGATGCGTACACAGATGCAACCTGACCAAGTAAGTATTCACTTCCATTAGGACTGAACCATGAACAACTCCAGTTATGATCACTTGACAAGTCACAAACTTCAGTATCTGATAATTTATCTATTGAGAGAAATTGAATATATGGAAAGAAATAAGCTGAGAGATATACCTAGTAAAAAAAAGGAGATGCTATCTAAATAAACTTAACGACTCAACAAAAACATGTCAGATAACTATTTCAGAATAGTAAGATTATTTTATAATGAACAATATATGCGGCATTATTGTGGTGAAGAATGACGAACTATAAAAGCTATTTTCAAGGACATAAGTACGCTTCACTTTTAATCCGTAATTACAAGCAGTTAGCCTATGTTACATACATATATCCTTAATTGCAAGCTTGAGTTTGATTGATGAACTGTTGTTATACACTTTTTCGTCCCTAAATTATGGCAATTTTATCATGAGTCTACCATCACAACTTTGTATTCTAAATGTCTTATTTCGCAATACATTGTAACTCCTTAATCATTGTACGTTGCCGTCTAGTTACGTATACGTTCAATAATGTACATTTTCAAGCTAGACGGAATCATTAGATATGGGGGCTAATACAACCGTCTTTATTCTCATCCCTTATTGGGCCTTTCCAAGGAAATCCTGAGTAACCAATCAACTGTCTAGGAAGTCATTCAGCCAAGTTATTAAGATAGTAACCTCCCCAAAGTCAATCGGCGGTAATCGAACTCAAGCATTGTAGTTACAAAACTAAATCGAGAAACGTGGACTATCAGGAGCATTAGCAAGGTGTGAGTTAATTCCTGGCATATCTAACGTTATTACCAGAGGATATCTAAGGTCATAACAAAGATGTACGTGATGGTTGAAAGATCAGATACTTATGGAGCCCAGTTCATCTCTAATCATAAAATCGAAACCTCAACAAGTAGGAAGATAGCAATCGAAATAAGGAGCCACATTTTAGATACAAGAAACAAAGACAATTTATGTCTATAAAAAAATACATAGGCTCTACAGAATCGAAAAATAAGTCGAAAAACCATAATAACTTGCACATTCACATCCAGTATGATAAAATAAGACTTTTGTAAGGGTTCCGAGAGCAACTACTGACACTTCCTAGAAAACTAGAAAAGGTAAACAATGCTAGTCTACATATGAAAAACTTTGCTTATTTGTTATTATTTGTTTGAACACATAAACATTAGTATAAGGAGGCACCGAATAGATATGTGCCACATTGACCATCCGACTTTTGTGGAGCCTGGAATACTCTCCGTGTGCCCAAACCGAAGCACGTTGTTTTCTTGGGGGGCCACAACTCGAACCCTTCTCTTAGAGACCTAATCCACAGGGCAGTTTAGCAACGTTAGGGGACGCAGTCCCATGATAGCTGGTGACCAACAATAGGTTATTACGTCATTCGTTCCCTCGGGATACTGGAGCCCATGTGCATCACTGGTTTGAAACCATGGTTTTCCAACTGCTTTAAGTGAATCCTCCATATCTACTGACCCAGTTACAATGCTGGACATTCAAATTTCATGCTCCTAATTTCGTAAACAACCCCCTCCCATGAGAAAACAGTGAGCAGAACTTCCCTAGAAGTGGCTGTGTACGCGTGACCATGTGAGAGCATATCGAGAGGGAAAGCGGACTTCCCTCACGATCAGCCGTACCACGGAATTTTAATTAAAAGCGATTTAAGAAAATTACCAGACCCAGGAAGAAACACGATTTGATCTAGAATTAAGAGTGAGGTGCACCTTGATTTGCAAAGCCCAATGATAAATCATTGAGAGAAACCAATAATTCTTGAACAAAATTTGTTTCGTATTTCTCAAATCATGTATATCAAAAGAGTTTGCTTTAAATATTCGTCTGAAAAAAGTGAGATTTCAGGATTTAAACTTTCTAGTCCATTTCACGGAAGTGGTCAACTCATAATTAATTTTGTCAGGGATAACTTTTATATAATATATGTAATCCCTGGTAGTTTTATATCTGACTTTACAAAAATAAAACATACAGTGGCAATACAATAGTTTGATTTAAAATAAATTCGCTTGCCTGAATTTGTTGTGTCCAAACATCTATCACCAGTACCCATCAGTAGTGAATGAGATAGGGAATGAGGTATTATGCAACAAAAAGAAGGATAAACACTGAGGGTGAATTCGTAGGTGGCTTCTGTTAGTTTATGAGGACAACTGATGTTATAAGTTCGCGATCTAATTTTGTCTGCATAGTTAACAGATTTTGTAGACCGGTACAGCTGAGGTATCACTGCAGACGAATTTTGTTCGTGAGAATCCGTGGAGAAAGTCACATGTCCAACGCCACGAGCAGCTCCCCTCAAAAGGCCGATAAGAGTAGGAGCAAGGAAAGTACAAAGTCGTTCAGCTGCTAGCTGTTGGCTTTGAAATTTAACAGCGTCAGGTGAAGTATTTCGGGCGCGTGGCTGCCGAAGAAACGCTGAAACAGCTGCGAAACGATCCAAGGGCTGCTGCAATAATTCATTTATTTGATCAATGATATTACTTGCAGAATCCAAAATACCAGAAATGATCTATTGAAGACAAGATGTATGACGGAATAGGTTTTAAGCAACAAGTCAGATATTAACACTCATAAAGTCGCGAGTGTAATTACAATCATAAACTTTCGAACAAATAAATCTATTGATAAGACTACAGCTCCTTTGGGTTTAATTAGAGAAATCAAGAATACGACTACATGGCCATAAGACAGACAGATAAATGGAAAGGTTCTTGATAAACCACATGTTGTCAAGTGATTAAAGGGAAATAGAATCCCCTTGACCCATGACTCAGACTCCCTCATCTTTATACAGCTAAGTAGTTAAGCGACATTTGATTAGGTATAACACTGTAAAAGCTTTATTATATATACTAGCGAAAGAAATTACATGACTTCGCTGTTTAGATATTAGATTACCAGTTTCCACAACTCAGACCATAATAGTTATACAGCAGGTGTTTTGAAGTCAGAACATGCATATAAAGCATTTTTTATCACCATGTTTATCTTACACAGGGCTTTATTCTTCAAATCGAAGCTTCTTTGTAAAAAATACCGTCACATCACTAGATGATTATTATTCAGCAAATAGACTGTAGTGTAGGAATACGTAGTTTTTAATTTTGGGTTCGAACCATATAAAGCCCTATACACATCCTAGTTCAAAGAACAACATGAAATGAAATAATAAGTAGATCAAAACCACTTAATGAGTACTTGCTTTGCCTATTACATATTAGGTCGATAGTTGATTGCAGGCTAGCCACACTGCAACAACAACATGACTGGCTTGAAACTAAGAATGTATTGGAGGCAGAAATTTGCATAATATTAAAGACTAATAAGCATATGTGCCAAAAGTACTAAATGAGTCATAAGACTCAAAATGCTGGTTCCTGATACACTCCAATTTACTGCGAATACATATACGAAGATAAAGATAGACGCTCGCTTAGACTTACCGTTTCTGAACGAGTTGAATCTAAATAGCGATTTGAGTCAGTAGACTAGAAAGAGCGAAACTAAAACATTCAGCTTGTGGAAGCTCTGGGACAAAAGAAAATTATTATGCATTATTTTTACTTTGAAAGTCAGAACAGATAATATTATCTATCAAGTAGCTTTTGTGCAATTTTCGTAACACATTGAGCACAGTGGGCAACAACTTGTCAACAAACTAGGGAACAAATGAGCAGTAATCACAATCCAAACCCTCAGGTTTGACTCAACCAGGAATACTCCGAGACTTATAATGGAACACTGGGCTTGGCCGTCCAGAAGATATCCTCCATTAGGATCACACGTAGGGCAAAACTCTAGTAAACGTTTGACCTGTGGACATTGAACATTATTATTAACTGCACCGTACAGTATCATAACTTTTGCATGATTTTAGTGATCGAGCAAGGCGAATGTACGAAGAGTCAGACAGATGACTATGCGGTCTATACATTATACATAAAAACCAGCCGCCAAGCCGCCAGCTTTTTGATTGCTTAACCTTGACAAAGGTTATCCAAAGGCCTTGAAAAGGCCCAATTAATCTTTTGTACAACTACTATCATACTTCAAAATTAAAGAAGGAGAAGCCCTCATGTATGAAAGATTTACGTTTTTGTACTCAACGTTCATATCTAGAAGGAACAAAAACTTTTTTAAGTGAATATGACGAGTAAACCTATAGTATGAATTTTTGTTTCAGTTGCTTCTCAAACTTATTTTCTATGAATTACTGAAAAAATCACAACTATCGAAAATTCCCTCTCGAATATTGTAGGCGTTTTCAGGAGGTAAGAATTCCTAAGTCTTTTTGATCGAATATGTAATATCTTTTTCTCAAGGTTGTATAAACCGACTGATTTCTTTTCTCTCTCTTCTGATCCAACAAAAAAATAATGGACAGATCGTTGACGCTAAAATACACCAGCCAACTTGTTCACCTTATATCTGAACGAACAAACACGGGGCAGGTGAGAGTTTACCTTTGTATAAGTGAACGTGTGTGCATAAACCGAACAGAGCTGCTGAAATATCACAGATATGACCCCAGGTTATCCATCGACCTGAACTGTTTTCATTGGTCATAGACCGGTCCATTCTCTAATGTGTCTATACTTTGTACTTCCTTATTCTATTCTATCTGTTTTGCATTCTGGCTTTTCTGTATCGCATTAGAAGAATTCATTTGTAATTCTCTTTATTATCCACAGATTTTTGACATTTAACCGCTGATGTTGAGTGAATTTTTGTTAACAGTGTCTCACTTAACACTATATTTTGTCGGATTTCATAGTGGTTTACCGTTCTCTGGCTGCCTTTGTTTGAACTGCTCAATACGGCTTATGTCAAAGTTCTCTATTTTTAAAAGAACGAGCGATAGTGTTTTTGATTATTTACATTTCTGTTATCAATATTTTACAGATGAATATGTCTACTTTCTTGAGTGTCCATTGGCTCTATAACCCATCTCGACTAAAAACTTTCCGTATTGTTTGAAGTTTGTGATCAGAATTTGGTGAAGATGGGAAAGAAACGTCAGGCCACTTCGAAAAACAATCAGCGACTAAGTACACATATTCGCTAAGAAATCGACCACAATGGTCTGCATGAATTGTAAGCCAACGCGTCAGACGATACTGCCCATGGAGTCCGCCTCGAAGGCTAATTGTTAAACTTATGACATTTTTCACAATTTTTCGCTGTACGACATATATCTGTATTTATCTCTTGCCACCCATATGTGACCCTTGCCAAGGACTTCATTTTCCAAATGTACACTATGATAATCTCCGAGGACAGATTTACGTAAAGATGCAGGGATAACAACACGATCATTTGTACACAAAATACCATCAGGAGTCGCGGAAAACTCATCCTGCTTTGAAAAATAGACAAGAAATCTACAATTCGGATTAGAATTCCAACTATTCCGTATAGCACTGAGTATACATCCGAAGTATCTACAAGTTTCTCCAATAAGATATAGACGTTTATCGGCAAAAGTTGTACTAACAAACAGTCTGAAGCATTTACTAATCTATCTTGTAATGATTTTCGAGGAATGTAGTCAGCAGAGTGAATTGGTTTGGCACTTCCGTGCTGAACCGTATAGTCATAGGCGCTAAAAGCAATACTTCATCGTCGAACAATAGCAGATGAAGAATATGTTAAAGATTTTTCAGGATGATAAATAAACTTCAAAGCTTCATGATCAATAAAAATATAGAATTTCTTTCCGAATAATTTTTTATGGCACAAAACAATGGATGTACATAAACTCTTTGGAAGATGAGCATTAACTTTCGGGATCGCGGAAGAAGATAAATGGTCATTAGAAACACCGGAAAGACAGTAGTTTGGGGAACTAACTGAATGTATCCAATTTAATCAAATTTAAAACATTTAGCATTACGAATTAGGAGGATGAAAGTTACCACAGGATAAACATTTACCAAACTTGTGCTCACCTTTGTGACCTTGTTCACGATTTCTTGTTGAGTCACTTTTCATATTTCTATGAGAATGGGAACCCTTATTAAACAAACGAGGGTCTGAGAGAAGCTGAGTGTGTAGTTCATCATGACGGCGAAGCAAAGTAATATAAATTTCGGCCAGACTATAATTTATGGAAGAACCAATCAGGTATAGGATAACAGGCCTCAGATTTTGGTGCGGGATTCACCCAGCCATTTGGTAGCAGTAATAAAAACCATTACACGTAACGTTACAAATGTGAGTTTGTTTTTTCTTATTGCAGGGCAGTAAAGCACAAACTACTGAAAGAAGCGAAGCCAACCCTACCCAAGCTGAACCTGCAGAACAATGGACAAAACTATAATGTAATATGTTTCCCTTTTGTATTCGAATCGCATCTTTCAATTTTAAAATATATCTGTTCTGCCAGTACGGCCAGTACGCCGCGTCCTTACTTCAGAGGCATTTACTGGTATCGACTGTTGTATTGTTGCTTCAGATCGCTCCTGCTTCCAAGTGAATGCTAATATAACGTGCTATAATTTGGCTAAATAGTCTTGGCATTATAGCTGGTGTCAGTTCGTGATGAAAACCCTAAATCTAATTCCTAGCATTAACCATCAACTGTAAATCGTAAATCGAATTCCTCACACTAATTTATAACCCTCACTTGGTCATAGTTATCATGTTAACAAGCTGAAGTTCAGTCCAGCATTGCTCAATAGTCGTCCATACATTATAGTCTAACCGAAATTACTACTGACTGCAAATCAATCTCATTCACTACCTCAGGGTTATAGATGCAGTTTTTGTTACTCGGAGTGAAGTTTTAAATTTCTGAGGTGTTTATAATAACTAATTACAGTTTTGGGTTTGATTTCTGATTGATTTCCAATTCTTAATACAATCCATTCACCTGTTTTCAGAGTCTGAATTTTCTTGCCTGCACATGAAAATGAGCGTACATCTGAGTCTTACCATTCTAAACATCGTTCCTGGTCATAGTCCAATATACAAAACTTTCCATGTAATTTTCGAAAGCTTCAGAATTCGAATACACATCTAACTGTTCAAACACAGGCTCTGTCGCAACGCCAGTATGATAATTAGAAGTATCCAAATCATTGTATTAACTAGAAAAATTCACAAAACAGAGCAATTTCAGCCGAGTAGAACTACATGGACACAAACGGACGTACTGTATTTAGAATTTGAAATTAACCAAAGATCAAGTACAAAGCAATTACTATTTCATGCGAACACCACAACTAGCCATGTTAGGTTTACAGACACCAAGTATTTGAAGTGGCCAATGGAACCATTCACACCAGATTACATTACAACCCTTCACAGAACTCTTCCTTTACCCAAATTAGTCAGTTTATTAGCTCTTCATTACGGCACCTCGTTAAATACTATCATCGATGTCTTATGCCCTGGTGTATTTCAGGTTACTTCGTTAGGTGCTCATATGTGTATATTTCTCTGATTTTCCGTTTTAAAGTAATTTACAGACGTGTCAATCTGGTATATACCACTCTTTAGTAGAAAAGATTGTATCTAATATGAGAATCCTATACTTCAGTTGTAATTTTTATATTTTGAGACAATACTCTCAAAACATTGTTGTTCATGCATCATCTTGGCACAACTTCAGTTCTAATTCATATTACTATCCTCTAACCAAAAAGTGGTTCGTGTAATATCTACACTGATGTAGTTTGAATTTTTTTGTAGATTCCTGTTGAATGTTGGACGTACATACTTCTTCACAGGTATGTTTAAAAAGCATTCGCTTGGTCTGGAAATGTTGTAATCATAGAAATTATAAATATGAATTGGACGAAATCGTTAGACACGTAAAGCTATAATTTTACACGGTCTAATCAGTTGTTCAGATAAGGTTTTTACCGTAGGATATAAATATATTAGATAACTAAACTGCCAGAATAGTTGAAAGTATTCATTTGAAAGAGAATAAAAGTATTCCTGCTATTCAAAGAATGCTCACAATGAATATCACATTAACGATCAAAACATATACGGTAACTCAATATTTCAGTCAACAATCTCAACAAACGATGAGAATCTATAAATAAGTAGGAAAAGTATCAAAAACAAAATAAATGGTCCTAATGTGATAATTAGAAGTATTTGAATTACAGTACGAACTAAGAATTTCAGAAATAAAGCAATTGGATCAAGACGTAGTAGATAAGAATGAACGAATGTACTGTATTTGGAATCCGAATTCAAGCATTCAACATGTATAAAGGAATCATCTGTTCATTTAAACACCATATCTAACCTTATGAGAAGCAAAACGAAAATTATATGAATGAACCCATCCCAAATAGTGGATCTGCACTTGAGGATTGGTGTTATAGTTATATAGAACATATACATGAATATAGACAACAACAACAGATTGAATATTTCACATAAGGGAACACAAGGGAATATTCGTCGAAGTAAACATACTACATGAATTTTTTCCACATATATTCACATGAAAATACACAAAATGAATTCAACAGTTAGTTCTTGTTCTGTTCTGAATACTTAGTCAGTTATTCTTATTTGAATTCAATGAATACTCTATGTCAATGCTTGTTATGTCACCATTATCCACAATAGCTGACTTTCTTTGAGTATGTTAATTCATAAATACTCAAATATTTGAATGTCTTATGAAAAAAATATTTGTTAGAAGGGGTTTGTGGAGATTTTAGAAATTTCACAGAATGAAATCATGAGTCATTTGAAGCCCCTTCTGATAATAATCATCTGCTCACTAGTGATTGACTTCAGGAGATACTCCTGGAGTTCTAGTGTGCCGAAGGAGTACAAGCGGAATCACTGAGCAAACGTAATTGTGTGCAAAGTCACAATCAACGGAAGGAAGAATGTCCTTAGTACAGTTAAACAAAAAAGTACAGTAAAACAATCACTAGTGTAATCGGTTATAATAATAATTGTTTCCATTAAACCAATTGTAAGATCCAAACTGCGGTTTGGACTGCTGAATAGCCGTCCAGGTACGTTAGACGCGCGCCCTTTCCCGTCGAAATCAAAACAAGTAATCGGGTAAATAGCGGTTCTATAATTCATCATAAATTTACATGTAAATCGTTACCTAAACAAATATTACCACCCGGCTATTCAACCAATAATTGTTCAATCAATAAAATCTGAATTACAATAAATAAAGTAGTTGATGAAAGATGGGGGAAAATTACCAGTCACAACAAATGAACGTTATTCTATCCTGACTGGATAGAACACACACAAAAGGGGGAGCAAATCAATATGGCTACCGCCAGGAACAAGTGTCAACTAAAACAACGTAAATACAGTTCGGAAAGAAGCCCAAAAACTTAGTGAAGGCGTAATAAAATAAAACTATGATAAAATACAAATATTAACAATTCAAATGTAATCAAAAAACTAACAATGTACAACTAAGGGGATCAATAGGAACAAAGTGCAAGTATATGCATGGAGGGATTTTCACAAACACACAAAACATTCAAAATGGATCTTACACCAATCGCTTTCTCTTGATAAAAGTAGGTCACTACAAGTTCATCAGCAACTAGTGAATTAGTATCGTTCAATGCAGTGCTGATTCGCAGATGTTTGATAACATCCCAAACTCCTTATTTAAGAGAAACCTTTTATCCATTTCGGATATATTTTGGGGAAACCGCTATAGAAGCGTTTGGAACAAAACCCCCTTAATTTTGAGGATTTCCCCAATATTTTCTCAGTATCTTATAACACCAATATTGGTAGGAAGTTACAACGGGTTCCTGTTGATAACTGCTGCTTGAAGTAGTGATAAATTGACATTTCCATTTCCATACACAACAATAAAAATAATGTATCTGCAGAGTGATGAAATAAAAAGAGAATACTCTTTTAAAAAAAACATTCGGACAGATCAACTCTAAGGTTGTCATTAAATGATTAGTTAGTAAATGAGAAAGTTGTTGATTACTCCATGTACATTTAATTGACTGTTTTACTTAAACTGATACTCACTCACCAGCATTCTCCCTCCAACCTTGTCCTGCGCAATCCTTTCCAGCTCCTTCAGTTGTTATTCATCCTTTTAATATTTGCTTCTATTTCCCGACGTAATGTGTTCTTTGGCCTTCCGCTTTTCCGTTTCCCTTCAGGGTTTCACGTTAGGCTTGCAGTTTGATTACTTACTTACTTACGCCTGTTACTCCCAATGGAGCATAGGCCGCTGACCAGCATTCTCCAACCCACTCTGTCCTGGGCCTTCTTTTCTAGTTCCATCCAATTCTTGTTCATTTTTCTCATGTCTATCTCCATTTCTCGGCGTAATGTGTTCTTTGGTCTTCCTCTTTTCCTTTGACCTTCAGGATTCCATGTGAGGGCTTGTCTTGTGACGCAGTTGGGTGCTTTCCTCAATGTGTGTCCTATCCACTTCCAGCGCTTCTTCCTGATTTCTTCCTCCGCTGGGATCTGGTTTGTTCTCTCCCACAGTACGTTGTTGCTAATAGTGTCCGGCCAATGGATCTGAAGTATTTTGCGTAGACAATTGTTAATAAACACCTGTATTTTCTGGATGATGGCTTTCGTAGTTCTCCAGGTTTCTGCCCCATACAGTAGAACTGTCTTGACATTTGTATTGAAAATCCTGACCTTGGTGTTGGTTGACAGTTGCTTTGAGTTCCAGATGTTCCTCAGTTGTAAATATGCTGCTCTTGCTTTGCCGATCCGCGCCTTCACATCTGCATCAGATCCACCCTGTTCATCAATGATGCTGCCCAAATACGTAAAGGTTTTTACATCTTCCAAATCTTCTCCGTCAATTGTGATTGGATTGGTGCATTCTGTGTTGTATCGGAGAATCCTGCTTTTCCCTTTGTGTATATTGAGACCTACTGCTGCTGAGGCTGCTGCCACACTGGTCGTCTTCTCCTGCATCTGTTGTTGCGTTTGGGATAGAAGGGCCAGATCGTCTGCGAAGTCTAGATCATCCAACTGCATCTTAGATGTCCATTGTATCCCGCGCTTCCCTTCAGACGTTGACGTCTTCATGATCCAGTCGATCACCAGGAGAAAGAGAAAGGGTGAGAGTAAGCAACCTTGCCTAACACCGGTCTTTACTTCGAACGACTTTGTCAACTGTCCTCCATGCACGATTTTGCAGTGTAATCCATCATATGAGTTCTGTATGATATTGACTATCTTCTGAGGCACGCCGTAGTGTCGAAGAAGTTTCCATAGTGTTGTTCTGTCCACGCTATCAAATGCCTTTTCGTAGTCAATGAAGTTGATGTAGAGTGATGAATTCCATTCAATTGATTGTTCCACAATGATCCGTAGAGTTGCGATTTGGTCTGTACACGATCTATCCTTACGGAATCCTGCCTGTTGGTCACGAAGTTGGGCGTCTACGCAGTCCTTCATCCTGTTTAACAATACCCTGTTGAAGACTTTTCCCGGTATTGAGAGAAGAGTGATGCCCCTGTAGTTATCACACTTGCTGAGATCGCCTTTCTTCGGTATTTTGATCAGAAGTCCTTCTTTCCAGTCTGTTGGTACTTGTTCCTCATCCCAAATCTTATTGAAGAGAATGTGGAGTATCCTTGCAGTTGCCGCTACGTCTGCTTTTAGTGCCTCTGCTGGATGTTGTCCGGTCCTGCTGCTTTGCCACTCTTGATTTGTCTGATGGCCATGCTGATTTCTTCAATTGTTGGTGGGCCAACATTGATTGGGAGGTCCGTGGGTGCTGCTTCGATGTTGGGTGGGTTCAGTGGAGCTGGTCGATTCAAGAGTTCTTTGAAGTGTTCTACCCACCTGTTTTGTTGCTCTTCAATGTTGGTGATTACCTTGCCTTCCTTGCTTTTCACTGGTCGTTCTGGTTTGCGGCGATTTCCAGAGAGTTTCTTTGTCGTGTCATACAATTGTCTCATGTTTCCTTCTCTTGCAGCCTTTTCCGCCGTCGTTGCTAAATCTTCCACATATTTACGTTTGTCGGTTCTGATGCTCCTCTTCACTTGTTTGTTTATTTCCGTGTATTCAGCTTGTGCCTTGGCTTTTTCTGCTCTTGTTCGACTGGTATTGATTGCTGCCTTCTTGTTCCTTCTTTCTTGAATCTTATCCAGTGTATCAACAGTGATCCATTCCTTGTGGTGGTGCTTCTTGTGACCCAGGACCTCATGACATGTTGAAGTGATTGCCTCTTTGATCCCCTTCCAGTTGCTCTCCACAGTAGTTCCTTCTCCATTGAGTAGATCATGAAAGGCCTGGAACTTGTTGCTGAGGACTATCTTGAATTTGTTGAGTTTGTTAGTATCCTGGAGAAAGGCCGTATTGAACTTTTGTGATATTGTCCGCCCCGTTGTCCAGTGCTTCTTGAGTTTCAATTTCATCTTGGCGACCAGCAAGTGATGATCTGATGCTATATCAGCTCCTCTCTTGGTTCTCACGTCCTCTATAGTCCTCCTGAACGTTTTGTTGATGCAAATATGGTCGATTTGGTTTTGTGTAGAGTGATCCGGTGAAGTCCATGTGGTTTTGTGTATGCGTTTATGTGGGAATATGGTGCCGCCTATGACCAGCTTATTGAAGGCACATAGATTTGCAAATCTCTCACCATTTTCGTTTCTTTCTCCCAGTCCGTGTCGTCCCATGATGTCTTCATATCCAGTGTTGTCCGTTCCAACCTTGGCGTTGAAATCTCCCATCAGAATGGTCAGGTCCTTTGTTGGGCACTTCTCGACGATTGACTGCAGCCTATTGTAGAATTGATCTTTAGCGTCTTCATTGTAGTCGTTGGTAGGCGCATAGCATTGGATGATGTTCATTGAAATGCCCTCTTTCTTTGTTTTGAACGAGGCTTTGATGATCCTTGGTCCATGAGATTCCCATCCTATAAGTGCATTTTGCGCTTGTTTGGACAGCATCAATGCAACTCCTTGTGTATGTGGTGCATTTTCTTCTTCATGGCCGGAGTATAACAGGAGCTCTCCTGTAGTTAGTCGTTGTTGTCCAACTTGTGTCCAATGTGTTTCACTGATCCCAAGTACCTCTAGGTTGTATCTTCTCATTTCTGCAGCAATTTGGAAGGCTCTTCCGGTGTCCCACATTGTACGAACATTCCATGTACCTAAATAAATGGTCGCTCTGGTTGTCAGAAGGGGCATCGGCCTCGTAACTTCCGAAGGAATTCGGCTTTCATCATGAGGCGTCATAATTCTTCTAAATGAAGACCTTCTGACTCCCAGGGCAGAGTTTAAAAGGTTTGAATAATTTTTTCTGGTTAGCGTTTTTTTAGCGAGTTAGTTTTCTACGGGATGGGGACGCTAACCCCATGCCCAACCCTCCTCCTTTATCCGGGCTTGGGACCGGCAGTAGCCCCCGGAGGGACTCCAGGCGGAGTTTTGCAGTTTGATGATTTACGTAATTTATGTCCTATCCATTTTCATCATCTTTTCCTAATTTCTTCTTCAGATGGAAGCTGGTTTGTTCTCTCCCACAAAAGGCTGTTGCTGATGGTATCCGATCAATGGATGTTGAGTATCTTGCATAGACAACTATTTATAAATACTTGTACCTTCTTGATAATGGTTGTAGTAGTTCTTCAAGTTGCAGCTCCGCACAGTGGAACTGCCTTGACGTTAGTATTGAAGATACTGACCATGATATTGGTTGGAAGTTGTTTTGAGTTCCACAAGTTCTTCAACTGTAGGAATGCTGTCCTTGCTTTGCCAATCCTCACCTTTACTTCTGCATCTGAACCTCCTTGTTTATCGATTATGCTTCCCAGGTATGTGAAGGGTTCTACCAATGGATCCAACAATCAAGTATTTTCAGCGAGATGTAAAGATCCTGGGTCTGTGGATGCTCTGACGGCAGAGTAAACAAGGAACCAGAGTTTATTCAAAATATACTAATTAAAATGGGTTACGTGCATCATTATCAAAAGAAATATATATTAAAATCCAATAGATTTATTCAGATAGTATATTTTGTTTGTCCTTTTAAACCCTTGATGTTAGAATGATACTTTGTTACGTTTCTATACACTTGTCTGAACGCAATATTCACTTATATATTGTTCCACATAAAATACAATTCTCATACCTATATTATATCATTTAATGTTTTATTGTTGATACCTAGGTTCGTCGAGTCGGTGTTCAAAATTTAGAAACTGAGGCTATCAATGCAGCTAAAGAGGCACAAAATCTTACAACTATACCTGACGATCCTTCATCTCAACATATGCATCATCATCGTGATTCCATAGATGGCATTAATCCAGTTGTGTAAGTTAGACAGATCGAAAGATATATCACTGTAAGAGGTTTATGGAGTTTTGTAATTTACATTGCCGATTGATCTTAGTTTGGCAACCATTGAAAACCAGAGAGCACTGTACAGCTGCTTCGTCCGAATATGGGACTACTCAGTAATGTACATTCACGGCTCAAGTGCTTATCGAAAGCAAGACTTTTAAGTCTGACGGTGACATTCAAACCACTAAGTCGACATCTACTTTACCTGCATCATACTCGACATAATTGAACTGCGCTGGTCGCAATTTATTATGACTTTTCGAAATTAATCTCTATTGAGCTCATGATTTTTATTATGAATAATGTAAGGGAGTTTGGAGAGGTTTTTAAAGTTTCTAATCAAGTTCAGTTTGCAATAATTATATATCTATATTCAACAAAAAAATATAAATCTCAGAAAGAAAAGTGACTTGTCGACAGGTAATTCATAATAAAACGTTAGGGTTACAGTTTAGGGTAATATTACTATTGCCATCCTACTAGAAGGCAATAGGATTTTTGAAGTCTACGAAATAAAACGGATTGTCATTGGTTTATCAGCTGATCAGAAATTTAGCATGTATCCCATAAACAACGTAAAATCTGAGACATTTGTGCAACAGGTCACATTCCCACATCATATTAATACGATATTGTGGAGGTATCAAGATAAACACTAGTTATATATAAGTAATAACAGTGTAGACAATATGATTTGAAAAGGAAGAATGAGTTCCCAAAATAAAAGTTATCAGTATTAAAGATAATTAGTGAGTCCATCCGACCTTTCGGGATTGATTCTGAGTCATTTCAGCTAACATCTCCAGTCTTTTGTTGAGATAATCGAGCAGACCCTAACCACCTACTCTGAGCCTACGTACATGACTCAGTCCAACAGTAATTTACTTAATAGGCTGATATTATATCTTGGTTCTGGTGGTTCTAACCTTTTTGCAACTTACTCCTACACTAGCAAGCTGTTATGACTTTTACCGTGTTAATTACCCCGTGACTAGACCGCCGATTGAAACACGAGTTATATGACCTTGGCACTGTGCCGAACCAATGACGCGTTAACTAGTACATGCAGCCTAGAGTCAACTCCGAATCATTATTGGTCTCTCTCGCCTTGTCCTGCCCGTTCACTCAAACAAGCAATTTCAGCCTCCACTGTATGAATATTTCATACATATGTGCTTAATATACAAGCAGACCAAACATCATCATGTCATAAAATAGAAAATAACATAAAATATGGTTGTTGTTTTTTTATTTTGAATAGGAAAATGCTTTCCCAGGCAGGAATAAAGTACAGACGACGTAATAGTCATCATGAATCACCGAATAGTCCATCTAGACAAACTCTAGCATCAGTTCCTCATAAATACAGTACAGTTGCATCACGTGGTAATAAAATTCGTCAACCTGCCGCAAGTGGGGCAGCACAACGAATCCCACAGATGATAAACAACTAACTACATCCACGAAATTAGGTCATGTATTCATGCAAGCCTGTATTTTTAAAGTTGGAGATGATGTTCGTCAAGTAAGTAATTATTACCATGGAAAACGAATTAATGATAATCGTTTAATGTTGCTAACTAACTCATATCCACCAACCCGATTAAAGCACCCGACATTCGCTTTTCGTTCTCTCAATTTCGTAAACAACACCCCAGTGAATAGGAATCGCTAAACACGTTTCCATTTAAGAATATTTTGAGAGGGAGAGCTGAATCTCTTTAGGGGTCAATTAGAAGTTGGTCTAATATAGACAATCCATATTTGTCCGCAATGATCTTTAATCTCCAGCACGTTAATCTTCCATAGTTCAATTGTATAAAAAACTTACCAAAACATGATTATTAGATGAGATAAATGGTCCGCATACACGACAATTTCACTCCAAACACAATACTATTTTCTGTACATTGTGAATTTCAGACCTAATTTGCTGTTAAATTTCGTATAATCAGGTGTTAAAAGCATAATAAATCAATTTACTAGTCATTTTAATGACTTCTGATTGAAAATCTTCACTGAATCAAATACGTAGTTGAAGTTTTTTTGCGTGTGCTGTTCTGTTTTTCGAGCTGCATAGTTTACCTGTGAAATTCTTACTATCCTTTATAGACAACCTCATCATCATCAGGGAAACTTTAAAAAAGTAATGAACATTTTGAATCTCTGCACATATTGATCAGCAACTTATTCTGATCTCCTTGAATTTGATTGTTCTTTGTACTGATGCAAGTTCAGAAGTTAAACCAATTGACTGTAATTGAGAATTCTAATTGATTTATGTCAATCATTTAGTCCTAATCGGTAGGTGTCCACTCTCATAGTCACTTTGGCATCGCTCAAAAGGCGTCCATAAATTATAGTCTCAGCAAGTTTGTGCGCTCTTATTAAATATCATTACTATTAATGTCTCTATCCAATAAAACACATATTTTGTACAATATGGAATTCTCAACACAAAGCACGAAATATTTCAACAAGTTTCTGTGGTGGGCCGACATTTGATCGATGCTAAAGTGACCTTGAGAGTGTCCACTTAATAACTAGGATCAAATGAGGTTTATAAACCAGTGTGAAAAATCAGAATTATGATTTACAGTTGATGATTGAGCTTATAAGTTAAATTTCGGGTTTTCATCACGAACTGACATAAGATGTAATGCCAAAACTCTATTTATCTGAATGGATGAGTTAGTTTTGCTCCAAAATCTGAGACCTGTTATCTTATACCTAGTTAAGTTCATTCATAAATTATAGTCTCATCGTTTCTGTTTCTTATTTCCCGATTAAAACCAACGACGAATACTGAGTGATTGCCAGTTTAATGCAAGCAATATCAGGAATCAACATGTGATGAAATGTTCACTCTTTTAGATGCATATTGCCTACAACCATGATTTCTCTGATTGTACTTTTCATAAACACTCCGGTATAGGTTATGTGATTAGTACGAACAAGAAAAGATGACTTGTTGAGATATCTAGACGGCAGGAACAAGCAGCCCAGATATTTATACACATCTACTTTGTCATATCATGAATGATTTTAGCAAACATTACAAGTGAAAATCAAACATTAATCTATGATCTATTGTTTCTTACTTAAAAACGTGGTTGTTGAACTACCGTATTTGTAACCCAGTCAACCAAAAAAGAAGGAAATGAATTGGAAAATAAAAGGGAAATAATGGGGAAACGTGCCAAAATGTCTGCTTTTTCGCCTATCCGGGGGAAATAATGAGGATTTTCCCGTTTTTGTCACTCTGTGTTCCAAATGTTGCTGAATTGTCTATTTTTTCCCTAAAGATAAGCCAAATCATCTACTTATGGCCAATAATAATTCATCAGTATTGTATAAAATAGTGATCTAATACTTATAATGTGTTGACAAGTATCCACTAATAATCAATTAAAGATTTACCATAGGTACCCTCAGTTAACTGCAATCAATGTAAAACATATTAACATGATCAATTAATATTATTTTTATTACTCTAATAATAATCAAAAGCGTTTGGATGATTTTGTAAAAAGTTAATAGGATTGTGATATATTCTACCGATGTCGATAGATATGAGTAGTATGTATCATCTAATCAAAAATTGAAATGCCTGGTAGATGCAGACTAAGAAAATTTAAGAAAAGAAATCGAGCATAGAGAGTGATTGATATGGAGACAAAGGAATAAGAAAATCTTAGACAATTGATTGACATTTTGCAGATGAAGTATTTACTGTATAGTTCTTAGATTTTACGAAGAGATTCTGTAATTCCTTAACCAAATGCATTTGGGTGTCCTCACTTATATTCTCGTTCACTACAGGAATAACCGAACCGATTAACGATAAACTAACTAACAGACAACTAAGTTAGTATCCAAAGTCTTTCATGTTTAATTCTAGACATTTTGCTATATCATAAGTATGACACAATTGGAGGATAATGGAATTTATTTGAATACAACATTACCGAATCACTTAATAAAATCTAAGAAGCATTCAGTAAATTCCTTATTTACAAAATGTTAATCAATTGTCTTAGAATTGACTGTTCCTTTATTTCTACATCGACTATCCACTGTTCACATTCACCTTTCTTCAAACTTCTTAACTTTCTGTCACCAAGTTTTTCACTTTCGATTGATGGTACATACTACTTATATCTGTCGATATTAGTAGCACACACCGTAACACTAAAATTTTCAATAATTTGTTTGGTACTTCTTAATTTTTTAAAGAAAAAAACGTGGTAAGTTACAAATTATTTTCTTAATAATAATTCTCAATAGAATTAAACAATTTAAAATAATACTCCGTTGTTTATTATTGATAATGGTTGATTTTAAGGAATCATTGGTTGATAATGTTTCGGAGGATATTTCTTGTTAATCATTGATTTCATCTCTGGTTTACAGCTCTTAATCGTCATTCGACAATGCTGCTTCGTCCATGGTTCAAGTAAAATTTGAATTTGACACACCTGACCAATCTAAATTACATGAAAGATAATAACATTAATAATAATAACTATTATTATCAGTATAGGGTTGTGGAGATTATTTCGTTTTTGATTGAGATCATGAACCGAATGATGTTAGACCACAATTCAAACACCTGTAAGCATTGAATGGCCGTTTCTTCCTATTGTGGGACTCTTCAGTAGTGCGCACCTACGATTCCGCTCGCGGGATTCGAACCCAAGGCCTTCCGCTGCTCGCACGAACGCTTAACTTCTAACCATTGAGACGGCCGGCATTCAATGGTGTTAATGTCTAACCTCAACCAATCCAAAAAATTGCGTGACTATCTCCCATTGTACTCGCATAGATACCTGTCTCTACCCAACAAGGATTAAATCCACTGGTCACGGCTTCTCACTAGAACCCTGAGAATATACTTACGAAACTAGTTACTAGTGAGCACATGGTAATTATCAATATAGGATTATGGAGATTATTAAGTTTTTAATTGAGACCTTGGTGGTCTAACATTAAACGGTTCATGTTCTCAATCAAAATAGTAATGATGTTAATCGATATTATTGAGTGTCATATGCATCATTACAGTAAATAATACTTAGCATAGATTATGTAATAAATCGTAAAGGATATCCCTCTAAAGACTATTCTCCTGAAATCCCTCATTATCCTATGGTCTATATATCTATATTAGATGCATAAGTTTTAAAGTATTTGCTTTTCATTTTGTCTGAATGACAGTCAAGGAAGAAAATATATACAAACTACCATGATAATATGGTTCTTCTGATATTAAACAGTGAAAAGAACAACTCAAATTGGATCACTCAATGGTAGATATTGTTGTTTTTTTTTAATAACTTCTATCATGAAATTAATCAAAGGTATGTCTTTTAGTATGCTGTAATTTTTCTTTCATCATAACTGATTATGTTACTATTAACACGAAAGTAGTATGATAAAATGGTATTTTCATCATAGAAAACTTTACATATTTTTATGTAACCCAGAATAAAACACCCCCACCCTCTGTCATGGACTATGATAGTGCGAATAGTAATATGCGTTTCATTTTATTTGGTTGCCAGGTGTAATGTCTAAAGTGTAAACAAGAATAAAGTTTATCAACTTTTTCAAAATAAGCAATCATGGTTTATTTCTTACAGTCATTTGATTAATATCGACGGAAGAAATCGAATAAACTGATGTATAATTAACAGAAATCCTTCAAATTCCTCTATTATGGATATTTACTGTTTAATTCTAAGTCATCTTATTTTCTGACTTACAATTAATACCTTTCAGGACACAAACAGACTTAAATCCGATTTTGATAACTACGATAATAAAATGAAGTTAGACATTAACATCAGTGTATGCTGGCCGACTCAGTCGTTCAAACATTAAGGTTTCGCGCGCGAAACCGATAGATCTTGGGTTTGAATCCCGCGAGTGAGATCGTGGATGTGTATTGCTAAACAGTCTCATACTAGAACGGAACGGCCGACCACTGCTTCCATGTTTTCCATAGTGGTCTAGCTTCAATGGACTCATGAATTCAACTATTAAAATACTCTCAAGCCTTTTATGGTAACAATCAAATAGACTAGTTTAAACTATAAATGAACATGGACCAGACAACCATTGAATGCCATTTTGTACAGAAATACTATATATGTGAATCACCAGGGAGTATTATACTAGAATGAAACTACTTTTCGTTTTCCTGAGGATATCAATAATTGCGTAGCTTAAATCATCTCGGGATGTAAACTTTCTACAAAGCGAACAATCTTAAAAAACATACTAATTTTAAGGAAAAGTTCACTTTTTAATTCCATTTTCATTAACATTTATCTATTATCATAGTTGAATTTACAAGTTGATATAAGCTAAACCATCACTGAAAACTTGAAAGCAATGGACAGCTGTTTAGTCCTAATATGGGATTACTAAGCAGTGCGCATCCACAATCCCACATCATGGACTCGAATCCAGTACCTTCAGTCTCGTACACTTAACCTCTAGAACATTGGGCCGGAATCTATCAGCATTAATGTAATCTATTTAATTCATCCATCATAGTTTCTAGATGATGCCGTTTTTATATTATTTATTTATTTATCTGAACACACAAATATTAGTACAATGGAATACAAAATAAATACGCACCACACAAGTGACTTGATTTGTATGTGGGCTATGCTACTGCCAGGGTACTCAGACTGAAGCAGATGGTCTTCTCAAAGAACAACACCTGGAGCCTATGAACTAAAGGTCTGATCCATAACACAGTGCAGCAACTTTACGATATGCAGTTCCATGGTAGTCGGTGACCAACAATTGGTTCATACGTCATTTATTTTATCAGAATACTATAGCGCATATGAACCATTGGTTTGGATTTGGGATTTTCTGATTCTCTTTGGTAGACCCTACTCTACAACAAACACGGTTAAAGCACTGGAAATTCGTTTTGCGTCCTCTCAACTTCGTCAACAACACACGCGCCATGAGTAGGATGACCCTATCATTGGTTGTATACGCATGGTGATATGAGAGAATTTCAGAAGGAGAGCGGACTCCCCTATCTCTGACCGTACCAGGGCATAAGATCTCAATCTAACAATGAATAATTTGAAATTCGAAGTTAATTTTTTAAAAATTCATCAAAACTTACAGTTTTATTATTTAATTGACATCTAATACTTTGATTATTTTTAACATTTTGCATTATCCTATTATGTTTTGTACAATTAGTACGTGTAAGATGTAAATTATATTGTAATAATACACCATTTACAATCTAATAGAAAGAAAATTTATCAATATAACAATATACTACTTGTATTGTCATATTAGTAATATTAGTTTGTGCATACCAAAAATTTGAATTTATCATTCTATTCACAAGAATAACCGACTTGTTAATTAGAGTTTCATTTAAAATAGGATGCCTATCTTTGTCGACATGAACAATTCCACCAAAATTGGAACATGATTGTAATGTAATAATTACAATGAATAGAATTGCCAGATTAAATGAACTCATAATTAGATTATACAATAGAAATGATAATGATATTGAATAACAACTAACGATACTACTTATATTTATAGTATTTCAACTTTAGTAAACAACTATTTATTTACATAAAGTCGTTTGTTTGTTTTGTTTTGTTTGTTTATCTTTAAGTGAATGTGTGTTATATTACTTAGTAAATAGAAAAAGTTTATTGTTCAAATGTTTTCATTTCATGAAGTATATATAATAAACAATGAAGTACTATTGATTGATAATGTCTGCCTATTAACAGTTGTAATGATGTAATAAATGAAGCATTTGTTGGGATAACCAATTTAATAATTTGATAGTTGAGATCATGATTCAATTGAAGCTAGACCACCATGGGACACCTGGAAGTCCGATTGTGGGACTCCTCAGCAGTTCACATCCACGATCCAAGTTCCGCGACTTTCAAACCCAGGATCTATTGGTCTTACGCACGAACGCGTAAGCCTTAGACCACTGATCCGGCATCCAACGGTGTTAATGTCCAACTATAACCAATCCACGAAATTGAGACACACGTCCACCATTGTCCTCAGACAGTAATCAATTTATTATTGAATGCAAAATCACACAGTGGTTTAGTATAGTGTGAAAAGCATACATTAAGTACAACATTTATACATGGTTCATCTGTTGTCATTGCTGTTGTTTTTAATTTAGTCCTGTACTGCTAAGTATTTTACTTCTGATTAGTGTTACATACTACTTGTATCTGTCAACATAAGTAGCATACACCACAGTATTATTGAAAACTTATTTCAAAAATATGGAGTTCAGTTTGAACTGAACTAAATAACAGTATGATATTATTAATTGTATGCGGATTTGTACTATTAACTGAATGATTTGGTCGTAAACCAGGTTGAAAAACATAAGACAATAGTCAAAAATACTGACGGAAGTCAAGGATTGTAGATTTCTACTAAGTATAATCATTATAAATCTTTTTATGTTCGTGCTTTAATCCTCTGTGGGATTACATGTGGACAGGTAGATGATGAGCCCTTAGTTAAGACAAAACGGTTGTTCAGTGCTTCTATGTCTTAGTAATTCACTAGCTCCTATTTGTATACACCGAAAACTATTCCAAGATTAAAGTAATTTCCCATAGATCACTTTAACATAAAACCTGATGGTATTGTAGTGAACAAGAACACAAATGGGGGACAATCGATGAATTTTAACAAAAAATTACAGGATATCTTAGTGAAATCTGGGGAATATACAGTAAAAAGAACACTTCATTTGCAGAATGTAAATTGTTCCTTCGTTTCCACACCAACCATTCTTTGTTCTCGTTCACTTTTCTTTGATCTTCTTAACATTTTGCCAACAAGCATTCCACATTCGATTGATGATACATATAACTTATATCTGACAACATTAGTAGCAGACACTACAATATCATCTTCAATTGATGGAGAATTTTTCCAGAATTATATATTGTTACAAAAGGTTGTCGCATTTTATCTTGTAATGTGATTTGCAATAAACAGATTATAACTGATAACTGAACCTAGGATACATGTTACGCCTTATTTAAGTTTCGTCAGTTGTATATGACTGAAACCTAGTTTAAATGTTTATATTGCATCTAGAACCCAGTATTTCACGCTTCAAACTCTTAAAGTATTATGAATTAAACTACTAATTTAAGATAGTTGCTTACTCACCACCCAGTTATCGATCAGTTGTAAATACATCTCAGGCCTACAAGAGGTCAGTCGAGGCCCGGATAGCTCAATGGCAACGTCTCTGATTGTGAACCTGACTGACACGGGATCAAATCCGTCAGAGAGTATCAGTCCCCTCAAGATTACATGTACAAGGTTCCCTGTTCACTATCTCCAACCACCATCTTATCGTAATTTAATGTAGAAAAAAAAGAAAGAACACAACCTACTGACAAACGAACCATAAACTTGGCATTATATCTCCTAATGTAACTTGATATTAAAGGTACAAATTACCATTATTTACTTTCATCAATAGTATCAACCAGACTCAATAAATTCAAATATCATAAATATACATGTAAATAAAAACTTTTTAGGATGAAGCTTTGTGGAGACTGTAGTAATTTTTTAAAAGTATGAATAGTTGCGCAAGATCATGGATCGATCGAAGTTAAACATGAACACCGTCGGATACTGGCTCAATGGTTTAGAGGTTAAGCGTTCGCGTCCGAGACCGAAAGTCATGTGATCGAATCCCGTATGTAGGATCGCAGGATCGTTAGGAGATGTAGCCCCACTTTAGCCGGTGACCAACAATAGGTCTATATATCATCTGTTCTCTCAGGATCCTGGAACCCATCACTGATTTGAAATTATGTTTTTCCAACTCACCTAGGTGGACTGTGGGGTTCTATACGTCCGAGTGCCGTAGTTGCATACCGAACTCTGCGTTAATCAAGTAGCGAACTGAACACTATGATCTAATTCTTGCTTCCTGTATTATATTCTTATACATAGTATTTCTTTTATATATTACTATCATCGGAGTAACTAATTCTATGAACATGGTGTTCATCATGTTGTGCTAATGAGATGTGGCAACTTGGACTGATGCATAAATTTGCCTAATCCCACATTGTAGCAGACTGACAACTAATATAAATCCGGAACTAAACCTACATGTTGACTGGGTAAGCCGTCCAAGAATCAACGAAAACTAATTTTCCTTAGGGTATCATATCGTTTAAGTTGCAAGTTAAGCCAATTATCATAATTACTGGGCATAATTACAAAATTCGACTATTAAACAAAAATTATAAAACTATCCACTTGTCAATTATGTATATAGACGGTTAAAAGCCTTTACTGAATCCTAATCACCCAAGACAGATCTTTTGTTCATTACATAAATCAAAAGATTCTCCATTATTTCACAAGCTCAATTATACCACAAGTTAACATTTATAGACTGTTGGTCAAATGATAAATAATCTAATGAATAGTAAACTAACTCAGTACCCATATACTATGTTCAATAGGAGGTAATTAGAGGTTATCGTTAGGAGGTTTAACTTGATCTACATTTCCTCTTAACTGCCTCTTATCTTCCATGTAATCTTAAGGGGAATTCGTACAAATCGTATGATTCATATCCATGTCACTCAATTTCATAGTAAGTCATGTTATGTTACTGGGCTATTTTTAACTGAGAAAGATCTCTTATATTATGAATTGAATAGCGTTGAAATTCAACAAATAATATTTTAATATTACAAACCATACTACTTATTATCTAGTTAGTAGTTAAATCAATAAAACACAATAAGCTAGTTAAAATGCATTTTTTTGAATGAATTAAATAATAGATATCTGTATAAAGTTGATTGTAAAACGCATTCAATTATGACTAGATAATATCCAGTAAAAATAATAATAATAACAATAAATTAAACAATATTCCCATGTTAGTATTATCATAAGTAATATATTGACTTTACAACGCATTTATCCCATTACTAACCATTTAACGTTTATATATATATATATATATAAAGTAATAATGAACAATAGAATATACCAGAAAAAGAAAAGAAAAGAAAGCAAACGATGGGAATATTCAATTAATAAAAGAAACTAATGTTTCTTCTTTTTGTAAACAAAACAAAAATATATATATAATAAACTCCTATATTAGAACTTTGAATCAGCAGTAATTCCATAGTTCTTTAATGAATTCTTTACAGTAATATACATTCACTACTCCAATGAACCAATTTAAAACATTGAACAACGTTACAATACATACATTATTGTCATGGTATAACAGAAGCCATTTAATCGTTTCAAATGAAAATTACATAATCAATAAATAAGCAAACTACTTTTAACTTAAATAGTAGTAATGAAATTAACATTAAAAAAACCAACATTTTTTAAAAAAAATCTTAATACTATTTAACTGGAATTTGTTATTGTGAAATTACTACAACAAATCTCTTTTGATATAAATGAATGTGATGAGTTATTTGTTAAATTTAAATTATTAAAAGAGTTCATTAACATTAAAGTAGAAGATTGTTCATCAAATAACAATGATGATGATGACAATGGTGATGATGATGATGATGATGTTGTTGTTGTTAGTGATGATGTTGTAAACGTATCAAAAGATAATGCTGGTGAAATAGATGCTGATGATGTATGAGATGATAAAGATAAAGATTCTCTATATGAATTATTCTCTGTACATAATGATGATGTTGTCATAGTAGTAGTAGTAGTAGTAGTAATAGTATTTGTATCAATAGTAGTACAATATGAATTAGTTGTACTATTACAGTAATCTTTTGAATGAATTGACGATAAAAATGGAGAATTTTGAAGTGAATCAATCTCAATGGAAGCTTGATGAAGTGACTAAAATTATTAAAAGAAAAATTATATAAACATGAGTCATGTATATAAGAAGTGAGAAATTATGAATGTATAACTGAGTGTATAAGCAACCGAGCTACGAATTTTTCTAATGATCATGGAATTATTTGGTTACTAAGTAAAGACAGCCAGTATATTGGTCAAATTGTGAATCATTAAAGGCTATGGCTGGAACAAGTAGTGTTACGTATCCTTAGTCACCACCTACCTCAATGTACTACGTTTGTTGATGTACTATTAAGTTGAATAGAAAGCTACAACCGAATAAACTGAGATACAGCATCAACCCATGAAGTCACAAACTGTTGAATTGTGCCGGTGGAGACTACTTAATTAAGTTGTAGGTGCATATTATAACCAATGGTTGTAGACATTGGGTGAGTATCATATTGCTTTTTGCATTAATTCACTATGAAATTCATTCATTATGATATGAAGTTTGAGTTCTTTTTTTTTTGTAATAATTCTGTCTATTTCCCCTGTATGGGAATATTTATATCAGTGAGTGTGTTTATGTATCATTTTAATGTATTTTAGGAGTTAAATAAATCCTGATCATTAGTTTGTGTATTTTGAGTAAGTGTTGTGTAGAGATCTAAGGTTTCCGTTTTCAAGCTACAAGCAGTAGGATCACAGGACATTACACTGTATGATTAGTTATTTTCACTATAATCAATACTAATATCGCTTCTACATTTTTTATATTTACTTAGACAAATAAACAAGGAGGCACCGATATAATATGCTCCACACTTCATCATTGGATTTGTCTGAGATCTGGAGTACTGTTCGGGTGCCCAAAATGAAGTAGGTGATTTCCTTAGGGGGCCTTCGACTTAGAGGTCTAATCCATAAGGCCGTTGGGCGACGCTAGTAGATACGGCCCTACAGTAGACGATGTCTAACAACAGGTTCATATGCCATTTGTTCCTTCAGGATCCTAGAGCCCATATACACCATTTGTTTGAAGTCAGAGTTTCTCACCACCACCCCCTAGATGGACTCATCGTGCCTATCAACCCGACTAAAGTACAGAACACTCGGTTTATCATCTCATTTTCGTAAACAACGACCCATCCGCGAGAAGGCAATGAGTAGGACTTCCCTGGTAGTGGCTGTATACACATGGCCATGTGAGAGCATTTCAAGAGGAAGAGCTAACTCTCCCCAATCTCGTTCATACCACGGAATTTCGGGGCTGTTTCGACAAATCTAGAAGTTATATCAATTATTTGTAGTGACTTTAACTTATCCACATATAACTCAATGCTTTATACGAATTCCACTAAACAACTTAGTGATACTATATATTCAGATCAAAATATGATCAATATTCATGAAGGTAAACATTGTCAACTTTTCACAAAACATATTGAAACAAATTGGCAAGACTATGATTTATAGACGAACCAATCAGATTTACGATAAAAACAAGTCTTGGATTTCAGTGGGAAATTCACTCACCCATTTAACTAAATACAATTTTGGTATTATAGCTGATGTCAGTTTGTAATGAAAACCTTAAATCTAATCCTTATCCGTAATCATCAACTGTATATCATAATCCTTAGATTCTAGTCAAAAAGTGAATATTCTTAAGGTTAGTTTAACGTTACTCAAAGGTCAACCATGAATTATATAGTCACATTAACAAATCTTATAATCATTATTAACAAATCAATAAAATTTACCTCGAATAAACCATTCATTATAGGAAAACAATTAACAGTTGAATTATCATTATCAGTATTATGATTATGATTATCCATATTCAAATGATCAACAATAGTAACATTTAAACAATCATTATTTGATTTGTTAAGTGTATTATCCTTCATAAATTGATTATTTGAATATTCATTTGTATATTGAATAGATTCATATTGTTTAGAGAATGATTTCATTATGACATAATCATCCATATTGTTATTATTATTATTATTATTACTATGGGAATATTCATTATTACTATGATCATTTTGATTTAATCTCTTTGTATGAATTGAATTGGATAGAAGTTCTAATTTACACATTGCATCACTATAAATAATTTTACATGCTTTCAATTTATCTGTACATAATTCAACATGTGTTTTAGCATCCTGGAATATAGACCATTAATAATATATAAATATTATAAATTGAAATGAAATATAAATAAATTATAAACAGAGATGAATGATAAACAATGATGGATAATGGTAGCTGTTTAATTTATTTAATTTAACACATAGATATTGGTACAAGGAGGCATCAAACAAATGTGCGCATCATAAATCATTCGATTCATGTAAGGGCTGCGATACTGCTCGGGTGCCCAAACCGAAGCAGGTGGTTTTCTTAGGGGGCCACACTTCGAGCCTTTGACCTAAAGGTCTGATCCACAAGGCAGTGGAGCATCGTGAGGAGATGCAGTCCCATGGAAGCCTGTGACCAACGATTAGTTCATATGCCATTTATTCCTTCAGGATACTGGAGTCCATGCGCACCATTAGTTTGGAATCAGGGTTTTCCAACTCCCCTAGATGGACTCTCCATGTCCACCAACCCGGTTAAAGCGCCGGACATTCGGTTTTCGTCCTCTCAATATCGTAAACAACACGCTGTTTGAGAGAAGACAGTGAGTAGAACTTCCCTGGCAGAGGCTATATATGCGTGGCCATGTGAGAGCATTCCGAGAGGGAGAGCGGACTCTCCCCACTCTCTGCCGTACCAGGACATTTGGGGTGTGATAACTGTGGAATCTAGGATGCGTGTTTCGTTCTACTTGAGATTTGTCAGTTGGATGTACCTACATCTTAGAGTTGATATTCAATGTAGGACTCGAACCCAGTACCGTTCACTTCAAATACCATCGCGTTATTCACTTATCTACTGAGTTCTTGATAGCCAGATTCTTGGGCAATGGGGCGAAGTTTAAATTCACTTGGTATTGTTTTACTTGAATCTTCCCATTAATGTTTAGAACTGCAATTGATCAGTCTCTTATTAGCATATGTTCATCAGTAGCTAAGTGGATAGCGCCATGAAGTTTAAAGTGAACGGTAATTGGTTGAGTGAGCAGAGTGAACATCTACTCTGGAATGCAGACACATCTACCTGACGAGTCCCAAATAGGACAAAATGCACGTTCTGGATTCCACTGCTGGCCCCATCATCCATCTTACTTTATAATCCTTGTGACTTAAGGCAATAGCAAAATAATCAGCATAGGATGCACATATTGAAAAAGAGACTGATCAATTGCTGTCCTGCAAGTCAATGGGAAGATTCAAACAATCAGTACAAAAATGAATCAAAAATAAATTATGTGAACATTTTGGTGGATAACTTTCAATGACAACAGTAACTATTATATTAGAAGATTAAATGATAGGTAACTTTCGGGAACTATTTAAAAACTGTTATTATATTTATATTCTTATTGTATAACTGTAACTACATTATATTGCTTTCACCATAAGCTTTTATTTGATCTAATGACCGCTAATATACGATTTACTATACCTTAGTTATTCCCAATCTATTAGTTACAGTATCTCACAATTACAGTCACTCTTGGCTTAATCTTGCATAATTTTTATTTTCCTTTATATGGTATAATGAAGTCTGGTCTGCTTGTATATTAAAACTACGTATGTCTGAAATACATGATTCATACAGTGTTCTGAACTCATCGGACAGAACTAGGCGAACCATTCATACTAGTTAACGCATCAATGATTTGGCACAGTGCCAAAGTCATGTAAGCCGTGTTCTAATTGACGATCTTATCATGTGATAATTAACAATGTATAAAAACATATCTTACATATTCAAAGTAAATAAGTTAACATTTAATACCAAAAATATATTCATATAAAGTAGAAATAAACTGAAGAAAATAATCTGATCAATTTGTTGATATTTATAACCACTTAACCGAAAAAAAGAAAAACAAATGGATACAATTGAACAGTTTAAAATGGTTGCTTGGCATAGGGAAATAGTATTTACAACATGATTCAATTATTCACTTAACCAAATAATTGACTCATTCACTTATTCAAACATATAAATATTGGTACAAAGTGGGCACCGAATACATATGCGCCACAAAAGTCAATTGATTTGTGTGTGAGTTGTGATACTGACCGGGTATTCAGAACGAAGCAGGTGGTTTTTTTAATGAACCACACCTAGAGCCTTAGAACTAAAGGTCTGATCTGCGACACAATGCAGTAACTTTACGATATGCAGTTCCATAAAAACCGGTGACCGACAATAGGTTCATACACTATTTGTTTTTTTTTCAGGATACTGGGGCCCATGTGCATGATTTGTTTGAAACCAGGGCTTTTCAACTTCCTCAGGTGAACTTTCCGTGTACACTAACCCGGCTAAAGCGCCGGACATTCGCTTTTCGTCTTCTCAATTTCGTAAACAAGAACCCGTCTGCGAGAAGGCAGTGAGTAGGACTTCCCAGGTAGTGGTTGTGTATGCGTGGTCATGTGACAGCATTTCGAGAGGGAGAGTTGACTCTACTCAATCTCGGCTGTTACAGGGTATTTGAGAGATAAATAGTTTCAAACTGGATAGATTATTTAGAACGTTCTTTTCTACTGAGATCAAGAAGAGTTAACATTAAATGCAAAGTTTTATCCACTCAGTTTTGGAAAAACTTTTGTCAATTAACTCGATATTCTTAATATTGATTCAAGAATTTAAAGCAATTAGTCCCTTTTATAAATTTCGATAGAACAATAAGAAGATGGAGTTGATCTGATGAAAATGTGATGTATTTGCGCTATACATTTCGAACAATCTGGTCACACATATACTTGTCAAGGCATTTTTATATGAAAATTAATAAAGGTCAAACAAATAAAAGTACAATTAAAATAACTAAGGGGAGAGAAAGAATAAGAAATTGTCGCGTTATCCTAGGCCATAGAATGACTTATGGATTATCAAGATAAATTCAAGGTTACGACAAATTGTTTTTGTACACATAAGGGGGGTTTAAATTTACGAATAGCCAAGGCTTCAATAAACTTAAGAATTCGACCTTGACAATTTCTATACAACGTTCTAAATGCTGTATTAATGTTAATTTTGTGCCCCATCTCAATTACATGTTTCGCTATCGATGAACCTGGTTTTCTAACTCCCACATTGATCGGATCATTTGACGCACATTGATTTTGAAGCCATCTAGGCATATGTTCATTGACCCTTGATTGCATTATTCGATTACTCCTCCCTATGTATTTTTTTTTTTTTTTTTTTTTTAATTGGTAAATACAATGGGATGTGACGTAATCATTAGTGCATTGTTTGGGTCTATTAGGAATCATGGCCTTAGACTTTTCAATCACTACCAACTGAGCAGCATAATACGTATTCTCGATGGCTGCTTTCAATCTCTGCCTTAAAACTATACTGTTAGGTTCACCTCTATATGGTAGATTGATATAAGCCTTTTTCTTTGGCACTGAATAAATTAGAGGTTTTGGCATTAACTGACTTTTGCACCTATTAATAAACTTGAGTGGATAGCCATTTGCTATTAAAGTGTCAGTCAGTAACTTTTCATCTTTTTCCAGCATATCAGAGGTACATATTCTTCGAGTCCTCTTAAAGAGGCACTTAACTAGACCTCTCTTGTATTGCAATGGACAGAAACTATGGAAATTTAAGTATTGTCCCGTCCAAGTTGGTTTCCTATACACGGACCGTCTAATAGTGCCATCATCCCTTCGACTTAAAAGTATGTCTAGATAGGCTAATTGGCCATTACTTTCTGATTCATGTGTCATCACAATATCGTTTTGAACACCATTAAGTTTATCCAGTAATCGGTAAACATCAAAATCCTTGTCACATATAATTAGGATATCGTCCATACATCTTCTATATAGAGTTGTCTCATTAATGAGGTCGCTCGTCATATTTTCCACATATGACATGAATACCTCAGCTAAGAGAGGCCCTAAAGGGCTACCCATAGGTACACCATCAACTTGTCGAAAATATTCACCATCAAACGTAAATTGAACATTAGCTGTACATAATAAAAGTAATTCTTTCAAAAATGGTAACGGAATAGGAAAAAGAGGAAAGTTTTTTGAAATATAGTCACAAAGGAAATCCACCGTCTTTGTTAACGGTACATTCGTGAAGAGGGAGTTTACATCAAATGAATGCAAAGATTTATCTTTAATATTAATGTCACCAAGAAAGTCAATTAGTTCAAATGTATCTTTTAAAGAGAACTTACATAGATTAGTACGAATTGGGTTTAACAGTTTTACTAACCATTTAGCTAGCTCGTGTGTGGGAGAACCAGGCATAGACAAAATTGGTCGTAATGGAATATTAAGTTTATGAATTTTAGGTAATCCACATAAATTCGGGAGAACTGAACCGAAGGTTTTAGTATATTAAACTCCTCGTTGTTTATGACGTTCATTTTAAGAAGCTTTAATAGATTGGACTTCACTCTGGATTCCAATTTTCTAACATTAATATTAGAAGAAACGTCCTGTAAGAATTTACTTTGATCACCCAGTATAGATAACATTTTGTCTTTATATTCACATTTATTGATAACGACCACCCCAAAACCTTTGTCAGGTCTGAGGATCATAATATCTGACGTACTTTGGAGGTTTTTTAACGCAGCGAAATGTTTAGGAGTCAAAATATTCCTTTGTCTGACTTGAGATCCGTGAAAGTGGTGGGCAACGTCAACCAATTTCACCTTTAACCAATTTTTCTTATCCAGGGTGGTTGGGACAAGAGGGTTCAACAAGTATATGTGTGACCAAATTGTTCGAAATGTATAGCGCAAATACATCACATTTTTCAGATCAACTCCGTCTTCTCATTGTTCTATCGTAATATTGATTCGATGGCTGATGAAAATACCACGTAATGACTTATTACTGATTTGATTATTAATTTTTGAGTTCCATAAGATTATTAGGACTATTAGAGTTCCTAACACATGAACACAATCTAATCTGAAGACATGATTCTGTGTTAATTTGAAAGAGATACTTTCCTTTATTCGAACTAAAACAGTTTGGAGTGTTATTTGTGGCTATAGAATGCTTTAATTCTGTGTAATTTCAAGATGTATTGCAGTAGTTCTGTCGTATCATGGTAATTCAGGTAAAACTATGATATTTCATTTGGACTTTCGGCTTTATTACATATATTTTTAGTAACATTTCAAGGGAAATCAATAAATCTTAATCAATAGAGTTCAAGCATGCTGGGTGTGAGACGTTAGGAATTAATTTAAGTTAAACACATAAACCATCGGATATGGTCTAAAGGTTGGGTATTCGTATACAAGACTGTAGGTCTAGAGTGTAACCTTCAATGGTGCGGTCGTAGATATACACGTAACTCAGTTCCATACTAGGATGAGACAGATACCTATCTAATACTTTCTGCCGTTCAATGAACAGTCCATGCTGATAGTTATAAAAAAAAGATGGTGAGATGTCTCGTTTTCTTATCTTCTTGTGAAAATTCGAGATATCTACACTATATCAACTACATAGATTATAAACGCCATTATATCATAAGTATTAGTATGACAAAATGTAGTGTAATATCATTATCTACAAATGTAAACTGGAGAAAAAATGTTTAAATTATACAACTTTAAGACATAAATGTAACAAGAGAAGATTTCAAAACCTTAATCACAATGGTACAAAATAAAACAGATAATTGTTCATTAAAAACAACGTAACAACAACAAATAGATCATATGAACATGGAATAAGAATTTAATAGACCTATTCAACTTTAGGGTATACTGACTAACTGACTGACTGATTGACCTAATAAATCAATACTTAAATACAACTTAGTCAAGAAGGAAAGATCAAAAGTTCACATAAACAAGTATCCATGCTATTTTTTTTTTGTTTGAAACGTGAATATAATACACATATATTCCAAAAGGTCAAGATTTAACAAAATGTTTTTTTTTGTAATTGTATAACCATGATGTATGATAATATGAATAAATATACACATATTATAAAAACGGAATGGAATGAATTTCATCTCATTAGATATTTTAAAATAAAATGAATACGAAACAATTTACGACGAGATAATGCTTGGTAATAGAAGAAACCACATGAGCTAACTTGAGTGGTCGACGAACTGACACACTACTATGTCGTAAACTAGATTACTCGAAGATCACACTTTAAGGCACTAAAACCGTAAAGGACTGACATGCATGCTTATATATGTAAACTACAAGAGTCTCGGCTTGTGCAGTGTACCCACCGGGCGCGGTTGTATGAGTCGGAATACAAAGTCTGCTCTCTGTTGAAAAAGCTCTATCCTGTTTAACAAACAGGTCTGTACAAAAAAAGAGGTGTACCAAATACAAACGAAGGAAGTGGAGACCATTGGTCCTCTCTTAACAACACTTATGCCCAAGTGAATATTATGTGCATGAGCGCAAGCTAATGTATCTCTGGTATGTATGTAAAGTATAAGTGCCAGATTGAGGTATTTAATACAAATTGAGTGGTGACCACCGACCATCCCAAGGAGCGAGTATCTTGTGTGCATGCCATGGGATGCATGGGTGAAAACCTGTAAACGGTATACATACACAATATACTAATTCCAGGTGCGGTGCACGCGCACCAAGACCCATAGGTTTCGAATGTCTTCCCCACAAAAAATATCCATGTGTTGGGTTTATTTGCCTCGAACACTGAGTCTTCTTGATAGAAAAGGAAAAAAGGTTTTCTAATGAAGTCTCATCAACTTCATGCTGGGTACGCCGCACCACAAGGAATATATACTCGATCTAAATACGAATATGCATCAACAAATAAAAACATCAACTATTAATGCTGCCAAACCTAGTAAGACCTTCATAACATTTTTAACTGTAACAATGAACCGTATAAATTCAGATATTGGTGATCAGTGGCTTCAGAAAGAATATAACATCAATTGATTCAACTACTTCTTGATAGATGCGTAAAATAAATGAATAACCATATCAAATTATTGACTACATATATATATAGTTTAACTGTATTACTTATGGATAATTAAACAGTAATTTACTTCATTCAATTTTAAAAAACATTATTCTAATATATATGTATGTACATGGAAAACAATACGACGAGACTATGATTAATGGACAAACCAGTCAGATTTACGATAACATGTATTAGATTTTAGCGCGAAATTCATTCACCCATTTAGCTAAATACAATTTTGGTATTATAGCTGATGTCAGTTCGTAATGAAAACTGTAATCCAATCCTTATCCCTAACCATCAACTGTAAATCATAATCCTTATTGCGAACATTGATTTATAACCCTCATTTGATCCTAGTTATTAGATGGACATCGTCAAGGTCAGTCTAGCGTCGCTCAAAGGTCGTCGTTCATAAATTATAGTCTCACCAACAATACACAAAACACCAACCATAAATTGATTGAATAGCGTAACAAAATAGTAACTGTATTATACATACATCAAGTAAACAAAAAAGCCAGATCTAAAGATAATATAATCTCTAACTACAATCTATATCGATCGACGTTAGTTTTGTTTCGATAAGAAATCATCTTAATGTAGGTGTATATTTATGTAGTAAACAAGAGAGAGAGAGAAAAAGAAAGAAAGATATATGAACAGTAGACAAATATCAAAATGACCAATTCAATTGACGATAATAACCAACTTGTTTTTTCAAACTTCAATCAAACAAATGACACAATTCACAATGAGGTCAATGTGTGTGTGTGTGTACGTGCGTACACTTTGTTTAAATTTATGATAAACCATTGAACAAGGATAAGAAATGATAGTTGTCAACCCATTAAAATTATAAACAAAACATCAAATAATAAACTATAATCTGATTTTGAAAAAAATATTAATGCCAAATTAACCATTAACCAAAGTTTCATTCAAGCCAATTTTTGTATTAAATAGGTAGGTAGGTAGGTAGGTAAGTTTGTAGATATGAAGTATTCAACTAGTTAATGAAATTTAAGAAAAACCAATACTTATAAAAATGTTTGACAAGATCTTATATATACAATGGTAGTAAACACGATTGATGTTAATCACTTCACAAATTATTTTAACTGTATGGTGTATGCTAATTATGTCGACAGACATTAGTAGTATGTAACACCAGAATTGAAGTGGAAAATCTGGCAGCAGAAGGCTAAAAAGTTCAAGTTAATGAGAAGAGAAATAGAAATAGAAAGGAATTGTAAATTGGAAGAATCGTATAGACAAATGATGGAAATTTGGAAATGAAGTGTTTATTGTATGGTCTCCACAATTTACCAAACAACTCAGTAATTCTGTCTTAAAGTAATAAATTGGCCGTATTTTCATTCATTTTATCTGATGTCAATGCCATGATTTCCACTTCCGATTGGTGCGACATACTAGTTATATCTATAGACATAAGTAGTATGTACCACAAATGTACCATACATCAGCTAGTCAGTCAATATCTAACAAAAATATGCACCAGTAGTGTCCATGACAATGGAAAATTAAAAAATATAGAGAATATAGTTTGGAAGAAAAGCATGAAGCTGAAGAATTAGTGCTGGATACTGCCAAAACTGAAGATCTAACAGAACGTTGGGAAATAAATGAATCTACCTCACTCCAGTCTATGTTAGCTATGTTACCACGAGGTCTCCGGACAAAGGCTAAGAATTGTTAGTGGATACCGACCAGGAAGTTTATACCTTTTTGTACAGACAAATAAAAAAGTCGATGACCATCAAAACTGATGCTACTTATTAGTCTATGTGCCCCTTGAACCATTTTTCCAACTCACTACAAGGGTAGCCAGTAAAATCCATCGGGTTAGATGGAGAATGAAGAATTTTATTTAACCAAGTTACATATTCTTCTTAGAATGAGCTTTTTAAGGTCGCATTGATTCGACTCCATGATTGACACGATCAGAATGCATCATTTTCTAACAGCAGATTGATTATATTTGCATTGAAAAATGATTTAGTGAACTGGTTATCAATAAAGAAAAAGGTTTGTTTGGACTAACTAAATTTAAAGCCTCAGTAATCCAATGGAAATTATTTGAGTGCAAAAGTGATCATTTGTTGACTTACCTTTTCCCATAACAGATATTACATTTCCTTTTATCATGAATTCATTGCCAAATAGGTCCAGACTCTGCATCTGGATCTTCATCATAGTACGCTAATATTTTACTGGTTTAATAGTGTATTATTGATCAGAACGGTCCCATTTTCACTCAATAAAACAACTAAGAGTCGAATATCACTATACATTATGCTATTTGACTAACTGTGTAGTAATCACATGAGCTTATATTTGCACAACAATCTGGAACCCTGTAAAGGATGAATTAGTTTAAGTGTATATATTTGACAACCACACACACACACAAAGGGAGACTATTAACAGGATGATTGTAAAATAGAAAAGGTGAATACGTGTAAATAAGGAATAATGAAGATATAGTATTGAATGAATTAATCTACATTATTGTGAATGGTTCTGTTAGAAAGGGACCAATATTAAGAAATTTGGAACATTGGGAACTATTTTTTTGGATTATTAATATTCTGTATATCTTTTTTTATTATATAATTAATAAATAACTGTACTGTTGCATCTCTATATTCCTATTATTATAAGCTTTGACTAGACCTATTAACCATTACTATACGTTTTACTATTCTCTTAGTATTACTAACTAACTATCTATTATTTGATTCACCTACTACCAATTATGGTATGATTGTGTTTCAAATACGATTTCATATTATTTGATGCGTTGTGTGGTCCAGTCATTTCAATTATATTATTTTATGCATTTTGAGTCATATTTAAATCGAATAATAACAGAGACTGGATGTCGAATTCCTTTTTTAATTCAAAGTAAGGGATACAGAAATGTTTAGGTATAGCGGGTTAATGGGAGTTAGCTTTGCATTGGGTTTAAGGTCAAGGGTGCTGGTCAGACATGGGATTTCTCAAGTCTAGAATACTAGGTTATAGAATAAATAGTAGACATAGCATGGAGAAAATTAAAATTACAATTTTGATTAATGGCTTTAACATGTGATATCTATTAGTGTTTCAAGCCACAACAGGTTCTGATGTGTCGTTCTGAGTTTAAGACCATTACTTCACATCATTGAAACCAAATAATGGTGAATATATCATGGACTGATGTTATATCTCAATCTAGTCATAATTAGCTATTTTGTAATTTACTTATAGTTATACTTATATAATATAGCCTTATGGGCCAGGGTAATTTTACATTGCTTTTTAGGAGAACCACACAAAAACCAGGCTTTCACGTGATAACCTAAACAGTACAGATCAATCCTGTTTAACAGGAGAGCCAGACACTTCCCAAGCCTAAAATTTGTAACCTAAATAGTACGGCTAAATCTCACTTCACAGGAGAACCAGATACCGTATAGGCTTTAACGCTACAATCCTGTGGCGCAACCACACAGGTACCCTTACATATACTCCAGTCAAAATTACACATTCCAGTAGATAAAATAATGGTTTAGCAAACATATCATATATAGATTCAATTTTTATAGTGATAGAGTTGAAATTGTAGCAGTTAACTATTTGAATCCAGTTGATAATTTTTCAAAAAGGTTTTCAGAGGCCCGATTAAATTTATTATTTTATTATTTACTTTAATACATAGATATTCGTATAAGATGGCACCAAATACATATGAGCCACACAAATCTCATTTGATATGTGTGAGGGCTGTGATACTGACCGGGTGCAAAAACCGAAGGAGGTGGTTTTCTTAGGGGACCACACCCGGAGCCTTCGAAATGAAGGTCTGATCCACAAGTCAGTGGGGTAACGTAAGGTGATGCAGTTCCATGGTAGCCGGTGACAAACGATTGGTCCATACGCCTTTTGTTCCTTCAGGATACTGGAGCACCAGTGGTTTGGAATTAGAGTTTTCCAATTCCACTAGGTGGACTCTCCATGTCCACCAACCCGGTTAAAGCATCGGACATTCGCTTTTCGTCCTCTCAATTCGATAAACAACACCCCCGCCACGAGAAGGCAGTGAGTAGAACTTCGCTGGCAGATGCTATATACGCATGGCCATGTGAGAGCATTTCGAGGGTGAGAGGACTCTCTCCACTCTCGGCTGTACCACGGCCCGATAAAATGCTGAAAACAGTTCGAAGAATTGTTATTCTTTGTAAATGTCTCGAAAGATTCTGTAAAAAAGGACGAATATTATTATTATTTTGACTATAAAATTATTGGTTGCTATTAAATATTTCCCAAAAGCTTTTATAAACTTAAGATAGCATATCATTTTATAAATACCATTGTTTCATGTAAATGGACCATTCTTTAAAGTAAGGTTTTCACCATACTATGGTGTGGGCTACTTATATTGATATAAGTAGTATATGACGAGAGTCAGGAATGTAATGTGTGGCAGCAGAAGATCAAGAAAGGAAGAGCGGGAATAGAAAGCAATTAGTATGGAAATGCAAAAACAACAAAGTTCGAGATAATTATTGAACATTTTGCAAATTAAGTATTATAGTATGGTTTTCCTATTTTACCAAGTAACTGTAATTTTGTGCTAAATATACTTCGGTTGTCCTCACCTGTGTTCTCCTTCACTACAATACTACTGATCTTTTATTTTCTCTTCACATTTCAAGAGTAGAAGACTTTCCGAATTAGTAAACGATTAAGAGGTCAGTGTCACAGTTAGTCAACAACAAAGTAGGACAAGGCATATATATATATATATGTAACGGTTCAAGTTGTCACATATCATTAACACAACAATATAAACATCAAAATTCATAGAAGTAGTTACTTCAATTACAGTAATATATAAGAGAAAAATTATGTATAATGAAAGTTAGTGGTCCAAGTGTTCAAAGAATAAGATCAATTTACAATATGACTGAAACTTAATAAAAATCATAAAACTTAGAAGAAAAGATATACCATTCGTTTGTTTATTTTTTTACAACAACAACAACAACAAAAATTCAGTATAAGATCTTTCAAATTTTAATAGTGATTAATATTAATTTTTACACCAGTAGTACACCATGGAAACAAAAAGAAAATCAATGTTAGTATAAGCTTAAAGTAAAACAAAACTGACATGATATTCAATATACCTAAGAGTGGATGAAACAAAACAAAAAAATGACCACCACCACCCCAAAAAAAATCAACCAACCAACAAACAAACAAATTTTGTGCTATAATACAGTGTGTTCTGTAAAAGTTACAAAAAGAAACGAATAATGTTGTGGTGAAAAAAACCCTTTTTAAAGATTCAAATGATTAAAGTTTACATAATTTATGAGTGATATCAACATAGAATCGAAGAAACTATGACAAACAATAGAAGCTTTGGGAGGGGGGGTATTTCACTTCATTCAAAGGTTATAAAATATGGACATTTAGTTTTGTCCCTAGTTTGCTTCATAAATCATAAGCTTTCGTTTGATGTATGATGCATTGCCATACCTTTTTCTATTCCAAAGTTATTGTTATCTAAATGTAACTTTTGGTATACTATTTTCTTACTCTAATGACCAAACTGGACATAACTGCATTATTCGAATTGTTTATACGTTGTGGTCATGTTAGTTAGCTATTTATTCATATAACTTTTTACATTAATTCGAATCGGTGTTAGAATCGGAATTGGGAATAAACTGAGTAGGGTTTCAGTTGACTCGTCTCCTCTCTCTCTCTCGTTTGCCAACCAGTTAAGTGGTAGAATAGTTTCCATCTTTCTATCCAAGGTAATTAATCTCAATTCGGACTTACGCATCGTAGCCTTAAGGTTAAACAAGTTAGCCTATAGTGTCAAGGACTTCATCGAGATCGAGACACGTTCTCCCCGGTAAATTATCGGGTAGACAGATCAAGGATGTAACATTTACGAAGGATGATATTATTTAATAAAGCAGAACAAATGTTATATGTGGATTAACGTCGGTGATATTTTTGAGTTTAAGTTATAAAATACAGTAAATGAATAATGTAATTGGCAAACATTTTCATGAAAATGAGAGGTTTACCATATCTTCTATCTGTGTGAAGAAGTCAATTGGAAAGTGCTTGATTCTATTGGCTTCTAAACAACAGAGTAGCAGTGCTATCTCCTTCTTTTCACTTATTTCGAATCACCTTAGGAGATACTCATTATGTCTACTATCCATCAAATATTTAGTGATCACATCTGTGAATACTTTACTTCCTTCCAAACACAGCCCTTGAGGAAAATGTTCACGAAACCATGTTGATCCTTTTCTTTTATTTCTCCTTGCATACTTCTATCTACAAGCACATGTAAATTCTTAAATACATTAGGGGGGTGACCTCAAAAAGGTATAGATCCACTTTTGATAGATTTAAAGGAATATCTGGTGTTATACACTGAAAATAATTTAACTGAACCGAAACTTTCATTTAGCACTGCTTTAATCATTTTATTAATTCTATCTGAGACATCCCCTCTGAATGCAAGACTCACGTAGATAATTGATTGAAATCATGAACCGATTGACTGTAGACCACCATTGAAAATCTGGAAGCACTGGACGGTCGTTTTGTGCTATTGTGAGACTCCTTAGCCGTGCACATCCACGATCCCGCTCGCGGGATTTGAACCCAGGGCCTTTGGTCTCGCTTACGAACACAGCCTCTAGACTACTGAAACGGCATCCAACAGTGTTAATGTCTAACCTCGACCAATCGACGAAATTGCGTGACCATCTTTCATTGTACTGAGATAGATATCTGTCTATATCTGACATGGATGCGCACTGGTGAGGAATCTCACAATAGGACGAAACGGCCGTCTAGTGCTTAAAAGTTTCCAATAGTAGTCTAACGTCAATCGGTTCATGATCTCAATCAAAAATTTAATAATCTTCACAACCCCTATACTGACGAAGATACGTTTCTTTATTAACAACTGTTTACTTGTAACTTTTTGAACTTCATAATCAATAATCTTTGGATATTCACTTTTTATAAGACACTCTTCAATGTGTGCTAATTCTTTGTTGAATATTATATAATGTTACTTTTTCATCCTAGGAACATAGTAAAGATCAAATGTTATATGTATTTCTTTAGAACACCAAATAGTATTGTTAGTATAAACCTCCTTACAATTACAACTATATTAAATGATTTGAATAAAATTTGTAAATGATTCTGAAAAATCACTCAAAACTAGACAAAAACGATTCAAGATGATCGAGTTAACCTACGATGGAATTTTGCATTAGCGTTTTGTTCATCTTTAGCGAACCAAACGAAATTATGTTCATGAGTTCATGGCACAGAGGCTGTACTTAGACTTATAGATATACCTAACTTTAAATTAACTGAGTGGTTTTGTCGAACTGAACTTTCAGCAATCTACAAACATTATTTACTTAAAAAGGATATAGTTTATAATGGATTATTTCCATTTAAGCAACCAGTAAGGAACAGCAACTTCATCATATATAACATAACATAACTTACAAAAAGTCAGTTGAATTATAAATTAATGCTGAGATTTATCTAATCACTAACTAATCAGAGGTAATCTATACACCTAGGTTACATCAAACGGCTAATTACGAATAGATGCGGATTAGTGAAAAGCTGAATTCAAATATTTTCGACATTAACCAGATAGTATTAAATCAAAATTTTCAATAAACAAAACTATATTAACTATGTATTCCAGAAACAAAAGGAAGTTAACAGAGCAAATTATTACACCTTACAGAACGTGACCTCAGAAGGGATTAAACACAAAAATGAACAGCATAAGGTATGCCGATAATTATTACTTTATGTCTCGAATTTAGACGCTATCTATCTATTATTTATTTGAACACATAAATATTGGTACAAAGGGGCACCAAATACACATGCACCTCATAAATTATTCGATTTGTGTGGGGGTTAGAATACCACCAGGATGCCCAAACTGAAGCAAGTTGTTTTATTAAAGTACAACATCCAGAGCCCTTGACCTAAAAGTCTAATCCACAAGGCAGTACAGCAACATCAGGAGATACAGTCCCATCGTAGCCAGTGATCGAAAATAGGCTCATACGTCTTTTGTTCCCTCAACATCCTGAAGCCCATATGCACCATTGGTTTGGAATCAGGGTTTGCCAAATGCCTTAAGTGGATACACCATAACATGTTAAGTGTAATACGACAAGAAATCTCGACTACAATAGTTTGATACTATCTCATAGATACCTCTTTTAGTGAACAGTTATAGTTGCATATTTATAATATAAGCCAGTATTTTAGAATTTCAAAAAGAATAAAACTAACGTCTAGATCTGAAACATGCTTGATTTTCCTGAATTATTATTTCTAAACATCATTTAAGCATAACCAAGAATTTCTGAAATAATCAACAATTCACTGATTCTTCTATAGTTACGATAAGATTTTTTTTAAAAAAGAAAGCTGAAATCACTACTCATCGGAAAAACAGTCAACTCGAAAGATAATCTGACTATTCATCTAGTAGAAATCTATTTGTTATCATAACAACCGTATGATATTGTGTACATAACTTTAATAGAACAAAATAAGAACTACAGTTTCCAGTGTCATTTCTATCCATAAAATGATTAAGGGAACAATTGATAAGTTTTACATGAAACAAATAGTTTTCTCGTTTTTGTTGTTTTATAGAGATTTATCAGGGATGAAAAAGCAGGAAAAAAATACAACACAAAACAATGAGATGATTATATGGATAGTAGGATGAATATGTGGGAATGAATAATTTCATGACGGTTAGCTTTAACACACCGTACACTGCAAACTATCTTACCGATATTCTCTATGAAACTGTATGTTTTTGTTTTTTGGTCATGAGAAAATAGTGATACATAGTTAAGTTTAGAAAAGTGTTTTATTGACTAATAAAAGAATTTGTTATAGTCAAAACACGAAATCTTAACATCATCGTAATAAATCTGATTAAAGACGATTCAGTCAGCCAGTTACAACGTAGAACCAGGTACATATATTCATCGGTCCAAGTTGCTATACCTTATTAGCACAACAAGACGAACACCAAATTCATAGAAATAGTTACTTCAATCGTAGCAATATACAAAAGAAAGATTGGATATAAGAATATGATACAGGAAGAAATTAGTTTGCAGAAAGAAAGGCATAGACTAATTTTAATCTCATAGTTTAAGGGAAGACAGAGATTGTATAGACCTATACCATTGTGATCGATTCTAGGCCATGTCACCCAGAGTCTCCAATCATTGGTTACGATAGTCACACGGACCGCAACTAAGTAGTCTGCATCTACAAACATGGCTCAGACTAGAAGTCAGTGACTTTAATGACTGAGTTAAGACGCGGACTATATTCAAATTCAATTCAGTGATAAGCACAATTATTTATGCATATAAACCAACGAAATTGAGAGTATGAATGAAAGAGTTTTTTTTAATTACCATTTCACTTTAAACTATCGAACATTACTGAATGGAATGAATATTGACGAAAAGTGACTTAGGCTTAGAGAGAGAACAAAATTGTATAACATCTAATAAATAAACTTCCGATTAGAATATCTCAAAGAGATAGAAATAAGCAAAAAGGGATGTATTTTATCAATTAGTATATATTATCGAATATTCGTTTAAAAACAAAGAAAAATCATGAAAATAATAAGTTAATAATAAGCATCAGAAACTAACTAATGCTATAGAGATGTCATATTCCAAATTTGAGATTCTTCTTCGCAGTGTATACTAAATATTTCAGATACACAAAACTGAATTGATAAAGCTTTTAACTAAACGATTGAATCAGTTTCCTAAGCTTTTTTTTTACTAATTTCAGGCTGAAACTAAACGATAGTTTGAATACAGGAAGAAAGGCGTGAAATGTTGGATGAACGCTTTACTTCAAGGTTTGTTTATGTACAAAAATCTCTGAGGGTATTTACAGTATTTCAGATGACCTTGAGCTTGTGGAAATTCCCGAAACCATACTAAACATAGTAACAGGATAGATAATTATCTAATCCACTTTCGAGATGTTTCTAAAAACTCCCTACATTCAGAATCATATAGGCAACTTATCAATGTATTAAGTCATTGTATTGTTACTGATTTGTTTTTCTCGGAATTATATTTTTGAGAATGAACAGTTCTTTATGACGCAAGAAGTTATATTTTGCAATGAAGGAGTGATAAGTGATTGGTAGAAAAAAACTGTATTTTAAATGTTCTTTACAATTTTATTTGTTTATATAGTATTAATTAAATGGGAAATGGACAAGCCACGTTGCGTATCTAAATGAAGATTAATTTAATGAATCCTAGTAGATGGTCTATGCCCATCTACGAGGGGTAACAGATGTAAGTAATTAATGGATTAAGTATAAAGAAGTTTAATCCGACTTCAATAGTAAAGTATTATTTAAAAATTACGGAAATAATCAGTTTATTTATTTAAACACATAAACATTGGTACAAAGGGGCATCGAATAAATATGTGCCACACAAGTCATTTGATTTGTGTGGCTAGGTTACTGACTGGACACCCAAACTGAAGCAGGTAATTTTATTAAGGGGCCACACACAGAGCCTTTGACTCAAAGGTTTAATCCATTAATCAGTGGAGCAACTTTAAGATATTCAGTCCTATGGTAGCCAGTGAATACAATAGGTTCATATGCTTCTTGTTCCCTCAAGATCCTGAAGTCCATGTGAACCATCGGTTTGGAATTAGGGTTTACCAACTTCCTAGGTGATCCTTCTCTACAACCAATCCGGTTAAAGCGTCGGACATTCGCTTTTCATCCTTCAATTCCATAAAAAACAGCCCCATCACGAGAAGGCAGTGATTGGGACTCCCCTTTCAGTGACTGTATATGCGTGACCATGTGAGAGCATTTTGAGAAGGAGAGCGGATTCTCCCCAACCTCGAAATTTTCAGGGTATTTTTAAACTGATGAAATTTATCAATGAAAATTACAACTGTACAGCTACATTTATAATATCAGGAATAATTTTAATGCATGATTGATTATACAAAAATAAGTAACTTTAATTAGGAAGATATAATGAATTCAAGTGAAGTGAACAGATATTCACAATGACTAACTACGAACTAACCTCCATTTTCAACATGAAATGATCATACATGGTGTAGTAAGGCCTAGAGAAATAACAAATAAAGAGGAGAATAATCATGTTATAAATTTTGATAATAATCCATAAATTACTTTTATCAGAAACTAATCTCAGTTGAAACTGATCAGAAATATGAATCAATGATTTCATTTGGTGTTAGGATTAAGATCTCATGCTTCTGCCCCTTTGACCAACTTGTTACTTAAATCAATTAAATTTATTTAGTAAAATTTTTGGTTGGCTTCGAAAAGCCGATATTGTTATTCGACTTTTATAAATCATATACTTAGTCATTAACTCAGCCTATGGGTCTTCTAGGGTTACTGCCAGTTTCAAGACCGGGTAAAAGAGAACGGTTGGCTATGGATTCAGCAACCTCATTCCATAGAAAACAATTATGCCAAAAAACGCTAATCAGAATAAACAATTTAAAACATTTATGCTGTACTGGGAGATGAGGGATCTTAATTTAGAAGAATTATAACACCTCATGGTGAAAGCCGAAGTACTTCAGCAGTCATGAGGCCGGTGCTCATTCTAACAACCAAGGCAAAAATTAATATATTTACACGGAATTTTTGGACAATGTGGGAGACCGGAAGGACCAATCAATTCGTTAATACGTTTCCTAAGACAATTGTTTTTTTATTGTAAATGACATAAAAACTACCTCGATTTTTTCTCTACACAACGTTTTGGGTTTTTTTGTCATTCGAAAGACATGTATATACTGGATCGTATGTTACGTCACTGCCCTAAATAGTTTAGCAACAACATCCTTAATTAAAACAGGTTTACATTTCGAAAAGATTACTTGACGTTTTTAAAGTGACAAATGTATCATTCGTGAAGAACTTTAAAGAAACAGTAGAAAAAGAACTTGAGGATTCGAAGCTTTCATTCAAGTGTTTATTGATAAACATCAAAAAAGATCCTACTAAAAAAACCACAGATCTAAAAAGACAACTCACTTCGCTTTTTGAATATCGAAACGAAGACGTTTCTCTAAACAACGAAGTGATTGTTCATTTGTGGCATAAATTTCCATTAATTTCTCATGTTCTAATTTGGCGTTATTCAATGATTTGTTAGCATTATTAAACTAAATGGTAGAGATGAAATAATTTAAAAAGCAAGAAGACTTAATAATAAAGAAAGGTGAGTAACTAGGCATTTATAAATGAAAATTAAGATGCATATTTCAACAACGTATTGATGATTTGACTAAATTTCATTGTTTTTACAGGACAAGAAAAAAAAAGGATGTAGACAGGTACAGATTTGTGTATTTGGCTATAAATCACACTTTAAATAATGCCGCTGCTGTTGCTACAGCTAATATGACTCGGTTTCTAAAACTGAATTAGGTAACAAGCAGTTCAATCAATTGCTGAAAGCCAAATATTTTTATAGGCGTATGATTATAGATTTAAAAAATGTTATTTAACTATTCAACCAGAACTGTGTTTTCTCTAATGACCACAAAATAATCGGCATGCAATCTAATAAAAATAGATTCCACAAAAATACTACTAGAATAAGTATGAAAGCTTAATGTCAAGCGGTGAAATATTGGTTAAGGCACTCGACTTTCAACCAGTCTATTTCAGGCTCGAATCTTGGTTATCTCTAAGTATAGTTCAAAGTCGAGTAAATAAATCTGTACTTGATAAGTGCGAATTACACCAAGTGATTGTTTAGTACAACATACAGATGGGTCAATAAAAGGAACTAGATAATAATTCATTTGCAAATACCGAGAATGGGTGATTAAAAAGCTGTGGAAAGGTCGTCTAATTAAAAACGAGAAAGTGAGGAGAAAATAAACGACATTCACTATTCACAGCCCGTATATAGTGACGTTTTTTGTGCTAAGATTTTAATGAACTCAGCGACCCACAAACAATCCATTCTACCAGGTTCCCACGAATATAAAATCAAATCACAGATTTGATTCAGATCATGAATCGATCAATGTTAAACCACAATTGAAAACCTGGAAGCACCGGACGCCGTTTCGTCCTAGTATGTGAGTCCTAAGCAGTGAGCATCCACGACCCTGCACGCGGATGCTGAACGCAGGACCTTCGTTCTCGCACGCGAACGTCCAATCTCCAAACCACTGAGGTTTGGTTGGAGTTAGATATTAGCACCATTGGATCCCGATTCAACATTTTAATGGAAGAGAGGGTCAACAACAACGTTAGTAAGAGATCTGAAATAGTATCGGCGGTAGTGAAAAAAAAAACAAATATAACAAATTCAGTTGGAATGGGACGAGTGAACTTAGCAAATGTCATATATTATGTGGTAACATGTGTAAGTTTCCAGTGGAGATAATATTTCTGCACTACTGCAACTGCTTCGCTATCCATACAGAAGATTACGAATATGCCGGAAAAAGACTGAATTAGGAAATCGGTGGCTTCGTGTACGGCTATAAACAGCACCCAATAGCTTTACGGAGTAATGCCAAACGTCAGTCTATTTGACTCTATCTAGTCTTTAACTTAGTACTGTACTGGTCAACAAATGTGTTTATGTAACCTCTGACATTTTTTAAATAAAATTATCCTCCTGAGCTGCAAATCCCCACAACCTCGAAACTGAAATAAAGCAGGGCCATTTTCATATCTGTGAACAATTAACAGAGAAGCTTCGTATGGAAACAAATGCCGTATAACAGAAGGAAATAGTGGTGGTTGAAGCGCTCAACTTTCAACCGCTGAGGTGCACGTTGCCCCCAAATGCCCTGGGACAGCCGAGAGTGAGGAGAGTCAGCTCCCCTTCTCGAAATGCTCTCACATGGTCACGCATATACAGTCACTGAAAGGGGAGTCCCAATCACTGCCTTCTCGTGATGGGGCTGTTTTTTATGGAATTGAAAGGATGAAAAGCGAATGTCCGACGCTTTAACCGGATTGGTCGTAGAGAAGGATCAACCTAGGGAAGTTGGTAAACCCTAATTCCAAACCGATGGTTCACATGGACTTCGGGATCTTGAGGGAACAAGAAGCAATATGAACCTATTGTATTCACTGGCTACCATAGGACTGAATATCTTAAAGTTGCTCCACTGATTAATGGATTAAACCTTTGAGTCAAAGGCTCTGTGTGTGGCCCCTTAATAAAATACCTGCTTCGATTTGGGTGCTCGTTCAGTATCATAGCCACACAAATCAATGACAACTGCTATTTTCCTTATTGTTAATGTGTGGCGCATATGTATATAGTACCCTCTTGTGCCAATGTTTATGTGTTCAGATAAATAAATAGAGGAGCACGTTCCAATTTGAACTTGCCCACTTTGATACTTTTTTATTTTTACTTTGATATGACGGTCAAGTAGTATCATCACCTCTCACAAAAAAAAGCGAAGCTGTTCCAACAACACAAGTGTGTTGAGTTCTCAAGCTCAGAACATAGAAACAATAGAACCTCAGAAATTAACTTGATGAATCAACTCTTAACTTATACGTATTCTTAACTTAGACCACCCATTAATCAACATATCAATTCATTTTAAACTTTTAGTAATCTGTGTAATATAATAAAAACGACTATGTACATAGGCATGACATAGGTCTACGATTATGATTAAACACTGCTGATAACACAACTAAGCGAACCTCGGTAGACTACACTTTGGCAACCTAAATAAAAATTGGTGTATCTATAGTGCGTCTGAATAAAACTGGTTAGTTACTTTCAAACGAACCCATTACATTTAAAAGGTTTTACTTTGCTGAAAAATTTGCCCGGTATATAGAATACTTATAAGAAAAACAAAACACAGAAATCTTGAGGTAATTCACATCTGATTTCAATTTTATCACACGTATCTTTTCTGTATAGCTTAAACCATTTGAATAAAATAACAAAATCGTACCACAGTAAAAATAAAAGAGGCTCACATCCGTAATACTTTGATTTAGAGACTCCAACAGGTTTGGATCTCTAACACCAGGCTCTGAAACACATGCTTCCAATTTAGCCAGAGTGTCACGAGCTGCACTTAAGGTCGATATGGCGTTTTCATACTTCAAAGCAGCCATTTGAATTTCTTTACGATAATGCGCTTGCTTTTGTTTCAATTCATTGTATGGTCGAGTACGTATTATACATTTACCAAGTTTTTTACTTAATTTCTGCAATTTATCTGACTGATCTGATAAAACTTTACGATAAACATCACGAGAAATCTAAATGAAAATATGCATGAATGAAAAAAACGAGTATTCCACTTACTTCCAAACGTCTTTCTAAATCATTAATCTGTGTAGATGTTTTATTAAGTATATCTAACTGGACCTATTCGAAGATAAGAAATAGTTGATAAATACAAAACAAGACAAACTATCCTACTTCAACTTCTTGAGATGAAAGGGTATACTGGTCATAATGAAGATATTGATTCATGAGACAATCCCACTGTTTTCAAATGACTCACCATATGGAAGACTTGTTGACTTTCACATGTACCTACATGATAAAGAGTTTTGCATCTTAATCAAGAACTTTTCGTGTTTAAAAAAAGACACTAGAGATTAGCGGGAAGAACTAAGATTTTTAAAACCTGTAAACTCTGTTTAATGAAATGATTCAATCTAACGACAACTGACCACCAAATAAAGATCAGCGTTGTTTATATTGCTCAAAAAAGTGAAATTAATCTCACCATATAACAAATCAACAATTAAATTGTGTGCTACTTTAACTGAACAAAAATAATCAACACTTATTTCTTGAAGAACTTAACATAGGGAAAATGTACATAAAAAATATGAGTTTAGTTTCCCATATTTGTTTATAAGAACCAAAACACGTTGAGTTAGGAGACTAAGATTGAGACCGACACTGAAAGGGAACTAAGGAGACACTAACGGTGCGTAATTATTCACAAGCCATTAATTTTAATGCTACGGTTGTTGGGCTAATTTGCACTATAAGTATTTCTTTGATACAAAAATTGTTTCCAGAGGATTAAACTCTCGGACTGTTACCAACAATGCAGATACAACAAAAAGCCTGGCTGTAAATTTTAGTGTGTGCATTTACTTCACTATACTTGAAGCTACGTTTGTAAACCTGTACCAATAGCAAACGATTAATGAATCTTAAGACATGATAAGCATGAAAAATACAAGTGAATAACACGTGTACGTAATATATTTGATTAATAACTTGTGACTTATTCAGCTTGATGAGCTGATAAAATGGAAATTTTAGGTTAATTGTCGCGTCCAGTAGATAAGTAGGACCCAAATAACAAAGATCCTTGTTATTATGTATTCATATGTAAATAATGTGACTGTATAATTAAGGATATGTTTAAGACAATTAAATCTGACCAGACATTTAGAAGTAACTCCCCCGAACATACTTTAAGACGTAATTATGTTATCCAACATAAGTGGTTTCATTAAATTGAATGGATGGAGTTTTCACAACAGTCAAAGTGGCCGCCCATTAAGAAAGAAAATACAGTACTGACGACTTTGAGAGAATAATCGGACAATCAGGAAACTCTAACAAGCTTAAAACAATTAACAATATGTAGTAATGAAACAACAACGGAATGACAGCCTTGATCGTAATAATTAAATCTTGCAAGTCAAATTACCCCGTCTAGTAAAAAAAGGAAGTCAAAGTATATACGTGCAACCTAGGAGCTTGGAAAGTATTCTGAGTAAGGGTGATCACTATATAGGTTTTGGCAGCCAACTGATATCAGTTAAAATGCAAAAATGTTAGCGTTACGTATTGAGTGTTCGAGTTTTGAGGTGGGTCAGGTTAGTCAAAAAGATATTGACACCAGCTATGATCCAATGTCATGCCACCTTCCTGTCTACAAACCTGAAAAACTCTGGTTTGAGATCAGGAGTGAGATTAAAAATGGGGAAATTATCTAGCTTCACTAAATACTATAGATTACGCGATGGATGACACTAATCACTTGAACATTCCGACTTGGGAGCGGGCACGCCATGCTTTATAGCCTAAGCATCAACAAAAATTTACTTTACTGTTGTGCGTTGTTCATTTTCATTTATTTCGAACATTTTAAGACCATAATGTAGCTAATTTTCACTTGATTAATAATAGAATTAAGGGGCCATCTTAGTTTCGGTTAATTAGCCCAAGGATGTCAGTATACCGTACTCCAAACGAAACTACTTGTTAAGAAATTTTGGTCACGTTATGACATACGTCATTTTATTTACGTTAATAAAAATGTTCATCGATATGATGTAAAACATTGTTCTGTATAAATAGAAAGTCCAACAACTAGACTTCTACTAAACAAACACTTCGAACATTATCCAGTAACTTACTCCTTGGGAAATATCCTGAACAGCTTAGAAACCAAGCAGGATAAAAGCTCACCAAATAAAGAGAACAGCGACAGAAAAGCCGCCAAAAACTAAGGTCAAGTCCAATATTCAACATATACTCAATTACAATGGCTTTGTGACTAGATTGTATTCCTTGCGATCGCTTCTTATTGTCTTAGCAATGATCAAAATATCTGTTTGTTCCTAATGAATGGTAGTCTGATCACTCAAATGCATTAATTCAGTTTCATTTTTTAAAGGACCTGAGGCTAAATGGTTTGTGCTAGTCCTAGCAACGATGGTCTATCAATTGATCCAACTTTCTTTTAAAATAGTCGACAGATAGAGCTCCAACCAAGTGATGGATCAATAAGTTCTACTCGTTGATGATTCGATGAAAAATTCGAGAGTCCAGTGACAGGCATTTTGTTCTGAGTATGTGAACATTTTTGGAGTGTCCTCGTAAATTCTCTGTCTTGGAAGACAAAAGGTAGAGAGCACATCAGACGCAAATTTTCACTAGGTAAGCTGAAAACCGTAGTCAAGTCATCTCCAGTTTTTCGATATTACAATCGCATTACGTTGCCTTCGGCTAGTCGAACATGTTGCGGGAGCTTCGCTATTCTGTGAATTAGATAAGTTGCCATTCTTTGGACCTTTTCCGAAAGCTTATTGTTTATTTTAAGCAGAAGCTATATATTTAGGTATGTATCTATACCTTTATGACCAATATGCACCACAATACACTTGGAAGTATTTATCGGCAACTGCCAAGTATGATACTATTCAGAGAGATTCTCTAGGTTATCTTGAAATTCTTAGCTATCATCTTTACTTCTTACCGCCCTCTATATCTTAACATCGTCGGCAAACAGCGAGGCCAATGATAATAGGAGACGAGGATGGTCATTTACATACCAGAGAAATAACACTGGCGACAAAACTGCCACCAAATTCTATATTCCTAACTTATATAGCAGCTGGTTTTAGGGAACTTTATTAAAAGCTTTGCTGGAGTCAATGTAGGCTACGTACATACGTAACTTTTGGTATTTAAGAACGCAGCAGCTTCACAAGCCACTAACAAGTTAGTGAAAAAGAAATAATCTATCCTAAATCATGCTGATTTTCCGAAAGCCTCCGGTCTTCATCGTTATACTTAAACAGCTCCTTCCAAATAATCTTTTCTAAAATTTTAACAGCCACACTCGTTGGGCTAACGGCTCAGTAGAACTTAGGCTTACGTTTCGTACCTGTTTTGAAGACAGGACTCACTATGGCGTTCTTCCAGTCTTTTGGTAATCGACCCTGGGTTACGTATGTATCAAACATATGCGTAAGGAGTTCGCAACGAAGTTAGCTAATTCCTTTAATATCCTAGAATGCAATTCATCTTGTCCCGTGAATTTGTATATCAACCTTATTTATAGGGCGAAAGACACCGGGTTTTTTATTGATCACGTTGTCCACTGTGCGTAGTTGGGTTTTGTGTGAACTGACAGGAGGATATTTCTACGGTATATACATTGCTAAAGTAGTTTGAGAATACTTGAGCTTTACAATAGTCGTCCTCTACTAATGATGAAGGGTTACTGTCATCACATAGTGATGGAATATTTCGTCTTCTTCTTGTTCATTGGTTTAGATACGAGTATATGAGCATTTAAGGCATTCTATGAATTCCTTAACAGCTTTTTTCTTCGTATATCGTTCTCGAATTTCAGAGGATCGATACACAAGTATACCGAGCTTCTCGATGTCGAAATTTGTCTCATCAGTACGCAGTAGCTTAAATCATTCTCGCATTCCTCTCCTCTCACTGAGATGTATGTGAACCTCCCCACTGAACCATAGTTAAGGGTCAATTAGACCTCTTGGTGTAGTCCACAAGATGTGAGTTGCAGTAACTTTTAAGAATCAGTTTCGAAATGCATCCCAAGCTATTTCAATCGGGACCCAGCTCCATCGTCCAATCAACTGACGATGCTGTGTGCACAATATCGTGTTGATTTGCTTTCCAGACGTCAGGTCTGATTTGGACAATGTTGTGATCAAGTATTTAGACCGCCTAGAAAGACGTCATTTAATTTCTGGCTTGGACTGTGATAGACTAAACCCGTCAGTAGCTCTTGTCCACTGTATTTCAAGCGGCAACTAACTAATTCAGACGTCCCACTCTCATGTGACATGTTATTATGATGGTAATAGGATAGCATTCCCAAAGAACAGAGCTACACTCCCTTCACGCTCAGGATCCTGTTGGCTCTTACTAAAGCAAAAGCTTCAAAATACTATCTATAGGCTACGTCAACCACGTTTCTGTGACTGTAATGACATATGATTGGTAGAGTCAATTTATACACCTTATTCCGATCGCTCAATGAGCAAGCTTCAGGCATTTGTGTAACAGACCCAAGGCCTATTTGAGTGGCTTCGACATTATTCTCTGTCGAAGCCTCGCAACCCAAAGTTTTCTAGTGTCTAGGTCCTTTTCGCCAGTATCTTAATCAAGTTTTATTTCTTTTTCGGCTTCTTGCCTTTTTACGTAATCTGTGAGCGAAAGGCTTGCGGTGAAAACCTCCTGAACCCTTTCGTTAATGTCTATTCTGTAATATTAAGTTCCATTCACTAGATCTAAGAAATACTTTCTCAAATTTACTTGGCTACTTAGTCTTTACAGCATTAGCAAGATAACTCCGGAGATATCCTGAGGTGTAAGCTGATTCGATAGGTGTTTTATCAACTCAAAACAAGTTTTAGGTTCTGGGTTTCACTTTCGTCGATTCTATCACAGATGACTATTCTGTACCTGTGATCAGTCCTGAAGTTCTCGGATACTTTTGAGGGTAGATTTTCTTTATTGCTATTTCATCGTTTCTTGTTCTCCACCTGTACTCATTCATCAACTTTTGTTGTGGTAGCAACAACAGTCGCGTAAAACAAACTGAGGGATTCTGGAAGGCTATCGACGAATGGGGCAGTCCGGTTGTTTCTCCTGTTACAAACAGATATATCCTTGCGATTGGGATTTTCAGGTGTTTCATACCAACTACCATTTAGAGGGCCGGGAACAGAGGAAACTACATTTATTGAGTCGTTATTTAAAACAGACCACTTTGGAGTCGGCTTTCCCTCTTTTAATCCATGTACATCAGCTATTACCGAGCTTCATTTCGGCGGCTTCATATCAAATTAATAGAGCCAGAAATTCATTGCGACAATTGTTCAATTTTTTCGCCGAATGAGTGAGTGTCGAATGGTTCTTTGCTTACGTAGAGTTTTGGGGAAATAAGCAAGTCAGCGTAACATACGGCAGACCAACATTCCTAGAAAATACTTTTAGTAGTCCAATAAATCTAAAAATTATTCGGGTGGAACTTTAATGTGCAAAAACATATTCTGACACCTGTGACTGTGATAAGAAATGGAGGAACAGAGAATAATCAACCAGACGTTTTCTACAAAATATGTTTTGGTGTTTGGTTCTAATATATTCTGTATTGTTGTTTTTTAATAAGAGACGTCACGTATGTCGTTGCCGGGATATAAGGAGGATATCCCTTTGAGCGCATGTTTGCCGCAGTTAATGCAATATTCTAAATGTTGGCGCGAATTTCCTTAGATTCAGCATTGTTTCCTGGGTTTTTGCTGCTGCCACTCAAGTCGATGTATTCCTCAGACACACTGCCTAGTCTTATATTGTAAAATGTTAATCCGTTTTGTTTTGAGTATATTTTCAGATATCGAAAGCCGAAGTTAGTTTCTTTAGCTTAAATAAGTGTTGGTGCCGCATATTCGTTCCTGTCATTTATTATGTTGTCGGGCCGAATGAAAGGAAAAAGTCTCTGGTTTGTTATTTTCTTCAGTATTATGGATCACCCTACTCCATCAACGAGTCAAACCAATAATGAGTGTCCAGTAGTTGTAGATACCAGTGATGTTTTCGAAAGCATTATGAGACCCAAGCACCTGACAAGCTGGGACCAAGTTAGACAAGCTATCGATCTGTTGCAGAAGGTTTGTTATAAAAATACACTATACACAAGTAAAGATGAGTTGAACTCATCACGTAGTGCTTGAAAGTAAGTGGAACATAGAAAAGCCGAAAATTCGCTACCAGTATATAGTGTATGTTTGTTGTTTTGGCGCTAAAAAGAAACCGGAGGGTCATGGTGATAGAGTAAAAGAAAATGACTATTATTAGTCTTACTTTTCATAGATCAAAGTTTACCGGTTGCAAAGCCATGTTTCGTTTGCTGTATGATATCAACCGGTACGTCATAGCGTCGTCAAAGATGATACACAACCCTCCGTGTAATGAAAAATATTTAAAAATGATCTTTGGTTCCGAAGAATAAATGAAGATCAGTTGAACGTTGTTATACCAGTGGTTGGAACCCGTAGTAATGCAGATCATTTACTCATATACAAATGCCAAAGTTTACAGTTATGTTATATTTATCTTCGTATAATGAAACAGTTGATTCAGTTTTGAAGCTATGTGTGAGATGGACTTGGACTGCCGGTGGAGAACTCTCAGCGCCATTTGAAGCATTTAATGAGACTGTAGTTATACTGCTTGCTTACTCGGATATCCTACGAACAATAATTATTCGTCGGATCTGATTAAACTTTACAACTGACTGTTCACGGACAAGTGGGAACAAGCACTGTTTCATTATTGGATTGCGAGTCTACTTACACATAAATCTACACACGTGGAATGAGCATAAAGCTATGTGGGCAGTACGATGAGTTGTTGCCACAGCAGATATGATGGATCTTGCACAACCCATCACAAACTTTTCAGTCTTACTGGTGTTATTCATGATGATTTTGAAATAATCCATTATCTATAATACATCTACCTTCTTCTCTTCCTTTATCCAAGCGAACATTATAGGCACTCTACGCCCGCAGTTATCTGTCGAAACAAGCTGAAAGAGTTTATAACTAAAGACAATTGATAAGCAGAACATTTTTATTTACGTTCCCCCTGTTAGTGTTGTATGTTGAATCCAGGCAAACAACTTCAGGAAATCTCTTGTACGTTTCAATTTGCTCCTATGTACTAAATGTTATTCTGGTGACCTGGTTAGCAACACCACCATGAGAAACAAACACTTTCCAACTGTTGCGTAACGTTGAGAAAACGTCGCCATAACTTCCACAACCTAAAACAACCTAGATCTATAGGATAAACCTACGTTAGACAACTTTATATTTTAAATTGACATATTGCACGGTAATCGTCTTTCCAAAATGACACTCTACATACTTAACTATTTGATCTGCATTACTACCGGTTTCAACCATTCGTATAACAATGTTCAACTGATCTTCATTTATTCTTCGGAACCAAAGATCATTTTTTAAGTATTTATCATCACACGCAGGGTTGTGTATCATCTTTGACGACGCTATGACGTACCGGTTGAAACGAATATGCGGCACCAACACTTATTTAAGCTAAAGAAACTAACTTCGGCTTTCGATATCTGAAAATATACTCAAAACAAAACGGATTAACATTTTACAATATAAGACTAGGCAGTGTGTCTGAGGAAATACATCGACCTGAGTGGCAGCAGCAAAAACCCAGGAAACAATGCTGAATCTAAGGAAATTCGCGCCAACATTTAGAATATTACACTAACTGCGGCATTTAAGCACATTGAAACATTAAATTCTGTAGCTATACAAACGAAATAGTTGAAAAAACACAGAACGAGGAAAGCCGACCTCCATTGCTTACAAAGATGGCGGATATAGTAATTCCCGTCTCATTCTGATTGGTCGCTAAGCAGACGGCCACGTTTACGAAATCGAGTTCCATTTTTTTGCAGCCCAACTATGTTGCTTAGAGTTCATAAGATGTAGTTGTTGAAGCTGTACAAAATCTTTAAAATGTTTAAAATAGAATTATAATAGGTAAAATATGTACAAATTAGAATGTAGAGTAGCATGATACTCATGAACGACCTTCATATACAAGATTATAAACTAAAAAATATTTCGCATTCTTATTTTTAAGAAATGGTATCACTTGCATATGTTAACAGAGAACTAAGAAAGCTTTCAGATATTTAATGAGGTTTACTTAGAAGGATCTAAATGTAAATTGTGTTGAATAGAAAAAAAAATACGCAGAGCAGAAAGCAAGTTGATGTCAACAACTATACAAATATAAACAATATATACAAGGATGTACTTCCACGTTTTCAATGGTGGTCTAGTTTAAACCAGTTCATAATTTGAATGAAATATAAACATATTTTAAATAAGCATATCTAGGTCGGTTGAAGCACTCAATACTACATAGATGCTATACATTAAACGAAACGGTATCATGTACAATAATGTTGCACTTTTCTTTTCTCTACACGTCCGTTAGAATAAGAGCGCAACTCTAGCTGACTGGATTTAAGTGACAAATATTTCATCTCTGTTCAATTTTTGAAATTTCATTGAATCTTCTAAAGTTATACCAACTTCAATTTCATTTATATAAATATAAACAATCTAGATGATAACCAACTTCTATAGCTTTTTATACAGCTTCAACAACTACATCTGATGAACTTCAAACAACATCGTTATTAATTAATATTTCTAGTCTACATTCCATATACGAAGACCGACAACATGAATAGAATGACCAATGTTCACTTTTATTGATTCCATACTTTTGAGATTCTTAAACTGAAAGTGAATAAATAAAGAAATGAGATGATTACACTAATTAGTTGATTTTTTATTGTATATACTGAAGTATCAGAATGATTTTGTGGATATTGTAGCAATTTTAATAGTTGAATTCATGAGTCAATCTATGCTAAACCACCATTGGAAACCTCGAAACACCGAAAGGCCGTTTACTCCTAGTATGAGATTTCTCAACGGTGCTCATCTACAATCCCACATGTGTGACTCGAACCCAGGACCTTCGGTCTTGTGCGCAAACGCTTAACCCCTAGACGACTCAGCCAGCATCCAATGGTGTTAATATCCAACTTCAATCGACCTATGATCTTGCACAACCATTCAAGTTGAGTTACCTAGAGTTCTAATGAGAAGCCATGCCAGTAGTGTACGATCTCTTACGGATAGACACAGGTATTTACCTCAGACAAAGGATGAATGGTTGCGTTAGATCATGGATTGGTTGAAGTTAAACATTAGCATCGTTCGATGCCGTCTCGAGGTTAAGCGTGAGTGAGTGGACCGGAGGTCGTGGGTTCGAATTCCTCATGAGAAATCATGGATGCCCACTGCTGAGGAGTTCTATGCTAGGATGAAACTGCCTTTCAGGGCTTCAAAGTTTTCAATGGCGGTCTCGCTTAGATTGACTTATAAATCCAACTATTAGAAATACTGAAATAGACATTCGATAGAAATTATTATTACATTTTAGACTTCTAAGCGGTTTGTACTATATCTGTACATAAGATGAATATAATGTGATTAATTCGTTTTATAAATTTCGATAGAGCAATGAGAAAACGAAGTTTACCAATATACATGTTTGTATGGACACACATACATAAGTAGGAGTAATCGCACAATGCAATCAACGGTCATTGAACATGTGCCTAGATGGTTTCTAAACAAATTAATGTCAAATGATCCGATAAACATGGAAGGTAGAAAACCATTTTCATTTTAGCGAAGCATATCATTGAAATGGGACACAAAATTGACATCCACACAGCTTTTAAAACGTTGTGTAGAAATTTTCAAGGATGAATTCTAGGTTTATTGAAGTCTTGGCTATTCGTAAATTTAATCCTCCCTCATGTGAACAAAAAACAATTTATCGTAACCTTGAATTAATCTTGGTATCTGCCAAAGCAGTTACATTGGTAGAACAGAAAGGAGAGCCTACGTCCGATTCAAAGAACATATTCCGAATGGTTTGAGATCAAACAGACTAAAAGCATTTAGCAGAGCTATCGCATGACATCTTAGCACAGGACACGAAGTTGATATACTGAAGTCCTTCAAGGTGATCAACAAACAATCAAATTCAAACCTTTTGAAATTTGCCGAAGCAATAGCAATCAAACGTTAAAATCAGATTTATGTATACAAAAAGAAAGAGTGATAAATCTTTCTTTGCCCTGGTAACATTACCCCCCCTTTATTCATTACGTCACTCCAACTCCTGAATTTTATAATTACATCATTCATAACTGACCAATTTCAATTCATATCTCTCTATTACCATTAATCTATTTTCAGTTATTTAATTACACAATCATCTAATGTTTGTTTACTCCACGATTTTTAATCACTATTTCAATGTTCTGGAACCTTCCCTCCCAAACTCTATATATTCGAAACAAAAATTTTATGACCTCATTAACTCTAACGAAATCTTTGCTACATCATGTTACATATATTCATCCTTCATCACCCTCTGTTGTATAAGTATGTCAGTATCTTTAATAACTTTGAATTTCAAATATTTTAGGTTGTAAGCAGCTGATGAGAACCTAACGAAATAAAATGAATTCATATTATTCTGCACCAACCTTTGTTCTTGCTCTCTTTGAAATCCTGGTAATCGTTGTTGATATTTATTAGAGTGAACCATCAACTTTATCTTAACATTTTTTATTGGCTGTTTAATTATTGTACAAATTCTTTACGTAAACAATTTATGGTATGATAGCACTTCAGGTTTTTAATCATTCAAAACTATTCTAATTTACTATCGACTATTATCCGTAGCAGATATTTAACTAAAAACTTCTGGTAGAACTTTGTGCTGATGATACTGTTCAAAAAAACAATGAGAGCTTCATAAGCAAACCATCCAGTTCAGAGAACGAACCTACATCAAAATCGTGCATCTGAGCTACAAATCTTCACAAACGCATAACTATAAATACGATTACACTACGAATGCAAGCTCTGAATATTTATTAAGAGCCCAAGTGTGAAGTAGCGAGTCTGCTGCTAATAACTGTTCAAATAATGAGCACCCAAGCCACTGAAGAGATGTAAAGCTCTTTCAGCAAAAATGATAATTTAGTCTTCTCACAATAACTGTGGGGTAAGTTCAAGAACATCCAATCTTCGACAGATTGAAACCAGTGTGCAAACTATCAACAAACGACATGGATGAGACATCTTCACCTACCATGTATTGCTAGACATCGCTTACCGCGACACAATTCCGACTAGCATATGAGAAACAGTAAGGTCCGCCCAATGAAAGTATGACACCAAGCATTGAGTGTTGAAGTGATCTGTCTTTTAGTGTGTATGCTTTTCGATTCCAGTTCATACAGTAATGCTAACAAGTAACTGTAAACCTTAAATGATATGGCTGTACATAAATCGTAGTTGTAAAAATTTCTCACCATACTTCGAATTCCAAATATAGTATTACCAATACCTTTTACTCCCCCGACTCAACGTGTTCCTTTTCGAACCACATCCTCTACGTCTAGTTTGTCACCAATCATATTACTATCATTCCGATCTGTTTGCTTCCAATCTGACGCCCCAATTTCCGACCACTAGACATGCTCTCTTTATCCATACAATATACATTCTATCCTCCCACACAGACTTACCATTAGGACGGTGTTATCAACTAAATTAATTTCAAAGCAACAATCATTTGGTAAAATCAACAGCACAGTTGCAAAATCCAGACGTCGAAACCTTTCACTTCACCAGGTGTAAAAAAATATTAAAAATGATGTACACTACTAGTCTTTGAGATTCCACGTTCTTCATAATCCATATGTAGCCACACCAAATCTATTTCGGTTAGAAATGCCATGATACACTCACTACAAAGTAAACGCTTTAAATCGTTGACTACAACAATTTACACATATGACATCCCCAAAAACACTCAAATGTTGTACCGCATATACACAAATCAAATTTAATGACGTTGAACGTATTGTTACTATGTTACAAAATAATAATTGTTACTAGCGGGGTAAAAATGATTATTTGGCTAACCGTTATAATGTAGAATCACTAACAACTGTGTATTACTTCGAGTTCGTAACACTCAAATCAATTTTTATTTAAACACATAAAAATTAGTACGAGGCACCAAATATATATGCGCCTCAAAAATCATGTGTGACGGCTAAATCACTACACACGCGGCCAAACCGAGGCAGGTGCTTTTCATAGAGGGCTACGCCCTGAGCCTTTGACCTAAAGGTCTAATCCACAAGACAGTTGAACTACGTTGGGATATGCAGTTCCATGGTAGCCGGTGACCAACAATAGGTTCATACGCCGTTTGTTTCGTCAGGATCCTGGAGTCAATATGGACCATTGGTTTGGAATCAGGGTTTACCAACTCCCCTAGGTGGGTTCTCCTTTACAACCAACGCGGTTAAAACGCCGGGCATTCGCTTTTCATCCTTTCAATCCCATAAGGAAAACCCTAGCAACGAGAATGCAGTGAGCAGGATTTCTCTGTCAGTGGCCATATACACGTGAGAGCACTTCGAGAGCGGACTCTCCCCCATCCTCAGTCGTACCGGAGCATAAATCAAATGCTCAACAAAACCTTTAAAAAATGTGATGTGTAATACATCAGGTTAAAGCCGAAAAGACTGATTGAATCGAATCAGATTTTATTTAATGATAAAAATTAGCACAACTGAGACAATTTTCTAACAAAATTTGAAATATCCCATATTGTATATGTGTTGTTCTAAATTTTCTAACAGCATAATGAGATTAAATCTTACAGTTCAATCATGTTCCATTCATTGAATATTCAATAAGCGTCTTTGAATGGATATTCCGAATGACCAGCCATTCTAGAAAAAAGATGACGCCAAATATTTATTTTCTTAACTAACCAGAAAATCCTGATTTATTATAGTCACTTTAAACTATTTCAAAAGATATGACAAAAAGTATCTTAATGAAATCATTTTAGCACAATCATAAACGACTATTTCAGGATACAAAAATAAGCGAACTATAAAAACCTTAGCAAGTCTGTGTTTAGCTCCTAGAAAGAGGTCAGAAATCTTTTAAAAGACTTCTTTTTTTATAAAAACCACAGTCAGTGAGAGTAGAGGCGATGATGACGAAGAAATGTATGATCTTATCTTTCTTTGTTTTTACTTCCTATTTAGTCGGTCAAAGGAAAAGGGATGATAGTGGAAATAACAGAAAGTGAAGTGATGGTAGGATGCGATTGTGAACAAGAAACTCTCTAGTGTTGTTAGAGGTATAAGGGCGGTTGTCACGTCGTAGTTGCTCACACCGTGAAAGATGAAGAAAATAGATTAGCAGTGATCGTACCGAGCTGGTAGCGTGAACGCCGATTCGAAAGGATAACTGCTCAAGGCCGGTAACACACACAATCTTACCTTGAAGTTTGTAATGTGTTAGCTCCATGCTTCAAAAGACTAAAATTTTCAAATGTTTCCTGTTTTCAGAAGGCAGCAGCGTCGTAGACCTTGTCTATTTTTGAGAAACACCTGACTGCGGTCACACTTCTGTACAGTTAGCAGACGTATTCAGATTGAGTTGCTACTTTTAGTCTTGGTGTCCTTCAATCGATCCGCTTGGGAAAGTTGGACCTAATAGTAAAATAGTTACAGTCCGTATCGCTAGACTGGGTTATTAAGATAAGCAAGCCCGACCGACACATTAAGGGAGCAGCTACGATAAAGCACGTGCAAAATGTTATAACCAATAGGGGAATTTCAAAAGGTTAAATTAAACAATTTATCCGATCAAACTGTTAATGTCTGCTTATATTTAAGAAGGTTAAATAATAAAAGGAATAAGAAATCGAAAAGAACGAGTAAACGTTGAAAGTGTGTAGACAAGTTTTGCTGGAAGTATACAGATGACTGATATAACCTGCTACCCTTACTGTAAAAGGATACTTATTCTCAGGAAACATGGAAATAGTACTACAGTAGTGGCGACGGCCTCATTAAACTGAAAGTAACAACATACCCCCCACACGATAGCTACTTGAAGTATGGTCTGTCTTCCTGTGAATAATGATTTACATTTTTATAGTACTATTCTGTACTTCAAAAACCTTACTGCTGCAACAAGAAATCTCTGGGACAAAAACCGCTACTTCTAGAACCACTTACACTGTAGTGAAGAAGAACACGGTTGAGGACAACCAAATTGTATTTAGGACAAATTACAGAATTACTTGGTAAAATAGAAAAACCATATAGTAAATCGTTAATTTGCAAAATATCATTCTATCATATCTAATGTCTCGCATTTCATTGTTCATGCGATTTCTTACAAATTCCATTGTTTTCTCGCTCTTCTTTTCTTGATCTTCTCCATCTTCTGCTGCCAGACATTACGTTCTTTTGACTCACGTTATATACTACTTATATCAATATAAGTAGCACGCACCACACTCGTCCCCCCTTTTAACAAGTTGCTGTCGTAGTCTTTCTGATCTCCGTACCGCTGTGTTCTTTGGTGCTTTTCGTGATTCACACCCATGATGATCTTGAAACCATCTCTGTAGTTGACTAGCATTTACGCGCTTCTGCTTGTCTTCTCTCCGAATAGTGTAGACCGAGCCGCGTCTCTCCGTTATAACATACGGTCCTTCCCATTTTGGGGCCAGCTTCCCCGACCCTGCTCCCCCTGCTATGTTACTTTTTCGTTCTCTACACTTTACTAGGTCCCCCACTGCAAATGGTTTCCACGTTCTCCTCTGTTGTTCTGCCTTCTTTGTGTCTGATATTTGTTTCTTTTTCACGTTCCTTATTGCCTCTCTCCTCTCTTTTCTTAACCTTGTTGTCGTCCACTTCTGTTGTTGTGGCCAGGTCTTATTATGCATTGGAAGTCGTGGTTGTCTGCCATACATGAGCAAGAAAGGTGACTTCTTGGTTGTTCCTTGTGTGGAGGAACGATGTGCCAGCAAAATCAATGGTAACTCTTTCTCCCAATTTCCTCCTTTTGATGCTAACCATTCCTTTAACGTCCGATTGTTTCTCTCTGTAAGCCCGTTTGTCTGAGGATGATACGGTGTAGTTCGTATTCTCTTGATGCCAAACTGCTTTAAACGGGCTTTAAACTCGTCACTTTCAAAACAGGGACCCTGGTCAGTTAATATCATCTTCGGTATTCCGTGACACGCTACAATATGCCGGATTACCACCTCGGTCACTGTCCTTGCCCGCTGGTCTGCAATGGGTACGGCATCTACCCAACGTGTAGCATGTTCCGTCATCACTAACAGGTACTGGTTACCGCTCGCCGTCTGTGGAAACGGTCCCATCACATCCACCGACCATAGATCACCGACTGCGGTTACTGGGATTGACTGTAATGGCGGTTGTGTGTATCGATCGCTTTTCATTAGCTGACACTGCTGGCAGGTTAACACGTATTCAGCCACATCTTCTCTCATGCTCGGCCAGTATGCACTTTGTCGTAGTAAGTCCGTCGTTCTTGCGATGCCTGTATGTGCTACCTGGTGACACTCGTGTATCACTTTGCGCCGCCAGTCTTTCGGGATCACCGCCACCCAATTTTCATCATCGTCCTGCCAGGTCAGCACTCCATATGAGTTCACTCTCAGTCGGTCCTTTTGCCGAAGCAGCGTTATTACCTCCTTGTCCATTGTTCGTTTATCTACGTCTGCTCCCTCTTTTATCACTCTGATTACCTCTCGAAGGTTAGGGTCAGCTTTCTGCTGCCGGACGAGTTCTAATGGGTCTCCCTCTAAACTATTCACCGCGTATGCTGTTAATGGCAGGTCGGCTTCCATGTCTGGTCTTGACAAGTAATCTGCCATTACGTTTTCTTTTCCTGGAACATGGCCGATACTGAAATCGTATTCTTGCAGGCGTATCATCCATCGCGCCAACTTCCCTCGGGGGTCTCTTGCTGTTTTCAACCACTGCAGGGGTTTATGGTCGGTCTCAATGTGAAATCGTCTACCTAAAAGGTATGGTCTCCATTTTTCCACTGCCCACACGATCGCTAAACACTCCTTTTCGATGGTTGAATACTTCTGTTCAGCAGGTGTGAGGACGCGACTCGCGTATTCCACCACTCTATCAGCCTGACTCAACACAGCACCTATACCATGATCACTCGCGTCTGTGGCCACTGTAAACAGTCTTCCCGGTTCAGGCAGTCTGAGCGTCATCTGGCGATCGTCTAGCATGTTTTTGATTCGGTTGAACGTTTGTTCGGCAGTCTCAGTCCACGTAAACTTGGTGCTGCTTAATAACTTATATAAGGGTGCTGCTATTTCGTTGAAATTCTTGATAAACCGACTGTAGAACGCCGCTCTTCCCAGGAACTGTCTCAACTTCCTTTTCGAATTAGGTACTGCAATATTTTTTATGGTAAGAATTTTCTCCGGCAATGGTTTTATTTCTCCATTTCCCACTTTATGTCCCAACAATGTGACGCTACTTCTCGCTATCTGCGACTTGTCCTTATTAATCCGAAGTCCAAATTCGTCAATTCGCTTTAAGACCGCTTCCACATGCTTGATGTGATCTGTTTCTGTTTGACTGTACACAACTACATCGTCGCCATATACCTCGACATTATCTAGATTCTTGAGCAGTAGTGTCATTAATCTTCTGAACGTGAACGGTGCACCCGCCAACCCGAACGGCATTCGTTTAAATTGATACTGTTTATCACGTACAGTAAACGCTGTCTTGCTTCGATCACTCTGTTTTATAGGCAGTTGCCAATAACCTGACCGTAAATCCAGCACTGTAAACACCGTGGCATTCTGTAGCCGATCTAATGTTTCCGCCACTGTTGGCATTGCACAAGGCTTCAGGTCTGTTATATTATTCAATTCTCTGAAGTCGACACAAAATCTATACTTTCCATTTGGTTTCTTTACCAAGAGTACCGGCGAGCTATATGGACTGTCCGCTTCCTCAATTATACCTTCTTTTAACATTTCCTGGACCTGACGATTTACCTCGGCCTCTAAATGCACCGGGACACGACGTGTTGCAAATATATTTACTCGACTGTTCTTTATCGGTATTTCGTGCTTTACTCTGTCACAATATCCATACGGCTCCCCATCTCCAGTGAATAGTTTGGCATACTTTTTGCATAACTCGTGAATGTTTAGCTTCTTTGACGAGACATCCGCTGCAACTCTTATTTCAGCAACTTCGCTACTTTCGTGTATTGTCAATGAACCATATTTCGTGACCACCTTACCGCTTCTTAAGTCAACTATCGCTTTTACTTCTCTTAGGAAATCTGCTCCTAATATCGGTCTCGATAAACTTGTGGTTACGACGAACGGAAAATTTATCTCAGCATCCCCCACTTTTACGATACTGTTAGATACGCCAAACACCTCTAACATATGGCCCCCTATCGTGTGGACAGCTAATGTACACGGCTTGATTCTCTTACATTGCTCTTTGCCTATTAACGATACTGCTGCACCTGTATCGATCAGACAAACTAAATCTCGCTCATTTATGTTCACTCTCGTATATACTGCCCCTCTGTCTACTAACGCAACAATCCCCAGATTCCTAGGATAGAAAGAACAATCGTTGTAACGTCTAACATATCTGCGTTTTCGTCTTGTTGGACAGTTTAACTTCCAATGTCCTGTCCCTCCACAAGCGTAACATTTATCGTTCCTTTTATTGTTCACTCGTATTGCTGCAATCTCACGCTCCAGCTCCTCAATCTTCTTCTCGACATTACTCATCTCCTGCTTTTCGCACCCGACTGGAGCTACTGTTCGCGTCATCAGCTGACGAGTCACCTTCGCCAGTTCACTGATATCCATCGGTTGCGCTGCGTTCACCAGTTTCAGTTGTTGGGAGACGGTGGCAGGCACACTCTCGATAAACTGTGACGCCAACAACTGTGCCTCCGACTCCTCATCCAGACTCGGCAGTGCACGGCGTAACAATCTGGTAAGCTCCACAGCCAGCACCAGTGGGTCACCATCGACCGGCAACCTCGCCAACCGGAACTTCTGCAGCGCGTTCTCTCTGTCCACTGGGCTGTCAAACTCCGCCGCCAACCGCTCCGTGACTGCCTCCCATGTCGTCTTCTCGCCAGCACCGTCCAAGCTGTCATACACAGCCTTCGCCCTGCCTCTCAGCAGCGTCCCCAGCACCACCAACTTCGCCTTCGGCTCCTTCACTCCCACCAGCTCCGCCACGGCCTCAAACTCCTTCAGGAAGCTCAGCACATCTCCGTCCTCAAACTCCTTCGGCCACGGAATCTTCATCCTTAGTGGAGGCAGCGACACCAAATGTAGTGAAGAAGAACACGGTTGAGGACAACCAAATTGTATTTAGGACAAATTACAGAATTACTTGGTAAAATAGAAAAACCATATAGTAAATCGTTAATTTGCAAAATATCATTCTATCATATCTAATGTCTCGCATTTCATTGTTCATGCGATTTCTTACAAATTCCATTGTTTTCTCGCTCTTCTTTTCTTGATCTTCTCCATCTTCTGCTGCCAGACATTACGTTCTTTTGACTCACGTTATATACTACTTATATCAATATAAGTAGCACGCACCACAACACCAGTGAATGTTATTTTCGGTGGGAACATTCTACTGCTTCCATATCTCCATGGTCATCAAGATAACGATGTTATTGAATCTGATTATCTTTGGTATTGGTCTTAAAGCTTTCTAAATGGAATCTGTGACACAATAATATCTGTTCCACTAAACACAGTCCCAATGAACTTTAACGATAGCCACGATCGTCCATGATCTGAAGGTACATACCGACAGATGTATCAATGTCAATGTGGCTTAGATACTAATTAGCAACCGATATTTAATGAAACATTACACTACACTTACTAAACTAGTTTTACAAAAATCAGTTGCATTGCAATAGAGCAGAAGATTTAAAGCTCAGGTGGATGATTTTGGTGGGGTTTTGTTCTCTGAGCTGGATGGTTTGGTCGTGGAGCTTCCGTCGTTCTTCTGAACGACATCATGAACACAACTTCAGGTGGAAGTGAAGTGTTCGGATTTCTCAACATGTGATTCACAGCTCGTCCTGTAGACCTCGATGTTGATTGATTCTTGTTGACCTTAAACCTGTCATCGTTCACTTCTTTGTTTTGGTTGTATCGCCAATTGGTTTGAATTTCGGTCCTATGTTTGTCCATTTTTAGAAACTTGGCACTCAGATCAATCAGCAAGCACATTGAAATCGATCCAATCTATCAATCCAATCTATCAGGAAAATTATGGACAAACATAGGACCGAAATTCAAACCAATTGGCGATACAACCAAAACAAAGAAGTGAACGATGACAGGTTTAAGGTCAACAAGAATCAATCAACATCGAGGTCTACAGGACGAGCTGTGAATCACATGTTGAGAAATCCGAACACTTCACTTCCACCTGAAGTTGTGTTCATGATGTCGTTCAGAAGAACGACGGAAGCTCCACGACCAAACCATCCAGCTCAGAAAAAAACTCCATCTAAATCAGTTGTATTGATATGAAATAATTTCTGAATAAAGAGCACAGAATTAATATTTAGATGTCAGGCAGTAAATAACAAATTTACTGACAACAACGACTAAAAATAATCTAAATTTAAATTTTAAAATATGAAGTTTTAAAACTATTTGAATGCCAGCAACATGAACTTACTTCAACAATTTGAATTGACGTTCATTTAAACCTTTCGTATTTAATTCATGCATTTCCTCCTTCGAAAGTTGGAAATCAAATACCTTCAATGAATAACAAAATGAAGAAAGTTATTAATCTATCCAAACAGTAAAAAGAACAAACTACACTACATATTAAGATGTTTGAGTAAGCTTCAACAACTTAGTCACTTGATTTATGAACAATTAAGTTACATATTCAGTCAAATTGTCTCTTTTATTTAAAGAATCCAAATAGTATTGTCATTTCCCGACCGTTGTTGCTACCTTGACGTGGTGGTCCGGCTTGCCTATCGTGGTGAACCAATCGGGCTATACTGGCTAGAACAAGCGTTCCTCAAGATCTTACCATGACAGACAGGTCGGTTGAAGAACGGTAAGACTAAAAGCAGCAAATCCAAAGTTCGAGAGCGAGGTCGTGCTGCTGACTGTACAGAGGTGTGGTAGCAGTAAGGTGTTTCCTTCGGGCAACTAGCATGACACTGATGCTACCTGCCCACGATGGGTGGGGTTAGCAAAAGGTTGGCCCTAAAAATACACACCTCGCCTTATCCCATGGATATCCGTCTCCATTGGTAAGGTCTCAACAAATATGGAGCGAACACGAAAATTACGCACAAAAAGGTCGTGTGTGATAGGCCTCAAGCAGTTGTCCCTTGGGCACTGCGGTCACACTCTCAGGTCACTAAGACCACCTCTAATCCAATTTCCTTTTCAGGTACCTCCAAAAGAACTCTTCCACGGTGTGGGCAACCAGGAAGTGATAACCGCCCTCATACCTCTAACGGCACTCAAGACCACTGTATTGTCATTAGATCATAAATGAACAGGTATATAACAATAACACTGATAAATGAACCGGATTATCATTGAATAGAATAGCGACTTTATACAAAAATCACGTTCTCTGAGATAAGTTCGAAAATGAGAATTTAATACGTGAAAATCTTTGAAGAATTTATTTCATCAAAACACAGTAGTAAATACAGAAAAACTCCAAATACTATTGGGAAGTAAAGTGTGGTCATTAAAATGAACTGAATCGCGACAAAAATAATTGATGGTATAATTGTAACTATTATGTTACTAGATTTCAAATTGTTAGTCTTTGGAAATGGAACAACACTATCTCAATGCTCAGTACAAAAATCCTCACAATTATTACAATCATGAATGTAGCCTAACCTGAAAGATCATCTAATTCGTGAATCAAAATGTGTTAGCGGGACATAGACCGGATTAAAGCACGCTCAATTCACGATTGCTTTGGTGCACGCTGATTGGCTAATTCTTATCCAATCAGCACTAGTCGATAGTTGGAGAATACTCTGGAATCTTCTCATGTAAAAAACTATAAATATACTGACGTTTTCTCTATTGTGCTTCTGACTTGCTATTTGGAATATAATCTCTTTCCTGTTCAACCGTGTTCTGATTTGGGGACTTGTCGAGTGAATCGGTGTCCGAGAATACTAAGCAATAGGAATAGCTGGGTCATAACCGTAAGAAGAAAGAGATTATAACAGTGGCGACGGGGAAAAACTAAAGAAAAATGGCGATTTCTTTAGAACAGTTGCGGTTAATATTACAGCACCAGCAGAAGTTGTTAGCCTTGCAACAACAACTATTGAGCACACTTTTCACTCGACCAGAAAATAAGAAATCTTATTATGATGCAGTAACAGACATTTCAGAAGCATATCCAGTGGAGGGTTCAAATCCCTTTATACCTGAATCAGAACGTAATATTTGTAACGTGTCCGGCTCACAGCAAGAAAATACTGTGCTGAATGCTCATAAAGTTGTGGCAATACGAGATGATCAAGAGCCAGACCTATAGATGAAGCCCGGAGTCCAGAATTGAATGAAACACTACTGGTCCTGTCTAGCTCTGAAAATAAATTTCAGCTAGAACAAAATTATGGTCCACGTGATATCAGCCGAGAAAGCTATGGGGACTCGTATTCAGAAAACAACTGCAGTGACACGATGAACCCAATTATACCGAATGTTACTCAAAATCATTGTGAGACAGAAACTTATATTGAATCAGCTTATCCGATTTCTAATGACAATGTATCAGATATGGGTTCTCAGAATAATGCATGTAATTTTGATGAAATTTCTTATAAAAGTGAGGAAGATATGTCGGCTGAGTCAAATTATGGTCAAAAGTCTAATTTAATTTTGTTAGATGTTGATTTCCGTAATGGTCCATTATCCACTGATGAAATTCCTAATGGATTTGAAAGTAATGCTTCAGAAGAATTAAACTCTGACCTCAAATCAAAGTTCGTTCGTTATCATCTAGTCGTTCCTAGTGGATCCGACATTCAATGCGAGAAACATCGTTTAAATAAAGTCCTATTATTTGTAACTTGGAGATATAAGGATCCGACATTGTTTCGCGGAGGAGGAGAATGTTGGAGAATTAGAAGTTATGCATGCTTTTTTTTAAGAAAAATCAAAACGCCGGGAACAGACATGTCAGTCTCAGTGCAAGAAAAGAGTGATACTTCTCTATTGCCTAGACGATGGACTAATCGAAAGCACAGGCCAGTCACTCGGTTGCAGTTGGACCCTAGCACCAGATCCTACGAATCTGCTCAAAGGGGAGGTGTTAGCGGGACATAGACCGGATTAAAGCACGCTCAATTCACGATTGCTTTGGTGCACGCTGATTGGCTAATTCTTATCCAATCAGCACTAGTCAATAGTTGGAGAATACTCTGGAATCTTCTCATGTAAAAAACTATAAATATACTGACGTTTTCTCTATTGTGCTTCTGACTTGCTATTTGGAATATAATCTCTTTCCTGTTCAACCGTGTTCTGATTTGGGGACTTGTCGAGTGAATCGGTGTCCGAGAATACTAAGCAATAGGAATAGCTGGGTCATAACCGTAAGAAAAGAAATTTATAACAAAATGAAACAGCACAGTTATAATTTGATTGATGCTAGAAATGTTAGCTACTCAGTTCACATGAAACATGAGTTTAAAAGTAGGTGGAGATGACCAAAACCGTTAATTGACAAATTTATTGTATATTGTCTCTAAAAATATCAGAAAACCAGTCAACTTATATTCCATTTATTCAAATCATAAAAGCTAAACACTTACAGATACAGGCTTATGTTTAGAACATTCAATAAATGTGAGTTTGAGGAGAGATTTCATAATAATAATAATCAAATAGAACAATTACATCTACATAGACTATCATACCCGAAAGTTTTCTTCAATTCGTTTTGGTGTTACGGACTTTGGAACCACTATCAAGTTTCTTTGAATTAAATAACGCAAGAGAACTTGGGCCGGTGTTTTACCGTGATGTTTAGCGATTTGTAAAACCCAAGGTTCCATGAGTAAATCAACTCTTCCTCTAGAAAATAGAAAATCATATTTTAGCACATCACAAAACAAGGATGGATAGAGTGAGCAAATACATAAGATTAAAGAAAATACGTGTCCCAAAATGCCCTGGTACGGCGGAGGATGGAGAGAGTCTCCTCTCCTCTCGAAATGCTTTCACATGACCACGCATATACAGCCACTGACAGGGAAGTCCTACTCACTGCAATCTGGCAGCGAGGGTGTGGCTTATGGAATTGAGAGGACGAAATGAGAATGTCTGGCGCTTTCGTTGGTAGGTATCGAGGATTCACCTAGGAGTTGGAAAACCTTGGTTCCAAACCAATGGTCCATATTGACTCCAGGATCCTGACGAAACAAAAGACGTATGAACCTATTGTTGGTCACCGGCTACCATGGAACTGCATATTCCAACGTTGTTCAACTGTCTTGTGGATTAGAACTTTAGGTCAAAGGCTCAGGGCGTAGCCCTCTATGAAAAGCACCTGTCTCGGTTTGGCCGCCTGGGCAGTGATCCAGCCCGCACACAAATCAATGATGACTACTACTGGAAAAATAACATGCTTCAATGCTCTCTCAGAAAAATCTTATTCACAATCATTTGGTAACATTCGTTTTTATTTCTTTGATACCACTCCACTTATGTATCTTATTTTTCAACTTATACAGCAGATCGCCTACGGTGGAAAACCTTTCCTATCTAAACGATCTCAAGTCACTGACTGGTCGGAAGTTGAATGTTAAAACTGATTACGAATACTGAAACGGTCTTTCTGAAAACACGAGTACCATCCAAACTGGTCACCTTCAACGTTTGCACGTTAATGTAGGTCGGACAACAAAGAGGGTCGGTTATGTTTTAAAAAGTCTCAACACCGATGTCTGTTGTCTATTCGAGACCCGTATACAGGACTCTAATGAAGTACTACAGATTCGCTCTCAATCTGTTGCTTCAAAAAGCGTTTATCCGAGGACCTTGTGATAACTTTATCTGGACTTGCTGGCTTTGGTATCGCACTAAGCGCTAGAGCTGAGGCAGCACTGACCGATCGGATCTCCATTAACAGTCAGCTATGTGTTGTGAGATATATGCTGTGTGATCATCCTCTTGTTTTTGAGCTAGTCTTACCTTGCTTTTCAGTGGCCTACAAATTCATCGTCCTAAACCGAACGATGTCAGTAAATTGGTTGCAGCTCAATATCAAACCAAGCTAGGTTTAAGGCTAACTGTCATCCCACCGAAAAATATAGAAGAGCATTGGCTGCAGTTGTATGAAAATGGTAAGGTTGCTTGACGCTTCGCGTAACGTCCCGCTTGTAAGCACTGGGTTTCCTCTGGCTCCTTACAAACCATTGAAGCCCATTTGAGTGACCATGAGTTTGACCACAAACAGCAATTGTTACGCAATGAAATCGGGCAAAGCTTGCGTAAGTACCGAGAAGCCTGGAGGTCAGAGCACGCCAATGAGTTGGAAGCAGCAGCCGCATCTGGTAACTGCCGGAAGCTCTTTCAATTGATCCGAGCCATGGGCTGTGAGAACTGATCCACCTAACGAGGCGGAACTATAACTCTTGAAGCGCTACAAATCACCAGGCTCAAATGACTTACCCGAGCCGTTCTTAAAGATAGTGGCGACTTTTCGGTTATGGAACTGATTTATTTACAAAGGTCTGGCAATCAGTGTTCCAACATCATGGAATAAGTTGATAGTTGTCCCTATCTTTAAAAAGGGTTTATGTCGTTTCTGCAACAATGATCGGGGGATAAGTCTACTTTGGATAGTGTTAAAATTATTGGCTTCCGTCATACTTCGTAGATTGTTCAAAATCCTAGAATGATTGACTCACGAGGAGCAGGCTGATTTTGGTTTTGGTCAAGGATGTATTGATCATCAAATGTTAGAAGTCATAAGTATCACAAACCAACAATTTTATTGTTTCTTGATATTAGGGCCGCCTTCGAAACGTGAAGGCATACAACCACCTCGCTCCACTATCTCAACTCAGAAGGTTAGGTAGGGTTGCCCAATCGCATCGTTTCTCTTCAAATTCGCCATGGATGATGTTCTGGGAACAGCTCTGAAGGATATAGGTAATGGTGGTGTGGATCTGTTGCCTGCAGAAAGACTTTTCGACCTTGAGTATGCGGATGATATTGTCTTACTGTGCGATAATACACAAGCCATGCAATCCGCACTTAATCAGTTGGCAATTAGTGTCTGTAGATATGGTATGTGCTTCGCACTAAGTGCAAGGTACTTTCACAAGACTGACAGGAACCTGAACCTGAACTCTCCGTAATGAGTAGAAATTCGTGTATCTTGGTAGCTGCGTAAGTACTGGTGTTGGAGTCAGTTATCAGATCAATTCATGTACAGTGGGAGCCAGAGCGGTTTACGACAACCTCGACCATCTTTGGCACCGTGATATTAGTCTGGCTGTAAAAGGTCGGATGTACAACGAGTCGGTGAGAATAGTTTTGCTTTGTGATTGTGAGACCTGATCTCTTGAAGTTGAGGATGTCAGACAACTCTGTGTTTGGTCAGAGTTGCGTTCGAATAATTGCTAAGATTGTTAGGGGCGGCCAAACCAAAACGCGGTATCAGTGCTTGAAGTCACTAACTTATAGTCTGAGCCATGTTGGTAGATGCAGACTACTCGATTGAGGTCCGCTTGAATATCGTAACCAATGGTTGGAGACTGTGCGTGACATGACTCAGAATCGATCACAATGGTGTAGGTGTGTACACTCTATCTTCCTTTAAACTATGAGATTAAAATCACTTTACATCTTTCTTTCTACGAACTAATTCTTTTTTCCTTTACTATGTCCTTATATGCAATCTTTCTTTTATATATTACAACCACTGAATTAAATACTTCTATGAATCCGGTGTTCATCTTGTTGTGCTAATGACTGAGGTATGGCAACTTGGACCGATGCATGTATGTGCTTGGTTCTACGTTGTAGCTGACTGACTGATTGCTGATATCCAGTGGCAACACCATGTCAGTAATGCAGAGGTACGGCATCGTGTGTTCGGACACAGAGACGATAATTCAATTGGCGTCACTATCTTAAAACATCGACTTCGGTGGCTTGGATATGTTCTACGAGTGTCGTCCCAGAGAATTCCACATCGTGCACTATTTGCTGACGCTGAGGCCGGTTGGAAAAGGCGGAGCTGGTTGGTGTATGAAAGAAAGCTGTGAAGGACTTGCTTATGCTGATCCTTCACGACCCCCGGGTCAGGGTCCTAGTGATGGTGACTAGAGACGTTGTCAGACACGGCTCAGAATAGAAGCTAGTGGCGATCTTGTTGTGACTTTCCTCCACTTTCTTCATAAAAAAGAACGTAACATCTCCCAAATGAACTGTTTTTCCAATTATTATTATTATTATTATTATTATTATTATTACTTCACTCTCATACACTAATTTCTATTCGTTGTTCTTTTTATTATACGCACTTTACATTCTCTATCTCTTCACAACCTCATTGTTATTATGCGGCGCATATGTATTCCGTTCCCCCTTGTACTAATATTCATAAACTGAAATAAAGAAATTCCATGCTACGTAAATATTATAAGATCAAATAAGGAAGAAAAACATTTAGACTTAACATTAGGCATGATTAAAAAAAGACAATCAACTCACGGTGAAGCAGCAGGTGACCCAAGCGGAGCATAAGCAGTTACAGTTAAACCAATCGACTGCGCATATTCAACTAATTGTGTGTTAGGAAAATTAGCATGAATTTCAATTTGTAAATTGGATGGTTTAATACGGCAATGTTTAAGAATATTTTCAATCTGACGTTTGTTGAAATTTGATATACCAATAGATCTGACTAAACCATCATCAACCAGTTTTTCCATTTCCTTGAATAAATAGAGACAAGTGTATACATGTATTTTAATGCATCAAACTGGTTTGAGTTTCAGCCATAGGTCGCTTTTTAGACATGAAGGCAGGTTATGTAAAAATTAGGCTTGAAAAGTTACAATTCACAACCGTTCAGAAAAGATACTTACATTTCATATGATGCCTAACTAGTGTTTTGTCGTAGGAAACTAACTTATTAAATACGACCTAGTGAAATATCGTTTAAGCATTATTATTATTAATGGCTTTACTTAGTATCATATTCTTGGCATAATATAGAATTCTCAGCACAAAGTATTTCAACAAGTTTCCATTCCCTACTTCTTGGTCGATCCTGACGTTAAATATTGAGTGATCGCCAGTCAGAAGTTAGCAGTCCAGGAATCGACATCTGAATAATGCACATTATTTTCGCTGTATATTGCCAGCAACTACGGTGTCTCTGATTGGGCTTTTATGTAACTGAATATCTTATGCAATTTATAGACATAATGATGTGTTAAAACAAACAATTTCAATAGTTGAGATTATATATCAATAGGGCGAAACGGCCGTCCAGTGCTTCCAGGTTTTCCACGGTGGTCTAGCTTCAATTGACTCATGATCGCAACTATTGAAATTACTACAATCTCCACAAAACCCCTTCTGATACTAAAAACAGATAACTTATTGAAATATCTGGATGGCAAGAACAAGTAGTCCAGATATCCTGGCAGGCCGCCAAGGAAAGCATAGAGCAACAAAGTATGTTCGTAAGTATCAATACAAACATATTAGGTAAGTAGTGCAAACTAGCAGCAATTGATACGGATTACACATGAACTAAAGATGAATAAACAAACACCCAATTCAGTACACAAAGTACCACAAATACAGTATACCAAAAAGAACGGAATAAGAACATGTTCTAAGCACTGGAACAGATATTTAGTCAAAGCGTTGCTAAATTGTCTCATTAGTTTCGATAAATAAACTATCAGAAACTCTCGAATTGGATATAAACATGACTTTCCCTTTACGATATATTTTAATACCACAGTCTTAAGGATTATATACCCTGATAAACCCCGAGACGTGGATCAGTGGTGTTCAAAGTAAATAAGACTTGCTAAAAATTACAGATTTATGTACGCAAGACATTTAAAACGAGAGTACACTATTACAAACCGCCTAACAAAGGATCTCACCAAATAAAAAGCCGTGAAATCAAAATTTTCCAGATAATTTGAAACTTGAGTACTTTACGGCGCTCGATGCTACATTACTCCCGAAGAATAACTTTTCACAAATCTCCAAAATCTACGAACTAAGTTACTCAATCGATGAGTATTTATTTATTTTACAGTAAACCATACGGTATAAAGTATCAAACTACAAATCGCACAATAAAGCAGACTACACTTACCATAAACCTTTCAGAAAGTCATAGGTTAATCAGTTAATAATTGACGTTTAATTAGTGGATTATAGGTAACGTAAAATCTGAAACACGTGAGGATCCATTCAGATAGTTCGACATTACATCAACTGCTGAAAGCAGTACAGATTCACCCTGGGACGGCAGTAAGACAAAAAAGGATAAGTCCATTCTCCGATTACCTTCTGTAACCTAATGGGATATTATTTCTCGTGAACTAATCACAATCTCAAAGATCAAGTAATTCTCAAATTTTTATAGAAATAGTATGTCTGTGAAGAAACAACTAAAAGTTATAAACGTTCGAAGTAACATTATGAAGCAAACGTGTAGTGAAATTCTACCAAAAACTTTCTTTAAGTGAGGAATAGGGAACATGGTGAGACTTCTTTTCAGAAATGGAGTCCACGTTAAAGCACTTCACCAAAGTTACTAAAATATAGAGACTAAGTGAATCAGTATACAATTCAGGCACTACAAGAAAGAAATTTGACAGCCCACAGCAAAAAACGAGCATACACTAATACTAACACTGTGATTATGCAGTTAGCGTTACACTACCCAGTGAAACAAAGTAAAAATACATGAATTTTTAGTACCAACAAACCTTCCAAGTTTCTTCATGTGGTACTTCATCTAAACAGAAATTTCCGTTCGAATCAGTGGGAAAAAGAGATTCACCATACTATAAAATAAGGTCAAGAAATTGCACAAACTTTACTTGGAATGGAACAGGCCAGTGAATTAAGTACAAATCAAGATATTTAAGACGCAAATTCTTTAAAGTTTCTTCGCAGGCTTTCCTGACATGCTCAGGGCGGAAGAAAGTATTCCACAGCTAGAAATAATTTAAATAACATTAAATGAATAATTGCCTTTGAAGTAACAAAAACATCGTCTCTGTTTAATTTTAGACTCTTTAATGCACTTTCCAGTGCTTCACCTATTTCTGCTTCATTTCTGTAAACATGAGCACAGTCCACATGTCGATAACCGACTTCTAAAGCTTTCTTCACGGCCGCTCCAACTTCACCTGGTGGACTCTACAAAGTGTATAATACTAAAAAAATTTTCTTGCGAACATTCCATGTTCCGAGACCAATGACTGGAATAGAACGACCATCATTCATTTTTAAGGATTCCATGATTACACTGGAAAATAAAATAATCATACTGACATTTGTAACTGTTACATTATACTAATAAAAACAGCGGAAAACAAACCTTAACAATATGGAAGCCTTATACACATGGAGGTTAGGTTTAGTCTATAGACTCCCAAATTAATCTGAAACCTCTTTATCAATGAAGAAGAGGTTGAAAAATCTCGGCTTGTTTGCACTAGAATAACTTTCTATACAAAAGCAGGTCCCCAATAAACCCAGACTACTTACTGATAATGAGGATAACGGATTACTAGAATGTAAATCTTTAATTGACCTAGGTGAATTTTCCATATTTACGGTAGTAAATTTTCATCTTGCTTACCCACACATTAATTTGAACTAGAAGGAGAATTTGAAATATTCATAGGCCTACGACTACAGTCTGCAACTGTCAAAATTAGGTAGTTAATATAGTAATCAAGTGGCTTATCAGTAACGAACTATCCATGTATCCTGCTAACTCGATGGATATGGACATGAACAACGGTGCTCAACTATATGACGAGTGGTCGATCACTAAGACTGAGGTTAATCACTACTGTGGTAACAAACATACATGTGTTTTTTATAGACGGCGTACAGACCGCCAAGGACTTAATGATATCGTCCAGAAAATTCTCCGGCTACAATAATCATGTCAATGTTTTGCAGAGACAGAAACGGAAACAAGATTACCTGCAAAATTTCGTTGATAGAGATATTGCTGAAATACAGGCTGGAAACAGTTGCGTCCAATAATCGGGTGTCAGGTCGTTGGACACACAAATACCACTGAATGCAAAATTGGTACGTCATATCTGTCAACGTATAAGTTCAACGAAAGTCGCCTTCAACTTACGCGTCAGCAACTGTTGACAGTAGGATCGCAGCTAAGTAGTATTTTCAATTTAAACCAGTTCTAGAATTGTGAAACTACACACTGCTTTGCATAACATGGCACCAGCAAAACTAGGCTTGAGTGTAACGGTCTAAGTCTGATGCACGTAATAATCCATACAGATTCAGTATTGGATTATTAAGTTAGTATTTTCTTCCCTCAACCAGAAGTGAAGACCATGAATCCATGTCTTCAGAAAAGCGCGAGGAACAAATTTGTAGGTTCACTAATATTTTTATCATTATCTAACATTACCAAGGCTCGAGTTCCCAATTTCGGGGAAGCCGCTACAGTAAACTTTGGGGAAATGGCACTAAAACCCCGAAATTTCCCCAGACCTGAGGAAATTTCCCAATAATTCCCCTTTAACCTTGGTAAAGGTCACTTGACTTTGCGGGTTTCCCCAAAATACCCCAAAGTTGAGAGCTTGGGGGCGATGGTGTTGCGATTGCCGGATAATAACCGCATAACTTCCATGCGCCAAATCTTGTTATGAAACCCGAGGTAGACAGCCACTTTATATTACTTGGCACTAAAGCTAGAACAGCCCTTCAGAAGTGTAAACTTTACGGCGGCATACGAAACAAAGCTGGCTTTTTTATTCTTGATCGTAAAGCAAACGTTATGGCGCGAAATGAGTGATAAACTTCAAAAGCGTCGTTGAAGGAGGAAAGGTAGTGTAAGTTATAATTTGAAATGACAACCTACTGCTATCCTCTAGGTGTAGTGTTGTGTTAACAAACATTACTGTACGGTTTGACTTTATTTTATCAGTTGTTAGTGATAAAAATATATTGAAGTGTGACATTAATATAAGGGTTGGGACTCTACAACCATGATTGCTATCAAAATTCGGAACTCAGAGGACGGTTACCATGCGTCCGAATAACAACGTTAATGTACCAGTTGGGTGATACTGGCGTTGAAATTAAATATATTGCAATCATAATTTTCTAATAAACCATCAATTATGTATATATCTATTTCACTTACATGTGAGACGTTGGGACAATTAGACATGTAGTTCGTTTGTATGACATTTAAAATTAGGACAAATTACTGATAAATAATGCACTAACTGCCATTAACATTTTTCCAGATCTCGGTACTTACAAGGTGTATCAGGCACCTACTCAATCTCCCTATTTTGTGAAAAATCTCCGCTTTTGGCAAATTTAGACAAAATTGCAGTAGAAAATTCTAGGGAAATGGCAAGAAAACCACAAAATGTTTGGGTTTCCCCAAATATTTGCCCAGAATATTATAACACTTTCGGGTTGTTCCCGAGAATCTCTTGAAACATTGGGGAAACTGCCAAACTTTTCACGAATTTGTGGAAAACCCCAAAATATGGAGATTAGGTGGTAACTTGCATCCTTGTAAGCTATAATTTGATTTCCAGTATATAAGCGTCATTAATCACGTACAATATTTCTAAACTAAGTCCACTGAGTAGAAAAGATTGTTTCCTGACAGATACAGAGGACAGCACGAGAGACATATAAGCCGGAAACAGATAATTTTGTATGAGCTTGGAGAAAGTTGGAATGAGTAGACGATCTGCATAAGCGTAAAATTAAGGTAGGTAGTGTGTAATAAATGTATGTGAGGAGCAGACAATCCACTGTAAATTGGGCAAAGACAATTTGTTAAAAATTCAGCGAAAAAAGGGGAAAGGCGGTGAGGCTAATTTATGAACGACCTTTGAGTGGCCTTAAGGCCAATTGAGAATGCCCACCTAACGACTAGGACTAAATCAGGCATTTAAACCAGTGTGAAAGATAAGGATTGTGATTTACAGTTGATGGTTAAGGACAAAAACTAGATTGACGGTTTTCATTAAGAACTGACATCAGTTAAAATGCCAAATGCTCAAAGAATTTCGTGCCGAAATCCAAGACCTCTTATCGTAAATCTAATTAGTTTGTCCATAAATTATATTCTCGCCATGTCTAGCCTAGAAGTACGCTATGCTCTAGAAATATACTCACATTTATAATAAATGGGATCGACAACCGACAACGATGGCACGAGAGCAAATCGATACAAACCAATGGGTAGCGTAAAATTACAAATACTTTACATCATAAACATCCAAACAAACAAAGCAAGGTCTATGTATCATAACATAAAACTTAAATGCTTTTCATAATCCAAGGACAATATTGCATCGCTTTAATCATTTTAACGACTCATATTAAAATATACTTAACTGTAGTGTATTTGCTTATAAGCTCGCACTCAACAATAAGTATTTTGTCGTTTCCAATAAAGGATTTTTGTTTCTTGTTGGAGCATTAATAGTCTCCCTGTTTCTCGTTTAGTCTTTTTAGTCTGCCGGAGTTAAAGTGGGGTAATGCGACAGCCCAACTGACGTTGAAGTCACTAATAGATGACCACCCCAACGTGGAGTTAGGTAATGATGCTTCTGTTGCATTCTTGTAGAACAAACAAAATCTTACCATGTAAATGGTTTAGTTGGATGCGAAACAAAAGGAGCAGCAAAATTCCTTCGACGAACTATCTGTTGCAGTCTTCGGTTGTTTACCAATCCCTGTTAGCCTTTCTTGACCTTATTAATTCATATCAGACGATTCGACATTTATTAATCTGTCCTCTAACGGAGAAGCGAGGACTCTTAAAAATAACATTATTTTATGTGTAGTGCTAGTTTCGTCGTTATCCATTGTGTTTTGTCTGTGGAATACCTTCCAGTTTTATGTTTGTCACTTGATTCTGCTTCTTGTTTAATTTGTGATTTTACTTGCTGGCATGAACCCCAACCTATCATGGTGAAAAATATATTTCATGGTACACTCACCAGTCGGTATCAGTTTGAAAGCCTACGTTTTAGTTGTATAGACGGTAACCCAAATAGGTTTTAATAATCTCTAGGATATTTGGTATCATGAAGATTCTAACTGGACTAAAAAATGTCAGTAAACTGATTAGCTTCTGACAAACTTACACCTAGTTTGTAAGTACGTCGTTCGATAGTTTTAAACGTCCGGAGCAGCTTTCCTCCAAGATTCAGAAGCATTTAAAATAGTGGACCAAAACTTAAGTAAATACATAAAACTGACTTATTCTGAAAATGAAAGCATTTAGTGGCATTATACAATTACACAAGTTATAAAGTCTTGACAACCTGATATTTGGAAGTGAAAATCGATACGATATGATGTCGTATGAGTGACGAGTTCAAATACTGTTGCGCAATCCATTTTGATATTTCTCGTAAGCAAATCTCTCCATGTGTTTTTTTCCTCATGAATATTTCCTTTTTGAGCCGTTACATGTGTTCTCGCTCCTACAGTTATCGTAATTTTGCATAATTGTTTCTCTTTTTGGTTTGCTTGCAACTGTTACTATTGATGGTGTCACAGGTATTCAGTGTTTGACAACGCTTCTACCAGTAACACCTTCTAAGATATTTCGTTCCCACCAAGAGAAATCAAAAGACAGAGTCGAGGAGATCGGAAGAGTATATTTGGCGATGACCAATATACCGGGATTCTCTGATCTAATCTGGCTAGCGATTGTGGTTGATGTTGAGCACGGCGTTACTACACGTGATCTGGTGCGGATGCCTGACCGAGCGCCTTCAGCTAGATGAGTCCACTAAAACATATGGTCAGCATCCAATGTCGAAAACTTACAGAGCTATTTATTTTAGGGATTTATTTACCGCTACAGATCACTCCCCCCCTAGTGGGGCAGTGACGACCCTAAGACGTGGCCAGCCAGAAGTTTAAACCCAACGAGTTTGTCGTTGGTAAACACTCTTCTGATAGCTTACTAAATTTAGCAGCGTCTGGTCGTCTTTCCTTACTATATGGGACGGAGGTACAACATAGTAAAAAAAAGAAAATGTACAATGAAAATTTCGGATCCTCATAAACGTCATCGTTCTTTTCCAGCCGTCCTGGAAAAGAAAAAAGAAAATGTAAGTGCATGTCGAAAATACACTCGTATATGCGTAAAAACACAAGGTCGGCGGAAAAAAAATGGAAAATAAACTCATGAGCACGTAATAGCGTTAAAAAATTGTTTTTTTTTGTTTTTTTTAATAGAAATAAAAATATATAAGCATATTAAAATTTTTTTTTTTTCAAAAAAAAAATAATATAAAATGTCGAGAAGTGCCTTACGTGCAATAGTCGTTTAAATGTTCTGGAAATCTCACCCTTCTTCCAGAACGCGTCGTTTTAAGTTTATTTTCGGATACTGTCGAAGTATCTTCGTGTGTGTTGGTTGTCGGATGAGGTATTATTAGTGTCTGAGTCGTGTCGTTCGATTGTACCGAAGGAAAATCGACGTGGATAGGATTTCCTTCTAAATACGCTGCTTTTAAGCGATCGATGCTGATGCTATCGTTGGTTCCGTTCTTATCGACTATATAGTACTTAGATTCACGTTGAAGAACTTTGAAGGGTCCTTCGTATGCTGATTCGAATGGTCGTCGATGCGAGTCTCGACGAATGAAAACGTGTGTACTATATGGTAAGTCAGGTTGAACGAAAACATCAGTTGATTGAGGTCGAGTGGAAGCAGGTTTAACTGAACGCATTGCGTTTGTAAGCCTGTTCGTGTAGGAGGTTAGATCCATGTTCATCGAAGAGCACGAAGGATCCACGAATTCTCCTGGAAGTCGAAGTGTCGTTCCATAAACGAGTTGAGCCGCAGTGTATCCAATGTCAGCTTTCACTGCATTGCGGATACCTAGTAAGACGAGTGGAAGAGCGTCGGTCCATTGTGAAACGTTTGCAGCTGATAGCGAAGCTTTCAGTTGTCGGTGAAAACGTTCTACCAACCCGTTTGCTTGTGGATGGTAGGCGGTCGTTCGGAAGCGAGTGATTCCTAAAAGTGTGGTCAGACGACGGAAAAGATCAGATTCAAACTGACGTCCGCGGTCTGTAGTGATGGTTGAAGGGCAACCGAAGTTTGCTACCCATCGTTCGACGAATGTGCGGGCCACTGTTTCAGCAGTGCTGTCCTTGATAGGTACTGCTTCTGGCCATCGAGTGAAACGGTCTACGCAGGTTAAGAGATAAGAGTATCCATTTGAATCTGGTAAAGGTCCTACCAAATCCAGATGAACATGGTCGAAACGAGCATCGGGAGTTTTAAACGAGCCTAAGGGACATTTATTGTGTCTGATAACCTTAGATTTTTGGCAGCTTACACAGGAGCGTGCCCACTCCCTCACGTCTTTATTCATGCCAGGCCAGCAAAATCGTTCTGCTATAAGCTTGATGGTTGCACGAACACCTGGATGAGAAAGTTTGTGCAATGTGTTGAAGACATTGCGTCGATAATGTTTCGGCACGATTGGGCGATCCCTACCTGTAGATGTGTCACAAAGTAAGGTTTCCTTACCTGTTCCCATCTGTTTGATGCGTAGTTTAAGTGTTGTGGACGATAACTCGTGCTGAAGATCACTGTCTTCTTTTTGAAGCTCGGCGAGTTTAAGAAGGTCGATTCCTTGGAAACTGTTCAAGGAAGTTATACGAGATAAAGCGTCTGCAACTACATTGTTTGCTCCAGAGATGTGTTGAATATCTGAAGTAAACTGCGAAATGTAGTCCAGTTGTCGAGACTCACGGGGAGAGTACTTGTCAGAAGGAGAGCTTAACGAGAAAGTGAGCGGTTTATGGTCCGTGAAAAGAGTGAATTCACGGCCTTCGATATAGTGTTGGAAATGCCGTACAGCACAATACATAGCTAGGAGTTCCCTACCGAATGTGCTGTACCTCGATTCGGTGTCTAGCAACCTTCTAGAGAAAAATGCCAAGGGTTGCCAGGAGTTGTTAACCCATTGTTGTAAGACTCCTCCGATTGCTGAGTCGGATGCGTCTACTGCGATGCTAATGGGTGCTCGGGTGTCCTGATGTGCGAGCATTGTTGCTTTAGCAATCAGTTCCTTGACTGTGGAGAATGCTTTTCGTGCGGTGTCGTCCAAATTAATGGATTTCGCATTTCCACGAAGTTGGTCGGTCAGAGGTTTCATAAGTGATGCGCATCTGGGTATGAAACGTCTATAGAAACTTACCAGGCCGTTGAACGTGCGTAATTGCTTGACGGTGGTCGGTTCTGGGTAATCCAGAATGGCCGCCACTTTGGTTCTAAGGGGTCGGATACCTTGAGCATCGATAGTGTGTCCCAGAAAGTCTAACGAGTCGGTTCCAAATTGGCATTTCTGAACGTTTACAGTTATGCCATGTTTTTGTAATCGTTCGAAAACAAGGTCCAGATGCTTGAGATGTGTTTCTCTGTCCGGACTTGCGATTAGACAGTCGTCAACATACGCGTGTACGAAGTTGAGACCTCGAAAAACGTCGTCTATGAATCTTTGGAATGTTTGAGCAGCATTCCTTAGACCGAAAGGCATTCGCAAAAATTCATAGAGTCCGAAGGGAGTTATGATAGCTGTTTTCGGTATGTCGTCAGTGGCCATAGGGATTTGGTTATACGCTTTAACCAAGTCGATTTTCGAAAAGACAGTTGTACCTTTCAAGGTAGCTGTCAAATCGTGAATGTGAGGCAACGGGTAACGATCGGGAATGGTTTTCGCGTTCAATCGCCGATAGTCACCAGTTGGACGCCAATCGTTGCTGTCCTTTTTAGGGACCATGTGCAACGGAGATGCATATGGGCTACTTGACGGTCGTATGATTCCTAAGTCCATCATGTGATCGAATTCGTTTTTCGCTAACCTTAGCTTTTCAGGAGCTAGTCGTCGTGCTTTAGAGAATACAGGTGGTCCTGTAGTCGTGATGTGATGTGTAACATTGCTGGTTACACACGGTAGTTTCGGTTGAGTTTGTTGTATCCCAGGGTACTTATCGAGTAGTGGTTGATAGAGTGGGTCTATCATATGTTTAACTGTGACTGGGGATACTCTACAACCAGTAAAAGAAGTTACGCAAACGGACAAATTAGTGTTTCCGTCTACTAGCCTCCGTTTGCGAGTGTCGATGATCAGATTGTGGTGTTGTAGAAGGTCCATACCAATGATTGGCATAGAAACATCTGCAACGACGAAAATCCAGTGGATGGGTTTGCGTAAACCCACGTTAAGGTAAACGTACCTTTTGCCATACGTAGCGATCGGTTTTCCGTTTGCCGCCTGTAAGTTTAGGGTCGATTCGTGAAGTCGGTCGTTAGGATTTGCTGGGAGAACGCTAACTTCTGCGCCAGTGTCGACGAGGTAGCGAACTCTCGTTGTCACATCTGTGACGAATAACAGACGGCTTTGTTCGCCGGCTACGGTTGCCGTTAACGCGTGCCGGCTTGGAAGTTTCCCGAATTGTTTTTCGAATCAGTCGGTTTCGTGTTGGGAAAATTGCAGGGTTTTCTGCAATTTCTGGAAAACTTTCCATACTGGTTATGATACCAGCACCAGTCGGGGTTATCTGTCTCTCGTGGTCTAGAGACAGATCGCTTACGAGAAATGCTTCTACGTGGTGTGCGCGATCTCTTACGGTCGGTACGAAGACTAAGATAACGCGTGAGTGTGTGACATAAGTCGGTTATGTCATTCTGAGTCGTGTGAGGCTTTTCTTTGACTGAAAATACCTCGGTAGTAGAAGGTTTCGTAATTTCTAGAATGCGGTCGGCAGATACAGCTAGTTCGTCTAAGGCGTTGTTCTGGAACGAGACCAGAACTGCTTGCACCTGTTGGGGAAGTTTTGACAAGAAGAGTTGTTTGAATAGACCTTCGTCGAAAGTTCTTGGGCCTATAACCTCTCTCATCCGTTGCAACATGTCCGTCGCAGAACCGTGTTGCAGGTCGATATTGTTGAAGAGTTGATCTAACCTTTGTCGATCGGTTAGGTCTCCTCGTTTAAGAATCGAGCGTTTTAAGATTTCGTAAGGATCGGAAACATCACTAGTAAACATACTAGGTGTTACGTACCTGTTGAATTCGCGCGGTAGTGCCTTGACTACTGCGAGGAATTGTGCACGTGTGTCGATCACGCCGTGCTCGGAAAAGTCGGCTTCTGCGTAGCAAAACCAGGCTTCGATGTTGTCGGGCCAGAAAGGCATCAGTTGAAACGAAGGTGGGGACAAGGTCTTAAGCTTGAGTACTTTAGGTGTCTGTTCAGTCATGATGAAATATGAAGTACGATAATGAACGAGGGGAAAATATATATATATATCCAAGAAAAACACGAAAAAAAATCACAATGTTTAAAAAAAATAAAAAATAAGGCAATGATATATAAAAATCCCAAAAAGGAACAGACTCACAGTTGCAATAAGGTGTACCAGATCACGACGGTCTCACCAATGATGATGTCACAGGTATTCAGTGTTTGACAACGCTTCTACCAGTAACACCTTCTAAGATATTTCGTTCCCACCAAGAGAAATCAAAAGACAGAGTCGAGGAGATCGGAAGAGTATATTTGGCGATGACCAATATACCGGGATTCTCTGATCTAATCTGGCTAGCGATTGTGGTTGATGTTGAGCACGGCGTTACTACACGTGATCTGGTGCGGATGCCTGACCGAGCGCCTTCAGCTAGATGAGTCCACTAAAACATATGGTCAGCATCCAATGTCGAAAACTTACAGAGCTATTTATTTTAGGGTTACTATTGATGGTGTCACAGGTATTCAGTGTTTGACAACGCTTCTACCAGTAACACCTTCTAAGATATTTCGTTCCCACCAAGAGAAATCAAAAGACAGAGTCGAGGAGATCGGAAGAGTATATTTGGCGATGACCAATATACCGGGATTCTCTGATCTAATCTGGCTAGCGATTGTGGTTGATGTTGAGCACGGCGTTACTACACGTGATCTGGTGCGGATGCCTGACCGAGCGCCTTCAGCTAGATGAGTCCACTAAAACATATGGTCAGCATCCAATGTCGAAAACTTACAGAGCTATTTATTTTAGGGATTTATTTACCGCTACAGATCACTCCCCCCCTAGTGGGGCAGTGACGACCCTAAGACGTGGCCAGCCAGAAGTTTAAACCCAACGAGTTTGTCGTTGGTAAACACTCTTCTGATAGCTTACTAAATTTAGCAGCGTCTGGTCGTCTTTCCTTACTATATGGGACGGAGGTACAACATAGTAAAAAAAGAAAATGTACAATGAAAATTTCGGATCCTCATAAACGTCATCGTTCTTTTCCAGCCGTCCTGGAAAAGAAAAAAGAAAATGTAAGTGCATGTCGAAAATACACTCGTATATGCGTAAAAACACAAGGTCGGCGGAAAAAAAATGGAAAATAAACTCATGAGCACGTAATAGCGTTAAAAAATTGTTTTTTTTTTGTTTTTTTTAATAGAAATAAAAATATATAAGCATATTAAAATTTTTTTTTTTTCAAAAAAAAAATAATATAAAATGTCGAGAAGTGCCTTACGTGCAATAGTCGTTTAAATGTTCTGGAAATCTCACCCTTCTTCCAGAACGCGTCGTTTTAAGTTTATTTTCGGATACTGTCGAAGTATCTTCGTGTGTGTTGGTTGTCGGATGAGGTATTATTAGTGTCTGAGTCGTGTCGTTCGATTGTACCGAAGGAAAATCGACGTGGATAGGATTTCCTTCTAAATACGCTGCTTTTAAGCGATCGATGCTGATGCTATCGTTGGTTCCGTTCTTATCGACTATATAGTACTTAGATTCACGTTGAAGAACTTTGAAGGGTCCTTCGTATGCTGATTCGAATGGTCGTCGATGCGAGTCTCGACGAATGAAAACGTGTGTACTATATGGTAAGTCAGGTTGAACGAAAACATCAGTTGATTGAGGTCGAGTGGAAGCAGGTTTAACTGAACGCATTGCGTTTGTAAGCCTGTTCGTGTAGGAGGTTAGATCCATGTTCATCGAAGAGCACGAAGGATCCACGAATTCTCCTGGAAGTCGAAGTGTCGTTCCATAAACGAGTTGAGCCGCAGTGTATCCAATGTCAGCTTTCACTGCATTGCGGATACCTAGTAAGACGAGTGGAAGAGCGTCGGTCCATTGTGAAACGTTTGCAGCTGATAGCGAAGCTTTCAGTTGTCGGTGAAAACGTTCTACCAACCCGTTTGCTTGTGGATGGTAGGCGGTCGTTCGGAAGCGAGTGATTCCTAAAAGTGTGGTCAGACGACGGAAAAGATCAGATTCAAACTGACGTCCGCGGTCTGTAGTGATGGTTGAAGGGCAACCGAAGTTTGCTACCCATCGTTCGACGAATGTGCGGGCCACTGTTTCAGCAGTGCTGTCCTTGATAGGTACTGCTTCTGGCCATCGAGTGAAACGGTCTACGCAGGTTAAGAGATAAGAGTATCCATTTGAATCTGGTAAAGGTCCTACCAAATCCAGATGAACATGGTCGAAACGAGCATCGGGAGTTTTAAACGAGCCTAAGGGACATTTATTGTGTCTGATAACCTTAGATTTTTGGCAGCTTACACAGGAGCGTGCCCACTCCCTCACGTCTTTATTCATGCCAGGCCAGCAAAATCGTTCTGCTATAAGCTTGATGGTTGCACGAACACCTGGATGAGAAAGTTTGTGCAATGTGTTGAAGACATTGCGTCGATAATGTTTCGGCACGATTGGGCGATCCCTACCTGTAGATGTGTCACAAAGTAAGGTTTCCTTACCTGTTCCCATCTGTTTGATGCGTAGTTTAAGTGTTGTGGACGATAACTCGTGCTGAAGATCACTGTCTTCTTTTTGAAGCTCGGCGAGTTTAAGAAGGTCGATTCCTTGGAAACTGTTCAAGGAAGTTATACGAGATAAAGCGTCTGCAACTACATTGTTTGCTCCAGAGATGTGTTGAATATCTGAAGTAAACTGCGAAATGTAGTCCAGTTGTCGAGACTCACGGGGAGAGTACTTGTCAGAAGGAGAGCTTAACGAGAAAGTGAGCGGTTTATGGTCCGTGAAAAGAGTGAATTCACGGCCTTCGATATAGTGTTGGAAATGCCGTACAGCACAATACATAGCTAGGAGTTCCCTACCGAATGTGCTGTACCTCGATTCGGTGTCTAGCAACCTTCTAGAGAAAAATGCCAAGGGTTGCCAGGAGTTGTTAACCCATTGTTGTAAGACTCCTCCGATTGCTGAGTCGGATGCGTCTACTGCGATGCTAATGGGTGCTCGGGTGTCCTGATGTGCGAGCATTGTTGCTTTAGCAATCAGTTCCTTGACTGTGGAGAATGCTTTTCGTGCGGTGTCGTCCAAATTAATGGATTTCGCATTTCCACGAAGTTGGTCGGTCAGAGGTTTCATAAGTGATGCGCATCTGGGTATGAAACGTCTATAGAAACTTACCAGGCCGTTGAACGTGCGTAATTGCTTGACGGTGGTCGGTTCTGGGTAATCCAGAATGGCCGCCACTTTGGTTCTAAGGGGTCGGATACCTTGAGCATCGATAGTGTGTCCCAGAAAGTCTAACGAGTCGGTTCCAAATTGGCATTTCTGAACGTTTACAGTTATGCCATGTTTTTGTAATCGTTCGAAAACAAGGTCCAGATGCTTGAGATGTGTTTCTCTGTCCGGACTTGCGATTAGACAGTCGTCAACATACGCGTGTACGAAGTTGAGACCTCGAAAAACGTCGTCTATGAATCTTTGGAATGTTTGAGCAGCATTCCTTAGACCGAAAGGCATTCGCAAAAATTCATAGAGTCCGAAGGGAGTTATGATAGCTGTTTTCGGTATGTCGTCAGTGGCCATAGGGATTTGGTTATACGCTTTAACCAAGTCGATTTTCGAAAAGACAGTTGTACCTTTCAAGGTAGCTGTCAAATCGTGAATGTGAGGCAACGGGTAACGATCGGGAATGGTTTTCGCGTTCAATCGCCGATAGTCACCAGTTGGACGCCAATCGTTGCTGTCCTTTTTAGGGACCATGTGCAACGGAGATGCATATGGGCTACTTGACGGTCGTATGATTCCTAAGTCCATCATGTGATCGAATTCGTTTTTCGCTAACCTTAGCTTTTCAGGAGCTAGTCGTCGTGCTTTAGAAAATACAGGTGGTCCTGTAGTCGTGATGTGATGTGTAACATTGCTGGTTACACACGGTAGTTTCGGTTGAGTTTGTTGTATCCCAGGGTACTTATCGAGTAGTGGTTGATAGAGTGGGTCTATCATATGTTTAACTGTGACTGGGGATACTCTACAACCAGTAAAAGAAGTTACGCAAACGGACAAATTAGTGTTTCCGTCTACTAGCCTCCGTTTGCGAGTGTCGATGATCAGATTGTGGTGTTGTAGAAGGTCCATACCAATGATTGGCATAGAAACATCTGCAACGACGAAAATCCAGTGGATGGGTTTGCGTAAACCCACGTTAAGGTAAACGTACCTTTTGCCATACGTAGCGATCGGTTTTCCGTTTGCCGCCTGTAAGTTTAGGGTCGATTCGTGAAGTCGGTCGTTAGGATTTGCTGGGAGAACGCTAACTTCTGCGCCAGTGTCGACGAGGTAGCGAACTCTCGTTGTCACATCTGTGACGAATAACAGACGGCTTTGTTCGCCGGCTACGGTTGCCGTTAACGCGTGCCGGCTTGGAAGTTTCCCGAATTGTTTTTCGAATCAGTCGGTTTCGTGTTGGGAAAATTGCAGGGTTTTCTGCAATTTCTGGAAAACTTTCCATACTGGTTATGATACCAGCACCAGTCGGGGTTATCTGTCTCTCGTGGTCTAGAGACAGATCGCTTACGAGAAATGCTTCTACGTGGTGTGCGCGATCTCTTACGGTCGGTACGAAGACTAAGATAACGCGTGAGTGTGTGACATAAGTCGGTTATGTCATTCTGAGTCGTGTGAGGCTTTTCTTTGACTGAAAATACCTCGGTAGTAGAAGGTTTCGTAATTTCTAGAATGCGGTCGGCAGATACAGCTAGTTCGTCTAAGGCGTTGTTCTGGAACGAGACCAGAACTGCTTGCACCTGTTGGGGAAGTTTTGACAAGAAGAGTTGTTTGAATAGACCTTCGTCGAAAGTTCTTGGGCCTATAACCTCTCTCATCCGTTGCAACATGTCCGTCGCAGAACCGTGTTGCAGGTCGATATTGTTGAAGAGTTGATCTAACCTTTGTCGATCGGTTAGGTCTCCTCGTTTAAGAATCGAGCGTTTTAAGATTTCGTAAGGATCGGAAACATCACTAGTAAACATACTAGGTGTTACGTACCTGTTGAATTCGCGCGGTAGTGCCTTGACTACTGCGAGGAATTGTGCACGTGTGTCGATCACGCCGTGCTCGGAAAAGTCGGCTTCTGCGTAGCAAAACCAGGCTTCGATGTTGTCGGGCCAGAAAGGCATCAGTTGAAACGAAGGTGGGGACAAGGTCTTAAGCTTGAGTACTTTAGGTGTCTGTTCAGTCATGATGAAATATGAAGTACGATAATGAACGAGGGGAAAATATATATATATATCCAAGAAAAACACGAAAAAAAATCACAATGTTTAAAAAAAATAAAAAATAAGGCAATGATATATAAAAATCCCAAAAAGGAACAGACTCACAGTTGCAATAAGGTGTACCAGATCACGACGGTCTCACCAATGATGATGTCACAGGTATTCAGTGTTTGACAACGCTTCTACCAGTAACACCTTCTAAGATATTTCGTTCCCACCAAGAGAAATCAAAAGACAGAGTCGAGGAGATCGGAAGAGTATATTTGGCGATGACCAATATACCGGGATTCTCTGATCTAATCTGGCTAGCGATTGTGGTTGATGTTGAGCACGGCGTTACTACACGTGATCTGGTGCGGATGCCTGACCGAGCGCCTTCAGCTAGATGAGTCCACTAAAACATATGGTCAGCATCCAATGTCGAAAACTTACAGAGCTATTTATTTTAGGGATTTATTTACCGCTACACTATCAATTCTGAACCGTAATGAATGTTGTTGAGTATTGAATCATTTGAATCGTCTTCGTTTTATCGAACATTCCCTTTAGTCGGTTGCCGTATGAGAATACTGTTCCTTCATCTTCCTCAGTTAGTCGTTCTGGTCTGTGTTGTTAATATCGAAGCACGCGCGTTTGTATTAGGGAAGCAAACATCATTATTATGATTATTATTATTCACAAACATCTTATGGGTACATAAGTGTTGTGAAGAAACCATTTCGGGTTTCTTCAAGAAATGCAATAATACACAATTTTCAATAATGTTAGCATTATACTTGCCATATTTTAAAAAAGTTAGAGTAATAATAGCAGAATATTAATAATAATAAATCGGGTCTGTGCAATTGAGAAGAATATTGAATTGAGTTTAAAGAAGGAAATGAAGAAAATAAGGGAATAGAAATAAAGGAGACGTGAAATACGCAAACACTTTAATTGGTGTGTATATGAACATAAAACAAGAACAAACGACCATGTATATGTCGTCAAATTAGTGACAATAAATAAGTAAGAAAAAACAACTTATTATTGCAGTAAGATATGATGCTAGAATAAATGTTTGTGCAGTCATAGTTTGGAGTGATGCGATGAAAGTCTGAATTGAGTGAAAAGGATAATGAAATATCAATATGTATGAGTCATATATGCATAATGAAGGTAAAACGGGTCTGAGAAGTTAATTTAAGTGCAACACAAGTTATTGTCTTAATTACAAACTTCGTAATCTTAAGAACAATATTTATTTAGAGGGAAAGAAGAGAGAAAAGAAGTGAACACCTAGTGAAAAGTTTCATCCATGATATGAATAATAATTGTGTAATGAATATCAACTTCAGAAGGAAACCAACAATTTAGAAAAATAAATTAAAAGTCCTTTAAAACACTCGGATGAATACATTTAGATTTGTGTAATAGTACACAGAGTGAAACCGGATATTAGTATAAATATTTTTGCAATAATAATTAAGAATGATGCTATGAAAGTCACAAATAATTTCAAAGGACAGTCAGGAATTAAATATGTTAAGAAGGATGAGAAGATATAAAAGGAATATCTAATGTGTCGGGGGAACAATAATGCTATTAATAACAGTAATAATTATAGATACGAACATAAGCAGACTTCATATATTAAGATAAATAGAAATAAAATAAAATAGACGTGAAAAGATTTAAAGGCTTTATTTTGCTTTTATTGTATAGCCATTGTAGTTAACTGCTCGTCTCCGGAGCAAATTGAACTAACTTATGTTTTTACTTTGTGTAGGACATTGTCTCATGACTGATATAAATATTCTTCCTATTGCGATAATTGAGTTTTATCAGGTATATGTTACGTTTTAGAGAAGTACTGTTCAGGTACAACTATTTTTCCGCACTTGGATTTATTCTGTTCTTCGGTTCTTTTATAATCAAAACAGTTTACCATATTTTGCGAGAAACAAAGCTCTAGGCACAATCAATTTGATTCTGATTTCCTAACATTCATAATATGTTCTGTAAGATGGTCATTCCTGTAGAAAAAAGGAAAAGACAAACATGAAAATGGCATGTCTGTTCAAATTAAATGTCTCAACATACGGCAAAGAGGTTTCAGATTCTTCTCGTACGGAGTTTCAGAACGCCTGTAGACTTAATTTACCATCCGAAGTAACTAATCGGACTTAGATTCGGCTCTGAAGATTGCTCCTTAGTTCTCAAGCAACACCGTTAAGTCTAGACCCATAACAAAGCGCCATTAGTTTCTACGAGGTTGCAGTGTTCCATGCGCAGCCGCCGCTTAGCATATATCTGATGTCTTCAAATCTCTATCAATGCAAATCACTGTCCTAGTTTTCAGTATATCCGGAAAAGAGTAATTTGTAATGTGTGATTGATAAACGAACTCACCAGTGACAATACGAAACGATCACCATGACATTAACTTTCTTTGACTTTGTATGAATCTGTCTTGTTTTTTCACCAGTCACAATTTTATATGCATTATAATACGTTATTCGCTTCGTCAACTCATTTTTTCCTATCCTCTAGTTACTGTTCGGCATGTTATTTATGTCTGTTTAATAGACTGTCTTGTTTGTTTGTATACCAACAGCTTTATTTTCGTTATAAAAACAGATAAAGTTTATCAAGCCAAATTGCTTACTTGTTCTGACTTTGGCTAAACCAAAACTCTGTGTTCGACAGTCTAGTGTGGTGGACCAGACAGATATGAACGCGAAAAGTATAAACAAAGTTACTAAAGATCAATAGTAATATTAATATATACAGTTAATTGTTAAAAATACAATAAAAATTAGGGACGTTACTTAAATTGACCAAACGTTGCGTGTTCTAATGTAAATCCATAATTATAAATGCTTGATGATTCTGAGCAGATTGGCGAACTCTCTAGTGATATAATCCCACGTAGAATGTGATATATTTCAATTACAGTCTATAAATAATGATAATATTTGATTTAGACTTCAGCTAACTCAATCACAAACGAAAATAGAACGAGGGATGTGTGAGTAGCACTGTATTTGTTAGCCAGCAAGAATATGTCACGCTATGTTAGAATCACAACGGAAAGTGTGTTCAAGGTCGTTTACTAAAACAAGTTACAGTCATTTAATGTTAAATATACATACAGTGAAAGGTTGACAAAATAAATACAAATAACATTAAAAACTATTTACAAAATAAGGTTGTCAGGCCTATCTACACACTAGAGAATAGCTTAGAATTACACCTGTAGGAAATTGCTTCTTAAGTTCTCATGAGCTCATTGGAGGATTATCTTGAACTCATTAACACTATATATTCTGTTGAATAAACCGTATTTTTTTTAAATACATCGACAACAATCGTTTTGTTAATTGTAGTTTTATTTAGAATCCCAACAATTGTTTGTATGGTTGTTTGCTTTCTAACTACTGATTTGTCTGCATGATCAAAAATAATCGTCTTGTTCTTGAATTCGTCTGCATGATCATCATTATCGTTAAGAATCAGAATTACTAAAATCCTGACATGTTCTACATATATTTTATATTACCAGTATGCGATGCACGCAAAGCCTTGCAACAAGTCGAAACACAACAGCTGTCATAACTATTGTACTAGTTCAACATGGGAATAAATATAATTTTCGCAGATATCATGGATATCTGGATAAAATATTGGTTCATAGATGTAGGTCGATCTCTCACAATCAATGATCAGAGATTACAAAGGCATTGTACAATCAAAGTACAAATATAAAGCAGGCAGAGGGGTAAAAAAGTGGACCAGTTACTTTTCAAAAAATAAAGGCCGTCCCGGTAAACAAGAAACATTCTATACCCATCGGTTATATCGGTCTGACCCACTCAAAAGATGAACAATGAAACCGTAGGAACACAATTATGTGAAGACAATCAGAAGTATATGTTTGATTTCTTCTCAACAGAAAGTGACATTCATAACAAATGCCGTTTCCTTGGAATAAATTAAATCAATCAGTCCAGTAGAAACTATCAAGAATACGGACACCCAATATCCCGACATTCGGAAAGATGTCAAGTAAACAGGCTTGGAGCAATCAGAAATAATTGAAAGACATAATAAAAAGCCGCCTTAACCAAGAAGTGAAGACAAATAATAATAGTAGTCCCAAATGAGTCGGAAGACATACATGGTAAATATGAGTGGGTACCAGTGAAGTGAAAATGTATATGCGGTGGAATGCAGCACTCTGGTCACACAAAGCTATACATCAAAGAATTTCTAGACACGCTGACATTCACATGCACATGTATGTGGGTCAATGTTAGAAATCAGTTAACGAATTGTAGATTAGCAGTTTATGAATGTTTACATACCGTGATATAATTTCGCCCCACCATATCTTCGCTAACAGATAAGGCTCAGACTGACAACATTGTATTCTAATGCATTTCAATTTTATCCGGCCAATAAAAATTAATAAAACATGCAGAGTGACGGTACGACAGATCATTTAAATTAACTTGATTCCTGTTCTATTCAGACTGAAGAACGATGACCACTCAGTTTTTCCTATTTTCCAGTTGGTTGATCACCAATTTAAATAATATTGCCAGAGAGTTGATGATTAAATTAGCTGCAGCTCAAGGATGGAGATAGTCCTAACCACTAGACTACTCAATAGTGATGAGAACACCGATTTTTATTTCCAACAAGCTTAACACACTATACAAGTCATTATATAAGCAGTGTCAGCCGTGTATAAATTTTCCAAACATTTTGAACGGAATAGAAGAAGCTTTCGCTTAACGGGCTTCTGTGTTTAGTAGCTGTGGATCACCAACACCTCCAGGCAAGAACCTAGGTATACTAACGATAAAAGAGGAAAATGAATTTGGTAAGATATTATCCTTATTCCTTAAGAATATATCAAGTATTCTCCTAAAGGACCCCTGTGAAGTCGCTCGGAATAGCTCAGCAGCAGCGAATTCCAACATTCGACAACTCTTATGGAGTAGAGGTTGTGTCTACTGTCCGTTCTACTGTGTTTTGTCTCTAGTTTCTGGGTGTTACACCTTAAGTCTGTGTCGGAGCTAAACTTAAGTAGGTGTTTTTAGGGGGATGTACAGAAATGTTAAGGATGCCGAAAGTCATTCGAAGGTATAGCATATATGCAGAAAATATCCTGTTGATTTGGTTTGAGACGCCAGTCGATACCAAGTGTTAAGATTAGCAATCGTAAGTTCGGACAGCCCCTACCATACGTAGGTTTGAAGATAAACATATTGAAACATATTGGCCCTAACATAAGAAAGTACATTTACAGGAATAAAGTACCAGACCAGCCGAATTTCATTAAAAACCTGTTCACGATATTCAGAAATATGCTAACACATTGAACCGCTACAGAACATATAACATCAGAGACGTGTAGATGATTTTTAAAGTGAATTACACATTGATCATCCGTACAAAACGAAGAAGCCAACCAGAGTTGCGTTTTACGTTGGCATTAATGCCAGTGTGTCCTAGACAAAGCCTAGGTCCAGCTTCTTCTGTTAGTATAATTGAATATGAGAAGCAGTCAAGTTGTTTGTTGTGAATTCTAGATCCCCAGAAATCACTTGACAAATGTCTTATTTCCGTACTTTTATTATGAAAAGTTGTACTTCCTATTTTCGTTTCAAAAGCGTCTATTTTCATCTCCATGTCGTATTTCTCACTTGACAGAACCTTAAATGTTATTTGTCAGTTGTCTCTTGATATGCTATTTTGTGATGTTTGCTAGAGACATTTTATGCTGTATATATACGCTTGAGTTGGGCCTGTTGTTGTTCGCGCTTCTTGTGGAAATCACCTTCACTCTTCTGACGTAAATTTCTCCCCCTATTTAACGGGCTGAAACGAATCGGAATAGTCGACTTATCTGGTCATTTTGTCACTGAATCTTCGTTCCGTTCGCAGATTTAGGTGAACTCGTGATCTCTTCAAGCGTAGCATTGTTCCAGTCACATATCATAAAATCTGCTGTAAATACATCCAGGTATACTTGGCCCTTGTTTTGCCGGAAGACACATTTGAAAAATAGGTAGTTAGAGATGATAACTTAGTAGAATAGCACTTGAAAGTTGCTTAATGAACATTAAACGTCTATCTATATCCACATTCACATCGACACAAAAGGATCCCACACCACATATGTTGAAACCTTCAAATTTTTAATAGATCAAACAACACTCTGCCTAAAAGTTTAGGAGATAAGCACAAAGAGCAGCAGAGGATAATATTATATCCCGATGAGAATAATGAATGGCAACTGTTGGGATTTCTTTCTGGACTCTTACTATACGTATATTTTTATCTTATAATTGTTAAGTAATTGGACTATTCATATTCGTGTCCCTCTTATTATAAGCTTTATTTTGACCTATGAACGATTATTATACGATTTACCATTCCTGAGTTATGCCCTGCCTATCAATTACTATCTCTTTTATTCACAGCCACATTTGGCTAAATGTTGTACAAATATTGATCCCTATTTTATGGTACGATGTGGTCTGTTTGATTTGTATATAAATCCAGTATGTTTGAAATACATGATATATATCGCAGAGGTTGATATTGGTGTTCTGGATGTAACAGTCAGGGCCAGGCGTAGCATGACCGACAAGGTCCCTAGACTGCTCGTACGGGCTTACGTGCCATTAGTTCGGTCAATGAATCACTGTTCTATAACTGGTGGTATCATTACGTTCTAACTTAATAAGGCACAGGGCCACAAGTTACTACAGAGAAAAGGTGCGGTAGTATTGGCCTTCGACTACACGATGACTGAAAAAAACAGGATTCCTGCGTCAAATCTCGTGATACTAGGAAACGTGTTATATATATAAAGAAGAAATGCAAAAACTAAACTGGGATAGTGGCTACAAAGTGCAAAATTAAAATACAATTATGAGAAAGCTCAGGCCGAAGTGATTAAATTATTCGTTGACTTTCGCAGTTTCTATCACGTCGTTGCGTCTGCATTCGCTATCATACATTAGGATGGGCGTGATTCATATATACGATGATAAAAATTCAGTATAGTTGGAAAATCTGTAGAATTACGGTCTACTTTGTTATTAGTACTGCTATAATGATAGACCTAATCCTAAGAGTGTATATTCGTCATGATGTTGTGTGGACTAGACAATGTATAAACGTGAAAAGTATCAACAAAGTTATTAAAGATCAATAGGAATATTAAAAATATACCAGTTAATTGTTATGACTACAATAAAAATTGGGACTTAAGTTCACCAAATTGATGTGTGTTCAGCTTTAGTCTGGTACAGTAAATCCACAATTATAAATGCTTGGTAATTCTAATCGGGTTGACGAACTCTCCAGTAGTGTAATCCAATGTAAGATGAGATATATTCTCACTCGCAGTTCATAAATGTAGGTAATATTTGATTTAGATTTCAGTTAGCTCGATCACAAACGAAAATAGGACGAGGGATATGTGTGTAGCAATGTATTTGTTAGCAAGCCACAGTATGTCACGCTATGTAGTTACACAACGGAAAGTGTGTTCAAGGTCATTCACCCAAACAACATGTGCGGTCATTTAATGATAGATGCATATACAATGAAAAACTGACGAAATAAATACAAATAATATTAAAAACTATTTACAAAATAAGCTTGTCAGGCCTATCTCCACAATGTTACTACCTAATCTATGGGATCCTATGAGGTAGTGATATCATTATCTACTTTGACTCGTCGTACCTTAAGAATCAGCAATATGACGTCTAGCACATTTGAGGGACACATTCGGAATAAAAGTTGAATATTATATTTAATGTAAGTAAAGATAGCGTTTACAAAATGATCACGTCTGAGAGGCTGAATCAAGCTATCCGACTGAATCAATGAATGTTTCCACGTTCACCATATTTAACCCGCACTTTGTATTAAGTGTTGTATATCTATTTTCCCAGTTATCTCACGTTCAACTTTGAGGATTGTGTGGTTATGACTAATACCACTACAAATCTACTGCTCAAAAACCACATATATGGGAGCTCTCTGTTCAACATCTTGGATCCATCGCTGCATACAGACCTAACAGTATGCTCCTGCGGTTTATCCTTCAATTTATAGGATCAAGAAAACCCGTGATTTCACAAGGGTCTAACTTCTTTACCACAGTTATCGAGCTACAACTGCTTACTGAATAGCAAGACACGAAAGTCTACAAGTTATTGTTTGTAATAAAAAATATCGTCACTATCAACTATTAGTTTTCTCGTCCCAATTCAACCACAACAAACTTCAATCGGAACAATGGCAACAACATGACAGAAATGCACAGTGAACGAACACATCCGATTCTGATATAACTGACAGGAGTAGAAAGTCTTTTCACCCGAACTTGATTTAGAGCCCCAGTTACAGCCACAATCACAATACAGTAAACATACTAAGGCCTATTTATTTATGTTAAAACCCTTACTGGACTGAATGTGGTAGATGCGGGATGCGCTCAGGCTTAGGTAGTATATCAAACTTGCCTTTCTGGAATTATAAACCTGGATTAAAACTCTCGAACAATTTATTACACTAGACTGATCACCTTTAAAGCTCTAGATATGAATTCCCTCAAAACCCATGAGCCAGGATATGATGAAGTCGTTAATAATTTTTTGGGAATAATTTAACGGTAAACAACTAGGTCTGATTTTAGATAGATGATATAAAATAGACTTATTCGAATGGTAATACGCGAGTCAACTTCACTTGGTTGGACTTTGTTCGTTTTAGGATCCAGAACGATCTGTCTTCATAATAAAAGATAAGGATAGGAGATTAGATGACCTATGTTAATCCTAGTGATTTGGAGCACTGTAAAGACCTGAAGTTATTGAACTTACAGGCAGAATGCGATGACACGACATTTTTTCCGCAAGGAATTTAAAGATCCACGGCTGAATACAAAATACGAGACTCCAGTTGTAGATGGTTTATCTATACTTTCGAACGTTTTGTGAATGTCTTCCTAATTAATCTCAGACGGAAGAGAAAGATGAGACATATCGATACCGTAATCGTCTTTCAGTTATCGGTAAGCCAGTATTAGGACATCTCAATACTAACCACAAGATGGTGAAAATAGGTTCACGGACCTCAGTCTAACTATATACGGTAAGTCAGGAAGACTCTTAGTTATTTTGACCTCTCGTCTCCAAGGTTCTCCAGGTATAGCATTTTTATATCCGAAGCAAGAATTCGATGTTTGACTCTCATATTCTGAGGTTTGAGCTAAACATGTTGGATGTACTATCCTAGACAATTCCTTATGACCTATTAACAGTCCTTAAGGGTTGTAAACTTTTGGCACAGCAATCTTACCATTACTCTGAGTTCTACAGTGATTATTTATTATGACTAAAGAGTCATGATAATCAACCGTGGATAACACCAATCCATTTAATGTGTAACTATGGGATTAATTTATGTGACTGATTTTCATTGCTACAATCTCTCTGGAGTTCTGTAGTCCTGTAGTCTTATCTTATCGGACACACCGCTTATTGGTCTGTAGAATTATGGTCTACTATAACATCAGTACGGCTCTAATAATAGACCTAATCCTAAAATTGTAGATTTGTCATGATATAACTGCCTAATCTATAAGATCTTACGTGGAAGTCACACCATCGACTACACCAACTCATTGTATCGTATCAATTACCAATACATGATGGAGAACAAGCTCCGGCTAGAGAAGGAACAATATATTTAATACGAATAGAAGATACAAGGTAACATTCAGAGGGACCACGCCTGCGTGACCGAGCTATGCCACCCGATCAACTCCGATTCCTTCAATTCCTTGTTCGCGCCTTCTCCATCGTTAGGTATTTCTCCGCATTAAATATTGAGTATCTAGTTTCCGAATAGTCTTGTGTTCAGCTATGAACATTGTGTGGTTATGGTCCAATGCCACTACAGGTCTCTATATTTCGACGTAACTTACCTACGGTAAACTCATGCAGGGTAAAGCGATCTAATTTTGGATACGAAATTACACAGTGGCTAAGTAAAATATGAAAATCATACATCAAATACATATTCATGTCACCTTTGCGTTATCACTCACGCCATTATTCCCACTCCTGTTTGTGGCTACATACTACGTATAGCTGTCAGTATAAGTAGCATACACCAAACTTGTCCCTCCTGTGAACGACAATCACTTTTGCCGTTGTCCTACTCGCCGCACCACGTTCTTCTTTGTCACATTCTGTGCCAAACATCACCTCGAAATGTCGATTCCGCCAGCGCTCTGACTTCCGTAGCAGTGTCAGTCTGCCGGGTCATCCAAATCCACTGTCCATCCAGCGCTGAACATCTCACTACTATTCTCTCTCGACGGCAACTGGTAAAGTCAACACTGCTCCTCCAGCCAACTCCACTCGACGTCCCCTCCCTGATTCATATCTGTTCTCAAAGAACAAAGGACACATTGTCAGTGTTAGTGGCCGCTCTCCTAGTGTCGTTATCTGAAGACATTTTGGGAAGCACTCAGCTCTGTAATAGCGATCGCTTACAAACGCCAGTAAATTTTATAGAGCAGAAGTAAAGTGATTTCATCACACCTCTACTTTCGTCTCTTTATACAGGGGGGGGGGCATTTTATGGTTTATTTGGGATATACAGTCATTCATTTTTAGCATAAATTTATGTACTTTCTTATAAAAATTTCATTCTGTCTTAAGCTTACAGCAAATGGATTTGAATAATTTACTATATGTAGACCTTTGTATGTTCAAATGTCACCTGTGTTGGAAGTTTCTTGACCTCTTTTGCTATTTATGATGAGCAGATGTTTAATTTACATGGTTTTAAACATGGTATAGGTAGGAACGTAATAGAGTTTAATATAACTTTAAGTTTAGGGTTCATAAAGATGTTACGGTTACGCAGTGTTTGTAAACGTTACTATCCGAAAATTCTTATACAATGATCCCAAAGTAACAGAGCGAGAAGTCGAAAACGAAGGTAATGGGAAGATATATATGAAAGATAATCGATATATTTCATTAGGAAAAGATAACATTCAGTTCAATCATGTTGATACTGAACAAAAACTACAGTCTCAGATTTTGTTATTCTTTTAGTTTTAGTACACTAAAGGGAATTTTGTGACATCATGGTCATCTGTCAGTCAAACCCGGTTATTCGTTTCTCGAGGTTGGAATATGACGCAGAACACGACGGCTGTTGTTAGCATCTGTTTATTATGATGCATTTCTTTTCCAGATTGCTGTTGTTGCTTCAGTATCGGCAGTTGTTGCTATTTCAGGTGTCGTATTGGGACTAATATTCAGGCCTAAGAAGCCGAAAAAAACTCTGGTGGATAATGATACGAAAATTCCTTTACGAGTAGTGGATAGAAGTGTAGGGTATCCTTTTCTAAGCCTCATAAATTAGTTCATCACTCATGATACAATTCGCCTAAAACTAGGTCTTCCCACAGCTGACCATGTCTTGGATTACCTGTGGTAAAGTTTCTTAACCAATTAGTTACCGTTCCTTCTAGGTAATCATGTATACTTCAGTGCAAAAATTGATGGAAACATGGTGGTTCGACCCTACACTCCGATTACACTAGATACCCAAAAAGGATATGTTGACTTTGTCATAAAAGTAAGTCTTCAGATTGTAGGTCAGTCACCATACTTCTGCTATTTCCACTGTGCGTAATTTTGTTTGTTTTGCATCATATCTAAGCGACGGTCATCTAGTTTTTACAGACCAATTCTGGGGGTAGTCAGTACGGGAGATTTTGACTTTAGGAAGAGGCTACTCTTTAATCTGATAAGGTAGTCGAGCTAAATGTCATTATCTTCACAAATACCTCTCTTTATTACCAGTATATAGTCATGGATTGTACAAGATAATAATACCACCCAGTTATTACCACTCACCAATCTTAGTTTCTGGAACTATTTTTTTCTACCCAGCTTTCAGCTGAAGTGGCTATTATCTAATATAATCTGCTCCATATTTCGTCGATTTCATGTTGTTCTGATATAAAGTGTGGCAGCAGCAACCAACGCGTCTGTTTCACCTTTTTATTTACGTGTCAGCAGCCTCGTATTACATGTCACCCATTTTCTGGTATCTCTATGGTGATCTGATGTAGGCCAGTTGACTTTGTTTTTGTGTCTTGATATTATAATATGGTTCTACAATGTACGGTAAAATGTAAAATCCACTGTTATATGGAGGGATAGCTCTAAAGTAGGAAAAAGAATTGCGAAGCATAGCATAAACATATCGTTAAAGCGACTGAAGCTGTTGAACTTAATAGTAGGTTATCCATCAGTTTAAGAATCCATGTCTTCGATTCATAGGGTGCAGAACTCATAAGCTTAGAGTACGACTACTCATAAATATGTTCAACATTTTATGGACAGGACCACTTCACAATGCTGCCGAGTACGGCATACATCGACTAATCACTCAGTAGTTCTCTAGTTGCTGTCTTAACGAAATCACCAGTGTACCAACCACTTAATTGACCTCGTCATTTTTAAAGTGCCAATTATTATTCGTATAACTCAACTTTATTATTGCTGTTTAGGTGTATAAAGGAAGCGTTAATCCTAAATTTCCCAAAGGTGGAGTTATGTCACAATATTTGGCTAATCTCCCTATCGATGGATTTATTGATGTTCGTGGTCCATCTGGAAAATTGGAATACAAAGGGTGTGGTATGTTCTAGTGGCTTTTGTAGCTCCTTTCTATTATTGCTGAAGTCGTTCTGGGTCACCTTATTTATATTATTATTGGGCTAAAATTTCAGCTTAAATCTGTCAACAATTTTACGCTGTCAATGAACCTATTATAATACACTACTTAAAAGTGTAGGAAAGAGTTCAGCGCATACCGACTGATAGAAACTGCCTTTCGGCTAAAAAATCTTTACGAATCACCTGACTAAATAAGAACGGACCATATTTCATTGGTAAGCCTTTTTCCTTAGATATAAAAAACATGCTCTGACCAGGATGAGACAATATTTATTTGCATTGGTTCAGAAGTGGAAATTCTTCGACGCAATTTTACATAATTCCTGAGAATCACTAGTTAGACGTCTTAAACATCAAAAGGAAACTTTTCTTAGAGGTTCAGAAACATTCAATAAATTATACAGTCTGTACATGTCACTACTATTCTCTTGTAGAGCTTAGTCACGAAGCCACCTTTAAAATTATCATTGAGCCTAAAACCCCAAGGAGTTAAATTATAAGAGCCTTTCTAAATCCCTATTTGATAATCAAGAGATAAATCATAATCCCAGAAATACGTTAGAAAGAAAATTAATCTCAAGACCATGTATTTGTAGTATTACTTAAGATAATAATTCCTGATGCCTTAGAACAATGACTCAGCATTCTGAATCTCTAAAGATGCTTACAAAATGGGAACGAATCGTACTCGTCGATCTCGAAGTTGGGTAGCCTTAGTAACTGAGATTTATTTATTTATTTAAACAAATATTAACACAAGAAAGCACCAAACAGATATGCGCCACATGAATCATTCGATTCATTTGAGGGCTGGGATACTGCCCGGGTGCCCAAACCGAAGCAGATGGTTTTCTTAGGGGTCACACTCCGAGCCTTTGACGTAAAGGTCTAATCCACGAGGCAGTGGACTGACGTGAGATGCATTCCCATGGCAGTCGGTTACCAACGGTTAGTTCATACGCCATTTGTTCCTTCAGGATTCTGGAGCCCATGTGCACCATTGTTTGGAATCAGAGTTTTCCAACTCCCCTAGGTGGACTCTGTAGTATTGGGGTTAGTATAAATCAGTGGTTGGATAATTCAGGTAATATGGCCCAGGATCGATGACCCTTTAAGATTGTGTTTTTATAATCACTTGTAAATATTCAATATCTGTTAGGATTCCAATTCTTGTTGACTGGTAACTAGTTATTTATTACCATCCCGCTTTCGGTTCTTTTCATGCTAAATATGATATCTTTATTACTGTTTATGAATTCATATATTCTAAAGGGAATACGAATGGTGAATTCTTATGTTAACTGGTTTGCTTACTGTATATTTTGGCAACAGCTAAATAAATGTCTCACCCACTGTATCTGGGCATTTATATATGTGGTTATCTCGAAGAAGTAAGCGAAAAGGCACAATGTCAGGTAGTTGGAGGAAGTCGACAGAAAGCCCTGGGACTAATTTTCGTACCATTTAACAGTTCTACAATTCTTTCCTGTAGTTTTGAAGAGTGGGTATGAACCCATGTCATTCAGCTTTGCACTATGAGATGTTACTACTAAGCCATTCGGGCAATAACTGACTTCTGCAGGCCTGAGGTATTTAAAATTGATTGATCACTAAGTAGTTACCCGTGTCATTCTTGCCTTGTCCTTTTAGTGCTGACTGAATTCTATCAACCAAATTAGTGCGGCTACTCGTTCAGGTGACTCGATATCATTTGCACTACGTTGAGATGCTAGATGGTTGGAGTTAGTTGACAGAAAACCCTTGTACCCTTCTGATTCCATGCCTTTCATGGTCTTAATAACCATATATTGAGTAATTTCTATGAAAATCAAGAATCGATTAGATTTTATTTATAAAAGCTTCCGGTCTTGTGAAAAAAGATTATCAATATTTTGCATTTGTTTTCCTTACATCTAGGTTTGTTCTATATAAAGCCGGATCTACGTAGTTCACCTAATCCTGTAAAAGTGAAACATGTCAATATGATTTGTGGTGGGTCTGGTATAACACCAATGTTCCAGCTATTATCTTACATACTTCAGTCTAAAGATGATACAACACAAATAGCAATGGTCTTTGCCAATGTGGTACGTGGATTTAAATATGTGGGGGATTTTACATTAGTTGTACACTTTCACTTTTATCATTTGCATTTTTGACAATTGCTTCTTGTAACCCAGACGAGATCCTTGCCTATCAACGAAAAGGTGAAAATACTGTTCAGGAACTTTTCATGTATCACTATGACTTTAAAACGTGGTCTATGAAAGCAAGAGATGTATATAGACTGCAAGTGTTTGATCGTAAGCATCTTCAAAGCATCCCTCACTTATAATAAAACTACCGAACACTTAATTTTGAGGTTTATGAGTAATGTAGTAAGTATGAACGACTAGCTGTCTGGTTTGAGTATGAACCTTTACGGTGCGTATGCTTAGTCACCGCCTGCCGCAACATCCAACCCTCGTTCACTTGTAAGTTAGAAAGGAAGGACGTAAAGGCATGAAGATCAAGGTAGGATTAGTTCACAAAGTAAATAACTGCTGGTTTGACTCATGTTCATAGGTTCAGGAATCCTAGTTGAAGGTCTACAGAATATACGTAATCAGTCTTTGAGTGAAATCGCGCAAAATCTTTCTCGGTGGATACGTTTTATCCATTTTTTATGTTCCTCGAAATCTTGAGTTAAATAATACTCAGTCAGTCAGTCAACCACAACGTAAAACCTGTAAGTATGTACATCGGCTCAAGCTGTCGTGCCCCATTAGCATAGAGAAATGAAGTTGTCAGGTCAAATCCCAGAAAAGTAGAGATAGTCACAGTAAGTGTTACTCCTACATTCTTATTTGGCCATCTCGATTTTTTCCTTTCGAAACGTATTTTTCTTGACTATATTTCTATCTCAGTTGAATTTTCAAGTTCTTTTTTTCTCATATTACCTTATCTGGCTGTGTTGATGTAAGGCATGAGAACTCGGGACAATAAACATTTATGTCTGATCTTTTGTTGATGACTAGCTGACTGATAACCACCTTAAAATATATCTGTCAAAATTATTTGCGTAATTTTATAGTTTAATAAACGTCTTTTTAGTCTGTGAAATCGGTGATGAGGGAGTAAATCTTTCTCAAGAGTGGTCGCTGAGGCATGTTATGTATGCCCAGCCACCATCTATCTCCACTTCCTATATTAAAGAGTTGAGAGCTAGTTGGAAGAAAATTAGGAGCTGTTAGTGAAGAACTTGCATCAGCCGATGAGGTTATTGATTATCTCCTTGGGTCATCTAAATAGATTATAGATTACCTGGTCGATGTTCACACAACTATCGTAAACAATGGTCAGGTGTTAAGTGATATGGCTTAGAATCGGTGGCAGTTGAACAGATGCTTTCACTCTCTGTCCTACTTAGATCTTGAGTTATTAAATTATCTCATTTATTTTATTCTACCATTTTATTCGTTGTTCAGAATCATATTGTTTATGTCTAATGTTGCCCATAACAACTGACACTAACTGCTTCTACTACTCTATCATTTGTCTTGATAATTATTATTTTACCGTGTCAATATGCTATGGAAACTCAAATTAGTGTATTAATGTGCCAGATTTTGCATTATATTTGACTGACTATGAAATTGATTAGTATTCTGCCCCCAAATGCCCTGGTATGGCCGAGAGTGGTGAGAGTTCGCTCTCTCTCTCTCGAAATGCTCTCACACGGCCACACGTATAAAGCCTCTGTCAGAAAAGTCCTCACTGCCTTCTCGTGGCGGGGTGTTGTTCACGAAAATGAGAGGACGAAAAGCGAATGTCCGGCGCTTTAACCGGATTCCAAACCAATGGTGCACATGGGCTCCAGTATCCTGCGGGAACAAGTGGCGTATGAACCAATCGTTGGTCACCGGCTACCATGGGACTGCATCCCTTTACGATGCTGCACTGCCTTGTGGATCAGACCTTTAGGTCAAAGGCTCGAAGTGTGACCCCCTAAGAAAACCACCTGCTTCGGTTTGGGCATCCGGGCAGTATCGCAGCCCACCCACGCAAATATGGTGTGGCGCATACATATTTGGTGCCCTCTTGTGCCAACATTTATGTGTTTAAATAAATAAATAAATAATCAATTGATATCGGTTAAAAAAAGCAAGTAAATAGTGAGCACAATTTTAGTAATCTGTTTTATGATTTTTTTAAAGGTCCAAAGTACATAACATTGATGTGTCTCTATTTTAAAGCGAAACATCTATTCAGTATTTCCTAGATCATATAACTTGGTTTTTCTTTTTAAAGAAATGAATTTATCCTCATTTTAGGTTACTTCATTTTAATCATATATACTTAACAACTCACTTATCTTTTAGAATATACAAGCCAATTCTTTCAACAGATAATTTAGAAGTACAAACATAACACAATAATGTGAAATACAATTTAAAATAGTGATGGTTGTGGCATATTAGTTGCTTGATAAAAAAGTCGTTTTTCGTTTGAACCAAAGTGTATGTGCATTTATTTCACACAGTCCAAACATAAACACAAAACTGCATGTACATTCAGTTGGCAAGCCAAAGATAAAAAAAGCATACATTCTGGATCCCGTCACAAGTCACTGACAAAAATTTATTTTAACAATTGGATTCACGAGGTGGTCTAAGCTGCCCCAAATGCCGTGGTACGGCTGGGGGTAGGAAGAGTCCGCACACACTAATCAAGTGACTTGTGTGTCGCATATTTCGTACCTTTCCAATTTTTAAAAAAAAAAACCACCATCGAAAACTTACAAGCACTGAACGGCCGTTCCGTTCTAGTGTGGGACTCCTCAGCATGCGTATCCACGATATCGCGCACGGGATTCAAACCCAGGGCCCATAGGCTAACACTTAACCTGTGGCATTCAACAGTGTTAATATCTAACTTTATTCGAGGAGTCTCACACTAGGATGAAACAGCCATCTAGTTCTTCCTAGTTTTCAATGGTGGTTTAGCATAGATTGACTCATGAATTCAACTATAAAAATACTAAAATCTTCACAAATACCTATACTGATTAAAATGTGTTTGTATGTTATAGATTGCTGAAATAGTTGTTCATCATTTTATATAACCTAAGATGTGTACTGTTTATATTATTATTTATTATACCAGTTGTCTTTGCAGATCTAGTTTCATACAAACAACAAATAAATTCACTTTACATCACTATCTAAAATGGTAGTTTCTTTAACTGATGTAATTAGGTTCTTTGATCATTATTAATATTTCAGAGTGAAAAAGATATTATACTACGTGATGAACTAGAAAATTTCAAAGATAAATATCCTAATCATTTTCGTCTTTGGTATACATTGAATGAAGCACCGGAACGTAAGTATTATACCTTTATTCATTTATTACTTCATTCACATTTATCATTTATTTGTTATTGTTAAAGATAAATTATTAGGTAATATATGGAAAACAGTCAATAATACTGGGGAAAATTGAAATGAATTGACTGCATAGTGTAATTATTATAGGTTCGGTTGAAATTGTAACTCAGACCAAATTTTCTTTCAATTTCAATGAATACAGATAACGAATGGATATAATTACGCAGTGAAAGTCTCTAAGAGTACATCAGTCATGTTTCAAATGAAATATTATATAGTAAACAGAGAGTAGTTGTTATTTTTAAAAAGCTACTTAGATGGTGGTTGGAGGTAGTCGACAGGAAACCCTGGACCCAGGTTTCGTGCTACTTGAAACTCGTCAGCAAGGTGTACCTGTAATCTTGAGAGAACTGGTGCTCCCTGACGAATTCAGTGGTAACGTCTCTGACTGTGAAGCTGGGTTACACGGGATCAAGTAGCACGAAACCCGGGTCCAGGGTTTCTGACGACTACTTCCAACCACGATGTAATCTCAACATAGTGCACACAGTGTCGAGTCACCTAGATTGGTGGTCACATTGCAACTTGGTCGACAGCATTCGATCTGCACTAAGAAGGACTTGGTATACATGACATTGATCACCACACAGTGATCAATCAATTGTGAAACAGGTACTTATTTGTATGCAAAAGAATAGTCATATTTTTGGTGTGTCATGACACATTATGAATCCCATTGGATTACGGACATACTTTTCTGATAAGTATGAGTAGGCACTAAATGTAGATACAGGGTCTCTATCAGCTGTCTTTAAATAAGTAACATCAAACAATGTTCACCGCAATGCCGAGTTATCTAGCAACCTACATTGCAGCTTGATCGATAGTAGGAAGACGGCATCAATACAAACATTGGTTATCTAAGGAAAACATCTCAATACGGCATGTAGTACGACTTATCTCTTGAATTTTAAGTTGTTCCTTTTAGCCTTAACGTAATCTAATTCAATTCCTTGGTATAGTAGTTCCTAAAGAAACATATATTCCAGACTACATAGACCGATTGAGTCATCACGGTATACAAGCTTGATCACGATATTAGTACAACATCTACGGTAGAGTGTCAAGTGTAAAATCTTTACACTTATATTTACTTCTGTTAAAGGTGTATTTCACACACATATTCATGACAAGCTGATAACAAACTAGGTCTCTATCATTTATTACTCTTCTTTCACCATTATGTAAATTAGCGCTTAATAACCATATAGATATCCATATACTAAGCTATCAACTGTTGTCAAATATTCAAATTCAAAACTGAAAATACCTCGTATTCTCACAGAGATTTAAACCTGTTTAGTAAGTTTTTCTAGCTAACAAAAAACTGCTCACAAATCAATGACATTGTAGGTATCATTACCAAGGTTTGATTTGATAGTTTCCAATTAATTGGTAATTGAGTAGATTGTTATAAATAAATAATATATTTGTAGCTTCCCAATGAGTAGAAAAATTAGATTTTCTGACGTTTCGTGACTTAGTATAAGTCACTTCTTCAGAGGATAAATAACCAAATTAAAATTAATCCAAGTTTAAATAGTACAACGGAACAATAAGAATAGTAATATGTGATCAATCTAAAACAGGTCTGAACAAGTTAATGTCATGTCATTTCGGTCAAGGTGATTCATAAGTGCTGAGAATTCTATATTGTACCAAAACTATAATATTGAATAAAGCCATTAATAATAATATATGTAAATTTGTGTGTATGTATGTGTGCATTATTTAAGAATGAAAAATTGTGTGACCTTTATAGTGAGAAAGGATAGAGTTTAGTTTGCAGGACCATATGAAAAGATCAATCCAAAAAGTTCTCTTACGATTAAAAGTAAAGTCAAATCAGAAACAAGTCAACTTTTGAAAGAGCTAAAACCTATCATTGGGGTCTCGCTTTGGTTTGCTCTGCATCCCAAATCATGTAATGTTTCACGGTTTTATCGTTTACCGAAAATTCATAAAACAGGTATTCCCCTTAGATCGATAGTAGACTTCACAAACACCTCAACATATGCATTATCGAAATATCTAAGCAACATATTAAAACCACTACAGCTCAACTTACATAATATGATTAAAGATAAATATGACTTTAAATCAAAATTATCTGGATTAATCATCGAGAAGAATGAGATCATGGTAAGCTTTGATCTCGTTTCTCTATACATTAGTATTCCCATTGATAAATGCTTAGAATTCATTAGTGGTTTACTAGAGAACGACAATACTCTTTCTGACAGATGTCCGTTGAGCATCAGTCTAATCATGAGATCACTAAAACTCTGCTTAAATTCAATTCTATTTACTTTTAACGGTATTTTATACAAACAAACTAACGGTGTAGCAATGGGATCCCCGTGTCCCCGATTGTAGCCAACCTTTTTATGGCATACATAGAATCAAATATCCTCGCCCACAACATTATACCACGAATTTGGCTTAGATTTGTAGATGATACATTTGTTGTCTTAAAAAAGACTCATCTAAGGTCTTTTTCAAAACGGATAAATACAATTTCATCTCACATCAAATTCACGAATGAAAATGAACGTGGTGAGCTACCATTCTTGGATTGCTTAGTAAAAAAAGATCCAAGTAGAATTCTAAACCTATTCATTTACCGAAAACCTACGCACTCAAATCGTTATATTGACTTCCATTCAGCACACCCTTTTAGTGCTAAGATCTCGCTAGCATCAAATCTTTTTAGAAGAGCTAACAAGATCATCACATCAGAGGAAGACACACAAAAAGAACAAAAGAATGTAATTAGCATCTTACAATGATTCGAATGAAATGCCATGGATTGGTACTGCAGTTCTACCATACCGTCATGGCACAACAGAAGAAATCCAAAGAATCTTAAAACAACACAGAATTAAAGCATATTGCAAAACATCGAACACACTTCGAAATATTTTAGTTCGCTTAAAAGAAAAATCCCATTCATGTCCATTGTGATGCCTTCTATATTGGAGAGTCGTCTCGCGAAATCTTGACTAGAGCCAAAGAACATATTAGGTACACAAAGAAACCTCCTAACAATCCTGTAGAATTGGATCAACTTCAAATTAAATCGGCAATTGCAGTTCATGTCATTTTCAACGACCACCAAATTGATTTTAAAAATATCAAAATATTACAAAAAGGCTTTTCCAATTACAACGAAAGGAGAGTAGCTGAAGCATTCCATATAATGCTTAATCCTATATCTCTCAATAGAAAAGAAGGCCTTACCATACATCCTACTTGGACTATCTATCCTAGCCATTCAGTCTGATCGTATTTACAATTCACACTATCATCTCACAAATTAAACTCTATCCTTTCTCACCATGAAGGTCACACAATTTTTCATTCTTAAACAATGCACACATACATACACACAAATTTACATACATATCAGTTATGGATCACCTTGACCGAAATGACATGACATTAACTTGTGCAGAACTGTTTTTGATTGATCACATATTATTCTTACACTGTTCCGTTATACTATTTAAACTTGGATTAATTTTAATTTGGTTATTTATTCCCTGAAGAAGTGACCTACACTAAGTCACGAAACTTCAGAAAATCTAATTTTTCTACTCTTTGGGATATGACAACTATGTTATTTATTTATTACCGGTAAAGTTTTTTGACCCACAGAAACATGCAGACACTTGCATCCTCCCTGTTGGTTCAGATTAGTTAATTTTTTCCTTTAAATCTAAAAATATCCATTAAACTCTGTGCTCTTGTTGTGTATCTTTAATTGTTCAATATAGGTTGGGCATACAGTACTGGTTATGTGAATGAACAAATGTTACAAGAGCATATTTATTCAGTGAAAGATAATGATACAATCACATTAATTTGTGGTCCACCATCATTTATTGAATTTGCTTGCCTTCCATCACTTATTAAATTAGATTATCCAAAAAATATGATTCATGTCTTTTAAGTATTGGTTTGTTTATTGTTAATCTATTTGATTGATTTTAATTGGTTTTGTTGGTTCCAATTTATCTGTAACTTTTCATTAGTTGTCATGATAACATTAACTTATTATATTGGGTTTTATTTTGCATGGGCAAGATACTACTATTATCATTTATTTTCTTTATCTAATAATATCGATTGTCAAATGTTTTAAATAAATATTTTATGCTTAAGTTTTCTAAGTTTTTCCAATTACTATACATATCGATGTAATTAGATACATATTCCATGAGAGGTCTGCTTCCAATTGATTCAAATCAATACGGTTATTTACTATTGGCAGTAACATCTGAACTGGATCGATTTCAGAAGGTAGAACTATAGAACGACTAGTTGATTCAATTAGCTAATACATTAGTGTGTGGTTTTTAACGGATATTATATCTCTACTATATAGTATTTGAACTGCCTGTATAGGAAATATATTCGACTAGACATAAAATTGTTTCACTTTTTGAGATTACTGACAATCAATTATTTTGACAGTATTATATTTCCGTATATTTCATTTATCCTAAAAATTGAATATTTAAAGACGTCCTGAACTCTAGGTAAAGCTCTCCGAATGAGCGTCAAGATGCTTTGTCAGCTAGCGTCTTCAAGCAGACTGTTTCACTCTTTGTGAAAATGACTTCCTGCACACATGGAGAAGCGGAAGTTCTAAAGTTATTCGACCTATACGAGCTAGGTCCTTTATTTCTGGAAGATGGTGACGGACTCTGATTACGGGACTGAACGAGTCTGATAGACTGAATCGTTCCATCACCCTTTGACAAGTTGTTTGTTGTTACTTACTTTTCGTTATGCCTGTTACCCCTTGTTGATCATAGGCCATCGATCAAGATTCTCTAACCAACTCTGTTTTGGGCAATTCTTTCCAGTTACTATTCATTCTTTTCATGTCTACTTCCGATTCTCGACGCAGTGTGTTCTTTGGCCTTCTTTTCCGTTTCCCTTCAGGATTCCAAGTTAGCGCTTACCTCGTGATGCAGTTTGGTGATTTCCGCAATACATGTTTATCCATTTCCAGTGAGTTTTACTAATTTCCTCTTCAGGTGGAAGCTGGTTTGTTCTCTTCCACAGTAGGCTGTTGCTGATTGTTTCCGGCCAACGGAATTGAGTGTCTTGCGTAGACAACTGTTTATAAATAATTGTACCTTTTTGGTAATGGTTGTAGTAGTTTTCCAAGTTTCAGCTCCGTACAATAGAACTGTTTTGACGTTCGTATTGAAGATTTCGACTTTGATGTTGACTGACAGTTGTTTTGAGTTCCATATGTTCAACTGTACGAATGTCGCCCTTGATTTACCAATCCTCGCGGTTACGTCTGCATTATATTAACCTTGTTCACCGAAGATGCCGCCCAGCTACGTAAAACTCTCCAACTTTTCCAGAGCTTTTCCATCAATTGTGATCTGTTTGGTGCTCGTTGTACTGTATTTGAGGATCTTGCTTTCTCTCTTGTTTATGTTGAAGCCTAATGCTGCTTCACTTGCATTTGTTCGTGTGTATAGGACAGAAGAGCTAGGTCATCTGCGATTTCCACGTCATCTAGTTGCATCAAAACTGTCATTTTATCCTATGCTTTATGTGTCTTCACATTTCAGTCAATCTCCAGGAGAAAGAAAAGTCGACAGTAAGCAGCATTATCTGACACGGTCCTCACTTAGAAAGGGTCTGTCAGCTGCCTTGCATGCACGACTTTGCGGTTTAGTCCATTTCGTGAATTCCGTATGATGTTGACGGTTTCTCAGGTACACCCTAGTGTCGAAAAAAGTCTCATAGGTTATCTTATCCACGCTGCCGAATGCTTTCTTATAGTCAGGAAGTTAGTGTATAGTGGCCTGTGGTGTCGGCACACGGTCGAGTTTTACGGAATCCGGCATGTTGATCTCGAAGTTGGGCGTCTACTTAACTTTTTATTCGGTTCGACAACAGTGTTAGAAACTTTTAGTGGTACTAATAGTCGTTTTATACCTCTCTTGTTCCCATAATTACTGAGTTTTCTCTTTGATATTTTCATGAGGTATCCATCTTTCCAGTCCATCGGAACTCATCCTTCCTCCTCAGTCCTTCTGGATAGAATGTGAAGCATGTTTGCAGTTACTTCTCTGTCTGACTTTACTGCTTCAGCTGGTATGTTGTCTGATCGTGCTACTTTTCTACTCCTGATTTATCTGATGGCCATACTTATTTTTCCGATTGTTGGTGGGATGACACCCATAATAAGGTCTGTATGAGCTGTTTTGATATCCACTGAGACTGGTCTATTCAAGAATTATTCAAATTCTTCTACCCATCTGTTCCACTGTTCTTGAGTCTTAATTACTGGCTAGACTTCTTTGTTCTTGACTGGTCGTCAGAGTGTATTATATTTTCCTGCTAGTTTCTTCGTTGTGTCACATAGTTTTCTCATATTTCCTTCTCTCTGCTTTTTCTGCTTTCATTGCAACGTCTTCCACGTATTTCTGCTTGTTGGCTCTAGCACTCCACTTGCTTGCTTGCTTCTGTGTATTCAGTTTGTGCCTTAACTTTCTCTGTTCTTGTTCGACTGTTGTTAATTGCTGTCTTCTTGTTCTTCCTTTCGTGAATCCTGTCCAGAGTTGCCACTGAGATCCATTCCTCATGGTGATGCATGTTGCTGCCCAGCACTTCCTGACACGTTGAAGTTAGTGCTTCTTTGATCCTTTTACAGTTGTCCTCTATAGTCGTTTCTTCTATCGGTAGATCCTGTAAGGCTTGGAACCTGTTGAGATTTATCTTGCATTCATTGAGTTTGTCAGTATCCCGTAGGAAGGCTGTATTGAACCTTTGTACTGCTGTTTCCCAAGCTGTCCAGTTTTACTTTTGCTTCAGTTTCATCTTCGCCATAACCACTTAGTCACTTGAACCTGTATTAGCTCCTCTCTTTGTTATCACATATTCCATGGATCTTTTGAATTTTTTATTTATGCAAAAGTGATTGGTCTGGTTCTCTGTCGGATCTTATATAGCTTTGTGTATGTGTTTGTGGGGAATATGGCGTCATCCACAACCATTTTGTTGAAGGCACTTATCTGCGAATCTCACCACTTTTCCTTTCTCTCAGTCTACGCTGCCCTGTGATACCTCAATTCCCGATGCTATTCATCCTGACGTTGGTGCTTAGGTCTTCCATCAGGATTGTCAGGTCCCTTCGTGATCACCTCTCCACGACGGACTGTAACCCCTCATATAACCTATCTTCTCTTCTTGCTTTCATCGGTGGGTGCATAGCAGTCATTGTTATCATCTCCGTTTTGAAGAATGCTTTGATGATCCTGGATCCCTGAAATTCAATTCCTTTAAATGATTTTCATACTTCTTTGGATAGCATCGGTGTAACTCCTTGTATGTAGGAGGCATTTCCTTCATGACTAGAGTGCAATACCAACTCTCCCTAGACTAATCTTTTCCGTCTGTCTTGGGTCCAATGGGTTTCGCTTTTTCCAAATATCTCCAAGTTGTATCCTTATTTTCACAGTTGTTTGACTGGCCCTCTCGATCTCTCACATTGCCCGAATATTCTATGTACCTAAGTTAGTTGTTACTCCGGCTGTTAGAAGGGGCGTCGGCCTCGTGACTCCCGAAGAATCTTGGCTCTCACCATCAGGCATCATAATTTTAGACGAGGATCCTTTATCTCCCAGGACAGAAATTAAACGGTTTAAGTTGTTTTTTCTGATCAGCGATTTTTAGCAAGATTGTTTCCTACGGGATGGGCCAGCTGACTCCATGCCTTAATCTCTTCCTTTATCCGGGCTGCGGACCGACGGTAATCTTAGCAGGGCTCTAGGTGAAGTTTTGTTCGTTATATCCCATCTTTAATAAGAGCCTACAATTTGAATGTAAACATGTACCAATGTATAGTTTTTCACCGATTTCGCCTGAAATATGTACTTACCTAAACTAACTTGAAATGATTGAGTATCGGTGTTGGTCAGTCCTACAGGAGGTCGATCGCAGCTCATATAATCCGATGTGAAGCTGGTTGACACGAGTTCGGATCCGCCAGGGAGCATCGGTCCCCTCAATATTACAGGTTCACTGTGCTGGTGAGTGCCAACTAGCACGAAACCTAGGTCCAGGGTTTCGTATCAGCTGCCTACAACCACCACCTTACATTTCAACATGGTAAACACGATATCAGATCACCTCGACTCGTGGCTATATTTCGATTTGATCATTAGAATTCTCTCTGCACTAAGAAGGATCCGACATACATAACAATTTGCAAATGTATCGTTTCGTTTCAAATTTCACATGGACTGGTAGCATATCTATAAATGCAACACAGAAGTTATCACATATATTTATTTTTCTCAAACTGCTACGCCACACGATAGGTGTTCGAATAACACAAAATCAACTTAAGTGACATTATTTGCTCAATAATGATAGGGTAGCCTGTATTCATATTAAGATTTAATCAGTAATCACCACTCTTACAACCTTCTTAACATATGAGATAAACAGTTTGCTCTACTACTTTAATTCATTTAAAAACTCATGATATTCAGTATCCTCTATACTTTGTCAGAATGTTTGATTTTATGAAAAATTCGAATAAGAAGTAGTTTTGTGACAGTCATTAAATCACAGAAATATACACTGGTGTAAGCTGCTACACTCCATATTAGCGAACGTAAGTACGTCAGAAGTATATAAACCTTGTGAAGACTCTTTACTCTAACGCTACTAATCAAGTGAGAGCTTATAACAAACTGTCACCTGATTTTGCAACCTCAAGTGGTGTCCGTCGAGGCTGTCCACTATCTCCATTTTTGTTCAACTTTATCATAGACATACTGATGGAAATAACGTACTCGTAAACTGAGTTCTCCTACCAGGAGGTGCACTTATCGACTTAGAATACGCAGATGACATATTCCTGTTTGGTGAAGACGCTGATAGAATACGGAGTCTTTTGGTCGCACTGAGCAACAATGCCAGAACGTTTAGGGTGCGTTTCTCCCCTCTAAATGCATATTATTGCTTCAGGACTGACCTGCATCAACACATGAACTAAGGATGGGAAGTGAAGTCGTCGAACGCATAGACAACTTCACTTATCTTGGAAGTCCGATCAGCCCTGATACTTTGGTGTTTGACGAAATCTCTGCGTGGATTCATAAAGCTCGTTTAGCGTTTGCCAACTTACGTCACTTATGGAGAAGGCGACATATCTGTCTGTCAATTAAGAGACGAGTATACTGCACGGCAGTTTGTTCTGTTCTAATTTACGGCAGCGAAACATGGCCATTAAGAGTAGAAGACACTCGTAAGCTACTAGTATTTAACCACAGATGCCTTGGAAATATTGCTGGCGTCTGCTGGGATCACCAGGTAAGTAATAGTGAGGTTCGACGCAGGGTATTATGGAATGATGGTAAATTAGTTGATGATGTTGTGAATCTTCATCGACTGAGATGGTTGGGCCACGTAGTTACGTATGCTCGAACACCGATTACCATGACGTGCAATGCTGACTAGTGTTGCCGATGGTTGTAAGAAAGTTAGGGGCGGCCAAACCAAAACGTGGCATCATTGCTTGAAGTTACTAACTTCTAGTCTGAGCCATGTTGGTAGATGCAGACTACTTGGTTGGGGTCCTCGTGACTATCGTAACCAATGGTTAGAGACTCTTGGTGACATGGCTCAGAATCGATCACAATGGTGTCGGTGTATACACTCTATCTTCCTTTAAACTATGGGATCAAAATTGCTTTATGTCTTTCTTTCTGCAAACTAATTCTTTCTTGCTGTACTATATCCTTATTGCAATCTTTCTTTTATATACTACTAACATTGAATTATGTACTATGAATCCGATGTTCATCTTGTTGTGCTAATGACTGAGGTATGGCAACTTGAACCGATGCACACATGTGCCTGGTCCTATGTTGTAGCTGACTGATTGAGCGAACGTAAGTTAACTATAGAGTCTAAAGTAAGGGAATACAATATACAAAATAATATTAGATTTAAGAATAGAATTATTTATTTCAAACATACTTGGTTTATATATCAACCAGATAGACCATAACGCACCATAAAATAGGAAATAACATTTGTACACAACAAAGCCAAAAAGTGGCTGTGAACGTGGGAGGTCGTAGTCAATAAACTGAACATAACTTAAGGACAGTAAATCGTACAATAATAAATTATAAGTGAAAATGAAGCTTACAATAAGAGGAATATAAATATACATAGTCGAATTATTGAATAGTTATACCATAAGAATGTATAGATAATATTAGTCCATCAATTGGTCACAGAAGTTACCCGTGATTTAATCTTCGCTCGGATATAACACTAAGTTGGCTTACTTCAAAACTCAACCATAAGTATCTAATATATTAAATATAACCTAAATTGATCTTATTATTATTTAAACACCTTGATTTGGTTACAATTATTGATCCAAAAAATAAATTACATTCTGTTCACAATTGATTGATATAGTAGTCCGGATTATATTGACCTTGAGAAATATAACCAATCACAGTGAGATGTTAGTTTTTTTTTTTTTGGTAAAGAAAATGTCTGTATCAATATTAATCAAGAAAGAATTTGATCAATTTTATTTTAACAATTGAGCTAATCATCATAGTCGTTTTTTGGAATGATTTAAGATGTACTTTTCTTTTTTTGTTAAAAAACTTGTTGCTATGCAAAATGTTGATTTTAATACATTCTGATTCATTGTGTTATTTTATTTTCAAATGTATATTTACATATTAGATAATTCAGATTTTTTGTCATTTTCAATTACTTACCATTTTTCTCGATTTAATACTGGAATGAACGGGAATACAAGTGGGAACATCGTAGTAAAATCTGGTCTCTAAATACGTTGATAACGGCCGACAGTAGGGGAGAGTTAGCTCTCCATCTTGAAATGCTCTCACATGGCCACGTGCATACAACCACTATCACAAAATTCCTACTCACTGCCTTGTCACGTCCAAGGTGTTGTTTACGGGATTGAGAGGATGAAGAGTGAATGTCCGTCCATTTAACCGGGTTGTTGGAAACGGAGGATTCACCTAGGTGAGTTGGAAAACCCTCAATACAAACCAATGATGTACATGTGCTCTAGTATTCTGAGGGAACAAATTGCGTATGAACCATGGGACTGCATCTGCCAACATTGCCTTACTGCATTGTGGATTAGACCTTTAGATGAAAGACTCGGAGTGTGGTCCCTTAAGAAAACCACCTGTTTCTGTCTGGGGACCGAGACAGTATCTCAGCCCACACATAAATCATTCGATTTATGTGGTGCATATGTATTTGGTACTTTCTTGTACCAAAGTTTTACATGTGTATATGTCAGAGATCCGAATTAGCCCATTAAGGGTAGAAAAATGAACTCCAGACAAATCAATTTACTGCTCTTTACTTTATGGTAATCTAATCAATGATACTAGTACAATGCCTTAAATGATTTACAAATTGATCATATGAATTATAGTTTGTAATATCACCCATAGGTTTATTGTAAAGTATAAATTATGATTCCATTATTAAGTAATATAGAAAGAGAGATTTCATATCATGTGATTGTAAACAAAGTTTCAATACATAAACGACTTAAAACTGAAAAACAAAAACCGTTTCTATTTTTAAACAAAAATAGCAAGTTTTCACATATATATATACTACTGATGTCGTCAAATATAAGTAGTATACAAAATCAATTGAAAGTGAAATGTCTTGTTGAAGAAAGTTAAAAAAATCAAAGGAAAAAGAATGAGAACAGAGAATGATTGATGTGGAAACAAAGGAACAGTCAAATTTGAGACAATTGATCTACATTTTGCAAATGAAGTATTTGCCGTATAGTAAATCATTCGATTTATGTGAGAGCTGGGATACTGCCCCGGTTCCCAAACCGAAACAGGTGGTTTTTTTTAGGCACCACACCCCGAGCCTTTCATCTAAAGATCTAATCCACGAGACAGTGGAGTAACGTTAAGAGATGCAGCCCCATGGTAGCCGATGACCAATGACAGGAACCCCAACAGACACTCATAGACTCTGGATACCAAGAAAGTCCGAACGCCGCAGGAAACCAGTTGTAAAGCTGCAAGCAGACCCAAAGAGGAGGTCTTATTTTTTGAAAGAGGGGAGGTGTTGGAGTGATCCAGAAAATTGCTTTCAAAAGACAAGCGAACATCAGGAAACACTAAGAAGCGTTTAATCCAGTCAGCGTTCACTTCAAATTTTAGCCAAAAATATCAAGGAAATGAAACGTCAAATGTAGAGGCTCTGATTGGCTGATTGCTACACTGCTACTATGTTTAGTAGCATTGCAGAATCTTCTAGCAACCCAAGGACATTTAAAATATTATAAAAACCCTGTATTTTCTGTATTAAAATGAACCTTGGAGTAAACTACCTCTCGCATACTTTGAGTCTTCTCTGTCGTGTTCAGGTCGCTGTATAGTTCTAGCTTCGGGGTTACAGAATAGCTTAGGAGACGGATATAGCGTTCAATCCGCAAAACTTATCATTTGATTCATACACCATTTCTTCCCTTAGGATCCTGGAGCCCAATGTACACAACTTGTTTGTACTGAGGGTTTTCCAACTCTTCTAGGTGAATCCTGTATATCCACCAACCCAGGTCAAATCGCCGTACATTCGCTCAATTTCGTAAACATCAGTAATGCCGCTTGAATGCAGTCAGTAGGACTTCCCTGACAGTAGTTGTAAGCATGTGGCCATGTGAGAGCACTTCGAGATGGAGTGCTAACTCTCCCCACCCTCGGCCATACTAGGGCATTTGAGGGCGACATATACACAACTCATTCATAAATATCTATCCATGGCCAGATCTCGATCAATAGCATTCACATGACAACATCTCTTACTCATCGTTTAGCGTGTATGTGATTCACTTAAGGTAGCAAGAAATGTGGAAACGATTTCTTCTTATTCATTTTGTACTGTTGGTTTGAATCTTCCCATTGATGTTTAACACTGTAATTGATCAGTTTCTTATTAGCATATGTTTATCCTGAGAGGATTAACTCGATCTTACCTTAAGCCATAATCATTATAAGCAAAGAAGGATGGTAGCTAGCAGTGGAATCCAGGACGCGCGTTTCGTCCTATTTCGGACTCGTCGGCTAGATGTACCTGCATCCCAGAGTTGATATTCAATTCAGAACTCAAAACAAGGACCTGGAATACAGGTAGATCCAGGTGATGAGTTCCAAATAGTAAGAAACGCGTATCCTGGATTCCACTATTAGTCACCATCAATCTACGCTTAAAATTTCTTCTTATGTCTAAAACCTCTATATCTTTCAGTGAATACGTTATCGTTGAACTAATGAGTGAGTAACAATACATGGTGTGTGTTTAGTAATTCCTCCCGAATGTATTTGTTTAACACGGAATGATGCTATTTTGATTTCATTAACGAGTATCAGTTCTGTCAAGATTGTAAAATTATCTTGTTGATAAATTCTATCTATATTATCAGTTATCTTTAACTTTCCTACAGTTTAACCGATAACGAACAGTATTCCGACGTCGATATAACCTTTCTAATATGACGAACCAGTTTGAGTTCTTAATTACTTTTTGGTATTCAAGAATTTCTTTATTACATGTTCATACTTCTCCCAATCCATCATTGAATTCTTAGATATAATTTTATCATGAAATCATGATAGAAAATAGATATATTTTTAAAAATATTTACAGCTAAAACTACTAATATTGTGATGTGTACTACTGATGTCAACAGATATAAGTAGTGTGTATCTGGCAGCAGAATGTTAAAAGATCGAAGAAAAGAGAACCAGAACAGAGAATGATTGATGTGGAAACGAAGGAATAGTCAATTTTGAGGCAATGGATTGACATTTTGTAAATGGAGTATTTACTGTATAGTTCTCAGATTTTAAAAAGATATTCTGTATAATATTGTCTTTGTTGTCAATACCATGACATATACTTGTATATTAGTTTGCTTAACTGTACCTGTTTTGATTACATAAACTTGAGGTGGGTAAATTGAGGGTTATAAATTGAAATGAATAATTACCAAGAGTATGTATTTACTTAGAACGTATTCTTCAAGTAATTCATTGCACAGTCACATGATCAAGCTTTCCTTCCAAGATATTAGAAATATCATCTCTATGATAGTCTTTTGATTAACTAATTAATCCAACAACAAAAAACAAACAGTGAAGTGTAACAGTCAAATTATCTGCTGGAATTGGTCGTTTCGTTCTAGTATGGAACTTGTCAGAAGCGCATATCTATAACTTCACCAGTGATCAAATGGCTTACATTTTAAATTTGATTCAATAATATCCAACCATCTTTGAATGTGATTGGTGGATTTTCAGTGTAAACTAGATAATTGTCAATATTACAAAGTATAGAAATATTTTCAGTTAGAAAATTAATGAATTCAGTAGAATCAAAATATGAAAGATAAAAGGTTTATGAAATTGTACTACTAATCCTATTCATCCCCCCCCCCCCGACATATATCAGCGGCTAGAATTATAGAAATTAATATGAACTATTCATGTTTAGTAATCTGCAACAAGGTACGTTTCGTCCTATTAACCTGGGATTTATCAGCAGAAGAATATTACATGGTAAGTTGGAATCTATCAACATTTAAACAGGTGGGAATCCAGAAAGACACTAGCTAATAAGCGAAACTTCTGGTCAACCAGATGATACATGAACGTGATTGACTATAAAAGTCTTTTATTTCTAAGGGATGAGATTTACATAATTGGTCGTCTAGTTTTCTAAGTATTACTGAATATACGTGTAGATTTGGTTAAGTTAATAAGCTTTCTTTCTTATTCTCAGTCTTTTCACTTGAATGACCAAGTAGGTTTATGCTAAGGAATCATTATTAAACCTCAGTCAACACACATTACGACAATTAAGTATTCAATTGCAATTTTGATGGTTGTGTAATGAACGAGAACACAAGTGAGGACAACCAAATGTATTTTAACACAAAATTATAGAACAACTTAGTAAAATCTGAGAACTATACAGTAAAATATACTTCATTTACAAAATGTCATTCGCTCGCTTCAGACTGGATTGTTCTTTCGTCTCCACACCAATCATTCTCTGTCCTCGTTTCCCTTTTCTTCAATCTTCTTAACCTTCTTCTGCCAGACATTTCACTTTCGATTCGATGATACATACTACTTATTTCTGTCGAATCAGTAACACATACCACAGTTGCAGATAAGTAGTTCTAATTATAACTGAATAATTCATTCTTCTCAAATTCTAATCACATTTGAAATGCCTTATGATCAAATTATGATGACATAAACAATCCCAATATATCAATAGTAACCATGTTATGTAATCTAAGATTATCATTGAATAATTCATGTTTCTATTTGAGTATATACAACTGATGATATTAGAAAACAATTCTGTAGCAAAAAAACAAACAAATTCAAACTGAATCTTTATTCAAGACAAAAAGTTATCAGTATAGGGTTGTGGAGATTATCAAGTTATTGATTGGGATCATGAAACGATTGATATTAGATCACCATTGAAAACCTGGAAGCACTGGACAGTCGTTTCGTCCTATTGTGTCAGATAGAGACAGGTATCTACCTCAGTGCAATGGAAGATGGTCATGTAATTTCGCGGATTGGTTGAGGTAAGATATTAACACCGTTGAATGCCGACTCAGTGGTGTAGAGGTCAAGCGCTCGCGCGCGAGACTGAAGGCTCTGGGTTCGGATACCGTGGGTGGGATCGTGAATGCACACGGCTGAGGAGTCCCACAATAAAACGAAATGGCAGTTCAGTGCTTCCAGGTTTCCAATGATGGTCTAACATCAATCCCTTTATGATATCAGTCAAATAAGAAGAAAATTAATGAATGAAGAAATGTGAATTCTTGAACGAATAAACTATGAAAAATGAGTCTGTTCGTGTTTGTTTTTTTTATCTCAAAAATATTTAAAATGACCTTGAACTACATAGTCTATTGAATAAATGAATCGATTAGCAAGCAGATTAATTAATGTAATTGAATATAAACATGAATTTTTCTGTTGGATACCAGGTGATAAATCATAGGATTGAATACATTTTATTTTCAGGAATGGGGGAGGGGGTTATTGATGATATTATTGATTAGGATCAGATAAGTTCGAATTTAATGATTATTTGTATCCTAATACTACAAACAGTAATAAAAAGATACAACTATTCATCTTCACACTATATAACACCCAAATGCCCTGGTACGGCTGTGAGTGGGGAGAGCCATCTCTCCCTCTTGAAATGCTCTCAAATGGCCACGTGCATACAACCACTATCACAAAAGTCCTACTCACTACCTTCTCACGTCCAAGGTGTTGTTTACGGGATTGAGAGGATGAAAAGCGAATGTTTATCGAATTAACCGTGTTGGTGGATATGGAGAATTCACCTAGGGGAGCTGGAAAACCCTCAATGCAAACCAATGGTGTACATTGGCTCCAGGATCCTGAGGAAACAAATGATGTGTGAATCAATCGTTGGTCACCGGTTACCATGGGATTGCATCTGCCAACGTTGCCTAACTACCTTGTGGACTAGATCTTTAGGTGAAAGGCTCGGGGTGTGCCTTTCCCATTGAAACCGCGTGCTTCTGTCTGGGCACCGGGGCAGTATCCCAGCTCTCATATAAATCGAGTGATTTATGTGGCACATATCCATTTGGTGCCTCCTTGTACTAATGTTTATGTGTTTAAATAATTAAGTAGCATAAAAGAAAACAATATTGAACAAGATGTAGAATTAGAAACAAAAAAGATTTTCAATAAACCTGTCTGCAATCCTGAAGGCAATGTTTAAATTTTATTACTTAGTTCAGTTACATACTTAAGCCTGTTACTCCCAATAAGGTATCAGCCACCGACCAGCATTCTCCAACCCAAACAGTTCTGGGCCTTCCTTTCTAGTTCTATCCAATCGTTCTTCATCCTCCCTATGTATGTCTCCATTTCTCATCGTAGCGTATTCTTTGGTCTTACTCTTCTCTTTTGGTCACTTAGTTCAATTGGTAGCCTAAGAAACTTATATCCCCTTCTGATACTAATCAACATATGCTCACTAGTGACTGGCTTCGAGAACTACTTCTTGGAGTTCTAGTGAGAAGCAGTGACCAGTGGAGTTCAACCGTGTCTGCTGTGAGATAGTAAGTCACTGATGACAATGGTGGATTATTATTATTATTATTATTATTATTATTATTATTATTATTATTATTATTCACAAACATCTTATGGGTACATAAGTGTTGTGAAGAAACCATTTCGGGTTTCTTCAAAAAACTCAATAATACACAATTTTCTATAATGTTAGCATTATATTTGCCATATTTAAAAAAAAGAGTAATAATAATTACTTACTTACTTAAGTCTGTTACTCCTAATGGAGCATAGGTCACCGACCAGCATTCTCCAACCCACTCTGTCCTGGGCCTTCTTTTCTAATTCCATCAAATTCTTGTTCATTTTCCTTATGCCTATCTCAATTTACCGGCGTAATGTGTTCTTCGGTCTTCCTCTCCTCCTTTGGCCTTGAGGATCCCATATGGGGGCTTGTCTTATGACGCAGTTGGGTCCTTTCCTCAATATGTGTCCTATCCACTTCCAGCGCTTCTTCCTGATTTCTTCCTCCACTGGGGTCTGGTTTGTTCTCTCCCACAGAAGGTTGTTGCTAATAGTGTCCGGCCAACGGATCCGAAGTATTTCGCGTAGACAACTGTTAATAAACACCTGCATTTTCTGGATGACGGTTTTCGTAGTTCTCCAGGTTTCCACCCCATAGAGTAGAACTGTCTTGACATTTGTATTGAAAATTCTGATTTTGGTGTTGACTTGCGGCAGTTGTTTTGAGTTCCAGACGTTCCTCAGTTGTAAATATGCTGCTCTTGCTTTGCCGATCCGCGCCTTCACATCTGCATCAGATCCACCCTGTTCATCAATGATTCTGCCCAGATATGTAAAGGTTTTTACATCTTCCGAATCTTCTCCGTCAATTGTGACTGGGTTGGTGCATGCTGTGTTGTATAATAATAGAATAATAGTAATAATAATAATAATAAATCGGGTCTGTGTAATTGAGAAGAATATTGAATTGAGTTTAAAGAAGGAAAGGAAGAAAATAAGTTAATAGAAATAAAGGAGACGTGAATTACGCAAATAGTTTAATAGGCGTGTTTATGAGCACAGAACATGAATAAACGACCATGTATATATCGTCAGATTAGTAACAAAAAATAATTAAGAAAAAATAACTTATTATTGTAGTAAGATATGATGCTAGAATAAATGTTTGTGCAGTTATAGTTTGAAGTGATGAAAGTCTCAATTAAATGAAAAGGATAACGAAATACCAATATGTATGAGTCATATTGTGGTGAACAGAACACGGGTGGCGACAACCGAATGTATTCAGCACAACATTACAGAGTTACTTTGTAAGATAGAAAAACACTATAGTAAATCGTTAGTTTGCAAAATATCAATCCATCATATCAAACCGGACTGTTCCTGTTGCTATTGTTGCGTGGCGTCGAGTCGAGATTGACTATGAACACCACTACAGAGGAACGTGTGCCAGAATATCCATAAAATCCCCCGGAAGCGAAATATCAGAAGGCAGTTAATGGACCAAGTCGAGATATATTTGCTGGCGATCTCGTGGTATCGAAAGAATACTGAGATAGTGCCATGATACAATCTTGGTTACAGACCGTAACCGAATTCGCACGAAGCCACAATCAAAGTGTAAGAATAATGGATGTTTTTAGCACGGTTAAACAAAAGTACATTAAAACAAGCACTGGTACAGTTGGTTATAATAATAATTGTTTTCATTAAACCAGTCTTGTTCTCGTGATAACTGTGAGTCACTACACTATCATCAATCCATTGTCTCACATTTCATTGTTCATGCGTTTTTTTTACAAATTTCATTGTGTTGTCGTTCATCCTTTCTTGATCTTCCCTCATCTTCTACTGCCAGACATTGCGTTTTTAACCTGCGTCATATACTACTTACATCGATATAAGTAGCACGCACCACAATTATGCATAGTGAAGATAAAACGAGTCTGACAAGTTAGTTTAAATGTAACACAAGCTATTGTCTTAATTACAAACTTCGTAATCTTAAGAACAATATTTATTTAGAAGGAAAAAAGAGAGAGAAAAGAAGTGAATACCCAAGTGAAAAGGTTCATCCATGATAAGAATAATAATTGTGTAATGAATATCGACCTCAGAAGTAAACCAGCAATTGAGAAAAATAAATTAAAAGTCCTTTAAAATACTCGGATGAATACATTTAGATTTATGTAATAGTATCCAGAGTGAAACCGGATATTAGTATAAACATTTGTGCAATAATAATTAAGAATGATGCTATGAAAGTCAAATTAATTTCAAAAGACAATCTGGAGTTAAATATGCTTAGAAGGATAAGAAGAGATAAAAAGAATATCCAATGTATCGGGGGACCAATAATGATATTAATAACGGTAACAATGATAAATACGAACATAAGCAGACTTCATATATTAAGATGAATAGAAATAAAATAAAATAGACGTGAAAAGTTTCAAAGGTTACATTTTGCTTTTCAGTCAATTAGATGGATGACGGACCTTGTTTGTATAAATCATTATTGAATACATCGATATTCAGTAGGTGACATAATCCTTTTTCGGAAAGAAAATCATCAAGGAGACTTCTGAACCGGGTTGTAGTTTCACTGCAACGGGGGTTCACTGGCAGTCTGTTCCACATGGTTGAGTAGCGAATAAGGAAAAAAATTTGGCGTAAGTTTGTGTGGGTTCTTGGAATCGCTAGAATATTCTCCTTATTGTGTAGATTTTGTGATGATATCATAAGGTATGAAAGGGCGCATACCGAGGAGTAGGAAATACCGTTAATAAGCCGGTCGATAAAGACAAGATTTAATTTGATACGTCTGATCCAAAGAGGTTCTAAGTTGAGTTGTTGACATCTTTGGTGATAGTCTTTGTTATCGGAACACCCCAGAACAGCTTTGGTAAACTTTCTTTGAACACCTTTGATGTTAATCAGGTCATTATGCCTGCAGTTACTGTAAACTAAAATACCATATTCAAGAATGGGTAAGATACATTTTCTGTATAATAACAATGTCGATTCGATATTATTGAAGTTTATCATTATCAATCCGGTGAGCTTTCTAGCTTTGGATACTTGAGATATAATGTGCTCAGAAACGTTCAGACCGTTGGATGCTGGCTCAGTGGTCTGGTAGTTAAGCGCTTGCGATCGACACTGATAGGTGCTGGATTCGAATCTCGCGAGGCGAGGTTGTGGATGCTCATTGCTAAGGAGTCCCACAATAGGACGAAACGGCCGTCCAGTGCTTTCAGGTTTTCCATAGTGGTCTAGATTAAATTGACTCATGATCTCAACTGTTGAAATTATATCCCGTTGTTATTTGAATTTGTTTTCATATTTAGGATACAACTATGCTATTTTACAAGACTTACCTACGCCTGTTACTTCTCGGAAAGGGGTATAGGCCGCTCAACAACATTCTCCATTCAACACTGTCCTGGGTAATCCTTTCCAGCTCTTTCCAGCTGTTATTCTTTTTTTCGTATGTGCTTCCATTTCCCGACGTAATGTGTTCTTTGACCTTCCTGTTTTCCGCCTCTCTTCAGGATTCCAAGTTAGTGCTTGCCTCGTGATGCAGTTTGATGACTTGTGTGATACATGTCCTATCAACTTCCATTGTCTTTTCCTAATTATACATGTTTATAAATATAAATAGCGACATATTCTGTCCTTCGATGCTTAATAGTTAGTGTTAATGAAATAAGGTGAGTCATAATTGATCAAAATCACAGACAACATTAAACGTAACACGCAATGATGACAGCTAAGTTAAAATTTATTGATGATATTATATGAGTTATACTATTCACCATATCATAAAAAAGTTCTCACAAGACAGTAAACGTTCTCAAGGAACATTGTTATTAGGACATTGTAAGGTATGTTACTATTGCTAACATTAATGTGTTTGATTGTCGTGTATGCGGAATAGGTCAACATTGGTCTGTTTGTGCCGTGAATAATTGATTCGCGCGATCATTTGTCAGAATAATTATTATACATGTGAAGTGAATGTGTATGTGAAGGGTGCGAATGATCCACCAGGGTGCTTAGTACCTGTGTGGTTGCGCCACAGAATTGAGTTTTACTGTTCAGATCGTAGCGTTAAGGTCTATATGCTGTCTGGTTCTTCTGTGAAGCGAGATTGAACTGTACTGTTGACCGAGGGAATTTCAGTCGTTTTGACCAAAAGATTTTTCCCAGTCAATGTATAACAATGTTTTCAGACAGACATTTGCAAGAGAAATCGAATAAAATAAGAATAAACAAAATTGGTTGATCCGTTGAAAAGTTATGGTCAAAAGTTTGTTCACTTTTGATGCACAAAATTGGTTTGCTGGTTAACCGATTTCATTCGTACCGGTGGTTTCTTTTCAGTGTTCTCAAGGGCAATTGTCATTAAGACATTGTAGTTTGTTTCTCGTGGACTTTTTGTATATCCTGTTACTGTCGTCAAGTTTCATACGAATACATGTACATTTTTTTTACTTGTGAGTGCACATACTCCGGCATAACATTTTTCGTTTACACGAGCAATCTTATTCCATGTCCTAACTAGCCACTTTGTCGGACGTGATATTTCACTTAATGCTAGTTAGTAATCTCTTTGCCTCAGCCTTTTACGAAATGGAAACGTTACCTGAACCTTCTAAACTTTTATTACATTGGTGGTTACCATTTTAATTAATGTTTACTATATTATTTTTTTGGTAGTATTTCACAAGGTAAATCATAGCTCTACTTCCTCGTTACACGACAGTCGTTTTAATCCCTTTTGATGTATATTTACATGCAATACGGGTTTGGGAAATATCTAATCCGCCTATGGAATTCTCCACGAATTCCATCGTAGTCTTTGCATATGTTCTTATTCACAAATCCGACTGTTACGCTTATAATACCTGGACGAACGTTCAGTGCAACTGTCAGAATTCGTAGGAACGATGTTAATTTGATTTGACGTTATAACACATCCGAAGTATTGCAGTTATTCAACTTCGACCTCGCACTTTGTTTCGTGAAGTATTGTTCACTCTGTGGCTGTTATCTAACTGATTTTGGTACATCGATTGGCTGTTCAACCACTCGACCATTTGAAACCTGTCCAGTTCAGTTGGTGATCTGACGACATTGTCATTCGCGTGGATCATCAGTTTACGCAGCGGAGCGAATCTCCTGCAAACTGAAGACGACACTGTCGCCTCTACCTCAACACTGAAAGCGTTTTTTACTGGTATCAGTGACATGAGTCTAGGGTGACACTCTTGGTTTCTTATGTTTTTTTCCCGATATTTTTCGGCTCACTTTCGAACAAACAGGCAGAGAGAGCGCGTTAAAAATCTATCTTCTCCACATATGTTCCATTTCTTTCTTGGTTCTTTTTGTGTTTTATATTCATCGGGATCTTTTTAAACGTAACTTCTTATTATCTTTGCTCACCTGTTATTTTTACTTTTCGATCTACCCACACTGTTTCTAACCAACAAATATCTTATTTATTCGCTTCTACAGACAATCGTCTTCTTTTTGCCTTCTTTTTACGAAATCCAAAAACATCCATTGTTAGTATTATTAGTCATTACTTTAGCACAATACGATCAGTCGGTACATACTCCTGAATTTGAACCGGGGCACTCCACATGACAGGTGGAGAAACCCACTACAAGTTATTGAGGAACACAGGACTAATTTGTGCCAGTACAGGCGTGTAGCTGAATTACAGTTCATTTGACATTAGGAAGGATCTAGAACAGCGCCGAAGCATATGTAATGAGCATCAAGAAATCAACTACTGTCAGATAGTGAGGGATGTCATTCAACATGCCATGCTAAACTATCTAGCTCTGGTAAAGCGCGCACGTGGAAAAATAAGAGTCTGGGTTAAACTAGTCACAGAACGTTTTCTACAAGCCAAAAACAGGGCATGGCAAAGTGGAATGTCTCAGTCTGTCTGTAGTTCTTACTTGGCATTGAGAAACAGATGCAACCCAAAGTGTGAAGAGACCGGATATATTTTCAGGCCAGGCTAGCAGCCGAAATGCAAGGAGTCTGGAAGCCAGAACACTTCTCAATTCTAGTTCCACCTGAGAGTCTGTGAAATATCTGACTTCCGGTTTAGCTGCTAACATGACTAAATTTGGGATGAGAAACAACTGTTGAGGCTAGTTTAGACATGCGTGGTTTCAAGTGGTCGAAGTGCAAATCTAAGAAGTCAGGTAAAATACGGTTCTCAACAAATATCACTACCCAAATATTCAACCAATAGTCGTTCAACGAGTAATTAATTCAAGTTCAGCAGATCAATATCCCTGTTTATACAAAAATCTTATTCTATCCTTTCTCGGCAGATCGCGAACAGATTGTTTGAAAGATAACATTTAATTTTGTCATAACAATGAGTGTACTAGCTCTGAAAGAGTGTTTCAACTAACAACTGAAAGTGTTTAATTTCAGTCAGATCAAGCAGCTTTTGGTGAGCCTCGTTTTCATCCAACTGTTATATTGTTTACCGTTTCACACGATATTCTGGTTTGTTTTTCTCGTAGTGTCCTCTCCCACTAAACTCATGATATGGATTCGCCTCTGGTAACAACTTTCGTCCCATTGTCGAACTCTACTGAAAATAATTTAAGTTCAGTTAATACTACCTCAGAATTCAGCCTCCCAACTTATGGAGCTAATAATCCAAGAGTCTGGTTTGCCCAAATTGAAGTTTTATTCATGGCTAGAGGCATAAGATCTCAGGCAACCAAGTATGCACATGTCGGCGCACTTCCCATCGAGATAGCTGCTGAAGTTCGTGATTTAATCGACCATGTGCCAGAGTCGGAACCGTATGATAAGTTAAAGGCAGCAGTGATTCAACGCACCACGGTCTCAGATGAGAAAAGGCTGCAAAAATTGTTAACATTTTGTGACTTGGGAGATAAGAGACCCTCTCAACTTCTCCACCACATGAAACAACTTGCCAGTCCGTACAAGCTAGACAAAGCCCTTCTAAATCCAATGTGGTCTCAAAGATTACCACATAGCCTTAGACAAATTCTCAGTGCCTCAGGGAAGTCGGTCGCCCTAGATGATTTAGCCGACATGGCAGACAAAATGATGGAAGTTTATCATGATAGTCCCCACGTAAACTCTGTGCAACCACCTGGAACAGCAGATATTAGTTGTTTAGCCTCCTTTCAAAAGCAGTTAACGCAATTAACATGCCAGCTTGCGTTACTGCAATCGACCATAGCAACCATCCAAGCTAGACAATCGAGATCCCTCTCCAGACGAAGATCTTTTTCTAGACAACGGTCTCGGTCACCGAAGCGAACATCTGATGTTTGTTGGTACCACCAAAAATACGGCACCAAAGCACGGCGTTGCACACGACCGTGCACATTTTCTGCGTCTGACACAGAGAATCAGGGAAACGGTCCGGCCAGACAGTGATGGCGGCGCCTGTTTCTGGCCACTACCCGAGCCGTCTATTTCATGTCAGGGATCGAATTTCGGGCTCAGATTTTTTGGTCGATACAGGAGCCGAAATCAGCATTATCCCATTACACCTCTCTCAACGACGGCACTCTCAGAGTACTAAATTGTCTCTAGTCGCAGCCAATAACACAGTCATTAAAACTTATGGCGAACAATCACTTATCTTAGATCTCGGTCTCCGGAGACGTTTCACATGGGTTTTCATCGTAGCTGAAATCAAACAACCCATTCTCGGGGCCGACTTTCTCGGTGCTTACAACCTACTTTTAGATATGGGGAAAAAGAAACTAATCGACAAAAACACAAGCTTACAGGTCAGCGGCACAACTATCTCCAACTACGAAATTCATGGAGTCCGAATGTTAAGACCTGAAAATAAAATTTTCACCGATATCCTGTCGAAGTATGAAAGTATAACCAGAGCTGATTACCAAAACGAATGCCCCACAAATCATGTTCAACACAGTATCATTACTACAAGACCACCTATTCGCGCCAGGGCGAGAAGACTCCCTCCAAACAAGTTGCAGTTCGCTAAGAGAGAATTCGAACACATGATGCAACTTGGGATAATCAGACAATCTAACAGTCCTTGGGCCTCGCCGCTGCATATGGTTCCCAAGAAAGATCAAGACTGGCGCCCATGTGGAGATTATCGCCGATTGAATAACCAGACTATCCCAGACAGGTATCCGATCCCTCATCTGCATGATTTTTCTTTAAATCTACATGAAAAACAGATTTTTTCAAAGTTAGATCTAGTCCGAGCATACCATCAAATACCGATGGCACCTGAGGATATCGAAAAAACAGCCGTAATCACACCTTTTGGCTTGTTTGAATTCTTGAGGATGCCTTTCGGACTAAAAAACGCCGCTCAAACCTTTCAGAGATTTATGGACGAAGTAACTAGAGGTTTGGAATTTGTATTTGTCTATATCGACGATGTTTTAATCGCTAGTTCTTCCACTGAAGAACATGTTCAGCACTTACACACACTTTTTGAACGTTTCAAAAGTTATGGTGTTGTAATCAACCCTTCGAAGTGTATGTTTGGCGCCTCATCTCTGGAATTCCTGGGACATCACATTGATTCCCAAGGAATTAAACCACCTGAAGAAAAAGTCAAAGCCATCACCTGCTACCCAGAACCAACCTCAGTAAAATCATCACGGCGTTTTCTTGGAACATGCAATTTTTATCGACGATTTTTACCAAATTGCGCCGATGTACTACAGCCGTTGACAGATTTACTGAAAAACGATAAATCAGGTACCAAGAAAGAAAAGAACCAAATATTCAAGTTACCTTCTGATGCCAAAGTAGCATTTGAAAAAGCTAAATCCATGATTGCCAATGCTACCATGCTCCAACACCTAAATACTGACCTCACAACACTATTGATACTATGCACGGATGCTTCACAAAAAGCCGTCGGGGCAGTAATACAACAGCGAGTAAACAACACGATTACCCCATTGCCTTTTTCTCCAAGAGATTATCGCCAGCAAAAGAACGTTATAGTACTTTTGGACGCGAACTTCTAGCTATGTATTTGGCCGTAAAACATTTCAACGTCTTGCTACAGGGTTGTGACTTCATCATTATGACAGATCATAAAGCCCTTTGTTGATCTTTTAGCACATCGTATGGCAAACACTCCCCACGAGAAGCAAGACAATTTGATTGTATCTCCCAATTTACTACAGACATCAGGTTTATCAAAGGTCACACAAACATTGTCTCAGACCGCTGGGTATCCAACTATGGCGTACCATCAACAATCACAACAGATCGCGGTCCCCAATTCCAGTCCGTCCTCTTTCACGAGTTCACTAAACTTCTTGGAGTAAATCATGTCAAAACGACAGCTTATCATCCGGCAGCTAATGGCATGGTCGAAAGATTCCTTCGCCAACTAAAAAGCTCTCTGATGGTACAACCGGACTCTTCAAAATAGAGCTATGCTTTACCGCTCGTTCTCCTTAGGATTCGCTCGTCAGTAAAGGAAGACATCGGATGCACAGCCGCTGAACTAGTCTATGGCACGACATTAGCGTTACCAGGACAACTGGTCAAGAATGAACCCACAACTCCAGGAGACCCTTCTCGTTTCGTAAGCAGATTACTACAAATGATACAGAACTTCAGAGCAATACCACCTCGAGAACACAACAACCGAGTCCATCTTGATAAACATTTAGAAACGTGCAACTTTGTTTTTGTTCGAGTAGACGCGGTAAAAAAGCCACTGACACCACCATATGAAGGCTCTTATAAAGTAATAAAAGGCACTCACAAATATTTCAGTATCAACAAAAATGGGAACAATGAGACAATTTCCATAGACTGAATAAAACCAGCTTTCTACGAAGTCCCTCAAGACACAGAAGACAATACTACGAACAAACAATCACTCCCATCAATTGCTAAGAAACAAAAAGAAGAGGAAGAACTTAGCAATACACCCTCTTGTTTAACACGTTCTGGGGGACTTATAAAAAACCAAAGAGTTACGTACATCTTGCCATGTAAGAAAACTAAAACAATCAAAGAAAACAATTATCGAGGACCTACACTATCAATCCCATCTAAAAAAATTTTTAACAGTGTACATAATTAATCATATTTTTCCACAATTATTCGTTTTGTCACATTTTTTTGTTACAATAATAAACGGGTAATGACGTATTCATTGTACACAGAAATAAGCAGTTCAATTTTTATTTGTGGTCATTAGCAGTTTTGCACATTATTATTATCAGTTAGCCGAACAAGACATTAAGTGACAGTATTTTCATTTTTGTGTGTGTGTTTATTATACTATGCTACATCTGTGCTATTTTCACACAACAACGTACATGTCATAATCATCTCCACACTTCTATTAGTTATAACTGTAAATATTATTTTTGTTTACATGTATATATCATATCCTTACATTTTTTTGTTATTATAACCAGTGTTACCACCGGACACTCTGAGGGGAGCTATGTGGAGATAGGCCTGACAAGCTTATTTTGTAGATAGTTTTTAATATTATTTGTATTTATTCTGTCAATCTCCAATTGTCTGTATATTTTATCATTAAATGATTGCACTTGTTGTTTTAGTAAATGACCTTGAACACACTATCGTTTTGATACTGACATAACGTGACACACTTGTGGTTGTTCGCAAATACAATACTACACGCACACACCTTGTTCTGTTCTCACGCGTTATCGAGCCAATTGCATTCTAAATCGAATATTATCCACATTGTAGAGCCAGCGAAATGTCACCAAAGCCCTAGCCATATCATCCGGCAGTTGAGTCATTGAATATCAAGCAAATCATCGATCCTCGTCAAGGTCAGGGACAACCAACGCGCATCAGTTGATCGTATGCCATGGACTGGCCCATGCGGCAGTGGTCTCATTTCGCTTGTATCTAGTTTAACTAATATATTTCTGTATTAATGTCCTCTGTGTTGTACGGTCTTTAAAGCATCTATGGTACCTTGATACGTCAGTTGGGTAGTCCACGTAAGGTGCTGACCACGAGGTGTGACTTCGACGTTAGCTAGTTTGTCACACCATTCACGTCTAACTCGAGTAGGCGTCCAATCATTTCGACATAGATCATCTACGTTGGTGACCTACAACATCCTACGCCAAGGAAACTTACTGGGGTCACATTTACCTCATCGGAGTTATTACTCATTTATGATTGTGGATTTTGATACCAAAACTCAACGGAATACGCGACAACTAGCTGATTTAAGTAACGTCCCTGAAATTTTATTTTGTGTTACTAATTTATAAATTATTAGTGTTACATTAACTTTTGAACGTAATAACTTTATTGCTAATTTTTGGTTAATATACTTTTTGGTCCACCACAAGCTCAACAGAAAAGGGGAATGAGTCAATATGACAGTCTCCATAAACAAATATCATTTGAACCAACATAGATGTAGTTCAGGAAGAAACAAAGAAATTCCGTGAAAACTTAAGGAAACCAAAACCTGCAATAAATTAAGAACAGTACTATCTCAACTGAGTTCACAAGATTAACGAAATTTAAGGCTGAAAGAATCGAGAAGTATAAATCCAAAAAGTGTGTCCGTGTCATTAGCGTTTTGCTTCGTTGGACACCAAGCACTTACGCTCTTAACCGAAATCAGCTCCCTATTATTTTCTCAGTGTGACCTCAGGCTTGTAACCAAGGTGAGCCTGAATGCCAGCTCAAACTACACAGAAATGAAGCTAAGGTAAACTCAACTACTAACCCTATGCATAGGCAATTTAGCACTATCACCCCAGATCTGTCTGCGACACTGTTTCGAGCGTACGCACAGCTTTATCATGGAGTTCACGATGTCGTTGAGCCACCTCTACTCAAAATAGGTAAATCTCCTAAACCATGTATGGACACAGTCAAAGTGCGTGATAGGTCTAGATCATAGATCTTGAGAATATAGACTTAAACGCCTTGTATTATTCTCGTCGAGCTACAGGAGAATAATACTAAGTACTCCAAGCTACCTCAACGCGAGCATATTACCAAAACACCATCACCACCTTCCTCAAGGAAACCGTCGGGAGATTGCAAATAAAAAAACGAATTGTGGTGTTTGTATGAACTAATGGTCCCTTTGTACTTGATGTCTGCCTGATTTCGAATCTCAAGAATAATACTTTCGTTTGTGCTCACGTAGTTCATTTTGATCTAGATTGCGCGATTTCTGGGATTCCTGGCTCGTATAATAATTCAAACACTTCTAATCATCACACAGATATTCAGATGTTCTCTCACATTCTCTCAATAAGAGTTGCTCCTATTTGAACAATGTGACTAGAGCAATACCATTGGATCATCAACTTTTTTGGACAGTTGTGTCTGATGCCTGTCTCATAAATTAGCACAGTTGTCATTAATGAACACTTGTAACCACTTCGTTTATCTCCGGTTCGTATTCACGCTTTCTCATACACCTTGGTCTTCCCAAAATGTCTGCATTTCAAACTCATTAACTTACGTATCATTCCCGAAATAATCCTCTCCTCTTTGCACTAGAGCAATTACAACCAGCCAACCTTTTACCCGATTATATGATTGCTGCGGGTATTCGGAGACCCTAATATCCTGAGACACACTCGCCCACTCAAATTGCAAGATTTTCAAGTCAAAAGCGATAATCAAAATGACAACAAATACCGAAGCCACGTAAACAGACTATCATCATTTAGACGCTTTAAAGTACCTAGAACAGTAGATAAACAATAGGAAGCAAGCTCAGGCAAGGATATTGGATATTTGTTACTGTTCGTGCGCCAAACATAACTTCAAGGTTAGATCAAGGCCAAACAGTTCAAGGGGTGTGAGTTTAGTTTGCGAGATTCATTCTTTGTTTATTGTATAATTGAGGTTTAAAGTTTTGATTCATACAAGTAGCACATTTTTAAAGAATCGATCGGCTTATTTAAATATATTGTCTTTTTGAACTATTTAGCTTCAGATGTTCAATGGAATTGCTAATTTTTCGTTACTTAATGCTAGTCTAACACATTAAGATGTGTCCTTCCAGCTTTGCTGAACTATTTTCGCGTGAGATTCGTCGTGGTGTCTGCTGTAAGGGGGTGGCGCGAAATGTGTAGTAATTTAACTATGTTGCTTATCTTTATCTAATGCCAATGTCATCATCCAGTTTTATTTGTTTTATAAAATTACTGCGCTGTTACGTTTAGCGGTTTGTGTTGGCGTTCTGAACGTTAAAATGTAGATTTTGGCTACTTGTTTTGTTTATTTGAGATGCGTAATTCAATAGTTTCAACGAATAATCAAATAACGATAAAATACTTGTTTAAAGTTCAACAAATCTCTGAAAATATGTATTTAGCGAGGAAAAACCCACTATAACTCGTCGTCTGTTCTTATGCATACCGTGATCGCAACTTAGATCAATTAAATATAAGCCTTACAGAAAACTTTTTACCTGCGAAACCATAATGTACGAACAAACCAATGAAATTAGGAATATTAAGCCTTAGGTTTTGGTGCGAGTTTCATTCGTCCACATACCTAAATGACATTTTGATGTTATAGCTGGTGTCCTGAGTTTAAACTCGTAATCCTAATTCCTTATACTAGTTCATAACACTTTTCCGATCCTAGAAAGTTGATGATTCGTCTTAAGGTCACTTTAAAGTCGTTCAAACGTCTTCCAAAAATCTTAGTTTCACCGACCGGATCAATCTGAAAGATACTTGAGTGGGCCTTATAGTATTTCAGCCGAGTGAACAGATAACGGTGATTGTTTTCTGAAATTATGCTTGGGCAGCCGATTATTTTTTAAAATAGTAGAATTTAAGCATTAGAAAAGACATTAGTAGCCCCTAGCACAAACCCAGTAATGGACATAAATTGATCACTCCGCCATCACTAATCACTAGGCAGGATCGATTAAAAACCTCCACTCCTTCTGGAGTACATGCCTGAACTTCGATCATAATACAATAAAATTTCGTTTACCTATGAGTTTTACTGGATTTGTGGAGGCCACAGCAGGAAAACCATTTAGATAGCAATTTAAAGGTGGAAAGTTCAGGGATACATGCAAGGAGGAATTAGATATGCACTTGGTCGATAAGCAACATACTTTTAGTAACAGTTCAGCTGTCCTCCATATATGTTCTGGCTACTCACTGTCCCAAAAACTTGAAATCACACAAATCCTTTAACCTTTAGGTTACAAAGGCCATAGCTAATCTAAAGTGATAAAAAGCAGAAGGCCCTGATCGATTAATGACTGAGATCCTTATGGATAGCCGTCAAATTTTAGCTGCTAAACTGACTGAAATACAGACTAGAGTTTGGGATTATCAAACATTTATAAATCTATCAACCACGAGATTAAGCCTTTTATCACTTTAAGCATCCGGATTTGGTGTTATTCACACCTTCATACTTTGTTTTCTTAAATTTTATTTAATTAGACGCAGTATCTTTACAGTTATGTAGATTCCTGCTCCTCGATCCTTAATCATTTTTATTTTGTCTACTGAAATGCCTAAAATGTGAAGTTCTTCAAAGTTATGTATTTCTGAAGTTTCAGGTTGTGAATCGTTGATGTAGAATAAATATCTACCTCCGATTTTAGTTTACATTTACAATGCCAACACAACATATTGCTCTGGCATTATTCTTAGTTCTGTTGGCAATTGGAGTCATCATTTTGATCAGCATACTAGTTATTGTCAAAAGACGTATAGCTCGACGAAAAAGCCGAATAGGACGTACTACTTATAATTCATGTGGACATGGCCTACCAAAAGTAAGATAATGTAAATTTACTTGTACTTTGTTGGTTGCAACTGAGTGATTAAGTCTCTCATTTTCCCGAACTAAGTATTCTCGATAAACTCGGGAAACTTACTCGTCATAGGTTATTATTGTCTGTACAAATCAGTGAAATTGTAGAAATAAAGGATTTTGTATCCATTGGACTCTTAAACTAGTTGTTTATTGAATCACAAATAGTTATCCTTCAGAAAAGGCTTTGAAGTAGTTTAATAGTTGCTGGATTTTAATAAACTATGAGTGAAGTAAGATGTAAAATCAAAACTTATCTAGTGTTGATTCCAATATTGCAACTAAATTTTTCTTTAGTCAAAATAAAAAATGCTTTGTAGACTTGGTTACACAGAGGTAGTGACTGTTGTCTTAAAATCACACAGTTATCGAGGTAAAGTTGAAAATTAGTAAACAAAGAGGTATTTTTAACGTAGTTTTCGACTCAGGAACTCAGAGACCACTAGCTACAATCTGATTTTGTCCAAGGTATCCTAACGACTTTTATCATACTCGTCACGTTAAAGGGTCAAATTGTGCTCTTCAAGAATTTGTACTAAAACATGGACTGTTTTTATTCATTTTGAGAATGCTTTTTTCATAACTCAGTTTTCCCGACTACTGATTTGTATGAGGCTTGTATAAACTGCTTCAGTATCAATGTACTAACATGAATACATTTAAACGGCTTCATTGTGTATATATAGTTAATTATTTTGGTTACCTAGAGTGTTCTTTTTCTGGTGGTCCAAGATTCATTTTGTAACTCACGTAAATTTCTCTTGTATTACCTCAATTTGACTGTTCCTATTATTTTTGTTTACTAAATTATTGTAAGCCGATGCCTCCTATGCCTACTTAAAACATAAATCGAAAAACTCAGTAAACAAAAGTTTATGCTTTCTTTTATCAATCTACTGCCTTGTTTTATTTAATATGTATTCGAGTTGGGCGAAAAAAACTGCATATTGTGTTGTATAATTGTAGTCCTATAAAAAAACCCATCTTTTCAAACATTGCAGTTCTTAAAAACCAATTACAATTCAATTCCTTTGTAAGGGTTTTAATCTTCTTATTGATGTTAAGGACTACGATTGATCAGTTTCGAAGTTGATCATCTCGATATTTCCATTAAGTCACAAACACTTTTTTAAACAGAGTTCGATAGTAACTGACTGGATGCTCTTTTCGTCCTATTTGAGACTGGTCAGCTGGATACATCTGCACCCCAGATTTGATTTTAGCACCTGGAATCGAACTTAGTACTTTTCGCTTATACCGTCCAACGCGTCAACCGCTTAGCTACTGAGTCTCGGTGGGGACATCAACACTGGAGTACATGCAGATTCAGCTGACAAGCCTTATATAGGACGGAACGAGAATTTTGAATTTCACTACTAACCACCAGCCAACTTTATATGAACAAGTACAATCTATTTGTAAGGGCTTATACTGAGTTGAATCTTATATTTCTTCATTTATTTACGATCCAAGGTTTGGAAATCAAATATCGAGAAAAAAATTAATGGCACTGTGAAAATACGCACTGAACCTCAGGTATTCGGTCCTCATTATTCTGAAAATTACGATGTCTACACTTCTACTGGTATGTATAATGTAACCCAAACATCAATAATTTGGCTTATTTTCTTTATCATATTACAGGTGAAGTAACTTTCCTTTATCGTGCTAAAACAGTCGATCAGTTTCTCATGTTAAGTAGGTTGGCTGTCGAATTTTATCTTTTTACTTTTTAATAAAAATAACTTATAAACGTTAACTTGTCGCTTTTCTTCTTCCCTTTTTTTCTGTTTTGTATTTCAAATAGAGCAAGCCATACTTTCCTTAGATTCGACATTAGAAGCTCCTCCATTAAGAGATATACGTGATTTCTTATTGACAGCTCGTCATAATGTTATGAATCCGCCACCATCTCGTGATCACATTGAAGAATATTGTCAACTGTATTTATGGGCAAGGCATGATTTGAATGTACGTAAGTTGTTCTTTATTCTTCTCTCTACTACTACTACTACTACCACTACTGCTACTCCTACTCCTACTACTACTCCTACTACCCTACCAGTACTACTACTAATACTATTGTAGTAGTTTAAAATCATGAAAAATACATATTCTACAAATGTTGGTTTCTCTTTCTAGCCTTTTGGTGAATCAGAATATAAACGGTTTTGTGAATTGCAAACTAATTTATTAGAAATGTAAGTTTATATTTATAAATTGTATTAATCTGTTCTTTTAACTTGTATAATTTGTTATTTTATAAGTTGGCTTTCGTCACAGAATGATCACAACTGGGGGCACCGTTGAGAACTACCAGAGAACACCAACAAAAGGTTTCATTTTAGTATAGGCTCCTCGTAGGAAACAACCACTTAGTACTCCCTGATATCCAATTGTTCCCCAATTTGTAATCAATTCATGACAAAAAGTGGATAATATGTTCAATGAATGAATCCTAATTTATTCTCTTTTATATTCTCTAATTAAGAGACAAGATGGAAAAAACACCTCAAATGAGAAAGGTATCGGCCTCTTGATTTCTGAAAAATCTCAGCTTTCACTGTTAGGTGTCGTAACTCTTTTATATGAAGATGCTTTGACTTACCGAGTAGAGCTTAGTTGGTTTGTTCTACTGTGTTGTTATAACAAGTAACTATACCAATATTTTGTTCTAGATACAATACTGGTATGCAGCACTCACCCAATAAATGAGCGAGAAAGAAATGCTGGAGTTGCTGGAAATCGAACGATTTTTTAAACACTGAAAAATAGATAGGCAACCTCATATAGGTCAACTTGATTTAAATTTTAAAACGAACTATAGGCAATTATAACAGTAGTTCTGTGTGTAGTTACTCTAAATAGTTGCTTACAACTTGTTAAGTGATACAAAATGTTTTTTGATGTGATGACATGATTTCAACATAAAATATATCCACAAACTCGCCTCGCGAGATTCGAACCCATGACCTATAAGTCTCGCGCGCGAGCGCTTAACCACCGGACCACTGAGCCGGCATCCGACGGTTTTAATGTCTAACCTCAACTAATTCATGAGACTGAGAGACACATCCACCAATGTCTTCAGTGTCGCTCGATTTCGTGGATTGTTGAAGTTAGACATTAACACCGTTGGGTGCCGGCCAGTGGTCTGGTGGTTAAGCACTCGCGCGCGAGACTGATAGGTCCTGGGTTCGAATCTCGCGAGGCGAGGTTGTGGATGCTCATTGTTAAGGAGTCTCACAATAGGACGAAACGGCTGTCGAATGCTTTCAGGTTTTCCATGGTGTTCTAGCTTCAATTGACTCATGATCTCAACTAATAAAATTACTATAACATCCACAAAAAACCCTTCTGAGATAAAGTATACGTTTGATGATTTCGATTTCATTGTGTCACCTTCATTATTACTATTTTTTTAATCGTTCAAGAGTCAATCGTACAAAACCATGGCCTGTCTATTCATCAGGTGGAACCAATACTATTGGTCAGTCATCATCCGAACAGTCATCAAAGATACACAAAAGAAATCATTCAAATTTTAGAATTAATTTTCCGTCATTTCTATTTAAGGCAACAGAACATTCACAACTTCGTGTTGTTCATTCAAGTGCTTCTGTTACAACAGTAACAACTACAATACCATCTTCATCATCACCGCTAACAACAACAATAACTACAAGTATTGCATTATCAACACCTACATTGTCATCACCATCAACGTCTATAGTTAATCAATCACGTCCAACACGTGTTAAAGTATTATCCAGAACTGGACAACCTAGCGGTTTAAATTTAAAACGTTTATCTCATTCAACACATCGTAAAAAGCATGAATTATTAGTTTCATCATCTGAACATGAATCGCTTACTAAAAACTCACATTTAATTCATCCAAGTCATGTCTTTACAAATGATGTCATCGGTGAAGTTGATTCCAGCGTAGACTTATTAAATAAAATTGATAGAATGGAAACAAAAACCGGTAGTTGTTCACATCGTCGTGATAGTTGTCAAAGTGATGGTTCACAAACAGCGTTAATTGATTTAGAACCTGTTATTGTTGTGAATCCATCGAAAACATTATCACAACCATCACGACAAATAAAACTCAGTGAATCTTATATTATTCAACCGGATATAAAAAATCTAACACGATTTAACAAAGGTGAGTATGTGTTATGCATTATTCCATCAGTTGTTATTCAATTATGGGTTATGTATGTAGTTACGTTGTCTCTCGTCTAGTAGCGTTTCGAATAATATACACCTGAATCAGCTTGATATAAATAAAAAAAGTTAGGAAGAAGGTTACATTATCAGAGGGCGGGTAAAACAACTTACTTACGTTTGCTACCTTTCGTGGAGGAGCATAGGCTGCCCTCGGCATTCTCCATAGAACTCTCTCCTGGACAATCCTTTCCAGTTGTTATTCATTCTTTTGATGTCTGATTCCAATTCTCGATGCAGTGTGTTCTTTGGCTTTCCTCTTTTCCGTTTCCCTTCAGATCTATTATGATTTTGGTTGTACTAAAAATATTCTGCATTATTTCCTTTGTACTATTTAAACTTGTGTTAATTTAATTCGGTTATTTATTTACTCTGAGGAAGTGGCTTACATTGAGTTACGAAACGTCAGAAGTACAATTTTTCTACTCATTGCGATATAACAAAAAATATATTAATTACTAATGATAGAGATAATTAGTTTCATTGGTAAACCACGTTTATGCAGTTTGGTTTGTCCGTAGTTAGATTGTGGGCGTCAGCCAAATGGTTCAAGTTGTTCATATGGTATGTGCTACTGATGTATCACCATTCAACAGTAGAATGACTGGCAGCATCAAGTTAAGAAGATTGAAGAGAATAGAACGGGAACAAAGAGTAATCGTTATGGAAACGAAGGAATAACAGAGTCTGAAACAGTTGGTGGATATTTTGCAAATGTAGTATTTACTGTATGGCTCTCAGATTTTACCAAGGTATTCTGTAATGTACTAAACTACATCTGGTGGTCCCCGCCTGTGTTCTCATTCACAACACTCATACCACTGATATGATTATTTCGACTGTGTTAATTTCCTTTTTTTCAATTTACTATCTCAATATTTTGACATAAACCGTGTCGATTGAAATCGATACACATTTGCAACAGGTTTTGTATTAGTTGTATCTTAGGGCTTGATTGGAGGTGTTCTGGAGGGAACGCCGCCTAATCTAGATTTCATTCGAGGTGTGACTCTTCATTGGATACTGACTCTGTGGTCCATCTATCTTTCTTGATTCAATAGGTTCGTTTCTTATTTACGTCTACCCAAAGTCATGTGCGCAGTTGTTTAGTGGTTACAGTATGGCAACCCACAATTAGTAGGTCGCAAGTCGGAACACAACTCCCCGATTCCGCCTTCAGTCCATCGTTAACATAACTAACTATTCACACAAAAGGTTTATCTCAAACTGAGTACATAAACTTGTGCCTGAAAAATCTGTTAAATTTCACTTTAACTATAGGTTAATGATTCGTAAGACCTGAAGATCTTGTGTTATGGCCCATGTAGCATTGTGGGTAAAACCTGTTGATCAGTTCTTAAACAGTAAGAAACCACTTCAGTCTTTATGAGCTTTTAGTGACTGATCTCCCCCCCCCACACACACACCTCCAGATAGTTTCGTTTGTGATTTTGAAAGCAAGACAGTCATCACTAGTGACATTGGATGATGGGCGTAAATTAATTCAAATTCAAATTTGTACCATTACGTTCAAACTCATTGGTTTAATTATTAAGCTCCTGGGATCACTTGTATGTCATGGTTTTGATCACTGATTTGGCCGTTGGTGCACATTACTGAGTAGTCCTATACTATTTATTTATATAAATACATAAACATTAGTACAAGGAGGCACCAAACAGATATGTACCACACAAATCATTCGATTAGTGTGAGGGCCGCGATACCTCCCGGGTGCCCAAACCGAAACAGGTGGTTTTCTCAGGGGGCCACACCCGGAGTTTTCGACTTAAAGATCTGATCGACAAGGCAGTAGCGCAACGTGAGGAGATGCAGTCCCATGGTAGTCGGTGATAAGCAATGGGTTCGTACGCTATTTGTTCCTTCAGGATACTGGACCCATGTACGCCATTGGTTTGGAATTAGGGTTTTCCAACAACGCTCTTCGTGTTCACCAACCCGGTTAGATCGCCGGACATGTGCTTTTCATCCTTTCAGTTTCGTAAACAATACCCTTGCCATGAGAAGGCAGTGTGTAGGACTTCCCAGTCAGTGGTTGTATGCACATGGTCATTTGAGAGCATTAGGAGAGGTGGAGTTGACTCTCCTTACTCTCGGTTGTACCACGGAATTTGTAGTGCAAAACAGCTGTTTAGTACTTCATAGTTTTACAAGTTGTTTAGTTCAATTCAATCTGTGAATAATACCATTTACAATAACTCTCTTAATTATTTAGAAATTGAAATCTACTTTCAGTTATATAATCATTTTTACATTTCAATTCTTTCTTTTTTAGGTATGGAAAATGAAGCTGTAAATTGTTGATTAATTTATATTATAAATACATTTTCCATTATTACAGTTATACTTTCTTCTATATTCTTATGGATCAATAATAAGTAGTATATATCTGTATAGTCAGTATTTAAGTAGTATATCTAATAATGTGTAAATATTTAATGTTTTATTTTATTATTTTTAATTTTCTGCAAATCTGTCTCCATTTAAACATTTGTAAATAGTAAAATTCATCTTATCGTTATTTATTTTAACCATTACAAATTTCAACTTATTTTTATGGAATATCTCTGAAGTTCTATTACTACTTTTTAAGCTTTGATTTCAATTGTTGAGAGATTATTTCAGAATATAGTTTTCACACTCTGAAGTTCTATTACTACTTTTTAAGCTTTGATTTCAATGTTGAGAGATTATTCAGAATATGTTTTCACACATTTAATCACTTCTGTATACTTGACGCCCAATTTCTGTCAAACTATTCATTCTAATCTTGACGATTATTTGTATGCATTATATGATGTAAATTTCAAGAGTTCTACCTGTAACAAATACTCAAATTCATAGTTGATTGATGTTATATCTTGAAAAACTGATTTTCCTTGATACTACCGCGTATAACAGAGCACTAGAACACCAAAACCCTTCCAAGTCGCAGTAAGAAGACAGAAGTCTAATGGGAGGAATATTATTCCAAACAGTGTCATTCATAGTACAAAATTGTCAGGTATTTATAGTTTTTAGTGAGAACGAAATCATCATTACAGTCTTCCAATCCGCATACAGGGGGTTATTAGCATTATCCAATCGGGAAGCTACACGTTGGAATTCTAGAATATCCTTCCGAAAGGTGATTGGATGAGACGTCTTCGGCTCCTTCTGAGCCTCTTACAGCTTCCTCGAGTTCACCGGTGGTCCGTCATCACACCCCCCCCTTTAAAGTCCGTTGTGTAAGATTTTTTTCTTGGATCCACCTGAAGCTTGAGTGTCGCATTCCTCTTTCGGTCCATTACTGTCGAGGGTTGTACAGCTTTCTCTCTGCGTCGTTTTTCTTTTCGATGTTTGCGCCCATGATGGTTCTTCTGAGATGAATCTACAAGCAATTGAAATGGGAGCCGGTTTTCTGGGACCACTGTGCTATCATTTCTTTGCATTTGATTTATGTGTCTTATGCATTTTTCGACACCTTTCCGGACTAGGTACAGTACATTTCCGATTCGACGTTCTATGACACCTGGTTCCCACTTCCTATTACCTTGATACGATCTGACAAGTACCTTTTCACCCACCTGGAAGCTACGATTGACCTTACGATCTTCATTCGTGGGTTTATTTGTCTCTCTGGGCGGCAACATACTGTTAAAAACTGTCCGGATTTTCCTTCCGAACATACACTCGGCTGGCGACTTTCCTTCTGGTACTGCAGGATTAGGGGTAACTCTGTACGACATTAAGAACTTACTGATCACTTGTTCCGGGATACCCTCACCTCCCCCTTTGACCAGAGCTCTTTTTAACGTATCTACGAATCTTTCTGCTTGGCCATTCGACTGAGGATGGTACGGAGGAGATTGTAGGTGCGATATACCATTTTCACTACAAAAGCGTTTGAAAACAGATGACATAAACTGAGTACCGTTGTCGGTCACTAATATCTCTGGAACCCCGAAACTAGCAAACAATCCTGACAATCTTCTAATTGTACTCTCCGATTTCATTTTCGGCATGCCATGTACTTCTGGATCGATCGATAATAACGCTGCTTATCATAACCTGCAGTCCACACGTTACAACAGTTGGAGACGGGGTAGAGAAAATGTTGAACCCTGTAATTGGATGAGATTCAGCCTATTTATTTTGGCCAATCAGCATTCAGATTTATCGTCGGTGTTTTTGGAAGTCATTGGTTGTTAATTGATCACAGTATTTCTCATTACCCTGCTGATTCAGAAAATGACTATCCTTCCCGATCAATTGCAGCTACTACTTGATCGCCAACAGCAGCGTTTCAGAGAGAGCCATTTGAGTGTTTTGGACAATTTACTCACGCGACTGCTAAATCTCCCATGTTTCGGAGATGTGAAAGAAATTGATGAATTAATTTCTCACTTGCATACTGAACTCGAAAATGACTGCAGGACGTATGAATATGAAAACAAAAGCCTCTATGAATCCCTGATGATCAGTAATGCAAACGAGGCAGTCGCTCATGATCCGTCCAGCGATCCAGAAATGTCCAATTCAGAAGCATGCCCTGTCGTGGGTTCAAATCCCACTGTGCCCGAAACATGTACAGACAGTGAGGCATCCAGCTCACAAGAAGAACGCCTCGTGCCAGAAAATGTGTCCCATGCATCAAATAATGGTCAGAAATCTAATACAAATTTCAAAGATGCTGTTTATTTTAGTGATCTATTATCCACTGATGGAATTTTGAAGAGGTCTGGTGAATATGTTCCACAAGAATCAAACCTTAATGACCTCATATCTAGTGTCGCTGATACTCATCATCTAGTCAGTTCTAGTGGACCCTCTACCCAATGCGGGAAATATGCTTTAAATAGAATCAGACTAACTGTTACTTGGGTATATGAGGACCCAACATTATTTTGCGGGGGAGGACGGACGCAGAAAATTTTAAAATCCGGATATCAACTCCGGATCTTCAAAAAGGGGTGTTAGGGATGCTGGGGAATATACCAATCATTATCATGTTAAGTCTAATGATGTCCTTGGACTCTAAATGGGCATTCCCTATTGGCCATTATTTATTTCACTCGTTAAATATTGTACAGATGTTGTTTTCTATTTTTATGGTACGATGTGGTCTGTTTGGTTGGTATATAAACAGAGTATGTTTGAAATATAGCGATTCATATCTCAGAGGCTGTGACTTGCATTCTGGACTCAACTGGCTGGGCTAGACAGGGAAGCGGGACCAATCAGGGCACTAGGTCGTTCACTACGTGTTTTCTGTGTCACTGTAATCGATCGATAAAACACTGCGCATCTAACCTGCAGTCTACCCGTTACAACAGTTGAGTTAAGAGAACAGTATTGTTTTTTTATTTAGATCTTGGACCGATTGATGTTAGACCATCATTGAAAACCTAGAAGCACTGGCTGGATGCCTCATCCTATTGTGGGACTCCTCAGCAGTGCGCATACACGATCCTGGTTGCGGGATTCGAATCCAGGGCCTTTGGTCTCGCACGCGAACGCTTAAACTCTCGATCACTGAGCCGATTGGCATTCAATGGTGTCAATGTCTAACCTCAACCAATCCACAAAATTCTCGGAGTTTTAGTGAGAAACCGTGACCAGTGGGGCTGATCCATGTCGGGTAGAGACAGGTATCTACCTCTATACAATGGAAGATGGTCGCGCAATTTCATGGATTGATGACGTTAAACACCATATCTAAGATATGGTATCAATCCATGAAGTCAAGAATTGTGTTGGTTTATGCAGACTTTCTGGTTATTAACTTAGCAATCGTCATAAATTAATGCTTATGTAGTTATTTGACATGGACTGAAATCTATCGCATCAATGTAGTTATTGTATTTATTCAGCATGTTCCTTCTTAAACTTTAGATTTATTGGCATTTCATATTGCTCATTCGATTTTTCCGGAGCATCTATCAAGAACTTTCTACTATAGTTAATACTATTATTTCTACTAGGTTTCTCATGTTGTTAGATTTGTTTCTTTGATTCAACATAAAATATGACAGCTTGAATGAATACAATCTTTTACTAAGTTTTACATCGTCTATATTTGACTGATTTCTTTCCAACGTACCATTTTCGTACTGTACGTATGAATCTGAAACCATCTAGCTTAAATTGTAAATCGCTGTTGTTAAACAAGGACTTTAATGCAGGTATTGCGGGTAACAACTTCATTACGCAATTTCATTTATAATCGGTAAAACTGATTATTAAAACGTCCATGATTTTTTGTATTATAGTAAGCTGCAACTGATCAATGCGCGAAGGTAGACACATTCGGCTACACTGAATTTCGTATATGTAAAACTGATACCCTATGGTTTCCGTTGGACTCCACTTGTCAGTTGGTTTGTATTGTGAGTTAAGGAACACTTTTCCTAATTTATGTTTTACTTCTTGATCTTTGTGCAAATATTTGAGTCGAGTGTATCACCTGATAAAGTATGGCAACTTCTTAATTCTATTGATCTAGTGTTAAGTTCTACTAATTTATCTTTTACCAAGTATCTGATGCTGTTTTGGGGTCCCAATCTGAAACCTGCTTACTTACGAATTTGATTGTTGTAAAGAATATGTACGTTTCATTGTGATTATAATGACGTCAATGTATGTACCGGTTGTTTTCGATTCTCAACATTATCTCATGTAGTTTTGTATGAAAACGTTTGTTTTTCGTCAATTTGTTCCCATACAATTGGTTTTTCATTGAAGTATTTAATCAATTAGAAGTGAACAACATCGGGATAACAATTTAGTCTGTGAATTCCCCTGTTCGTTATTGAATTGGATTAAGTGTTCACATGTCATCTTGATTTCTTTGATGTGTGTGGAATATAATTACATATGAAACTGTTAATAAAAAAGATTGGTGAGACTAACTATAAGATTAACACTGATATAGAGCTAGTATGATAAATTAGTTTCTTTACTGAATATGTGTATCTGGCTTTGCAGATGTATGGGACTGTTATATCTATTGAAGAGGAAAAACATACACGTTTTACGTACCACATTTTCTTTTCAAAAAATTTTCAGAAAGGTGCTTTTTCAACTATTTTCCATTGTTTAAATATGGAATTTAGATTGATATCATAAGTGGATCAATGTTAGACCATCATTGAAAATCTTGAAGCACTAGACAACCGTTTTGTCCTAGTATGGGACTCCTCTATGGCAGTGCGCATCCACGATGCCTCACGTGAGACTTGAACTGAGGACCTTCTGTGACCCATGGAGTCCAACCATGTGTGTTGTGAGTCAGTTACTCACTGAAGACAATGTTGACGGTCACGCAGTATCGTAGATTGGTTGAAGTTAAACATTAACAGCTTTGAATGCCGGCTCAGTTGTCTACAGGTTAAGCGTTTGCACGCGAAACCAAAGGTTCTGGTTTCAAGCCTCGCGTGCGGGATCGTGAATGCACACTGCTGGAGAGTCCCATAATAGGACGAGACGGCCGTCCAGTATTTCCATGTTTTCAATGGTGGTCTAACACTGATCCATTCATGATGTCAATCTAAACCCAATAATCTCCACAACCCTATACTAATAAATATGAAATTGAAAAGTTATTATATTAATTGTCGAGTGGTTTAGTCAATTTTTGGTATTCTGACTTGTATCGGTGAATGTGGTTGTTTCTAGGACTACATGTACTAGATATCTACATTATTGATTTAAAATGTGATATGTATCAAACTAACATTCAAAATATTTAAAAAGAATTTGTATTTTCTTGTTGTTTATAGTTACGATTGAACCTATTCAATCTTGGTTGACATATTATGTTTTGAACTCTTGAATGGGATACTTTGATATTGCTTGTATTGTTAAGCTTAATTTATATTTCTGAATAGTGACTAACATTCAAGATGTACGTTTCATCCTATTTAACACTCATTAACTGAATGAACCTGAATCCCTGTGCATATATAGAAGATCATTGCTTAGTGTTGATTAGCAAGAGGATTTATCTACTATAAATAATGTGAGGAAGACCCACGAGTGAACTAGAGGTATCTCAGAAAGAGCGGGAGATATTCCATTCAATCATCTTTTGTAAGAATATTCCAGAATCTACGTGTAGCTTCCCTATTGAACAAATGCTATTTTTTTTATTTATTTAAACGCATAAACATTGGTACAATTAGGCACCAAATAGATATGCACCACATAAATCATTCGATTAGTGTGAGGGCTGCGATACTGCCCGGGTGCCGAAACCGAAACGGGTGGTTTTCTCAGGGGGCCACACCCGGATCTTTGACCTAAAGGTCTGATCGACAAGGCAGTAGAGCAACGTTAGTAGATGCAGTCCCATGGTAGTCGGTGACAAGCAATGGGTTCGTACGCTATTTGTTCCTTCAGGATACTGGAGCCCATGTACACCATTGGCTTGTGATAAGGGTTTTTCGACTCCTTTAGATGGACTCTCCATGTCCACCAACCCGGTTAGATCGCCGGACATGTGCTTTTCATCCTTTCAATTTCGTAAACAACAGTAATACCGCTTGAACGCAGTGAATAGAACCTCTCTGATAGTGACTGTATACGCCTGGTCATTTGAGAGCATTAGGAGAGGTAGAGTTAACTCTCTTCACTTTTTGAGGGAGAACTATAATGATGAATTCCTATAAATACCTGATAGTTTTCTACCATAATTGACACTTTTAAGAATAGCATTCCTTCTCACTTATCTTCTATCTTTTCATTTACAACTTGAAAGAGTTTAAACTTTCCAGTGCTCACATTGTACATAGTATATTAAGAATCTAATCTCTTTCGATATAACAAATAACGACATGTAAAATTGAATATATAACAACCCTTTATTATATTTAATGAAAGAAGCCAGTATTGATTTTATCGGCAAATATCCAAGCGTAATATATATACGTACAATTTATATAATCATCATTATGACAAAAGTTAATAGTTAGCCATTGATACAGAATCATTCTTAACCATAGTCTACTTTATCATAGATATCATATACAAGGATAGTGTATATACTCCATTCACTGACTTGATCCATACTAGACAGATTACTGAAGAGATGTGTATAGATACTCAATGATGTTTTGTTTTATTTTTTAAACTGTTGTTTCATGTATATATTTTGTATTATAATCTAAGTATAACCATGATCTTTGATCCATTTCAAGTGTATTATCACTTTGAAATAATGTTACATCAGATTTCCATGGAATAAAATTCCAATGTTCATTTTTCCATAATTTCATTATTGATGATTTATGATAGTTAGTTGTAATATGTTGAAAACTTTTACTTCTTATCAAAGAGGAATTAGCGTTCAATGGATTAGATCCAATGAAATGTCTTGATTGATTCATGAAAATAAAAGAATTTTGTAATTATTTATTGAATCAATATTGGTATAGTATGATAATACTGTTTGTTATATCCCTATGAGAATAATATAATGATAACTGTTGGGATCCATTTATAGATCAATACTATACATATATTTTTATGGTATAATTGTTAAGTAGATAAACTAGGCATATTCATATTCCTCTTATTACAAGCTTGGCGAGACTCTATGCACGACGTTTGAACGAATCTTAAGTAACCTTGAGAAATATTAGCCAATCAGCAAACAGTCAGTATAGAGTAAAAATATGTTATACAAAACCAAGGAAATAAAGTGGATACACTTCTTATACGTAATTCAAAAACTTGTCGGGGTTAGAAAGAGGTTCAGACGTTCTAAAATCGTAATGCATGCAATAGAGGAAATCATCCATACAACTACAGAATAGTCGGCCTCAGGAACCATGACAAGGTCGCAAAACTTTTCAGCTCCGACCACATAGCTTCAATATTGTTTATGTGAACTCCGGTTGTTGAGTGTACAAAATACTACTTGTGAATAACGACACGATGCACATAACCAAGCCTATGTAGGAGTCTGTACGCCCTCCAAACATCCGTATATATTGTAGTACCTGGCTTCAGTCAGTGTTACTGGTGCTTTTATTATCCAGTTCGCAGTAACTGTCGTAATTTGCCTTAGTTAGGAATTATATATGGGGTTTTCATCACGAGCTGACATCAACTATAATGCCAGAAATTTATTTAGCAAAGTGCATGAAAGGCTTTCGCGCTAAAATCCGAGATCTATTATCTTATACTTGATTGATTCGTCCACAAATTATAGTCTTCCCGTTTTATTTGTTATAGCCGCTCAATTATCACGTTTTGTACAAAATTCCCTGTGAACCGATCGTACGTTAGCATTAAGCGCTGAAGTTGGCGCCGTAACCCTGAAATCTCTAAAACGCTTCTGATTGACTCGTTCATAAATTGGAGTCTCGCCCTATCTCCTACATTCACAACTACTTTTGGTTAGATCTTGTGTATAAATGTTGTTTCCTATTTTATGGTACGATGTGGTCTGTTTGATTGGTATATAAATCCAGTATGCTTGAAATAAATGATTCATATTGCGGAGACTGAAATTGGTGTTCTGGACTAAATAGGCTGAGATAATCAGGAAGAAGGACCGATAAAGACTCTAGAGTGGTCGTATGGGTTTTATGCATCATTGGTCCGGCCGATAAATCACTGTTCTCTAATTGGCAATATCATTATGATACTTTTGATTGATAGCAATTATATGGATAGACAGATAGATAGATAGATTTAGATATGAGAAAGTCGACATGATGTGTATTTCAGAAATGTTTATAATAAAACGATATATGATCTATTTTCAGAAAGGACTAACAGTATCAATTTATAAGAACTTTTGGCGAGACTATAATTTATGGACAAACCAATCACGTATAAGATAACAGGTCTCGGGCTTGGTACAAAATTCACTCATCCATTTGAATAAATAGAGTTTTAGCATTATAGTTTATGAAAATTCATGATGAAAACACTAAATTTAATTCCTAACTCTAACCATCAATTGTAAATCGTAATTCTAATTACTCACACAAATTTATAACCCTCATTTAATCCTAGTTACTAGGTAGATACTCTCAAGGTCAGTCGAGCATCGCTAAAAGGTCGTCCATAAATTATAATCTCATCGAACTCTTGTCTAAAGTTGACCGAGTAGTTTCACAGTATGTGAGCGCTGAGTTGATGTGTGACATTGAAGAAGAAGAATGTATTTGTAGAAATCCAAGCGAATGAACTTGAAGTGAATTCAATGTTTCACACCATATCTCTCTTACACACTAATGTAAATACCTAATTTAAACATTGATAACGTTGATTGGATGACCTATTAAAGTATACAGTGAACCGGAGAACCATATATCTATTTATATTCGATAATTTTGGCCGTTTCGTCCAGTGCTTCCATGTTTTTCATAGTAGTCTAGCTTCAATTAACTCATGATCTCAACCACTGAAATGGCTATAATATCCACAAAAAGCCCCCCCTGATATTTAGTGAAAATTGAACAATAACTACTAAGCAAGTACTCTAGTCGTGACTTAATTCTAACATGACTGTTAACTAATTCTTCGTCATTCAAAAGTTGATCTCATAAAGTAGGACGAAACAACCGTCTAATGCTTCCAGGTTTCCCATGGTGGTCTAGCTTCGATTGACTCATGAATTCAACAATTAAATTGAGTATCACGTAAAGCAGATAATCCATTTTGATGGTTCTTTGAATCAGGGCTAATTAAGATGACTGAGATCTATATTGCTCACAAAAAAATCGTAACCTTCATTGGTAACATTCAGTTGTCTCAGAAATGCAATAAACAAGAAATGAACACAGTTAAACTAATGCAGGATGACCATCCATAAAGTATCATATAGTGAACTTGAATTGGATAGTCGGTATCAACTAAACAAAAAATTCCAGTAGTTCGGTTCGGAATTTATAGCAGCTACTCTGTTCTTTTTTGTCTTCATTTGTTTTTAAAAATCTAATACCGTATCACCAACAGAACTTCTAAACATGAATCGTTGAAAGTAACCACATGATCCGGCACGTTAATCTAATAGACGAAAGTGTATACTAACAGATGACTTAGTACTAACCAATCTCACGTTGTTTCTTTTTTATCACTGACAGAATTATATTGACTAATCGCTGTAAATACTTCAGTCCTATAAGGAGTCATTCCTATCCCCATTAAGCCGAAAAGCAAAGTATTAGGTTGTGAAACTAAGTAACAGCAAATATGAATCTCATGAAGGGAAACAATCTACTTAAAGTTATGGATATATTTCAATGTTGACGATTGGTAACGAACACGGAACGCTAACCGTTTGCCTAAAAATGCAGTGGTACTATCGAGGGTGGTGAAATTTAGCTCTACCTCTCCAAATGCTTTCATATGGCCACGTACATACAACCACTGACAGGGAAGTCCTACTCACTACCTTATCGCATCACGGGTGTTGTTTACGAAATTGAGAGGATGAAAAGTGAATTCCCGTTGCTTTAACCGCGTTGATGGATATGGAGGGTTGTTGGAAGCCCTTGATTCCAAATGAATGGTGCACATGGGCTCCAGAATCCTGGGGGAACAGATGGCGTATGTACCAATCGTTTTTTACAGGCTACCATAGGACTGCATATCTTAACATTGTTCCATGTTTTGTGGATTACATCTTTAGGTCGAAGGCTTCGGGAATGGCCCTCTAAGAAAACCGTCTGCTTCGGTTTGGGCACTAGGGCAGTATCACAGCCAACACACAAATCAAGTGATTTGTATGGCGCATATGTATTCGATGCCCCTTTGTACCAATATTTATGTGTTCAGATAAATAAAGTGAATACCATCGAGTATCCGATCGGTTAACTCCAACCACTTAGAATCAATTTATTTGAAACTAACAAGTTCAACCTTGACATTGATACTTACAATTACGGTTATTATTTAATACCAGTGTGCATACTTTATATCATATTAGTAGACATTAATACCGATGACTCCAGTTTTCGCTATCTGATTGCTTCAACTATAAGTTCCTTTTCTTGTTGCATAATTTTCTGAGCCCAGTATGCAAATTTCGATTATAGCACTACTCAGTCGTCTACAGAAGTCATATTTATGATAGAAAATCGAAGATGAATTAACCGTATTTGAAAAATCTCTATGAGATAATGGTTTCCCACAAACTTTTATTGGTAATTATAGAGAAGCAAGAATGGAATATCCTACGATCAATAAAAAGCCATTCTAAACTAGCCTCCTTATGTCAAACAAATAAGGTGGATAAATTCCTACCTCAATTTTCTTCCAGTTATATTTGCCAGTTTACGTGTATGTGCTGAAGCTAATGTACACCATCAGTTTGGAATCAAGGGTTTCCAACAACCCCAATTGGATCCTCCATATCCACCAAGGCGGTTAAACTGACGGACATTCACTTTCCTTCCTCTCAATTTCGTAAACAACAGCCCCTCCATGAAAGGCAGTGAGTAGGACTTCCCAGTCAGTGGCTGTATATGTATGGCCATGTGAGAGCTTTAGGAGAGTTAGAGCTGACTCTCTCCACTCTCGGCTGTATCAGGGTATTTGGGGGTTTACCATACTGTTCCATTTTGAATGAATAAATTTACTAGTCAGAATAATGGTGGTATTTATTGTTAAATTAAATTCAAGCTAAATATGTCACGTTTTAATACAACATATGCGTTTCAATTATCTTAAATGATATACTTGGGTTGACCCGGCTAAGATAGTTAAATCATTTGACCATTTTTATTCTGACTAGTTTCCTAATGATTCATATAATTTAAATAAACCTTATATTGGTGTATTCAACTGTAACGTTATACAACTCAATTGACATTCCATAGGGAAGCAACGATTCCCACTAGATTACAGATAAACTACTATTGACAGATGCTAATTACCATAAATTATAGTTCCAGGACAACTGGACAATTATATCCGATCCTTAAAATCATCAATCTGAAAACAAATCAAAATAACTTAATGACTTTTTTTCATAGTTTGAACTTTGTAACACTCAGTTTGGGTTCTAATTACCGATTATTATGTGAATATACGACAAGACTATAATTTACGAACGAGCCAATCAGGTATAAGATAACAGGTCTCGGATTTTGGCGTAAAATTCACTCATCCGTTTGGTTAAATAGTGTATTGTCATTATAGCTGATGTTAGTCCGTGATGAAAAACCGAATCTAATTCCTAACCCTAACCATCAACTGTAAATCCTAGTTCTAATTCCTCACCCTCATTTGGTCCTAGGTACTAGGTGGATACTTTCAAGGTCAGTCTAGCGTCGCTAAAATGTCGTCCATAAATTATACTCCCATCACTGAAGTTTAAGTAACACTTTGAACATGATTTTCACTTTACCAGTTAATTAACTCAATTTTATTATCATCAGCATATTCACGTACCTAGGCCTATACTTCACACTTTGTTTTGCTTTCCAACGAGGCTCCTCCGATCAAATCTACTGGAATGAGGTTCACTTCTATAATTCACTACATGGAATTTCAGTATCGTTACTGTTTGCTTTCAAAAATCGAATATCGAAAAATAAAATAATCTACTATAGATAGAGATAGATGGTGGCTAGCAGTGAAATCCAGGAAGCGCGTTTCGTCCTCTTTAGGATTCGTCAACTGGATGTACCTGCATCCCAGAGTTCATGTTCACTACGGAAGCACTGTCGAGACAATCCACTCATGATGCACATATATCAATGACAACTGATCAGTTGCAGTCCTAAACGTCAATAAGAAGATTCAAACAACCAATACGAAAATTTATTAATCCATTATAAGTTTCTAAACCTTAGGACAGATGGCTCTCTGAAACTTGTAAAACTATGTGTTCTGCAAGCCAAAATGATTGACAAATATCTTATTATCAAACTAAAACACAATAATTAAAGCATAGATGGAAAAAGCAACTTGGATATAAAAAAACTCTTCTTGAATCTAACTTCTTATGAATAGTATTTGAATATTCGAAAAATGTATATTAATAATGGTGTCTCTCTTAAATACTAATTCTTCGTAGTCACAGAGGAGATTTTATTAGCACTCATTTTTGTTGCTCTATCGTATGTTATTTTTGTAGATCTCTTTTTATTATCACTTGGCATCCGCTCAGTTGTAACATGATCCATTCACAGTATTAAATGTCATGAATCAATATCTTTGGGATCAGAGGTTAACTACTTACTAATATAAAGTAGTAAAACAAGTCTCCTATAAAAACGTTTAGTGTACGCGTTTCATAGGATAGGATATCAAAATTTAAAACGTATCATGATTGATTACTTGGTAGTATTTCAAGATTATCTATCTCAAAATAAGATGAATTTATTGTATTTCGATGTATCTCCTCCAGTTACATACAAGCTGATAGGTTGGCTTGTAATAAAATAATTTGAAAAATGGGCACCTACACGTTTTTTTTGAACATATTTCAAAGAACCCATTCATTCGATGGTGATGATGATGATGAAATAGTCTTCGTGATTCGATAGCACGACAGACAATCCAACTCCGGATTAGTAAAATTTACGGAAACCTTAGCAATTAGAAGGCTTGAGGTTAATATTTCCATTCATAGAAACTCGTTGGGTAATCTTTTGGAACCCCTTGGTAACCAAATGATTTTGACATCTGTTCTCAATTTTATTATTCAATTATTCATAATGAAAATCTAGTGAGTTTAGTTCACATGTCTCTTCTTTCTGAATCTTTTGAATCTCCTACTACATTAGATCATGAAAATTATTTTGAAAACATTTTAGGACTGTCACTTCTGGCCTGTAGCAAATTTAGATCTTAACTACACTTACTTTTACATTCTATACACCTTGTTAATTACCACTGGATAATGTGTTTTTCAATTTAACAAGAATGATAGGTCCTGGGTTCGAATCCTGCTAGGTGGGGTCGTGGAGTGCTTCCAGGTTTCCTATGGTGATCTAGCTTCAATTGACTCATGATCTCAACTATTGAAATTACTATAATATCCACAAAACCCCTTCTGATATTAATCAACATACACTCACTAGTGACTGGCTTCAAGAGGTATTTCCTGGAGTTCTAGTGAGAAGCAGTGACCGGTGGAGTTCAACCGGGTCTGTTGTGAGATAGTAACTCACTGATGACAATGGTGGATGTGTGGCTGAATTTCGTGAATTATAGTGATCATTTAAAATAACTTTTTGATTCACTGATTACTTTGTTAAAGTCACTTTAGTGAAGAATCTATGTTATGTTAATCGGTCTATTTCTTCTCAGTCAATCAATCAGTCATAAACAGTGTGCATTCTGAAAGGAATGTGCATTAGTGCAAGTCACGAAATAATATCAATACAGTGAAATTTAGTTACCAGGATGAATAGGAAAGACAGCAAAATAGTGTAGAGGAAAGAGAAACTTATGATTGTTGAATTCAAACAAAAGGGTTACAAAATACGCTAATATTTGCCACCATGAATTATTGAGTTAGCAGTTATATCTTCTACCGTATTCTGGAATAACTATTGTTCTTACCTTACTTAGATTTTCAAGGAGAATGAACTATAGGATAAGACAGATGTGTTCCAAATATTGAACACATCATTTATTTTAATAGTCGCATTGTATTCGTTCAAGTCATAAGCATTCTTGAATCCGCTACACTGACTTCTCTGAAGAGAACCCGTAAAAAATATAACCTGTAGACTGGCATTTATATTAATTGGTAGGTCAATATGATCTTTTACAGTTGAACTCACAAGTCGACCTAAGCTAGACCACCATTGAAAACTTGAAAGCACTGGACGGCCGTCTCGTTTTATTTTGAGACTCACCAGTAGTGCGCATCTACGATCGATATGAGTCTATACATGGTTATGAAATTTGGCAGAAGGTGAATTATTGAAGAATATTCTTTTCATCTGAAGGTATTTGGGTGAATAGGGAAGCCAGTCTACAGAGGATTGATTCGACAAGGTAGCAGATAACTTATAACTAAGGTGGGTAGTTTGTAATTTTTTGCAAGCTAACATTAACTCTCAAGTGCGACCTCCTGAAATAATAAGACTAGATGACTTAACAAAGACGTGATACAAAGCATTGAATATACTGAGAACGTTATATGCATTTTGTACAGCCGATTAGATGAATTGGTCAAGTTGTATGAAGCACCAAGTACTCGGTAATAGATGATCAGATCAGGAGAACTAAACACCAGATTGAGCAGTAGGTCAACAGACTTAAAAATAACAACTTTTGATCACATAATACAGTTGGCTCCGCTATCTGACTCAAAATCAAGAATCACGTTGAAGCTAAAACCAGGGTGTTTCAAAACATAATACAAAGTAGTTTATAAGTAAAGCAAAGTGAAATGAGATTTATGTACAAGATACATCATTTGTATTTGATGTAGACGGATGTATTTGTCTGCACTCATTAGCTTATCACTTTATTGTGATCAATAAATCACATTTAAAGTTTTCTTAGCCTTTTCAGATTTATTCTGGGTTCATAAGTTAACCCATTTTCAATTGATATAGGTGTTATTGAACCGGTTTCGGAAAGTCACCGATGAAAGCTTGATAATTAAGTTGTCCAGTTTAGAGAATGCAACACCTTCAAAACCACAACACATTTATATACAGGTTTAAATGTAAATCTATATGATTGGTTACTAGTTAATAGTTCTTACTATATTTTATTGTTTCCTGCTAGATGGTAACCTTCAATAGAATCGAAAAAGGCAATATGCTAACGCTTTTAATGGAAACCTTGAGTATAATCACTCAAAGACTACAATTGCAAAGGTGATAAGACTGGGAGTCTAACAAAATACAATGGAAAGAAAATTAGTTGACCGTTTAGTTGGAGAGTTGATGGAGATTAGTTGACGTTGTAGTTTGATTTTCTCCAATTGTTTCGTCAAAGCCTGAACCTTCGGGTTTCGTGTGGAATACGTTACTTTTCTACCCGTAAATTGTAATTCAATGTTCTATGTTATCAGACTTTGACTGTTTCTCATGATAATTAAAATCTAATCAATGTCATCAGTTAATAACAAACTCACTCTTTACATGGTTAGTCTACAACAGTAATGTTTTAACAATTTTATAACAGCCCTATAAAAATTTAAAGAATCCTCAAAATGATATTTCAGTTTTGCTTTGAACGTATTATAGTATGTGTCGACAGATATAAGTAGTATGTATCATCATTTGAAAGTGGACTGACTGGCGGCAGAAGGTTAAGAAGATCGAGGAGATGAAAATGAGAACAGAGAATGAAGCGTATGAACAATGGAGTCTGAGACGATGGATTAACATTTTGCGAATGAAGAATTTACTGTATAGTTCTTGGATTTTACTAAGAGATTCTGTAATTTTGTATTCAAATACATTCGATTGTACCCAATTGTGTTCTCGTTCACTACAGTATGACAAATAAGATTTTATCGAATCATCTCAATCTGTTAACTTTACATGTATGTTGTAATCTTATCAAAATAATTGAAGATTGACTTGAGTTGTAGTCTTATCAAATGCCTATATAAAGACAAGACTTAGGTAAAAAGATAAATATAAGGGTTATTCAATCAGAATCGAGAATGTGACTTTTAGGTTTTTCTGCAAAATTCATATATTGTGTAAAGTGTGAAGTGAACATTCAGGCGAGGTTGCTTACGCTCATCCTTTCTCTTTCTCCTAGTGATAGACTGGATTATAAAGACGTCAACACATGAGGAGAAGCATGGGATACAGTGAACAGCTAGGATATAGCTGGACGATCTAGACTTCGCAAATGATCTGGCTCTCCTTTCGCACATGCAACAACAAATTGAGGAGAAGACGACCAATGTAGCAGCAGCAGCAGTAGGTCTCAACATACACAAAGGAAAAAGCAACATTCTCCGATACAACACGACAAGCGCCAATCGAATCACACTTGATGGATAAGCTATGAACGATATAAAAACCTTTACATATCTGGGCAGCATCATCGATGAACACGGTGGATCCGATGCAGATGTGAAGGCGCAGATCGGCAAAGCAAGAGCAGCATATTTACAACTGAAGGACATCTGGGACTCAAAAAATTGTCAACCAACACCAAGGTCAATACAAATATCAAGACAGTTCTACTGTACTACGAAAGCCATCATCCAGAAGATACAAGTGTTATTAAAAGTTGCCAACAAAAAAATACTTCGGATCCGTTGGCCAGACACTATCAGCAACAACTTACTATAGGAGAGAGCAAGCCAGATTCCAGTGGAGGAACAAATAAACAACAAGCACTGGAAATGGATAGAACACACAATGAGGAAAGCACCCAACTGCGTCACGAAGCAACCCACACTCGGAATCTTCAAGGCCAAAGGAGAAGCGGGAAACCAAAGTACATATTACGCCGAGAAATGGAGACAGAAATGAGAAGAATGAAGAACGATTGTATAGAACTAGAAAGAAAGGTCCAGGACAGACTGGGTTGGAGAATGCTGGTCGGTGGCCTATGCTACATTGAGGGCAACAGGCCTAAGTAAGTAAGTAAGTGAAGCGAACATTACCGTTCTTTCCTAAAAACTATCCATTTACAAGCCTGTTTTATGATTGCCAAAAGAATTGGTTGAAAATTTGTCTCAATTGTTTATGAAGCATCGTGGGAGATTTTCACATGTTCAACTAATACTTTGATGAAATTGATTGATTGATTACGTTTCTTCAAGTAACAAGGTCAGACCGGAAATACCAGGCTAAAACAGAATGCATCTAGGTATGTAAATTAAACTCTAATAACATATGACAATCATGTCAAGATGATTCTTAAACTTCGTATAAAAAATCAGTTGTTAGGGAAATCGACTAAAATGCTAGAAACATTTTCCGAAGGCCGTGGAAAAAGGCTTAAGACCTAAGTAATACAAGCATCATAAATGTTGCATTGAAACCCTTTCGTATTATGTTCGATGTTATTGTTCATTACCAAAACATGTGTATGTCTCTCTATTGTCCCAATCTTATCTTGATAATAACTGCTTTTGAGGTGCATTGTAATTCAAATATAACCTTTAGTACTCTAGGAGGTAAAGCCCAATTCATATGTCCTCATGGTGCCTCCTGGATAGTGGGACTCAGTCCCATGATCGGTAACCCGGGTGGTAGAGTTCGAGCTAATCACCCACTCGACCGATACTCACAAACTGATTACGAAATCCACAAAGAATTACAGCACAATTACTCCTGGATCGAAAAACGACAAAACATTCATACAAGTGGTGCATGGAATGTACGGGGTTGTTCCCTACGGGGAAAACTCCAACCGATTGCAAAACAGCTATTCTAGCTCCGGTAGTTATGCCATGCTTCGATGTGGCCTGTTTCTTTCCAAAAGCGCCTACTAGGCTTTACTAACTTGTTTGGCTGGAAGGGGCACGTTAGTACTCTATTTTTCTACCTTAATACCTAGTTTTCAATATATTTGTAGTTTCCTAATTGTTTGGAGTCATGTTAGTCATCTATTTATTCATATATCCTTATTGCACTAATCTGAATCGGAACGAAATCGTTGTGTGAACCGAAATTAGGAATCAATCATGTACTGTTCCAGTTGACTTGTCTTCTCTCACTCGCGTACTTGTCAGGTGACAGAATAGTTTTCATTTTTCTAATTCAAGCCGTTGGTCTCACTTCGAACTTAAACATAATAGCTTCAAGGTTAAGCCAGTCAACCTATAGCGTCAAGGTCTTAATCTGCACACTAGTCATATTCAGTCTTGAATATCAGTAAAAAAGAAAAAAAAAAACTTTATCAGTAATATCTTAGGTAACTTTAATATGTATATATAGGGAAACTTAAAAACTAAGCTTCATAACATACTACTTAAAAAGTAAAACACATTGAATGTCTCAATCAAAATTTCATTCATTTGTATCATTATCATTATTATTACACAATCGTTATTTGAATATTTAGGAGAAGAGAGAAAACAAAAGCAGAAAGGTCAGAAACAATAAAGTCAGTGTAATGATTCCAACCTACACATCAACTAAATCCAATGAATTTGTTACAATAACTGCAAATGAGAAAAGTAATCATTGATAGGTGGAAGAAATTCAGTTTAAGAAATTATGAAACAAGATATCAGTCTAGTATAGATAACATGATAATCACTAAACCCCCCCCACACACACACACCACCCCGTCTATATAGCGGTTATCAAGTTATTACATAAAAGCATTTTTTCTTTAGAAAAATGGGACTAGTTGATAATGATGTAAGAGATTGATCAATATTGTTACTGAAGAGACGAATAGATAGTTTCATAGTGACATTTGAGAGATTTATATATGAGAAAATACAATTAGTACGAAAATAATTGTCTGAAGATAAATGTCCTTTTTTGCAGAATGACACCGATTTGATGAAAAATTTGTGATTTTGTATCACATAGTAACTGATGTTAGATATAAATATCGAAAATCAAGAAGGTAGAGACAAATATCTCATCCTAACATACAAATCTTCCATTATAAGAATCTATGATCACATGGGGATCAAACTCAAGATCTCCGAGTCTCGGATCAGTTTCTTGATATTTAGATTATTAGGATGTTGTTATTCGGTGATCTATATTTCTAACTCTGGTTAATTAGTGATTATGAACAGCCCTCATCAATTGAGATTGGTGATATTTGTTTCACGTCCTACATAGTTTAGCTCCACTGATCTCACCTTCTCACTGGAACTAACCAAATTCAAACTCTAATGTGAAACTATGAATATTTATTAGTTTTGAAAGTCTTTTGACGATTATATATTTTCGGAAATGGTTTTGTGGATATTATAGTAATTTCAATAGTTAATCGCGCGAGACTGATAGGTCCTGGGTTCGAATCTCGCGAGGCGGAATCTGGATGTGCACTGCTGAGGAGTCCCATAATAGAACGAGACGGTCTTCCTGTGCTTCCAGGTTTTCAATGTTGGTCTAGCTCTAATTGACTCATGATCTCAACTATTGAGATGATATATTTCTCGATTTAACTTTTCTCTCCTATTTTGAATTTGTTCAGCTAGATTAAAAGTGTGTAGGAAACTTAAATATTAAAGACTGGATGAATGTATACAAAATTTGTCTATATACATTTTGTATTCAACTGGTTGCATTGGGACTATTGTGGGTAATTACTTTGACCGTCTTATATGTACACTTTGCAAATATACGTGATTTGTTCAAGTTTCCACTACATGTTATCTCTTTCCTCTTAGTCAAATCTTCCTTTTTGAAATTCACTTGTTGTTAGTTGGTGACTTCATAAACTGACATCTATGAATAGAACTATAAAATCTCAAAATGAACTTGATAGCCCTTTTTAATCCTCATGTTGGACTCTTTAATAATGTCCACACACTTAGCATCTTATACGTGATTAATTTATGAATATTCAGGTTTCGTAGAGGACACACGCACATTTAGATTATTGAGTCCGTTAACAGTGGTACAAATGTTTAGCTTCGGTTAATTGTCGATATAGTATTCCTATAGGTTACATCTCACTTCAACTTTTAAAAAAATCTATCCAACGGAGATCTGTTCACTTTAAATTGATATCGTTCCATGGGCTAGTTAGTGAAACTCTTAGTTGAACACAGCTACTAATCAATACATCTACTTGAATTATTCTCCATAAAACACTGGTTCAGGTAGTAACCGTAAATTTAATGGCGAATAAGTTCAAAAGAAGAATTTCCTAAAGTATCAGTTAGAAATTGTGACTTATCAAGTATACAATCTTGAAGATGCTAGATGATGATAGTTTCAATATATCATGGAGTGACCAACGTAGAAAATATTGATTGCAACATGCCAATGCAGCGGTCTAAAATCACTACGCTCTACTTGAAACCTGAATGTTCCGAAACCGATTATATAAGCACTTTGTGGCTTTGAGTTGTTAAAGTAGTTTCGGACTAAGACAGAAATAGCCGTCTAGTGCTCAGCGGTTTTCAATGACTTTTCATCATGCGCTTATTAGTAATTAACTTTATTAAATGTTCACCAAGAGTTCTAGTGAGAATGTACAGGACGTGAAACAAATATCACCAATCTCAATTGATGAGGGCTGTTCATAATCACTAATTAACCCAAGTTAGAAATATAGATCACCGTATAACAACATCCTAATAGTCTAAATATCAAGAAACTGATCCGAGACACGGAGATCTTGAGTTTGATCCCCATGTGATCGTAGATTCTTATAATGGAAGATTTGTATGTTAGGATGAGATATTTGTCTTTAACTTCTTGGTTTTCAATAGATGACTAACTGCAATCACTATGCCATATGAAATGTTAAATCTAACAATCTACAGAACACCTCTACACTATGAATAAAAAGTGTTAAATTACTAAAATGAAATCATCAATAGATAAGAACATAAAGAGAATTAGTGTTGTATAAGCTGTCATAACAAGTTAAGAAGTTATGAAACGCTATTAAAATAATTTGTTATTAATGATGATATTTGTATTAGATTAAATTAAATGAAACAAAGGAATATGTACTCATCAAGTTGTTCCCGGTTAATGTCTATGAAAGGATAGGAAAACGAGCTATTTGTATGAATATTTGAAATGAATTCAAGTTGCTGTCAAGAACACTTAATTGATTACAATGTGATTTGTCATATTCACCAACTTAACAAACGTAACAATTTTATTTTAGCGGAATTGGGATTTCTGTAGATTGTAGCAATTTTAATAGTTGAGTTCATGAGTCAATCTAAGACAAATTGGTGATTGTTAGACTTTCAACAGTTGAGATCATGAGTCAGTTAAAGTTAGACCACCATGGAAAACCTAGAAGCACTGCACGGCCGTTTCGTCCTATTGTGAGACCCCTCATCAACGCGCATCCACGATCCCGCCTTGCGGGATCCGAACTCAGAGCATATCAGTCCCGCGCCAGGCGCTTAACCAACTAGACCACTGAGTCGGCGTCCAACGGTGTTAATGTCTAACTTCAACTAATCCACGAAATTGAGCGACACATCCACCATTGTCTTCAGTGAGTTCCTATCTCACAACAGACCCGGTTGAACTCCACCGGTCACTGCTTCTTACTAGAACTCCAGGAAATACCTCTTGAAGCCAGTCACTAGTGAGTATATGTTGAATAATATCAGAAGAGGTTTTTTGTGGATATTATAGTAATTTCAATAGTTGAGATCATGAATCGATTGAAGCTAGACCCACCATGGCAAACCTGGAAGCAGTGGATAGTCATTTCGTCTTCGTGTGGGACTCCTCACCAGTGTGTATTCACAACCCCTCAAGCAGGATTCAAACTCAGGAACTTCAGTCTCGCGCACAAATGCTTAACCTGTAAGCACCACTGGGCCGACATCCAACGGTGTTAATGTCTAACCTTAACCAATCCACGAAATTGCACAATCATCTTCCATTGTCTTCAGTAACTAATTGCCACTGGTCACGGCTTCTCATTAGAACTCCGAGAATTACCTATCAAAGCTAGTCACTAGTGAGCACATGATGGCATAGGTTGTTGAGTTTTTGAGTGAGATCATGAATGGACACTGCTGAGGAGTCCCATACTAGTATGAACGGTCGTCCAGTGCTTCCAGATTTTTCAATGGTAGTCTAGCTTAGATAGACTCATGAATTCAACTATTGAAATTCTAAATAAGAACTTTCGTCTAAATTTGAACGAATAGTTTCACAATATTTGGGCGCCGAGTTAATTTGAGACATTAAAAAGAAGAATATATTTGTAAAATTATCGATAATTTTGTTGTTTGATTATATTTTCCTTGAAAAAGCTTGGACCAGATTGCCAGGCGAAACGTTGGATTTACTTAAAATTCATTCGCTGAGATTTTACAAATATATTCTTCTTTTTAATATTGAAATTCTATTTTATATTCAACAGTTTTCACTTAAAACGAAAATAATAAATACCCATAGAGTTTTAAAAGTATCCTCTCCTCTTTCCCTTGAGGTGGAATCTATCTAAATAACATTATAATGTCAAATCAACACAGAAACATATATTCAATGTACCGTTGTTTAGAATTCAAATTTCTATATATAAAACTTATAAATAACCGGCTCTAATAAGCAATAAACTGCTTACTGCCTTTTTGCATATTTGCTAGGTTTGAAGCTATTACAAGTTCACATAGTATGCGAATGGAACAAAGACTTGTGACCGTAGACCAATAAGCTAGCTATTCGATGCGTCCCAGCCCGTAAGCCAGAAGCACGGGTGACTCATAACAGACGCAAATCAAACAATAATTTTAAATAAATTATTTTTATGATCATATTTAATTCGTGGATCTTTCTGTACTACTGTTACTACTACTACTACTACTGCTGTAGTGAACGAGAACACAAGTTGGGACAACCATATATATGCGGATATAAAATTACAGAATCTCTTAGTAAAATTTTAGAACTATACAGTAAATACTTCATTTGCAAAATATCCATCAATTGTCTCAGACTTTGTTGTTCCTTCGTTCCCACATCAACCACTCTTCTCTTCGATTTTGTCAACCTTCTGATGCCAGTCATTCCACTTTCGAATGGTGATACAAACTGCTTATACGTGTCAACACCAGTAGCATACACCACACTACTACTACTACTATTGTTATTATTATTTTATTATTAATACTAATATTCATATTCAGACTATGAGGCAATGTGACGTTGGTTCAAATGCTATAAGTAGCATTGGTTTCCTTCAAATTTGCGACCAAACCTTTTTAACCAATATCAACTATCATGGGGCCTAAAACAATCACAGTTTCCTGCCACCTACCTCAAACTACGTAACACTCATCAAGATAATATGACGATAATTAGCATCACAAAATAAATTTAATGGAGTAATATGTTTTTATGAGCAAATTATTTATGGGCTCTTTACTGCTTACCTTACATACAAGGTGTACTGTAGAATAAAGTGTTTTCAAATTTATGGGACAGTAATGGTTTTTTACTCTGCCTGTAACTCTTCTAGGGTTATTGTCGGTCCCAAGCCCGGGTAAAGGAGGAGGGTTGAGCATAAGGTCAGTAACCCAATACCGTAAAACACAATCTTAATAAAAAGATGTTAACCAGAAAGTGGTGCTCCACGAGGAGCAACAGTTTTTTTTCCAGGAGTCTTAGATATGTGTGCTATTATTAATGCTACTGTTATATTCGCTTACCACATACCAGTTTATGTATTTGACCAGGATCAAATGAGGGTTATAAACCAGTGTGAAGAATTAGAATTATGGTTTACAGTTGATGATTAAGGTCAAAAATTAGATTTAGGGTTTTCATTACAAACTGGCATCAGCTGTAGTGTCAAAACTCTATTCAGCCAAATGGATGGGTGAATTTCGCGCCGAAATCCGAGACCTGTTATCTTATACGTGATTGGTTCGTCCATAAATTATAGTCCTGCCCTTTAAGTACTAAAACATTGAAATAGGCATTAAACATAATCATTGACATATTAAATGGTAAACATACAAATTAAAATTGATTGTCAATAACGTAGATGTATATTAAATATACGGTTTGAAACAGTTTATATTGTATTGAAATATAAGTTAACGGAACAAAACTATTGATTTTTTAACACATGATGTTAGATTACTTTAAATAATTACTGACTCAGAGATTCACTCATGCAGTGTTGTTGTTTTGTTTTTGTCTGTTTTCTAATTTTTCTATCGTTCTTTCAGTCATCTACACATTTTACACGACAAATATTATACTACTCATGAAAATAACAGACAAATATCGTGAGTGTACACTGCTGAGGAGTCCCGCAATAGCACGAAGCTACCGTCAAACAGTACTTCCAAGTTTTTCATGTTGATCTAACTTCAATTGACTCATGATTTTAACCATTGAAATTACTATAATATCCACAAAATCCCTTCTGATATTAATCAACATATACTCACTACAGACTGGCTTCAAGAACTACTTCTTGGAGTTCTAGTGAGAAGCAGTGACCGGTGGAGTTCAACCGGGTCTATTGTGAGATAGTAACTCACTGATGACAATGGTGGATGTGTGGCTCAATTTCGTGGATTAGTTGATGTTAGACATCAACACCGTTGGATGGTCTAGAGATTAGGCGTTTGCGTGCAAAACCAGTAGGTCCTGTGTTTGAATCTCGGCAGGCGGGGTCGTGGATGCTCACAACTCTCAATTGTCAATTTAATAATCATTAGAGTGAAAGAGCCAATAGTTTAGCGGTTAACTTACTCGACTTTCGAATGATATGTTACAACTTCAAATCACACTTTATCTACTCCATTTTAGGCAACCCAAGTAGCATTGTAGTGAGAGAACACTCCATAAAACCCCCTTCTAATACAACCAACCTTATAGTATGTTAGGAAACGATGATACTATGGACATAGAATCTAGAAATATCTTTTAATTCACGCACATACACGAGTATAAAATCTCTGAGAACTAATATTACTACTGATATTATTATAATCAGTAGTAAAAAAATATAAGTCAAAAAACTGCTTTTGTTATTCGGTAATATTCACAGCAATCAGGGAATATACTGATTGAAAACGGTGTAAATAAAAACAAAATAATAAACAAACAAATTATTCATATTTCTTGGTTAAAAACATTAAAAAAGGAAAAATTAAACTGGACTGATATGTTTTCTGTTTTTGTGTTGATAGTTTAAGTGCTTGGGTAACATAAACACACACACACACACACACACAACTTGTGGATGTAACTAAGATAAAAAAAAAATTGAACACAAGCCAAAACTTTTCATGAAGGTCACAGCCATAGATTAAGGTTAATCACTATGCAGGTATAGAAATTAGTTTACTCAATTAAAAAATAAATGGAATCATAAGAAAATATAATAATAATGAATAAAATAAATCAATTATAATCAGGGTTAATTAAAACATTGCCAATCAGATAATAATGATCATGATGATATAAGCAAAGAAATGTAAGATTATCGCATACAACAATTGAGAATGGATGGTCTGTATTGATGTTTCTTAATGCTATCTGATTTGTTGCGTATAGCGGTACGATGGGTTACACGTTTAATATTATTATTATCATTATTATTATTATTATTATTATTATTATTATTATTATTATTACTATTAATATTAGCATTATCATCATCATGATTCCGATGTGATTTATTCGAAACCCGTTTCTGTCTAGATAGATAGATAGATAGATAATATTATAGATGTAATGTGAATATTACTGTTATATTGTTTGAGCTCACCGAATTTTAGGCGCATTGAAATCCCGTAAAGCAAATGCCATCGCTGAATTATCCAATTGTGCTTGCCGTTCATCACGATCTATATGACAATCAATAGAAAAAGAATATCAAAAGGACAGAAAAAAAAACTATTTATACTGATCAAAATGGGAATTTGTAGAGATTGTAATAATTTTAATACCTGTATTCATGAGTCAATCTAAGCTAGATCACCACTGAAAACCTGGAAGCAATAGACGGTCGTCTCGTCCTTCTATAAGACTCTTTCGAGCTATTAAATGATATGACATAGATTTCAGAACATTGTTTAACGTAATGAACATTATATATCAAATTGAAATTATATATCACATAACTGGTACATTTGCAAGATAATGATTGGTTGAAGTTTAACATTAACACAATTGGATGTCGGCCGGATGAGTGGTCTAATGGTTAAGCGCTCACGCGTGGGACTGATAGGTCCTGGGTTTGAATCTCGCGGGGGACCGTGGATGCGCACTGTTGAGGAGTTCCATAATAGGGCGAAACGGTCGTCCAGCGCTTACAGGTTTCCTATGGTGGTCTAGCTTCGATTGACTCATGATTTCAACTACTGAAATTACTAAAATCTCCACAAAACCCCTTCTGATAATAATGAGAATAGTTGAATTCATGAGTCAATCTAAGCTAGATCACCATTGAAAACCTGGAAGCAGTAGACGGCCGTCTCGTCCTGGGTACATTTGTAGGATAATAAGAACGGATTTATACTGGTAACAATCAAAGAAACAATAAATATAATTTATATTTTCACTATACCTTATGTCTAACTAAGCTACAAGAACTTCAGATGGTAATATCTGATTTGAAACTGTGAAACATTATTAACTCAGAGAAGCATAGCTATTTCTATACATTCTTAATCAATCTAAAATTATGATGGAAAAATGATTAGTTGATTTAAGCTGATTAGTTAATAAATAAAAAACAGGATAAAGTGTCCATCAATAGGAACTGGAAGGATCTGGAAAGGACTGCCCAGGACAGGGTTGGATGGGAAATGCTGGTGAGCGGTCTATGCTCCTTCACGAGGAGTAACAGGCGTAATTAAGTAAGTAAGTAAGTAAGTAAGGATAAAGTGTCCAGGAGGAATTTACAGACTATGTAGTACCATCAAGTAAAATTATTCCTTGAAACATTTCGACTCATATTGTCTTAGTGGCAGTGTTCCGAAAAAGTGAAAGGATATGCGATGATATCCGGTAATTAAATGGATTTGGTAGATATGAAGAATTCATCAAAGTGGAACTGAGGAACCTTGATTATACACTAATGGTGTACATAGGGTTTCATATTTATAAAACAATGAATAGTTTAACAATCTTTGGTCAATTATGTAATTAAAATTAGCATGGAAAAAATTTAACTTCGGTTAAAACAAAAGCTCTGTTATATCCTGACGATAATATTGAATAGTAACTATTTCGATCCATTTATAGAATAATATTATACATATATTAAGCTCCTGGCGCGAGACTGATAGGTTTTGGGTTCGAATCTCGTGGGGTGCGGGATCGTGGATGCGCACTGCTGAGGTGTCCCATACTAAGACAAAACAGCTGTCCAGTGCTTCCAGGTTTTCCATGGTCCACCTTCAATTGACTCATGATTTCAGTCAAAAACTTAACAATTTCCACAACCCCTAAACTGATATATTTTTATTGTATAATTGTTAAGTAACTAAACTATTCATATTCGTGTCCCTATGGACCTATTAACTGTTATTAAACTGCTATTATACTATTCTTGAGTTATGCCCCGTCTATTAATTATTATCTCCTACATTCACAACTATTTTTGGCTAATTCTTGTACAAATGTCGTTTCCTATTTTATGGCACAATGTGGTCTGTCTGGTTGGTATATAAACCTATTATGCTTGAAATAAATGATTCATATCGCAGAGGTTGAGATTAGTGTTCTGGACGTAATAGTCAGGGCTAGGCGGGAAGCAGGACCGATATGGACTCTAGGCTGTTCGTACTTGTTTTATATGTCATTGGTCTGGTCGATAAATTACTGCTCTCTAATTGGCGGTATCATTACGTTATACATATATTGATCTGTTAAAGTTACGACAATCATTGAAATATTAAAAAGAAACTAAGAAAAGTACTTTGAAATAAGAGAAGATTATGAATATAATTGATTCTGAATGTATATGTCAACTATGCATTCTAATACATAAATATACGTTTACTGTTCAATAACTAAGCAAACTGAGGACATCAATTTTCATTTTATATAAATTCTATCACTTCCAAAATTCCTTCCACTTGTAGCATTATACTTGCCTTAACTCCAATACCACTAATGAAACTACCTTGGATGTCCATAGAAGTTATATTTCTTGAAATGACTCATCATATCACATATTATTGTTCATTCCTTCTTCTATCATTTCAATTCAATCTAGTACTCATAGAACTAACTATTATTCGGTCTTTCTTATCGTCTCTCTAGACAAATGTCAGTAACTTTGAGATGGTTTTTATTTAGAATTTTTCAATTTTAACTTCTTTGCTAAAAATTATTGTATAGATTATTTTCGTATATTCAGTTCATCAAAAATCACACGGACAGAGAATCCGAAATGACAAAAAAAACACAAGAGATAGTACATAATCACTTAAGATTACAAGATAATTACACTTATTTACTCGTAAGTTAGAAGCTGTGACCAGTGGAGTTAAACCATATCAAGTGTGAAACAATTATCCTCATCAACTAATGGATGAGAGTTAAGCATTATCATCAATCAATTGAAATTAGACACACAAACTGTTGGATTGTGAGTTAGTGTTCTATAAGTTAATTGTCCACATGTAAGATCGATTATCCTGGGTTCGATTGCTCATGGTAGGATTGTAAATGTGCATTACTGATGAGCTTTATACTAGGATGGAACATCTGTTCAGTAGTTCCAGGCTTCTATAATGATCTAAGTGAGATCAGTTTGTGATTTAAACTATGAATATCTTACAGTCCCAATGATTTAAAATTACAAAGTCTATATTTTTCAACTTTATCCTAACCACTTATTTCATCACTTTTACTCCTGACTGGAATAATTTTACAAGTTAAAACTAATCACAATCGTCTGTTATCTAAAAGATGGTTGGGACATGTATTATGATGCCAAGGGATCAACGACCTTGATTTGCAAAGCTTAATGATATAGGAATAGGTCTATGAAGTCATTGACTGTGAGATAGAGCCATGTTGGTTGGTGCAGCTCAATAATGGTTGGAGATGTTGGATGACACGACCCAGAATATGTCTTAATAATACAGATGTATTCACTTTCTTCTTCTTAGATTTCGAGCTTTAAAATTACCCTAGAGTTTTTATTCTGTGAAGTCATTCTTTTTCTCCAGTCATTGTTTACACCAAATACTGATACCATTACTATTTCTACTATTCTAGTATTCCTCTTGATAATTTCATTTCGCTGTGCTAATGTGGCGTGGTAACTTGAATCTATGTGTATATGTGTCAAATTCTACATTTCTTAAGAGTTACTGTTTTACCAAGTAATAAGTATCGAATGTTAATCGACACTAACCTTAAGCTAATTTCTATGTTAAGCATGTTATATATATATATATATATATATATATATATATATATATATATATATATATATATATATATATACCGAAAATAAGAACTTACTCATTAGCGAACTAGGTGTCTTATCAGATATTTGTTTAATTGGATAGTGTTCACCACTTTGTGGTATCCATACTCTTGATAAACTTTCATGACCATCTAATAATCGACGTTTACGACTAGCTGAACGTTCAGGTAAACATGCACCACCATGTATTAATCTTCCTCGATTATCATATGCATAACCAATTCCTTCATAACCTTGATGATAATCACTTAAACCTTTGGACAAATGACTTTCTGTCATTCCTGTGCTATATATAGATTTTCTATCTAAACTATGTCCATGTGAAGATGATCTGTGTCGACGTTCAAGTTCTGCTTGAGCTTGTATTTGTATATTTGATAATCTAACTGGTGTAGCTGGCGAGATTGTATGTTCCGATGGTACAGGATGATCACCGAACCATAAAGTATTCATTGAACTGGAACGATGTTTTGATGGATGGGTACCAGTTAGACCGCTTAGTGTTCGACGTTTTGTACTGATTATTAAACTGTGTTTTGAACCTTAGAAAAAACATATACGATTATAAAAAGCGTTTATTCGATTTACTTATATACTACCAACTAATGAAGTTGTTCAATGTTCTGATAATTTTTAGCTAACTTATATAAGTATAGTACATATGAACATGGCCCCTAAAACGGAAAGATATATAAAGCTGGTAGATATTCAAAACATTTCTCTCGTGTAATGTAACCATTAGGTGAATAATGCTAAGGTGAAGTGTATAGCTTGACGGAGGTATGATAATGTAAACATCAGTTGCCTTACATAGTGGAATCCATTTACCATATCTAACCCAATGCATAAGACTGACTGACTTAGGATTAAGTTGAAACAAAGTTAGTGGTTGGGAAACCAAGATATGGTATCAGTTGTTGAAATTATCGATTATCAGTTTGAACTACGTCGGTAGTTGTAGAATATCAAGTTGAAAATCGTAAGATATTTGTAATCTATGACAATTACAATATTGGACTTGGATACATCAGTGATCTTTTTTAAAATCTTGAGTTTAATGTCATTTATGATGCGCCTGTATTCCACTATATTCAGCTGACTCTGAGAAGCCAGACCTCTTATTTAAGAGGAAAAAGTTATACACCGGGTGTATCAGAAATCAGTCAAATGCTAAGCACATGTGATTAGTCAAAAAGTAGCTTGAATTTCTAGGGAAGAAAATATACATCGCCGGTGGCTTAATTTTCTAAGGCATATAGGTATATAGGAAAATTGCACGTCAGTATCATTACTGGACACAGCGAATCACAACAATTCCTTACTGTTCGTTCTTTACTTCCATTCGCACCTTTTAAAATACCCTTCCTACATTTGGCCTTATACTACAATTACTACTTTTATTAAAGTTGGATAGTGAATAGCAGTGGAATCCAGAATTCTCTCTTCGTCCCGTTCGAAACTTGGCATCTAGTGTAGTTGCATCCCGGTGTTGGTGTTCAGATTAGAACTTTAATCCAGTTGTTTTTATTTCAAGTTCTAACACGTTATCCACTAAGCTAATGAGTCGAGCAAGTCAACGGTTGGTGCAACAGGTATCAATTTTATTCGTATGTGTTTGTAGGTTTCTATCACCCATGATGATACGGATCAACAAACGTCAAGAACTGGAAAGTACAGACTCTTACGGATACATCTGATATTATTGTCTCCTCTGATCGTCTTGCTACATGGTATGAATTGTATCAACTTAAAACTATGGACAATTTTCTACCAGATCTTACGTTGTCTATGAATAATCAACTATCTTGACAGGATATTCAAGAAGAATACTTAATTTTCGAAAAAATTCTTCCTTTAGACTAAAACTTTATCCTAAATAATAAATCAGTACTTTATGTAAGCTTCTCATTGTTTAGTTAGTATACGACAAAATTTGGTCTTCAAGAGGTAGCTGTATGATTAGGTCACTTTGTAACTAACTATACAGTGTTATTTACTGAACAATTGTATCTAAAAGACATAAATCCCTGAGTCTGGTTGTTCATAGTCATCAGTAGGAAATAATATGAAGTTTTATGATTACTACTGCTTCTTGTGTGGATCTTTAGTTCTAATTAATATTTAAAAATTAGTTAACTGACATCGAAGATTTTGAATGTGGTGACTTCAATATTTCCTTCGCTGTAGTTTACTCTATTCAGTTAAATGCCCCCAAATGCCTTGGTACGAAAGAGAGTGGGGAGAATCAGCTCTCTCTCCTTCTCTCTCTCGAATGCTCACACATGGCCACGTGCATACAACCACTGACAAGGAAGTTCTACTCACTATTTTCTCGTGGTGGGGGTGTTGTTTACGAAATCAAGAGGACGAAAAGTGAATGTCCGGCGCTTTTACCGCCTTGGTCGATATGGAGGATCCACCTAGGGGAGTTGGAAAATCCTGATTCTAAATCAATGGTGTATATGGGCTTCAGTATCCTGAAGGAACAAATGGAGTATGAACCAATCGTTGGTCAATGGCCACCATGGAACTGCGTCTCCAGACGTCGCTCTACTGCCTTATGGATTAGGTCGAAGACTCCGAATGTGGCCCCCTAAGAAAACCAACTGCTTCCGTTTGAGCACCCAGAAAGTATCCCAGCCTTCACATAAATCAAATGATTTATGTGGTGCATATCTGTTTGGTGCCTCCTTGTACCAATGTTTATGTGTTTAAATGAAAATAAGTCATAAATTCAGTTAACTAAACTTAATTATTCGTGACAAATAATGGCAACAATTATTTGATTTGGTTGTTAACAGAAACATCTGATGTATGTTAATTTTCTTCATACAAACTGGTGATGAAAATGTATGTTAGTTGTATCTATGCTCTTGTTATACAGGTTATATTAGAAATAAATTTCAAATAGGCAAACCTGCTACCAGTTTCCATACAGAAATCGATTGATCAATGATGACAGAAGTAAAGTTAGGGTGAGATGTTTCTTTTTTGAAGAAAAAATAAGTCACATAGTATCTAGTTAACTTAAAAACCATTAATTTTCCATTCGAATGTAATTGAAGTTAGTTAACGGAAAATATAAAAATTACAAGGTTTACCAAACTCTTAAATCACTCTTTCAGTAACAATTCACTTCATGTTTACTAGTGAGAAACATTAAGAGAAGTGATTAGAAGTCAGTCAGTCAGTTACAACATAGAACCACACACATATGTACATCGGTCCAAGTTACCATACCTTAATTAGCAAAGCAACATGAACATCGGATTCATAGAAGTAGTTAATTCAATGGTGGTAATATATAAAAGAAAGATTGCATATAAAGACATAGTACGGGAAGAAATGGATATGACTAGAAGATTTTGATCATATCAGGTACGAAAGAATATAATATTATCATTGGGAATGTATAATAGTTCCACAGTATCATGTATTTAATATGGTTTGAAGTTGAAAGTTCACTGCGAGACCTGAAGATAATAGGTTGAATACTTGGTGGTTTCATGGATGCGTACTGCTGAAGTGTCGTATAAATCAGTCAGTGATTAATTTCAACAAATGTTCTGAATTATAAATTATTTGCTGAGACTATGATTTATGAACGACCTTTGAGTGACGCTAAACTGACCTTGAGAGTGTTCACCTACTAACTAAGACTAAATAAGGGTTACAAAACAGTGTGGGGAATTAGAATTATGATTTACAGTTGATAGTTAAGGTTAGGAATTAGATTTCGGGTTATCCTCACAAACTGACATCAGCTGTAGTGCCAAAACTATTTAGCCAGTTGGATGAATGAGTTACGCGCCAAAATCCGAGACCTGTTAACTTAAATCTGATTCGTTCGTCTTTAAATTATAGTGTCGCCAATTATTTATTTAACTGATTTCCGAGGACTGATAACACTAAGAAATCACTAAACAGTTGGAACACATAACTCAGCGTGAGTTCAAACACAAAGCTTGGCTGCGAATTATATCTAATTTCTTTTTCTCCTTTAAGATATCTATGTATGAATATGTTAGATGAAACCGAAGTTACATCAAATATTACAATAGAAGTTTATTAATAATAGGGAAAAGACTCATCAACAAAATGAATAAATGATGAACAATTTTTTTAAATAGTATGATGATCTATTCGTAGCTTTTAAATCACGAACTGATCTCACTTAGATCATTATAAAAACCTGGAACTACTGAACAGATGTTCCATCCTAGCATAAAGCTCATCAGTAATGCACATTCACAATCCTACCATGAGTAATCGAACCCAGGATCATCGATCTCACAAGTGAACAATTAACTTATAGAACACTGACTCATAATCCAACAGTTTGTGTGTCTAATTTCAATTGATTCATGATAATGTTCAATTCTCATCCATTACTTGATGAGGATAATTGTTTGACACTTGATATGGTTTAACTCCAGTGGTCACAGTCTCAATGGAACTCCAGCAGTGGCAACTTCAAACTAGTTATGGATGCACACCTCTGATGAGTCACAACATACTAGGGTGAAATAGTCATTCAGTTCTCTCTGATTTTCAATAGTAGTCTATTTAAGATCGGTTCGTGATTTAGACTATGAAAAGTTTACAATCTTTGCAAAACAATGTACTGATGTTATGATGATCGTTAAAATATTAAACGCAACTTACTTGTATCATTCACCACTAAAATGATCAGCCAAGTAGCATGTATATAATGATTTACACAAAAATTATTACAAAAAAACGTCAGCCGAATAAACAGATTTAAAGTTGAGTTTCAACTAGAGAACATTCTATTGTCAGGCTACACAGTATGTTAATGGATAATAAAAGTAGTATACTAAATGAATTCCATTTTTTCACCTTGGATTATTCCCTAATTCATTGGGTCCAGATTTCAAAGAAGATGAAATATTTGGCAAAGTGAAATGGTTCATTAGCCCACATGTATCAAATGTAGAATAGCAACTACCTCCAAAAATAGAACCAAACTCTAGTCTAACATCCAATTACTTGCTTGGAAGTTGTTCAAACGCAAAAGAGCTTAGCTTTCAACCAACTGGTTGTTGGTTCGAATTAAACTTAACATACCTCAGTACACATGACTATCACAAATAACGATCATAGCTAAAAGTCATGTGTATGAATGAATGTGTTTATATTCACACACACACACTCTTTGATAAATCTTCCAATTGAAAGCTTGATATTGACCTCTCAGCCACCTATAGTCATAAACTATTACTACACTTAACTTGATCAACAGAGAAAAGGTGATAAATATGAGCAAAAGTTTTACTCCAAGATTAATTTATGGACGAACAGTCAGGTGTGTTTATGGGTTTTCAGATGACCTTTCTTTCCTAGAGACTTCTGAGAGCATGCTGAATATGGTAACAATATAAATAATTATACAATCCAAACTTGACAAATAATCTTCCCCTATGTTTCTGCGTAGCTTCTGTTCAATGATGATTGGATGGAACATTTTCAGCCTGGATTTCTAGACTTTGTCGAAGGACATTCATGAACTCCCAACACTATCTATGTACTTTTAATATTTTAGTCCAGATAGTGAAAATTCTTCTTTTAATTAAAAATTTGATCAGCCCATTAATTTGATTCCATAATTACTTACCATTAACACCGTAATAACCAGAACTTCGACTTGTTGCAGTTGTATGTTTAGAACGTGGTCGTGATATACGTTCTTGTGACATTCCATTTGAATGATCACGATCTAGTCCTTTCATGTATTTACCTGTTTTATCATTATAATAAATACCATAAATATTTTCATAACCCGGAGTGGAAGGAATTGACATACCTTCAGGACTAATAAGACTATCACGAATTGATGTGATTGATTGTCCAGTTTTTTGTCCTTTTGACTGTTTTCTTAATTGTACAGGTGGATAATTGTCTTCATTGGGCATTTGTAAATAAATAATCAATAAACAACTCAATAATAATTAAGTACCTGATAAATTTAGTTAATATTAGCATTTCATATAATAGATTCACTTGGTGTTGTTTTACTTGTATCTTCTCATTATTATTTAGAACTGCAATCGAGCAGTGTCATGTTGACATATGTGCATCCCTGTGAGGATTGCCTCGATATAGCCTTAAGTCGCAAGGTTTTTGAGCAAAAAACGGATAGTGGCTAGCAGTGGAGTCCAGTTTGACACGCGTTCCGTCCTATTTGGGACTCGTCAGGTGGGTGTACTTGAATCTCGGAGTTGACGTTCACTCTGGGACTCGAACCCAGCACTGTTCGCTCCAAACGCCATCGCGTTATCCACTTAGCTACAAGTAGAACGGCACCAAATGAATTTAAACTTCACCTCATTGCATAAGCAGGACTCCACTGCTAGCCACTATCCATCATTTATATAATAGGTTTCAATTTAGAGAAAGGTCAAAATGTCAGAACATCTCTGTTTTGATACTCATGTTTTGTGAAGAAAGCATTCATATTGATCATCTAACCGAATAACAAATCATTCACAATCAGATACAGAGGCTTACATTAAACTTTACATAACATTCGTTTGGTAGATAACATTATGTATAACTTAGTCGGAGCAGTATTCAGATAAATTTGGTAAATAAACTGACTAGGTAACCAACTTTTAGACGATACTGATAAGTAAAGAGTGTAGTTGTAAGCTGTAGCAAGGACTTTTCTATAGTTAACTAAATTTACATTTAAGATATCGCAAATCATGAAGTCGATAATCCACCAAACTGTCTAAATTTACCACCAAACACACAAAATCTAAAATTTTAAGAAACACTCTTCTAATTAATGGAATGTGTCTCGAGTCAATCAGTTACTTTCATATTCCACAACCATCCGATTGCCCAACCCGTTATGGTAGTCGAAAGATTGAGAAATGACTAGGAATGGCAAACTGAATTATGTAGTCAGTCTATTATCCAGTTTGATGTTAATGTAATTTATTGTAACTGTGTAACGATGCGAAAAAAATATAGTGTATTTTAAATTCTTAGTACATCTTTATGGTATTTTTAATGAGTATTATTAATGCTTGAACATCTGGACTACCTGTTCCTGTCATCAGATGTCGATTCCTGAACTGCTAAAACTTCTAGCCAGCGACCACTCAATATCTGTCATCAGGATCGACAAAGAAGTAAGAAACGGAAACTTGTTGAAATACTTTGTGCTGAGAACTTTATATTGTACCAAAAATCTAACAGCGAATAAAGCTAACAATAATAATAAGATAATCGAGAATTCATTAGCTGTTAGTTTGAGCCGTATAGGTAAAACCAGATTATCGGTTGAAGATCCTCGAGAAGAATGAAAACAGTGGTTGAGAACATTGGATGACATGGCTTAAAATCAGTAACAGTCGCGTAAAAATATTCACTTTTTATCTCCTTATAGATCTTGAGCCCCAGTATTCTTTCATGCATAATATCCTACTCTGTCTTTTCACACCATACTTTTTATGGTTAGTTAATCTCAACGTCATCGGTTCTAAGAATATTTCAACTCCTTTCTTACTCATCTCAAATCAACTCCTTGTGTTAAACAGCTTGAACCAAATCAAATACGTAACAGGATGACTGACTGTTATTTTTTTCAAATAGTTACAGAATAATTTATAAAATTTGATTCTATTGAGTTCCATAAATAACCAAAAATATTCCATAAAAGTAATTGTGTAACTAGAAATTTACATACTCGACGGTTCTGGTTCAGATCGTCTCCTTGTCTGAGTTATTGTACGTAGTGCTGGCGGCCTAAGTTCTTCATCCGATTCTCCTGAATCATCATAATCACTTTCATCCGATGTATATTGATCATAATAATCAGGCATTTGATCCGATATTCTATCACTGGTTCTAGGTTTACTTGGTTGAATAACTGTATCGCCCAATCTAGGATCATAAGCACTATGAGGGCCGGAACGTTCACTTAAATCTTGCAGTGATCTCTTGTGTCCATTGTATGGTGGACGAATAACTGGTGGACCTGAACCAGGTACATTTACATAATAATTTTCATCAACTAAAAAAAAATCAAATCAGAAAATTATTTCTAAGATCTAAGAAATGTGATTTGCTTTTAGAGTCCTTAGATTTAATCATTTCATGTATCTCATAATTATGATTATCGGTATATATGCCCCGGTATATGCCCCCAAATGCCCTGGTATGACGAGAGTGGGGTGGGCCCGCCCTCCCTCTCGAAATGCTCTCACATTGCCACGCGTATACAGCCTCTGCCAGGGAAGTCCTACTCACTGACTTCTCATGGCGGGGGTGTTGTTTATGAAAATGAGAGGACGAAAGGCGAATGTCCGGCGCTCTAACCGAATCCCAAACCAATGGTGCACATGGGCTCCAGTATCCTGAAGGAACAAATGGCGTATGAACCAATCGTTGGTCACAGGCTACCATGGAACTGCATCTCCTCACGATGCTCCACTGCCTTGTGGATCAGACCTTTAGGTCAAAGGCTCGGGGTGTGGCCCCCTACGAAAACCACCTGCTTCGGTCTGGGCACCCGGGCAGTATCAAAGTCCACACACACAAATATGGTGTGGCGCATATATATTTGTTGCCCTCTTGTACCAATATTTATGTGTTCAAATAAATAAATAAATAATCGATATATATGATCTTTCATCAATTAACTAAATGCTCATTATGCCCTTCAGTTTATATGATAGATTATGAAGCCCATTACCTGTTTTAATAACAATACCGCTTTCATACAACTAGAAACCTTGATTACTTTAAACAGAGCTATGCAGATAGGTATCAAATTAGGATTAAACAGATATTCAGTGGTCTTTGATATTCATTGAATTCAGCAAATCTAACCGCATAATCAAGTAAACAGTCTACTGAAGAGGTTAATTCTATCGAATCTTTGACAAAACAACTGAGTTACGTGTAAACAAACACATTGATTTTTGTTTAGAATATAGTGTGATTATTACAAAAATATATGCAAGATATTGTAGACTTTAATTCTTGAAGCATACAAAATCAAGGGAAAAATGTCTCGTGAAATATTCAAATAAGGATTGTTCACAAAACATACTATAGACTATATGACAGTGCTAGTTATGTCTAAAACCATAACAGTGTACAAAAATCGGATCTGTCTTATTTCAACAAAATTTCAGTGAAACCGTTAGGTTCCGGCTCAGTGGTCTAGAGCTGAAGCATTCACGCGTGAGACCGAAGTCATAGGTTCGAAACCCACGTACGGGATCGTAGATGAGCACTGTTGAGGAGGATAACAATTCTACTGAAGAAAAAAACCATCAAGTCTACGATTCTTAACACACACACGTGTATGTGCTATAGAGAGTTAATCAGGTCTTCCACTACTTATTGGAACTGTGGCACATGGCATTTTTCCTGCTTCCGCCCATTCAAGAAATATAAATGAGCAAAATGTAGAGTAACGGGTCATAAGGAAGGATTGTTCAAACGCAACAAACCCTCATCTCATTATCGGATGCCAAAAAGAATCAGTTATGTTAACCCCTGATGCTCACGTAAGTACTTATCCATTAGTGTTAATGAATGTATCATGACTTTGCAGTTGGACACTGCATCTGATGTCTTTTTGCTTTGTCGTAAAACTCGGCACGAACTTAGTTGGTTAAGCATTCATTCTACAAATGATTGTATAAAAAATGCATCGAGCATCCCAGTAAAAATTTCTGGAATTATCAAATGCATTGTTAAATTTAGTGATTCAACAGTCAAATCTAAATGCTATGGTACTGATGAATCCTCTAATTTATTGGGTCTTGACTGGATCACAGAATTTGAAAATGTTTGACTACCCATTTAATCTTATTTGTAATCCAGATTCAGAGAAGATCAATCGGTCACTCAATCTTATTTGCAACAAAGTATCTTCCTATACTCATATGATGCACAAATGGTGACAGAAATTTCCTTGTGATTTTCAAAGTGATCATAAGGGGATTGTAAAACCGAGAAAAACACCAGCAATAACCCCGAACCCAGCTTCATCTACGGTTTTTCCCCTTGCTGTTTCAGATATAATTACGAGCACCCATCAGTAATATATAACTGAAACCTCGTAGCTTTTTTCCAAAAGACAAACAAACAATAATTTAGTTTGAAAGAACATCAAGGTATTAAAAAATTACTAACCTGAAACCATTCCATGGCCTGATCTTCTGCCTGGTTTTGGGCTTGGTTTATCGACTAAACGTTTTGTTTGGTCATGATCAGTAGGTTGAGGTGGCGGTTGATGACGATGTGGTTTATCAGGTTCTACGTTTGAAATATACAAAGAAAGATAAGTCCTGCCTAATCCATAACTCTCAACTCAATATGAGCTTGGATTATTACTCAAAGTTAAGAAACTATGGCAATATTTTGCTTACCATAAACTGATACTGATGTAAGATAAAATAAAAAAGCAAGGAACACTGAAAAACTATTTCATCATCCTAGTTTTCAACTTCTCTATCGTTAAAACTCACAAGATTGAATTTAAAATGTTCTAGTCTCTCAGTGAGTGGAATGAGAGAATTGTTTTCAAGTAGTACGAACTCTTCCAAACAAAACACCATGGTAAAATAGTAATTATATACTTATTGGTTAATGAGATAAAAGTATAGTATAAGGAGGAGATTGAGCGATTGCTGAATTGGCTCCTTGATTTTGAAAGGACTTTTTAGTCACTGAGCAATAAGTTCGTATAAACCAAGAGCATTTCGAAACAAATTAGTTTGTTTGTTTTTAAAAAAATTTATTGGCTTTTCAAAGTTTATTACCAGTTTTCCGGTCTTAATATTCCAGAAATTTCATGAGATAACATTATTATTATAAGTGTAGGTCTATTCATACCAGATTTTTATTAAGATCATGGACCGATTAATGTTAGACCACCATTGAGAACTTGGGGACACTGGACGGCCGTTTCGGCCTACTGTGGAACTCCTCAGCAGTGCGCATCTGCGATCCGCTCGCGGGATTCGAACCCAGAGCCTCAGTTGTGCGCGCAAATACCTAACCTATTGGACCACTAAGCCGCCATCCAACGGATTAGCTCCACTGGTCACGGTTTCTCACTAGAACTCCGAGAATTCCCTCACGAAGCTATTCACTAGTGAGCACGTGGTAATCATTAGTATAGAGGTTGTGGAGATTATCAAGTTTTTGATTGAGGTCATCCACTGCTTCCAGGTTTCCAATGGTGATCTAACATCTTTCGGTTCATGATGTCAATCAAAAACTAATAGTTTACTAGAAACAAAGAGGAAACTAATTGATTCTTGTGTTATGTAAAATCTTTATATAAAAGCCACTTATCCTTAAAATGTACATAACTACTTAAATGTAAGCCCCTCAATTCTGGTCATTCGATTTTATCCTTGAACAATTATGTTGAAATAAAATGAATTAACGTTAAACCTCAAAACTGAATCTATTTGTTTGTTGAAATAGTGAAAGACAACAGTAAATTGTCAAGTTAATATGAAAGAATGAACTGAACTGAAAAACAAAAACAGTACTAAACACTTAGAACTCATTCCTGTTCATATTCATTATTTGGATTCATCTACACGCTATTCGAAATTGTATAGTTCAGAATATCAGTTATATACTTTTCAAATCTTGATCAAAACCATTCAAGTTATATCGATTTATTGAATACAGTCCTCGATAATGCTCTTATTCAAGATTTTCTTTCAACAAAAATTCGTCTCAGTTAAGATGCCACATTGAAAATTGGTGAATGTTAGACAACTTGTTGTTTGAGACTTCTTTTCAAAATACATCCATAACCGTACCTGAGACTAAACTAGTTAGTCAGTCAGTTACAATGTGGGACCAGACACACATATACATCGGTCCAAGTTGCCATACCTCACTCATTAGCACAACAACATGAACACTGAATCCTTAGAAGTAGTTAATACAATGGTGACAATGTATAAAAGGAAGATGGCATATAAGGACATAGTACAGCAAGAAACAGTTAGTTCGTAGAAAGTAAGATATGAAACGATTTTAATCTCAGAGTTTAAGGGATGACAGAGAGTGTATACACCTACAACGCCATTGTGATCGATTCTGAGTCATGTCACACAGTCTCCAACCATTGGTTACGATGGTCATGCGGACCCCAACCAAGTAATCTGCATCTACCAACATGACTCAGACTAGAAGTTAGTGACTGTAAACACTGATGACACGTTTTGGTTTGGCCATCCATAACTTTCTTCCAACCATCTCCAACACTGGTCAGCATTGCTCGTCGTGGTAATCGGTGTTCAGGTACACGTAACACGTGACCCAACCATCTCAGTCGATGAAGATTCACAACCTCATCAACTGATTTACCATCATTTCTTAATACCCTTCGTCTAACCTCACTATTACTTACCTGGTGATCCCAGCAGTTGGGAGCAATATTTCTAAGGCACCTGTAGTTAAATATTGGTAGCTTACGAGTATCTTCTGCTCTTAATGGCCACGTTTCGCAACCGTAAAGTAGAACAGAATGGACTACCTCTCTGATACTTATAATAGTACTCCAGATTACCTTGCTTACAATTGTTATTGTATGGGGCTTCACTTCAGTGAACATCTGTTATGGTGTTTGAAATATCCTGGTTTAGTCTCAGTGATCTTGAGTGCTGTTATAGGTCAAGACCACTGACACTAAACCAGGAGATTTCAAACACCATAATAGATGTTAATTGAAGTGAAGCCTCATACAATAACAATTGTAAGCAAGATAATCTGGAGTACTATTATAGGTATGAGAGAGGTGGTCCATTCTTTGGAGGGATATTTCTTGAGGGGCTAGATAAGAAAGCTGAGTGAAGTGTGATCGTAGGGACCTAAGTACATGACCATAGCTCCCAAGAAACAACTGTAGCTTTATTAAAAAAGTAAACTTGAATCTAATGAAAGTGTTAAACATGAATGCTATTGACAAGGATGAGTTTAATTCATTAAAATCTATGGGTTCAGTGTATCCTAATTTATATAGATTACCAAAAATTCATAAGCCTAATACCCCATTACGTTCAATTCTATCATTGTGTCGGTCACCTACATACAACCTTGAAAATGGTTGATAAGGGTGTTAAACCCTATCCGAAATCAATTTTGTAATTATTCCTTGATTGACTCATTTGGATTAAGTACTTAATGAACATGAATATAAAAACAAAGACAATGTTCTCCCTTAATATGAACACTTTATTTACAAATATACCTCTTTGGGAAACTATTGATATTTTATGTGACAATATCTCATTGAATAACCTTCCATTGCCATTTCCTGTTAAAACTCTTAAAGATTTGTTATTATTATGTACTGACAATGTAAAATTCCCTTTTAAGGGTGAGCACTTTCGAAAAATCAATGTCGTAGCTATGGGTAGCCCTTTTGGACCGTTTCTGGCTGATGTGTTTATGAGACATGTTGAAAATCTAGCTGGAGACTCAATTCAATAGATGTGTCTGTATAAACGCTACGTTGATGACATCATAATCATAGGGAATAAACGTGAAGATGTGAACCGCTTGTTAAAAGAACTTAACACAAGTCAAAAGCATATTTCTCTTACATGTGGAAAATAGAAAAATAACAAACTTCCTTTTCTAGACGTACTGATTAGTAGGAGAGATGATGGTTCCATTCAAAGCCGACATAGACGGGGTAATATCTTTATTTCCATAGTGACTACCCAATTCATTACAAACGTGGATTAATAAGAGGCTTATTCAATAGCATCAATCATACTTGTACTAACGATACTACTGAAGTAGAGACGAAGCTATTGAATAAAACGTTAATGATTAACTATTATTCATTGAAGTTCATAATCCGCTGGAATTGTTGCAATACGGCTAGACCTATGACACTTCTGGCACCCAAAAGCGAGTTTACATTATGTTATTGATGTGAATAGGGAAACAAGAAGCCCTGACAAACTACGAAAGCTATTTTTCGGGACGTTATCCCATTTTACTCAAAGCTTGTAAAACACTAACATTTATTTTTGTCCCTATTCTATTCTACAGAACATAAGCTTTCGTCCGATGTATGATTCATTGCCATACCCTTTTCTGTTCCGAAGCTATTGTAATTTAAACATAATATTTTGCACCCTATTTTCTACGCTAATTCCCAGCATTGGTGGTAGAATAGTTTCCTCTCTACCCCACTTCGAACTCACGCGTACTAGCCTCAAGGTTAGGTCGGTCAGCCTATCGCGCCAAGGTCTTAGTCTGGATTAGATAAGTATCCTCAACACCAAGAGTGGGTAGACAGACCAAAGGACATAACAGTTATCGTTTAGAGGCTACCCAAATAGTCTCAAGTTGAAACGGAGATCGGAATTAGTCATCAACAGGACATTTTATGCAGCCCAAATTGGCATTATTGAAAATACGAGGTCTATGTTTCACCAAAAACCCAAACAGCACATCCCATTGTGTCTACCAATTTACATATACGTGCGGAACATGTACATAGGGAGGAGCAATTAAGGATGGTGGAACACATACCCAAATGGCTGCAGAAACAAATGAATCCCAATGGTTAAATAAGTTCATAGGATAAACAGACATAGTCTTCCATTACGAAACATTTTGTTAAGATTCGTTATAAGGTCGATGTCAAGTCGGCATTTGTAGTGTTATACGAAAGCCTTCAAGGACGTATAGTACGGAAACTGAAGCCCTCTGTATGTATTCAAAACAATCTTTTTTACCCTTAACCTACCCTGGTAATACTGATTTATTACCCAGAGTGATTATCACATTGTTTTTGTGTACTTTATGTATTTGTCTAGTTGACCTATTAGTTTTCATATAAAAATGTCTTAACAAGTATAGATGTGTGATCAGATTGTTCGAAATGTATTTCACAAATACATCATCACATAATTCTGCTAACCTTCGTCTTCTCATTGCATTATTGAGATTTATCAAAAGGACTAATTGTTTTAAATGTAGAATATGTCACAGATTGACTTCAATCTTGTACAAAATTCATTTAATAATATTATAATCGTGCTTACGAAGGAATTGACGCTGAGATAAATTCTTTCAGTTCTGATATGAATAAGTAATGTACAAAGTTCAAATAGGTCAGAAGAGAAACAGCTGCTACTTATGACAAAACCGCTTTTTAGTAAATTTCATCAAATTATTTATTTATTTTAACACATAGATATTGGTACAAGGGGGCACCAGATACATATGCGCCACACAAATCAAATGAGATTTGTGTGAGGGCTGTGATACTATCCGAGTGCCCAAACCGAAGCAGGTGGTTTTCTTAGGGGATCACACCCCGAGCCTTCGACCCGAAGGTCTGATCCACAAGGCAGTGGAGCATCGTGAGGAGATGCAGTCCCATGATAGCCTGTGACCAGCGATTTGTTCATACGCCATTTGTTCCTTCAGGATACTGGAGCCCATGTGCACCATTGGTTTGGAATCAGGGTTTTCCAACTCCCCTAGATGGACTCTCCATGTCCACCAACCCAGTTAAAGAGCCGGACACTCGGTTTTCGTCCTCTCAAGCTCATAAACAACACGCCGTTTGAGAGAAGACAGTGAGTAGAACTTCCCTGACAGAGGCTATATACGCATCGCCATGTGAGAGCATTTCGAGGGGGGAGAGCGGAGTCTCCCCACTCTCGGCCGTACCAGGGCATTTCATCAAGTGGATCAAAATAGTGCTATTCAATTAAAACGTGATGGTCAGTAATTTCTATACTCAGTATGTGGATTAATCCACTCCATGTCATCCGAGATAAAGTCACTCGATGTAACGGACTAATCGAGTTATCATTTTCTACTAAAAGAAAAAACTCCCACAGAATGTAATCACCAACTATTGATAAGTAATTATGCTATGACGAGAAGAAAAGTCCAAGTCCGATTGATTTACTCATTATCAGTTTTGTTCAACATTACCTCCGTTTTGATTCAATGTAATGATTACTCAATGTAGTAGTTGTTTTATTGTCTCGTATGATATTTTATTCTGTATAATATGCGATATTCTTGTATTCCATTGACATGAACTATACTCAGCATATGATTTGTTATAACTCTAAGTAATTCTCATATATGTGATTTCATCCGAATTATTAATCAGTGTGTATACAGCAATATATAAATGAGTGTGTTTTTCGACTAAGGTCATCGTCATCATCGTGTTTTGAGGTTAATTAATCTTCACTTATACCAGTCTTTGTGTTCTTACTATCGCGTCGTGGGATTGCAGAAGTCCTTCATTTCGAGTATAAATGATAACCGTTTCCGATGTAACAATCAGCGACAACCAAAACAAGCAATATTCAACTGACAAGTTATAACAATTGGCGACGGGGATGGGATTTGAACCCACGATAGGACATGTCTCTGAAATGGACATTTCTGGACCACTGGGCTGATCATGAATAACTGCTACTACTTCGTTTATATTACCACTGATCAAGGATTCACGGAGGCTTTCATCGCCGTGTTCATAAGTGCTGCAGTCATTTTCCAGCTCTGTATGCAAATTAGAAATTAATTTATCAACTTCTGTCACATCTCCAAAACATGGATGATTTGGCAGCCGTGTGCGTAAAACGTCTAAAACATTCATCTGGCTCTTTTTGAAAGGATGCTGTTGTCGTTCAGATAGCAACTGTGACTAATCGGAAGAGATAACCATTTTCTGAATCAGCACGGTAATGAAAAATACTGTATGATTAATTAACAATCAATGTCGTTCAAGGACACCGGTGAGAACCCTGTATGCTGATTGCTCGAAATAATTACACTGAATTTTGTTCAATTACAGGTTGACCTGGATTCGTTAATTTGAAGATTGAGGGTTTAAAATTTTTTTCACCCCGTCGCCAATTGTTATATTTTGTCAGTTGAATGTTGCTTGTTACGTCGGAAACGCTTATCACTTATACTCGAAACGAAAGACTTCTGCAATTCCCATGACGCGAAAGTAAGAACACAAAGACTGGTATAAGTGAAGACTTATTAACCCCAAAACAAGCAGCATTCAACTGAAAAGTTATAACAAATTACTCAATATATGATTAAGGTGACAATTTGTTTGAAATTATAATATGTGAATTAGTTCAGTCCGATTATATTCCTCAAAGCATAATTCATTCAAATAACATAAACTAACTAGTTTTTCCATAGGGTGTTTTTTTTCACCCGAGGACAAACATTTATTAATTCTCACAGATTGAGATCATGAGTCAGTTGAAGCTAGACCACCATTGAAAACCTGGAAGCACTGGACGGCCATTTCGTTTTGTTATGGGACTCCTCAGCAGTGCACATCCACGATCCCGCACCACGCGGGGCTCGAACCCAGGGCCTACTGGCTTCGCGCGCGAGCACTTAACCATTAGACCACTGATTATTAATTCGACAGAATTCATTTGATAAAATGGATTAGCCTAACATTACGTTGGTTAAAAATTATCCATGATGAAAATGTCAACTTTTGTGTGTATGTATGTATGTGCTTAGATCTAGCCATATGTCTAATATAAATCCATTTGTGGATGAACATTGTGTCTACAGGCTTAAATTTACAAATACTAATGGTAGGACTAGTTATCAAAGTTCAACAGTTAAATGTTTGTCTCTCATCAGGATTCGACCAATAATTGGCAAACAACCCACGAAACAGACTTATCGAAACCCATTTTCTAACCATGTTCTAATTTCAAAGGAATTAGCGAGAATCTATTAGCACAACTTACTAATTAGGCGCTCTTCGTGTACATATATCTTTGGGGTACTGATTCTAATTGCGATTGTCTAAGTTAAAATAGGTGAATTATAGTTAGAACTTGTAACCAAATGGTTGAAAGTTGAATGGTCTCAGGACTAAATCTTCCCTAAATGTTTTACTTAAGTTACTTTAGAAGAGTAAGTAAAATTGATTTTTAGTCCATCATCTTGATAGTGAAAATATTTTGATTTTGAGCGGAGGAAACTATGGTATCAGTCAGCAAGGCGTACCTTTAGTTTTGAGATAAATCAAGCTTTCTGCGAGATGAGAATCTGCCACACAACTTCGAAGTTTGAGAAGTTATCACTTTATTAATGGGATGATTGAATACAGTTGAATGAATCATTTGTTTAACATCCTATCTGTATTTCAATGATAATAGTCATCGATTGAGAATTATTGAAAATAGAAGAACTGAACAGTCAGTTTGTGATACAATGCAATTTACATCTAGTGTCAATGATGATCAACCATCATACAATCAATTAGGTTAATTCTTCAAATTACATTTTCTGATAGACATTTCAGTAAGTTTTATCTCCATCCGAGTCATTAGTGTGCACAGGTTATTACGATAATTACCCTTACCAGATAATCTCATTTGATGAATATAATCTACTCAAACATGGTCAAACTTTAAAATGACTATAGCGTTTTACTTGCCTACATTGGACTTTGAGAGTTTATTGATCTATTATCAGAATTATATAACTTAATTTGGTGTTGTGTATTCTGATTTACATAAAAAAGTATGGTATGACGATTCAATCGACGTGCCAATAATAACCTTGAAAATATGTGATCTAAGTGATTATGTATTTTGTATTAGAGTTCAAGTACATTTGAATTAATGTTCAAGTTAGTACATTGTCAGATATCAGATATAATGATAAGAAAGCAACAAGTTATTTTTACTGTAACAGAAAATGATATGATTATAAAATGTGTCATAAAAATGTATTTCCTAAGCTGATAATTGTTAATTGTTACGCGCTCGCGCATGAGACTGATAGATCCTGGATTCGAATCTCACGAGACGGGATCCAGTGCTTCCAGGTTTTCCATGGTGGTCTAGCTTCAATTGACTCATGATCTCAACTATTAAAAATTACTATAATATCCACAAAACCCTTCTGATACTAATTAATAAATGGATTATAAATAGGAAGATCAGCTGTTTGAACAACTTATACACAATTGAGTTTCCTCTAACTAGGAACAATAGAATCTTCTCTAATAGAAAACTGCACACAGAAATATACAACTCAATGGAAATTATTCAAGAAGAAAACTGATGTCAGTTTTTACTAGACGTCAAAAACAAACCGAGATCTAAATTCCTCAATAAATTGAGTTTGATTCTTAGATAAGGTATTTTGTCAAGAACATCAGTTGGATCATTGAAAACCAGAAAACACAGGACAGCCGTTTCATTCTAGTATACGACTCTTGAACAGTACATGCCGACGACCCCCGAACCTTTATGTATAGTGACGTAGACTCCTTGGTTTTTAACTGTTCTCAAATGAGATTAATCTACAGTTACTTTTTTCTGCTTGTTAATATCTACCTTGATTACTAGTTAGATTCTGAGTAAAAATTTCACTGAGAACAATCTACAATTGAGATTAATCAATAATTATTTTGTACGAAACTCAGTTTACTGAAGTCATACAAAACAGAAAACAATTGATTTACTAAAACATTGGACCGATCCCCAACTGAAATTAATATCAGTCTCGCGCGCGAGTGCTTAACCACTAGACCACTATGCCGGCCGGTATCCAACGGTGTTAATATCTAACCTCAACCAATCCACGAAATTGAGCGACACATCCGCCATTGTTATCCGTGAGTTATTATCTCATAACGGACCCGGTTGAACTCCACTGGTCACAACTTATCACTAGAACACCAATCACTGGTGAGCATATGTTGATTCATATCAGAGGGTTTTATGTGGATATTATGGTCATTTCAATGGTTAAGATCATGGGACAATTGAAGCTAGACCACCATGGAAAACCTGACTTTAAAATATATAATGGTTAAGTGCTCGCGCGCGAAACCAATAGGTCCTGGGTTCGAATCTCGCGGGGTGAGGGATCGTCGATGCGCACTGCTGAGGTGTCCCATACCAGGACGAAACAGCCGTCCAGTGCTTCCAGGTTATCCATGGTGGTCTAGCTTCAATTGACTCATGATTTCAACCAGTGAAATTTCTAAAAAATCTCCACAAAACCCATTCTGATAATAAATATATAATCCTTTGAATTTTTATAGAATCATTTTAATCAGTATGCCATCTGATTATTCTAATACAATTGATCAGGAATTGATGATTTGACAACAAACAGTTACTGCTATATCAGAAGTTAATGAATAAGTGTTTACAATTAGTAGTATAACTTGGTCAATAAATCATCCAAAATGGCGGGGGGGGGTACTTAGAGGATCCGCACCACTACTTTAACTTTAATTGAAGCTTAAGAATAAACACGAAATATTAGTTTTGACCTATTTAAGACTAATTAGTAAGATGTATCTATATTTATAAAACTACTGGTAACTTCAACCATCTCTGTATTATTTCTAGTGATATAGGATTTTTCGGTTACATCTTAATTACCAATATCCCTTGTAATATATCCCAACTTAATAAATGTATGATAAAATCCTCGAATAAGTACAATTCAAATAATCTTTAGCATCCACTATGGATACGGTAAATTGACTGTGGTTTTAACAAGTCCCATGTAGGACAAGCCTGGCCATAGTGTGTTAGCTAACATGGAAGTAAGTTGAAAAAAGGGCTAGGGCAGATAAATTGTGACAACAAACCACGAAGTAACTAACGTATATTGTCTGAGATAGATAGATATCTAGATTATAACCTACAGCATGTGATAGAATAGTAACCTAAAAGTTTATTTCCAAGATGATGTCATTTAAGGTGTGAATATCTTAGCCATATAACAAAACAGGTTAGTAACAACTTGTACAACATGGAGTTCATCGTTTCCTTTGTTAATACAGATTATTTTGATTGTCATGTACTATGTTTCAAGGCTACTCATCCATTCGCTACAATCACTAAGGCAGAATAAGTAATATAATAGTAATAATAATAATTGTAATACGTATGTAAGCAAAAATTATCAGCTTACTTTTATCCTTATACTTATCATAATGCTTAATTGGTGGTTGTTTTCGAGCGGAACCTTGGCTAATTTTACCATAAAGACTGCTATCATAAGATAATTCTGATGCAAAATCTATAGTTGGTTTTTGTTTTTCTGCTTCAGCTAAATAATTATATTCATCTGGATGTTGAAGTATGCCATAATTAAACTGTGTAATTGGTTTCCTGGGATCCAATGGCATTGGTTCTCTATTTCCATTTTGAATTCGTCGTCGTATAGCTTTTGTTGTTGTTTTCTTTTCTCTGGATCGTCACCAAGATTTTTTGATGAATGTCTGGTAGGAGTTAATGGAGTAGCTGTGTGAAGAAAAAAACACAAAGGAACAAAGGTGTTCTATTGATGCATACATAAAGGATCTGTTTTAATTTCATAACTTTACAAGACAGTAACAAAAATTCTTATCTACCTGATAAATAAACACTTTAAAATTTCGATGACCTTTATAGTGAGAATCACGCTTTAAATTGAACAATTTTTATAATAAAACTAGAAAGAAAACTTCCCCAAGTCCAAATAGTGAGTAGTATGTAGACTTGTGGATGGGATTTAACCATAGCTGACAATCATCAACCAGGTACTATCATTGACATGCTATAAATGACAATGCTATATCATGTGATTGATTATGGAATATCAAGGAATGGGATATTAATTAGGTGAGAAAATTACGTAAGGTAGGTTCAAATTCGTAAGTCCGTGATCACGGTTTTACATACGGCAGAACAGAAAGCGTAATTGATCTGTGCTGCCCAATGATAAGTAATGGTGATAAATGTTGTCGAAGTAGACATAACGAACGATCTACATACCTAACCCCACAGAAGTAAGTGAACTGATATTTATACATTAAATTAGCCAAGTTAGGCAGTTTATCTTTCATATGGAGGCATAAAAGAGGACTATAATAGGCTATATACAATAACTTTCTTCTTCACCAGTGAAAAGAAATAACTGTAAATACTTCTCATATTCATGCAGGTTCAATGGGTAGAACGGATTAAATGGAAGAGAGATCATGATGTGATCGGACAGAAGAAACATGTGCAAATTATTATGATTACGGTAGACAGAAATGATGAAAATGATGTTAATTACTAAAGAAAAACACTAGTGAACTAATCATAATATTAATGATAATAATGCTAATGATTATAATAAGAGCTGACAATTGTATGAGGACATGAAAGGAAATATGTTCACCGAGGTCTGTTTATACAACGTATGACTATAAAATAATTTTTATCGCAATCTCAGAAATAACCATGTCTTAAGCAAATTGAAAGGCAAAGTAATCACCAACATTAAAGAACAGTGAAACAGATGGGCAGAGCACTTTAAGGAACTCTTAAATTGACCAATCCATATTGAACTCACCCAAAATCGAAGTAGCACCTACGAACCTCCCAATCAAGAGAGAAAAGGAAAACCAAAGAACACATTATGGCGAAAAATGGAGACAGACATGAGAAGAATGAACAACAATTGGTTGGAACTAGAAAGGAAGACCCAGGACAGAGTGAGTTAGAGAACTCTGGTCGGCGGCCTATGCTCCATTTTGACCTATAGATTATTATTACACGATTTACCATTCTTGAGTTATTCCCTGTCTATTAATTACAGTCTCCCACATTAACAGTTACTTTTGGTTAGATCTTGTACAAATGCTGTTTCCTATTTTATGGTGCGATGTGGTCTGTTTGGTTTGTATATAAACCCAGTATATCTGAAATATCATACACATAGTTCCCTGAAATACATGATTCATATCACAGAGGCTTAGATTGGTGTTCTGCACTCAACAGGCAGGGCTAGGCAGGAAGAAGGACCGATAAGGACTCTAGACTGATCGTATGGGTTTACGCACCATTAGTTCGATTGATGAATCAATGTTCTTTAATTGGTAGTATCATTACGTTATAACTTAATAAGGCACAGGGCCACAAGTTATAACATTCTGCTGCGAAGAAAAGTGTTTATATCTCTACCATTTAGGCATGAACCAAGCAGCATGATTTTAAGATAAACTAAAAGCAGCCAATGAGAAAACATATACTGCTATCCTGGTTATGGTTGAAAGGACTAAACTCATGATTTTCATAGATCTAGACATTCCACGAACGGTTACGTTATATAACATTGCATTTACCAATTTACATGTTTTTGTGGACACATATACATGGGAGGACTAATCGAACAATTCAATTCAGGGTTATGGAATATATTTTTTTTGGTTGAGATCATGAATTAATTGATGTTAGACCACCGTTGGAAACCTGGAAGCACTGGACGGCCGTTTCGTCCTAGTATGGGACTCCTCAGCAGTGCGCATCCACGACCCCCCAACCCGCGGAAACGGCCGTCCAGTGCTTCCAGGTTTCCAACGGTGGTCTAACATCAATTAATTCATGATCTCAACCAAAAGCTTAACAATCTCCACAACCCCCATACTGATAATTAACATGTGCTCACTAGTGACTAGCTTCGTGAGGGAATTCTCGGAGTTCTAGTGAGAAGTCGTGACCAGTGGAGCTAATCCGTGTCGGGTAGAGACAGGTATCTACCTCAGTACAATGGAAGGTGGTCGCGCAATTCCGTGGATGGGTTGATGTTAGACACTAACACCATTGGATGCCGGCTCAGTGGTCTAATGGTTAAGTGCTCAGGCGCGAAGCCAGTAGGTCCTGGGTTCGAATCCCGCGGGTGCGGGGTCGTGGATGCGCACTGCTGACGAGTCCCATATTAGGACGAATACGGTCGTCCAGTGCTTCCAGGTCTAACATCAATTAGTTCATGATCTCAACCAAAAACTTAACAATCTCCACAACCCCCATACTGATAATTATGGAATATATGTTTTAGATGGCATTAAAACCATTTAGTGTCAAATGCTCCGATAGAGATGGGGAGTAGAAAACCATGTTCATCGATAATAAAGTACATAACTGAAATGGACATAGAATTGACATCAGTACATCTTTTAAAACGTATAAAATTTGTCAACGACGAATTCTTAGGTTTGTAGAAGCCTTGTCTATTCGTAAATTCAAACACTCATTATATGTACACAAATAATTCGTCGTAACCTCGAATTCGCCCTCGTAATCCTCAAGTCACTTTGTAACCTAGGGTAATGAACCATTTCCTATTCTTTACATACAGTGTTAATTTTCATTCTTTATTTACAATTATCATTTTGTCTAGTTGAACTTTATTTGACCTTTCTTAATTTTCATATAACATGCCTTGACAAGTAAATGTGTGACTGGATTGTTCGAAATGTTTGATGTAAATGCCTCGATTCCGTCTTGTCATTGTTTCAGTAAAATTTAGAAAGGGAGCTTATTACTTCAAATACTTGTTTGATTTTAGTAACTCTAGTTTTTGATAATGAACAGGGGTGGATGCCTCAATTCACGAGAGACTGGCTCCGAATATCAAATATTAGTATACTATGGTGCTTGTAGTGGTCCACCAGGGTGATTGGTACCTGTGTGGCTGCGCCACAGGATTGAGTTGTACTATTCATATTGTAGCGTTAAAGCCTATATAGTGTCTGGTTCTCCTGTGAAGAGGGATTGAGCCGTACTGCTCGGGTTATAAAGTTTAAGCCTGGGTGGTGTCTGGTTTTCCTGGAAACAGGATTGAGCAGTACTATTTGGGCTACAAATTTTAAGTTTGGGCGACGTCTAGCCCTCCTGTTAAACGAGATTGAACTGTACTGTCCGGGTTGTCACATGAAAGTCTGGACGGTGTCTGGTTCTCCTGAAAACCAATATAAAATTACCCTGGCTCACAAGGATATATTATATAACTGATAAATGAAGGTGCTTGAAGGGAGATTAAATTTCTTAAGTATAACGATGGTCTCCATCACAAACTTTTGTCAGATGGAAAATAACCATTGAAAACACAGAAGCATTCGGTAACCATATTTTGTAGTTTGTAATTCTTCAGAACAGTATTTTCATAACCACGCAATGGATAGATTGTTTCTGAATTTAATTTATTAGTCATCTGCATTTCTTCTACATTCCTCTTTTCCAAATCCAAAGGTGTTCGTTTATTTTTGCCTACTGAATAAGAACAATCTACCATCCTTTGGTATAGTGTCGTAGGGTTCTCAAAGAATAAACGGTATAATTACTCAAAGTATTTTTAACACATGGATAATCTGTTTTAACCATTGGTACCATGGTTATTTATGGTTTATGGAACTTTATCACGATTACCATCTGTGTGTACATTTTAAGGTGCTAATAGGTAATGGGAAGACTTGTAATCAAATAATCTTACTTTATTCCACTAATCCTATTTTGCTTTGTTAAAAATTAATAATTTGAGGTAACTGTTGTAAATAATCGTCAAGAAATGGAGACAGACATGAGAAGAATGAATAACAATTGGATAGAACTAGAAAGGAAGGCCCAGGACAGGGTGAGTTAGAGAATGCTGGTCGGAGGCCTATGTTCCATTGGGAGTAACAGGTGTAAGTAAGTATGTAAGCTGTAAATAATATTGAGTCTACTTGTAATCGTAGTAAAAAAGGTTAGATCTAACATTTCAACAACGAAAAAGATTATTTGTGAGAAACTAGTTTTCTTTATATAACCATTAACTATGCCGACTGATCAAGTACTTTCCATTGCAAATTAATGTTTCGTAATGGACGAAGCGTAATTTTGACAGCAAAGTTACCAAGCAATACATCTGAGATAATCCAAAAACGCTCTCGATATGTTAAGGTAAGATTATGAAGGTCACTGTGCTTGAGGCGACAGAAACACCATTGGACAAAACATAAGGTTTAATCGATTGAGATAGAAAATTCAGTCAATCAATCACGTTAGGCTGCTCAAGGTTACTTGGTTACGGTCAGAATGTTGATTGGTTGATTTGAATCGAACCAATAGCTTGTATTGAGAGTTAGACATATCTGTACGGCTGGCCACGCTTTCCATGGTTTTCCCCCTTACCAATGAAGTGTTTAAATATAGAGGACGCATTGATCTCATCGTCATAGTTTACTTGGGTCTCCATACGTTTGGGGTGTTTTATTTAGGCAAATATGTTATTACCAAATCAACCTGCTCCTAATTTTGAAGGCACTGCTGTTGTTGGCACGGAATTGCGTCCAATTAGTTTGAGTCAATTTCAAGGAAAATATGTGTTACTGGTATTTTATCCACTTGACTTGTAAGTCAAATGTACTATTCGTTTCTCAACAATTTTACAATACTTCACGTAATTAAATTAACACCGATGTTTTTCTTTCAGCACTTTTGTTTGTCCAACGGAATTAATTGCATTTAGTGAAAGAGCTGCTGAGTTCCAATCTAGAGAATGTCAAGTAATCGCATGCTCAACTGACTCAGTCTATGCTCATTTGGCATGGACGAAATTGGATCGTAAAGCTGGTGGTTTGGGGCAAATGAATATACCTTTGCTGTCTGATAAAAACCTAAGGATATCACGAGCGTACGAGGTTCTTGACGAACAGGAAGGTCATGCATTCAGGTTCGTTTTGTTAATTCATTAACACATCTCTGCTATATTTATCATATTGCAAATGTCACACAGGCGGTACTTGCATAAAGAAGAGCCATATCCTGAGTCTGTGCCCATAAACTGACCCCGTATTTATTTGTTTGTTTTTAGAGGTATGTTCCTCATTGACCGCAACGGGATTTTACGTCAAATTACTGTTAACGATCGCCCTGTAGGGAGATCAGTTGATGAGGCGATACGTCTTTTGGATGCTTTTATTTTCTTTGAGAAACATGGCGAAGTTTGTCCAGCGAACTGGAAACCAAATTCAGCAACAATAGTACCCGATCCCGTTGCTTCTCTCTCCTACTTCTCGTCTGTGCACTGAGGTTTTTGTATTGATATCATATTTTAGTAAACATTAATAAACAGTCTTTGTCATCTGTTTCTATGGGTTTTGTGTGGGATGCATTTTATGCGTAGAATGTTGCACTATCTGCTAGGTATAACAGGGAAGCTCTCGTCGGATTCCTGTTGGACTCGGTATTTGTTCTATTACATGCTAGCTTGTTTGCTACGATGTAGTAATGATGATGGCGTGTGTAGTGAGTCGGCACCATTTGTCTGCGAATGGGAACTGGGCATATAGGCCTTTAACGGGCTTCATTTTGTGTCTCACCTCTTTTCACTCGACCTAGCTTGCGGCCTCAAGGTGTGGTGACTAAGTATGTGACGTCAGTGTGTCTGGTCGGTTCGCGATATGATTTCACAAAAGCCGTGAAACGTCAAAGGTATCTGGTGACTTACCTCAACCGGTTATGATATTTAGTTCAGGTTGCTACTATGTCGGTTCAACTCGTTATAAGCTTCCAGAACTCACGTTTGTGCCATGATTAGTATGGGTAAGCTCTAATTGTTCATGGCGAAACTCCACAACTGTCCTCTGTGCAGATCTACATTGTATTTGCCACACTCCTAACCATTTCATCTTTTGTAAGGTTTGTTTTGAAGTAAGTACCTCACGTTTAAAACCTAAGAGACTCATTTGCATTATCCTTGAATGTGCTTGGGAAAAAGTAGTGGGTGAGTAACATCAAGCCCTGGGTTTTTACTATCCTCTAATGTTATACTAAATAGGTAGATCTTGACACTTAGATCATTCATTGGCAACCTAAAGTATTGTAGTTGGGAAGAGCTTTTTTGGTAGCTTTATTTAGTAGCTCTACTAAGTTTATATATTATATATATAAGCAGCCACTAAGAACTAGAAGTGCACGGGATAGCTGTTGAGACCTAGTACAAAACTTTCACAGTGCACACATACAACACAACAGGGGATTAAACTTCAGGCCTCTAATCGAGAGCTTAACTCCCATGTCACTGGGTTGAGACCCAGTAGTTCGCATCCTCAACTTCAGTTGGTCTGTGATATGCATAATCCATTCCAATTAACGATGCTTGCCTCATGCCTGGTATAGTTTAGTGAAGTTGGGAATCACAGCCACTCTCTGCCAACTCAATGATCGGGGGGTTGAGCTCAGGCCTCCAACCGTGAGTGCCCTGGGTTCACATTAGAACGAAACAATTATCCTATCTTTTCTGGTTTCCACTAGTTGTCCAACTAACAGCAGTTCGCAATTTATGACTATACAGACGAGCACTAGTGTTATTGTCGTAGAAATAGTTCACCTAACTTGAACTCTATATTTATTTCACATCGAGATAATAGTAAAAACAGTGTTTGTTAAATAATATTGTTTCCAGAGATCAAGATATCGTTTATATTATTAGAGATGATCAACTCAGCTCCTCTATGAACTGGTTTTAAGACTTACCAGCTTTAGGACCATCTGAAATTCGAGGTCGACTAACAGTCCCGTCACGTGGATAGTGTATGTCTTCTTTCGAGTTTGGAGAAAGAGGCGGTGGAGGATGGCGTCTATGACCTGGGAGCTCATCGGTCACTTTACTTCGCGTTTCTGTCGTAGTCGAATGACGATTACCTCGATCAACTGAAACGCATAAATATTAGGGCAAAATGAGATAATGAAATTGTGAAGTTATAATAATATGTGATTTATTCATCTAGACTTACATTTAAAAACAGATGTTGATTTTCCTAATATTTATATGATGATGATAACATTGTGTTATGTTACACAGCATCTGATTTGGATTAAGTGTTTGGTTACCAGTCAGACTACAAGTCCATTGATTTAGCTAAGTTTCCAAAGTGGAGATAATCCTAGGAATCATTATTCTGTTAGATATTCTTTGATTAGTCTTTCTAGTTTTATGTAGATATTATGTATGTGATCAACCTAAGTTGAAATACCATTGCAAACTACAGAGAGTTGAACAGCTATTTCATTCTAGACTCTTTAGCAGTAACCACTCATGAGGGATCGAACCCAAGACATTCAGTTGTCTTATTGAGCGTTTAATCTGCAAATAATTGGATTGAAATCCGCCTTCCTATCTTTTCTTAGAACTCAAATAAAACTGAATTTGTTTATCTATTAGTTAATAATGTTGTAACATATGGGGAAATTTGTTTGCTCAAATTATCTGGTTCTGTTCTAGTATTTGTAAACTAATTGGTCAGTAAATTAATGATGTGTAAAATAACTTTTAGCATAAAATGTATGCTACTTCTGTGTATGACGCATAGTTAAAACATTAGTTTATGTATTTTCTCTCATCTCTTCCATATCCTCTTAGCAGTTAAGTAAATGACCTCATTGGGACACTATTACTACAACTATAGACCATATTCAAACTCGAAAATATACGAGAAAAGGAACCAAGATTAAATAATGGTATAATTTAGTCGGATGATTTGTAGAGATTAGCTCAGTTTGATTGAAGTTAGAGATGTTGGTCACTGAGTTTAATCTCACAGGTTTTGAGCTATTATGTTTACTAAGAAAACTGAAGTTCTTGTGCGGGACCATAGGTGTAGACTTTCAAACACTAGAATGAAACAAGTGTTTAATGCTGTGTGACTTCTAAAGGTTCCTCGATTGGTATGCCATTCCGTCAGTTTGTCAATCACAAGTAAAGTAAGACCTGGCACATATATTTATCAATTCAAGTTGCCACACAATGACATCACAGAGAGATGATATTGCCAAGAAAAATGCCAGAGTAGTAGAAAGATTAGGTATAGGTAACATGAATTGATAATAAAGAATGAATTCACGGGATAAAAAATATGAGATAATTTAAAAACTTAAGATCCAAGGGAAGGCAGTGTGAATGCATCTAAAACCTCAATCAAATAGTCTGCGCATATCAACGTAGTTCAATCCAGTAGTCAATGACTTTATGGACTGAAGTCATGTCTTGGTTTGATCACCCCAATGATAACGACTGTGAAGTGTGAATCATTTAGTAATAACTCATTCGTTTCCCAATATTGCGCTCGCCTTGAAACTAAGCGGCGTTAGTACATTCACTTATACGTGGACATCGTTGGTGCGTACTATTGACAGAGGTCCGTACAGCTATCATTTTTACAATAAACCTAATTTATTTATGATCATGTCGAATATTTGATAAAATATCTCCTTACCTCTTATTAAATTACTTGCAGTTATGAAGGGAATAGAAAATTAATTTCTATATTTGGACTCAAAATAATTGAAGGACAACATTTTCTTAGTCAAATCATAAAAGTCTGATGCTCTACCGACTGAGCTAACCGAGCCCATAAATGCCCTGGTACGGCCGAGAGTGTGGAGAGTCCGCTCTCCCTCTCGAAATGGTCTCACAGGGCCACGCGTATATAGCCTCTGCCAGGGAAGTTCTACTCACTGCTTTCTCGTGTTAGGGGTGTTATTTACAAAATGGAGAGTACGAAAAGCGAATTTCCGGCGCTTTAATCGGGTTGGTGGGCACGGAGAGTCCATGTAGGGGAGTTGGAAAACCCTGATTCCAAACTAATGGTGCACATGGGCTCCAGTATCCTGAAGGAACAAATGGTGTATGAACCAATCGTTGGTCACAGGCTTCCATGGGACTGCATTTGCTTACGATGCTCCACTGCCTTGTGGATTAGACCTTTATGTCGAAGGCTTCGCTCGTATTCCCCTAAGAAAACCACATGCTTCGGTTTGGGCACTCGGGTAGTATCACAGCTCTCACACAAATCAAATGAGATTTGTGTGGCGCATATGTATCTGGTGCCCCCTTGTACCAATATCTGTGTTCAAATAAATAAATAAACAATAGTTAAATCATAACGGAAATGTTACAAACAAAATAAAACAGTAAACTGACTGACAATGAAATTTAAGTTAGACAAAATTAACAGAATGAGTTGAGAATATTGTTACAAATACTTGACCTAGTAACAGTAGTGGTAGTGAAACGACCGCGATAGTGAGTAAAGTTATCTCTCACTCTCGAAATGATCTCACATAGCCATGTGCATACAACCACTATCAGGGAAGTCCTACCTCACTATCTTGTTTACGAAACTGAGAGGACGAAAAGCGAATGTCCGGTGTTTTAACTGAATTGATGGTGGTTTTTGACTGAGTATACTTACCATCTAAAGTTTCAAACCAATACTGATTAAAAAGTAAGGATTACTTGCAGGTTTTGGCAACGTAGAATAATTCAAACCTTTAATAATAGTGATATATACAATATAATCGTTGAGCAAGTTTTTAGGTGTTCGAATTCAGAAGCCCAGTGGATAACTGGGTGTCACTCAAAGCGATAGGTGTTAGGCTCAAGTCCTCATATTTGTATCAACCATAGGATGTAGATATATTCAGATGAGAAGTTTTAAATAGAACAAAAATTCCATTCTAAATTTCACTTCTATCCCGAATCCATTTATTCTAAAAGAATTGAGATTATTTGCAACATTTTATGAAGAACAATAGAAGCCCAAACAAATTCTCTTATATTTAGTCGATAACAGAATGTACAAATATAAATAAGAATCTCTTATGTTTAATCTATATCATTTTGATTTTGTAAAAAGATTATACTCTTATGTTGTATTTAGAATAGTTGCATGATATAATTCTAGGATGATCTTAATTCAAATATATTTCTATGACATAATTGTAATTAAATAAAAATTTTCATCAAAAATCTAGATGTTCATAACTATATTACTTAATTGTTAATTTCGGAGGATAACAGAAAATTACTAATGTTCAATCAAAAGTATTAGGGTTCTAGAATCATCAAATCGATATTGATAACATCTAACCATTGGTAAGTAAATTAATTTTTAAAAATGTTATGAACATGTATATACTTATATGAGGTAAATATGTATGTATGTATGTATGTATAGGATTTGTTGACTCCTCAAGATTCTAGATATCGTTGTTTAGAGATGATAATTAACACAAATCAAAGTCTATTACATTATTTTCAATGCCATCACTCATGGGATAATATAAACTATTCTGTATACGTTATCGTTTAAACTAAATTCCTATGTTTTTAAAAATCTGATCGTGGATGGGCACTGCTGAAGAGTCCCGTAATAGAATGAAACGGTCGTCCAATGCTTCCAGATTTTCCATGGCGGGTCTAGCTTCAATTGACTCATGATCTAAACCATTTAAATGGCCATAATATCCACAAAAAGCCTTCTGATATGAATCAACATATGCTCACTAGTGACTGACTTCAAGAGGCATTTTCTGGAGTTCTAGTGAGAAGTTGTGGCCAGTGGAGTTCAACCGAGTCCGTTGTGAGATAGTAACTCACTGACGACAATGGTGGATGTGTCGCCCAATTTCGAGGATTGGTTGAAGTTAGACATTAACACCATTGGATGCCGGCTAGCTCAGTGGTTTAATGGTTAAGTTCTCGCGCGCGAGACTGATAGGTCCTAAGTTCGAATCTCGTAAGGTGGGGTCATGAGTGTGCACTGCCAAGGAGTCCCACAGTAGGACGAAACAGTCGTCCAATGCTTCCAGGTTTTTCATAGTGGTTTAGCTTTAATTGACTCATGATTTCAACCATTAAAATATTTTAAAATTGAGCAAACGTTTTCGAAAATAAGCATCCGTTCTTTTGTAAACTGTAAGCCTTTATCTATGACTAGAAATAAAAACAAAACGAAGAAGTATACAACTTTTGCTATTGATCTATCTCAGTTTCAAGGTTACGTTGATTATTATGCACATCAGTTAATTCTATAGCTCATGTAATTTTCTATTGATAAAACAATTGACATAGTAGCATTTTTGTATTAAACACGCTTGTTTAAAATGAGGTCAACGAAATATTTACACGATATATATATTCTCTATCCCACCGTATGAAATCAATCTATTCATAATGAATGAATGAATGAAACCCTTATATATTGAAATAAGAAACTAGGATTATGTACAAATAAAAAACTAAGGTGTGAATGAAACTTTAAAACAAACAAAAGAATAATAACACTACATTGTTTGCAGGTCATTTGATTGTTTATGTGATTATAAATTTAGAAGAATTTACATTCATATTGTATTACTAACTTAGTAGGACGGCAAGATTAAACGCTTTTACGTTGAGAAGTTTAATTTATAGATGGTTTTTCGTCGGGAATAATGACAGTTAGTCAGCTATAACGTAGGACCAGACACACATATACATCGGTCCAAGTTGCCATACCTCACTCATTAGCACAACAACATGAACACCGGATTCATAGAAGTAGTTAATACAATGGTGACAATGTATAAAAGAAAGATGGCATATAAGGACATAGTACAGCAAGAAAGAGTTCGTTCGTAGAAAGTAAGATATGAAGCGATTTTAATCTCAGAGTTTAAGGGATGACAGAGAGTGTATACACCTACAACGCCATTGTGATCGATTCTGAGTCATGTCACACAGTCTCCAACCATTGGTTACGATGGTCATGCGGACCCCAACCAAGTAATCTGCATCTACCAACATGACTCAGACTAGAAGTTAGTGACTGTAAACACTGATGACACGTTTTGGTTTGGCCACGCATAACTTTCTTCCAACCATCTCCAACACTGGTCAGCATTGCTCGTCGTGGTAATCGGTGTTCAGGTATGCGTAACACGTGACCCAACCATCTCAGTCGATGAAGATTCACAACCTCATCAACTGATTTACCATCATTTCTTAATACCCTTCGTCTAATCTCACTATTACCTACCTGGTGATTCCAGAAGTTGGGAGCAATATTTCTAAGGCATCCGTGGTCAAATACTAGTAGATTACGAATATCATCAACTCTTAATGGTCACGTTTCGCATCCATAAAATAAAACAGAACGAACTGCCGCGCAGTATACTCGTGCTTTTGTTGACAGACGAACATCTCACCTTCGCCATAGGTGACGTAATTTGGCAAAAATCAAACGATCTTTTTATTTCATGCAGAGAATTCGTCATAGGAATAATGTGGTCGTTTCTGATGACACTGGATGATCAGTATGATAGATTCCAAATTGATTTAAGTTAGAAATGTGAACAATCGTATTTAAACTAATTGATACAAGAGTCGATTGCTCACCTAGAGACACGAATTCGGTGGGTACTACCCTATCAAATAGATGATGATACCGTCCTTAAGAGTTCAGTATTATAAAACAACTTTTCATTTTGACAGAGTATTGTTCTCTGAGCTGAATGGTTTGGTCATGGAGCTTTCATCGTTCTTCTGAACGACATCATTAGCACAAACTTCAGGTACTTGAAGTTTGTGAAAGCTCCACAACCAAACCATTCAGCTTAGAAAACAAAACTCCGTCAAAATCATCCACCTGAGCTGCAAATCTTTTCCACTATCTCCACTGTTTATTGTTCTCAATTATTCAATAGCAAACTAAATAATATCGGTCCATGAGCAAGACAACACACAATCTTGACTGATTAGTTTAAAAGGACTCATCATACCTTAGAATTAAACTCTTTTTAATTATGACCATTCAGATATTAAAGGTCAGACAATCCGTGAGTCATAAACAACCCATAACCTCATACAAATATATGTCGATCGAAGTTATCAAAACTCACATGAGTACTGCAATAAAAAAATTTACTGGATGATGGAGAATGAAGGAGAAACAATATCAGCTTCAGAAATAAATTAAATAAAAGCAATACAGTTTGAAAATGATAAAAATGTAGGAGTGATATTAACTTCAGGATATAGAAGTTAATAAGGCATGAATAGATCTGAACCCTCGTAATCGATCTTAAGCCATATTACTCAATGTTTTTCCCCATGGAAAACGACTATTGCACGAATTACAAATAAAAATTTCAGGTAATTGGGTTGAACAGTCATTGAATTTACCAGCTGATGGTATGTTTTGGTTTAGAAGATCCTAGCTTCCGTTCAACTTCTAAGCCAAATATGAGTGTAAGCAGCAGCTAAATATATGTAATACATGTTTAGATTTACTAAAACAATAAAAGTATTTGTCATCATTTCTGTCTTACATCATACGGCTAATATTATTCAATTGGTAATTCCATATATACATGAAGAATCCTTTAAGACACCTACGAAGAAAAAAGTTTAATTTCCAATTAATATCAGAAGGGTTTTGTGAAGATTGTAGTAATTTCAATAGTTGAGATCATGAGTCAATTGAAGCTATACCACCATTGAAAACCTGGAAGAAGTAGACGGCTGTTTCGTCTTATTATCGGACTCCTCGTCAGTGCACATCCACGATTCCGCCTCGCGTGATTCGAACTTAGGACCTATCAGTCTCGCGCGCGAGCCCTTAACCTTTACACCACTGAGTTAGCCGGCATCCAATGGTGTTAATGTCTAACTTCAACTAATCCACGAAATTGAGCGACACATCCACCCCCAATTGTCGTCTATTTCCATAAATTATATTTCACAGCTGTGAGTGAATAAAAAGTGAAATGTTAGGCAGTATGCTCATTATTTTTCAAAAGTAGAATAGATATATCATCCGTTAACATATGTATCAGTGTTGCTTTATTACCGAAAACTACAGATTACAACATGTTACCTAGTGATTAATTCTCTTTTTTTGTATTTAAACAAATGTGACTCATTTTTATGTACTTATATAACTAATCACCATAGATATATTGAGTTAAGCACCATTTTTTCTCATAAATCCATACTGAATAGATTCGAATAGAATTGATGTGATAGATATTCACAACTCAAATTGAATGACGCTAGAATATTTTGAAAAACTCAACAACAACAAAAAACTATTAGATACGATTAGTCTCCATATAGTAGAGATTTTCTCACAAACTCTTAATAATAATAATAATAATAATAATAATAATCGTACTGTCTATCATGAAGATTTAGCCAGTTGTTTCTATGGCTATATTTAAAAAAAATCGATATATTTAGTAATATTCACTTAACATTTGGTCATGATTTATATTATTGTTTCTATGTAGTCAAAGTTCATTTATCTTTAGTTACTAAGAGGGTTTTTTTCTAAAGAAATTCTTAGAGATAAATGTAAACTGTCTTTTTTTTTCTATCGTCGAAATTCTAACATACCATTAAAATAAAACATGTAAGAAGTAGCAGTTAATGTTTTTAATAAGGTATTTAAAAAAAAACGAGACTAAAGTTTATACATTCCAATTAGTAATTACCTAATGAAAATAGAACGAAACGGCCATCCAGTGCTTCCAGGTTTTCAATGGTGTTCTAACTTCAATTCACTCATGATCTCAACTATTGAAATTACTATAATATTCACAAAACCCCTCTCTGATTATAATGATTATATGCTCACTACTGACAGTCTCCAATACATATTTGCTGGAATTCTAGTGAGAAATAGTGACCAGTGGAGCAACTCACTGAAGACAATGGTGGATATGTCGTTCAATTTTGTGGATTGGTTCAAGTTAGACATCAACACCGTTGGATCCCGGCCGGCTCAGTGGTCTAATGATTAATGGCTCTCGCGAGAGACCGAAAGGTCCTGGGTTCGTATCTTGCGAGGCGAGATCGTTGATACACACTGCTGAAGAGTCCCACAGTAGGACGAAACGGCCGTCAAACAACGCTTCTAGGTTTCACATGATGGTCTAGCTTCAATTGATTCATGATCTCAACTATTGTAATGACTATTTATTTAAAAATAAAACAAAAGATATCATGTTTCTGCAGTTCATTGATTTCAGAAATTCCATACATTGAGGATTTGTATTCATTGAAACATGTATTTATTGATCAAGTCTTCTATGTATGAGTTTTGCTTTGAGTATCAAGAATAAATATTATTGAAAGCATTTATTAACAAAACAAAGCTGTTAAAAGGACTATGTTATTTAATAATATCTATTTGATTTTTATGAGTGAAGTATCGTTTAAAAAGCCTCGGTTATAAAGTTGAACCTTTGTAAATAAACATATTGACATCTCAATAGTTGAAATCATGAGTCAATTGAAGCTAGACCACCATGGGAAACCTGGAAGCACTGGACGGCCGTTTCGTCCTAGTATGGGACTCCTCAGCATGGGCATCCACGATCCCGCCTCCCGCTACATTTGAACCCAGGACCTATCAGTCTCGCGCGCGAGACTGGTGAGTGACTTCAAGAGGCATTTCCTGGAGTTCTAGTGAGAAGCCGTTACCAGCGGAATTCACCAGGTCTGTTGTGAGATATTAACTCACTAAAAACAATCGTGTACGGTGGCGCAACTTCGTGGATTGGTTGAAGTTAGACATTAACACCGCTGGATGCCGGCTAACTCAGTGGTCTAATGGTTAAGCGCTCGCACGCGAGACTGATAGGTCGTGTGTTCGATTGTCGCGGGAGGCGGGGTCGTGGATGCGCACTGCTGAGGAGTCCCATAATAAAACGAAACGGCCGCCCAGTGCTTCCAGGTTTCCCATGGTGGTCTAGCTTCAATTGACTCATGATTTCAACTATTGGAATTCCTAAAAATCTCCACAAAACCGCTTCTGATATTGATATCTGTTAATTAGGTGGTATGCTTCAGACTAACAAGATATACAGATCAATTTATTCTAATGTCTTACTCTATTATTTTAATCAATCTATACGTCGTCAGAATTGTCAATCATAGAAACATAATGGGTGATAACCTAGTAATACAGATAATCAACCTTCTACTACTAGGTCATAGGTTCTAATCCCGTTCTAACTATTTTGACTAAAACAACTGGATGATATAATTAGTGTTTAAACCTACAGTGTAGCTCAGAATTGAATGATATTACTTAGAAATAGGTAGTAGTTATTATTTATTGTAATTGTTTGAGAGTAACTCCGTGATGTTTATAAAAACAAGTGATAACTAATTTATACATTCAAAAACCAAACCGAATTTCTACTAAACAGACTTTAACGTATAGAATGATTGATGGAGTGAATAATAATGGGAGATGATACGAAAAGTTCATTAATAAAAATACTCTGGTCACCAATGAAGTGATGAACAGAAATAAAATTTTCTGATCGCGAAAACATTACAATCCTCGCTGATATTCAAGATTTATCTAAGAAACTTGTTTGAGAAACAATGATGTTTTCATGAATAATGTGCCAAAGGCTTTTTTGTTATTTTAATATTTGAGATCATGAGTCAATTAAAGCTAGACCATCATGGAAAACTTAGAAGCACTGAACGGCCGTTTCGTTTTATTATGGGGCTCTCCTCAGCAGTGCGCATCCACAATCCCGTCTCGTGAGATTCGAGTCAAGTACCTACCAGTCTCGCGCGCGAGCGCTTAACCACTAAACCACTGAGTTAGCCGGCATCCAACGGTGTTAATGTCTAACTTCAACTAATCCACGAAATTGCGCGACACACCCACCATAGTCTGCGGTGAGTTACTATCTTGTTATTTTCCCGAAATATGTCATACTACTCACAAGTAGGTGAGCCATAAAGCGAAGAATTTAACATACATAGTTTGATGAATTTAGGTATGAACAATTGATTAGTAATAATCAGAATTTAACATGCTATAAAGTAAATAATCGAAACTAAAAAGAAACAGAAATACTAACACCAGTTACTATGTGCATAATGAACAGAAAGAAGTTAACATAAACATAGACTGGAACAACACATATAAGTGAACAATTAGATTGTCATCAACGTATACGAATAACAACATCAAATATGAAAACCTGTTCATAGAAACAAAAATTATTACCAACAACTGTTTGTTAATTTGTTATCTTTGGTTATACTCTTGTGATATACATATATATATATTCCATTTAATAGTCTGTGGTTATTAAAGCTGTCTATGAGACCACACCGATCAATATCAAGTAAAGATATTTTGGTTAACACTATTGACCATAACGTTCACCAGTTGAATTACATAACCCAATGTAAAATGTGAATTATTATATATTAAAAGGAAGTGTCTTACCATTTTGAATTGATTAATAGTATCTAAGCAGTAAATCAATTTATTAAATTTTATAACTGCACTACAATTAAGCAATATAAAAACTCAAGTTACCTGTTCGATCTGGTACATTATCTTTTCTCTTTTATGTTGATCTAATTCAATGGATTGTTTCGACCGACTTAATACTTCATCAGTGTTTTTCGTAAGATTTCCTCTCTTGCCTTCATCATTATCATTATCTTTTGTATATGATTGCTTTTTTATTGATAGTCTTGACTGTTTACCATCACATTCTTTTAAGGGTTGTTTAGTTTTACTTGGATTGGATTGCTTTGAATGATGTGGAATTCCTCCAACAGATTGTTCGACATCCAGATTATTTACTTCGTCGGAAGGATGTTGTTTACGCACACTTTTAGATGGATATTTCTCTTCCTGTTTTATGTCAGGTATTTTTACAATATTATCTTTATTATTTTGGTCTTGTTGTTGTTTTTCAATGATTGATTTCTTATGAGTATCTTTTAAACTATCAATTTTATTCAGTTGATTACTATCCAATGGTTTTGTAGGATCTTTCTGATCATTTAATTTGTAATGTGCTTTAGGTAGTTTAGAAGCGATGTAATCAGAAGTTATACTGTCCTTCTTTATGGGCTTCTTTGAAGGATCATCAGAATGCCTATATTTCATTTTGTCATCAGTTTTGTAGGAGTTCCGTTTTTCATTTAAAGACTGATGTCTTTTCAAATCAGATTTTTGAGGTTGAGCCTGAGGAACGACGTCAATCATACCATCTTGTAATAGTTGCCTTGTTTGATATCTACTATTTTCAACCCAAGATGAAATACGATCATTTTTTGAAGTTATAGATGTATGAGGTTTGTTTTGTTTAGATCTTAGTGACTGATGATGTGTTTTATTTCGTTTAACAAGTTCACTTCGTCCTTGGCCTTTCACAGATTCTCCATGGTTTTCTTCTGAATTACGTGAAGCTTTTGTATCCAAAGGTTGTGTTTTCGGATTTTCCGTTTTTATTTGTTGCTCCATCTTACTCTTATTGGTATGTTTGTCTTCAAAGCTATTTTTAGGAGCAAGTGGAGTTCCAATTTGGCCTTCATTGTTATGTATTGGCTTTCTAAACTTTGAATCTCTTGAAAAAACTTTTGACTCGTCATGAGACAGATGGCGACCTTGATGATGGCTATGCTCTTCATCCACTGGCAGGTTATCTGAAATCATATTCTTTTTGAATTTCGCAAATGACATTGGACCGTCACATGAACGTTTATGTGTATCACCAGTGGATTTCTCCAAAATTTCATCCTTTGTAGAACTTTTATGATGATGAAGTGGAGGAGGAGGATGTCGATGATGCTTTAATTCATGTTGTTTTAACATCTGATCATTGAGATGATCTTTATGTGGTTTTCCAGGAATCTTATCATCAGTGATAATTTGATGTGTAATGTCAGGTTTTAAATCTTTATGTTTACTTATTCGATCATATTGTTCTAAACGTTTAGGGATGTCCAATACAGAGGGTGGTAAATTCGGAATCACTTCAGGTTTTGACGGTTTTTGAACATCAAACTTTGTAACTTCTTCACCGCTAGTTAAATTATTTCCTTGATGATCAGACAATATATCACTTTGCATTAGTTTATTTTCCTGTTCATTAATTTGTTTCATTGGCTTAGATGAACATTTATGTTCACCTAACTCATCAGTAGTCTTACTATCATTTCCTTTGATTGAAGTCGATTTTCTATCTATTTGTTTTCTATGATTCTCTATTTGTTCTTCATATGCCTTTGCTAAAATACTTAAACTTGATGTACTACTTAATTCATCCATTTTTAATGATTTTCTTTTACTCAATCGATTCATTTCATCATAATATGCTTTACTTAAGAGGTCATCAGTGTTGAATTTCTCATTTTGATTTCTTTCTTTAATTCGTTGTGAATCCTTTTCATTAGTAGTAATTGTTGTGTAAGATTTGTATGGTTTTAAAAGAGAAGATGTAAATTGTCTTTATCTTGATTTGATGTTAGTTTTATATCAGTTTTTGCTTCAGTCATTGGTGATAACGGTTTGAATTTATCATATATAAAATCTTTCAATGTATCATTCATTGAATCATATTGTTTAGTAGTTGTTTCATTTTTGTTAACCGGTTCATCCGCTATAAAATAACTTTTTGGAAGACTCCAATATTTTTCTGATCGTTCAACATATCTATTTAGATAACTTTTGAAATGATCACCTCTAGGACTTACTAATGAACTTAGATCAGTTGATGATGGATATAATTGTGGTCCTGTTAAAATAGGTGATTGATTTTGATCTATATCTAAAAGAATTCTATTTTTTGTTGAATAGTTTATTTCTGATGATGCTTTGTATTTAGTGAATATTTTTATAAATTCCTCACTTCTATCAGTTGATGGATCATCTGCTTGATGATGTTGTTTGTTTGTTTTTCAATGTGTAATAAGGTGGTGATTAGATAACGTTGGCAAGTGTTGATGTGGTGGAGGATATAAATCAAGAAAATAAGACGAATAAATATACAACATAGAATCCACAACAACAATGATAGTTAGTGATATAACATAGACAACATGAAAGAAAAATATTCATAAACAACACAAAGTAAACACAAGTAATAACAATAGCCATTACCAATTATCATTGGAACTATATTGTAAGTGATAAATAAGAAACTTATTCAAGACTTAAATTGTTTAATTATATCCTAATTAAAATAAATACTAATTTTTTGAGTAAAGTGGTTAAAATAACGCCGTAACTATCCAAGTGTATGTATAATAAATGTGATGATAATGTGAATATTAATTTGACGTTAACTGTGATGCGCTAATAAACTAATTCAATGATAACGTGTGTCCTATGTGTACTTAAAACAACTTTGTTACAATTTCATATGAAGGTTGTGAGTGTGTTAATCGTGAGCGATGTATACTAGATGGAAAAGATTAAACAGGATTGTTTTTGCAATATGTGTTTATTAAAGAGTTGAAGGGTGTTAAGGTTGAATGTATCCCCCAAATCTTTGGTGTGATTTTTTGAACTACTTTATTTCTTTAAAGTAGTAAAAGAATAACATAATCATTTATTTAGCTTTGCATTGTTTACTTGGATCTTCTCATCGATATTTAGGACTATAATTGATCAGTCTCTTATTGGCATCGCGTTTGAAGCGAACGGTATTGGGTTCAAGTCCCAGAGTGAACATCAACTCTTAGATGAAGGTACATCTAGCTGACGAGTCTCAAATAAGACGAGACGCGCGTCTTGGATTCCACTGCTAGCCAATATCTATCTTTGCTTATAATAACCATTTATTATTTATCTGATTTCAGTAATCATGCGTCTTTGAAACAGTAAAATTAACTTTCTTCCAAGATGAAAATAATTTTGCCATAAGTTGAAAATAGGTATATTAATATATTGCAAGTAGAACCTAAAAGTTCAAACCTTAAATAAAACTGAGTATGATAGGAAATATTTCTTAATCCTTCGTACACAGTTGAATGAACTATGTGAAGTCAGTCAGTCAGCAACAACGTAGAACTTCGTACGTACATATATCAGTTCAAATTGCCATACCAAATTCCTTCGAACTTCTTACTTTTTATCGAATGAAATATTTGTGGTAACAAATGGTGTAAAAATTACTTTAACTTGACTGCTTTACATATTTATGTGTACAGAAGAAACTCGTGACCCCTCTATCCCTTCCATAGCCAGTTATGACTTAACAAACGATTTTTTTGTTACCATTAACATTATTTTCACACCCGATATTTGTTTGTAATTTGTCACCTCTTTCCGTTTGTGTTCTTCACTATCTAATTACTTACACACTTCTTATTACATAATGGTATTAATATTTTGTGATGATTATTCTAAGTCTCAATAGTTGAAATCATGAGTCAATTGAAGCTAGACCATTATAGAAAACCTGAAAGCACTTGATGGCCGTTTCGTCCTAGTATGGGACACTTCAGCAATGCGCATACACGATCCTGCTTCCCGCGAGGTTCGAACCCGCGACCTATCAGTCTCGCGCTTGAGCGCTTAAACAAGCGCTTACCACTAAGTCAATTTACCCACGTTTGACCTTTTATTTCTAATGTCTAACTATTGATAAGACTTTTGTTATCGTATTTTATTATTCTTACTACGATCATTACACCTGTCTTCCTACTATCAACTTGTACTTTTACCTATTATGTGTAGAGACTTATTCTATTTCATTGTGTTTATTGACTCATATTGCCTTGATTGGTTTACATTTTCGTATAAATATTCATGTAAAGTAGAGTAAAGCCTGATGACGATCTAATTGAAAACAATTGTTCAATTGTATGTATTGTTCTATGCTTCACATATCTTTGGCATTTTAGCGTAAAATTACTGGGTTTCAGTACATGTTTAATTAGGCAATCTTTCAGCATCAGAAGGGGTTTTGTGGAGATTTTAGTAATTTCAATAGTTGAAATCATGAGTCAATTGAAGCTTAACCATCATGGATAACCTAGAAGGACTGAATAGGGAGGGATAGTGGATGTGCACTGATGACGTGTCCCACAATAGAACGAAACGGCCGTCCAGTGCTTCCAGGTTTTCTATAGTGGTCTAGCTTCAATTGACTCATGATCTCAACTACAGTTTCTTTTGTTTGTTTAATAATTATTAGTAGAATTCAAATAAGAAAAGTATTTCTTTAATGGGACTGTAATACATACCTTTATAATAAATGTCTGAATAACTCGTCTTTTCATGATAGGTTAGATCACTTCCTGTAAAATAATTCAAAGGAATTTGTTGTTGTTGATATAGATTACTTAACATGATGGTTACAAGTTATTGACTATGAATTTGTGTATGGGTTAGCACAAATTACGCAATCAGTATTTTGTGTGTATATATGTGTGTGTGGAGGTTATAGCAACTTTGTGATGAGAGGGATTTCTCAAACTATTCAATAAAAAAACGGCATTTATGCTAATTTTACTCACCACATACTTATATAACATTAGATATATATGTGAACACACAACATAAGTGCATAGGCAATAAACAAAAACACAGTGGAGAAACATCACACAGCACTCACAAAAAAAAAGAAGGTGAAAGATGGTAAACACAAAAAAACGGGATGTTTATATGTAAATCATAATAAGTGATTTATAGAAGTTAATCACCGATTTCAACCAAATTGGATTATAAAAAGAAAAGAAAAAGTTACCAGCCAGTAAAGATGTATTTGATTGATTTATGTTAAATAACTCTTGAAATTGTTAGTATGCAAGAGATCAATGAATGTAGTAACTACTGAAAACTTTCTAAATCAATAATTTGATTGGTTAATTTTGATTACTCTCTTAAGTTATCATGTGATGTGTGCTATTGTTGTTGACAGTTATAAGTAGTATGTATCATCAATCGAAAGTTTGATTTTTAGTTTTAATCAAAAATATCAACTAGATACATGATTAGATTTTGAAGATTTGTAAAGCTTTATAACTATATATATCTCTTGAATATGTTGAGACTAAAGTAGCTTCTGTAATGAAGTCAATCAATGTTAAATGATTCATATCTTATATTCTAGCTAACAGAGACGTTCAGGACTTGTGCTTAGTTCTGTATAAGGTATATCAGCTGAGTATATCTACATCCATGCTGATTTTTATACAGATACTCAAACCATATCAGCATCTTCTCAAGTCAGTGAACAACCGTAATCACATTTTTAATCACAGGGGCTAATCGAGGCATTTACCAACATAGATTGATCTAATACACTTCTGAATATCAACAATTAAAAAATACAACCATTCGGAAATTGAATTCCTACAGTTTTAATCTATTAACAAACTCATAGAGTTGTTAGATTTGTAATTTGATTTAAACTGCATTTACAATTGAGTAATCTTTCCTATCAATGCAGGTAAAAATTTGAATATTCACAAACAAATCATTAATGGGTAAGATGTTTCAAAATAATATAAAATTATCCACTGTTGAAGTAAAAGGACACACTGCAGCACACTGGCAGCACGAAAAAATGAAGAGAAATACCTGAAGGATATATTACAAAAGAATGGCTACCCAATCAACTTCATCAAAAAATACCAACCGCACGCAGCATCAGAACTTAAGTCAAGCACAGAAATCAACAAAAGGATCGCCCTACCATACAGAAAAGGCATGTCAGAAACCGCAACGAGACTGCTGAAAACTTTCGGGATAGGTGTGGCACACAAACCGACAAAATTACTACAATCAATCCTATGCAAACCAAAAGATGAAATAACAAAGGAAAACAAATCAAACATCATCTAAAAAATAAATTGTGCCAACTGCGAAAAACGCTACATCGGACAAAGCGGACGCCCTCTTCATCTTCCCCTACATGAACATCAATTAGCAGTCAAACGCCATGATATCTTCTCACTTATATCAATACACGTGGACAACTGCGGACACTCATTCGATTGGAAAAATGTGGAAATCTTGGACAGAGGAAATTCCAAAAACACCAGAGAATTTTTAGAGGCCTGGTACTCAGGTCAATCAGCAATCAACAAGCACATTGAAATCGATCCAATTTATCAACCAATCAGGAAAATTATGCACAAATATAGGGACAAAAATCAAACCAATGAGAGACACAACCAAAACAAAGAAGTAAACAATGACGAATTTAAGGTCAATAAGAACCGATCAACGTCAAGGTGTACAGAACGAGCTGTAAAACGCATATGGAGAAATTCGAACACTTCACTTCTATCTGAAGTTTGTGCTGATGATGTCGTTCAGAAGAAACGATGAAAGCCCCACGACCAAACCATCCATCTCAGAGAACAAAACGCCATCAAAGTAAAGGTTTGTGTTTGGATAGACGGTATAATTGGCTAAAACAGTAATCGACTGAGTGTAAGTAAACCACATTCTGAATAATTCGGTAATATATTTCAATTAATCTATCAGAAAACTGTCAAATGTTCTTAAATTCGAAATGTTTGTCAGACTGATAGGTTCTGGCTTCGAATCTCGTAAGGCGGTGTCGTGGATGCACACTGCTGAGGAGTCCCATATTAGGATGAAACGTTCGTTCAGTGCTTTCAGGTTTTCCATGGTGGTCTCGCTTCAATTGACTCATGAATCCAACAATTAAATTACGAAATTTAAGCTTTAAGAACATTGCATATACTTATTGTTGTATCCCGATGAGAATGATTAATGGTAACAGTTGACAACTATTTATGAACTAATATGATACATATATTCTTATTGCATAATTGTTAAGTTACTAAACTATGCATATCCATGTCCCTTCTATTACAAGCTTTATTTTGACCTATAGACCATTATTATAAGCGATTTACCATTCTTGAGTTATTACCAGTTTATCAATTACAGTCTCCCACATTCACAACCACATTTGACTTAATCTTGTACAAATTTTGTTTCCTATTTTACGGTACAATGTGATCTGTTTGGTTTGTATATAAACCCGGTATGTTTGAAATACATGATTCATATCACAGAGGCTGAGATTAGTGTTTCGAACTCAATAGGCAGGGTTAGGCAGGAAGCAGGACGATAAAGACTCTAGACTGCTTGTACGGGTTCAAGTTAGATATCAACATCGTTTGATGTCAACTGAGTTGTCTAGAGGTGAAGCGTTCACGTGAGACCTAAAATCCTGGGTTCCAGTCCCGCATGCGAGATCGTGGATGAGCACTGCTGAAGGGTGCCATACTAGGGCAAAATCGCCGTCGAGTCCTTTCAGGCTTTCAATGGTGGTCTAATATTGATTGGTTCATGATCTCAATGAAAAATTATTCTGAACAATGGAATAATAGATAGCACTAGTGTACTGTAATAAATGGGAAGCCATTTGAATGATACAAGATTTATTCACCCTATGTTTTGCAAAATAAAGGTTTTATGATACGCATTTATTGAATAAATATATGTGATATAACTTTTGGCCTTGTGCCCTATTAATACATAACGTAGTGATACCACCAGTTAGAGGGTAGTAGTTTATCGACCGGACCAACGACTTACAAAAACTCGTACGAGCAGTCTAGAGTACTTATTGGTCCTGCTTCCTGCCTTTCCCTGACTGTTAAGTCCAGAACATCAATCTCAGCCTCTGTGATATGAATCATGTATTTCAAACATACCGGGTTTATATACAAACCAAACAGATCACATTGTACCGTAAAATAGGAAACAACATTTGTACAAGATTAAGTCAAATGTGGTTGTGAATGTGGGAGACTGTAGTTGATAAACTGGTAATAACTCAAGAATGGTAAATCACTTATAATAATAGTCTATAGGTCAAAATAAAGCTTGTAATAGAAGGAAAATGAATATGCATAGTTGAGCTACTTAACAATTATACAATAAAAATATAGGTATCGTACTGGTCCATAAATAGATCCTAACAGTTACCATTTATTATTCTCATCGGGATATAACGAAAATAGGTTATGAACTGGATTAAACTATATAACAGATATAAAGTGTGTTCCCTTTTTCAAATCCTTAATTATCTGGAGATCTCTTAAGTTTATATAGTATAGAGAAACGTTATAAACAAAAAACCAAAACTATTAGTCAAATCTAGGGAAACTTCAACAACATATGATTACTTACTTACTTACGCCTGTTACTCCTCATGAAGGAGCATAGGGCGCTCACCAGCATTCTCCATCCAACCCTGTCCCGGGCAATCCTTTCCAGATCCTTCCAGCTGTTATTCATCCTTTCCATATCTACTTTTATTTCCCGACGTAATGTGTTCTTTGGCCTTCCTTCAGGATTCCAAGTTAGGGCTTGTCTCGTGATGCAGTTTGGTGATTTCCCTAATGTATGTCCTATCCATTTCCATCGTGTTTTCCTAATTTCTTCTTTAGCTGGAAGCTGGTTTGTTCCCTCCCACAAAGGCTGTTGCTGATGGTATCCGGCCAATAGATGTTGAGTATCTTGCGTAGTCAACTATTTACGAATACTTGTACCTTCTTGATGATGGTTGTAGTAGTTCTCCAAGTTTCAGATCCGTATAGTAGAACTATATTGACGTTCGTATTGAAGATTCTCACTTTAATATTGGTTGAAAGCTGTTTTGAGTTCCATATATTCTCCAATTGTATAAATGCGGCCCTTGCTTTGCCAATCTTCGCCTTTACGTCTGCATCTGAACCTCCTTGTTCATCGATGATGCTTCCCAGGTATGTAAAGGATTCTACATCTTCCAGAGTTTCACCATCAAGAGTGAATGGATTGCTGTTCTCCGTTTTGAATTTAAGTACAACATATGATACAATAATTAAAAAAAGATAACACAAAGCAACTTTCAAGGCACAAACTAATCTATTTCCATTAAAAAAAGTTATAAGCTAGAAGAAAACTCGAGGAATCAAAGTGATTAACAAAAGCTAATCAAACGCATAAACATAAGCAATAAATCACTAGAGTCATATTATGCAATATATAGATACAGATATTTCATTGATGCTATGTGCTAATCAAATGATTGTGCAGTTTTAAATCAACCTAAATTTATAAGCATATGGTTTACACTCGCATGGTGAAGATAGAAGAAAACAATTAAAAAAAAGCCAGATGTATAACTCATATTCACCGTTTCTAAACTCTGAATGAATATCTCGTTGCTGTTGTTGTTGATCTTCTACTATGGAAGAATTTGAAACTATTCTTGGACTAATTGGTTGAGAATAATAAAGTAATGCATGTTTTGTACGTGGTAACGATGTATACATTCTATGTCTAATTGATTGTTTCATATTCATATCATCATTATTATTGTCTAATGAATTATGCAAATCATTGACATGGATAATCATATCATATTTATTATTATATCTTGGCAATGTTTTACTATATCGATGTAAATTCAATTCAGTAGTAGATAATTGTATTGGTATATAAAATGAATAAGTTGGTTTACGATTTAATATTAATTCATGTTTTGCAAATTTATTGAATAATTCTTTCATTATCATAGTATTATTGATTTTATTAGTAATCAATTTATTATTATTATTTTGATGATATGAGCTTATATTTTTAATAGTGATTGGAAAACGTGAATAAATTGATTGATAGATATAAGCTTGTTTCGATGATTGTTCTATATTCAACTTATCAATTAGAAATGATATTGATGATTGATTATTGTTGTTTAATTCAGTATATTTCACGGTGTTATCTATTAATAATTGTTCAAATTGTTGATGATTTAAATTGGATGTCTTCAATTTAGTTATATCATTCATTGAACTACTCTCTATAAGTAGACAAGAATGTATGATTTGTTTGTGTTGTGTTGATTGTTTTTTTTTTCGCATGGAAAAAGGATAAAACAATAACTAGGTGATGTGTTCTTGATGAGAAACGGAAATAGAAAACTAACTACATCATTATCCATTTCTTGGTGTAATATATATTATATATATATATATATATATATATATATATATATATATATATATATATATATATATATATATATATATGTATACCCATAAACATACATTCAGGTATATTACAGCTATTTGTGTTATCGACGAAATGATTGAAATCATGAACCGATTGATGTGAGACTATCATTGAAAACCTGGAAGTATTGAACGGCTGTTTTGTCCTATTGTGGCACACCTCAGCAATGCAATGAAAGATGGTCGGGCAATTTCGTGGATTGGTTGAGGTTAGATATTAACACTGTTGAATATCGACCATGTGGTCTAGAGGTTAAGCGCTCGCGTGCGAGATCGATAGGTCCTGGGTTCGAATCTCGCGAGGCGGGATCGTGGGAGTGCGCTCCTGAGGAGCATCACAATAGGGCGAAACGGCTGACCAATGCTTCAAGGTTTTCAATGATGGTTTCACATCAATTGGTTCATGATCTAAATCAAAAACGTAATAGTCTCCACAACCCCATACTTAAAACTATCGAAGAAATATCAATATACCAATATTTATATATTCAATTAGTTGAGTGAGGAATGCTACACTCTGTGTAAATTCAGGACAGTTTTTTACAAAATTACAAATTTAATGATTACTTTTGACCAAAGAATGCAATGACCAATCCATTAGACTTTCAACTGTTAACTATCAGGATATATACAACTGAAGAACATTTGAAGCTCAAAGCAACTGTCAACCAACACGAAAGTCACAAATATCAAGAGAATTCTACTGTATGGGGTGGAAACTTGGAGAACTACGAAACCCATCATCCAAAAGATACAAGTGTTTATTAATAGTTGTCTACGCAAAATACTTCAGATCCACTGGCCAAACATAATCAGCAATAACGTATTGCGGGAGAGATCAAACCACATCCCAGCGGAGCAAGAAATCAGGAAGAAGCGCTAAAGTAAATAGGACACACATTGAGGAAGGTAGCCAACTGCATCACGAGGCAAGCCCACATTTGGAATCCTCAAGGTCAAAGGAGAGGCGGAAAACCGAAGTACACATTACACCGAGAAATGTAGACAGACATAAGAATGAACAATAATTGGATAGAACTAGAAAGGAAGGCCCAGGACAGAGGAGGGTTGAAGAATTCTGGTCGGCGGCCTATGCTACATTGGGGGTAACAGGTATAAGTAAGTAAGTAATCTGCAAAGTGGAAAGTTCGATTACTAAGGGACTTTAATAAAAAATTAGAGAGATATTATAAAATTAGACTAATCACCAATTTTAAAACATTCACCCCAAAAAAAATGCATGAAAACAATCGATTCTAATGAACAAAACTAAGGTAAAATAACAGAACTCCTTATACTAAAATAAGTATCATGTGCTTGTTGTTGATTAATTTCAAAAGGTAATTCCTGGTGTCCTAGTGGGAAAGTTCAGCCATGTTAGGTGTGAAACACTAGCTCGATTAGTTATGCGACATCGCAGTATAAGTGAAATTAGGAATGTTAACCATTCGATGACAAGTCAGTGATCTAAAGGTTGTGTCCGGTGAAAAGATTGTAAGTCCGCTGTTTGATCCCCAGCGAAGCCATTGATATTTACTGCTCAATAGTGTCATACTACATCAAACCTGAAGTGTTTTTCAGTTATCTATCTTATTACATTTTTTTCCAATACAATTTGTTATCAATATTTTGTACACATCTTAAATTCCAGAAATGCAAACCAACAATGTATAGTATTTGTATTGAAAATAATTTTTAAAAAAAAACTTTTTTCACTCTACTAGTCAACATTTTCTATCTCTTACTCCATTTATAACACTTCCATAGTACTTTTCCATCTAGAAAATAATTATTCACAAAACACTTTATCCTTGAATGTGACAGAACTTCAATTAACTGTTTTTCAAAGTTTTAATCTACTTTAGATATTAGAACAAACAAACAAAAAAAAGAAAACTCTATACTGTGTCTTTGGTGGGTGCTACTGGTGTCGACAGATATAAGTAGTTTGTATCGTCAGTCAAAAGTGGAATGCCTAGCGGCAGAAGGTTGAGAAATTGGAGAGAAGAGAACGAGAACAAAGAGCGATTGGTATGGAGATGAAGGAACAGTCAAGTCTGAGAAAATTGATGAATATTTTGCAAATGAAGTATTAACTGTATGATTCTAAGACTTGATCAAGATATTTTGTAATGTCAAAATACGGCTGGTTGTCCTCGCCCGTTTTCTCGTTCACTGCATATCATTTGAACTAATTATAGGACCATTTTTATTGTTATAGTTATTAACTTCATCTAACTGGGAGATTTTCTCAAACTTCTAGATTGCCGCTTTTTTAGACATCCACTTATTACTAGGATTGTTTTTTATCAACAACCTGTCTGTCAACAAGGTAAACCGATAAGTATTTATAAACGTTTACAATTTATCAAAAATCTAGTTACTGAAGAATTCAAACGGTCCCATTACAGTGGTTCATATTAATTCCTTTCTTCTTTATCTTTTGAGAAAATGCCTGAATACGGATTACCATGACGTGCAATGCTGACTAGTGTTGGGGATGGTTGAAAGAAAGTTAGGGGTGTCCAAAACAAAATGTGGCATCAGTGCTTAAAGTCACGAACTTCTAGTCTGAGTCATGTTGGTAGATACAGATCACTTGGTTGGGGTCCGCGTGACTATCGTAACCAATAGTTGAAGACTCTGTGTGACACGGCTCAAAATCGATCACAATGGCATAGGTGTATACATTCTCTGTCATCCCTTAAAATATGAGATTAAAATCGCTTCATATCTTACTTTCTACGAATTAACTGTTTCTTGCTGTACTATATCCTTATATGCCATCTTTCTTTTATATATTACCACCATTGAATTAACTACTTCTATGAAATCGGTGTTCATGTTGTTGTGCTAATGAGGTATGGCAACTTGGAACTATGCGTATATGTGCCTGTCCTACGTTGTGACTGACTGACAGAATTTATACACCGCACATAGTAGGCATAGATATCGTGGGCACAAGATTATTCTTGAGCTTATTAGACATTTTTTTAGAATATTCCCCAGTTGGATGCTTATAAAACGCGAATTTGTTAGAATATTGCATATTTTGTACTGAGAATTATATACAGTAATCAAACAAATGGTATTGATTAGAGGGAGTATTATATTATGACTATTAGGCGTAGTATATTTTCTCATAGTAGAAATTGACTAGCTGTAATTGATTTTAATGAAAAGTAAAAATTCTAAACTGAAATTAAGTTTTTTCAAGGATTAGCACCAACTGAACACTATTGAGAGCTAATAGGGAGATGGTAATGGTTTCATCCTAATGTAGGACTCTTCAGTGTTGTACACTGACGATCTTTGAAAAGAATAAAAATCCGAAGTGGAAATGAAACAATTGTTCAGGGTTTCTTGATTTCGAAATGATTATGAGTGAATATTTATGAAATAAAGTTAAGTCATGCAAGCATTCCTTTTCAGTGTATTGAACGGTGGGATTCATGGGAGCATTTGTCCTTACTTGCGACTAGTTAGATTAATGTACTAAAATGTTGCTGTAATTTTAATGAGAATCAGTTTGCGACCACATAACAAGATAGATGATGTCAACAACCTCAAATCTAGTACGAAATTGTTATATTTTGCATCAGAACATAGGAAAACTAGTAAACAACTAAATGACTAAAACAACTAAGTGAATATAATGTTATAAACAGTAGTAAAAATAATAATATCATGATATGAAACGAAGGCTGATGTATCAGATTATGTTCAAAACTAAAAGAACGATTAAAACAATGCAAATGAACCTCTTTCACTGTAACTGGTCTCTATTCATATCCCTTACAGTCTTCAACTAGTGATTACAGTTATGTCATGAATCTCAATCAAAAAACCTGCACTTATCAGCACAGCTTAGATCAGTAGTAATTGTCTTCACAGTAAGATATCACACCCTAGTTGTTCCTCCTAAGTTCACGATGGAAATATTGTTTGATACCAGTTGAATGTGTTTTTATGCTCCACTCTGGAACATAGAAACGAATATGAGCGTCACATAACTGTCAGTCGTTCACGCAATCAGTCACTCACGAACATTTAAACTTAATGTAGTCTGTCTACCTGTTGATGATTCCGTATGGAAATTCGTATACATAATTATTTGTCATTTGTATACTATTCAAATTGTTTTATCATAAGCAAAGATGGATAATGGTTAGCAGTGGAATCCAATTCATGCACGTTTCGTCCTATTTGTGACTCGTCAGCTGGATGTGCCTGCATTTCACAGTTGGTGTTCACTCTGAGGCTCAAACCCAATACCATCCGCTTCGAATGCCATCGCGTTATCCACTTAATTACTGAGTCCTGAGGTGAAGTTTAAACTCACTTGATATTGGTTGCTTGAGTCTTCTCATTGATGTTCAGGACTGTAATTGATCAGTCGCTTATTGGCATATGTGAATACTGTGCGATGGAGTTCGAAGCGGACGGCATTGGGTTAAAGTCCCGCAGTGAACGTCAACTGTGAGATGCACGTACATCCGGCTGACGAGTCCCAGATAGGACGAAACGCGCGTCAAACTGGATTCCACTGCTAGCCACTATCCATCTTTGCTTATAAAGCTTGTAACTTCAGGTAATGTCAAGGCAGTCCGTACAGGATGCACATATGCTAACAAGGGACTAATCAATTGGAGTCCTAAATAACAATGGGAAGATACAAGTAAACAACACCAAGTGAATATAGGTTTTACCATGATTTTGAAAATAAGTAATAGTTATATTTCATGTGTGCCAAAATATTTCATTAATACAATGTCAAGATGAATGATATGGTGATCAGTGAGGTGTATCTCTTTTTATATCTTGGTTCCATCTTTATGATGTATCACATAACAGAATTATATATTTATAAATTCAGCATCCATTTCTTCGAATCAATATGCTAATTTATTAAATGACAATAGAAGTTTGTTGTGTTTTTTTGATGAAAACTAGATTGATCTAGTTTCTACTCAATAGTGTCTATCACTTATATCTGGTGTTTGTATTAATGTGTGTATGTGTTGTGTGCGGTGTTTCTTCAATATCAGTCTCGAACTTAATTCAAACAAAAATGAACATAGAAACAAATGTTAAAATTGAAGAGAGTATCAAGTGAATGAACATTGATTAGTTCATAACTTACAAGGGTACATGTAACATGAGAATCCGTCGGTGGCTTTATCCGAATCCTTCAAATAACAACCATAAAATCAATTAGTGATCTCCGACGTAGTCATGTGATTTGTGTTAGATGGTTGGAGAAAATTAGCTAAAAGACTCACATTTGTTTCGCTTTATTAGTACACGTCATTAAGGCGTATCAACAATTTTCATGGAAATGATGATGTCCAGGTAATTGTAATATAGATCAATCTATATCATAATTAAAAGTATTAACAGTAAGAGGCTTAGGCAAAGAATGATCCTCAGTGAAACTGAGGTATCAAGTTTGCTTATTCTTTGGAGGTGACTAGATTATGTTGATCATAATACATTGAAGTAACTAATACGACCAACTGGAAATCATGGTCAACCTTTTTGTTTGATACCAGATGATTGGTAGGAATCAGCAGAAAACCGTGGACTTGTGTTTTAAATTACTTGTGAATTCTCAATAAGAGAATAACTCCGAAAATAGCACTGTCCATACAAATCGCTTTCACAATAAGAGTTCTGATGAAAGACTAACACTTAGTCAGAATATCTCTATTATGCATACAAAACTGATTCAATCTTGGTAAGATAATAAACAATATGTACAAACGAATGAGGTGTTAACAATAAGCCAAGCAACAAAGATAACAACCTCCATCAAAATGTGTATTCATTCATGAGGGCTCTGACTACCGTTATGTTAAAGATTACTGAATGTCTAAAGTTTAAAATGTATCGTCGGAATTTTACCATATTAGATTCTATTGACTGTAATTATAGAATTTATGTGAAATTTTTGTACAAAATGTGATACTCTATAATTTTTCCAGACAAGTATAAGTGAGTCCGAATTCACAGGATGATTGAGTTTAAGGAAACTATAAAATGACTATTTCCAGTTCATCAATTTCGTGATACCGATGAGAAATTTAGGAACAATTTCATACATAAAGCATTCAATACATTTGAAAAATTTCAATGGTTGAGAACATGAACCGACTGATGTGAGATCACCATGGAAAACCTGGAAGCACTGATCGGCCGTTTTGTCCTAGTATGGGACTCCTCATCGGTGCGCATCCACGATCCCGCCTCCTGTGACATTCGAACCCAGGACCTATCAGTCTCGCGCGCGAGCGCTTAACTATTATACCACTGAACCGGCATCCAACGGTGTTAATGTTTAACTTCGACCAATCCACGAAATTGAGCGACACATCCACTATTGTCTTCAGTGAGTTACTATCTCACAATAGACCCAGTTGAAAAAACTTACAAGATCTTACCGATTAAGTTTTCCATGTGACTGATCAACTAAATGAGCTGCTACGATAATGAAGTATGAAGAAATGAACATTTACCTGACTTAAGTATCATGCTTACAACCAACAGAGTTAAGAAACAAACACCATTAAGGATAAAATCAGTGTTTCTACCGCTAACAGCTCACCATAATTATCCTATGAATTAAAGACGAGTTATGTTACATAAACAAATAGAAATAAGGATTGACCGTTTATTCAAAGGTATTATGATGACAATGACAATAAAATAGTTTGTTCATATACTCAAGAATACTGTTTCATCATCACTTCATACATTCATATGTATCTATCTATTCACTTAAATACTCAGTTTACAATTGACCCATTAAGGGGTTAATAACAGGGAAATCCAATTTGCAAATTTTTACCATGGATTTAAGCAAACTACATATCTAACGATATATATATATATATATATATATATATATATATATATATATATATATATATATTTCAGTCGGTTACAACGTAGTACCAGGCACATATACGCATCAGTCCAAGTCCAAGTCACAACAACATGAACACCAAATTCAAAGAAGTAGTTAATTCAGAGGTGGTAATATATAAAAGAAAGATAGCATATAAGGATATGGTACAGGAAGAAAGAATTAGTTCATAGAAAGTAAGATATGAAACGATTTTAATCTCATAGTTAAAGGAAGATATAGAGTGTATACACCAAAGCCATTGTGATCGATTTTCAGCCATGTCACACACAGTCTCCAACTATTGGTTACGATAGTCACGCGAACGCCAACCAAGTAGTCTACATCTACCAACATGACTCAGACTAAAGTTAGTGACTTTAAGTACTGATGCCACGTTTTGGTTTAGTTGCTCCTATATACATATACATATAAAGGACTAAAAAACGTTTGCTGTTTATCTTCCAGAAACGGATGGATACAAATAAAGTACATTGTTGTTTTGTTTTCTTTCTTTCCACATTACATGATCACATGAAAGATGATATGCAATTTTACAGTAAAATGAGTACAATATAATCAATAAATATTCATTCACTTAACACCGATTTATACCTACAATAGATTGTCATGGTGACTTGTTACAATCTAATTAAAATCAACCTTTATTATTTTAATTAATAAAAATTAAATAGATATGTACTTGATGGAAATATTCAAAATATAAACACTAGTTAGTTCACTTTCAGATGTAAATCATAATGTTATGGTGATCAAGGTCATTCTTAAATGTTAACCAATTAGGAGTATAACTTTAAGGTTATAAAGAGAGTAGTTCATTATTGAAAGTATCACAATCGATTAATCATTCAATTAGATAAAACTTTAAATAAAAGAAATATCATCCTTGGTGAATTCTATCACCTTGAAGAACCAATGAAGGATAAGTATTTGAGTGAACTATTATTTGTATGAAAAGATGAAAATTTACACTTTATATAAGAATTTTAGATTGTGTAAAGATATCTATAAAGATTATCCATGAATGCTTTCTGTTTTAAATAAAACTATAATGAATATCAGAAGGGGTTTTGTGAAGATTGTAGGAATTTCAATAGTTGAGATCATGAATCGATTGAAGCTAGACAACCATGAAAAACCTCGAAGCACTAGATGTATGTTTCGTCATATTGTGGGACTCCTCACGATCTCATCTGCGAGATTCGAACCCAGGACCTACCCAGTGCTTCTAGGTTTTTCAATCACCGCATTATATTACTATCAAAACTCGAATGCATATCAAATAACGGGTTAATTATCAAACACTCCGTCAACATTCATCACATATCCACATCAGGACTTTTCTGAACTATATTAAAAAATTTAAATGAAGTGATTTACAGAGATTACGGATTAAAATCTTGGGTACATCAGAGGCCTCAGTAATTCCATTGGAATTAGAACTTTAGTTTAATTAAAGGTTTTCAATGGAAAAAAATAGTTGTTTTAACCAGATTGTTCCGTCTCTAAATGTTGTTAATTTAGATTCATCCAGACGTATTGCAGATAAGGTTTTAGTATTAGTTAAAATGCCATAATTATATAATATATATGGCACATAAAAAAACAGATATTATATCATGATTATATTCCGACTAATATGAAAACTTGTTAAACATTATTAAATACTATCTAACCAAAGACGAATAGTGGCTAGCAGTGGAATCCAGTTTGACGCACGTTTTGTCCTATTTGGGACTCGTCAGCTGGATGTGCCTGCATCTCAGAGTTCATGTTCACTCTAGGACTCAAACCCAACACCGTTCGCTTTTAAAGCCATCGTGCCCCGGAATGAACATCAACTTTGGAATGCAGGTACATCCGGCTGACGAGTCCCAAATAAAACGAAACACACGTCATAGATTCCACTGCTAACCACTATCAATATTTACTTATAAATCTTGTAATCCAAAGCAATAGCGATGCAATCTACACAGGATGCACATACTGCCAACAAGACACTAATCAATTGCAATCCTAAATAACAATCGAAAGATACAAGTAAATAATACCAAATGAATTATTAAATACTTCTGAAAAAAATAAATTTCATCTTAAATAGACTCTTTCATTACAATCATTGTAACAAACTGTTGAAGTATTACACATAAGAAATATCTGATGCACAAATTTATTGTATGTTTGAAAGGAATGATGAAACAATTCAAATTGCGTTAATAGACCACATATATTTAGAATCTACTTTATATAGTTCAATTTAGCTGAATCATAATACTTCCTTCATATGAATAATTTGATTTAAATTACATAATGATATCTTATCGTTTAAACGGTAATCTTCAACAATGCAAGCTATCAGTTTCGAAATATTTCTTGCTTTGCTTAAAGTTTATCCTATCAAACTCCGTATACTTAACTGTTTTTTACGATGTACAAATCTGCAACTGATTCTTAAGTTGTCGTTTTACACTCAGTGAAACTCTCATTTCGTAGAGGAAAACAGGGAACAAACAATTCATCGGTCTAGTGATTAAGCGCTCGCGAGGCGGGACCATGGATGCGCACTGCTGAGGAGTCCCACAATAGGACGAAACGGCCGTCAGACAGTGCTTCGAGGTTTTTCATGGTTGTCTAGCTTCAATTGACTCATGATCTCAACTATTGAAATTACTATAATCTCCACCAAACCCCTCTGATACTAATTAATCGATCACTGAAATTACTTATCGTTTCGATGGTAAGTTTTTTTTTAATTAAACAGTAAATAATCAATCAGTACTTAAGTAAACAATAATAATATGACATAATAAATAAAATAATTTGTTTACCTGATAATTTTCGTGGACTTAATCTGCCTATATTTTGTTGATTAACAAATAGTCTTGCTTGACTATAAATAAATTGTGCCTCTTTTTCACAACGTTCCGTAACCGGATCCACTAGATCACCGGAACCCGGTGATGATGAATTGATATAATCAAGGCTGTGAAAAATAAAATTCTCTTTATTTGATCCATGATCCATTGAAGTTCTATCCGGAAGAGATTGATGATCATATGCTTGTTCAGGGGAGAGTCTTTGGTCAGTAGATGAAATTCGACTTTTTACATATGGATCAGAAGATCTTTTATCTACTGTGGGGAGAATTGATGTAACTGTAGAACCACGATGTCCTTCTGTATAAGTTTGTGGTAGCGATGTTGGTGTATCGCGATACTGATTATCTAAATGTTCTTGCATTTGAGCAATACGATTATTCCATTGACGTTTAAGTTTTTCAAAATTTTCTTTAGATTTCGGACTACTTACAATTGGTTTAGTTTTTCCAGGTGGTTCAGCCCGTCCAATTATTGGGGCTTGTTCTTTTGGCTGACATGAATTTCTACTCGAAGTTACTTGTGGTTTTGGTGAAGCATTTCTTTCAGATACTTTTAAAGTTTTTGGTGGTGAAGGCAGCGGTGATTCTGGCAGCTGTGGGGGTGGAAGGGGTGGTGGAGGATGCAGGATTACTCGACGTGTCTGGGAATCATATTCATCCTTTTCTTTAGGATATACTTTTTCGTACACTGTAACACTTTCAGGCAAAATATTGCTACCATCAAATTGCCCAACATTATCTTTCTCATCGCTATCTTCAATCTCTTCTTGAACAAGCACAATTTCTCGTTTACGTCGTCGGCTTTCAGAACGTTCAAAGTTAAAACGATTCGGTTTTCTTGAAGTATATTCAGGTCCCATATATCCTAATAGTTCAGCATCGTGAGATTCAGTGGAAGCTAATAAAATGGAAGCCCAATAGTCCGTATCAAGATAATCACATATTCTTTCACTTTTACTAACTTTTAAACTATCTAAATGAGTCGAAACGCATAAACTAAGCGTGACTTGAGCTAAACCTTCTTCAGTCATAAACGCTTCTTGACGAATAATACCAATTGTTTGTTTATCAGGTAATACAAATGCCGATTGATATTCACGTTTAATTTTTTTGCCAACAAATGCAATCGATGAAGAAGAGTCCGTTTGTAATGAACGAAAACTTAATCCATTTAACGGCAAAATATTCTCATCTCCGACTCGATCACCAACAGAGACACTTGTTTGTAAATTAGTCTCTCTTGGTGATTGATTAGAAAAAATCAACACGGATGGAGATTTATCTTCATCGAGTACAATTGACATTAAAGATCCTAGACTTCTGGATAGACTGTTATAACGTCCATCTTGTCGGCGTAGATTGCTTGCTGTCCAGACTGTGGTCATTTTGTTACTGCTTAACTGAGAAACACCCTTTCACAGGTCAACTGAAGACCACTTTAACTGTCTACCAATCCATCGGATTATATTAGTTTAACTGAAATAAATGAAATCAAAAAATATATAATTTTCTGTAAAAGAATTATTTATGTTTGACCTTAGTAGGAATTTCTAAATAGTTATCTAAATTTCTAGGTGATTGAAAGATCAGTTCGTTTGTAATTGTAAATCAACTAGTCTTTCTAGACATTGACAGTGTTCTAATAAACCATATTCTGAATTAAATTCTTAACAAGGGTTGAATAACAAAAACGTACACAAATTAAAAGGAAAGATATTCTTCAAGACCGAAGCTCAAATATGGATAAAGACTCTGACATATATTCAGTAGCACAAGTTTATACCGATCTTTCTATTCTTCTAATGTACTTACTTTTCCGCCCACATCTATGTTAGTAAAGTTAATGAGAAATGAATTGTGACAGGGGTTTGTCTACTACTGTTTGTCTTCCATTCAACAGTGTATCATGTAGAATGGGACTAGTTTCACTGTGAACAAAGTTCAACTCTATAATATATTCACTATTTGATAAATCTTCTTGCGTAACTCCAATAATAGTCATCTCTAATTATTACTACATAACCCAACTTATTATCACTCATTCTGTGATTTCAATTTAGGTGGGAAATGCTTCAAATATACCTGTAATCAAATATTAGCAAACTACTTATGTTTATTGTAATGAAATGTCATGTTTCATAGTTACAGAATAATGTACGGAGTAGACTTGTGCTCGACTGAAAGAAAAATCATTAAGAATAAATCATCTTTGTACTATTTAAACTTAGATTAATTTTGGATTGTTTATTTATTTACTCTAAAGAAGTGGCTAACACCGAGTCACGAAACTCATTGGGTAATGACCACATTACGACAGGAAATTGCTAGGGTTAAAGCTATCACGAGTTCACTTAATCTCCAAACGAGAAACAAGACTCAGTGACCAAAGACCAGTAAGCTAGCTATTGATGCGTCCCAGCCCCTCTAACTATAGGGAGAAGTTTAAGCTTGGAATGGGAAAGTATGTTCTGCAAACAGCCAGAAACGAGCGACAGCAACGAACACAATTCAAAACGTATATATACAGTACAAAACTGTCCTTGGGGTGAGTTACCAAATAGCATACTAAAAGACGCAACGGACCAATAGCATTTAAGATATTCCCCAGTGGGAAATACGACATGAAGGTGACAAGAGTGTTTTTGGCGCGAAAATAAAGAAATTCAAATTTTCTAGATAAAATTGCAAAATTAGGTCCTTTCCCAAGTGAGTTCTGGGCATCTAACGTCCCTAACAGAAATAGAATCAGATATGAAAAAGATGAATAACAACTGGAAAGAGCTGGAAAGGATTGCCCAGGACAGGGTTGGATGAGAAATGCTGGTGAGCGGCCTATGCTCTTTGATGAGAAATAACAGGCGTAAGTAAGTAGGTAAGTAAATATTGATTTATTTACAACAATCTACTCAGTACTTAATTTATTTGAAATGATCAAGTCAAACCATAGTAATGATACCTACAAATTTATTAACCATAGTTTATATACATTTGGTAGATAGAAAATTTACTAATATGAGAATAGAAAAGAAAAGAAAATTTTTTATATTTTTAAGTAAGTATAGTTTAAACATACATTCACTTAGATGTACTTGAATGTAAAGTGTGTTCTTTCTTTTCTGTTTTTTTTTCTTAAAAAGAAAAACATGATCCACTTAAAAAGGAAGGTTACCACGGAAATTTAAGCAAAATATTATAAGAGAATATTATATCTGAGTTCAAGTGTTCGTTGGGAATAACTTATATTATTGCTATTATTACTACTATTATTGTTACTACCATTACTATTATTATTATTAAGTCCACAGTGTCTGTACTAATGTGGTATGGCGACTCGGACTGATGTACGTACGTACGAAGTTCTTCATTGTTATTGAATGACTGACTGACTGGATAAACTTCATATTTATATTACTGATATTATAATTTTCATTTCCAGTTATGTAAAATATTATGGGTATATTATTCATTGGATAAATAAATTCTTAAAAGAAAAAAATTGTATAAATTCAGTTGGTGTTGTTTTACTCGTATCTTCTCATTGTTATTTAAGATTGTAATTGATTATTTTCTTGTTGGCATATGTACATCCTATGTGGATTACCTCGATATTGCCTTTGGTTACAAGATTTATTAGCAAAGAGGGATAGTGATTAGCAATGGAATCCATTTTGACGCGCGTTTCGTCTTATTTAGTACTCGTCAGCTAGATGTACCTGCATCCCAGAGTTGGTGTTCACTCTGGGACTTGAACCCAGTACCGTTGGCTTCAAACGCCATCACGTTACCCACTTAGTACTGAGTCCTAATAACCACCTGCTCGTGTAATGGGGTGAAGTTTTAAATTCAATTGGTTTTCTTTTACTTGTATCTTTTGATTGTTATTTAGGATTGTAGTTCATCAGTCTCTTGTTGCATATGTGTATTGCTTCATATTGCCTTAAGTCACAAGCTTTATAAGCAAAAATGGATAGTGGCTTGTATGTTATATCTTCCTATATGAATGAAATAAATTGCTTCACAATAAGTTTTTTTTTACAATTTCATCTATTCAATTCTATAAAGTAGATGTTTTTTTCAAAAGAAAACCCCCCAGAAACTCAAATATCATCCAAAAAATAGTTGAAAATCATAAAGTTTTAGATAGTAAATGTTTTCGAAATTCTTATTACTGACTTTATTGAAATATGAACACAAAAATTCAACATTTACAGATCGATCAGTCAGGGACAACATAGGATCAGGCACATATATGCATCGGTTCAAGTTGCCATACCAGTCAGTCAGTCTCGTGTGTTGTTACGGGTATGAGGGCTGATGTGACCTCCCGGCTGCCCACACCATGGAAGGGTATTTCTTGAGGAACCTGAAAAAGAAGTTGGATTAATGTTGGCCTTAACGAACTGGGAGCGTGACCGCAGAGCCCAAGGAACAACTGCTTGAGGCCGGTCGCGCACGGACTTTTCGTGGGAGGTTGTTAATGTGTTAGCTCCGTTCTCCAAAGGGCCTTACCGCCGGAAACGGAAATCCGTGAGGTAAGGTGAGGTGTGACATTTTTAGGGCTGACCTTTTCTAACCCCTCCTTCCTTGTTAAAAGGCAGCATAGCCGCAGATGTTGGTTGTCCGAGGTAAACACCTTGCTGCCGTCACACCCCTCTACAGTCAGCAGTACGACTTCTCCCTCAGACTTGAGTTGCTGATTTTCGTCTTACCGTTCTCCAATCGACCTGCCTGGCATGGTAGAACCTACGGGAACATATGTTCCAGCCAATATAGCTCAGTTGGGTCATCACGATAGGCAAGCCCGACCACCGCGTCAAGGCTGCAGCTACGGTCGGGAGTTGCCATACCGCATTAGCATAGCAAGATGAACACTAGATTCATAGACGTAGTTACTTCAATGGAGGTAATATATAGAAGAAAGATTGCATATAGAGTATAGTACAGGAAGAGAGAATAGTTCGCAGAAAGAAAGATATGAAGTGATTTTAATCTCTTAGTTTAAGGTAAGACAGAGGGTGTATACACCTCCATAATTTACAGATCATTCTCATAGTTACTATAATCAGATTAAATCATAATGTTTCAACATATAGATCAACATTTTCAGTTTTCACCTTGCGGTACTGTTCTCATACGATTTACTTATTATTAGATTTTTGGTACAATATAGAATTCTCAACACAATGTATTTCAACAAGTTTCTGTTTCTTAATTGTTCATCGATCCTGACGATAAATATGAGTGATCGTTAGTTAAGAGTTAGCAGACCAGTCAATTGACATCTCAAATAATGTACATTCTTTTCAATGCATATTGCCAACAACCATGATAACTGTGATTGGGTCCTGTTGTAATTTGTACAACGAAAGGTTGTATACTTTTCACAAACTCACCTAAATAGGTTATGTGATTAATAGTCATCATGATGTATTAAAACGAACAACATTAGATAACTTGTTGAAATATCTAGATGACAAGAACAGGTAGCACAAATGTTCAAACAAGGAGCTAACAATGAATAAATATCTCATTGCCAATTTAGATAAATTCATAAGTTGTGTATACGAACTATTGAAAAGTATTGAATTGTCAGTTGTTTTGAAAGGACATCATTTTGTAATAAACTTTACAACGATCTTCAGTAACGAGTTAGTGTCTTTGTAGAGATGAGACATTCAATGTTATTAAGAGATTATATTATCATGTTATATGATATTTATATTAATATCATTATTGGCATATATAAAACTGACATTTGTGAACCAACGATTGGTTCATACGAAATTTGTTCCCTTAGGATTCTGGAGCGCAAGTGCCCATATTTTACAACTCCCCTAGGTCAACCTTCTGTTTCCAACAACCCGGTTAAAGCTCCGAACATTGGTTTTTCTTCGTCTCCTTTTCGTAAACAACACCCCCTTCTCGAGAAGGCAGTGAGTAGGACTTCCCTGTCAGTGGCTGTATGCACGTGACCATTTGAGAGCATTTGGAAAGGGAGAGTTGACTCCACTCCCAGCCGTACCAAGGCGTTTGCGGGAAGTACTATATATTAAGTATTGTATAGGAAGTAAGTAAAACTGAATTTTTTAGCACTTTCAAATATCTTACTTCTTGTCTAGATATAGACATTTCTCTAAGGATTTTAAAATAAGTCTGAATAGCGGATTTATGTAAGCCGGTTACAGTTAACTTGTCTACTCAAGATTGTTTCAAGTTTATGAAAGTTGGCCTGGATTTTGTATCATAAAGAAGATGAAAGTGGTGTACACCTTCGATTAGTCGAAATTGAAGTGAAGCCTGATACAAACATGATTCAGTCCAAATTACTAAATCATATCATCACGAAAAGATGAAATTAACAAGATGAATAGCAAAGATGTCAAGATAATTGTAGTATCACTGATAGTGAAAAAGAATGCATTTGTTTAGTGTGAATTTAGAAACAAAATGCATGAAATGATATCGAAGATCTAAACTGAAAGGAAGATAAAGATTGAAAGTATCTGTACCTTTTAGACAAAATCTGATATATAAGACCTGATATCTCCGATCACTGATCCTAGTTCTAGCTTCAACCCTGATCTATTAGTTTACATTTATCAACCTTGTTCATTTCATCCCCTCCAGAAACCCATAACATTACAAAAAGATTGGTCCAACAGAATTCTGAGTAAAGAAAACTACTTATCATTGATTCTTTATAGTATTACACAATCTGATTACCAGATTCAAGATTAAGTAATATAATATATTTTCATCTCTAATAATGCGTTGAATTGATGGTAAATGGGGATTCAATGAAACGGTAGAAAATAGTGCTGACAGCCAAAAGTCCATAATCGAAAGATAAGTTTAAGGGGTTTTATGTTTATCTATTGAAAATATAATCAGCTGTTTACTACTTTAATCGGTGATAGATAACTCAATTACTGGTACGGATATGCGTCTGTCCACGTTCATACACTTTATATCAGTAAATATCGAGTAAATGATAGAGGGAATAATATTAACTATTCACTTGATATCGTTTTACTTGAATTTTCCCATTGATGTTTTTGGACTGAAATTGATCAGTCTCTTATTGGCATATGTGCATACTGTGCGTATGCCTCGATATTGCCTAAATTTACAAGCATTATAAGCAAACATGGATAGTGGCTAGCAGTGGAATCCAGGACGCGTGTTTCGTCCTGTTTGGGACTCGTCAGCTGGATGCCAATAAGAGACTGATCAATTTCAGTCCAAAAACATCAATGGGAAAATTCAAGTAAAACAATATCAAGTGAATTCAACTTCAACCCATTGCACAAGCAAGTGGCTATCAGGACTCAGTAGCTAAGTGGATAACGCGATGGCGTTTGAAACGAACGGTACTGAGTTCGAGTCCCAGAGTGAACATCAACTCTGAGATGCAGGTACATCCAGCTGACGAGTCCCAAACAGGACGAAACGCGCGTCCTGGATTCCACTGCTAGCCACTATCCATCTTTGCTTATAATATTAACTATGTTACAAACTTTAATATAAGGAACATAGAATGAGTTGGGACATACGTTAAGATTTGGGAAATGATAACTTCGAGTAACCGAACCAGACCTCTCTAAATATGAACTAGTGACTGTACAGACTGATACTGTTTTCATTTAACCTTTAGCATTATTATACGAACTTAATTCTGTCATAGAGTAGACAGCTACTATAACACATGTTTAATCCACGCATTTCTATGTTTTGATTGATCTAATAAGGATGTTGTCCAACGTAGCAACAAAAACTCTGTCACCAGAAAAAAGGTATCAGACTTTCGAAGTCAGTCCTCAAAGATAGGGAACTTTCCTTTCTTTTTTTCAAGGAAAATGTATCATTTCAAGTATTTACAATGAAGCGGTTGACTAACTGAAATTAGTTATTACTCACCAATTCTATTTAACTAATGACTATATTTATGTTAACGACAATAGTAACTAACTTAGTACTAAAGCGTTTATTACAAGAACTACTTAAATAAGAAGATGAATATCTGATAATGAACTGCACGGTGAATCAATCATTTCACTATACCAACTACTACTGTGCATTTTGCTTTCTTCAAAATGATCATGAACGTCAGTAAATAAACATGGAAAACGCTTTCAGATAAAACTAGCGTTGAAATAATTACTCTTACAATCATGGGACATATAGTCCACAACCTCACATCACTTAGATTATCATTACAAATCACAGATCAAAAGGAAGTTATTATGGTTTGTTGTTGAATCCCTGCGCAGTATGCACTCAGAATCTCATGATCTGCTTATAAGCATATTAATTATTACGATCACCAAGTTGGGATGCGAAAGTTCAACTTCAATTTATTCGCAAAATAGCATGATAATCATTACTTACTTACTTACACCTGTTACTCCTAATGGAGCATAGGCCACCGAATAGCACTCTCCAATCCACTCTGTCCTGGGCCTTCCTTTCTGATTCTATCCAATTCTTTTTCATTTTTCTCATCTCTATCTCCATTTCCCGGCGTAATGTGTTCTTTGGTCTTCCTCTTCTACTTTGGCCTTGAGGATTCCATGTGAGGGCTCGTCTTGTGACGCAGTTGGGTGCTTTCCTCAATGTGTGTCCTATCCACTTCTAGCGCTTCTTCCTAATTTCTTCCTCTCTGGGATCTGGTTTGTTCTCTCCCACAGTAGGTTGTTGCTAATAGTGTCCGGCCAACGGATCCGAAGTATTTTGCGTAGACAATTGTTAATAAACACCTGTATTTTCTGGATGATGGCTTTCGTAGTTCTCCAGGTTTCTGCCCCATACAGTAGAACTGTCTTGACATTCGTATTGAAAATCCTACCTTGGTGTTGGTTGACAGTTGCTTTGAGTTCCAGACGTTGTTCAGTTGTAAATATGCTGCTCTTGCTTTGCCGATCCGCGCCTTCACATCTGCATCAGATCCACCCTGTTCATCAATGATGCTGCCCAAATACGTAGAGGTTTTTACATCTTCCAAATCTTCTCCGTCAATTGTGACTGGATTGGTGCATGCTGTGTTGTATCAGAGAATCTTGCTTTTCCATTTGTGTATATTGAGACCTACTGCTGCTGAGGCTGCTGCTACACTGGTCGTTTTCTCCTGCATTTGTTGTTGCGATTGCGATAGGAGGGCCAGATCATCTGCGACGTCTAGATCGTCCAGCTTTATCCTGGATGTCCACTGTATCCCATGCTTTCCTCAGATGTTGACGTCTTCATGATCCAGTCGATCACCAGGAGAAAGAGAAAGAGTGAGAGTAAGCAACCTTGCCTGACACCGATCTTTACCTCGAACGAGTCTGTCAATTGTCCTCCATGTACAATTTTGCGGTTTAATCCATCATAGGAATTCCGTATGATATTGACTATCTTCTGAGGCACGCCGTAGTATCGAAGAAGCTTCCATAGTGTTGTTCTGTTCATGCTATCAAATGCTTTTTCGTAGTCAATGAAGTTTATGTAGAGTGATGAATTCATAAATGATAACTAGTATTAATTGTTAAACAGCTGAATCCCATCAATTACAAATTAAACTAATCCGTACAAAACTTTTTAAAAAAACTATTCTTAAATGTTTGAGTGGTAACTACAGTAAAATAGATTAAGTTTGTTTGTATTTGTCATATGACTTGAAAATATCTAAGTTATTTTTTTATTATTATGAATAAACCGTTGTGTGTATGCCAACATATATATACTCATATGTGGTTTAATCGCTGAGTGACAGTAGAAGTACTCATTAGGAAAAATGTATACACATCAGTAACATATATGTATAATCCAGACAGCTCTATATTCCTTATCGTTAATATATATATATATATATATATATATATATATATATATATATATATTCAATGAATGTGTAACTGTTGGACGATAGAATCAATATTGAATCAGTAGTCTATGAAGTTGATATGGGTTTTAAAAGTTTTTATAGTAAAATACAAGCTTTAAAATACCCATATATATGTTACATAATGGATCTAAGTATAGAATATAGGGATCATGAGTATAATACACAGAAAATATCCTCCAAAATAGAACGGATTCATTCAATAATTAATGAATTCATAAACTGATGGAATGTTTTGATCTAGATTCACTTAGGCTACAAACTGCGTTTATTCAGGTGTTCAGATTACATAACAAATATTTCAATCATATCAGTAACCAAGCTTTCTGGAGTTATTTTCACATAGCTCAGAAGAGTGGAAAGGAAACAGGCCTTGGACATCTAACTTTCATTCACCTAGTTTTACTTATTCTCTTAAAGAGAGTAAAAACAAAACATTGGGAATAATAATATGAATTCATTTTACTTAGTTAGATTCTCATTAGGTGCTTACAACTTATAATACTTTCAAATCAAGATTATCATAAATTTCACAAACTTATAACAGTAAAGTTATATATGTAGCGTCATGGTAAAGTAGTGATTCGAATGTGATGAAACAAAAAACATGTAAAGAGAGCTGTAAACAAAGATGACGAGTAAGAGAACATTCTAGGTCACCAGAACTAATAACAAGAGACCATAAAGCTAAAAAATAACGTTGTTGTGTAATGAAGTAGATGGACACAAATTAATAGCAATTAAGAACAACAAGAATTAACATCAGTCAGTTAAAAACAAATTATGGATTTGAGAAAAATGATGTGATCAAAATAAAAGTGAAAAATTGCATGATTGATGTAACTTGGTAGCCTGCTTGAACATGTGAACTACTTGATCCTATCATCTTGATATTTCAACAAGTTATCTAATGTTGTTCGTTTTAATACATCATGATGACTATTAATCACATAACCTATTTAGGTGAGTTTGTGAAAAGTATACAACCTTTCGTTGTACAAATTACAACAGGACCCAATCACAGTTATCATGGTTGTTGGCAATGTGCATTGAAAAGAATGTACATTATTTGAGATGTCAATTGACTGGTCTGCTAACTCTTAATTGACGATCACTCAATATTTATCGTCAGGATCGATGAACAATTAAGAAACAGAAACTTGTTGAAATACATTGTGTTGGGAATTCTATATTGTACCAAAAATCTAATATTGAATAAAGCTAATAGTAATAATGATCAGTAATTAATTAATTAACAATAACTAATAAATAATTAACTCAAACTGTTTTGGTTTGTTTAATATTTCTGATACATTCATACAAACAATGCTGTACATTGGAATAAGGCCTGGTGAAGATCCAAATACAAAAACTACTGTTCGATAGTATGTATTGTTCTGATTTATGCAGTAGGTATTTTCAATATGTTGAGATCACATGAAGATGCCAATAGCTGTCAAGTTATTTAAATAATACGACAAAAAAACATAAAACGTCTTCAAAGCTTCAACCTTCTGAGTCTAGAGCTTTTATTATTCCGTACTTTTAACTCAGCCAATATAACTAACATAAATTTCGTACAAACCGAAAAAAATAAACCTGTTATCACTTCATGATATCATATGTTCAACATAGTCTCTTTTTTCTAACTAACTTCCAAGAAAGACATATTGTTAGAACTATTTCGCATTCAGATCTACCTGATTGTGGACATATCAATAAAATACTTGATTACTTATTTGTCAGCTATTGGAACATAAGCATACATACTGATGATCAAACGAAATCGTGATTTCTACCAGAACGTAACGTTGAATCACCTGTTTTATAAGTCTCCTGTCATTATCTCATATTTATGCACGAAGCTATCGATCATAACGTACAAGAATACTAATGTTATTTGAAGAGGATACATCAGGTTGTTATGTCAATTATAATAAATAAAAACATATCATTGTTATGGTACAAAACATTATGACTATAGGGTATCAAATAGCTCGGAAGACTCAATATCACTGACGAATCCTCCTTGCTTTATACACAGCTATAAGATAAAAATACAGGGATGTTTTCTTCTCTTTACTGTCTAAAAAGTCCTGATCGAACTGAATGAGGGCATATTATTTGTAGTGAATCTTTTCGCTTCATCATTTAATACTATCATATGGAGTAGTAGTTAGTATATATCACCAACAATGACACTGCAACCTTTGATATAGCTGTTACAGTAATCCTGAAGATAAAACAACAATACGTTGTCTTAAAGACTTCCGATACGTCTGATAAGTCACTCCTGTAGGACATCACTGTAGCTTGGAAATACATTTTTGAAGACTCTGTTTAGGAGGACCGTGGTCGCTGTTGAGACATTCGATTTTAATCGAACTTACAAACCCAGCAGTTTTATTCCAAGTGTTCGAAATGAAAGCAAACGTGATTAACTTTTACTCATTAAATGTCAATATGTGTATATATTATATTAAAGCTGTACAACTATTCACTTATATAGTTAGAAGTAATTTCAATAAATATATTTTTACTTTGACAGAAAACTTAGACCTTGAACCTACTTGTGGCCCTGCTGAATAGTCGAAGCAACCTTGACAACTAACTGAGGCGGTCAACGGAGATCGGACTAGTCACACACTACGTTGTATCTTCGATTATCCTGAGTTCCGAATCCTAGGTTCACTTAACCGTACCGGGATACTCGATGTGCATGCTTATATGCAAGAACTCCAGAAGTCCTCTGACCTATGCAGTTTAAGTACGTAGGTGTAAGCAAAGGGTATGAGTACGACATCTTACAAAGGATATGTTTAGCTGAAAAACTGTCTGCACTGTGTATAATACAGTCGGCGGCCTATCTATTAGGTCAAAGACAAATGATTCAGCAGCAAATACTTGGGAGAGGCAATCAACCTCGCTTGAAATAATGCCTATGCTTACGTATGTTTTAGTTGAACTACTGCCAAGATAAGTTATATAGTAAGTAAAAGAGCAGTGATGGTAAGTATTCTCTTTGAATAAGACAGTCATTTTGCTTTTTCATATAGCTGGCCTGAAAGTTTACGTAAAATTCTTTTCATTAGAGCTCAAGGATTGTGGACTTATTGCATTTCAAGGGTTTGTGACAGTTCAATAAAGTGGTTCGGTGAGTATATAAATAAATCCGTAAACTTGTCGCGTAGGTAAAGATAATCATAAAAATCAGTTTCTTATTAGTTTTTTCCCACAATGAAGGATGAGAAAATGCTCCACGAGCAGCCTTAAAAAAATCGGCAAAATAACATCCCGAAACAAAAATTATATATCACATAATATTAAAAACTAACGAACAAAACGTCATTTGACGCTATATATATAAACGTATGACATAAACTTGTTAATTTGAGATGCTAGAATAAAACCTGCTGTACGCGTAATCCTACATGTTTGAACCAATAAGCAGGTAAATGTAAAACTGCAGCAGAGTACTAAATAAAAGACTTACATATTGGTTTAAAACAGAAAACTTTTTACAGAACGAATATGGGACGTCCATAAAAATTTTTTGCTAATTTAGTGAAAATATTACGTCAAAGCAATGAACCGCTAATACGCCTATAGATAGACCATACAAAAGCTCATTCGAATAAAGAAACATGTACTTATTATTTTTTAACATACCAGTTTCCGGATCAACGAACTTTGAAGTGTAGCATAATAGAGGACGCCCAAAATGGCACACTAAAACAAACACATGCTAACGTAACATTATTTATACTTTTCAAATAGGTAAAATAGAAACATTGATAAACGTTGTCTAGCATCGTGCCTTTTTATTCAAATCGTGACTAAATGAAACGTTTACTGAATGAAATTCTGTTTATTACTTAGTTTGAACAAGGAAACGGCATTACCTGGCAACTATGATGAGTAAATCCAGGCCCTGTAATCATTGTGTTGTGCGGTTTAGTGTCAGCGAATCCTTATTTAGTTGTGATGCACTCATCAATCAATAAGTTGCATAATAGAACGATTATTTCAGGTCAATTTATCGGTGTTATGAAGCAGTTAGAAAAAACTTATAATATGCAGCGAAAAAAACGGGGTCAGGGTGAAAAGTAATATTCGAGATTTCAGTACATTGAACCATTTCACAGGCATTATCGTAATTTCATATAGGATATTCATATTATTGACAAATTTATTTTAAACCCAATGGAGCAGCTGTGCAAGAACGAGTTGGAAAGTTTCTGCTCAACGTGCACGAAGGGTTGAAGCGAACAATATTTATGAATAGTAGAATGAATGTAAATAGGCTCTCGATGTTCGTGAATATAAGTTTCTCATTTGCAAAGTCAGCTTGTGTCAGAGATAACAGAACAGAACGTTAGCTGATACAGTAATTGTGGGAAGGGCTGAGCGTTCAGAAGGTCGATCCAGAAAATCATGGCGTTTTTCACTTGGTAATTATGATATCTTGAAACGGACAGAGCTTCTTCTGAAAACGGTCAAAATAATTACACCACCGGGCTTTGATAAACTGCCTGCAACCCTCTAAAATTACTGGAGTTCCCACGCAAGGATTAAAAAGTAGGTTTTGTTCTATTGTCGGTAATCCCATGTTTTTAAAAGAAGCAATGCTACACAAACCAAGCCCTTACTTAGAATTCGGAAAGTTAAAAAGGAAACGGACACACCAAAAAGCACTTGGTGTGGCGATTGGAGGCAAACATTAACACTCCGAAAAACAACTGCCAACAACTGGAAGGGTTAGTGAGAACCATCAAGCTTACGCTAACATGTAAGAGTCGTAGATTGTAGGAATGCCAACTCTGGACAACGGAGATGTCTAACGGGGAGGGTTAATCGAACGTAAGTTGCGAAGAAATACCTCATTACGACAGGCAGTGCGACATCATATTTTGATCAGACAAATTATCTTTCAACACAAAGTATTCAAATTGAGTGCTGTTAGATAATTTACACTTGTTATTGCCATGCCTTTTCAGGAAGGATGATGAGATTTTGAGACTTACATTTGTCTATACCAGATCACGTTCCCCTGCTTAGCGTACAACGCGTTTTTGAGATAATCGCATTGTATTATATCAAAACACAAACTCTGTGCTCAATATAAACGGTTCTAATTTAGAAAACAGAACAAATTATATCAAAAGTACAAAATATCTCAAACGGTTCAGCCTGTGCTATACAGTCAGAAGTTTCTCTAACGCAAAGTAGCGCACTAAACAATGAAGAAAACAGTTAATACTAAAGGGTTTGCTACCAGGGAATCAATAAAAATATTCTCAACAAGATGTGATCAAATATCTATCCGCAGGGATTCCAGCATTCCTCCTAAGCAGACAGTCAAAAGCTTCACAGTCACACACTGAACCACGCCGTGACCTTAAGCCTAGTCAAATACAACCTTACTGTCAATAGTCCGGCAACATGCAATGGAAACTTAGGTAACAAAATATCGGTCTTTAATCAAAATCACATAATAAAGGCTGAGACGAGGAAGACTGAAGAACAAAAGATGTGTTTAAACGAAATCTGAACAAAGGTTAAAATACGCGACAGGGAGAAGGAACAAATAAGTGACAGTACTGTTCGACAATTAGCTGCGGAGGGATTTTTATCGTTGTCTTTCCGTTATAGTGCTCGTTTACTCGGTGATCATTTAGTTTTTAATATTTTCTGAACCAGTTGTATGGTCGCATATGAGTCACATTAAAGTCCCATTCATTAAAAAGGCCAAATGTCTGAACAACGTTTCATGAATTCTGAATCAGAAATAGCGGATGGATAACGTTGCTTATAAACGTCAAGTGTTATTGGTCCGATTATTAAGATTGTATGTATTTAGAAGCCTTTTCGGACAAAATATATCAATTTCGGAATAGTAAAGATCAGTTTGTTAATATACTGGAATAGGATTTATACGGGAGGTTAGTTAATCTGTCAGAAAGATGAGTGTTCGAATTTTTTTGTCTCGTAATCCACAATTATTAGTATCCTGCAATTCGAAATATGATTCGTACAATCCAAGATGTTCATCCAATGAGGATATCAATGTAATCTTTAAATGAAGACAGCAAAATATTTCTAGTAATTTGCTTAGTCGTGGTAATAAACTTATCACTCAGGGTCAGTCAAGCTTGCGTTAATTTAATAATGGTTTTTATTAGCGTGGAAATATGAAAAAGAAATTTACCAATAAATTGCAATACATGTCGCAAAATCGAACACAATTGTTACAAATGTTGGTTATGTAGCGAATTTCGCTTACGTAATTCATGTGTATTTCGCAATGCTAAATGCTTCAAATGTGGAGAAATTGCCGGGGAAACTATATTTTGTGGACCTTTGAACGAATTTAAAGAGACCTTGAGAAAAATTAACCAATCAGAAGAGAGCTAGTATAAAGTAAAAATATATCATAAAAAACCCATAAATAACTGTGGATATTCTCTTTTATATGATTTAAAAACTTGTTAAGGTTAGATAAAGGTTCAGATGTCCTGAAATCATAGTGCACAGGGTTAGGGTGCACAAACCAAAGTCTATGAAGGCATCTATACGCTTTCCAATCATCGGTATAGATCGTGGTGCCAGGCTGGACGTACTCTTTTATGATTGGTATTATTGTCGTTGCCTGACGGTTTTGTAGTGTCAGTCATCATTTTAAGCCCATGTATCTTATATTCTAGTTTTCGGACATTCCATTTTATTCATTCCACTTGAGTGATATTTTGACCTTGTCAATTATTCGCTTATTAGTCTTGACTGTTTTTATATATGAGCGTATATGTGTGTACACTTCATATCCCATGACTCATCACATGTTTGTAGTTTATTTTGTCTGACTATAAATATTGAGTAACGCTTAATTAAAATGGAGTTGGCTTCCCAGCCATCTTCCCTGCGTGTCATTTTGCTTGGCTCTGTTTCATTCGCTTCATGTACAAAATATATGTATTCACAAATCTGTGGTGGACCAGACAAATATGAACGCAAAAAGTATAAATAAAGTTACTAAAGATAAATAGTAATATTAATATATACAGTTAATTGTTACAAATACAATAAAAATTGGGGACGTTACTTAAATTGCCCAAACGTTGCGTGTTCTGATCAGGTCCAGTAATGTAAATCCACAATTATAAATGTTTGATGACTCTGAGCAGGTTGGTGAACTCTCTAGCGATATAGTCCAACGTTGGATGTGATATATTCCGATTATAGTCTATAAATGTAGATAGTATTTGATTTAGACTTCCATTAACTCAATCACAAATGAAGATAGAACGAGGAATGCGTGAGTAGTAATGTATTTTGCTAACCAGCACTAATATGTCACGCTATGTAGTAGCTCAACGGAAAGTGTGTTCAAGGTCATTTACTAAAACAACATGTACAGTCATTTAATGATAAATGTACATACGGTGAAAAATTGACAAACAAATACAAATAATATTAAAAACTATTTACAAAATAAGCTTGTCAGTCATATCTCCACATAGCTCCCCCCAGAGTGTCCGGAGGTAACACTGGTTGTAATAATAATAAGAAAAATTTTATACAAAAAAAAATAATATTTACATTAATAACCAATTAACAATGTGGAGATGCGTATGACATGTACGTTAATAATATACAGTGTGTTATTGCGTGAAAATAGCGGTGATGTGGCATAGCATGACAAACAAAAGTAATGAGAATACCGTCTTTCAAAATTTTGGTTTGCTAACAATGATAATAATGTACAGAACTGTTACTGAACCCAAAAAAAAATGAACTGCTTTTTTTTGTGTGTGTGTACAACAAATGAATAATTAAATAGAGTTTACTCGTTTATTATTGTAACAAATTTTTTTTATAAAAAAAATGTGACAAAACGAATAATTGTGGGGAAAAAATATGGTTAATTATGTACACTAAAAAAAAGGAAAAAAAATTTGTTTTTTTTTTAATCGACGAAATGGACATAACGCTTGGGTTTGTTTATAGGTCTGCCGGAGCGTGTTAAACAAGAAGGCTTAGTATTAAGTTTTTTGTCCTCCACTGGTTTTTCAGTCACTGGTGAAAGGGGTTGATTGTCAACAGCGTTGTCTTTTCTTACTTGAGTAGATTCATAGAAAGCAGGTTTGATTCTGTCTATAGAAATAGTCTGCTTTTTGCCATCTATGCTGATGATGAAGTATTTTTGTGTGCGTTTAATTACTTTATATGGACCTTCGTATGGTTGTTTCAATGGTTTTTTAACCGCATCTACTCGGACGAAGACAAATTTACACGTTTCAAGGTTTTTATCAAGTTGGACTCGATTGTTGTGTTCTCTAGGTGGTATTGCTTTGATGTTCTGCATCATTTGTAGTAATCTGCTTACAAAGCGAGAAGGGTCTCCTGGCGTTGTGGGTTCATTCTTGACCAGTTGTCCTGGTAACGTTAATGTCGTGCCATAGACTAGTTCAGCGGCCGTGCATCCGATGTCTTCCTTCACTGACGAGCGAATCCCAAGGAGAACGAGCGGTAAAGCATCGCTCCATTTTGAAGGGTCCGGTTGTGCCATCAGAGAGCTTTTTAGTTGGCGATGGAATCTTTCAACCATGCCATTAGCTGCCGGATGATAAGCTGTCGTTTTAATATGATTTACTCCAAGAAGTTTAGTGAACTCGTTAAATAGAACGGATTGGAATTGGGGACCGCGATCTGTTGTGATTGTTGATGGTACGCCAAAGTTGGATATCCAGCGGTCGAGGAAAACTGAAGCCACTGTCTCTGCCGATGTGTCTTTAATGGGGCATGCTATGGCCCATCTTGTGAACCTATCTATTGCGGTGAGGATATGTGTGAAAGAGTTTGATGGTGGCAGAGGCCCAACTAAATCTAAATGCACGTGCTGGAAGCGTTTGTCAGGGATAGGGAACTTCCCACTTGGACTGTAGGTGTGTTTTTGTATCTTACTGCGCTGGCACTGGAGGCAGTTACGTGTCCATCGTTTAACATCCGAGTTGATTTTAGGCCACACAAAACGTTCGGTAATGAGCTTTGTTGTTGCTCTGATGCCTGGATGTGAAAGACCATGCAAATGCTGGAATATTTTTCGTCGGCAAGCATGTGGGACAAACGGACGATTGTTGCCTGTTGAAGTGTCGCACATGATGAATTCGTCTGAAAGGGGAATAGGTACAGGTTTGAGGTCTAAGCTAGACTTTTCTTTGCAGACTTTTAATTCTGCATCGTCTGCTTGTAATTTAGCCAAGGTTTCCAGGCTGATGTCATGATTGAGTACCATCGTATTGATATCCCTCCTAGATAGTGCGTCTGCAACAATGTTCGAGTGACCTTTGATAAACCTGATGTCTGTGGTAAATTGTGAGATATAATCAAGTTGTCTTGCTTCTCGTGGGGAGTGTTTGTCATACGATGTGCTAAAAGAATGGCAAAGGGGTTTATGATCTGTCATAATGATGAAATCACGACCCTGTAGCAAAAAGTTGAAATGTTTTACTGCTAAATACATAGCCAGAAGTTCGCGTCCGAAGGTGCTATAGCACTCTTGAGTTGGTGATAATCGTTTTGAAAAGAAAGCTATAGGAGTAATCTTGTCGTTAACGCATTGCTGTAATACTGCTCCTACTGCTTTTTGGGAGGCGTCAGTGCAGAGGATGAGGTTTGTTGTGGGATCGGTGTTTAGGTGCTGTAGCATGGTAGCATTAGATATCATCAACTTTGCTTTCTCGAATGCTGTTTTGGCGTCACGGGGTAGGTTGAATGTCTGAGTCTTCTCTCTCTTCGTACCTTTTTTGTCGGTTTTCAACAGATCGGTTAATGGCTGTAATACTTCAGCACAATGTGGTAAGAAACGGCGATAAAAATTACACATACCGAGGAAGCGTCGTAATGACTTAACCGAAGTTGGTTCGGGGTAGTTAGTAATATCCTCAACTTTCGTCTGAAGTGGTTTGATCCCTTGTGAGTCGATGTAATGTCCCAAAAACTCTCCACAAATCAATTCTCGTTATTCGACTTATTTAATTCCGTTATTGGATAACGCGATTTAAGTCGACGATTATATACGAGAATAGGAGATAACAAACATTCGTACGATCTAAACAGAAGTCAGATCAAACAGGCCACTAAAGTTTCTCACTCTTTGAAAATGTCCCTTTTGGGTTGAACGACCATAAAATCCAAGTACCTGTCAAGTATATTTACGGGAGTGCTACTTACCCAATCTTCCTTGATAAAACGTCCTTTGTTGTATTTTCGCTTTCTCATTAGTGTCTCATTTATTTCCACTATTCTTCGACTCCTCCAAATGATTCATGTAGTCGTGTCATTTTGATTGCACATATATCACGGCAATATTCGTACCACTGAACGGCTGAAATTTCCGTAACATCTTCAAAAGCCGCAGCAACTGTTACTGGAGACTTTATGATCTAATTCCAACAATTATCATGATTTGTCTTAGTCTGAGTCGTGATCGAGCAAAGAAGGTGCCAGTTGAAGCAGATTTTTTCTTCCAACATATAGGACAACGAAATACAATGTCATCACGGTAGTCTACACATCGTGCTGCAGTCACAGATACAGGAACTTCTTAATATTCCCATCTGTTGCAGTCGCTCAACAATCACGTCTTCTCTAAAATCTGCTGTAAAACGATCGTATGTGAGCATCACGTATTGAACTTAGCGCCGTGACCTTGGAATTCTGATTGGCTCGTCCATAAATTATAGTCTTGCCAAATTGCCCAATTCTCCTACTTTGGCGAAAATTTGGGAAAATCTCTCAAGACCAAAAGCCAGAAAAAGGGTCTGAAAACGCTGAGAAACATCTTATCCAATCAGCAGTCAATAGAAGTATTGCCAGAAATATTTAGAAAGTGATATCACATGTCGCATTTCTGGCTGGATGACTACCTATACTGCTACTATGCTTGGTGGCGTCCCAGAAATTTCCAGAATCGCAAAACCATCTAAAATACTATAAATATCCCAGACTTTCTGTACATGAACGAACCTTGAGGAAAAGCGTTCCTTCAATATTTTGCGTCTTTTTTCTCGTGTTCACTTCGCTGTGTAGATTTAGCATAGAGACTAATAGAAGAGATTTGGAACAGAATCTAACGTTCAATTAGAAGACCTATCAATTGAGTAGATCTTTACTTCGAAAATAGCCGAATATGAAAAGTTAAAAAATAAATAAACTCATCCAAAATATCTCACATAAAGACATGTTAGTATTTGTATGAAATATTGTTTTGCATATATGTTATAACTTGTGGCCTGTGTCCTGTTAATGTATAACGTAATGATACCGCCAATTAGAAAGTAGTGAAGTATCGATCGGACCAATGACTTGTAAACCCCGTACGAGCAGTCTAGATTACTTATCGATCCTGCTTCCTGCCTAGTCCAGTCAGTTAAGTCCAGAACACAAATCTCAGCCTCTGTGATATGAATCATACGGGGTTTATATACGAATCAAACAGACCACATCGAACCATAAAATAGAAAACAACAAGATTTAGTCAAATGTGGCTGTGCATGTAGGAGGTAGTAATTAAAGACAGGGCATAATTCAAGAATGATAAGTCATATAATAATAGTTCATAAGTCAAAATAAAGCTCGTAATTAGAGGAACATGAATGTGAGTAGCTTAGTTATTTAACGATTATACGATAAAAATATCCCCATAGTATCGATCCATAAATGGATCCCAAAGTTACCATTCATTATGCTTATCGGACATAACAATATACCTGGCTGGGGAATTCTAAATTCAGTACAATACATCCAATTGTGTGCACTGTTCTCTGTCTTTAGTTGTCAATGCTAAAGTACATACTATTTAGGTTTGGAAACTTACTATTTCGCAGATTATATTCGATAATATTACTACTCAGAAAGATCCTGCACATATCTACTGGACTATCCTTGTAATAGTCCATATTTTAGATAGGATATTGTAAAGTTTGTGACATATTACTGTCATGTTTGTACTAATTGATAAATTCTTTTGTACATGATCCAGCGGCTGATATGAATTTCAAACGCATTACCTTCGACTGTGCTCACATATTTCTCTCTGATTTGAGTACTGATCCTTACATGGCCACTAGAGCATGAATTAAACAATTCTGTGTAATACAAGTTAACATACATAAGTTGATCACTTCTGATTATCACAGTTATTTTATTTGAATATTGAATGGCTGCGTTTCTCACGGGGGGGGGCGGTATCGTGGATGCACACTGCCGTCTGGCACTTCCAGGTTTTCCATGGTGATCTAGCTTGGGTTGTTGGACACATAGGGTTAACCTGGGGGAGTTGAAAAACCCTGACTCCAAAACAATGGTGAACGCGGGGTCCAGGATCCTGAAGTAACAAGTGATGTATGAACTAATTATTTGTCAAAGACTACCATGGGACTGCATTTCCCAAAACTGCTCCATTGCCTTGCGGATCAGACCTTTAGGTCGAAGACTTCGGGTGTGGCCGCCTAAGAAAACCAACTGCTTCGGTTTGGGCACTCGGGCAGTATAGCTCACACATATATCAAGTGACTTGTGTGGCGCATCTGTATCGAATGCATCTTTGTACCAATATTTATGGGCCCAAATAAATAAATAAAACCAAATTTTGAGCAGACTCCCCCATGAGGTAGAGGAATAATACCCCATATATAACCTGGGCTATTTCACCCTCTAATTTGTAAAATCATCGTAAAAAAGCCGCTTGGAAAGCCTGTGATCAACTATCACTGACCTTTTATAGATTGCTAAAATCTTAGTTTGACTGGGTAGGTACCTTTTAAACCTTCTACAACTGCAGTCACTATTCAATAAATGATGTAGCTTGACAAAAGTCAACAAATCTTCGGGAATTTATTCATCAACTAGCTTCCTACGATGATCCTGCTTATTAATTTATACGAATGTACAAATTGCCTTAGACTACTACCTGTCGTTTGACAGGTTAAAAACAATCAATCAATACCCTTCAAATTTCGGCGAGACTATAATTTATGGACGACAAGTCACGAATTTTGGAGCGAAATTCATCCATACATTTGGCTAAATAGAATTTTGGCATTAAAGCTTACGTCAGTTCGTGATGAAAACCCTAAATCTAATTTTGAACCCTAACCATCAACTGTAAATGAGAATTGTAACTGCTTTACAACCCTCATTTAGTCTTAATCAATAGGTGTCCACTCTCAATGTCACTTCAGTGTCGATCAATGGTCGTCCATATATTATAGTTCCACCCAAATTTCCCCTCAATTTCTTTAGATCTTAATTAAACTGTAAAATCACATAATCAAAAACTGAAAGTCGGTCAACAAAAACGAACGATCAAAGAAGGTTGGTATGATGGGCATAAAATATCAAAAGTATTGATTAACTTGTAACGTCCATTTCTATCTTACCTTAGTCATTTAGCTGATAGATTATGCTACTTTAGTTGGATAAATTATACACAAATGAGTTTTAATTCACTAATACAATAACATAGTCAGTTAGTGTTTTTTTTTTTCAATTGAGAATTGAATGACCTATTCTATGGGGAAAACATCACTTTAATCACAATACCGTTAAATCAGTCATAACTGAAATCACGTAAATTTTTATAACATGAATGTATAAGACAATACCATGATACAAGAGAGTATCCAATTTGTATTTTACATTATGGACTGATTTTAAAACCTAAGGAACAGACTGATAATCCCTAGTTGAATCGCTGGATAAGGGGGACTATGGATACTCATGGCTAAAGATTTCCACTACAGGATGAAATGGCTTTTCAATGTTTTTTTGATTTTCAAAGGTTGTCTAGCAAAACTGTTTGTGATATAATCAACTAATTCATGCCAGAGTTCACTTCATTACTGACACAATTAAACAGAATCGTATTTCATAACTGTTAGTTGACAGTGATATTGTAACAGAATAACATAGAAAAAAAAAAACAAATTGGTTTGAAGGAAAAAAAGATGTTTATTTACATTTTCAGGAAATTTCTGCTCTCAAGAGAGAAAATCTAATTCACAGGTTCAGAATTTATGAGTACCAATTGTTTTTTTTAGCGTAAACCATAATACCACCAGTGTGGTGGTTCATTTCCTCTACGCCATATTGAATCAACACGTAAATCGACATCCACTTCTTTAGTGTCATCTTTTTGATTATCCACTGTGTTTTCACCCCGTCTGTTTCGGCACTTTTCAATGTGATTTCATCAGTAACCTGTTCATTCTGTTTTTGTTTTTGTCTCTCTAAATATTTCATCATTGCAATACGAGCTCTATGTGCCATTAAATAAGATCTTGGATGTATTGGTAAAAATCCACATAATCCTAATAATTCAGCTACACGAACAGTTGGTTCAGCTCCCATACCAATCCAGTAAGAGATACGTTCAAAATTTAATGCAATCAACTGTTCTCCATGAATATTAGGTAATGGATCCCATGAACCGACTTGTTCAATACCATTCTTTTTCGATTCAGCTAAGTTAGATTTAATCTGTAATATGGACAAAATGAATAATAAAATGAAGAAATAGTGAAGGAAATTAGTAGGAGTCGTAAAATAAACATAATTCCTGGTTTAAATATACACTGGTCTAGATTTTTATATCGTTTCAAAGCAGTGAAAGAAAATTATTAACAAGGCACATGTTAATACAGTCAAAATCGTAGTATTGTTCGCGTTGGTTTAAAGAAAAACTCGATGTGAAGATTATTGCTTGGAAAGAAGGGAATAGTTCGTAGAACAAAAGATGTGAATATTGAGGAGCAAAATTCGAACGGATTCTCTCTCTAGTTAGTGGGGCTGGGACGCATCAAAATAGCTAGCTTATTGGTCTTTGGTCACAGAGTCTTTGTTCCGTTCGCAGACTAGGTGAATACTTAGTTGCTTTAAGCACAGCAAAATAAACAGGTAAGCTGTTACATTGAAATGTTAAACAATGTCTCTAACCACTGACTACATGTGAATGTGAGGAGTCCAATCAAGTAGTTTGGGTCCATTAACAAACTAATAGTCAATATCTTTATGAACTGATGCTATTTTTTAATTTTGACTCCTTCAATTTCTTAAACCTACTCCTACCCCAGGCCAGCATTGCGCGTCAAGATAGGTGGTAGTTAGGTATGCGTAACACACATCTTAATCATCACATTAGAAGAATGTTCATACCTAGACTGATTATATTTGAGGATTTGGGATTTTCAATACTGTTCCTATGCGTTCACTTTACACTGATGACATTGTGGACTAGTATTATGATCTGATTTAGACAAACAAAACTATTTACTGACATTCATATGTTTTAATCAACAAAAATTATGATGAAGACATTTTGACCAAATAAAATGCACAATCGTATATACGAATAGTGTCCATCTTGTTGTGTTAATGAGGTATGGCAACTTGAACCGATTCATATATGTGCCTGGTCCTACGTTGTAGCTGAGTGACTGAGTGAATAGTGAACTTTTAAACTAGGCAATTGATTTTCGACGTGAATATTGATAGTTCTAAGCAATTGTGTAAAGGAAACTACTCGGTAATTCTTAGCGGAACTAATAAATTCTAAATTGCTATGGCAGAGATATATCTGTTGATATAATAATGATGTTTCATTGGGTTAGATAATTAAAATAGGTTACATATGTCTTCAAACCCTAATGTTTTTGATTACTGCTTATACTCTTACTACCTCCACCACTACGGGATTTGAATCGACAACTGCATCTCTGTGCTAATGTAGTATGGCAACTCGAAACGATCTACCTACGTACGAAGTTCTACGTTGCTACTGACTGATTGACATATATCAGTACCCCAGATAGTTCAAAACATGGTAGATGTAGGCTGATTAGACTAAGATAACACTAATCTGAGTAGCAATTCACATGATTGTTAAGAATATTTTTTTTATGAAAAAGGATACAAATCAGAGATGTGTTCATTTAGTCTTTCCTTCAATGAATGTTGTCAAATGACTTATGAGTCTAGAAACTCGACTAAATGAATCCATACATAACAAAATAACATTTATTCACTTACCTGTATGGTAAAGAAAGGTCTGTTGGAACATCCTTCTCTGACTAGTGCAATACGAAGTTTATTTCGAAAACGAACAGGATATAATTTTACTACACGACGTCCAGGAATTAACGGTTGATGAGGCCACCATGTACTAGGCTTTTCTGGCCCAGGTACAAATGTCATATCATTTAAAGATGTAGGCTGAGTTGACTCACAAACAAAAGGTTGTATATTACCAAAAGGTGAATAGGAATTTCGGTATTTTACGCGACCCAAGTTCAAGTTACGAAGTAAAGGAAATCTAAGGATGTATTTTTTTAAAAGAGAACCAACATAATGGTACAGTCATAGTCAAATTAAATGAAAATAAGTTTATGCGTTTTTCAGAGACAATATTACAAAAACCTTAACTAAGACCCAATACCACCAACATAGTATATTAGTGACACTTTAAGACAAAGAAACTAATTTACTTGGATCTCATGATGGTTAAACTATTTTACGACGAATACAGGCTAAGAAAATACTTCTAAAACTTGTAAAGGTTTAAACAATCCATAGACGTAATGATAACAAAAGAATATCTGATATATTACAACCTTGAGATGGTAGAAAAGATCTGTAGCTTAGGTGGATGATTTTGGTGGATTTTTGTTCTCTGAGCTAGATGGTTTGGTTGTGGAGCTTTCATCATTCTTCTGAACGACATCATCAGCACAAACTTCAGGTTTGTTATAAATTCAATACAAACATTTGGTCATCAGCAGCTTACATTTAGATATGGACAATAGTTAAAGAGATTAAGCAAATTTACTTGCATAACAATAAGAATGATTAAATAAATAAATTTCTCAAGTACAATTGTACGTAATTTGAGTTTTGGTCACACGTTTTTATGAGACCTAGTAATATTATCTGGTTAATTTTACTAGCTAGGACCGCGCTTTGTTTTAGTCAAATGAACTATCAAGCACTGGTCTAGGGAATAAAACACAACTCCCAACTACTATGTCTGGCTCCAGTTCCGATTCATCTAGTTCCGTCTAGATAATCAGGTAGCATAATTAAGAATCACACAAAACTTTTAGCTCAATGCTGTGTATATTAATTCGAACTAACTTACCAAATGTCATCACATTAAAAGTTTAAATCAATCAGTAGGAACCGTTTGGACGTGATTATTTCTTTCTCTATAAAGAAATCTATGATTGTCTAGCCGTGTTAACCTATAATGTGTATAATTTATTTAGACAATATACTGATAGACGAATAGTTTAAAATTTGTATAGGAATAGAAAAGCTTGAAACATTACTTTTATGTCAGTTAGTCAGCTACAACGTAGGACCAGGCACACATATACATCGGTCCAAGTTGCCATACATTATTAGCACAAGATGAACACCGAATCCATAGAAGTAGTTAATTCAATGGTGGTAATATATAAAAGAAATATTGCATATAAGGATATAGTACAGCAAGAAAGAATTAGTTTGTAGAAAGATATGAAGCGATTTTAATCTCAGTTTAAAGGAAGATAGAGAGTGTATACACCTATGCCATTGTGATCGATTCTGAGTCACGTCACACACAGTCTCCAACCATTGGTTACGATATTCACGCGGACCCCAACCAAGTAGTCTGCATCTACCAACATGGCTAAGACTAAAAGTTAGTGACTTTAAGCACTGATGCCACGTTTTGGTGTGGCCACCCACAATTTCCTTCCAACCATCCTCAACACTAGTCAGCATTGCGCGTCCTGATAATCGGTGTTCAGGCATGCGTAACACGTGACCCAACCATCCCAGTCGATAAAGATTCATAACCCCATCAAGTGACTTACCATCATTTCTTTTTATGAGTTCCAAAACAAGTGAACAGTTTTAATTTATCAGACAACTTATTATGGTTAGTTTATAATCACCCAAAGTTTTTAAAAGACAACTATAATAAGATTTAGTCATTGTGTATATAATTAAAGCGATGAGATAATATGCATTGATGTATAAAAAGCAGTATGAGTTTCTACAAAATTATAGAAATAACATTCTGTTGAGTCGTAAAAATGGTTTAAAACCTGAGTTCGAGAGTTGTTATTACTTGACCACAATAATTTAAGTTGAACGAATTGACTTGCTATACATAGTGTAATTGTATAATATTTGAATAATAATAATAATTATAGAAGCCTTTTTTTAAATAAGAATATTTATAGTAAATTCCCCATAGTTGAAATGGTGTGAATTCCTCTTCTATTATTTACGTTTTATAGTATCAATCTAACAGTAAATTACTGTGGAGACATACTTGTACAATGCATAATGCATTACTGTGAATTGGTCAAATCTGATTGAACTTTAAAAAGCGATCCAATGGAAAAATATCCTGAAAGGAATAATAATGAATAGGGAATCGATGAAGTAATTATTGTTATAATCTTATTACTATTATGGTTTTTAAAAGACTGTTGATAACTTGCTAATCTAATTCTTTCTTGCCGAGAATATATATGCACTCCACACTAAAAATGAGTTTGTGAGGTGAGAATAGAAGATGAGTATAACAGAAAAAAGGACAAAAATGAACAGAAATTAGTGTATTAGAGTGAAATAATAATAACATTAATGACAAAAGCAATTCATTTTGGGAAAATACAACCAGGAAGAATTTTTCCAGTTAAAAAAGCTAGTTATTATTATTTATTTGAACACAGATATTGGTACAAGGGGGCACCAGATACATATGTACCACACAAATCATACGGGGTTTGTATGAGGGCTAAAATACTGCCCGAGTGCCCAAACCGAAGCAGTTGGTTTTCTTAGGCGGCCACACCCGAAGCCAACGACCTAAAGGTCTGATCCACAAGGCAGTGGAGCAGTTTTGGGAGATGCAGTCCCATGGTAGCCCGTGACCAATAATTGGTTCATACACCAACTGTTCTCTCGGGATACTGGAGTCCATGTGCACCATTGGTTTGGAATCAGGGTTTTTCAACTCCCCTAGGTGAACTCTCCGTGTCCATCGACCCGGTTAAAGCGCCGGACACTCACTCTTATGAAGTAAAGAAAGTTACAGCAGGATCGTCACTGGCTTCTATATCGAACTATTTCTGATAGTCTTAAGCCAATGTGTTGCACCATCTCCAGGACCCTAACCAGGGAGTCGTGAATGACCAACAGAAGCCAGCTCTGTACATCTTTCTTTCATAGCACATCATGTCGTGAACTGACCAACTCTCCACATTTTTTCAATCAGTCCCCGAGTCGGCAAGTAATGCATGACGTGGGATTCGCTGAGATGGCATTCGCAGGATATGTCCAAGCCACCGAAGTCGGTATTTAAAGGTGGTGACACCAGCCAAAATATCGTCGCTGTGTGGAAACACACGGTGCCGAACCTATGAATTACTAATGTGGGGTTCCCACTGGATGTCAGCAATCATTCGGAGACACAGAGTCGTTTAATATCCTCGACTCGGAGAGGCCAGGTTTTACGGGCATAGAGTAAAACTGCACTCACAGATGCGTTGTAGATCCGACCTTTTACAACCAGACTAACATCATAAAGGTGCCAAAGATGGCCTCATTGGTATAAACCGCTATGGTTTTCACTATATGTGAAATGATCTCATCACTCACGCCACCACCATTATACACAGCTACCCAGAACGTTTTGACTATATCTGCTCACTACCCAGGGTGAGTCTAGGTCCAGGGTCCTGCCAGTTTTATAAGAGTAATTTGCACTTAGAAGGTGCAAAGCACATGTCATATCTACGGATACTGATTGTCAATTGATTAAGTGCAGATTGCATGGTTTTGGTATCACCGCACAGTACGACAATATCATCTGCATACTCAATGTCGAAAAGTCTTTCTACAAGCAAAATATTCACACCACAATTAATTATATCCAACAGAGCTGCTTTCGGAACGTTATCAATGGCATGGTTGAGATAGGAATGGTGAAATCGGGCAACTTTGTCTAACCTCACTGCAGGCATGAAACAAAGAAGAGATGGTTATATGACCTCACTCTGTCTGAGATGTTTGTATATAGGACCTGGTGATTTGTGGCGTTTCAAGAGTTAGAGTTCGTTGTGGACTTCTGACTTGTTAGGTGGATCAGTTGTCACGAACCATGGAGGGCAGGATAATTTGATCGATGTCGCCGGGGTAGCATACCAGTTGAACTGCTCCTTGAAAAACTCTTCCCTTCGTCCACAACGTCGGTGCATGTTATTGACTGATATCCTGTCAGCTTCGCAAATTATTTGAGTCACACCAGAATTGTTCCTGACAGTGACGCGGATGAGTTTAAATGGCTTCCGGCAGTTACCAGAAGCAGCAGCTGCTTCAAACTTGTTAACACGCTCCGACCACCAGGCTTTTCGGTCCTTACGCAAGCTTCGCACAATTTCGCTAAGCCAAAACCTTCGTTCATGCTCAAAATTGTGGTCATCTGGAGAAGACCGGCGTGCTTTAGTGAGTTGTAAGAAGCCTGTAGAAACCTAGTGCCTGTTAACGGGACTCTGTAAAGTCACAAGCGATTTTACTCGCCATTTTCATGACGCCATAAAATTTCAGCCAATGCACATATACTTTTCGGTAGATTGATAGCTAGCCTTGAACCTAGCTAGGCTTTATATTTCATTGCAGCAGAAGCTGCAACCAATTTGCTGACATTGACTCATTTAGGGCAGAGAATTTGTCAGACAGAGTGACTGACTGAAGAATTTGTTGGCTACTGAAACGTAAGGTAGGGTCAACGCAAACAAGGGTATGATCAGAGTCCAGATAAGTACTCCAAAAGGAGCAGCAATCTTGTACACAGCCACGCTAGCAATAGTTGGTCGCGATATGATCAATTTAAGTCCACGTTTTATATGCGGAAAGAGGACGCTAGGTAGCACATCGGCGATGACTGCGCCAAAAGTTAGCACTAGCCAGAAACAGGTTTTAACCTGAGCAATTTGCAGTAGAGAGTTACCGTTATCTGGTCTACAACCAACAGGTCCTCATCGGTCACCTAAAAGACTTTTTCCCCAGACACCTGTCGAACGGACTGCAGGTAAAAGGGAACTTAACTGGTGACAAGAATCACCCGCGATCGCACGCGGGCTAAAATCTGTCGCAGCGCAGGCGATGACGAATGGAGATCGTCTCTCATACCGCTTTCTCAGTGATTCAGTTTTCTAGTCTAACAACACATAACCGACTGTTAATGGGGATCCAATCGACTAGTTGTGTCAACTCTAACGTTTACTGCAACAATATAGCCAGCTAAATCATACGATGCCACACGCACGCGAAACAAGCTTTTTGAAGTGCCATATGGGAAGCGAATTTGTATTGCTTTACTTGAGTTTTGAATACTAGTCTCGGATAGGCAAAGGACATCGATGTTGAGACTTTCTAAAGACAGCGAACCCTATCGGTTGGCCGATCTGCATTAGTGAGCGGACGTTGAAGCCGGTCAGTTTGAATGGTATATGTGGTTTTGGAAAGGCTAGTTCAGTTTTCATAATCGGTGGTAGCATCCAACTTTCAACCAGTCAGTGACTTGAGATCGTTTAGATAGGAAAGGGTTTCCGCCATAGACAAGCTGCTGTATAAGTTGAAAAATAAAATACGCAAAATGAGAATAAAAGGGAGTACACAAGTGACGCAGTATAAAAGAAGCCCCCTGAATGCCCTGGTACGGCTGAGAGTGGGGAGAGTCCGCTCTCCCTCTCGAAATACTCTCACACGGCCACGCGTATACAGCCTCTGCCAGGGAAGTCCTACTCATTGCCTTCTCGTGGCGGGGGTGTTGTTTACGAAAATGAGAGGACGAAAAGCGAATGTCCGGCGCTTTAACCGGATTCCAAATCAATGGTGCACATGGGCTCCAGTATCCTGCGGGAACAAATGGCGTATGAACCAATCGTTGGTCACCGGCTACCATGGGACTGCATCTCCTTACGATGCTCCACTGCCTTGTGGGTTAGACCTTTAGGTCAAAGGCTCGGGGAGTGGCCCCCTAAGATAACCACCTGCTTCGGTTTGGGCACCCGGGCAGTATCACAGCCCACACACAAATTGATGAACTCTTTATGCCTATGGAAATTACCTTTCTCGCTTTGAAAAACAAACAATTGATTCAGATTATTATCATTACAATTATTGTCATTATTAATACTATTATTATTATTACTACTATTATTGTCATTATTATTATTATTATTATTATTATTATTATTATTATTTTCCACATTATTCACCCTCTTTTATACTTATACAGCGGCTCGTCTTTGGTGGAAATTCGACTGTATCTAAACGTTCTCGAGTCAGTGTCCGGCTGAAAATTGTATGTTACCACCGAATACGAGGACTGAAGCAGTTTTTCTGAAACCACGTGCACCATTCAAACTGGCTGCCTTCAACGTTCGCACATTTATGCAGGTCGGACAACAGATAGGGGTGGCTATGTCTTTGGAAAGTCTTAATATTGATGTTTGTTGTCTATCCGAGACCCGTATTCAAGATTCTGGTGAAGTACTACAAATTCGCTCTCCATCTGTCGCTTCGAAAAGCTTGTTTTACGTGCGCTTATCCGGGGACCCTGTGGCATCTTCGTCTGGTCTTGCTGGCGTTGGTGTCGCACTAAGCGCTAGAGCTGAGGCAGCACTAGTCGATTGGATCCCCATTAACAGTCGGTTATGTGCTGTTAGATTAGAAAGTTCCATCAAAGTGAGAAGAAATCGGCGTGAGAAACGATGTCTTTTCGTCATCTCCGCCTATGCCCCGACAGATTGCAGCCCGGATGCAATCAAGGATGAGTTTTACCACCAGTTATCAGTTCTTCTCCAGAAAGTGCGTTCGACAGATATTGTAGTACTAGCCGGAGACTTGAATGCTCAGGTCGGGCGTCTAGGCACAGAAGAGAGTCGTTTAGGTGGCCGATGGGGACTCGTTGGTCGCAGGTCAGATAACGGGGACCGTCTACTGCAACTTTGCTCAGACCACAACCTGTTTCTGGCTAGCACTAACTTTCGGCACAGTCATCGCCGATGTGCCACCTGGCGTCCTCCCTCTGCATCTCACGCCTGGACTCAGATTGATCACATCGCGATCAGCTACCGCTGGCGTGGTTGTGTACAAGACTGCCGCTCCTTTTGGAGTACTCATTGAAGCCCGTCGGTCTACTCCGGGTGACCGTGAGTTTGACCATAAACGAAGGATGTTACGTAAGGAAATTGGGCAAAGCTTGCGTAAGGACCGAGAAGCCTGGTGGTCGATGCGTGCTAATGAGCTGGAAGCAGCAGCTGCATCTGGTAACTACCGGAAGCTCTTCCAGCTCATCCGAGCCACTGGCAGCAAGAAGTCTGGTGTGAGTGAAACAATCTGCGAGGATGATGGGATGCCAATCACTAACATCCATCGACGTCTTGGACGATGGGCAGAATTTTTCGAAGGGCAGTTCAACTGGCCTGCTGCTCCGGCAACATCGGTCAGACTGTCCTGCCCTCCATGGCCGGTGACGACTGATCCACCAAATGAGGAGGAAGTCCGCAAGGAACTCCAACTCTTGAAGCGTTACAAATCACCTGGCCCAGATGACTTACCTCCGGCTCTTTTTAAAGATGGTGGTGACTTTTTGACTAAGGAATTGACGACGTTGTTTACAAAGGTTTGGGAACTAGAGTGTGTACCAACGTCATGGAATGAGTCGATAGTTGTCCCTATCTTTAAAAAGGGTTCACGTCGTTCCTGTAACAACTATCGGGGGATAAGTTTACTTCCGATTGCGTCCAAGCTATTGGCTTCCGTCATTCTTCGTAGGTTGTTCAAAACCCGAGAAAGATTGACTCGCGAGGAGCAGGCTGGGTTTCGTTCTGGTCGAGGATGTATTGATCATATCTTCACCCTCCGCCAAATGTTAGAACACCGCCATACTTTTCAAAGGCCAACAATCGTAGTGTTTCTTGACATCAGGGCTGCCTTCGATTCGTTGGACAGGACTGTTCTCTGGGATTGTCTATTGAAGAAGGGTGTGCCTGAGAAGTTTATTAACATCCTAAAAGCCCTATATAAAAACACCTCAGGCAGAGTGAGGGCATACAACCACCTCTCTCCATTGTTCCATTCGAGCAGTGGGGTTAGGCAGGGTTGCCCAATCTCACCATTCCTCTTCAACTTTGCCATCGATGACATTCTGGAAACAGCTCTGATGAATGTAAGTAATGGTGGTGTGGATCTGTTGCCTGGAGAAAGACTTCTCGACCTTGAGTATGCGGACGATATTGTCTTACTGTGCGATAATGCCCAAGGCATGCAATCCGCACTTAATCAGTTGGCAATCAGTGTCCGTAGGTATGGTATGTGCTTTGCACCTTCGAAGTGCAAAGTACTTCTACAAGACTGGCAGGATTCTAATCCTGTACTCACCCTGGATGGTGAGCAGATAGACGTAGTTGAGAAGTTCGTGTATCTGGGTAGCTGCATAAGTGCTGGTGGGGGTGTGAGTGATGAGATCAATGCACGAATAGTGAAAGCCAGAGCGGCTTATGCCAATCTGGGCCACCTTTGGCGCCTTCGTGATGTTAGTCTGGCTGTAAAAGGTCGGATCTACAACGCGTCGGTGAGAGCAGTTTTGCTCTATGCTTGTGAAACCTGGCCTCTCCGAGTTGAGGACGTTAGACGACTCTCTGTGTTCGATCATCGCTGTCTCCGAAGGATTGCTGACATTCAGTGGCAACACCATGTCAGTAATGCAGAGGTTCGGCATCGTGTGTTCGGGCACAGAGATGATAATTCAATTGGTGTCACCATCTTGAAACACCGACTTCGGTGGCTTGGACATGTTCTCCGAATGTCGTCCCAGAGAATTCCACGTCGTGCATTATTTGCCGACTCTGGGACTGGTTGGAAGAAGCGGAGAGGTGGTCAGTGCATGACATGGTGTCGTGGCATGAAAGAAAGCTGCAAAGGACTGGCTTGTGTTGGTCCTTCACGACTCCCTGGTTGGGGTCTGAGAGATGGTGCTACACAGTGGCTAGAGACGTTATCAGATATGGCTCAGAATAGAAGCCAGTGGCGATCCTGCTGTAACCTTCTTTTACTTTCTTCATAAAAAGTGGTTGTGTCTCCTTTACCTGAAAGATTTCTTCTGATTGTACCTTTTCGTTCCGTCGTTACTACCACACTACCTTACTCCAATCTCTTCGTCATTGTTCTCTTTTTCTTTTGCGCTCCTTAGTTTTTTTTTCTACTTCTCTTCGAATTCTCATTGTTTTGTGTGGCGCATATATATTGGCGCTCTCTTGTACCAATATTCATGTGTTCAAATAAAATAAAATAAAATAATAGTATAAAAGAAACAAAAACGAATGTTATCATATGATTTCGAATATGATTTGTCAGAATGCAAACCGAAGCGAGAATAATTTTTCCAGTTGTAATCATCATTTGATTTGTGTTTAAGCTGGGATACTGCCCGCGAGCCCAAACTGAAAAGAGGCCACTCACCGAATCTTTGACCCAGAGGTTTAATCCACAAGGTAGTGGCGCAACGTTGGGAAATGCGGTACCATGGTAGCCGGTGACCAACAATAGGTTCGTACGCCATTCGTCTTCCCAGGACTATGGAGGTCACGTGCTCCATTGGTTTTGAACCAGAGTTTTTCAAATCTCCTAGGTGGATCCTCCGACTAGTGTATATATACCTTGACTATTGATGGCTCATAAATTTTATGAATAGTTTGTCAAAGATTTCTACAATGGAAACTACTTACTAATAATTGAAATATTAAGAACATTACCTACGTAACATTGCGAGGACATTTTGTCAAGTTAAGAACTAGATCTAACTATTTATGAATATTGGCAGCGGCTTCTAGTCCCAACAATGTCTAATAATGTTTCAAACAACTAGATTGCTACAACTTCACTTATGGAATAATAGAAAAACAATGAACACACACAGTATAACTATCCTTAATTCGATGGTGTCATAAACCACTAGGTGTTAGGTAGTTGAAAGTAATTGTCAAAAAGTCCTGGACATAAGTTTCGTGCTAGTCGGAGCTCATCAGCAATGAGTACCTTTAGTCTTGAGAGAACTAAATTTTCCTGGTTGATTCGAACATTGGCCACTCATTGTTATCATTTAATTTATCGTGACATTCTTTTTGATGTCTCTGTTGTGTAATTATTTAGTTTTATATCAGTCAGATGAAATTACAATAAACTGTGTATGGAGTAATGAAGGGAATATTTTACCTATTGAATACGTATGGGTTTTAATAAAAAATTTGTGGAGAAAATCATTTATATACAAAGTAAACATCTGTAGTCAGGTTGCATAGTAGCTAAATACTTATCGATTGACTTCCCGCTAGACTTTGTTGGTAGACAGTTTCTTATATGGTGTAGAGTTTAGTAACAAGTATTTCGTTCACAAAACATTGTCAGAGACCATAAGACTATCTTGTTTACTGACATGAGAGGTTGTGTAGCATTATTAGCCTACACATGACTTGTAGCTCACTGCAAAATGTTGTACATGTTTGAGGTTTACTTATTATGACAAACAGCTGATATAAGGCTATATACACTACTCTATTTTGTAAATACTGAGTTAAATATTTCTGAAATAAACGTTACTAAGGCAAGAACAGCAACTGGCTAATAAAGTCGTTTAAGGTCATCAGCATAATACACTTTTATCCAAACTTGAGGGGTTCTAAAGATGACAATGAGGAAGTGATTGGCTTTTCCAAAGAAAACCTATGGACTTCTTCAGCTGACTTGGTTCTTGATATGTGAATCGAAGGGATTATGTACACTAGCACCAATCTGTACGGATACAAGCGTCCCCTCGTTGAAAAAAACCTAACTCATCCTAATTACTAACCCTATTTTGACCTTTTATAGGTTCGTGAATCATGGAAACAGTTTACGAAAAATTCACTCTCTTAATTTTCTCCAATCAATTATAAATTCGTATTAACTATGTTTTGGTTGGCTGGCGATTGATTGAAATCTCACAAAATTACAACTAGGATCGCTCAAGGTTGTTAATAAAGTATTGTCAACATTAAGGCCAAGTGGCCAATATATATCAAATTCAAATTTTGAAAGCTAAACTGCACCGCAAGCTGAACATTAGACTCAGGAATGTCGGTTAGACAGTGCCTGAAAGAGATATATAGACTAATGTTAGTGTCACCCAATCTCCCGATTTCGGGGAAATTTTGGGAAAGCTGCAAAGAAGAATTTTTGGGAAAAGCGACAGCATAACCCAAAACCTCCCCTGGTATGAGATTTACCCTAGGGGAAATACCGAAAAATTTTGGGTTTCTCCATCACGAGGTCCTCTGAAAGAGCATTTAACTGATTGACATAGATTACGGGCACACAATTATTTCTGAAACATCCATAAAATTACATTTTGTTACCTGGGATTGGCTCTAGTATACAGATAGCCACAGTTTGTGTGGGACAAATGACCTAGAGAGTAGCGTTAAATGTTAAACAGGTCACCAGCTAGCGACTTTGTAAAAGCGCAAATGGTTCTGGACGGAATAGGAAAAGTTTTTCCTTAACGGGCTTTCGTTTCTAATACTAGTCGATCATTGACACAAGGTAGGAATCCTAAGTATGTTTGACGATAAATGAGAAAAAGTATTAGGAAATTGTAGTGAGATATCTCACAGTATGTACTGTCCTTAGTCCTTAAAAATATGTCAGATTTTCTCCTAAAGGACTCCTTAGAATTCGCTTAGACCAACTCATCCGACAGCGAATTCGGGAATTTGACTACTCGTAAAGGGTGTGTAGTTTTTTGTGGAGGCCCGTTATTTAAACGTCATTTGGATCGAACGATGTTGTCGAAAGGGCTCTCCACTTGAGTAGCCCGAGATCTGACTCCATGGAGATCGTAGTGATGATTGTTGTTGAAATGTATATGTCGCCTATCCTCATAAATAATCATTGACTTTAATCGCGTTAGTCAATAACGGATTTAGATAAGTCTGTAGTGACTTACATTTATCACGAGAACACGACTGGTTTAATAAAAACAATTATTATTATAACCAACTGTACCAGTGTTTGTTTAAATGTGCTTTTGTTTGGCTGTGCTAATGACAGCTATATTTTGCTTCCATTCTTATTCTTACACTTTGATTGTGACTTCGCGCGAACTCGGTTACGTTCTGTAACCAAGCTTGTATTCTGGCACGATCTCGGTATCCTTTCGATGCCACGAGATCGCCAGCGAATATATCTCGATTTGGTCCATTGATTGCCTTCTGATATTTGGCTTCTCGGGGATTTTATGGATTTATTTGGTTACGTTCAACCCTCGCCTTCTGATTTATTTGGCACGTGTTTCTTGGTAGCGGTGTTCATAGTTAACCTCAACTCGACACCACGCTACAAGTCAAATAACGAGAATGGACTTTTGAATACATATATTTTGTATATGAAGCGAATGGAATATAGAGAAGAGAGACGACGTGGAGTGGAGATAGCGGGTAAGCCAACTCGCGTTTAACCAAGCGTTAATCAATATTTATAGTTACACAAAAGTAAGTTACAGACATGTGATGAGTAATGGGATAAGAAATGTACACACACCTACGCGCTCATATAAAAAAACAGTCAAGTTTGATAAGCGAATAATTTACAAGGTCAGCATGCAACTCAAGTAGAATGAATAGAATGGGTTTTCCGAAAGCTAGAATAAGGTATATGGGCTTAACATAATAACTGACACCGCAAATTACCTAGTTTTATCAAGAGAATGCAATTGGTTAAATGGAAACAATTATTATTATAACCAATAGTACCAGTTATTGTTTTACTGTTCTTGTTTGTTTGACTGTACAGAAGACATTCTTTCTTCCGTTGTTTGCGACCTTGCACACACTTACGTTTGCTCAGTGATTCTGCTTGTACTCCTTTGGCACGATCTCGGTATTCTTGCGATAACACGAGATCGCCAACAAATATACCTCGCTACAACCTGCAGTCGCCTTCTGATATCTGGTACGCAACTTTCTTGTAGTGGTGATCATAGTCAACCACGATCGACTCGACGCTACTCTAAAGGTGAACGACAGACCTTCAGTAACTTCTGCTATGTCATATTGCCAAGTTCTGGGTGTTAACCCTAAAGTTTGTGTTTGGGTTGGGCTCAAGTGGATATTTAATGGGTTGCACATGAGTATTTAGGATACCATATCATCAGAAGGCCACCTGTGAAACGCCTGTGCTTGAATTTGTAGAGGTTCAGTAATTTGATGTGCTTTTCATTAGACCTGGATTCGAGTCTCCGGAGTGAATCCACGGCTTGTCTCTGGATATATCACAGTGGTCTATTATCTTTTCAAAAGGAGGGAGGAAACACTATTTCGATACTGCAAGTGAGGCCGAATAAAACTATTGAAGATAAAGTGTATGATGTTATCCTGCCTTTTATGTCAGCCAGTCCTGCCGTTGGCATATCTCACAAAGAGCTGGAGTGGTCTTCACATGGAGAGTCAGGTAGCATCAATGATATTCGTGGATAAGACGCTTAAAGTTCAGAAGATGAAATTTTGACAGCATTAGCATTTGCAATGCGTGAGTTCTTATGAATTTCGGTCGATTGTAACTTTTGGGAAGCATTCATGTGATGGAAAACTTTGTAGTACGTAAGATTGCATTTAGTGGGAAATCACAGTAAACATCCGCATAATATTCACGGTAGACTTATCTGTATATTTTTTATCAATGATACTTTGAAGCTGACAATTGCACAAGTCGGAAATTCCAATGCACTAGCTAAAATTGACTTTAAGCCTGCATTTGTAGATGAAACTGGGGCCTGTGAAGGCGTGATCACTTTCTAGCACAAACACAGGTTTAAAAACTTGTCAGTTAGGAATTATTAATTCGTGACAATGTATTTGTAGTCTGCAATATTGTTATGTTCGTTAAACTTGAATGCTACTACTGATTCGTCTTACTCGGGACAGAACGAAGAGTCAAGCAACCAGAGACTCGATAGGCTATACTGGTCCGTTGTCCACGTCTCAGCTAATCGATCCAGAAGTTTTTGGTAAGATGCAGAAAGTGTATTCTACAGGCAACTAGAAGATACCAGGTCAATCAAGCACACAAATCACGAGTATTTATACAAAATACATATAATCGATATTGCCATGGAGGTTTTTAACCACTTAATCGATAGGTTCGTCAATCGACTATATGCGTGGGTGGTAAGAAATGCCAAAGCATACATCTGCATACAAGCCCCACAAAGATAAAATTATAAAATATGAGTTTTTGGGATCTAGCGCCCTCAACAAATATGTCTCAGACTGACTACTTTACATTTTGGAGTGTTAAAGGCAGGTCCGTTATTGTCCGCCAAACGCTGAAGTCCAGTTAGATCACCCTAGCTGCAAACTTCTCTCCTGAGTTTGACTCTATCAGCGAAAAGTAATAAACCAGACAATAATTTCTAGGGAAGGTCGTTTACATAAATCAAGAAAAGAAGAGGTCCTAGTATTTAACCCTGAAGGACCCTATCAGGACGCTCCGGAGCCTGAGAAAAAGTGAATTTTTCCCTGACCTTAAAAAGTCGATTATTTAGACATGAAGTAAGCCGATCAATTAATAGTGACTTGAAACCTAATCTTTTGTGCTTACTGATAAGACATATATGATTGACTCCATCAAAAACATATGAGAAGTCAAAGCATATGTATCAACCTTCCCCTTACGACCAAGGATGGTTGTCCATCTGTCCACCACAGTCGGCAGACTGGTTATACAAGAATGTTCCTTGCTGGAACCGTACTGCTGGGATGGAAATAAGTGTATAGGTAATAACTATCTATGCAGACCGTCACTTTTAGATTCCTCAAGACCGATAAACTATTGAGTGTATAATTGGCGTTCAACCAAGCTGGTGTGTAGGTACAGTGAAGCAGATTGAACAGTCAGTTCTAATTCATTTTGTTGTTTAGTCCTTGCATCATGTAGCTTGTCCGAATGCATTTGTATTTTAGTTGGTAATCTGCGTTTGTTGACACAGAATGCTTTGAGAATGGCAACCGCCATTAGGAAGGGTGGATCTTCTAACTCAGTAGCCTATGGAGATTTTGGTGACCGTGGTTGCACTCTGGGAGTCTGTGCTAGGAAACACAAGCTTCCTAAGATTGTCCAATACTATCGATGCTATAGCGGTGCTGAGTTAGGGTTGCCGACATTTCTTCGTAGACTTGATGATATCGCTCAGCAAATCCTGAGCATCTATGTTGTGTGTGTCACATACCCACCAGTGACCTAATTCGTTAAGTTTGTTGTCGGCAGTTACTGTAAAGTCTTTGCACGTTCCGTTAAACCAACCTACTTATTTGTCACATTGCATGCCAAAGGTGACTGCCAAACTGCATCCAGGTAGCTCACATGTGTTCCTCATGACTATGATGAAATGCAAGTTGCTAAATAAAACCTAGCAAAAGCTTTTGACCGTGAAAAGGCGCTGAAAACAGACAAAGCGGTGGCACAAAATGTTTGGATATACTAGAACTACTCTGAACCTGGAAAAGCATGAAAACTGGATAGTTAGCTGACGCAGTAACACAGTTCACTAAGAACTCGAATAAAGCTAAAGAAGAAAAGCCACTTACCAAACATTAAGCTTAGGACAGATCCCTTGGATCAAAAATGGCAATTTTGTTGACTGAAGACTTAACAAAAGTTCGAGAAATGCAAACTTCATTGCGACTAAACTTTCCGTTCGTAAAGCCAATATCATTTTCACGACCCGATATAAACTGATTGGTTTCTTTTAGCTCGCCTCACGTTTCGGTACGGCTCAAGGTATTCGGTAATAACGAATGGGTGATAGTCTAGCATCTTGACTGCACCAACTGTAGTCAGTCTGAGAGTCGTTTGTCGATTTGTATATCGTGTCGTCTGGGTGAGTGTATTTTTCTTAATTCACTAGTGTTTCTGTGTGTGAACAGCTATCATGTTACCAGCCAGGAGGTTGGTTGGCTGAATTTTGAAAATAAGGTATTTTAAGTGATAAGAGGGGACAGTCGTCTCAAGAATTATTAATTAATTTGCCCGATAGATGATGTATAAGAAGACAGAGTGGAAAGAATAAGAGGGGAAACAGGGATGAAGTAGTGACTGATAAGCTGTAACGATAACATGGTAACCTACGAGAAATCCATTAAACATAGCGGGTCCGAACGAGAGATGATAATCTGTGGGTGAATACGTGTTTGTTGAGTCTCCCCCAAAGGTTATCCACCGGTGGGGCTGTGGTCATTTCGGCTGAGCGGGCATTCAGTATGGAGACAACTCTCAGTGAGAGTACCTGGGTGTTAGCATTTTTGCGTGTGATTTTCCGAGGGCTTCCTCAAGGAGAGTGGTGGTGAATTCTTGGTGGATTGGCGTATCTATTATGTTGTATGACCTTACAAGATCACCTCTTACTGTTGTGTAGCTCAACGAGGATAAGCCCAGGTGTTGGAGTCTGTCCCGGTCAGATTTGTGTTTTAGACCAATCACCAACTTTATTACCCGTCTCTGTACTTTGTCTTGAAGATCTATAACTCCTTTGGAGAAAGAAGTCGCAACGACATAGAGGACTCCAAGATTGAAGCCCTGCATCCATCTTGAACAGTGTCGCGAAAAACTCTACGTAGTTGAGGGGCACTTGCGCTTGCTAGCTCTGTATTTGTTTGGTCTGCGAAGTTTTCACTAAAATTCTCCGCTATCTCTAAGTTAACCGGATCTTCGTCATTTGACATTTTAAGCGTGCGGATTGCTTGGTTTTTGGGCTTTCTCCTAGTCGTCAGTCCGCGAGAATAGTTGGGGTCAGCTTGCATTTATGCTGTTAGTTTATCCTATCACTTCGTACTATGGTACTGCATCTGTTCTTCTATTTCAATTAAGGCGCAAACCAGATTCCATCAAGGAGAATTTCCACTTGCACCAGGCTCCCTGTCTCGCCCATAACAGACATTCTATGCCTCCGTTACCCACTATCTTCTCTTTTCAAATTTGTATTTACCTTGAGGTTCATCTAGGATGTTCTTTTTGTTCGTGTATTTCCTCGTTTGATCATTAACCAGTTCTTCCATTAACCTCAACAGTGTTGGGAGTAATGGGGTTGGTCCGTAACGGGCTGCATTCTTTCAATTTTCCTTCCTGATGTTTGAAGAGAGAGTAGCCTGCTTACATTCTCTTGGGAGTTGGTGTGAATCTAGTGGGTGCCTGAACAGGTAACACACATTCTTATGATGGTTTCTTTTGATTATGTGTTGTGTCTGAGGTAGATCGTGAAGAATAACATCCTGAAAGATGTCCCTTACTACCGCTCAACAGTCATCGACTGCCGGCCTCCACCACTTGCACGGTCAAGAGAGCAGTTAAAGATGCCTCTTCATGATTATGTGGTGTAGTCTAGTTCATCCAAGATAGGAGGCATCCTTGTTCTTCCGAAGTATCGTGTTTGCGACAACGTCCAATGTAACTGTGCTGTGGCAACTACTTCAGATTAAGGAATGGACATGGGCATCCTCAACTCAAAGCCGGTTATATGTTAACAGATAACCTAGGTTTGGGAGTTTTCCGTCCCTGTCCCATCCATGGCGCCACTTACACGTCCAGTTCGTCCTGAACTTTTGATATCTACTACAAGCATCTCATAGAATCATACTGTAGGGTCATCTCCCACTTACTAAAGTTTAGGGATGGAGTGTTAAGGCTCAAGCGTGGTAACTCTAGTATCGCCCGTATTTTACCATTCTTTTAGGTGCTAGAACCTGTGGAGGGCCGGTATATTCCTCCAATTAATTAATTCATGCCTTTAACATCGAAGCAACAGCAGCTTAATTCTGTTGCCTCAGTTAATTCGGTATTGTGTGAAGTAGCTGTCAACGTATATCACCACCCCACCTCCTGTTATGTCCACCGTGTCATAACCGAAACGTACCATGTCATGTAAGCCCACTTCTTTGTTAATGACGCCATGCAGCAACTACATTTCAGTTGTTCATCCGTTCCCCTACCGGCATAGGTTGCTTTTCACAACGCCTGATGCAAGTGGCAAATATTTTGAGCCATACCTGATGTAACGGACGAGTTGACTTGGAAATATCGATCACTGCAATGATGTGAAGACCTATGTCATGTGATATCCGACGCCACTTGCATATTGTGTTCGTTAGCTTCATCGCGACTAACTTCTACTAACTCTGGTGCTCCGTAAACCACCACGCTGGTTGACTATTGGGTGGCTGCTGATCTAGCTGTACTTCTTATGGCTCACGATTTGCAGTGTCCAACTCCGATTTTGAGGATGGCTTAGCCGATGGTCTCCGGGAAGTCGGCACAATTTCTTCTGTAATGTGTTCAGAATCTAGAGTTATCCCAAATGGTAGGGGTTTGTCATTGACTACGCGATAGACTAGAAGGTAAAATGTGAGATAGTTTAAGAAGGAAGTACACGGGACATAGTTTTAGAGGGAAAAAACTAATAGGGATAAGTGAATATATGCTACACGAGAATAGAACCTGAGAGACCCTCATAACCCTAGCGACCTACTTTATGCGGATCTAGTGACTTGTTCACAAGCACTGTTTTTTCTATGATGAAATGCACGCGTGTATGTTGCAGTTGAAGTACCTAGGTAGAGAGCAGTTGATTGAGACAGCTAGACCTACCGCTCAGTATTTAAACCTTAATATGTTTATGGTCTTCAGTTACATTATTGTGGTTGTCTGGCAGTTAGAAAGGAAGCTGTGTGTACCCCTTGAAGTGGTTGAATGTTCTTATCCGACAGCTGAAACTGGATATCTCTCAAAAACGAAGAGATATCAACAAAGTCACGTCTGACGCGAATACCGCGCCAATTCTTAGAAGTGATCTTCACCTACACCGAAACTGTTGAGTTCTTATGGCTTGTTGATCATCACGTGATACAATCGTCAAATAGAACTCCGACTTACTGACCAGGCTAATGACGAATAGGTCAGCACGAGCAGTCCAGATTCAATTCTGAGTTCATATTGATCCACTGAGAGAGTGGCTTCTCTTCTAAACCAGTCAGTTCAGTGCATGACACCAATATCAGCTTCCGCTATACAAATCATATATTTCAAACACGTACTGGGTCTATATACAAACCAACCACGCCGCATCATAGCATAAATAGAAAATAAAATTAAACAAGGTCAAGCCCAAAAGTGACTGCGATTGTGAGACTATCGCCAACAAATCGAGAATACCTTGAGAATGATAAGTCGTATAGTAGTATTTAATAGGTTAAATAACAACTTATAATAAGAGGAATATGAATATACATAATAATATATCTCTGTCAGAGCAGGTGCACGCCATTTTTACAGGCATGATCTACAAGTCACAACTTTGGTTTGCTCACAGTATGCTTCCCAAGTATGGTTGGTAGGTAAACAAAATCAGTAGAAATGAAAGACAGTACATTCGTGCAGATGTCTCAGAGCGTTTATGATTAGGTTCGAGTTTTAGCATTGCACTGAGTGCAGTTTTTAAAACATTGTTCTAAAATGACATCGCATCCACATTGCACTCCAGATTCAAACTCGGCATCACTGAGCTAGAATTCTGGTCGTGTACCCTGAAAGCGTAATGCTGTAAAAAAAGAAACAAGGGGCAGCAAGGCAGTTGGATATAAACGCTCAATAATGCTTAACATTTTGTAGTGGAACAGACAAAGGTATGGTAAATTAGTAGACTAAACTCATACTGTTGTGCGTGCTACTTATATTGATATGAGAAGTATATAACGCGAGTCGGGAATGTAATGTCTGACGGCAGATGGGGAAGATCAAGAAAGGAAGACCGGGAATAGAGAGCAATTAGTATAGAATTGCAAGAACAATGAAGCTCGAAACAATTATTGAACATTTTGCAGATTAAATATTATAGTATGGTTTTTCTATTTTACCAAGTAACTCTGTAATTTTGTGCTAAATATAATTCGGTTGTCCTCACCTGTGTTCTCCTTCACTGCAATACTAGCAACTGTTGCTAGGATGAAATGTGGTTAGAGCCTTCAGATAAGAGAATGCAGCATTGAAAACAATGCGTTGTGGTATTCAACAACGTAGAGTAGATCTAAAGATGGAAGGAAAGTCGAAGATACAATAAAGAAGTTTATTTATTAGGATGGAGAGTGCATCAGAAGAGTAAAGTGTTAAGAAACACTAATAACCATATCTTTTATTGTCCAGTTTTCTTCCATCTGATGCTACCCACAAGGCCCTAATGTAAACATCCGAGTCAGCATGTTATAGGTTGTCTTAGCGGAATAGCTAATCCAGAATAGAATTAGAAATGAGTCCGAATAGTGAACGTATACACTCCTATAAGAGAACAACCTCAGCATCACTGATTGACTGTTTCGCTCTCAATCATAAAGAGCATGATACAAACAAAATGTCCTACCCACAAACATGGGTTGATTGAAGTCATCTCCCTCACCATCAATGCTTGCTGGTCAAAAACTCCACCCACCTTCCTTTTGTGATGTTAGGACCATTTAGGCTTATTTTTAAATAAATACTATGCCTCACACGATGCTCTGTGTTTCATATACTGTTGGAAAACACTATTTCTATAAGTACTATTTTGCAAGCTTATCAGGCAGCTACAAATTATGGACTGTGGGTAAGGCATCAATGCAATTCTTTAAATGAATATAGTATAAAGTATGGGTTGCCAATCAAAGTATATGCATTAAGAAGGGCATAATGCGAGATAGATGTTTATCGAAGTAGGCGGAAAAGTGTAGGAATATAATAGTTATAGATAAGGCAATGGGTGATGAAATAAAACTAATGGTAAGTCAACCAAGTGTATGTGAGGCTAGAAAGCTGATGGAGAACAGACAAGAAAGAACTCATATTAAATTGGTGCTGATGTTATTTCGTGCTATCCTAGCCGGTTGATGGGTTACCGACCCATAGATGCAAGACCACTGGTAGTAAGCAGGAAATTGTGAAGTCCTGTTGACAACACTTTGGAGTAGTAGTGAGCGTCCCTTAGCAACCGACTATAGTTGAGCAGTATCGATATGTCCAGTGACTTACCTGTCTATTTCGAGTAGAAATCAAGGAGGGAAACATACCTAGTACAACTGAAAATAAGAAAAGTAAGGGAAACTAAACATGGAGTCCAATATGGTCTATACATGTAGAGGGCCAATGATGTCTGAGTGTGATGCAGATGTGTCCGCATGTGCTAGATCAATGCAAGAGCGGGCTTCGTCAAGAAGTCTTACAAACGAATGTAACCCGTCTACCATGCGCATTTCAGATGGAAGACATCCATATTAATGCATATTTGATGAAGAAGAAATTTCCCCGGGTTTTTGATATATATTTTTCGACTTTGACCATAGACGCTCCATCTCGCACTTCAGTCAGTTGGAATTAATAAGCCTCTATCGCAATGGATTAAGTCTTTTCTCACGAACAGATACCAAATAATTAAAATTAACTAAACATCTACACTGCAACCAATAGACATTGGTGTTGTGCAGGGTAGTGTCTTAGGTACATTGCATTTTACAATCTACATCAATAATATACACAGGTGCTTTAACATAGGTAAGACATACTTTTACGCTGATGACCTAAACGTTATCTATAAAACTAACATTTACAATGTACGTAGTACTATGCAAACAATCCAGAATGAGCTCAACACAGAGAAATGCAGCTGGCTATGCATTGGAAACAAGTCTCTTAAAATAAAACCGACAATTAACATGGACGCACTGAACTAGGTGTATATTACTCACACAGTCTTAACTTCTCTGAACATATCTCCACCAAAGCATCTAAAATGCGGGACTTGCTAACTTCTTCCAAAACGAACCTGGAATCATTATTTGCAAGACCTATCGTTGAATACTGTTTTTTCAACTTACTTCTATCCGATATACTTGGGGTAGGAGGAATGCGACAGGATTTCACTCGCAAAATACTAAAAACCGACTCACTCACTGACTATAGTTCTCAATGCCATATCTTACAACTATAACCTTACTAGAAAAAAAGGCTCAGGTCCAATTTGGTTTTCTACTTCGAACTCATCGAAAACATTACTTACTCCACTTGTAATATAGTTGTTGCCCACGGACCTTGGATAGTGAGTTGGAAAAACATTATTCAACGATAGGTCTTGCAAATAATGATTCTAGGTTCATTTTGGAAGAAGTTAGCAAGTCCCGAATTTTAGGTGCTTTGGTGGAGATGTAGTGACTCACATTTATTACGAGAACACGACTGGTTTAATAAAAACAATTATTATTATAACCAACTGTACCAGTGTTTGTTTAAATGTGCTTTTGTTTGGCTGTGCTAATGACAGCTATATTTTGCTTCCATTCTTATTCTTACACTTTGATTGTGACTTCGCGCGAACTCGGTTACGTTCTGTAACCAAGCTTATATTCTGGCACGATCTCGGTATCCTTTCGATGCCACGAGATCGCCAGCGAATATATCTCGATTTGGTCCATTGATTGCCTTCTGATATTTGGCTTCTCGGGAATCTTATGGATTTATTTGGTTACGTTCAACCCTCGCCTTCTGATTTATTTGGCACGTGTTTCTTGGTAGCGGTGTTCATAGTTAACCTCAACTCGACACCACGCTACAGAGATATGTTCAGAGAAGTTAAGACTGTGTGAGTAATATACACCTAGTTCAGTGCGTCCATGTTAATTGTCGGTTTTATTTTAAGAGACTTGTTTCCAATACATAGCCAGCTGCATTTCTCTGTGTTGAGCTCATTCTGGATTGTTTGCATAGTACTACGTACATTGTAAATGTTAGTTTTATAGATAACGTTTAGGTCATCAGCGTAAAAGTATGTCTTACCTATGTTAAAGCACCTGTGTATATTATTGATGTAGATTGTAAAATGCAATGTACCTAAGACACTACCCTGCACAACACCAATGGCTATTGTGTGGTGGACCAGACAAATATGAACGTGAAAGAATATTGACGAAGTTATTATGAGCAAATAATAATGTTAATTATTACAAATACAACAGAAAAATTGGGAATTTACTTAAGTTTACCAGGTTGATGCGTGTTTGGATTGGGTCGGGTTCTGAAAATCCACAGTTATAAATGTTCGGTAATTCCACTCAGGTTGTTGGACACTCCAGTAATGTAAACCAAGGTTAGGTATGAAATATTCCGACTCAGTGTATAAACGCAGATAATATTTGATTTAGAATACAGTTAGCTCAAGCACAATCGAAAATAGAACAAGGTATGTGTGTGTAGCGGTAAATAAATCCCGAAAATAAATAGCTCTGTAAGTTTTCGACATTGGATGCTGACCACATGTTTTGATGGACTCACCTAGCTGAAGGCGCTCGGTCATGCATCCGCACCAGATCACGTGTGGGAATGCCGTGCTCAACATCTACTGCAATCGCCAGCTAGACTAGATCAGACAATTGCGATATATTGACAATCGTCAAATACAACTTCTGATCTCCTCGATTCTGTCTTTTGATTTCTCTTGGTGGGTACGAGTTATATTAGAAGGTGTTACTGGTAAAAGCGTTGTCAAACACTAAATACCTGTGCCATCTTCATGTGTATAGCAATGTATTTGTTAACAAGCAACAGTATGTCACGCTATGTCAGTAGCAAAACGGAAAGTGCCTTCAAAGTCATTCACTAAAACATTAGGTACAGTCATTTAATGATAAATGTACATACAGTGAAAGATTGACAAGATAAATACAAATAATATTAAAAACTATATACAAAATAAGCTTGCCAGTCATATCTTCACAATTGTATGCGATGTAGGTGTATATTTAATTTTAATTATTTGGTATCTGTTCTTGAGAAAAGACTTGATCCATTGACATAGAGGGTTATTAATTCCGACTGACTGAAGTCCGTTGATTGGGAGGTTATGATGTAGTTTGTCAAAAGCTTTCTTAATATCGAAATATAGTATAACCACCAGTTCATTTTGGTCACATGTGTGAGTAACTTCGTCAAAGAAGGCTATCACACATGTACTGCAGGACGTTGGTCTAATGAAGCGGTGTTGCGATGGGTCGATTAGATCTTCCCTAAGTAGGTGATCAGATAATTGATCTTGTATCATTTTTTCCATTGTGTGTGATATAACTGGAGTGATATTTATAGGTCTGTAATCTCCGGTCCTGATTTGTGGTCGGGGACAACATACGTTACTTTCCAGGTTTCGGTATATGTGTAGTGGCATTGGACAATAGCCACACAATCCACAAAGCTGTGAACACGAGACTACTCAGAAAATAGATATTCAATATTTAACGCGGAGAAATACCTAACAATGGAGAAGGCGCGAACAACGAATTGAATGGACTGGAGTTGATCGGATGACATGGCTCGACCAGTCAGGCGTGGTCCATCTGAATGTTACCTTATATCTTCTATTCATATTAAATATATTGTTCTTTCTCTAGCCTAACCTTGTTCTACATCATGTATTGGTAATTGATACGATACAGTGAGTTGGTGTAATCGATGGTGTGACTTCCACGTAAGATCTTATAGATTAGGCAGTTATATCATGACAAATCTACAATTTTAGGATTAGGCCTATTATTAGAGCAGTACTAATATAATAGTAGACCATAATTCTACATATGTACCTGTGTTCTTATGTCCGGCCGGCCATTTTGTAAGGACGTGAAGATAGTCCTGAAAAGCTTATTTTGTAAATAGTTTTAATGTTATTTGTATTTATTTTGTCAATTTTTTACTGTATGTACATTTTTCAATGAATGGCTGTACGTGTTGTTTGAGTGAATGACCTTGAAGACGTTTTCTGTTGCGTTACTGACATAGCGTGACATACTGTTGTTTGCTAACAAATACATTGCTACACGCATATCCCTCGTTTTATTTTCGTTTGTGATTGAGCTAAATGAAATCTAAATCAAATATTACCTACATTTATGGGCTGTGAGTGGAAATATATCATATCTTACATTGGATTACACTACTCGAGAGTTCGTCAACCTGGTTGGAATTACCAAGCATTTATAATTGTGGATTTTCAGTACCGGACCAAAGCTAAACACGCATCAACTTGGTGAACTCAAGTAAAGTCCCAATTTTTCTGTTGTATTTGTAACAATTAACTTATATGTACTAACATTACCATTGACCTTGTGGGGATAACTCTAACAAGCTTATTTTGTAAATAGTTTTTAATATTATTTGTATTTGTTTGTCAATTTTTCACTGTATGTACATTTATCATTAAATGACTGTACATGTTGTTTTAGTAAATGACCTTGAAGACACTTTCCGTTGAGCTACTACATAGCGTGACATATTAGTGCTGGTTAACAAAATACATTACTACTCACGCATTCCTCGTTCTATCTTCCTTTGTGATTGAGTTAATGGAAGTCTAAATCAAATACTATCTACATTTATAGACTATAATCGGAATATATCACATCCTACGTTGGACTATATCGCTAGAGAGTTCGCCAACCTGCTCAGAGTCATCAAGCATTTATAATTGTGGATTTACATTACTGGACCTAATCAGAACACGCAACGTTTGGGCAATTTAAGTAACGTCCCTAATTTTTATTGTATTTGTAACAGTTAACTGTATATATTAATATTACTATTTATCTTTAGTAACTTGGTTTATACTTTTTGCGTTCATGTTTGTCTTGTCCACCACAATTATTTGGTGAGCCCTGATTTTTTTATATAGACATTTACTATATATACCTACATATTTTATTATTATTATTATTAATTGGCACGACACCATTTTGGTTTTTGACATTATGAACTCTCCTAATAAACTTATCGATATTGATAGCCCATCAACCAACCCCTTCCACTCATCACAGCCACATGATAATGTTTTAAACTCGATCAACGCTATCTCAGAGTTAAGATTACCAACGTACTGTATTAATAATCCCAGAGTCTGGTTTGCTCAAATTGAAGCTTTATTCATGGCTAGAGGCATAAGATCCCAGGCATCAAAGTATGCATACGTAGTCGGCGCACTTCCTATCGAGATTGCCGCTGAAGTTGGTGATTTAATCGATCACGTGCCAGAATCTGAACCATATGATAAGATAAAAGCAGCAGTTATTCAACGCACCACGGTCTCAGATGAGAAAAGGCTACAACAGTTGTTAACATCTTGTGACTTGGGTGATAAAAGACCCTCGCAACTTCTCCGCCACATGAAACAACTCGCCGGTCCATACAAGCTACCCTCCTAAAGCAAATGTGGTTTCAAAGATTACCACACAGCGTTCGACAAATTCTCAGTGTTTCAGGGAAATCCGTCGCACTTGATGACTTAGCCGACATGGCAGATAAAATGATGGAAGTATACCACGACAATCACTGTGTGAACTCATTGCAACCACCTGGACCAACAGATATTAGCTGTTTAGCCTCCTTTCAAAAGCAGTTAACACAATTAACGAGCCAGCTGGCGTCACTGCAATCGACCATAGCAACCATCCAAGCTAGACAATCGAGATCCCCCTCCAGACGAAGATCTTTTTCTAGACAACGGTCTCGGTCACCGAAGCGAACATCTGATGTTTGTTGGTACCACCAAAAATACGGCACCAAAGCACGGCGTTGTACACGACCGTGCACATTTTCTGCGTCTGACACAGAAAATCAGGGAAACGACCCGGCCAGACAGTGATGGCGGCGCCTGTTTCTGGCCACTACCCGAGCCGTCTATTTCATGTCAGGGATCGAATTTCGGGCTCAGATTTTTTGGTCGATACAGGAGCCGAAATCAGCATTATCCCATTACACCTCTCTCAACGACGGCACCCTCAGAGTACTAAATTGTCTCTAGTCGCAGCCAATAACACAGTCATTAAAACTTATGGCGAACAATCACTTATTTTAGATCTCGGTCTCCGGAGACGTTTCACATGGGTTTTCATCGTAGCTGAAATCAAACAACCCATTATCGGGGCCGATTTTCTCGGTGCTTACAACCTACTTGTAGATATGGCAAAAAAGAAACTAATCGACAAAAACACAAGCTTACAGGTCAGTGGCACAACTATCTCCAGTTACGAAATTCATGGAGTCCGTATGTTAAGACCTGAAAACAAAATTTTCACCGATATCCTGTCGAAGTATGAAAGTATAACCAGAGCTGATTACCAAAACGAATGCTCCACACATCATGTCCAACACAGTATTACTACTACAGGACCACCTATTCGCGCCAGGGCGAGAAGACTCCCTCCAAACAAGTTGCAGTTCGCTAAGAGAGAATTCGAACATATGATGCAACTTGGGATAATCAGACAATCTAACAGTCCTTGGGCCTCGCCGCTGCATATGGTTCCCAAGAAAGATCAAGACTGGCGCCCATGTGGAGATTATCGCCGATTGAATAACCAGACTATCCCAGACCGGTATCCGATCCCTCACCTGCATGATTTTTCTTTAAATCTACATGGAAAACAGATTTTTTCAAAGTTAGATCTAGTCCGAGCATACCATCAAATACCGATGGCACCTGAGGATATCGAGAAAACAGCTGTAATCACACCTTTTGGCTTGTTTGAATTCTTGAGGATGCCTTTCGGACTAAAAAACGCCGCTCAAACCTTCCAGAGATTTATGGACGAAGTAACTAGAGGTCTGGATTTCGTATTTGTCTATATCGACGATGTTTTGATCGCAAGCTCATCAATAGAAGAGCACACCCAGCATGTTCAGATCCTCTTTGAACGTTTTAAGAAACATGGCGTTGTTATCAATCCTTCTAAATGTATATTCGCCGTTCCAGCCTTAGAGGTTTTAGGACATTACATTGACTCTCAAGGCATCAAACCACTCCCAGAAAAGGTTGAAGCTATTACCAATTACCCCGAACCAACCTCGGTGAAGTCATTACGACGCTTCCTCGGTATGTGTAATTTTTATCGCCGCTTCTTACCACGTTGTGCTGAAGTATTACAGCCATTAACCGATCTGTTGAAAGACGACAAAAAAGGTACGAAAAGAGAGAAGAGTCAGACATTCAACCTACCCCCTGACGCCAAAACAGCATTCGAAAAAGCAAAGTCGATGATATCCAATGCTACCATGTTACAGCACCTAAACACCGATCCCACAACAAACCTCATCCTCTCCACTGACGCCTCCCAAAAGCAGTAGGAGCGGTATTACAGCAATGCGTTAACGACAAGATTACTCCTATAGCGTTCTTTTCCAAACGATTATCACCAACTCAAGAGCGTTATAGCACCTTCGGACGCGAACTTCTGGCTATGTACTTAGCTGTAAAACACTTCAACTTCCTGCTTCAGGGACGCGATTTCACCTTATGACTGATCATAAACCACTTTGCTATTCTTTCAACACGACCTATGACAAACATTCTCCACGGGAAGCCAGACAACTGGATTACATTTCTCAATTCACTACGGACATTCAGTTCATCAAAGGCTCCTCCAACATTGTCGCCGACGCTCTATCTAGAAAGGATATCAACATGATGGTACACAACCACAACATCAGCCTTGAAGCTTTAGCTAAACTACAAGTGGACGATGCAGATTTGAAGACCTGCAAAGAGAAGTCTAACTTGAATCTTAAACCTGTACCCATTCCTTTCTCAGATGGATCTATTATTTGCGACACTTCAACGGGTAACAATCGCCCCTTTGTGCCACAACCCTATCGACGAAAAATATTTCAACAGCTACATGGACTGTCGCATCCAGGCATCAGAGCTACCACGAAGCTCATCACAGAACGCTTTGTTTGGCCAAAAATCAATTCGGATGTTAAACGTTGGACACGTAACTACTTACAGTGTTAACGCAGCAAAATCCAAAAACACACTATCAGCCCGATCGGGGAATTCCCTATTCCCGACAAACGTTTTCAGCATATTCATTTGGACTTAGTTGGGCCACTACCTCCGTCAAACTCCTTCACCCACATTCTCACTGCGGTGGACAGGTTCACAAGATGGGCCATAGCCTGCCCTATAAAAGACACTTCAGCAGAAACGGTCACTTCAGTCTTCCTCGACCGCTAGATATCTAACTACGGAGTACCTTCCATCGTCACTACCGACCGTGGTCCCCAGTTTCAGTCTATTTTATTTCAGGAATTCACAAGACTTCTGGGCGTGAACCACATCAAAACAACAGCCTACCACCCAGCAGCTAACGGCTTGGTCGAAAGATTTCACCGCCAATTGAAAAGCTCGCTGATGGCACAAAATGATACGACAAAATGGAGTGACGCATTACCACTTGTACTCCTGGGTATCCGTTCAACTATAAAGGAAGATATAGGTTGTACAGCCGCTGAGCTAGTTTATGGTACAACCCTTACATTACCAGGCCAACTAGTGGACCCAAACACTTTAACACCAACGGACCCAAGTCGTTTTGCTAGGCAACTGCTGCAGACCATGCAACAGATCAAAGCCATACCGCCTCGTGAACATAACAATCGAATACAACTCAACAGAAATCTAGAAACATGCACGTTTGTCTTTGTTCGAGTTGATGCTGTTAAAAAACCATTGAAACAACCATACGAAGGTCCATATAAAGTAATTAAACGCACACCAAAATACTTCGTCATCAGCAGAGATGGTAACAAGCAGACTATTTCTATGGACAGAATCAAACCTGCTTTCTATGAAGCTACTCAAGTCAAAGAAGACAAAGCTGTTGGCAATCAACCCCTCTCACCAGTGACTGAAAAACCAGTGGAGGATAAGAAACTTAATACTAAGCATTCTTGTTTAACACGCTCCGGCAGACCTATAAACAAACCCAAGCGTTATGTCCATTTCGTCGATTAAAAAAAAAACAACAAAAAAAAACAAACAAACAAAGCACACACCTAGCTATGTCACACACTACTAATTTCACTAAAAAAAATTTTTTTTCCTTTTCACAGTGTACATAATCACATTTTTCCACAATTATTCGTTTTGTCACATTTATAATTTTTTTTATAAAAAAAATTATTTTTGTTACTATAATAAACGAGTGAACTCTATTTAATTACCCATTTATTGTACACAAAAATAAACAGTTCAATTTCCTTTTTTTGCGTTCAGTAACAGTTCTGCACATTATTATCATTGTTAACAAATCAAAATTTTAAACGAAGATATTCTCATTATCTTTTTGTCATGCTATACCACATTACCACTATTTTCACGCAATCACACACTGTATATTATTAACGTACATGTCATACGCATCTCCACATGGTTTATTGGTTATTATTGTAAATATTATTTTTGTATAAGATTTTTATTGATGTTATTGTCACCAGTGTTACCTCCGGACACTCTGGGGGGAGCTATGTGGAGATAGACCTGACAACCTTATTTTGTAAATAGTTTTCAATGTTATTTGTATTTATTTTGTCAACCTTTCACTGTATGTACATTTAACATTAAATGACTGTAACTGTTGTTTTAGCCAATGACCTTGAAGCCACTTTCCGTTGTGATTCTAACATAGCGTGACATTCTTGCCGACTAACAAATACACTACTATTCACGCATCCCTCGTTCTATTTTCATTTGCGATTGAGTTAACTGAAGTCTAAATCAAATATTATCATTATTTATAGACTGTAATTGGAATATATCACATCCTACGTGGGATTATATCACTGGAGAGTTCGCCAACTTGCTCAGAATCATCAAGCATTCATAATTGTGGATTTACATTACTGGACCTAATCAGAACACGCAACGTTGGGTCAATTTAAGTAACGTCCCTAATTTTTATTGTATTTTTAACAATTAACTGTATATATTAATATTACTATTTATCTTTAGTAACTTTGTTTATACTTTTTGCGCTCATATTTGTCTGGTCCACCAAAAACACAATCAAGATATCACATTATGCGACATACATAACTCCCGATCAATGGACGCCAACTCAGATCACTTCATGCTCAGCACAATAATTAAACTCCAACACAAAAAGAGAAACAAGAAACACAAACACAAGCATACACACAAGAAACGCACACAAAATAACACACGAAATGCTATTCAATCCATGTCCTCTGATTACCCTACAATATTAACAAATCTAATAAATGAAGCAAATGATTTGGCACAAATAGAAAAAGCCATTATGCATGCTGCACCAATATCTGGAAACCCCCGAAAATCAGCAACTAAAAGATGGCAAACAGTGAGGACCTTAATGAAAGCAACTAAGACTTCAATGGTTAAACAATCCAACTGTAGAAAACAAAAACAAATATAATCAAGCAAACAAACTAGTAAAACTTAAAATAAAATCAGCTAAAGAAGACTACATTCAATACGAAACTAAGGGAATGAATGCCTTCTTCGAACAAAATGATTTACACTCAGCGTATAAAAGGCTTGACGACATACTAGCCACAATAAGAAATCAAACATATAAACAGCGAAGAAACCAAATAAAAAGCAAAACACTTCAACAACATTACCAAAATCTGTTTCAATCAACAACAACACTAAACCTAGAATCCTCGAACACGAATCAATTCAATGAACCTCCTCTAACAAAACCTGGACTTGAAATAGTCATCAAGAACCTAAAAAATAACAAAACCCCCGGTAACAATGGCATAACCAATGAGATGATCAAACATGGTGGGGAGAAACTACAAAACATCCTATTAAACATCATGAACAAATTCTGGACAAATCCAAACGAAATCCCAAATCACTGGTTAAACGCTAATGTAATAAGCGTATAAAAAAACAAAGGTTTGAAATCAGATCCAAATAACTACAGAAGCATCTTCCTACTCGACACACTGAGCAAAATATTCTCCGGAATGATCTGCAACAGACTAGTACAACAAACAGATAATCAAATTCCGCCAACACAATTTGGCTTCAGAAAACATTTAACTATCAGTCATGCAATTACTACAATCAGACATGTAATCCAATGTGCTCTTGATTCAAACAAACACTGATCATCATCTTTGTAGACCGAACGAAAGCCTTCGATACCTTACCAAAGCAGCTAATTCAGGATGCACTAGCGAAAACATGTCGTTCTGGAAACATAAACTTTGTGCATAAACAAACTACTAGATAATCCAAAAGGCTTCCTAGCGAAGACAAAACTGAATTTCACTATGCATAGAGGAGTAAAACAAGGAAGCAAAGAAGGCCCTACCCTATTCAATCTTGTTTTCAAACAAAAGCTGGGTCAGACAATTAACTCAAGACATTAATGAAATGAAAGACAAACTACCGACAAACTGGCAGAAGCATCCAACGAAAGTAAAACTTGAATCTACAAGGTATCGAAGGCTTTCGTTCGGTCTACAAAGATGATGATCAGTGTTTGTTTGAATCAAGAGCACATTGGATTACATGTCTGATTGTAGTAATTGCATGACTGATAGTTAAATGTTTTCTGAAGCCAAATTGTGTTGGCGGAATTTGATTATCTGTTTGTTGTACTAGTCTGTTGCAGATCATTCCGGAGAATATTTTGCTCAGTGTGTCGAGTAGGAAGATGCTTCTGTAGTTATTTGGATCTGATTTCAAACCTTTGTTTTTTTATACGCTTATTACATTAGCGTTTAACCAGTGATTTGGGATTTCGTTTGGATTTGTCCAGAATTTGTTCATGATGTTTAATAGGATGTTTTGTAGTTTCTCCCCACCATGTTTGATCATCTCATTGGTTATGCCATTGTTACCGGGGGTTTTGTTATTTTTTAGGTTCTTGATGACTATTTCAAGTCCAGGTTTTGTTAGAGGAGGTTCATTGAATTGATTCGTGTTCGAGGATTCTAGGTTTAGTGTTGTTGTTGATTGAAACAGATTTTGGTAATGTTGTTGAAGTGTTTTGCTTTTTATTTGGTTTCTTCGCTGTTTATATGTTTGATTTCTTATTGTGGCTAGTATGTCGTCAAGCCTTTTATACGCTGAGTGTAAATCATTTTGTTCGAAGAAGGCATTCATTCCCTTAGTTTCGTATTGAATGTAGTCTTCTTTAGCTGATTTTATTTTAAGTTTTACTAGTTTGTTTGCTTGATTATATTTGTTTTTGTTTTCTACAGTTGGATTGTTTAACCATTGAAGTCTTAGTTGCTTTCATTAAGGTCCTCACTGTTTGCCATCTTTTAGTTGCTGATTTTCGGGGGTTTCCAGATATTGGTGCAGCATGCATAATGGCTTTTTCTATTTGTGCCAAATCATTTGCTTCATTTATTAGATTTGTTAATATTGTAGGGTAATCAGAGGACATGGATTGAATAGCATTTCGTGTGTTATTTTGTGTGCGTTTCTTGTGTGTATGCTTGTGTTTGTGTTTCTTGTTTCTCTTTTTGTGTTGGAGTTTAATTATTGTGCTGAGCATGAAGTGATCTGAGTTGGCGTCCATTGATCGGGAGTTATGTATGTCGCATAATGTGATATCTTGATTGGGTTTGTTATCTAGTAGAATTAGATCGATGGTATGAGTATCATTTGTGTTCGGGTGCATCCATGTGATGGATTTGCTTTGTGGTTTTTGTATGAAGGTGTTCATAATTTTTAGTTTCGTTGATTGGCAAAGTTTGATTAATCTGATACCATTTGGTGAGTTGTCTTCTAGTTTGATTGCTTTGCCAATAATGTGAGGATACATTGTGTGTAATTCTTGGCTTAATCTGCAGTTGAAGTCACCCATTAGTACTATTGGTAGTCTGTTTTGTTTAATATTCATGATTGTTCGTTTTAGTGAGATGTAGAAATTATCTTTTTGATTGCCATCATCTGAAGTTTCTGTGGGGGAATATCATCCAATAAAGTTGAAGGATTGATTCATTGATTTGAAGTGGATCATTATTGTTGCGATTCTGCCTTTTATTTCATTGTGATGTTTGTGTGATTATTGATGATGAAGGCGACACCAGTGTTTTTGTGATTGTTTATATCTGGGTTGCAGTTAAAAAGAGTTGTGTTTTCGTCCATTTCTAATATTTTGCTTGGCATTCTGGTTTCAGTAATCACTGCTAAGTGGCACTGACGTTCAGTTATTTTACTAGCAATTTGATGTAATTAACTTTCCTGTGAGCAACCACGGAAGTTCCATAAGCCAAGTTTTAGTTCTTGGAAATTTCTGGGATTTGTTTTTGTTTTTTTTAACCAAAGGTAGAGATACATTGTTTCATTGTAGGATTTTTAATCAGTGGATGGGTATAGGTAGAGTGGGTGATTAGCCCGATCTCCACCACCCGGGTTACCGTTCACGTTAGTTAATGGGAATAAGCCCCGTTATCCAGGAGGCACAGCGCGGACGTGTGAGTCGGATTTTACCTCCCAAAAACAACTATTGAACTCCGGTAGTTTTGTCGGACCCTGTGGTGCCCCTTCCAGCCAAACAAGTTGGTGAAGCCTAGTAGGCCCTTCTGGAGAAGAGGCTACATCGAAGCACGGCACAACTACCGGGGCTTAATAGTTATTTTTGCAGGTTTTTTTGTTTTTTGTTTTACTTCCTTTCCGGTGATTGCTGACCATCTATGTACTACATAGCAGTGATTGGTTATACCTTTCTTAGTTGGGAGACTTTTAGTACAGCCAGGGTATGGACATCTATTTACATTATTTATGGAATTATTTTTAGTTATTTGGATTTTAGTTTCTTTTACTGGTGATTTGTGATGTGGGTGACACGACTGAATGTGTTTATTAAGCCAGCCCAAAGTTTTGTACGTTTTATTACAGTCATTTAGGGGACATTTGTGAGGTAAGCCTGTACTAAGCTTATTTTGATGATCGTTTCTACAGTGTCTATTCATTCCTTTGATTGTTGCGAACATTCTATCGCAGTTTTTATTTTGACACTTATAGTTTAGTTGACACTTGCCTATTATTTCGGGGAAGTATTCCTGATATGCGTTGATTTTGACCTTATTGGGGTGGATTATCCAATTATCCGGTAGCCGCTCACTCATTTCTCTAATATCTTGGTGCAGTTGTCCTAACCAGTTTTTTGTGTGCCTTCCTATTATTGTTTGGGTTATCGAATTCGCTATTTAAAGACCTCACAATTAGGTTATTTGGTCTTTTATGCGCGGTGTACCATAAGTTTAATCTATTTTGCATGATTTTATTGGCTAGGTTAGGTAAGTTTACTTTTAGTTTAAGTTGTTGTACAGTAAGTTGTTTTCCATCGTTTATACCTAAAATCATTCGCTGTATTGTATTTAGGACCGTTTCTAGTCTAGTCCAGTCTTGCTTTCTTAGTACTATGGATTCTAGTCCATATGTGAGAATCGGGATTATTGAAGAATCCACCAGTTTGATTTTAGTACCAAGGCTAAGTTCCTTGCATTTTAGTATTGGTCTAATTTTTATCACCGTAGATTTGGCCTTTCTATGTTATGGGTTATGACATTGTCAGGGGTTCCTATGTTATTTATAGTGGAGCCAAGATAGTGCATGATTTCCGACTCGCACATCCGCGTCGTGCCTCCTGGATAGTGAGACGAATGTCTCATGAACCAACGTGAGCGGTAACCCGGGTGATGGAGATCGGGCTAATCACCCACTCAACCTATACCCACAACCTGATTACGAAAACTACAGAGAATCATTGCACAATTATTAATGGTCCAAAAAAAGACAAAAAATCACAAAAACTAAAACTTGGTTTATGGAATGTCCGGGGTTGCTCTCAAGAGGGTAAGCTCCAACTGATTGCAGAACAAGTTATCGAACGTAAGTACCACATAGCAGTGATTACTGAAACGAGGATGGTCTCCAAAACTATCAAAATAGAAAAAAACACCACTTTCCCCAACTCTAATCCTGATATAAATGACTACCGGAACACCGGTGTCGGGTTCATCATTAATAACCAGTCAGTGGTTCCTGCCACCAACTTTAAGGAGATAGATGGTAGGATACATAGCAAAATAACTAACCAGACTATCAACCACATTGGTTGTTATGCCCCAACTGAGTCTTCTAATGATGATATCAGCAAAGAAAACTTCCATCTTAAGCTGAACAGCACAATTAAGAAACAAACTAAATAAACTTCCCATAATCACACTAGGTGACTTCAACTGTAGGCTAGGCCTGGACCTTCAAGCTTAATACCTTAGTATCGTAGGGAAAGCTATCAAGCTTGAATCAGAGACATCAAAAAATGGCATGAGACTAATAAACCTATGCGAAACATCAAGTCTGCGAGTAATGAATACCTTCATTACTAAACCAGCTCATAAGACTTTCATCTGGGTACACTCAAAGACCCAAACGGAACATATGATAGACCTACTGTTAATAGAAAATAACTCTATGTTAATGGTCTGTGACATACACAACAGTCGATCTATGGAGCCTAACTCTGATCACTACATGGTCACAGCCATACTTAAGCTAAAGTACTTAAATAATAAACAGACCCCAAACACAAATAAGAGACCCGGACGAAGACAACGTAAGGCGATACACGCCTTGAAATCGGATTATCCAAATATATTAGATAACTTACTTCAAAATGAATATAGTCCAAGTCAGATAGAAGAAGCAATCATACAGACAGCTAACAAAGCTGCAATCCCACATAAGTCGGCCACTAAAAGATGGCAACACAGCATAAGTGATCTCTTAAAAAAAGAGATAAATCATAGAACACTACTAAGATTAGCCTGGTTAAACAACTCTACGGCCCTTAATAAAAACCTCTATACTCAAGCCAGTAAGATTGTAAACAATAAGATTAAGTTAGCAAAAGATAAATATATCAAAGATAGAATAGACGAGATGAACTCTTTCTTCAAAAAACATTAATTACACTTAGCATATAAAATGCTGGATGATATATTGGCTACTATTCGAAACCAATCTTATAGAACTAAAAGAACGAATCAAGTTAAAGATAGTGATCTTCAACATCACTATCAGAACCTATTTAGTGCTAAGTCAAAACTAAACACTACTCATCTATCCTTAGGGGTTACCAAGGATCCTGAACTTACTCTGTAACAAATAAAACAAGGCTTAAAAACATGAAAAACCAAGTTACTCCTAGTAATAATGGCATCACGACTGAAATGATCAAGCATGGGGGAAGTAAACTGACTAGCATATTACTAAATATAATGAATAAAATATGGAGAAATCCGTCCACTATGCTAAACCACTGGTTAAATGCAGACGTGATAAGTATATACAAAAATAAAGGACTAAGATCAGACCCCAATAACTATAGCAGTATATTCCTACTAGACACAATGGGAAAGCTGTTTGCGGGCATAGTCTGCAACAGACTCCCTGTGGTCCCCCTTCCAGCCAAACAAGTTTGGGTCTTTGAGTGTACCCAGGTGGAAGTCTTATGGGCTGGTTTAGTAATGAAGGTATTCATTACTCGCAGACTTGATGTTTCGCATAGGTTTATTAGTCTCATGCCATTTTTTGATGTCTCTGATTCAAGCTTGATAGCTTTCCCTACGATACTAAGGTATTAAGCTTGAAGGTCCAGGCCTAGCCTACAGTTGAAGTCACCTAGTGTGATTATGGGAAGTTTATTTAGTTTGTTTCTTAATTGTGCTGTTCAGCTTAAGATGGAAGTTTTCTTTGCTGATATCATCATTAGAAGACTCAGTTGGGGCATAACAACCAATGTGGTTGATAGTCTGGTTAGTTATTTTGCTATGTATCCTACCATCTATCTCCTTAAAGTTGGTGGCAGGAACCACTGACTGGTTATTAATGATGAACCCGACACCGGTGTTCCGGTAGTCATTTATATCAGGATTAGAGTTGGGGAAAGTGGTGTTTTTTTCTATTTTGATAGTTTTGGAGACCATCCTCGTTTCAGTAATCACTGCTATGTGGTACTTACGTTCGATAACTTGTTCTGCAATCAGTTGGAGCTTACCCTCTTGAGAGCAACCCCGGACATTCCATAAACCAAGTTTTAGTTTTTGTGATTTTTTTGTCTTTTTTGGACCATTAATAATTGTGCAATGATTCTCTGTAGTTTTCGTAATCAGGTTGTGGGTATAGGTTGAGTGGGTGATTAGCCCGATCTCCATCACCCGGGTTACCGCTCACGTTGGTTCATGAGACATTCGTCTCACTATCCAGGAGGCACGACGCGGACGTGTGAGTCGGATTGTGCCTCCCTGTTCCGGCCAGGTGGTGACATTTCTGACACCTTTGGCTTCAGACTACGAAAATAACAACGCAAGTTTCGACAGGGCACGCTTTTGCTGGGTGTATTCGTACTTAAAATCAAAATCAAGTAGTCTTTTACCTTTTTAGTTTACGCCAGGTTACTAAGACAGTCATTACGACTTCCTATATTATACAGAAGGTACTTCACAATTTCACAGTAATGCAAGCAGCTACAACACAAGCTACGAGCTTAACTATCAAAACATTTTCAGTTAACAGTACACTTCACAGTTAGCCTATACAAGATTTGTCTGGAATACAGCATCTGGTTGCATCTCTGTCGAAGCATCTAATTCAAGTTGTTTAAAACCTCATACAAATTATAAAATCAATTCTCCTCTATAGTTTCGATTAAAAAGTATCCCCACACCTTCATCAATATAAACAAGAAAAGTAGAGCTTAAACCCAACCATCTTTATAATCTTGATTCTTTAAACTATGATATACTGTACAATAACCATATTTTTGTTTTAAACAATCATTATGATAACAATTTGATAAAAATATATTTCTATGTGTACAATTATTGAAAAGTAGATGATTTTTATAATTTACTTGATTCATTTTATCATATTCATTCAATGTTAATTGTTCTGTTGATAATTTCATTTGATGATTAGTAGCAATATTCAATGTTGATTTACTTATACGTTGTGGTAAGTTAATATTGTTTGATTTTACACATGAATCAATCATAAACTTTGATAAATGATTTTGATTATATTGGCAATGAATAGGTGATGAAAGACATGAATTAGTATAATGTGACCCAGTATTGTTATTATTATTATTATGATTATTATTATTGAATAAGAGACGACATTGATTTGATTTGTTAGATGGATAAATTAATAAACATGTCATTGAATGACTAGTTTGTTGTTGATGATCAAATGGATTATGTTCAATTCTATCACATTCTATATTTTTTATTACTTTATTTAATCTATTATCATTAATTATGACATTAGTATTATGTAATTCACATCTATTTTCAACATGATAATCATTGTGACAAATTTGTTTAGAGTTTACATCTGTATTCAAAGACTGTTGAACTTCGTCTAAGGGGGCGGGGAGAGAGGAAAGTGGAAAATAACAAAATAGGCACTTGTTTGTTAATTTTGTTAACTAATAAATATATGATTTATTATGAATAAGTAATTTATTTTCCCCAACGACAACCTTTGAGCGACTCTAAGGTGATCTTGAGAGTGTCCACCTAATAACTAGAACCAAATAAGGGTTATAAACAAGTATGAAGAATTACAATTGTGATTTACAGTTGATGATTAAGGTTATAAATTCGATTTAGGGTTTTCATAATAAATTGATATCAACTATAATGCTAAAACTCTATTTAACCAAATAGATGAGTGAATTTCGTGCAAAAAATCCTAGATTTGTTGTCTTATGCGTGATTGGTACGTCCATAAATTATAGACTCGATGGATTGTTTAGATCCACATTACTAACTCATAAGTAACTATTTTCAGCTTGGATATCTTAGTGTTAACCTAGTCGACAGTGAGTATCAAATCCAGTTTATAAATCTTTATGACGTCTGTCAACTAACTACATGGGTATAACACGCTAAGTGAATATTTTGAACAATTCATTGTTTAACATGATTTCATTTAATTGTCTTCAATTCTCAGCGCTTAGGGATTATTGTTCGATATTTTACTACACTTTGAGGATTTGAATAATCCTTGCTAGTGAAGTATAGCGCCCCAAAATGCCCTGGTACAGCCAACAGTGGGGAGAATTTGCTCCCTCCATCTCGAAATGCTCTCACATGGACACGTGCATACAACCACTACCAGGGAAGTCCTAATCACTGCCTTCTCGCACCACGGTTGTTGTTTATATGATTGAGAGAACGAAAAGCGAATGTATGGCACTTTAACTGGGTTGATGAACACGGAGAATCCACCTAGGAGAGTTGGAAAACCCTGATTCCAAACTAATGGTGGACATGTGCTCCAGTATCCTGAGAGAACAAATAGCGTATGAAACGGCTACCATGGGACCGCATCTCCTGACGTTCGTCACTGCCTTGTGGATCATACCTCAAGGTCAAAGGCCCCGGGTGTGGCCTCCTAAGAAAACCACGGCTTCAGTTTGGGCACCCGGGCAGTATCCTAGTCCTCACACAAACCGAATAATTTATGTGGTGCACACTTTTACACATTATTTTGAGAATATTTTTAACTATATACTTTATACAAGTAAGTGTGACTTACTTTTATTGTGAAATGAAAAAGCCTTCAAGGTCCTATAAGAATACGTGGTTCTACTTAATTTAGGCAAATATTATTTTAAAAATTTCTGAGAAAATATTGTAACTTATCAGTGATGTGATTACATAACTGGTACAATACAACTAATTCAAGGTATCGACTTATATGTTGGGTAAGGTTTATGTAGTATACTGAAATATTATTCGTTGTCTTAAGTTCACAAAAAATGAAATTGTCAAGAGAACATTATGCAGATAAGCTTGAAACAACTGTGATCGTTTTTTACACTAGTTCCTAGTCAATCATAAACTAGCCATTGCAAATGCAAAGTTTGTGAGAAAATTACTCATTACGGATGTAGGAAACCTGTTTTCCTGAACCATTATAAGAGCAGCAATTGATGTGAAAGAGTCCCATATTGTTCCTATTTAGGATTAGGGTTGCCATCATAAGTTAAATCATGTTGAATGCAAAGGTTATCTGTAGGCAAATGCAAAAAGTGCTGCATTATCAGTTTGCCCATAAAACATAGTACAACCAGGAGTGAAGGTTTAGTGTTGAAATTTGAGGATACAGTTGGTTTGCCAGTCATATATGATCTACATCAACGTAATTGGACGTTTGTTGAGTTTAACGTCATAATGTTTACTCTGTGGAGACAAAAAGTAATTTACTATATCATGTGAAACATTTTGAGCATCATACAAACATATCCCAGCTGTTCGTAATGAGTGATCTCCTTGCAAAAGCCTAAAAGCTGAGTTTTCGGTTCCGATTAGATCTTCCCTATACTACATTAAATATTATAGATGGTAATGGACGCCCAAACATTGTCATTATCACTCGTACTACTTATAAGTAGCAAACATTTTAAAACAAAATGAACATGCTTACTTGTAACCGCTGTCATTATAAACGGATTTCTATGGTTGACAAGTTTATATTTTGTGTAGCATTTCTTCAAATGCTTAAATGAAAATATCATTATTTGACACATCAAAGTAAAAATGGAAATTCCCAATATATACTTAATCCAAACATATTCTAGTGATCTGTTCGCATCTGTAATATAAAAAAGATAGAAGTGGTGTTATCAATTATCCAATGTCTTATGAGAATTGGAAACCATATTCTTTCAGTAAATTTCATTGTTTAAGGCAATTTAAAATCCACGTAGTAAATACCATCACTAATACCTGCTGACTTTTATGTGGTTACTTATTTACTTATGCCTGTTACCCCCAATAGAGCATAGGCCGCCGACCACCATTCTTCAACCCAATCTGCTCTCGACCCTCCTTCCTAGTTCTATCCAATTCTTGTTCATTCTTCTCATGTCTGTCTCCGTTTCTCAGCGTAATGTGTTTTTTTGTCTTCCTCTTGTCTTTTATTTGGCCTTCAGGACTTGCTTTGTTACTCAGTTGGGTGTTTTACTCAATATGTGTCCTATCCGCTTCCAGCGCCTTTTCCTGAATTCTTCCTTCGTTGGGATCTGGTTTGTTCTCTCCCATAGTAGGTTGTTGCTGATAGTATCTGGTAAACAAATCCGAAATATTTTGCATAGACAACTGTTAATAAACACTTGTATCTTCTGGATGATGGGTTTCGTAGTTCTACAAGTTTCCGCCACATACAGTAGAACTGCTTTGGTATTTGTGACGAAAATTTTTACCTTGGTGTTGGTTGACAATTGTTTTGGGTTCCAGATGCTCTTCAGTTGTAGATATGTTTCGCTTGCTTTGCCGATCAGTGCCTTCACATCTGCATCAAATCCACCGAGTTCATCAGTGATGTTGCCCAGATATGTAAAGGTTTTTACATTTTCCATGTTCTATGTGGTGGAGATAAACTATTCTTCATTGTAGAACATTGATCATAAAGTTCGTTAGGAGAATCTGAATTCCCCTGATACATGAGCTCTTGTTTCGGTTTTCTGAGTTCATTCTAACGAATATAAAGATTTTGTAATTCATATTGTCCAACCAAAATATAGGGTTTTCGTGAACATAATAGTGATTCATCTTATGATTAAAATTTAGACTTATATCAGAGGATTCTAGAGCGTGTTCTTTGCTTGATCTGAGTGTTATCAGTTGGATCTACTTAAATTCTAGTGTTAACATTCACACTAAAACTTAAATTCATTATCCAAAACTTTTAATACCAAATAAGCAATAGTGAGGCATTTCAATCTATATTGACAATATGAACTGAACATATTCTGTGTTAAGCATACATAAAGATAAATTAAAAATTCTTTTGCTTATCAGTAAATGACATATCCAATTAAAAACATCAGAAGATGCAGGACCATATTAGCCGATGACCAACAATAGGTTCATACGCCATTTGTTTCTTCAAGATCCTGGAGCCCATGTGCACTATTAGTTTGGAGTCAGAGCTTTCGAACTCTCATAGGTGGATTCTCTGTGTTCGTCGATCCGGTTAAAGCGTCGGACATTCGCTTTCCTTCTCGATTTCCGAAACAACACCAAAACGTCCCTGGTACTGGTTGTATGTACATGGCCATGTGAGAGCATTTAGAGAGGAAAATTTGACCCATCACTTTTGTCCGTATCATGGAATTTAGGGGCTATAATTAAAGACAATCTCTATAAAACTGATAATTCTCTACTAATCAACTAACGAAAAGAAAAGGAGGGGTTTTGTGGAGATTTTAGTAATTTCACTAGTTGAAATGATGAGTCAATTGAAGCTAGACCACCATGAAAAAATTTGGAAACACTAGACGGCCGTTTCGTCCTAGTATGGGACTCCTCACTAGTGCGCATCAACGATCCCGGCCCCGCGAGATTCGAACTCAGGTTTTTCATGGTAGTCTAGCTTCAATCGTCTCATTATTTCAACTATTGAAAAGAAAACAGCTTATAGTTGTTCGAAACCAAGATGAACTTACTTATAGTTGAATGTTTAAAATATACATCAATAGAATCATTCAATTGTATGTTTATATTAGTTTGATTTATTTGTAATGTAGATTGAATAAAGTAAAATTGTATTAAATTATTAAAATTTATTGGCGGGAATAAGTGGGATAATTTCGATTTGTTTCTATAGTTATTATTATCATTCAACATTATCAATGGTATATACACTTTAGACTGTACATATGGATCATTATATTGTTTATTTGTTCTATTCAATGAATAAAATTCAGCCTGTAACCAAAAAGAAAAGAAGGATAAGAAATTGATGCATCATATTTGTTCAGAATAATTAAAAGCTGACAATCTGACAAATTAATATATCAGAAGGGGTTCTATTTTTGTGGATAACACCGATGGATGCCGGTCTAGCGCTCACGCGCGTGAGACTGATATGTCCTGGGTTCGAATCTCGGGAGGCAGAGTCATAGGGTAAAGTGACCGTTCGGTGCTTCCAGGTGGTCTGGCTTCAATTGACTCATGATCTCAACTATTAAAAATTTGACAAATGGTTGATTATCTAAATGATCAATAATCGTTACTGAAGTTAATGATTTTTTGTTATGTTATGTTACTAAGCTTTGACATTTTGTTTGAAAGTAACTATCCCACTTAAAAAGTTGTACTGATGCTATCCAAAACAGTACAAAAAGTAATTGTAGGATGGAAATCTCAAAAAAGACACGGTACAACTCCACTAGTCATGGCTTCTCACAACAACTCCATCAAATCCATCTTCAACCTAGTCACTAGTGAGCACTTCATAGTTATCAGTATAGGGTTGTGCACATTGTTGACTTTACATCAATATCATGAATGGTGGATGAATGTTAGACGGCAATTGAAAAGCTGGAAATAGTGGATAACCGTCTCGTCCTAGTATGTGACTATTGAGTTGTGAGCATCCATGATCCCTCACGTGGGACCCGGACCCACAACATTGAGACTCACGTGAGAACGCTTAACCTGTACACCAATCAGTCCACATCCAACCATGTTAGTGTCTGACTTCAGTCAATCAACCATATTTCTACACCGTCCACCATTGTCTTCATTCATTAACTGTCTCACAACAGATACCGTTCAACCCCACTAGTCTTCCACTAGGCTTCTCATTAGAATTCCAGGAAATATCAGTCACTACTGAGCACATTATTATTATTATTATTATTATTATTATTATTATTATTATTATTATCAGAAAGGGTTATTTTGTGGAGATTGTAGAAATTCAACAGTTGAATTCATGTATCGGTTAAAGCTAGACCACTATGAAAAACTCAGAAGCACGGAAGCCTAAGCGTACACTCACGAGACCGTAGGTGCTGAGTTCGAATCTAGTCAGTGATATCATGGATACACACTTTTGAAGAGTTCCATACTACAACAAAACGATCATCCAATACTTTTAGATTTTCCATAGTAATCTAGCTTATATTGACTTATGAATTCAACTTTTAAAATCACTACATTCTCCACAAGCCACCCTCTTTCTGTAAGTAAATACTTTCCAACAATGTAATTTTACGCTCTTTTTTTCTTTCTTTAACTACTTACATATGTACAAAGTTGTTCTATTTGACAAACACGTATAAGACAAGTAGAATAAACAGTATTATATAATGAGATATTGTTTAAATGAAATGATTGACTAATCCAAATTGAATGATTCTTATTCGATGTCCGATGATGAATGATTCGTTTGAATAAAATACATTGATATTCTATTAGATTATTATTATATATATCAATCATTTGTTTAATTCTATGAATGTTTGTATTGAAACATCTAATGGAAACAAAAAAATAAATAAGAAGATACAAGTTAATATTTATTAAAGTTATGTGTACTACTGATATTGACAGGTATTAGTAGTATGTATCATTAATCGAAAGTAAAATACCTGGCGACAGGAAGTTAAGAAGATAAAAGAGAAGAAAATGACACCAGAAAGTGATTGGTGTGGGAACGTTGTTCTGTAACTTTGTGTTCAAATGCATTCGATTGTCTTTATTGGTGGTCTCGTTCACTATATTGGTAACTCATATCCGAATAGATATTTAAGGTGTTACGTGTGAGAAATTTACTTCAATTTCACTAGTGAATTTAGATCAAAATATTTATTATATCCCGATGAGAATAATGAATGGTAACTGTTGGGATCTATTTATGGACCAATACTATACGTATACTTTTATTGCATGATTGTTAAGTAACTAAACTATTCATATTTGTGTTCCACTTATCATAAGCTTTATTGTGACAGTCCATCGTCTCAGATTTCATTTTTCCTGTATTTTCATACCAGTTACTTTCTGTTCCCATTCTTTCTTTCTTTCTTTCTTTCTTTCTTGATCTTCCACTGAAATACATTCTGTTCCTGACTATCGTTATATATTACTTATGTGGATATAAGTAGCTCACACCACAGTAGTTGTAGTAGTGTGGTGTGTGCTACTGATGTCGGCAGATATAAGTAGTATGTACCACAATTAGAAATTAGAATGTCTAGAGGTAGGAAGTTGAGAAGATAACCACAGTAGTAGTACTAGTAGTAATTTTGTTATATCCCGATGAGAATAATGAATGGCAAATATCGAATTCTATTTATGGACTATACGTATATTTTTATCGTATAATTGTTAAGTAACTGAACTATTCATATTCATGTTCATCTTATCATAAGCTTTATTTCTACCTATGAATTATTATTATACGAATAACCGTTCTTGAGTTATGCTCAGTCTATCAATTACTATCTCCCATATTTACGGCCACATTTGGCTAAGACTTGTGCAAATATGTATTTTCTATTTTATGCTAAGATGTAGTCTGTTTGCTTGTATATAAACCCAGTATGTTTGAAATATAATGACTGATATCGCAGTGACTGAGATTGGTGTTCTGGACTTAACATGTGGGGCTAGGCAGGAAGCGGGACCGATAAGGACTTTATACTGCTCGTACAGGTTTTATATGTCATTGGTCCGAGCGATAATTTACTGTTTTCCAATTGAAGGTATCACTACGTTATATATTGATAGGGTCACAAACCCACAAGTTATAACAATATTATTTTTGGGAAAATAACAGAAGCAGCTTTAGAAAGGCTATAGGAATGGTAATTGTTATTGTGTAGATTAACATTATCAACTTACATTTTTTAAGTTGAGTAGTGTTATTAATTAGTTTATTTAAAATAAACATTTAGATTCCTTATGTGGACGGGACATGTGTCGTTGTCAAAAAGGATGAGCTAGAAAACATCTACAATCTGATCAATAACGTCTTTGATGACAACAACTTCACAATGGAACAATAATCGAACAATAAACTACCATTCTTAGATGTATTAATTATCAGAACTGACACAGGAAAACTCGAGACTCCAATATATCGGAAACAGACCTACACAGATCAAGTTTTCAATTAGTTAGCAATAACCCAAGAGCTCACGAAATCAACTGCGTACAATCTCTGTTGAAGAGAGAGAGAACACACAGTAATACACTTGCAACGCAGTAAAATACCTGAAGATAATCTTTTAAAAGAACGGTTACCCAGTCAAATTCATCAAAATATATCAGCCAAATGTCTCACCAGAAACAAAATCAAGTACAGAGAACAACAAACGGATCATTCTACAATGTATAAAAGGCATATCAGGAACTACAACGAGATTGTTGAAGTCTTTCAGAATAGGTGTAACACACCAACCAATAAAACCACTGCAACCAATCCTATGCAAACCAAGGGATGAAATGACAAAAGAAGGAAAACTGAACATCATCTACAAAATAAATTGTTCCAACTGCGTTAAACACTTCATCGGTCAAAATGAACGCCCTCTTCATCTTCGCCTACATGGACATCAACTAGCGGCAAAACGCTATGACATATGCTCACTTACATTAATGAATGTGGACAACTGTGGACACACATTCGACTGGAAAATTGATGAGATCTTGAATAGAGGCAATTCTGAAAACACCGAAGAGTTTTTAGAAGCTTGGAACTCAGGTCAATCAGCAATCAACAAGCACACTGAAATCGATCCAATTTATCAGCCAATTAGAAAGATTATGGACAAATATAGGACCAAGAATCAAACCAATGGGAGATACAACCAAAATAAGGAGTTAAACAATGACAAGTTAATGGTCAACAAGAACCAATCCAGATCGAAATTTACAGGACAAGCTGTGAGCCATATGTGATGAAATTGGAACACTTCACTTCTACCTGAAGTTTATGCTGATGATATTGTCAAGAATGACGATGAAAGTTACACGAGCAAAGCATCCAGCTTACAGAAAAAATGCCATTAAAAACTAAGAATTCCAATAAGTGAACGGTCGATCTAATTTCTTATCTACTTGCTAATAATCTCAGGTTAAATCTGCTTGGAAACTTGAAAACAAGAGACAAGATGCAAAGTGCGAAAAGAACTCTTTACTGAGAGATCAGTTGATGTGCAGAGAAATGAGGGTACTTATATGGGTACACACAACTTTGGTCTTGAGAAGTTGGAGAAAATTTGTAGCTCAGGTGGATGGTTTCGATGGAGTTTTGTTCTCTGAGCTGAATGGTTTGGTCGTGAAGCTTTCATCGTTCTTGTGAACGACATCAACAAAGAAGTAAACAATGACAGGTTTACGGTCGACAATTACCAATCAACATCGAGGTCTACAGAACAAGCTGTGAGCTATATGTGATGAAATTGGAACATTTCACTTCTACCTGAAGTTTCTGCTGATGACATTGTTTAGAATAACGATAAATGCTACACGGGTAAGCCATCCAACTCAGAGAAAAAACTCCATCTAAAACGACTTTGGTCCTCTGGAAATTTCTGGATCCACACTAAATGTAGAAATATCATAGGTAACTATCCAACTAAAACCATGACATGTAATTCTGCATTTCCTAGATGTTTCTGAGGAGATTCTATTGTACGTTGATTGGATCAAACATGTTTTCGGCATTTCTGAGGGCTTATAGACTTTGACGAGGGATATTTCTGGAACACCTTTAACTAAAATTAATTGAATCACAAAAAAAAGCGCCGCCAAAGTGTATAAAAATTGTGAATTTTAGATTGGTGTTTAATCACTTAACGTTTGAGCGATAGTTCTCGCTAATGACATATACTGATTACTAGTAATTTCGACAAGTCTTTAATTTATGGACGAACCAATCAGAAGCGCTTGAGGGATTTCAAGGCCATGGCGTCGATTTCAGTGACTGATGCTAAAGTACAATCGCTTCAGAGCGAATTTAAGAGAAAACGTGATAATCGACCGGCTATAACAAATGTGACACTAAGAAGCTCCTTTATTTGTGATTGTGGTAATCAAATGACTTGTGGTATCTTGTGTAGACTACCGTGATGATATTGTCTTTCGATGTAATATATGTTAGAGGAAGAATTCTGCCAGTATATGATTTTTTTCGCTCAATCCACATTGAGATTAAGGCAGTTTATGACAAGCACCAGTAACACTGACTGAAGCCAGGTACTACAATATATACGGATGGTTAAAGAGCGTACAAATGCCTACACAGACTTAGTGATGTGCATCGTTTCCCGATCTTATCATGGCTCCAGAGACCGACTATTAGGGAGCCATATGGATGAGTTCCTCTACCGTGATCGTATTTCGATACCTCTTGTACTTGAATGCTTACATAATGACTAGTATAGGGGTTGTGGAGATTATTAAGTTTTTGATTGAGATCATGAACCGATTGATGTTAGACCACCTTTGAGACTTGGAAGCACTGGACGGCCGTTTCGTTCTATTGTGGGACTCCTCAGCAGTGCACATCCACGAGCTCGCTCTCGGGATTCGAAGCCAGGGCCTTCGATCTCGCGCGCGAACGCTTAACTTACTGGATCACTGAACCGGCATCCAATGGTGATAGTGTCTAACATCAACCAATCCATGAAATTGCGCGACCATCTTCCATTGTACTGAGGTAGATACCTGTCTCTACCGACATGTATTAGCTCCACTGGTCACGGCTTCTCACTAGAACTCCGAGAATTCCCTCACGAAGCTAGTCACTAGTGAGCACAAGTTAATCACTAGTATAGGGGTCATGGAGATTATTAATGACTCCGCAACAAATCGTTAACCCCCAGATGTCACAAACTTCTACAAAAAATTAAAAGTTAGTGAATGTGTCGAAATCAAATGGATTTGTAAGAAGTTTCTGGAAAAAAATGTATATAATAACAAATAGACTTATTGTTTAATAAGGATAATTAAAAGATAATCAGTCTGTATTTAAACTTCTAGAACCTTCTGAAGAGCTATTACTAATCGAATTGTTCCTGATAGTTTTCTAATCTCCGACGACTTCATCGAAGAATGATAGGCTTTGATTAGAAATAGTAATTTCTGTATTACTATACGTTTTGTAACATTGTTGTCTATCAGCTAAAATCAATTAATATCAAACTAGTATCTATACCAGTCTAAAAGGATGTAGTAACTGATCGAGTACAGATTTGTACAATCGATTCTCAGTAAAATACTGTGTTTATTTGTTAAAGAGAGAGAGAGAGATAAAGAGAGAATATTTAATCGGCACAACTGATTAACCATAGATCCTTGGTCAAAAACGATTTCGATATTAGGTACAACATAAGGTTTCTTTATTTTTATAAACTCTTATAGGTAAGACTATAATGTATGGACGACCTTTGAGTGATGCTAGGGTGACCTTGAGAGTGTCCACCTAATAACTAGGACCAAATGTGGGTTATAAACTAATGTGAGGAATTCGAATTATGATTTACAGTTGATTGTTAAGGTAAAGAATTAGATTTAGGGTTTTTGTCACAAACTGACATTAGCTAGAATGCCAAAAATCTATTTCGCCAAACGGATGAATGAATTCCGCACCAAACTCTGAAACTTGTTATCTTATACGTGATTGGTTCGTCTATACATTATAGTTTCGCCCTTTTATATATTTGTGACATGTCATCTTTCTTGTGTATCGATTTGTTAAGATTGTAAATCAATATCTTAGAGGAAATGTGCTCTCTATGAAACTTGAATTCTTGGACTTTTTCCTCAACGAGGTCTTGGGTGCATTTTTCATTCTGAATAGTCTCACGTTAGAATGAAACAACTGTCTAATCCTCTCTTGTTTTCTTTAATTCTTGAATATTGTCAGTCATTGATGGACATTATGTTAAGATCAAACTACTTTTATAAACGTTTTATTAAAATTATAGGCATTATTCATGAAGTCATTCATTTGAACTACAAAATACTAGAAGTTGTTAGTCAGGCAGTCAGTTACAATGTAGGGCCAGGCACATATATGCATCGGTCCAAGTCGCCATACCTCATTAGCAGAGCAAGACGAACACTGGATTCATAGAAGCGGTTAACTCAATGGTGTAATATACAAAGGAAAGATTTTATGTAAGGATATAGTACAGAAAGAAGGAATTAGTTCGTAGAAAGAAAGATATAAAGTAATTTTAATCTCATGCTTTAAAGAAAGACAGAGAATGTATACACCGACGCCATTGTGACCGATTCTTTTCCATGTCACCCAGAGTCTCCAACCATTGGTTACGACAGTCACCCGGACCCCAACTAAGTAGTCTGTATCTACCGACATGACTCAGACCAGAAGTCAGTGACTTTAAGCACTGATACCACGTTTTGATGTGGCCCCCCTAACTTTCTTCCAGCCATCCTCAAAACTAGTCAGCATTGCGCGTCATGATAATCGGTGTTCAGGCATATGTAACACGTGACCCAACCATCTCAATAGATGAAGATTCATAACCTCATCAACTGATTTACTATCATTCCCTAATCTCATGCATCTGACCTCATTATTACTTACCCGATGATCCCAGAAGATGCGACCATTATTTCTAAGGCATCTATGGTAAAATATTAGTTGCTTACGAGTATCTTCTACTCCTAATGGCGACGTTTCGCAGCCGTAAGTTAAAACAGAACAAACTGCTGTACAATATACTCTTCCCTGAATTGATAGACAGATATCTCGCCTTCTACATAGGTGACGTAAGTTGGCAAAAGTCAAACAAGTATTTTGAATCCGTGCTGAGATTTCGTCAGACACCAACTCATTAGGGCTGATCAGACTTGCAAGATAAGTGAAGTTGTCAACGCGTTCGACTACTTCATCACTCCCTATCCTTAGTTCAGGTGTTGACGCAGACCAGAAGTTTTGCATTTACTCTAAAGTCTCTGACAAATAGATTTCATTTCCTTCAATACTACGATGTTAAGATAAGTAGACAGGCATGAAAACGTGTTAATAGTGTTAAGATTTCAAATCAAATATCACAAGAGTATTTGTATAAATTTGCTGTCTGTTTCGTACGTACGTACTTACTTTAAATCTAAGAGTTTTTCATGTTCATAAGTTGGTAGTATTTTGGAAGGAATCGACTGACCTTTGACCAAACAATATTCTATTAATATGAATTCTAAATAAATTATGAAGAAAGAAAATTAACAAATTAGGTATTATAATCAGAGAGGGATTTTGTGGATAATATAGTAATTTAATAGTTGGGTTCATGAATTATCCCTGTATTGACATACAGAGGAACTGACTCATTACTGAGATGAATTTGTCAGTCGCGTAAAATATACATTCAAAAGATTAAATGACAACCATGGGAAACCTAGGAGCACTGGACGGCCGTTTCGTCCTGTTGTGGGGCTCCTAAGCAGTGCACATTCACGATCCTGCCTTGCAGGAATCCAACCCAGAACCTATCGGTCTCGCGTGCAAGCGCTTGAACTGTAGATCATCGAGCCAACCGGCATACAACGGTGTTAATGTGTAACTTCAACCGATTCACGAAATTGAGCCACCGTCCACCATTGTCTTCAGGGAATTACTATCTCATAACAGACCTGGTTGAACTCCACTGGTCACTGCTTCTCTCTAGAACTCCAAGTAATATCTCTTGAAGCCAGTCACCAGCGAGCATATGATGATTATTATTAGAAAGAGTTTCTGTGGACCGACAGTCCTGGGTCCAAATCTCGCGGGGCGGGATCGTGAATGCGCATTGCTGAGGAGTCTCACAATAGGACAAAACAGTCATCCAGTGCTTCCAGGTTTTTCATGGTTGTTTAGCTTCAAATGACTCATGAACTCAACTATTAATTGAATAGTTGCAAATAACTGAACAAAAAGTCTAGATTTAAATTTCTTACCAGATAATGAAGAAGAGATTTTTAATGTCATTTCATGATTTTGAGAAATATTTTTGTTTAAGTTAATTATGGACAAAGATATTGAACTGGAACTAGTATTTCGTGTTCTTTCGTCTTGCAAAGTGAGCTTTTCGATGTATTTCGTTGTCAGAAACTTGTTGATTCCTGGTGATTTTTTAGGTAAAGCCAGCTGACCATTTCTTTTTTTAAAGGTGATCGATCTTTAAGAACAAAAGAGCATTAGAGGATTATGGATATTTTAAAATTTGTTAGAGGAAAAATTTGTAATATCTGAACTATTTTTTGACATTCCTGTATTGACGTATAGAGGAACTAACTCATTAGTGAAATGAAATTGTCAATCACATAAAATCTACATGCCGAAGATTAAATGACAGTTGGTTATTTACAAATTAGATTGTCCAAGATAGTCTTTGTCAAAGAACTCTATTTCGTACACATTGTCGAGTGGTGCATAGTTTCCAACAACCTACTATGGGGAGAACAAACCAGATTCTAATGGAGGAAGGAATGAGGAAGAAGAGCTGGAAGTGGATATGACACATATTGAGGAAAGCAATCAACTGCGTCACAAGGCAAACACTCACTTGGGATCCTCAAGGACAGAGTAGAAGAGAAGGACCAAATGACACATTACGCCGAGGAGCGGAGACAGACATGAGAAGAATAAACAATAATTGGATAGAACTATAAAGGAAGGCGGAGGAGAGAGTGTGTTGGAGAATTCTGGTCGGCGGCCTATGATCCATTGGGAGTAACAAGAGTAAGTAAGTAAACATAATTTCCAATCTGTTGTAACGTGTGTGGGACTGCAGGTTTTGATAGACAGCGTTTTATTGATCGATCGCAGTACAGTGACACGGAAAACACGTATGAACGACCTAGTGCCCTGATTGGCCCCGCTTCGCAGTCTGTCCCAGCCAGTTGAGTCAAGAACGCAAGTCACAGCCTCTGAGTTATGAATCATTATATTTCAAACATACTTTGTTTATATACCAATCAAGCATACTACATCGTACCATAAAATAGGAAACAACATTTACAAAATATTTAACAAGTGAAATAAACATCGACCAATAAGAAATGTACATTTAAGGTTCAAGGACACCATAGACTTAACACGATAATTATTGGTATATTTTTCCGACTATCCTAACACAATCGAATGACCAAATCACTACACAGAAGTCCCTTATGCAAGAGACGAGATCAGTCTATTTGTATTGGTTTCATTTACAACAACAACAGTAAAGTCCAAATTAATGTGTGTCGATGAAGCGCATTCGATTCACAGTTGCATAAAGAAAGTAAATAAAACAGCCTTTCTATAATAAGTATTACTTTTGAAGATAATCTTTCGAGGAGTACATTGCACATGCAAAATAAGTAAGCGAAACATTCAGAAATGCCGTTTCAAATTTTTAAAAAATGAAGCGTACCATTGAGGTTTGAATGTAAGCAGTTCGTTTTAATTAAAAGAATCCAACTACTTTCAATAAATGAGCTGGAAACGTTTTCATTATAGTTTGAACTACTTTATTATTATTAAGTAGCACAAATGATTGAAATAAAAGTGGAGTCAAGTTTTAAGGGGTCTATTGGAAACTGTATACTGCAAGTAGAAATAAAAATTCAAATCACCAAACAAACACAGACATTAAATCTTATTAAATCTTGGCAGCATATATATATATATGTATATATGTATATATATATATATATTATATATAGGTAGTTTACCTATCATAGAAGTATGAAGTAGATAGATTTGACCCATTCAAATAAGAAACATTGATATGACAAACAAAGTCAATATGAACGTTTCTCAATAATGAAACCTCATTCTTTGTAATTTCAGCATGTAATGTGCCATAAAATACAGATCCATACTATAAAAATATAAAAGGAAAGTTAAGATTATTAGGACGAAGTACAAAAAGTGATTTTTAATCCAGTTTAATAACTGCTTAGTCGGATATTTGTTCATTTTCAGTGATACATTTATCCTTTGTGACTATTGACAACTGTTATCTGTTATGAAATTCATAATTGAACCTAAAAACAGACAAAGTATATCCGATAGGACTGTCAGGAGATTCATAGAATATTATCATGAAATAATCGGCCATCAAAATTCCACAGGTGTTTCTTTTTGGTAGAAGTGGAAATTTACTCATATCTCTCAGTACAAATAGTTTGCACTTCTGATTTCGCTTATGATGAATTTTATCTCCTAAGAAAACTCCATCTGGAGCTATTATGGGCTACTGTCAGTACCAAGTCCGGATAAAGGATGAGGGTTGGGCATGAGGTTAGCGACCCCATCCCGTAGAAGACTAACTCACTAGAATAACGCTAACCAAAAAAATTATTCAAACCATTTAAACTCTGCCCTGAGAATCAGAGGGTCTTCAGTAAGAATAGTTATGACACCTCATGGTGAAAGGCGAGTTCCTTTGAAAGTCACGAGTCTGATGCCCCTTCTGACAACCAAAGCAACCATTAATTTAGGTACAGTGATTGTTCATACAATGTAAGAGACTGGCAGAGCCTTCCACATTGCTACAGAATTGCTTCAATCTCCTAAGGAGAATACTTGTTGAAAATGGGTATCTAATCGAGAATTAATAACAAGAATATCAGATACAGACCATCATAAATACCAAAAACCTCCGTATAAACGACAATAATTTGGGTAAACATAGATTTCAGAGGTAACGAAACTACTGACAACCTAGAGAGAAGAATCTTTGAATCTCTTAAAATAGCATTTCTCTCAGCAACATTGCGTTTAGTATTCTCTAGCCGATCAATTTTTAGGAACAATCGACAGGAACAACTTTCATTTGCCATTGTATCTGACAAAAACTGGAACTATATATACAAAAGAAACTTATCCAAACTTTAGTATACCCTGATTCAGCTTGACATGCAAAATGCATTTATGTAATAACAGTGCTATGTATGTTAAATTAAATATGATGTATGTTGGTTAGTTTGCTCTAAATACAATACGTGGTCTACCAAAGTGTTTAGTACTTGTGTGGTTGCGCCGCAGGATTGAGCTGTGCTACTCCGATTGTAGCGTTAAAGCCTATACGGTGTCTGGTTCTCCTGTGAAGCGGGATTGATCTGTACTGCTCGGGTTATAAAACTTAAGCCTGGGCGGTGTCTGGCTCTCCTGTTAAACCGGATTGAGCTGTACTGTTTGGGTTGTCACATGAAAGTCTGGTTAGTGTCTAGTTCTCCTGAAAACCAATGTAGAATTACCCTGCCCCACAAGGGTATATTATATAACTATATAAATAACAATACCTAACTTGAGCAAGAGATTTCAATTTCATGTTGACCACTAAATCAACTGACTACTGATTTCATTTGAAAAGATGAACGATTTTACTCAAAAGATTTGACACTAATCAACAGTACCTAATCATGTAGATTGCCATGATATTGCCATCATGAGCAAAGATGGATAGTGGTGATGTCAACAGAGAAACGAGAAGCCTTGACAAATTACAAAAGCTAATTTTTCAGGACGTTATTTCAGTTAATTCAAAGCTTGTAAAACAGTAACATTTATTTTTGTCCCTAATCTATTCTACAGACCATAAGCTTTCGTTTGATGTATGATTCACCGCCATAGCCCTTTTTGTTCCAAAGCTATTGTAATTTAAACGTATTATTCTGTACTTTATTTTCTACGTTAATCCCCAGTTTTGGACGTAATTGTATTTTCCTAATTATTGTACGTTGTGGTCGGGTTAGTCATCTATTTATTCATGTATCTTTTTACACTAATCTGAAATCGGGAACCAGATCGGAATCGAGAATAAATGAAGTAGTGTTCCAGTTGACTTGTATTCTCTTACTCGCGTACTTGCCAGCCAATCAGGTGATAGAATAGGTTTCTTCTCTCTACTCCACTTCGGACTCATGCGTACTGGCCTCAAGGTTAAGCCAGTCAACCTATCGCGTCAAGGTCTTAATCTAGATTAGACAAGTTGTCCTCAGCACTAAAAGTGGATAAACAGATCAAGGACGTAACAGTGGCTAAGAGTGGAATGCACGATACGCGTTTCATCCCATTATAGGACTCTTAAACAGTATGCATCCACGATCCCACCTAGCCAGCAGGATTCGAACTTAAAACCTTCAATCTTGTGTTCGAACATTTATCAATTAAACACTTTAAATACAAATAAACAAATCTTTCTTACCTTATAACTTATTTCATAAATTCCACATTGTCTCAATTCATTGAATTGATTAAAATTAATTAATAAACAATATTCATCATGATTATGATTATTCTGTTTGATTAAATAACATTTTTGATCATCTATAGAATAGTTGAATTCATTTTGAATAAATTGAGGAAAGATCATTGATGTATCCAAGTAGACTTGAATGCTTCTTGATCTATGATTGGTTCTTATCATTGATGTTTGATATGGATTTTTAAAACAGATATGAATACTTTCTTGATTACATGTAATCTGTACTAATAAAAAGAAGTAAAGGAAAATGAGAAATGAACAAAGAGGACCTAATGTGGATGTAAAGACAAGGATTAAGAAAATCAAAGACAGCATTCCTAGAGTTAAAGAACATATGGAGCTCAAAGCAACTGTCAATCAATATCATAGTCACAATCTTCAATACGAACATTAAGACAGTTCTACTGTATGCAGCTGAGACTTTGAGAACTACAGCAACCATCATCAAAAATGTACAGGTATTTATAAACTATTGCCTACGTAAGATACTGAATGTCCGTTGAAAAGATACCATCAGCAATAATCTACTGTGGGAGAGAACAAACCAACTTCCAGTTGAAGAGGAAATTAGGAAAAGATGTTCGAAATGAATAGAATATACATTACGGAAATAATCAAACTGCATCACGTGACAAACGCCAACTTGGAATCCTGAAGGGAAACGAAAGAAAGGAAGGCCAAAGAACACACTGAGTAGAGAATTCGAAGCAGACATGAAAAGGATAAATAACAACTGAAAAGAAATGAAAAGGAATGCGCAGGACAGAGTTGGATGGAGAATGCTGGTGGTTGGTTAATGGTCCTACATGAAGGATAACAGGCGTAACAACAACACTATTGGTCTGTTTTCAAAATAATATTTCCTCTCTCTCTATTTGCTTACTTAATATTCAGAAATATGAGAATTAGAGATTTAGTTTTAACTTAACTCCAGTTCAGTTACCTGAAATGAAGAATAGTTGACTGTTCTAATTTCTTTTAAACCGAATATTCTTAGTTAATAAATCAAGATGACCAAAGTTCTTTCTTTACAAATATATTCTTCCTCCTTAACGTTCTTTCGTAATGGTTTGTAAACAGTCAATCAGAAGTATCAGTTCTAATAACAACTCTGTGATAGCTCAAATAAAATCATATCTGTGATTAGGACACAACTCCGTCTGGAGCCCCTCTAGAGCTACTGCCGCTCCCAAGTCCGGATAAAGGATGAGGGTTGGGCATGAGGTTAGCGACCCCATCCCGTAGAAGACTAACTCACTAGAATAACGCTAACCAGAAAAAATTATTCAAACCATTCAAACTCTGCCCTGGGAATCAGAGGGTCTTCAGTAAGAATAGTTATGACACCTCATGGTGAAAGGCGAGTTCCTTTGAAAGTCACGAGTCTGATGCCCCTTCTGACAACCAAAGCAACCATTAATTTAGGTACAGTGATTGTTCATACAATGTAAGAGACTGGCAGAGCCTTCCAAATTCCTACACAAATGTAGAGATACAACCTGGAGATACTTGAAATCAGTTAAACACATTGGACGCAGGTTGGACAACAAACACTAGCTTCAGGAGAGCTGCTGTTATACTCCAGAAATGAAGAAGAAAATGCTCCACATACACAAGGAGTTGCATTGATATCATCCAAACAAGCAAAAAATGCACTTATTGGATCGGAATCTCATGGACCAAGGATCATCAAAGCCTTCTTCAAAACAAAGAAAGAGGGCATTACAATGAACGTCATCTAATGCTATGCACCTACCAAACACTACAGTGAAGACGCTAAAGACCAATTCTACAATAGGCTGCAGTCAATCATCGAGAAGTTCCCAACAAAGGACTTGACTATTCTGATGGAAGACTTAAACACCAAGGTTGGAATGGACAATACCGGATATGAAGACATCATGGGACGACACGGACTGGGAGAAAGGAAAGAAAATGGTGAGAGATTTTCAAACCTATGTGCCTTCAATAAACGGGTCATAGGCGGCACTATATTCCTAGTAAGTAAGAACGTAAGTGATTGAGACACAAGGTGACGTTGGTTCAAATTCCACAGGTAACATTTATTCTCTTATTATTGTATATACACCTTGTTGACAAATGACAGTTAATATAATGTCTGGGCATAAAATTTTCCAACAATTAGAATTAATCACTTACAACTAGAAACCATTTACATCATATGAATATTTGACTAAGTCTTTAAAAATATATACAATTATACAGACATTTATTTTCTTCAGTTAATGTTATACTTACTGATAAAGCTACGAGACTTTACTAACTATAAGCTTAAGCGTTTGATTATTCATATCAGAAAGATTTTTGCGGATATTATAGTAATATCAGTAGTTGAGATCATGAGTCAATTGCAGCTAGACCACCAAGGAAAACCTGGAAGCACTGGACTGCTGTTTCGTTCTATCATCGAACTCCTCAACAGTGCGCAATATTCTATAAAATATTCAACACTATAAGCAAAGATGGATAGTGGCTAGTAATGGAATTCACGATGCACGTTTCGTCCTATTTGGGACTCGCCAGCCGGATATACCTGCATCTCAAAGTTGATGTTCACTCTGCGACTCAAACCCATTATCGTTCGTCTCAAAATATCATCGCGTTATGTGCTCAGCTACTGAGTCCTGATAGTCACTTGCTTGTGCAATGTGATGTGGTTAGAATGCTTGTGAAATAAGACTATCGAGGCAATCCCTACACTATATTGCACACATTTCAATAAGAGACTAATCAATTGCAGTCTTAACACATCAATCGGAACATTCAAGTAAACAATATAAAATGAATTTAAACTTGAACACATTGTACAAGCTAGTGGCTATGAGGACTCAGTAGTTCAGTGGATAATGAGATAGCGTTTGAAGCGAACAATATTGTGTTCGAGTGCTGGAGTGAATATCAACTGTGAGGTCTAAGTACATCTAGCTGACGAGTCCTAAATAGGACGAAACACGCGTTCTTCATTCCACTACTAGCCACTATCCATCTTTCCTTAGAATGTTTATGGATTAAGGCAATATCAAGGCAATCCGTGTACTACAGACTGATCAATTACAATCCTAGCGTATCAATGAGAAGGTTCAAGTGAAACAACACTAATGAACTTTCAAACCATAAACACTTACATAAATATTCTATACAATCTTTTCTCTTTATATGAAACCTTGATAATTGTTTTCCTTGTTCAGATCCTTGATCAGATTCAATATTGATTTTTTTATTATTCCAATTTATATCTAAATAATATGGATAATAATAATCACTAAGTGATTGATCATTTTGTTTAAATAATGAACATGAACAACTATATTGATATTGTCTTCGATTTATTGATCCAATATTAAATCGATAACATTTCCCATTTGATTGATAACAATGTTGACAATCAATAATAGTTGGATCAGTTTCTTCGATAACTGTTTTGTTTTGATTTTTATAAAAAGAAAAGAAAAGAGTATAGATAAGAAATTATAATCAAAGTAGGGTTCATGTGGAGATTGTATTAAGAGAATTGGATACCATCTAGACTTTCATGTGACAATCTAAATAACACATCTCAATCCTGTTTAACGAGAGATCCAGAAATCGCTCCAGCTTAAACTTTATAACCTGAGCTGTAAAGCTCAACTCCGCTTCAAAGGAGAACCAGATACTACATAGGCTTTAACGCTACAATCTAAATAGTACAAATCAATCCTGTGGCGCAATCATACAGGTACACAACACCCTGATGAACTATTTGTACCATTTATATACACCTATACATTATATGTATAAATATTCCGATCAATAATCGCGTGAATCAATTATGCACAGCACGAACAGGCCAATGTTGACATATTCCATTTACACGACAGTCAAGCTCATTAATGTTTGCAATGGCGACATGCTTTACAGTGTTTCAATAATAATGGCCCTTGAGAAGGCTGCAAAGCAGTCAGCAGTATGAATGAAATCGGTTAACCAGCAGACCGATTTTGTGCATGAAAATTCAATAAAACTTGTCAAAGTAATGCCGAATCATTCACAATATCAATGACGAACCTCCAGTCTCATATGAGACCTTCAGCTCTACATAGCAATATAGCTTATATAGTAATCATCATATAATGTGTGAAAAATTAATGTATTTTTTTTATAATCATCAGTTGTGCTGGAAAATAGAATTACTTGTGTGGTGTGTGCTACTGATGTTGACAGATGAAAGCAGTATGTATCAGCAATTGAAAGTGAAATACCTGGAGACAGAAGGTTATAAAGATCAAAGAACGGAGAACGAGAACAAAGAATGGTTGGTGTGGAAACGACAGAATAATGAAGTCTGAGACGACTGATTGACGTTTTGCAAATGAAGTATTTTAATCAGAAATGATTTTGTATAGATTTTAGTAATTTTATAGGTAAATTCATGAGTCACTTGAGGCTAGACAACCATGGAAAACCTGGAGGTACTGGATAGCTGTTTCATCCTGGTATGGGACTCCTCAGCCGTGCTCACCAACGATACCGCTTCGCAGCATTCCAACCCAGAACCTATCGGTCTGGTGCGAGAATGCTTGACCTATAGATCGCTAAGTCGGCCGGCATTCAACGGTGTTTTATTTATCTTGATTTGAAACTATTCAACAGGGTACATCAATGACCTGACAATGATTGTACTTTATAGCATTCAGGTTAATTTAGTGAAAAAACTGAGAAATTGGATTCCCATAGTTTAATACTATTTGTCTAATGGTAATTTACAACTAATGACCTAAATAAGATTTAACTTATATATGAGTCATATAATAATCATGATGTGAAACTCCATAGTGATGTACTGTTATATCCCAATGAGAATAATGAATGGTAACATTTAACATCCATTTATGGAACAATATTATACGTATACGTTTATTGTATACTTGTTAAGTGACTAAACTATTCATATTCGTGTTCCACTTATTATGAAAGTTCATCGTCTCAGATTTCAGTTTCCCTGTATTTTCATACCAGTTACTTTCTGTTCCCATTCTTTCTTTCTTTCTTGATCTTCCACTGAAATACATTCTGTTCCTGACTATCGTTATATATTACTTATGTGGATATAAGTAGCTCACACCACAGTAGTTGTAGTAGTGTGATATGTGTTACTGATGTCGACAGATATATGTAGTATGTACCACAATTAGAAAGTAGAATGTCTAGAGGTAGGAAGTTGAGAAGAAAACCACAGTAGTAGTACTAGTAGTAATTTCGTTATATCCCGATGAGAATAATGAATGGCAAATATCGAATTCTATTTATGGACTATACGTATATTTTCGTCGTATAATTGTCGAGTAACTGAACTATTCATATTCATGTTCGTCTTATCATAAGCTTTATTTCTACCTATGAACTATTATTATACGAATCACCGCTCTTGATTTTCTCCCAGTTTATTAATGAAAGTCTCCCACATTCACAGGCACTTTCGACTAGATCTTGTACAGATGTATAAACACAGTATGTTTGAAATACATAATTCATATCTCAGAGGCTGAGATTGGTGTTCTGGACTTAACAGTCAGGACTAGGTAGGAAGCAGGACCGATAAGGACTCTAGACTGCTCTTACAGGTTTTATGCGTCATTGATCTGGTCAATTCATCACTGTTCTTTAATTGACTGTATCATTACGTTCTAGATTAATAGGACACAGGGCATACATGATAACATGTATAGTCTTATATCATTTCAAATTCACTTCAAACTGAATCATATCGACGATGCTTCTATTCTATGAGTACAGAATTTGTACAATATTAAATCAATTCATCAAATTGACAACAACAACAAAAAAATTATAGATGGCTAAGAAACTTAATTTATCGATTTATAAATAATTTTTCTCATACTTCCCTCGTCCGTCCCCCCCCGGTATATCCATATATCTCTATGTGAAATTGATGATTCCACTTACTAACCTATAGATTCAATCTATTTTGTTAATTTAAACTGATTAATTTCAAACTAGTTTCATATTATTATTATTATTATTAGTAGTAGTAGTAGTAGTAGTATTAGTAGTAGTAGTAGTAGTAGTAGTAGTAGTAGTAGTAGTAGTAGTATTAGTAGTAGTATTAGTAGTAGTAGTAGTAGTAGTAGTAGTTGTTGTTGTTGTTGTTGTATTATCAATACTATTACTAGTATTATTATTATGTAGCATAGCAACTGTCTAAATGAAGCAAAACTTGAATAGAAATAATAATAATAATTGAGTAGTAACATATCAGTTTATATGGATAGTTTATAATAAATAACAATAACTAAGGGATAATCATTTAATTAATATGAAGAGATAGGAAAGAATCATTTCAAGTTAGATAGAAAAAAAAGAACTAAGATGTTAGATAATTATTGTACAATGAATAGAATTGGATTACAGATACATCACCTTTTTTATTAGAAAAGAGGGGGGGGGTGATTTGTGGAGAATGTTGGGATTTGAAGAGTTGAATTCATAATTCGATATAAGCTAGATTACTATGGAAAATCTAAAAGTATTGGATGGTTGTTTCGTTGTAGTATGGAACTCTTCAAAAGTGTGTATCCATGATATCACTGACTAGATTCGAACTCAGCATCTACGGTCTCGTGAGTGTACGCTTAGGCTTCCGTGCTTCTGAGTTTTTCATAGTGGTCTAGCTTTAACCGATACATGAATTCAACTGTTGAATTTCTACAATCTCCACAAAATAACCCTTTCTGATAATAATAATAATAATAATAATAATAATAATGTGCTCAGTAGTGACTGATATTTCCTGGAATTCTAATGAGAAGCCTAGTAGAAGACTAGTGGGGTTGAACGGTATCTGTTGTGAGACAGTTAATGAATGAAGACAATGGTGGACGGTGTAGAAATATGGTTGATTGACTGAAGTCAGACACTAACATGGTTGGATGTGGACTGATTGGTGTACAGGTTAAGCGTTCTCACGTGAGTCTCAATGTTGTGGGTCCGGGTCCCACGTGAGGGATCGTGGATGCTCACAACTCAATAGTCACATACTAGGACGAGACGGTTATCCACTATTTCCAGCTTTTCAATTGCCGTCTAACATTCACCCACCATTCATGATATTGATGTAAAATCAACAGTGTGCACAACCCTATACTGATAACTATGAAGTGCTCACTAGTGACTAGGTTGAAGATGGATTTGATGGAGTTGTATTGAGAAGCCATGACTAGTGGAGTTGAACCGTGTCTGTTGTGAGACAGTTACTGAATGAAGAAAATGGTGGAAGGTGGTGCAATATGGTTGATTGATTAAAGTTAGACATTAACATGGTCATTAGTTGTTTCTGTTGCCTTCACAATGACATTTGAAATGGATTGAAAAATGTTAACTTGAACTATAAGGTTTCTAAATGGTAACCATTGGAAGTTCCTCTGTATTATCAATTTTTATAGATTCTAGTTTTAGTTAACAAGTGTAGAAAGTTTGAAAGTTTATTATAAATGAGCATACTGTTGGATTATTTAAGACCAACTAGGTTTATATGATTGTCAACATTAGGAGCTGAAATATAAAATTATGAATTAATCGGAATGAATTGTTCCATGTTCGTCAAATGGTGAATAATTTCAATGGTTGACATCATGAGTCAGTTGAAGTCAGACAGCCATAGAAAACCTCGAAGCACTGGATGGCCATTACGTCCTATTGTGGGATTCCTTAGCAATTCACATCCATGATCCCGCCTCTCCAGATTCGAACACAGGATATATCAGTCTCGTGCGCGAGCACTTAACCACTAGTTAATAGTTCACAAGTAACATTTGATTAGTCAGCTTACATTTTAATGGCCCGTGATCCGACTCTAATTAGGTCATATGTTGATCGCTATTAGATGACTGCTATCGAAATATATGTCCTGGCTATTCTCGTATATTATGATCGACTTAACTTGAGTTGGTGATTAACGGAACGAGAACGAAATTTTGAATACGTATGTTTAGTTTACATTGATCTGGACAGACAATCAGAGTGAAGAAGCAAAGAGAAATAACGCACAGTGGAGAAGGCATGTGAGCCAACTCCGCTTAAAATTCGCTCTATGTGCTCATAGCTTTGTGATCTGCGCTATCCCCTGGTAAACTGTAGTTGCTGCATCTCTTTGCCTTCTCATTTCAAACACCGTCGAGGCTTATATAATAACGGTTACAAAGGTGATTTTTTAACGAAGCAAATCCCTTCACAACATAAATCCGTTACATATAACAGTTAAGGTCATATTGACCGACTAAATTGCATTTAATCAGTAAGTAGTTCAATAAAGCAGTGTTAGATCGTTAGCAGTCAGGCTTTTTATGAGCTGAGTTAATCTATAATATCTAGTAATCATAATTCGAGTCTTCGGAATGACATTGTTGCGTAATTTTCATTAAGTGTTAATCTTCGTTAAAAGCTATTAAAAATCAATGAGTACTGGACAAATGTTTCCTCCCAGCATGAGACTTTTCAATGGTAAGAATCCATGATCCCATCAACGATAGAACCCAAGTCTTTCAGATCACACGGTGGGTGTTTGATATTTTGACTACCCGTTGTCTAATTAAGATCAATCCATGAAACGAACCATGAACTTCCTAAATCTTCACAATTCTTGTAGTAACAATAATCGTGCGCTCATTCGTAACTAACTACGACAAGTGATTCCAGGAACTGACGTTAGAATCCACAACCAACGAACTTCAAAAATATCTTTAGAGGATGGTGGTCGTGGAATATTTGAATGGATCGGTGTTAGAAACGTGAATCTCTAGATTCCCACTTAAAGGTCTGAAGGTTGGAAGCTCTCTATTAGAGTTGTAAGTTCTGTGTGGATACTTGGATTTGCACTACTAAGTCATCCCATACTAGAACGAAACATCCATCCAAGTCATTTGTGGTTTTCAGTCGTTATCTAACTGAAATCAGTTAGCTATGTAAACTCTAAAATTCAACAATCTCCACACACTTCTATGATTTTCATACTAATAGTACAGTACTCTCTAGGTTATAAAAGTTGTTAGTGTGCAATGCAAAACCGCGTTACAAACCAGTCGTTATATAAGAACCTTTCATCTTTAATACACAAATGGTTCGAAAGTTGTTTATTATTGCAGATTACTTTGAAGTGTATCGGTTACTATGTTAAACCCATATAACTTATTCTAGCTTATGGACAGGCTATTTATCCATTCTTGTTGAGTCAGGTTTTGACCTTGTTAATTATTCATTTATCAACCTTGACTGTTTTATGTAAGCTTATGTATATACACTTCTTATCCCATTCATCACATGTCTGTAACCTATTTTTATCTGGTTATAAATAATGGGTAATGCTTGATTAAATGGAGTCAGCTCACACGCCTTCTCCATTGGGCGTCATTTCGCCTCGCTCTCTTCTCTTCGTCCCTTTGATCGTCTGTCCAGATCAATGTGTACAAAATATAAGTATTCAAAACCTCCATTCTTGTATTTGATTTATTTTAATTCCGTTATTCACCAACGCAAATGAGGTCGATAATAATATACGAGGACAGCCAGGATGTATGTATATTTTGACAACAAACATTCATACGATCCAATCGGAGTCAGATTTCAGGCACAAAAAATCGGTGAGCCCGTCATTAACATCGTCCGATCTAATTGACATCAGAATGAAAGGTCCCACCAAAGTGTTGAACCCGTCGACAATATCATACGATCTAATTGGAGTCAGATATAAGATCACAAATTATCCACTGAGAAGTTTATAAATCTTAGTTGAAAACAAAAGAAGTTTAATTCAAATTATAGAATAATTAACTTACAACATTCAAAATAGTCTAAATTCTTCTGATATACTGGAATCATACCTTCATGACAAACACAAATATTTACATTACGATTTGTTGTCGGTTGTGTTTGACGTATGTTGATTGAATTTTCAAGACAAATTGCTTTTTGACTAAGGCATACTTTATTAATATGATTACATTCTTCTCCAATATCAACTGCAACCAAATAAGATAGTTGGATCAGTTTTCAATCTTTTATCCGTTTCATTCATTACATATAATGATATGATATGACCACTGGAGCTAATCCGTTTAGGGTAGAGATAGGTATATACCTCAGCACAATCGAAGATGATCGCGCGATTTCGTGCATTAGTTGAGATTAAACATTAATGCCGTTGAATACAGGCTCAGTGGTCTAGATGTTAGACGTTTGGACGCAAGACTGAAGGCTCTGAGTTAAAACCCTGCGAGCGGGATCGTGGATGCGCACTGCTGACGAGGCCCATAGTAGGACAAAACGGCCGTTCAGTGCTTCCAGGTTTTCAATGATTCTCTAACACTAATCGGTTCATGATCTCAATGAAAAACTTAGTAACTTTCACAACCCTATACTGACAATCTCTTCTGTTGACTTCAAACTTATCTGAATGTATGTAAAGTGGTAATTTGGTTACACGATTTGTAAAGTTAAATTAGATCATATGTAGAACGTTTAGGTCATGAGTACACTAATTTACTTGGTTGCTGACTAATAAGATAAGACTAAATATAAAGATGAGTTGATCAGGCTTCAAAATGTGGTTTCTAGGTTACTTCATATTGTTCTAATTACTTTCTACTTTTGAAGAAATTGTACTTTTAATGTAGCGATGAGAAACGAAGCAGTTTCAGGAGACCACTTTACTTGAATGTAGTGACGAAACACAAATAATTAGGGTTAGGATTTTCAGTTGGTTTACAGAAAAATCAATTTCGTGGATTAGTTGAAGTTAGACATTAACACTGTTGGATGCCGGCCAGCTCAATGGTCTCAAGGTTAAGCGCTCGCATGTGAGACTTATAGGTCCCGGGTTCGGATCTGACGAGGCGGGAGCACGGATGCACGCTGCTGAGGAGACCAAAATAGGACGACACGCATGTCCTGGATTCCACTGCTATCCAATATCCATCTTCACTGAATTTATTGGTTACGTAACCACGAATTTTTCAAGCATCATGATGAATACCATACTATCAGATCATTGGATTGAGCACCAGTAATTCAAGTTTAAAATTTTAACCAAATTAGAATATTTCACAATTATAACTATAGAGTCCAATTGATATTGTTTACTTGTATCTTCCCATTGTTATTTCGGACCGCAATAGATCAGTCTCATGTTGGATTACACTGCTAGCCGCTATCCATCTTTTATTATAACTATAGAGGATAATTTTTTTTACTTCTGACATATTCTACTTTACCGATCATAAATTTAAATTTAAGCGCTGACCATTGGATATCAATCATCAACTATCGTAAACTGAACTGAAGCTACAATATTCATTAAGATACTTGATAGTCTTAGGCTCAATCGTTGAGATTACCTTGTCTGTCTCATATATTAATACTATTGTGGTGTTTCAAGAATTAGTAAATAAACTAGAGATAAGTTTACATCAATTGATACTGACTACTTGACAAAAGTCGAAGTTAAACCATCCATTTATTCTATTTGTTGATGTCTCGTTGGTAAACCATGATTTAGGGACGAGGGGGGGGGTAAATCAATTTGGTAATATATTACCCAGTTATTTATAACATGAATGTAATTTGTGCATGTATTACACTTACCAGGAATTGGATTGCATATATCAAGAAATGAGTATTTCTTTATAACAGTAATGTTTGGTTTTCTAGGACATGCACACTGAAGATCACTAATATGAAAGAATAATATGATCATTTTTAAGGATAATTATTGATTATAAATAATCGATCATATAGATACTTTAAATCAATATCTCTTTATATGAAGTGAAATAGACAGTCAGAAACTAAAATAACTGAATCGCATTCAATACAACATAAGTTTTCATTAAACTTCTACACTATAGTTTTGAATAAGTCAATAGTTTCACTGAATGTTATTCAAACAGAACAGGTTAAAGTCAAGTACTTTATAAGTTTTGTAAAGTTAATAAATTAAATCGAAAGTTAACTTACATTAGAAACATTTAACATTTACTAGTAAAATCTATTAACTCTTAGATGTTGGTGTTTATCAACAGTCGTCTAGACGAAATATTTCGGATCCGTTGACCAGATATTATCAGTAATAATCTAATGTGAGAGAGAACAAAGTAGATTCCAGAGGTGGAAGAAATGAAGAGGAAGTGCTGTAAGTGGATAGGATACAAATTGAGGAAAGCACCCAACTGTATCACAAGGCGAGTCCTTACTTGAAATCCTCAAGGCCAAATAAAGGAGAAGAGAAAGACCAACGAATAACACATTACTTCGAGAAACGAAGACAGACATGAGAAGAATGAACGACAACTGGATAGAACTAGAAAGACTCAGGACAGAGTGGGTTGAAGAATGTGGTCGCCGGCCTATGCTCCATTTGGAGTAGCAGGCGTAAGAAATTAAACTGATAATATTGTTGAAGAAGAGGATGAAAGTCTCATAATCAAAGCTACTTTGACCGATATGTTCTTACGATCATTAAAACCCTCAAATCGACTAATTATTTATATGATTAGGTAATGTTGATGTAAATCAATCAGTAAACAAGGATCCTTGTTAGTATCAGACTTATATAAGTATTAGAAGTTTATTTCTTCTTGTAAACTTACTACTAACCATTTACGAATAAAATAAGTAAAGAAATGATATTCAATTAAAATACAATAAGCTTAATCCTGATTATCAACAACAAGGAATTATAACATTCAATATCACTAAAAGATCTAGAAAAGTTTATCAAGGAATCGTAAGTCTAATTATCTTACTTAACAATCTTAATACTAACCTGGAAAGTTGAGACGATTTGTCGATTTAGTAATAGTTAAATCTGTAATTGTTCCGAGTCTTTTGAACAATGACTTTATTGATTAGGTCTTCATTGTAGCAACAGAACAGTTTCTTATTGATAAAGCATCAATATCTTTGACAGTTACTATTGAAGTTATAGTAAAGTTTGTTTAGATGGAATATTTTAGACTTTTACAAGGTTATATAACATGAATAGTGGCTAGTAGTGGAGTCCAGGACGCGCGTTTCGTCCTGTTTGGGACTTGTCAGCTAGATTCAGCTGGGTTCGAGTCCTAGAGTAATCATCAACTGTGAGATGCAGGTACTTCCAGCTGACGAGTCCTAAATAGGAAGAAACTTGCATCCTGCATTCTAATACTAGCCACCATCCATCTTTGTTTGAAATGCTTATGGAATAAGGCAATATCGAGGCAGTCCGCACACGATGCACATATGCCAATAAGAGACTGATCAATTGCAATACTAAATAACAATGGGAAGATACAAGTAAACAACGCCAAGTGTTATGTAATATGTTTTCAAAGAGTTTCGAATTTACAGGTGTTAGATACTTCCTATAATTAAATATATTTATATCTTTAGAAAGTATAGGAAAGTTATATCTTCTTGGGCTTTACGATCCTCAAACTGTAAAATAATGCTTCTTTCAAATTTTCTGCTCATTGTTTTCAATTTTGGATTCAGTAGTTTGAGGCCTCTGGAGATTAGAATGTAACTAGAATGATGTCAGTATCTAAGGATTCATTCTAAATGCTTATAATGGGTTCATGCCGTAATCAACCACTTGATCTCGGTTCAATGTTAAATTTCACACACAAGAAATACATATATAGATTCATCAGAGGAAAAGGTATGTTTTTTTTCCAATGGGATTTGATCATTATCACCGAATTTAAGTGTCAGAAATATTATGACTTAGCTATTTAAACTGTTAATGAGCATATAATAGCACTGAAATAGCTGCACCGAATGAAAAACCAAAATGAATGCACTTTATATCATGTAATGTTTAGTACTGATCAAAGTCATCAAATTGCAGTGTGCCTATTAGTTGCCATAACTCTACCTGTAGCTCTTCTAGAGTTACTGCCGGTCCATGGGGTCGGCAACCCCATCCCGTAGAAAAAAATCTTGCTAAAAAGAACGTCAAACACATTAAGTGGTCTATGCTCCTCCACGAGGAGTAACAGGCGTAAGTAAGTCAGGAAGTATTAGTTGCCGTGCACTTTGTTTAAGATGATTAATAGGGAATGTTTATTAACCTAGGGTTATGATGGAATTGTTGACACATAATTGTAAGAGTTGTCTTTATTCTTAAACCATTTGATGCTTCTTGTATAATTTTTGAACCATTACGATTAGGAATGGTAACTTTTAAGTTAGCTGTATAATTTTGCATCTATCCTGAGTGAAATGGTTACCTCACATGATTATAACTACACTAAATATTTATCAACCTCATTAAATAGTATACACTTGATTATAATTCACTAGTATTATTCAACTGCATGTATAACTATTTTGAAACTAATTATATTGATTGTAATAGTTGAGATCATGAGTGATTTGAAGCTAGATCACCATGGAAAACCTGGAAGCACTGGAAGGCTGTTTCGTCCTACTCCTCAGCAGCGTGCATCCACGATCTCACCACGCGAGATGCCGGCTCAGTGGACTAATGGTTAAAGGCTCGCGCGCGAGACTGATAGGTCCTGGTTTCGAATCTCGCGAGGTGGGGTCGTGGATGAGCACTGCCGAGGAGTCCTACAGTAGGACGAAACGACCGTCCAGTACTTCCATGTTTTCTATGGTGGTTTAGCTTCAATTGACTCATGATCTTAACTATTTAAATTACTATAATATCCACTAAAACCTTTTCTGATATTAATTATATTGAAGTGAATATTTAAAATTGACTTACTCTTGGTAATAATTATTCAATAATAAACCATTTTTTCTATTATTTAACACACATACTCCATCAATTCTTTGACAAGCTGTGCAAAACGGATTCGAACTGTCATTTACACGAGGTACTGGAGAAATATGAATAATAATACATTATCCATACAAGATAATTAGAATGACATAATTTATATAAGAAATTCACTTTAGTTAGGTAACCATTTAAAACCATGTCTAAATTCAATTAATTTTAGAGAATGTTCATTCATCTTCCCATGAATGGTAATGAAAAATAGTTGCTCAATATTATGAATTGATTGAAGCTAAAGATATAAAAGATTGTGCTCTATCCCACAATAAAAAGCTGTTCTATATGTTATGGTTTTCAGCTGTTCTTTGGCCTCTAAATTGGCTTCATATTGATAAAGAATTATATCAATAATAGCAGTGGTAAATAAAAGTCAAATATTAAAGTGTCTCGGTAACGAATATTTCAAACATGCATATGAACAGGAGATGAACTATATGTGAATCGATGAACTGTAGGAGTTAAAAGTAAATCAGTTTATCTAACTAATGTACAGAATAAAATCAGATGAATAGAGAAAATGAAGTTAGACATTAACACTGTTGGATGTAGGCTCAGTGGTCAACAGATTAAGGGCTTGCGCATGAAACTGATAGGTTCTGGGTCCGAATCTAGCGAGGCGGGATCGGGGATGTGCACTACTGAAGAGTCCCATCATAATGAGATAGAACGGTCTTCCAGTGCTTTCAGGTTTTACATGGTGGTCTAGCTTCAACTAACTCATGATCTCAAGCATTGGAATAGAGAAAATGAGTTCAATGTTCCTTTCAAACAAAAGTGAGTACTTTACGGATAAAATAAAATGTAACATAGATGAATATCTTATAATAAGCTTGTGCCGGAAGAATTATTCATCCTCCGATATGGCCAAACTAATTTACTATGATAATCGGAACAGGGTTGCACGGTGAGACTATAATTTATGGATGATATTAGAGCGACGCTTAAGTGATCTTGAGAGTGTCCACTTAATAACCAAGACCAAATGAGGGTTATAAATCAGTATGAGGAATTAGAATTATGATTTACAGTTTATGATTAAGGTTAGGAATTACATTCCGGGTTTTCATCACGAACTGACATAAGCTATCACGCTAAAACTCTAAGGATGAATTTCGTGCCAAAATCCATAACCTGTTATCTTATACCTGATTGGTTCGTCTCGCTGTTTGAACACTTAAATACCAGTCTATAACATATGGTTGTTACCCTTAGAATCTAATATTTCATTAACCAGTGGAAAACTAGAGAGCAATGCCTGGTTTATATCAACATATACATTTCGAAGCAATAGGAAATCACAATAAATAAAAAGTAATTTTGTAGTTTGAATCCAGGACGCGCGTTTCATTCTATTGGTGACTCGTCAGTTGGATGTACCTACATCCAGAATTGATGTTTACTCTGGGACTCAAACTCAGTACCATTCGCTTCAAACGCCATCGTGTTATCCACTTAGCTACTGAGTCCTCATAGCCACTTGCTTGTGCAATGGGGTGAAGATTAAATTCATTTGGCATTGTTTACTTGAATCTACCATTGCTGTATTAGGGCTGCAATTCATCAGTCTCATATATGCATACAGTACGTATCCATTTTTGCATATAATGCTCGTGAATTATGGCTATATCGAGCCATTATACACAGTATGTATATATGTCAATAAGAGACTGAACAATTATAGTCCTTAAACATCTATGGGAAGGTTCAAACAAACAATACCAAGTGAATTTATATTATAGATTTTCTATCGTTATTTACCTGCCATAGACATATAAAGAGCTCCAAATCTGACTCCACAAAAGAACGGCAAAACTTATGGAATTAGAAGTTGAGACCTTACTAAGCTGATAATGATATGATTGTCTAAGTTCTCAAATAGACACAACATTTCATTTTTTCGACCGGATAATTATGAATATCGTTATAAATAACAGACGTTACTGAATAAGATTGAAATTAGCTCAGATTATTACTGTACACAATTTTATTGATGTACGTTTATTCATCCATCATTAATCACATTAAAGATCAATAATTCGATAATGATCTAATCCAATAAAACGACATATCAATCATTTACTATTAAAGTTGGGTTAGCTCACCCCTAAATGCCCTGGTACGGCCGAGAGTGAGGAAAGTCAGCCCTCCCTCTCGAAATACTTTCACATGGCCCCGTGCATACAACCACTACCAGTAAAGTCCTACTCACTGCCTTCTCGGTGTTGTTTACGAGATTGAGAGGCAAAAAGCGAATATCTGGCGCTTTCACCGGGTTGGTGGATATGGAGGGTCGACCTAGGGGAGTTGGAAAACCCTGATTCAAAACCAATGGTGTACATGGTCTCCAGGATCCTGAGGGGACAAATGGCGTACGATCCAATCGTTGGTCATCGGCTACCATGGAACTGCATCTCTTGATGTTGCTCCACTGCCTTGTGGATTAGACCTTTAGGTCAAAGGCTACAGATGTGACCCCCTAAGAAAACCACCTGATTCGGTTTGGGCACTCGGGCAGTATCTCAGCCCTCAGACAAGTCGAATGATTTATGTGACGCATAACTATTTGGTGCCTCCTTGTACCAATGTTTATAAGTTTAAATAAGTAAGTTATCAATTCGTTAAAAACATTCTTTTTTATATCAAATTCGTAATTAAAACTTACAACAGGAAAAATGTTGAAATACAAATTCATAACCACTAGGACAAACGCATGCACCAACTCCTGGATGACATATACTGCCATGAATATAAGAACAATCTGAATCTATACGACAGTATAAATCTGTAAGTACTAGGTATGAAAAAAATATTTTAAAAAAAATTATGCAATCAACACATAGTTTTAACTAAAATCGGGATAGTCATTGTCATATAGTAATAAAACAAAGACACAGTTTCCGTTACGAACTCCTTTAACATGTAAATTCCATACAATGAAATTCGTTTACATTAAAACTTTAGTCGTTTCATGGAATAGCTGAAGAATCAGCTGTCTGTGACCACGAAATTACAGAACATCTGAGAACCACACAGTAAGGTAGTTAATTTGTAAAATATCAATCAATTGTCTCAAATTTGACTGTTCCTTTTGCAAATATCAGTTCATCGTCTCGGATTTCATTGTTCCTGCATTTTCATACCAATTACTTTCTGTTCCCATTCTTGCGTTCACGATCTATTGAAATAAATTCTATTCCCGACTATCGTTATAAACTACTTATATAGATATAAGTAGCTTACACCAAACGAGCTTCAAAAATACGTTCATTTACGTTATTTCTATTTCCATCATTGTGAACGTTCTTGAAAATTCTATTATTCTCATTTGGTTTTAGTATGTTCGTACATGATTTTTATTTGTATGTCAGGAATAAAATATGGTAACTGTTTAAACATAATACGACTAGTCATTTGTTGCATTGGATTCTTAACTTGCTTACTCATGTTACCCCTAATGAAACATAGGCCACCAACTACCATTCTCCAACAAACTCTGTCCTCCTCCTTCCTTTATAGTTCTATCCAATTCTTGTTAGTTCTTCTCATGTCTGTCTCCATTTCTCGGAGTAATGTGTTATTCGTTAGTCTTACTCTTCTCCTTATTTGACATTGAGGATTTCAAGTGAGTGCTTCCTTTGTGATGCAGTTGGGTGCTTTCCTCAATTTGTATCCCATATACTTACAGCACTTCCTCTTCATTTCTTCCACCATTGGAATCTGGTTTGTTCTCCCCCACAATAGGTTGTTACTGATAGTATCTGGCCAACGGATCTGAAGTATTTTGTTTATACACCTGTTAATAAACACTAGTATCTTCTGGATGATGGGTTTCGTAGTTCTCCAAGTATCCACCCCATACAGTAGAACTGTTTTGACATTTGTATTGAAAATTCTGATGACTTGCAGACAGTTGTTTTGAGTTCCAGGTGTTCTTTATTTGTTAATATGCTGCTCTTGCTTCTCTGATTCGCATCTTCGATTGATGCATGCTGAGTTGTATAAAAGAATCTTACTTTCTTCTTTGTGTATGTTGAGACCTACTGCTGCTGAGGCTGCTGCTACACTGGATTCATAACTAACGATTTTAATAGGATCATTTTTGATAATAAACCCACTCAATCCCTTAAGCAAATCAAAACTACTATAGAGAAACTCAAAGTGAAAGGATAGTAGCACTAATCAACGAATTGAGTGATTTCATATGCCAAACTTAAATAATTATAAACAGTATATTTAACGTGCTTAATATTTGTGTGTGATATTGATGACAAATGGAGATCCATTGGTTTACCACTGGGAACAAAAAGGACTGGATAGCAGTTTCTTCCTAATATGGAACCTTCTAGAATTACATAACCATATTGAAAAGGGAATACAATGTTAAATAAATTTTCACGAAATAATCTGCACAACGTTGAACTGGGCAATATATTGCAAATGAATTGTAGATCCAAATGATTAATCTAATGACTGACCATATAGTTGTCTAGAGTCGCGGTTAAGCTATACTATAAAGTACCATGCTTGGATCACAAAATATTCTCTTAATTCTTTCTGATTCCCTATAACCGTCTAGATGAAGTTAGTTCTTGATGTTAAGCATTACCATACAATGGATTAGTTCGACAAACTGCTCATCCAAATAAATATAGAGTTGTACGCTAGAAAGTGATTTGTAGAAGAATTCCCAATGTTAAAGTGAAACGGCTTGAGGGCCATTGGTTAACTATGTAGGATAAGTGAGAAATGCCAATACCAATATTGCCTGATGTCTGAAGTTGGAAATGTGTTTCATGTAAGGGGGTTTACCGCAAGACTTGAATAATCCCGATTTATTCCAGTGCTCAGGGTTGGTAATATATGCTATTTCACCTAGTTTTTGATGATTTCATTACAGAATGTACTCTATATTAACGTTTGTTTGTGGATTTATTTTAATGAACAGTTATCAGTCAACAGTGAGTAGTCAAGCACATGAATAGTAGCCTGAAGTATATATATATATCTTTGGGCTATCAGCTGTAGGATTTCCTCGATGATGACAAGTACCTTACTCATAAATGAGAACTTCTCACTATGGAACGAACACCTAATCGAAACAGAATTCACATATTGAATTATTCATAACATTTACTAAGAAATTATAACAAGTCGATACTAATCTGGGAACATATAAACCTAATCAGTCATATTTTTGGATCGGGATCACAAATGAACATCAAACAGGTACAAAATCAGTTAACTACTGGTAGAAAAGTTCTAGAACTCTAATATATTCCAATAAGCATAAAAAGCCAGAGTTGTACACCCACTCTCTACTCGTTTAAATATAATCCCATCAAAAGTTGATATGATATATACGGTTGTATAGTTTGATAATGAATTCCTTGAATAGAGATCCCTTCACTGAACTAGATATTTCTTAATATTTGAATGGGAATGATAATGAATAATAATTAATACAGAAACAATTCGATTGTGATAAATAAACATAATATATTTGTAATATTTCAATAATATCAGAAGGAAATTTGTGGATAATAATTTTAATAGTTCAGATTGTGAGTCATTTAAAGCTAAAACAACATGGAAAACCTCGGAGCACTGGATGGCCAGATAGCCCTATTGGGGGACTACTCAACAGTGCACATCTTTGAGCCCGCATCGCCAGATTCGAACACAGGATACATCGGTCTCGTTCGTGAACGCTTAACCTCTACATCACTAAACCGGCTGGCATCCAACACTGGTAATGTCTAAATTCAACTAATCAACAAAATTGAGTGACACATCCACTAATGTCTTCATTGAGTTACTGACTCACAACAGACCCGGTTGAACTCCACTCGTCACTGATTCTCACTACAACTCCATTAAATACCTCTTGAAGCCAGTCACTAGTGAGAAAAAGTTGATTAATATCAGAAATGGTTTTGTGGAGACTTTAGTAATTTCAATAGTTGAGATCATGAGTTATAGATTTGATTCTTGGTCCTATATTTGTCAATAAGTAGAAAAATCGATTTTTTAAGTTTTCTAAACTTTCGTCACTAAATGTATGTCACTTCTTCAAAGAATGAATAACTAACACAAGTGAGGACAGTTGAATGTAATCAAATACATAATTACAAAGTATCTTAGTAAAACCTGAGAATCATACAGTAAATACCACATTTACAAAATGTCAATCAATCGTCTTAGACTTCATTACTCCTTCATTCTCATACCGAACATTCTTTGTTCTTGTTCTCTTATCTTCGATCTTCTTAAATTTCTGCCGTCAGGTATTTCACTATTTATTGATGATACATACTACTTATACATATCTTACTACATGATCAATAATAAATGCTGAGAAAGATAAATACAGTCTAATATTAAAGTAGTAAACTGAGAAAACTCTTATTTATTTTAATTCAAATATTTTATTTTACAATTACATGAAACTTACTGGTCACTTTATTATGTCAATGGCTGAGATTATGGGTCAATTGAACCTAGACCACCATGAAAAACATGGAAACACTAGATAGCCATTTCGTTCTATTTTGTGGGACTCCTCAGTAGTACGCGTCCACATTCAGTGCTTCCAGATTTTCTATGTTTGTCTAGTTTCAATTGACTGATGTTCTCAACCATTCAAATAACTTCATTATTTATTGGAAAACTAATTATCCATTTCTAATGACTATTAATAATGATAATAATAATAATAATAAATCTGTCATACCTTTAGCCATAGCATAATCATTTCTGTTTTGTCAACCTAAACTTTTTCAATAACTTGAATTACAATATTGTAAATGACTTAACTCTTTTTATTTTTTTACAGTTAGAATGTTAGTGTCTATGTCCTTAATTATTGAAAAACTAATTTTAATGTTTTGTGATCTTTTGAGATGGGGGTTTTATTCTCTGAGTTGGACGCTTTGCTCGTATAGCTTTCATCGTCATTCTGAAAATATCATTAGCATAAACTTCAAGTAGAAGTGGAATGTTCTAATTTCATCACATATAGCTCACAGCTTGTTCTGTAGACCTCGATGTTGATTGGTAATTGTCGACCGTAAACCTGTCATTGTTTACTTCTTTGTTGATGTCGTTCACAAGAACGATGAAAGCTCCACGACCAAACCATTCAGCTCAGAGAACAAAACTCCATCGCAACCATCCACCTGAGCTACAAATTTTCTCCAACTTCTCAAGACCAAAGTTGTGTGTACCCATATAAGTACCCTCATTTCTCTGCACATCAACTGATCTCTCAGTAAAGAGTTCTTTTCGCACTTTGCATCTTGTCTCTTGTTTTCAAGTTTCCAAGCAGATTTAACCTGAGATTATTAGCAAGTATATAAGAAATCAGATCGACCGTTCACTTACTGGAATTCTTAGTTTTTAATGGCATTTTTTTCTGTGAGCTGGATGCTTTGCTCGTATAGCTTTCATCGTCATTCTGAATAATATCATCAGCATAAACTTCAAGTAGAAGTGGAATGTTCTAATTTCATCACATATGGCTCATAGCTTGTCCTGTAGACCTCAATGTTGATTGGTTCTTGTTGACCATTAACGTGTCATTGTTTATTTATTTATTTTGGTTTGATTCTTGGTCCTATATTTGTCTATAATTTTTCTGATTGGTCGATAAATTGGATCGATCTCAATGTGTTTGTAGATTGCTGATTGACATGAGTTCCAAGCTTCTAAAAACTCTTCGGTGTTTTCGGAATTGCCTGTATTCAAGATCTCATCAATTTTCCAGTCGAATGTGTGTCCACAGTTGTCCACATTCATTGATGTAAGTGAGCATATGTCATAGCGTTTGACCGCTAGTTGATGTTCATGTAGGCGAAGATGAAGAGGGTGTTCACTTTGTCCGATGAAGTGTTCAACTCAGTTGGAACAATTTATTTTGTAGATGATGTTCAGTTTTCCTTCTTTTGTCATTTCATCCCTTGGTTTGCATAGGATTGGTTGCAGTGGTTTTATTGGTTGGTTTGTTACACCTATTTTGAAAGGCTTAAACAATCTCGTCGTAGTTCATGATGTGCCTTTTACACATTGTAGAATGATCCGTTTGTTGGTCTCTGTACTTGATTTTGTTTCTGGTGAGGCATTTGGCTGATATATTTTCACGAATTTGATTGGATAGCTGTCCTTTTGACCCATCTAGAGTTTGATTTAAATTTTTTAATAGACATCAATAAGAATACCAATTAGACCTGAATACCCTCTGAGCTTGATGGCACTCTCATATCTGGGTAAAGAAGGAGATAAAGTATTGGATATTTTGAATATATATGAAATGACTGGATAGTTTGAATTTCGTAGACGATTTAGCCTTCCCATCTCATACAGAACAGCAAATGCAGAAGAAGACTCCTAAAGTATCGACAGTAGCCCTCCGGATTCGCTGAAGAAAAGCAAGATTCCGAAGTTTAAAAGAGAGGGTTCTAACCAAATCACACTTGATGATGAAGCTCTGCTACAAATCGAAGCCTTTACATACCTAGTCTCCATCACTGATAAAGAAGGATCTTGTGCAGATTTCAACTCATGAATCAGGAAAGTGAGAGTCGCATTCCTACAAATTAAGAATAATTGAAACTCGAAGAAATGGCTACTCAAGACCAAAGTCAAAATTTACAGGACTAACGTTAAAACAGTCCTAATATAAGGAGCTGAAACTACTACAACCATTACCAAAAGCATATAGGTATTTATAATTTTTTTCCTACTCAAGATGCTTTAGATTTATTGACCTTAGTCCGTCAACAATAACCTACTGTGGCAGAAAATAAACAAGCTGTCAGTTGAGAAGCAAATTAATCGTGGACTGATTAAAGTTATAAATCAACACCGTTGGATACCGGTTAAAAGGTCTAGAGGTTAAATTTCTTTATGTGTAGAGTTGTTGTGACGTGCAGTGTCCAAAATCTGATATAGATACACGGTGTGCTATATGCTAACTTCCTTCCAACTAAATACTTGAGCATGAACACAGGAGTAAGCGAGGAAATGTATTGGACTACTGAATAAAATGTAAAAATACTCATTCACATATATATACCACTCTAATCCTTAAGAAACTGATCCATTTCTTAGTCAATGAAATGCTTTTGTTCATTAGGTCACATCTGATTACCATTGATTGACATTCTCATTGGGCCACTTCTGATTGGCACTCCTACATCAAGATTCTATATAATGTACAAGTTAACTAGAAACCTAACCTTAATGATTCAACTTTGAACACTAAACATACAAAAAATATGTGGTCTCCTAAATGAACATACGATGTTTCAAAAGATGCATGTTCTGTAGTGATATGAGCGAACTAGTACATAGTTGTTTTCTTTAAATTATCGAGAGAAACCTCTGTTGCAGACTTCAGAATTCGTATATATTCTATTCACTAACCGATTTTTTATTAGCTAACTACATGCTGGAATTCTAAGAACTGTTGGAGTTCATCTCCGTAAGTTATACTTTCCCGACAATATACTGAGATAAGGACGTTCCCATAGTTTCTAATCTTTAATGTTTCAGGAAATGTTAATCAGTGAAGGATCTACATCTTTATTTCAATGAATTGAAGTCAGTTGTAAAACCATTAAAATCCAAAAAGGATTACATATTAGTCATATTGTTGGTTCACAGTTCTTTACCAACAAACTTACTAAAGCCATTGAAATTACTATAAAATACACAAAAACCTATTCTGATATTAATAAATATATGCTCACTAGTGACTGGCTTCAAGAGGTATTTAATGGAGTTGTAGTGAGAATCAGTGACGAGTGGAGTTCAACCGGGTCTGTTGTGAGGCAGTAACTCAATGAAGACATTAGTGGATGTGTCACTCAATTTTGTTGATTAGTTGAATTTAGACATTACCAGTGTTGGATGCCAGCCGGTTTAGTGATGTAGAGGTTAAGCGTTCACGAACGAGACCGATGTATCCTGTGTTCGAATCTGGCGATGCGGGCTCAAAGATGTGCACTATTGAGTAGTCCCATAATAGGATGAACCGGCCGTCCATTACTTTCATGTTTTCTATGATGGTCTAACTTCAATTAACTCATGATATCAACCATTAAATCGACTGAATCTAGAACCTTCAAATGTAGAGATAAGTATCTAACATTCAAGTAACTTAATCGGACCATACGGCTTTATGATGATGTACAGTAATCTAGTAAGATAGATGAAAGAGTACTTAATGTTATTAACAACTTATCATCTTATTCATAACCCAATCGAAGTCTTTTTAGTTACAAAACAATTTTCTACCGTTATTATTATTAATTTAATAAATAAATAACATATATACCATGTGTAAAAAGAAAATATATACTTCCGGAACGGCTTCCGGAAACTGCAGAGGATCTTAAGGAGCCGAAGAGTTTCGATCCAATCAGAAGGTGATGGAGCTTTCTAGAATATCAACGTGATATGCTACTATTGGACAGTAGAAAAACATGCCTCTCTGCAGATTGGCTGAATTATAATGTTGATATAACGAACGTTAATGTCTATAAATACCCACGATTTTCTGAACATTCTGATTCTTACCCAACAAACAGTTCTCCAGTTTTCTGTCTTTTGATTTGCGACTATGGGGGTTCTATAGGTTCCAGTGCCGTAGTTTTATATTGTATTCTGCGTTATTCAAGTAATGAACATAAAATGTCATAAATATAATTTTTTTAACTGATCAATTCTCATACTATTGTAGTGAACGAGAACACCAGTGGGGATAATCGAATATATTCAAATACAGAATTACAGAACATCCTAGTAGAATCTGAAAACCATACAGTCCATCCTTCAATTAAAAACTATCAATCCATCGTCTCAAACTTGACTGATTCTTCTATTGCACACCAATCACTCTCTATTCTCATTCTCTTTTCTTCAATCTAACCTTCTACCTCCAGTTATTTCATTTTCGATTGATGATATATATACTACTTATATCTATCGATATCAGTAGCATAACAACATATTATTACAGTTTAATTATTAAAACCTAAGAGAAAACAAACTAAGACCAAGTAATGAATAGATCATGTTTTATTCTAAATTTTTGACAATTTCACAACTACACTATAATCAATAAATGTGTGCTAATTGTTATCAATATTCATTTTATTGTCTTGTAGATTTAAAAGAAAATGTCAAAAATGTCATTTATTGTACAATTGCACAATTACGATTCTTATAAAACATTGGATACTACTTAAATAGAATTTTTTGTTTAAAATTTATAGTGCTATTTAATAAACTGAATTCAGGATTTATCCGACTAGTTTTCTTTTTTGAATCAATTTTTTTCTGGTTAGAGAATTCGTATTTTACGGGATGGAGGTCGCTAATCTTACATTTAACCCTTCTCCTTTATCTGAGCTTGGGATTGGCGGTAGCTTCAGCGGGGCTCCAGGCCTAGTTTTTTTCTTTTTTCCATATTATATTATGAATAGATCAGTTTGGATTGTAAATCTCTTTTGAATAAAAGTTGTATATTTCTTCTTTTTGTTTTCAATTGCATAAACATGATATGATATTTGTTTTAAATGGTTATTTTTTCTCAGTAGATTATCTAGTATACATGCCCTCAAATGGCTGGGAGTGGGGTAGTTAATTCTCCCTCTCCAAATGCTCTCACATAACCACGCGTATATAGCCTCTGCCAGGGAAGTCCTACTCATTACCTTCTCCTAGCGGGGGTGCTGTTTACGAAATTGAGAGGACGAAAAGTGAATATTCGACGCTTTAACCGCGTTGGTGGACACGAAAAATCCACCTAGGGGAGTTGGAAAACCCTGATTCTAAACCATTGGTGTACATGGGTTACAGTATTTTGAGGGAATAAATGGCGTATGAACTAATTGTTTATCATCGGCTTTGATGGGATTGCATCTCCATACGTTGCTCCACTGCCTTGTGGATTAGACTTGTAGGTCGAATGCTCTGGGTGTTACCCCCTAAGAAAAACATCTGTCTCAGTTTGGGCACCTGAACAGTATAACAGCCCTCCCATAAATCGAATGATTTATGTGGTGCATATCTATTCGGTGCTTCCTTGTACCAATGTTCATGTGTTTAAATAAATAAAAACATCCAAGTATTGATGAAAAGCACAAAGCAACATACCGAGAAATCTATGATTAGTTTATCTTTACTTGGGTTTATTCTTTGACACAATAAAAGCCGTCGAGACTATAATTTTTGGATGAAACAATCAGATTTATGGTAACAGGTCTTGGATTTCGGTGAGAAATTCTTTATCTATTTAGCTAAATAGCGTGTTGGTATTTTAGCTGATGTCATTTCGCGATAAATGACAAATGCATTACAATATGAGGTTATTTGTGTACGTTTTGCTGAAGATTTCTACATGGTAATCCTTGATTTATACTAAAAATCAGCCTCACAATGCATATAGTAGTTAGTTAAAATTGGATAATATCAATCAGGTTACAATGTGGTGATCAGTGTAAATGACTCATCATCACATACTGTATGACTGTTTGGAGGTGACAGATAGAAAGTTATAAACCTACCGTTTTCGCTGGTTGACACTCATCAACATGAAATACTTGAAATACCTCCAAAATTTCGAAAATGATGTTAGAATTAGTAAGAACCTGAATATTTAATCTATTAAATTTTTTCTGGTTAGTGTTTTTTTTTGGCTAGTTAGTTTTCTACGGGATGGAGTCGGTAACTCCATACCCAATCCTTCTCCTTCATCGGAGCTTGGGACCATCGGTAACCCCAGAGGGGCTCCCGTTGGTTTCATTTAATCTATTAACCGCCAATTCAAATGAAGCGGATTTTCAAATTTATTCGAAAGTACTGATCGGTTAATATTATTTATGTTTCATGAGATATCTAGGTACATCTTCGTCGTATCTTAATATTAATAACTAATAACATTGATAAGTAATTAATTTTATGTGATATTATGAATGCTGTTTTATTTCAAAGTTTCCATGGACAAACGATTCCAGTTCTATCAGAAGAGGGTTTTGTGAAGACTTTAGTAAGTTAATAGTTGAATTCGTGAGTTAAGTGAAGCTAGACCACCATGGAAAACCTTGAAAAACTAGAAGGTCGTTTCATCCTACCATGTGACCCCTTAGCAGAGCGCATCCATGGTCCCATTCGCGGGATTCGAACCCAGGACCAATCGATCTCGCGCACGAGACCGATTCGTGAATTGGTTGAAGTAAGACATTAACACCGTCGAACAACGGCTCAGCGGTCTAGAGGTTAAACGTTCTCGTTAGAATATTTCGTACCAATCAGAACCTTTGTTAATCAATATATCTGAACATTCGATAACGATAATAGATCAAACATTAAAAGTTTAATCTTTTTACATGGACATTTAACGTACTTTTAGGTCAATGAATGATCTTTGATTTCTACTTAATATAAAATTTGCATCACTACATTTCTATATATCCGAAAATCAGTAACTGTAGAGTGGTAGCAATATAGACGTTTTGGGGTATACAATAAAACACAATTGAATAAATTTTTCAATATACACCTTGGTATCCAAGGTAAACATTTTGTTTACCAATTTTTTTTAGGAAAATATTTAATAAATAATGAGGTCAATTGTTAGATTGAATACACTTTGCAAACGTAAAGTCATAATTGTTAATTATAACGAATTTGTTTATTGAAGATTTAAATCATTCAGATGTAAATATTTTGGGCAAGACAAATGATCATTTTATATATTATGATTTCTTTGATACTTGAATTTATGAGGCGATTAAAGCTAGACCACCATGGAAAACCTGGAAGCACTTCGTGGCCGTTTCGTCCTAGTATGGGACTCTTCAGCAGTGCACATCCACGATCCCACTCGCAGGAAGCGAACCCAGGACATCCGGTCTCGCATGCGAACACTTCGCCCCTAAACCACTGAGCTGGTATCCAACGTTGTTAATGTCTAACTTCAACCAGTTTCATGGATTTGTTTATTGATAACACAAGCGGTTAAGAGAAGGATAGTAAAGTCTGGCGATCAAATAAACTCTATATTCTTTCGGATTGCATAGAGGCATTTGCTAGTCGTAATGATAATTGAAGAGACATAATGTTATGAATCGTTTAGCATTTATCAGTCAGTTGTTTAGAGGTAATCAACAGAAAGTTCTTCTGATTTATCATCATTAAAAAATGCTGTCGAATATATCAAACTAATCACTCGTAGGAAAATTAAAAGTGTAAAATATTTATTGGTCTAAGCGTTAAGCGTTCGCGCGTGAAACCGAAGGTTCCAAGCAGGATCGTGGATACGCATTGTTGAGGAGTCCCGTACTAGGACGAAACGGCCACGAAGTGCTTCATGATTTTCACAAACCCTCATTCTGAAAATATTTATTCGTTGTAATCTTTAGTTTTTCTCGCTAGTTCTGAGTAAGCTTCATTCCTGTATGCCTTTTCTCAATTTCTGATGATAAGTGAATTTATAAAGTAATATGATGTTCATAAGTGAAGTATAACGAATAGATAGTATAACAGTAATTTATCAGTCTGTTAATTGAAGTAATGAAATAAGTGTTTATGTATACTAATTTTATTCATTCAATATTCAGTATTAGCCGAGATAGTTTAAGTATGCCGTCATTGTAAAGAGACCACCTACCCTTAATTTGAAGTAAAGGGTATTAGACAACTGTCTAATTGTCTCGATTGATACATAGATTTGTAATAGTAAACAACTAACAGTAACACTTATGACATATATTCTATTTTGTTAAAATATATTGGCTAAATATTCATTACATCTGTACGGAATTGCACACCAACAGTGAAATTCAGAGATCTTTGCTTCAGATACTAAATCGTTACTCATTCAACTTCCAAATCACGATATACAATGCAGCAGTAGATGATTCAAGATGAACATCCCAAGTTCCTACACTAGTCTCCCTATAAACATTAGCAAGTATCAAGGCACTTTCTCAGGATGCTCATTTATGTCGGAAGATATTGATTGATAAGTATGATAAACAATCTTCACTAAACCCCTTCTGACACTAATCAACATAGGCTGACTACTGACTGGCCACTTTATTATTTCAATGGTTAAGATCATGAGTTAATTGAAGCTAGACCACCATGGAAAACGTTGAAGTACTGAACGGCCGTTTCAACCTAGTATAGTACTCCTCAGTAATGTGCATCCACGTCTAGATTCAATTGACTGATGATCACAACTATTAAAATTACTATAATATCCACAATACAACTTCTGATAATGATCGACATATGCTCACTAGTGACTTGCTTCGATAGGTATTTACTGGAGTTCTAGTGAGAATCAGTGACCAAGTGAGTGCAACCGGGTCTGTTGCCAGTCAGTAACTCACTGAAGACATTAGTGGATGTGTCACTCAATTTTGTTGATTAGTTGAATTTAGACATTAACAGTGTTGGATGCCGACCGGCTCAGTGGTATAATGATTAAGCGCTCGCGCGCGAGACTGATATGTCCTGGTTTCAAATTCCACGAGGCCGGATCGTGAATGTGCACTACTGAGTAGTCCCACAATAGGACGAAACGGCCATCCGGTACTTCTAGGTTTTCCATGGTGGTTTGACTTCAATTCACCTATGATCTCAACTATTGAAACCCTTATAAAAAGGAACGACATTATACTGGGTTTTTTTCTAGATAATTACATAAACCTAATCAAAATCAATCAAACTACAATTCACTTACATGGTTTACATGTATACCAACTATCATTCATTTCATAAATTGATACATATCCTGGTAAACAAAAACATTCATCATGTTGAATTGAACAAAAACTATTACGTCTATACATTTGACAAAATAGATCACCATCATTTTTAATACATGAACCTAAATTTAATGATTGAAAATCAGTTGGATACAATTGTTGATAGGATAAAATATATTGGATACTCAATAGATTAATGATTACATAATAAAGGTTAAATTTATATAAGATGTCTTTATTGAATAGTTGATAAATAATCTCCATGACAAATACACAATTGAATGATCAAATTATAATAAGGGACTTGTTTCCAGGATTTTCATTATATAATAATAATAATAATAAACATTTATGTGATAATTAACCAATCACAAGTGGAGATGAAATGACCAATCAGATAAGGAGTTTAATTGAAATAAATAAATAAATTTAATTACATCGTTATTATTGTGTTTGTATTTAGGATCAAATATTTATATGTAGAAGGGAGGGGGATTTGTGAAGGTTTTAGCAATTTAATAGTTGGATTCATGAGTTAATTCAAGCTAGATCATCATGGTGGATAGTGGCGCGAATTTCGTGGATTGGTTGAAGTTAGACATAAATACTAGTAGTAGTCTATAGGTTAAGCGTCCGTGCATGAGATCGATAAGTCCTAGGTTTGAATTCCTTGAGGCTGGGATTATGGATGCACATTGGTGAGGAGTCCTATACTAGGACGAAACGGCTGTTCAGTGATTTTAGATTTCTCATGGAGGTCTACATTCAATTAACTCATGAATTCAACTATTAAACTATACAGAATTACTGTCTGAATATCATTATAAACAATGAAATGTAAAATGACTATAGAGTTGTTAATCTATTCATTGTAATGATTTGATAATAAAATGAGTACAATAAATCAATTTTATGTAAATGTTCATGTTAATTAAAGGATAAACTTCTAACAAAATCAAAATTATATAGATTACACAATTTATAGTTCGTATCAACGATTAAATATCAAAATGCATAGAAAACTACACATCATTATCGTATCCATTGAAACTTCTAACCTAACTATTACTAATAAGAATAAGTAGTATTGACATATACACAAATATTAATTATCAATTTCACTACTAACCATTATATAATTTATTTACACAACTACTAGCTGTCTATACCTTTTTCAATAGTTCAAATCATGAGTCAGTTGAATCTAGACCACTATAGAAAACCTGGAGGCACTGGACGGCCGTTTCGTCCTAGCATGGGACTCCTCAACAGTGCACATCCGCGATCCGATTCGCAGGATTTGAACTCACGACCTATCAGTCTCGCGCGCGAGCTCTTAACCATTAGACCATTTAGCCGATTGACATTCAACGGTGTTAATGTCTAACTTCAACCAATCCACGAAATTGAGAGAAACATCCACCAATGTCTTCAGTGAGCTGATATCTCACAATAGACTCGACTGAAATCCATTGGTCACTGCTCCCCATTAGAACTACAAAAAATGCATCTTGAATTCAGTCACTAGTGAGCAAATGTTGATTAATATCAGAGTGGGTTTCTGTGGATATTATAGTAATTTTAATAGTTGTGATCATGAGTCAATTGAATCTAGACCACCGTACAAATCCTTGAAGCACACGAGGGCAAGATTGTTGATGCGCACTGCTAAGGATTATCACAGTAATACGAAACGGCCATCCAGTGCTTCCAGGTTTCCCATGGTAGTCTAGCTTCAATTGACTCATGATTTCACCTATTGAAATTACTACAGTCTTCACAAAACCCCTTCTGATATACCTTTCTCATCAAGACAAATTATGTATTCATAATATCTTTGTTCATCTCTTAATTAACTGGTTCGTTACTCAAAACATACTACTTATAATCTATCAACTATCCCCCTATTATTATTGATATTTAACCATTCGGAAAGATACACAACGAATGGTGATGTTAATGATACTTAATTGAATGGTTGTAATTTGTTATGTTATTGTTTGTTTTTCATTTTAATTTGACAGTAATTAGTAGTTTATGAAAAATAAACATATTTTGTTTGTTTTGTCAAAACACTGGATTATTCCTTTCACTTAAATATGCTACTTAAATAGGGATTATTAGTAGACATCAACAATTGTGAAGAATATGTCATTCTAACAAATTTGAATGTTATTATTATTAATGAATAAATAATGTATAGTGAAACCCAAGAGAACATTTGTTTTTGATATTTTGACATAATAGTGTGTGTGTGTGTTTGATTGTATATTGTAAACATGTCATCTGTTAAATTTAAGCATAACTACAATTGAAGAATATCTGGAACACAAAACACTTGTCAACCAACACCAAAGTCACAATTTCCAATACAATTATCAAGAGAGTACTACCGTATGGGGTGGATACTTGGAGAACTACGAAACTCATAATCCAAAAGATACTAGTGTTTTTTTTTACAGTTGTCTATGTACAATACTTCAGATCTATTGGCCAGACACTATCAGTAACAACCTATTGTGGGAGAAAACAAACCAGATTCCAACGGAAGACTGAATGAGGAAGATGTGCTGTAAGTGGATAAGATACACATTGAGTAAAGCACTCAACTGCATCACAAAGGAAGCACTCACTTGAAATTCTCAATGTCAAATAAGGAGAAGAGTAAGACTAACGAATAACACATTACTCCGAGAAATGGAGACAGACATGAGAAGAACTAACAAGAATTGGATAGAACTATAAAGGAAGGCGGAGTACAGAGTTTGTTGGAGAATGGTAGTTGGTGGCCTATTTTTCATTAGGGGTAACAGGCATAAGTAAGTAAGTAAGTAAGTAAACTAATCACAAAATCTGAGTTTCGACCACAATCGAAATCAATGATACTTGTTTATTAACACATTATCCTGTATCTAAAATGTAAATTCACTATAATTAGTACAAGAATATGCAGTGAATATAGTGATTCATAAATAAATTGAGAGTAAAACATACATTAAACGCTAATGATAAGTGTAATAATTGAATAAATTGTGATGTACATTCATACTTTTGGGGTTAGACTGCGTTAAAATGGTGAACTTTTAAAATGAAGTATTGTTATTCACATGGGTTATGCATTTAACTAACATACAGTTTGATCCTGAGATGGCGGAGATTTGTAGCTCAGGTGGATGATTTTGATGGAAATTTGTTCTCTTAACTGGATGGTTTGGTCGTGGAGCTTTCATCCTTCTTCTGAACGCTATCATCATAATCACAAACTTCAAGTAGAAGTGATGTGTTCGAATCTCCCTACATATAACTCACATCTTGTACCTTATATTCATGTTGCAAAACACGACAACAGACAGAAAGAATGTATTTATTGTAAGACGTTACAAAGAACTTATATAATATATTATACATAACTTTCAATCTTCAATTAGCAGCTTTCAGTGTGTTCTGTCATATGAACTGTATTCTCATCTGGTCTCTAAATATTCTTCCAAAGCTGTACTACATTTGACAATTATAACAACATAGACGTCACACTCCGTTGCAAATTATTTATATACAATCTTTTGAGTAGCATGCACTACAATATTATTCGTATTAATTCTAACATGGCAGACAAGAATTTATTCTAATACTTAGGTCCTTCATTGTCCTGCAATTATTGACTTACGAATTCCGAATTTCACAATCATCCAAGTTGGTTGGTTACTGGAGTTAGCCAAACAATGAAAGGATTATGATTCTCAACGATTAATTAGATTGACTAATGATTATTTTCTGTTTTTTGAGATGTTAGGATATACGACTCATTTTTGAATTGATATCATTTTATTGTAAAAACATTTGATTGTAGCTAAAACAAGTAACTAGAAAGATTCATATGTATTCTTTAATAGTTGAATTCATGAGTAAATTAAAGCTGGACCACTGTGGAAAACCTCGAAGCACTGGACGGCTTTTTCGTCCTAGTATGGTTCTCCTCAGCAACGCGCATCCACGATCCGATTCATATGATTTGAACTCACGACCTATCAGTCTCGCGCTCGAGCTCTTAACCATTAGACCACTTAGCCGATTGACATACAACACTGTTAATGTTTAACTTCAACTAATCCACAAAATTGGGTGACACATCCATCATTGTCTTCAGTGAGTCAGTATCTCACAACAGACCCGATTGAACTCCACTGGTCACTGCTTCTCACTAGAACTCTAGGATATACCTCTTAAAGCCTGTCACTGGTGAGTATATGTAAATTAATATCAGAATGGGTTTCTGTGGATATTATAGTTGAGATTATGAGTCAATTGAATTTAGACCACCATTGAAAACCTGGAAGCACTTGACGGCCGTTTCGTCCTACTGTGGGACTCCTCAGCAGTGCTCATCCACGATCCCGCCTTGCGATGTTGCTTCAAAATTTTTGAAAGCTACTTAAAAAACACATTGATATTTACAAAATATTCATATCAACTTCTTATTTTCATGAACAAATTTAAATATTCACTGTATAACATCATCTAAATATATCCCATAGTAATATCTTGTTTTGTTTTGTTTTCTCTAAATCTCTACTCATCTCCCCTCTAGTAGTTTAAAACAAAAACAATGAACATACACAATCAATGTGTATACAACAACAATCTGTATTGGTAAAGTCAAACTTCATCCGGTTGACAATCGTTTAGACATTACAGTTATTTCTATTGTTCCAATGTAATTCCATTTACTGAGAATCATATAACATGACGCCATACATTCTACTAGATGATAACAATAGTCTCTATCGTAAAGCTCAAAATGTTTTCTCATCTAATGTTTGGAAAGAAAAAATGAACTGTTTCTTTATTACATTTCTTCCCATATCCCCCCTCCATCACCACCATCCCCCCCCTCTAAGTTTTTCTTAATTAATTTTTTTATATAAAACAAACACGTTTGTTCCGTAAAAGTATGAATATTATTTTCCTTCTTCTTTTTTTATTAGCCGAAGGATAAAGTAAAACGATAAGCTGGAATGTTTATATAACAATGACAGATTATTTCCGATTTCTTTTCATCTTTAAATCGGGTATTACAACTTATTGATATATTGGAAAATGATAATAGTGGTTAAAGATTATTGTTTATTAACCACACCCAGTCAGGCAGTCAGTTACAATGTAGGACCAGGCACATATATGCATCGGTTCAAGTTGCCATACCTCATTAACACAACAAGATGGACACTGGATTCATAAAAGTAGTTAATTCAATGGTAGTATATATACAACAAAAAAGATTGCATATAATACAAGAAGAAAGAATTAGAAAGAGAGGTATAAAGGAATTTTAATATCATAGTTTAAGGGAAGACAGAGAGTGTATACACCGACGCCATTGTGATCAATTCTGGGCCATGTCACACACAGTCTCCAATCATTGGTTACGATAGTCACGCGCATCCCAACCAATTAGTCTACATTTACCAACATGGCTCAGACTAGAAGGTAGTGACTTTATGGACTGATGCCACATTTTGGTTTGGCCGCCCCTAAATTTCTTTCAACTGTCCCCAACACTAGTCAGAATCGGGCGTCGTGGTAATCGGTGTATTGGAATATTATTACTTAACGATAAATGTACAAACATGAAACCTTATTGTAGTTTGAATTTATTACATAGGTAGATAACTAACTACTATTGTTATGAACGAGAATACAGGTGAAGACAATCGAAGGTATTTGAATACGATATTACAGAACATCTTAGTAAAATCTGAAGATCATACAGTAGATACTTCATTTGCAGAATATTCATCGTTTGTCTCGGACTATGTTGTTCCTTCGTTTTCATACCAGTCGCTCTATTCTCATTCTCTTTTCTTCGATCTTTTTAACCTTCTGATGCCAGGTATTTCCCCTTTCGACTGATGATACATACTACTTATATCTGTTGATATCAGTAGCATACATCACACTTGGGACTGAAATAATTAGTATCATTAGTACGTAGATGCAAACATCAAACATTTATCATTGAAATAAACAATGATGAAAACGACAGTGATCTTTCTTTGTATGTGAATAGGTGAATATGGTTTTCTGAAACTGTATTAATTATTTATACTATAACAATATCTGAGTTTAAAGCTCATTCATCACATTAAATCACCCCACCTACTCACCAGATGTGGAGATGACAACACGTCGAAAAATGATGGTGCAGCTAAACAGTTTGGTCTCTGAGTGAATACATAGCGGATTTGAATAACGGAAGCTAAGATATGACAAGTAGTTTACTCGACACTATACACGACTAAAACTCAGTGAATTTGTCAGTCCTATAGATCAGTTCAATTTGCTTCGCCACATAAGCATGGAAAGATATAAATTATCAAGACAAATGATTGAATAGTAGAGACAATGTTCAAACCAGCATTCTTCAGAAGTTCATGTTTTTTCATCTAATCTAAAATTCAACTGCTTTTTTTCGACTGATGGAAGGACTAATCATTGTCACTGTTTCCAGTAATTTGGTACTGAGTAGAACGAAGGTTCTCACCATCTAGTAATACTATTAATAAAATCATTCAAAACAAGTAAACATTACTTCAACCCCTCAGGATTGTTTGAGACTCTTCAGTATTGACGTTGTTTAAACTTTTCCATGCTTATTATTGAATTGCTCACTACTTTATTAATAAATATGCTCAGATTTATATACCCTTTACGTATGTGTACTGTTCTAACACGTTAGTATTTATAAATAGTTGTCTTTGCAAGATACTCAAAATCCATTGGCCGGATACCATCAGCAATAACCTACTGTGGGAGAGAGCAAACCAACCTCTAGCTGAAGAGGAAATTAGGGAAACGCGATGGAAATGGATAGGACGTACATTGAGGAAATCACCAAACTGAATCACTAGGGTTGTTCTAACTTGGAATCCTGAAGGGAAATGGAAAAGTGGAAAGCCAAAGATCACAATATGTCGGAAAATAGAAATAAATATGAAAAGGATGAATAACAACTGGAAGAAGCTGGAAAGGGTTGTCCAGGACAGGGTTGGATGACGAGTGCTGGTGTCGGCCTGTGCTCATCCACGAGGAGTAACAGGGTAAATAAGTAAGTAAGTACGTCTAACTAATAACGAACTCATTATACTAACATCAGTATAGAGTTTGTGGAGATTATTAAGTTTTTGATTGAGATCATGAACCGATTGATGTTAGACCACCACTGAAAACCTGGAAGCACTAGACGGCTGTTTCGTCCTTTTGTTGTACGCCTCAACAGAGCCCATCCTTGATCCCGCTCGCAGGATTCGAACCCAGGACCAAAAAATCACATGGCAACTTATCATTTGTGTTACAATTCCTCATTAAATGAAAGCACTCACTTTATCCATTTTTTTGAAGTGTGTTTGTGTGTGTGTGGGGGGGGGTAATTAGTAGTTTTGTCAAAGCAAAGTATACCTCAAATCTGTATGCACAAACTAATACCATGGTAACTAATTTACAAAATTATATTTCATTTTATCGTTTTTAATTACAAATAAAAAAAATTCTGATATGAATCTATCCTTTGAAAAACTGTTATTATCATCTTACGGAAATCTATGTCTCAAGAGGTGAAAATCAAAAATAATCTAAACAACAAATAATAAGAGAAAAAGAAAAGAAAAGAAAACGATACAACAATACATGATCAACTTATACCTCATTGATAAAAATCTATTAATGATAATCCAATTCACCTTTTGAGCTTATTAAATCATTTCATCCCGGAAATCCTATTTAAATCAATGTTAAAATATAAATTATATAGAGAGATTGTGTTTTTCTCATTCGATTCATTGTTCTTTTTTTCGGGAAAAAAAAAAAAAAAAGAGAGGAAAAACAAAAGAAGAAAAAAGATTAGAGAAAACGGTAACATCGATGAAATAAATTTTTTTAAAAAAAAAGGATTTTTGTAATGAGGAACAAAATAAATTCGTGTTCCGCTTTCATCCATTCTGGGGGTTTTTTTTATTGTACAAATAATTTTAGTTTTAGTTTTTTTTTTAAAAAAAAGAAGAAAAATTTATATGGAAATACAAAGTGAGATATGAAAATGGAAACCTTAAAAAAAATGATGTTTTTACTTAAAAAGCCCCAAATGCCCTGATAAGGTCGAGGGTGGGGAGAGTTAGCTTTCCATCTCCAAATGTTCTTATGTGGCCAGTTGCTTACAACCACTGACAGGGAAGTCCTACTCACTGCCTTCTCGTGAAAAAGGTGTTGTTTGGGAAATTGAGAGGACGTAAAGTGAATGTTCGACGCTTTAACTGGGGCGTTGAACACGGAAGGTTTATCTAGGAGAGATGGAAAACTCTTATTCCAAATCAGTGGTGCACATGGGCTTCAGGATTCTGGTGGAACAAACGGAGTATGTGTAGTGAACAAGAACACGGGTTGGGACAATTTAATATGTCCGACACGAAATTATAGGACTTGTTAATAAAATCTGATAATCAAGTAGTAAATACGTAATTTGCAAAATGTCCATCAATTGTTTCATAAGGACTCAGACTTCATAGTTCTTGCATTTTCATACAAGTTGCATTCTGTTTCTATTCTTTACTGTTCGATCCTCTTGTTTCTCTGCTGCCAGACCTTCTGTTCACGACTAACATCATATACTAATTATGTCAAAATAAGTAGCACGCACCACATATGAACCAATTGTTAGTCACCGGCTACGATGGAACTTCATCTACTGACGTTGCTCCACCGCCTTGTTGATTAGACATTGAGGTCAAATGTTCTGGGTGTGGCCTCCTAAAAAACCACCTACTTCGGTTTGGACACCTGAGCAGTATCTCCGCCCCCACATTATTCGGTTTAGAAGATCGTAGTTACTGAACCATATTGCTTAGACCAAAATGAATTGAACAGAAGAATAACAGAAATATCACTATGCTAATTATACTACCCCAACTGAAACTTTTTAATTTTAACTTTTTGTTTTCATTAAATAAAGAAATTATTTTGTTCCGTGTAATTTGAAACCTTGTCATTAAGATGAAGCACTTTTTTATGTCACAAATATTGTATACTTGATTGAATAAACAAATTTTAATTGAAACTGACATTCATAATTCTAGCGTTATTTTGATGATTTTCTCATTCCTATCAACTAAGCTTATTTTACAGTTCATTGATTAAGTCATCAAAATAGGACAGTTTTTTAGCAATTCCTCATTATCATAATAATCGTTACTTACTTACTTACTTACTTACTTACTTACTTATTTACTTACTTACTTACTTACTTACTTACTTACTTACTTACTTACTTACTTACTTACTTACTTACTTACTTACTTACTTACTTACTTACTTACTTACTTACTTACTTACTTACTTACTTACTTACTTACTTACTTACTTACTTACTTACTTACTTACTTACTTACTTACTTACTTACTTACTTACTTACTTACTTACTTACTTACTTACTTACTTACTTACTTACTTACTTACTTACTTACTTACTTACTTACTTACTTACTTACTTACTTACTTACTTACTTACTTACTTACTTACTTACTTACTTACTTACTTACTTACTTACTTACTTACTTACTTACTTACTTACTTACTTACTTACTTACTTACTTACTTACTTACTTACTTACTTACTTACTTACTTACTTACTTACTTACTTACTTACTTACTTACTTACTTACTTACTTACTTACTTACTTACTTACTTACTTACTTACTTACTTACTTACTTACTTACTTACTTACTTACTTACTTACTTACTTACTTACTTACTTACTTACTTACTTACTTACTTACTTACTTACTTACTTACTTACTTACTTACTTACTTACTTACTTACTTACTTACTTACTTACTTACTTACTTACTTACTTACTTACTTACTTACTTACTTACTTACTTACTTACTTACTTACTTACTTACTTACTTACTTACTTACTTACTTACTTACTTACTTACTTACTTACTTACTTACTTACTTACTTACTTACTTACTTACTTACTTACTTACTTACTTACTTACTTACTTACTTACTTACTTACTTACTTACTTACTTACTTACTTACTTACTTACTTACTTACTTACTTACTTACTTACTTACTTACTTACTTACTTACTTACTTACTTACTTACTTACTTACTTACTTACTTACTTACTTACTTACTTACTTACTTACTTACTTACTTACTTACTTACTTACTTACTTACTTACTTACTTACTTACTTACTTACTTACTTACTTACTTACTTACTTACTTACTTACTTATTTACTTACTTACTTACTTACTTACTTACTTACTTACTTACTTACTTACTTACTTACTTACTTACTTACTTACTTACTTACTTACTTACTTACTTACTTACTTACTTACTTACTTACTTACTTACTTACTTACTTACTTACTTACTTACTTACTTACTTACTTACTTACTTACTTACTTACTTACTTACTTACTTACTTACTTACTTACTTACTTACTTACTTACTTACTTACTTACTTACTTACTTACTTACTTACTTACTTACTTACTTACTTACTTACTTACTTACTTACTTACTTACTTACTTACTTACTTACTTACTTACTTACTTACTTACTTACTTACTTACTTACTTACTTACTTACTTACTTACTTACTTACTTACTTACTTACTTACTTACTTACTTACTTACTTACTTACTTACTTACTTACTTACTTACTTACTTACTTACTTACTTACTTACTTACTTACTTACTTACTTACTTACTTACTTACTTACTTACTTACTTACTTACTTACTTACTTACTTACTTACTTACTTACTTACTTACTTACTTACTTACTTACTTACTTACTTACTTACTTACTTACTTACTTACTTACTTACTTACTTACTTACTTACTTACTTACTTACTTACTTACTTACTTACTTACTTACTTACTTACTTACTTACTTACTTACTTACTTACTTACTTACTTACTTACTTACTTACTTACTTACTTACTTACTTACTTACTTACTTACTTACTTACTTACTTACTTACTTACTTACTTACTTACTTACTTACTTACTTACTTACTTACTTACTTACTTACTTACTTACTTACTTACTTACTTACTTACTTACTTACTTACTTACTTACTTACTTACTTACTTACTTACTTACTTACTTACTTACTTAGTAGTAGTAGTACTAGTAGTAGTGTGGCGTGTGCTACTTATATCGATATAAGTAGTATATGACGCGAGTCAGGAATGTGATGTCTGGCGGCAGAAGATGGGGAAGATTAAGAAAGGAAGAGCGGGAATAGAAAGCAACTAGTATGGAAATGCAAGAACGATGAAGTCCGAGACATTTATTGAACATTTTGAAAATTAGGTAATATAGTAAGGTTCTTCTATTTTACCAAGTAACTCTGTAATTTTGTGCTAAATATAATCCGATTGTCCTCACCTGTGTTCTCCTTGACTACAGTAGTGGTAGTAGTAGTGGACTTGTTTTGCATAACCTTGAACAATTAAATGAATTGCTGAAGAATTCACACTTTAGTCGTTCGTTTAGTAGTCGAATGATGATATATTTCCTTGTTTACTTGAATGTTATATGGACGCTTTTGTTTGGTTCTTATCTCTGGTTTGGTTCAAACAAATTATTCTATGACTTTTCGTTTTCTCACTTCTGATTTGATACTTTTAATAGTATCTGAGTAGTTAATTCATAGAAATTAACTCAGTACAATCTATCTTTGCGGTCAGACCTTATTGAGAGTTACCCAATACTCTGTCGATCGTGTGAAGGTGTATTATTGAAGGAATCTATGAATGTTCATTACATATTTATTACATTTGCTTGTACTATAGAACACTTCTTTATAGTTTATGAATAAACAGTGAACAGTCAGGGAAAACAGAACACCAAGAGACAATTTTAACTGGTAAAAGTAATGATCCATTTCAGAACCATGATACTAAATAAAGCCAAAACAACAATTAAGGTGAAATTATATGAATTGATTATATTTTATGGTTTCTCATCAGCTACTTAAAGCCATTGAAAGGTAACAGTGAGGTATGATATGATATGAAACTACTGACATTGATGATAGAAAGAATTAGAATAACAAGAATTCTGGCGCGCGAGCGCTTAGTAAACTAGACCACTGAGCCGGCCGGCATCCAACGGTGCTAACGTCTAACTTCGACCAGTCCATTATTTCGAGCGACACATCCACCATTTTCTTCAGTGAGTATATATATATATATATATATATATATATATTATATATATATATATATATATATATTTGTGTAACTATAGGTGTAAGGTCATTTAGAGATAGAACTCAAAGAAACAGGGGGTCAGATGAGGCAGTAATTAAATAAAGTTCACAAACTGATAAGATAGATTGTGTGATAATTATAGAAGTTGTGAAAAGTTTACATAAGATTCAAATCATTTGAAAATCGATGTAATTGCCTAGAATTAGAAATCAATAAAATGAGTTACGTAATAAATAAATGGGAATTGAAGAGTTCACGTAGGTTTAGAGAATCAGATGAATGAAAAAGCCGACGAATAAATGGATGATTTCGAAGTTAACAAAGTAAGAATTTGTTTGGCTAAGAACACATAACAAAATGAACTCTGATACAATAATAAAAATCATAATCAAGAAAACAAAAAAATGTTATAACTTGTGGTCTTGTGCCTTTGGTTCTTTGTTCTTCACCCCATCGCCAATTGTTATAACTTGTGGGTTTGTGCCCCTACCAATGTATAATGCGATGATACCGCCAATTACAGAACAGTAAATTATCGAACGGACCAATGACGCATAGAAACTGTACGAGCAGTCTAGAGTTCGTAGCGATCCTGCTTCCCCGCCTATCCAGCCTCTTAAGTCCAGAACACCAATCTCCGACTCTACGATATGAGTCATTTATTTCAAACATACTAGGTTTATATACAAACCGGACAGACCACATCGTACCATAAAATAGGAAACAACATTTGTACAAGATCACATTGATTAAGTCAAATGTGGCTGTGAATAAGGGAGATAGTAATTGATAGACAGAGCATAACTCAAGAGAGGTAAATCGTATAATAATAGTTCATAGGTCAAAATAAAGCTCATAATAAGAGAGGCACGGATACGAACAGTTTAGTTAATTAACAATTATACGATAAAAATATGCGTTTAGTATTGGCCCATAAACGGATTCCAAAAAATTACCATTCATTATTCTCATCGGTATATAACAAAAATTATGATTTACCAAGGTAAGTTGAATACTATCCCTTTCTGGACACATGAATCATATCTGAGTTTCCATATGGCTACTGTTTCGGTAAACCATAGAGACGCTATATTTTATTTTTCTTGTGATAATTCTAAAGGATTGAGGAATGTCATTGATATGCTCAGTCTCAATGAAATAATATTGTACTATTTAAGACCATTGCATGTCTCAGCTTCAAATTCGTTGGAACTTGATCGGAAATGAGAACAAGTAGTCTTCTTTGGCTTGATGCTCCTTGAATATTAAAACTGCATCATTTGGGTTCCTTAGAAGAGCCATCCTTCGAATATTTAATTAAAATTTTTTAACTACACGGAAATAAATATAACCTTGTAGTGTGATGTCGAGTCGCGGTTGATTATGATCACCATTACAGGAAAACTACGTGCCAGTTAACCAATAAGACCCCATGTAGGCCAAATATCAGAAGGCAGTTGATGGCTGTAGTCTAGATGTATTTGTTGGCAATCTCGTGGTATCGAAAGAATACCGAGATCATACCAGGTTACCAGTGTAGTTACTCAGCGTAACCGAATTCGTGCAAGGTTACAAGCAACGGAAGAATGTATGTGTTTTGATACAGTTAGACAAACAAGTATGGTAAAACAATCCCTGGTACAATTGGTTATAATAATAATTGCTCCCATTACACCAATCGCGTTCTCTTGATAAAAGTAGGTCACTAAAACCTCAGGAAATGTAATCTATGATAATTGATTAACAGAATGTGTTGTTAAGTCACCTGTTCCCCTAGGATTCTGAAGCTCATTTAAATAGCTAGTTTGTGATCTGAGGTTTTGATGAATTTAATTTAGTTAATCCTTTGTCTTTACCATTCTAGCCCATGCAATAGAAATTAGCTCCGAAATAATTACTTTGTGAGAACACTTCTGTCATGGAAAGGTAATGAGTAGGGATTTTCTGATTAATGGTATATACACACTACCCTATGAGAGTACTTTCGGAGGAATAGAGGACTCTTCTCATCTATAGTCACAGTAACTCACTTCAGAGCATATTCCATCAGGTTTTTAGAAAATTTAAAATAAAGCGATAACAGTTATTTCTTACTAAATTCAGAATTTCACGTACCTAATGACTCAAGTGGTCGGAGATACTCTAATCCAAAACCTTCAAATCTCATGATACATTTTTTTCCATACATTAGTAACTTAAAATTGGTGTGCTCAATGAATAGTCTGATGATTCTAGGTTGAATTCCATTTATTCTCTTAACTTAGGGCCCCCAAATGTCCCGGTAAGGCCGAGAATAGAGAGAGTCAACTCACGCTCTTCAAATGCTCTCACATGGCCACGTGTATAGAGCCACTGCTAGAGAAGTCCTGCTCACTGCCTTCTCGCACCATGGGTGTTGTTCACGAAATTGAGAATACGAAAATCGAATATCCGGCGCTCTAACCGGGTTGGTGGGCACGGAGAGTCCACCTAGGAGAGTTGAAAAACTCTGATTCCAAACCGATGGTGCACATAGGCCTCAGTATCCTAAAGAAATAAATGGCGTATGAACCTATTGCTGATGAATGACTACTATGAGACTGTATCCTCTGACGTTGCTCTACTGCTTTGTAGATTAGACTTTAAAGTTGAAGGCTATGGGTGTGGCCCTCTCTAAGAAAATCATCTGCTTCAATCTAAACACCCTGGCTGTATCACAGCCCACACACAAATCTGTATTCGATGCTTCCTTGTATCAATATTTCTATATTAAAATAAATAAATAAAATAAACACAAGTTAGAACATTCTATAATATAATCAAAGTTCCATCTTTTATTTCTATACTTTCAAATAGTTTCCAATTCATATCAGTTCAGTAATAAAAGTTAAATTAGATTCAGGAACGTTTTCTTCTATTTAAATCTTATAATTTTTCATATTAAATTATTTGATTATATCAATAAAATAGTTCAATAACAATTTATGAATAGGATACTCATAATTAAGCTTCAATGAAGTATGGATCTATCTTTCTTTTACTTAGTAACCTCCCCTTCTCCCTCTCTCTTTCTCCCTCCCTCTCTCTCTCTCGTTCTAACCTTAAATATCATTTGATTCATTTAAGTTTACTTATGAAGTTCATCACTACTATTTTTTTTTGTTTTACAAATCGTTTATTTCGTCGGGGTTAATGAATATTGATGCTTTAATGAATAAATATCAATCTTATTCAATATCATATATGGATAGATGGATAGAGATATACCTTTATATGAATATACTTTTCAATGATACAATTAAAACAATATAACTAGTAAAACTTAATTATTAATTATAAATAAATAATGAAAAAGTTTTCTATTTTTTTTCCTTTTTGAATAAAGAATAAAGGTCAAAATCGAAATTTATTTAAAAAGGTGAATGGAAGAAATTGTTGACCTTACTAAATAGACATTTATGTATATCTATCATACAGTTAATAAGGGATAAGAGAATACATACATACATACATACATACATACATGCAATATTTTATTATATTGAATATTGAATTCATTATAACTTGGATTTTAGTAAGATTCATCACAACACACTGTGTTCTTTTTCATAATAGTTATAGTGATATTGTGGTGTGAGCTACTTATATCCATATAAGTAGTATATAAAGATAATCAGGAATAGAAATGTATTTCAGTAAAAGATCAAAAACGAAAGAATAGGAACAGAAAGTAATTGGATTGATATTTGCAAAAAGGAACAATCAAGTTTGAGACAATTGATTAATATTTTGTAAATTAAGTATTCACTGTATAGTTCTTAGATTTTAGTGAGATGTTCTGTAATTGTGGTGTTAGAATCAATTGATGATTCCTTTATACGTGTTGAATGTTTGATTTCGAATTCTGAATACAGTACATTCGTTCGTGTTTATATAGTACTTCTTGGTCCAATTGCATTATTTCTGGGATTCTTAGTACTATAATTCAAAAACTTTTAATTATCATAGTAATGTTGTGTTTAACTACATTTGATTATCCCCAATCGTGTTTTTGTTCCCTATAATATGACTTCGAAACTATTTTAAAGAGTGTGAACAAAAGAGATTATAGGTTTTATCGTTAACCTAAATTAAATGGTTTGCAGGAGATTGTCTTTTGTTTTAGCAATGAAATTCAGTGAAGAGACTACTTAAAGTTAGTTTGTTTTAATTTACGACTCCATATAGCTGAATTCTGGATTAAATTTGCAATACACAAGTTTCACAGTGTAAACGGTGATATAGTCTAATCAGCATAGGAAAAACGTCAGACCCTTTCAACAACTTTAAACGGCCTCACAGGTGGCGGTCATTACGTATTTCAAATGCTGCGGGTTTGTTGGATGTCCGTCGGATTGCACGAATATCAGATGTTCTCATATTTAAGTGGTCTTTTGCTGCAAAATCATTGCGAGGAATAATGATTTAGTTCTATTTCTCTTGCATAAAACTTTGATTGCGGTCTATTTTGGACTTTTTAAACGGTGAATTTCACTTTCTTGAGTTTTCACTGTTACAAATAGCCACATTGGACTGACTAAACATTCACCCATATTGTAAGCATTAAATACGTCAAACTACTAATAAACTGAAATAAAAGCTACATAACAAGCTTAAACATCACGAAAATTGACGTGTGACGGAAAAAAAATGTTGTTAATAGACTATAAATAACGACATCTCGAAATTCTCGACAAAATGTAACATATGCGTGAAAACCCAGGGCTTAACGTCCTAACCGTGTGTAGTGTTTGAATGAACTAATGATTCTTTTGTAATTGTTGAATGCTTGGTTTCGAATTCTAAATACAGTACATTCGTTCGTTCTTATTTTGTACTTCTTGATCCGATTAGGTTATTTCTGGGATTCTTAGTTCATACTATAATTCAAATACTCCTAATCATCATACCGTACCATTCTAATCATATCATACATAGCCTCCTGTTATAAAACTAGTTTCCTTGAATTGTTAATTTTTTATCTTATTACTAGAAATTTGGTAAGATTTTGTATCAGTTGAAACCCATTTTTATGTTTTTACTTTCATATTATTTGTAGAAACATTGAAACAGGTGTTTATTTCCAGTTGACATAACGTTTTAAGTGGGTAAGGCCAGTGAAATATCACTGAGCTCTAATGAAATCATCTGGCAGTTGGTTCACTGAATGTCAAACAGTTTACCGATCCTCGTCAATATCAAGAAAAACTAACGCTCATCGGTTTAATTACACACCATGAACTGATCCATGCAGCAATGGTCATGAAGGTTCACTATCAAATATGAAAAAATTTCTACATAGCAGAAAGCTAAGACTTCTGACAAGGACAGTTCTGATTCACCCAGACATATGAATAGTTCGAAAATCACTCTAAATTCGTCTTTGTGTGTTAAATCCTGTTTTCCATATGGTAGGCTGCATCTTTGCAGATAGTGTCAGTTTCATTATGCACGTTTCTTTATGTGTGAAAGGATGAATATACACAAAAGTCTTTTGAAGTTTCAATTCGTTTACTACTAAAACACTGAATGATGGTGGATAAAGATCGGCTGATCCTGAGAAAAGGATCGGTTAGTGTTCTCTCACTACCGCCAGCGGCAGTACTTCACATTTCATGCGTAAATTAATTGCCAACAATGAAAATTACCACTTCTTCTTGATACTGACATTATAGAGCCAGTTATTTCTTGGAGTAATTTATTGTTTGTTTAGGTTGATGTTTACTTAAAGCTCACAAACAGTGCTCTAAATGTGGTGATATTGGACATATTCAGTCAGTTTGTTATACTAATGTTCATCTTACTGTAACTAATATTAAGTCTTGTAATTCTGATTCTACTGAGTCGAGTATTCATAATGATCATTTATCTTTATCAACGATTTTAAAAGACAGTGTAGAGTCATATAGCACTTCGGAGTTAAATGAAACTCGGAATCCTTGTGAGACAACGGTTTCTAATCAATCAATTTGTCAGAATTCTCATGTTGTTGTACCAAATATGGTTCTTCCTAATGACTCATTTATTTCTGACGACATTCCTTGCAAATCTGAGAAAAAATACGTTGAATGTACCTAGTCATGGTCGAAAACCTGACGTAGTTTTAATAGACGCTGATTTTTCTAATGATTGTTTACTCTGCAATTACATTCTTGATAAATTCGAAGAAACTATTTCAGAAGAGTCAAGCTTGATGTCGTACCAAATGTCATAATGCATTTGTTTCTTGGGGGAAACTTGTTCAATGCGAAGCACGAGTACTAAATGACCTCGAGTTTGATTACATTTCGGATGATTTCATATCAACTGCTGTTTATCCTTATCACAAATCCACCTCCAATGTATACACTAATAAATGTGAGAAATATGTTTTAAATCAAGCCACATTATTCATAACTTGGGGATATAAAGATCCAACATTATTTTGTGGTGGAGGATAGTGTTGAAAAATCTATGGTTCGAATTCTAGATATTAATGATTTCATTACAAAATCGACATGCTGGTTATATACAATTTCAGGACTCAGGTGAGTCATTTCCGATTTCGGTTGTTAGTTCTAATACTAATGAGTGTATTCTAGGTAAAACCGAGTTTTTATCCAATACAATATCGGACAGACTCAGGCTGAACTTAACAAGAAGACGTACAACTTATTACAGACAATTATATTCCAATTTAAGTTGTGGCGCATGTGATGTTTGAAATAACTAATGATTCCTTTGTACTTGTCAAACGCTTGATTTAGAATTCTAAATACAGTACATCCGTTTGCGTCTATCTAGTATTTCTTGATCCGATTACGTTATTTCTTAGTTCATACTAAAATTCATATAATTCGAAACATTATAGAAAAATTAACAGAAATACAAATAAACCCAGACTATATTATAGACAAATAGATCGAAAATCAATGTGTTTCGGGTTTGGTGAATAACTTACGAATTCTGTCCCTACAGAAGTGATTACATCCATCCCAGTGGATAGATTCATGGAGAAATTTGACAGGCGCTAACTTACTCATGAATTATCATCTATATCTCGCACTTGTTTTGCTAGGTGCACGTCTCGCAATTTACCCACTCTAATCATAATTATATATTGGTAGCTTATAAAATTCTCTCCTATTACCGGCTCCATTTCGCTTTTTCTTCTGATACTCATGTCTTCGCACACTCTGTTTATTCACGCCTTAATAAAATCGTCTTTTCTTTGCACTCGAATTTACTCTTTACCATTTACATGTTGTAGTCAAAAAACCCCCTGCCTGGTAAAATGATAACTGCTGGTATGCAGAAAACCCATTGACCTCAAACAAACCCACTCAAATTACAATATATGCACATCCATAAAAACTGCCTAACTATCTACAATCAGTGCAGTCAACTGGCTGAACAATCATCCGCTCATAATTATCAAATACGTGAGACCGTACCGAAACAACAGGAATAGAATGCAAAGAAATCAGTTCACTTGTACAAACCCGTGACAGTGATATTGGATACTGGACAAAGAAATTAAAAGTCTGCGTCTTTGGAAAGATGCGTTACTGACTACGTTAGGTGTTAAGTTTGGTTTCCACCTTCGCTTAGAAGTAAGACACTTATTTTCCATCATTTTTTCCACTAAAATTTTTCACTGTACTGGAAATGTATAAGACGTATATGAATGCCATGTGAATGCTACAAACTATGTGATCTTAAGATGATAATTACCCAGGCTCCCAACTTTGGGGAAAATTTAGTCCATTTTGGGGAAGCCTCTATAGTGAATTTTGGGGAAATGAGACAAAAAACCCAAAATTTCCCCAAACTTTGGGGAAGGCTATTTCACTTTGGGGATTTCCCCAATGCTGGCAGCTTGGGTTATCATATGCTTCAAGTCCTTAAGCTTACGTTGACTGATAATAGACACTGCCTTCATATGTGTGTTTACCCTTCGTTAATGTCAAACGCTTTTCATTTATTAGATTCTTTTCGCGATTTGTAATCTTAATTGTAATTCTAAATGTACTTGGGGGGTTGTGTCATACATTAGTGAGTATTCTGTTTTCAAGTTGTATGTTTTCTTACTAACTGACTGCATTTAGTGCGTGAAACTAGCTAGTTCGTTGTATTTAAGTATATAAGGTATCGTGTAATATACGTAGCTTGGAGGCATATTTTTACTAGACATATCGCCCAACTGAAGATTCCGAAGGACAACGGGTTAAAATTAATAAGTCGTTTCAACTCTCTTGCACAGTGATATTAATACGTCTCATGAGCTTCGAATGTTATCCACTTGTTAAAGCCTAGGCTTCTCAAGTTTTCCTATTTGAAGAACAGGCTTTGAAATATTAATATTTTGTTAGGTTCATGCGGAATAAAGCAGTATTGTCAATCTTTTTCACGACTCCAATTTGGTTTGGGTGAAATGCTTGCCATACAACGTAAATTATTTTAGATCTTTATTGCTCTGCTTTTTGATAATTGTCTCGACTCGATTGTTAGATGTTCATTTTTGATTGTGTGTTTGTTTCATAATTTATCCAAAGTTGTCTTTCATACCACGTATGCTTCTGTAATATTGCGCGTGTGGATGACAATTTAAATTTGCAGTTATTTACGCTTCTCTATCGCGTCTTTCCAATCGATTACTAATCCATCTTTAATAATCATCGTTGGTTCTGATTGACGCTTTCTTAGTCACACCCCGTAATAACCATGTATTACTTATCATACAGTAACCCCGATTTTCGATATTTATATCTTTTGCCTTCACATGGGCCTAAACTGGGTATATTTTAGTTTCGATGAACCTTTTTGGTAAATTTAATTTTTTTCAGTTCATGTTAACCTATACCACTGAAGCTTCTGGAGAACGTGAAGAAACATCTTTAAAGTGGGCCAAATTACTTTCCGTGCATGATTCATTCATGCATGAACTTTCTCAGGAAGTAATTACTATCGGATCATCTGAAGGTCCTTTTTTCTTCTTTTTAATTATTTGAAATAATTTTGTATTCGTTATTCAGAATGTTTGATTGTTATAAAACATGAAGAAGTTTCAAGTTCACATTGCCTTTTGATGAAAGATCCAGACGATGTCATGTGGTTGTACGATTGTAGCAAGACTGGGACACGTTGTAATGATGGCAAGTGGCTACAGCAAGATTGTGTCACGCTCCACACTGGTGACTATTTCTACCTTTTATGGGATGAAGTAGATGTGACTAAGCGTAGGTTTATCTATAATGCCAGAAAAGAATAATATTTATGTGCCTTTTTCTTAAGGAGTTGGATTCTGCGTTCTTTTTGTTGATGATCTTAAACTTTTGGCTTCCTCTGGTGAGTCTGGTAAGACCAAAACTACGGAACTACCGTTACAACCATCATCATCACAGTTTATGAAGCCATCAACATCAACTGATGATACTGATTTAGAAAATTGCTTAACATGTGTTATTTGTGGAGATATCTATTTTGAGTGTTGTAGGTACGTTAACTACACTTGCCCCTATGATATGTCGTTTTTTCCAACACAGTGTTCAACCGTGTTTACACAGTTTCTGCACACTCTGTTGGTTGAAATGTAAAAGATATGAATGTCCAATGGTAAGTCAGATTGTATTATTTCCATGATTAATTTCTCTTCCCATTATGTTTGCTTTAAGTGTCGTAAATCAGTGTCAGCGTATGCTAAAAATCACCAATTAAATAATTTAGTTGATGTATTCCTTCGTAAACATCCAGGTAAGAATTATTACTTTTGATGATATGTATATCTTATCATCATTATTTTATTTATAGAAAAGTTAAAATCTGAATCCGAACAAAATGACATAAAGCAAGAAATTGCCAGATTAACACGCGTAAGCGCATAATATATTATGAAACATCTAAAATTAAATTTTATTAGCTTCCAAATCACACTCGTCGATACAATAGTCGAACTAGAAGGTATGTGTATGTATGAAAGAGTGAGAGAATAAATTTTTTGTTTATGTTTTTCTACATATCACCATATTTTAATTCGTTTTGTTTATTGAAACTAAATATACATCTAAAGTTGTTTGGAGTGTAATAACGTTTACGATACATTTCTCTTTAAATGTCAGATATAGATTGGAAACTGCTCATAGTCATTACCCTGACTAATCAAACGTCACAAAGTAGTTGAGTGCATTGACTTTGCTCAACTATGAACTCATCAACTCTGATTGTTTGGTTTGCTGACGATACTTCGGTGGGGATTCGAAACACTACTTTATCGTCCACCAGTTCTCACCACCTATGATGTAGACAAAATCACCATCGGTGAGGATACTGTGCAGTTGTCCAGTTTATGTAGCTATTCCGTCTAGTAGGGCTCAAGCTTTGAGTACATAAGTAGGCTACTGGTATTTTACCATATGGTCCCTTCGAAATACTAGCGTCATATGATAAAACAACAAAGCGAGATACAGTCTGGTGAGTTAGCTGGTGGGACTATGTGTTTTCGTCTAGTGAAATTAATAAGACATTTTCTACATATCCCCGAATACTACATATATCGACCGTGACTTGCTCAGGAGTAGGTTAAAGGAAAAGTAGAGGTGAGCAAGCAAAAACACTGCATCACTCCAGAAAGTTACTTAATGTTGAACTGAGCTATGTTTGTAGGTACAAACTAGTACAATCAAGTTATAGTTCGCATGTTTATATTAATTAATGGTTAGACAGTTTTAGTGATAGGACTTTCAAGTTGGTCACATTTGTACAAAGCCGTTTATTTCTTATCTTCTGGTTGTTTATTTTCAGTGTTATTTCATACGTTTTGTTTCTTGATTTCATTTTCTCTTTTTGAACCATAAGCTTTATACTTAATCTTTTTCATACCATTATTTCGACTTATTTGCTTTCACCCCGTTAATTTCATCCTATTATGCTAATATAGTGTAATAATTTGGGCTAATGCTTATTTATGCCAGGTCTTACATCGATCATGACCGATTTCGGTCACTGATGACAATAAATTCCATTTATTAGTTGAATTTCTCACCTCTTCGTTTATTTTTCTATATATATCTATTTCGTTTAGGAATAGAGAGAGAATTACTCTTACTGGTGGTGACTATGGTTTACTGAGCAGTTCTTCTGGCGTCTTTCCTGTTGTTCCGACCATCACTACCACCGCAACAACTCGCAGTGTTTCTACTGGTCCGATAATTATGCCCACTTCTTCACCAATGAGTGCTGGTTGTGTTATATGCTCATGGTTACCACCATCATATGACCTTCGTGGCAATAGTATGACAAGTATTAGTGGCATTACTCTTGGCAACCGTGGTCCAAGGATTGAAGAATGTAAGTTTATTCCGGTATAAATACATAATATATATGTTTATGGTCGTTAGATAACAACCTTTTTTGAATTCATAGTATTACAAATCAACAGTTCCCTCATTAAACTAAGAAATTCAAGCTTATCTACAAACGTATTCGCATGGTATTACGATACATACTTCATTCTGTAATGTGTAATATTTTTCAGCTCGTTAAATGATGTTAAGATGCATGTTAGTGGTTGTCATTTCACAGGTTTTCCACACTGTAGTACCTGAAAAGAATACTGAGTTAGTAGTGACTTTGTTCACCTAGAAGTAGGGTCTCAGAGCCAAAGGGCAGCTAGTTGAGGTTGGTCACACATGACCTTTCTGAATAGTTCTTATTGTGTTAGCCCCATACTTTTGAGGCGTTACTACCGGTATCGGAAGTCAAAGTAAGGTGTATTGTTTTTAGAACCTACCTTTTCTAAACCCCTCCTCTGTGGGAAAGTAGCATAGTTAAAGATAATAATTATCTGCGGGGAAAACATTAGTACCATTCAACCTCAGTACACTTGATGTTACGACTTTTCTCTTAGATCTTAAATTTACCACTTTTAATCCTACCCCTCTCAGGTTGACTTACCTGAGGAGGGGAAACCTTATGGAACAAGTGTTCAAACCATTATAACGTGGTTAGATTGTCACAATAATCTGTTTAATTATGATTACTATTATATATGAGAGTGGATACTGAGAACTGAGAACAATTGATTTCTAGTTAATAATTTGAAAATTCTTGATAATTTAGGGTAAAGTGCCAATCCAAAATTAATATTTGCACTAACTGACCACTAGACATTACCCTATGTTATACTTGTGTTGTCCTTTGTTCTAATTAAACACTATTGGTCAATAAGTTGAAATGTGACTACTTCTCTAAATGAATCGACATTATGCGCACTAGTGTTTTAGCTTGATATGGTGTTTGGTCATCAGCAACGAGCCTTATCTGTATATTCTTAGTAGTCGATACTTCGGTGAATTTCTTTAGTGAGCCATTGGAAAACAGTGGTTATGGTCCATAAAATAAATGACAATAGAATGGGTAAAACCGCAGTTTCATATGGTATAGCTCTATCTCCTGTTTTCTATTCACTTGTGCTTTGATACTTGATTTCGTAATCGAATATATTTAGTCATCCATTCTAGTCTAGTAATCGTGCGACTAGTCTTCTTTACTATATTTTATTACCCGTTTCTTCTGCTGTAGAATACCATAAATTCTCCAAATACTGAAAGACTACATTAGCGCCAGATTTTTGGTAGCCGCCCAACAAATATTAGAATGCAATAGAAAGTCGTCATAAATTATCCAAATGTTGTGTGAATACTCATTTGTTCATATGTAGATTATGTTGAGAACACAAATTAATCATTTCTAAATCGTTTTTTATTTGCCCCAAGTTAACTCACAATCAAAATATGTTACTGATGATATACTGACCAATATGCGCTTATAGCGTACAGGTGCTAAAACAGATTAAGACGACTGTAATACGGCATCCATATTGTTGTCCCATAACATCATTTCGTTGATTCTCCAGTGATTCTTATCATAAAGACTGTAGTGGAGATTGGGGCTATTTGGTACTTTTCACTTGACTATTTATGACTTTATAAGGAATTTGTGGAGAAAATGATCGAATTATGATAGAAAAGCAGCCTTACAGAAATGCAGTTTTTGGTTTTATGTTTGCAAATCTCATAAATTACTCAAAGACTCTGTAGGAATAAATTTGTGTTTCATTAGCCTCTCTTATTTATTTATTCATTTAAACACATAAACGTTAGTACAAGGAGGCACCATATAGATATGCGCCACATAAATTATTCGGTTTATGAGAGGGCTGGGATAATACCCGGGTGCCCAAACCGAAGCAGGTGGCTTTCTTAGGGGACCACACCTGAAGCCTTCGACCTAAAGGTCTAATCCACAGAGCAGTGAAGTGACTTCAGGAGATGCCGTCCAATGGTAGCTGGTCATCAACAATTGGTTCATACTCCATTTGTTCCTTTAGGATCCTGGAACCTGTGTATACCATTGGTTTGGAATCAGGGTTTTCCAACTGCCTTAGGTGGACTCTCCGTGTCTACCATTTCGGTTAAAGCACCGGACATTCGGTTTTCGTCCTCTCAAGTTCGTAAACAACACCCCTTTCGCGAGAATGTAGTGAATAGGACTTCCCTGTCAGTGGTTGTATGCACGTGGCCATGTGAAAGCATTTGGAGAGGGAGAGCTGACTCTCCCCACTCTCGGCCGTACCAGGGCATTAGCTTCTCTAACAAAATATATTCAATTGAGATAATTTGTGATCCTCATTGTATGGTTGGCAACGTAAAGATTTCATAATCATTTCTGGTTCTGTGCTTCAAAGTTGGTAATATGCAGTACAGAGATCAGTTAATCAAAATTGAGTAAAATGGCTCTTGTATTCTGTGTCAAATTCAAAACAATCAATGATTTATCTTAAAACGTGAAACAACCAGAAGAAATACTTTTGTACAATAATATGAACGTTTAAAATTATGATGGAACTCAATGTTTTCTCGTTTGCATAGTAAAAATATTAACATTAAACTTATCAAATACTCAATTCTTTCTATGTAGATTGTATATATAACATGCAAATCAACCCTAAATCTAAATTTATAATCCTAATTATAACCAGGAAATTTGGGAACTCCTAAAAGACTATTTTCATCCTTATATAGGTCCGAGTAGATGAATATTCTATAGCCATATGGATGCATTTGTCACTGTTTTTCGGCCAACAGACATAAAAATCTGTAGAAGACTTCAATAGATTCATGAATTATGTTAAAATCTTTGTGGTATTATTGTTTCTCCTCATAAAATATTCATTTACAATAACTTTATTGGTAAGTGTTTAAATTATCTTGTTGTTAATATTGAAAACTGAATTTCGATCAGTCCTGGCTAAAATAGGTGCTTCCAATGATAATTATCATGGTTTAGCCATTCTTATCAAGTTATGTAAAACAGATGAATTGTGACTACCAGATGAATCCTGAAACTCTCATTTTCTTCTCATCGGAATTTGTCAGTTAGGACATATCTCCATCAAAAATCTCATGTTCACACTTCAACTCGAACCCAGTCTCGATCACTTCGAACCTCGCTGCATTGTCCGCTAATATCCTGAATCCAGATACCTACTAACGTGTTCGGTGGGTATGATGTTTATTCCAATTTTGGTTACAATTCACTTGTTATAAGTAATTTGTGAAAATGTATCCAGGCAATACGCATAAGCTGCACATGTACTAATAAAGACTGGTCAAAAGATAGTCAAGAATATCAAAAAACCGGGTAAATTAAACCCTTATTCATAAAGATATAAATACCATATCCGTTGGACAACTTACTGGCTACATCAATCTAGTAGGCAATGCGTTCGTGTTTAAAACGAAAGTTGCGGTTGTAGTGTCGGTTACTCTGTTAAGCCCATATAACTTATTCTACCTTCTGGACAGGCCAATTTATCCATTCTTCATGAGTCACGTTTTGACCTTATTAATTATTCACTTATCAACCCTGACTTTTTATATGAGCGTATGTGTGTGTACATTTTATCCTACTCATCACATGTCTGTAGCTTATTTCTGGGTGGCTATGAATATAGATTAACGCTTGATTAAATCGAATTGGCTCACATGCCTTATCCACCGCACATCATTTCGTTTCGCTTCGTTCCTTTTATCGTCTGCCTGAAACAATGATTGTACAAAACCTACGTATTCAAACATCCATCTCGCACTAGACTTATTTTAATTCCGTTATTCGCTAACGCGAGTTAAGTTGATAATTAGATACGAGGATCGGCGACATATAAATTTCGACATGTATATCTCAATAACAATCAATCATACAGTCCAACTGGAGTCAGGTCCCGGGCCACAAAAGTGGTGAGCCCGTTGACAACATCATCCGATCTAACAGACGTCAAAATGAAGGACCCATTAAAGTGGTGAGCCCGATATGATAATCGATTTCAGAGTGAATGAGAGCGTTTATCATCATTCTGGATAACGCATCTGCCACTTCGTTTTTATTGTCTTTACTATACTGTATGTTAGATGTGAATTGGGAAATAAATTCTAATTGTCGAATTTTACTCGGCGAACAGTTATCCTGCTTGATGTTTAGTGCTTTCGTGAGGGGTTTATGATCTGTATACACCGTGAAAATGGTACCCTCTATCATATGTCGGAAATGCTTTATTGCCAATTAAATCGCCAACAGTTCTCTTCCAAGCGTACTATACCTCGTTTGAGTAAGATTGAATCTCTTCGAGAAGAATGTAAGTGGTTCCCATGTGCCATTTACTAACTGCTGCAGTACAGCCCCCACTGCTAAGTTCGATGAGTCCATCAGCTTAGCCTTCAGACAAACGAAGAGTGAGGAAGTAGCATGACCAGACAACATACCGACTGAAACACTGAAGCCAGACAAAGAAGTGACTGCAAAAATGCTCCACACACTCTTCAGTAAGATTCGGAAAGAAGAACAAGTACCAACAGACTTCACAGATAAACACCTCGTCAAGATACCAGAGAAAGATCTCAAAAAGTGTATGAATTTGTAGTGGGCCCGTTCAACTATTTTATTATTTGTCTACTTGCTATAATTTGGAAATTTGATCCACTATGTTAAATTATGTATTAGTTTGATTGAGTGCTTGACTGCATATCAATCTTTATCTATCATCCCATTGGTTGTGAACACAGACGACCATTAATTTATCTACCATCGATCAACACTCATAAATATATATGGATTTTTAACACATACACTCACTGGCTTCTCTGTGTGCTTGCTTTCTCCACGCTTGCGGATTCTTACTCATCGTTAACAATAAACTATATAACTGGTGTTCGGGCATTTGAATAATCTCCAGTAAATTGATAATACTATTAGGAGATTTAGCCTACGTAAATACTCAGTTAACGGGATACTATTTATTTGTTAAATCCCGATGAGAATAATGATTGGTAACTGTTGGAATCTATTTCTGGACTAATACTATACGTATACTTTTATTGTATAATTGTTAATTAACTAAACTGTTCGTATTCGTGTCTCTCTTATTATGAGCCTTATTTTGACCTATGAACTATTATTATAGGATTTACCACTCTTGAGTTATGCTCTGTCTATCAATTACTATCTCCCTTATTCACAGCCACATTTGACTTAATCTTGTACAAATGTTGTTTCATATTTTATGGTACGATGTGATCTGTCTGTTTTGTATATAAACACAGTATGTTTGAAATAAATGATTCATATCGTAGAGTCGGAGATTGGTGTTCTGTACTTAACAGGCTGGGTAAGCAGGGAAGCAGGATCTCTACGAACTCTAGACTGCTCGTACAGGTTTTATGCGTCATTGGTCTGGTCGATAATTCACTGCTCTGTAATTGGCGGTATCATCGCATTATACATTGGTAGAGGCACAAACCCACAAGTTATAACAGTTGGCGATGGGGTGAAGAACAAAGAACCAATCGCACAAAACTACAAGATATAACATTATTGAAGTCAGATATAGGGGAAATTAGCCTTTACAAACTACAGAGTCATCACACTAATATATCAGTACCGGAAGACGTTTTCAACAGTATTGTTGAGCGGAATAAAAGATTCAGTAGACGCTCAAATTCGAGATCAACAGACTAAATTCCGTAAGGATCGGTCATATGCAAACCATTGTTGAGCAATCACGTGAATAGAATTCGTTACTATTCGTCAACGTCCTTGACTATGAGAAGCATTTGACAGTGTGAATAGGAGAACCTTATGGAAACTTCTTCGACACTACGATGTACTTGAAAAGATCATCATCATCTTATGGAATTCTCATGACAAAATACAATGCAACGTCGTGCACGGAGGTCAAGTGAAGGATGCACTGGTGTCAGACAAGGCTGCTTATTTTCACCCTTTCTCTTCCCTCTGGTGGTCGACTGGATTCTGAAGACTGGTACATCTGAGGAGAAGCATGGAATATAATTGGCAACTTGAATGCAGCTGAACTTCACAGATAATCTTGTTCTTCTATCCCATATGCAACAATACACCTGAACGTACACAAGGGGGAAATAGGAATATTAGGAATGAACACTGGAGGCGGATCGGGCATACATTTTGGAAATCATCAAACTGCCTCACGAGACAAACCCTAACTTAGAATTCTAATGACAAAAAAGGTTGTAGACCAAAGCATATATTGCACCAAGAATTGAAGGGAGATATCAAAAGAATGAATAGAACGTGAAAAATCCACAAAGGGGACGCAGGACAAAGTTGTTTGAAGAACCCTTAATGGCTCCTTATGTTCCCACGAGAATTAACAGGTGTAACCGAGTAAATAATATATAAGCATATTATTTCACCGCAGAAAAAGTCTGTGGTGCTGATTTTCAGTTGTGTCGTCTCTCAATAGCAGTTCTTTCAGAGTATATGTCTGTAATTCAGTTTTTGAAAGTGATTGTTAGTTAACCACATTGTATCACTGCGTAATATGTATTGACCAGCATTCTGTTCATCACCATATCTAATTCAAAAACTTTTTCCGCCATAATACCATCATTTTTATGTATATGATATGTTTAGCTTTATTACTCGATGTTATGAGATCTGTGCTCATATTTCTGTTCCTTTGAAATGTCATCAGTCAATACAATAGGCTTATTACATTTATTTGATTATCGTCTATCAGTAGCACATCCTTGAGTATATAACTACAATGATCCTGATTACTCTGTTATTAATAATAATTAACATTTCAGGTTAATCAACAAGAGATACAGTTTTCTTTATTTCGAATTTTGTTTTCCCATCAATTATTCAATGTTGTCACTTCTCATCACGAATTTAGTTCGGTCAAGAATTGACCATTCAATTCATTCTTTTTTCTATAATTCAATTTAATATTTTTCTTTAGGTTCAGCGCATTGTTATTGTACATGTTGTAATAGACCAATGCCTAGTCGAACAACAACAATTTCACAACTACATAGCATAAATCGAACAGAATGTGAAGTGTGCCGGCGTACATTTTGTTCTTTAATCAATCCATATGGATGTTCAACATGTGATGGTTATTGTTTATCTCGTGTACAAGGTGAGTAATCACGTGTCCACTAGTGAATGTTGTACTAAGTTGGCACACATAGTTATCAGTGTAGAAAGGGTTAATTAGTAATAATATTGATCTTAGTAACCAATAGAAGCAGAGAATTATATGTAAAGATTCTGTTTTATCATTGTTTACATTACGGATCAGTTTCTATTGGTATATATGTCTCCTAACCGAACTAAACCAACTTGGACTTTTAATAAATTTAGGTCGTAGCTTGTGGTAGAATCCAAGACTTATATTTTGTCATTTTGGGGACTTGCTAGTCACTAATTAAAAGCTATATTGGAGCAGTCCTCTCAAGATAGACATATGTTACTAGAGACCGGTGATTATTAACAAACTGGAAAGATGACATTTCTACATGTAATTTAACAACCGTTGAACGAGTTAGTGGTCATCTGAAAAAAGTAGTTCATTGAAGTGATGGGTATTGGGTTCAAGTCTAAGTGTGAACATGAGCTCTAGGATCCAGGTACATCTAAATGGCAAGTTCTAAACAGAACAAAACTCAAATTCACTTGGTGTTGTTTTACTTGTATCTTCCCATTGTTATTTAGAACTGCAATTGATCAGTCTCATGTTGGCATATGTGCATCCTGTGCGGATTGCCTCGATATAGCCTTAAGTCACAAGCTTTTTAAGCAAAGATGGATAGTGGCTAGCAGTGGAATCCAATATTCAGGTTCCCGGAGTGAACATCAACTCTGCGATGCAGGTACATCCGGCTGACGAGTCTCAAATGGGACGAAACGCGCGTCCTGGATTCCACTGTAAGCTACAATTAAAATGAAGAATATAGTTTGAGAATAAATAATAAGATGGAAGTTTTAAAGTAAGTGAAGATCGAATTTATCTGTCAGTGCTACAAATTTAGGTTCATTACACTTAGAATTTCAAATCATAGCTGACGACCATTGCACGAAACTCAATCAGGACGTTTGTCCCTCTCGAAACTGCTTGGATCACTAATCAAGAAATGTATGAACTGCTGTTGTTATGGCGTAACTTAACCTCTCTTAATCTTCATCTAATCTGCTTCTAAACTGTTGTAATGGCTCCCGGAAAGCCCAGAGAAGCCTCTGGAGAGTCTAAAGGAGCCTAAGAGGTTCCACCCAATCAGAACCGAACTTTCTAGAATATCGACATAGTATGTTATGATTGAACAATCGTATAATTTCGTGCTTCCGGATTGACTGGATTATAATGTTATAGTCTATACTAAAAACTACGAATACTCCTATTTTTCTGTACACTTTTTGATACTCAATAACCGCTTCTACGTTCTTCCGTCTTTTGATTCGCGACTGTGGGCTTTTTCGTGTTAGAGTGCCGATAGCCGTTTATCGTATTAGCTGTATTCAAGTAGAGGACATAACATAAACTAGCTTTTGTTGTACGTTCGAGTATGTGTTGGTGGTTTAGCCCCCAAATGCTCTGATAAGGCCGAGAGTGGGGAGACTCAGCTCTCCCTCTCCAAATGCTCTCACATGGCCACGCGTATACAGCCACTGCCAGGAAAGTCCCACTCACTGCCTTCTCGCGAAAGGGGTGTTGTTTATGAAAATGAGAGGACGAAAACCGAATCTCTGACTTTTTAACGGGTTTGGTGGACACGGAGAGTCGATCCAAGGTAGTTGGAAAACCCTGATTCCAAACCAATGATATACATGGGTTCCAGAATCCTAAAGGAACAAATGGCGTATGAACCAATTGTTGGTGACCAGCTACCATGGGACTGCATCTCCTCACTTTACTCCACCACCTTGTTGACTAGACCTTTAGGTCGAAGGCTCCAGGTGTGGTCCCCTAAGAAAACCACCTGCTTCAGTCTGGGCACACAGGCACTATCACAGCCCACATACAAATCAAGTGACTTGTGTGGCGCATATGGACAAAATTTCACCAGTTAAACTCTTTTTCTTGATATTTCATTTATTTGATAATATCTCTAAATGAGTTCCTTGTCTCGAATATTTCAGATTTGACTAGATACAATTCAATACCTCGTAATTTATTATTGAATAATCGTATAGAAACAAGGATTCTTGATGTAAGTTATGTATCTTGAGAGAAAGAATTTTACATTGTTTTTCTTCCCAAGATTTTTTATTTTTATTTTAGGTACAACCATATATATATATATATATATATATATATATATATATATATATATATATATAATATTCTGTTATCTGATTCAATCACTAATGCATCCTCTTAACTCTTGATCAACCGTAATATAGATCGGGTGAAGACGAAGACTGTGTACGCAACTGTATTGTCGAATGATACTTACCGTTCATCAGTCAGTCAGCAACAATGTAGAACTTCGTACGTACGTACGTCAGTTCGAGTCGCCATACCACATTAGCACAGCGAAGCAATTGTCGATGCAAATCCCATAGTGGTAGAGGTAATAAAATTATTAGCAGTAATTACGGTTTGAAGATGTTATTCAAGGAGTATAATCCAGTGAAATAAATTTCGAAAGAGAAAAGAAGGGAGATGAATAAATCGGAAGATTAGAATTTGGAAGAATACACAGAGTGGATGCACCTGCGCCATTACAAACGATTTTGAGCCATGTCATTCAAGGTCTCTAACAATCGGTTGCTATCGTCTCGCGGATCCCAACCGGGTAGTCTACACCTACCAACATGGCTTAGTCCAGTTGTCAATGACTTCATGGATTTGTGCCATGTTTTGGTCTGGCCGCCCCTACCTTTCTTCCATCCTACTCCTACACCACAAAACATCGCACGTCGAGGCAGTCGGTGGTTGGGCATACGTAACACGTGTCCCAGCCATCTCGACTGATAAAGTTTCAGTACTTCATCGATTGATTTGCCATCCTTACCTAGTACCCGTTTCCTAACAACTGAATTACTTAATCGATGGTCCGAGGATATACGAGCAATGCTTCTAAGACACTTATGATCGAATAATAGTAACCTACGAATATCCTCTAGTCTTACCGGGCATGTTTCACAGCCATGAAGTAGGGCGGAACGAACTGCTGCACAGCAAACTCGTCCTTCGGTTGGTAGATGGATATCTCTCCTACGCCATAAATGACGCAAGTTGGCAAAAGCTAGTCGAGCTTTCTTTATCCGTGCTGAGATTTCTTCACACGTTTATTAATGGCTAGAATGGCCCAAATAACTACATCAATAATCCATTTTACTTAAAATAACCTACTTTTACATGTTCCTTACCTACCTTGAGTTATCGTGTAATTTGTCTTATTTGGCTCCGAGTATCATATATAAGTAGCTATTTGGTTAAATAGCATGTAACCACTGTTACTACAGTGCATTTAATTCCATTTGCCAACTATTTCCTGCACAGTTCTAGGAACATAAAATTAACTACTTAATTGTTACAAGTAAAATTGTGGTATGCGCTACTTATTCATATAATTAGTATATAACGATAGTCAGGAATAGAATGTATTTCAGTAGAAGATCAAGAAGGAAAGAATGGGAACAGAAAGAAATCGGTATGAAAATGCAAGAACAATAAAATCTGAGACGGTTGACTGATATTTCCAAAAGGAACAGTCACGTTTGAGACAATTGATTGGTATTTGGCAAATTAAGTATTTACCTTATAGTTGTCAGATCTTAGTGAGATATTCTGTAATTTTGTGTTCAAATACATTTGATTGTACTCACTCATGTTCTTGTTCACTATAGAGTCTCAATGTTATTTATTCATATGAAGGGAAATTATTTGTTAAATTTAATACTATTTCTGGATCAGTTCTTTGAATGATAAACGTTGATTTCTGCTTTGTCAAGCATTTTGACACTTTCTCATATCAAGCACTATATCTAGTCTTTATGAAGTTTTTCATTCAAGAATTATTTCTTCATGTAGTGATTTTTTGATGACTTAGAATTGTAATTCTCCAATTGCCTATAGTATGTAACCACTTTTTAAGAAGGAAAAATCATGTTAATTATATCTGTTGGTTATAAATAATTATCAGTATAGGGTTGTGGAGATTGTTGAGTTTCTTTGAGATCATAGACCGGTTTTTTTTGGACCTTTGGAAACTTGAAAGCACCGGATATCCTTTTCGTTGTAGCACGGAACTCTTCAACAATGTGAATTCCTGATCACACACGTAGAACTCTGACCCAAAACCCTCGATTTCGCGCGCGAACGCTTAACAGTTAGTTTTACAATATTGTAAATACATGTTCATACAATAAATTATTGATTAATCAATGTCAAGTACTACTCAGTTTGATGTATACAAATCTGACTGTTAATCAGTACAAACTATATGAAACTTCATATTCATTTTGGTTGTCAAGTAAACCCTCATCTATCGTCCTTATGTTCTTATTTGCGACGTACGTTTCACGGGTTTAATTATTCACTAACAGTTACCTGCCGTTACAACAATTGTCGATGGGTATTTTGGTAAATAAAATAAATCTTCCTCTACAGTCAGTTTTCGTGTTCTTATTTGCATCTTGGAAATTGCAGAGGTTTTCAGTATCAAGCATCACACTACATCTCACGGTTATAATACCCTAATTTAAATATTATCGGCTGTTTGAATCTGATTATCTCTGTTTGTCCAACATCGTTTGTTTGAATTACAAACAACAGAAGAATTTTTCGACTGATATTGTTTACTTAAACCATCTATTCCAATATGATCTTCACTTCAATGAATCGATTCGATTATGTTCATTTGACATTATGTAGTGTTACCATGCTTTGTTTAAAGGTATGATATATCCATTTAAATTATTTTAATATCAGATGGGTTTTGTGGAGATTGTAGTAATTTCCATGGTTAAGATCATGAGTCAGTTGAAGCTAGACCATCATGGAAAACCTGGAAACACTGGAGTCCCACAATAGGACGAAACGGCCGTCTAGTGCTTACAGGTTTTCCATGGTGGTCTAGCTTCAACTGACTCATGATCTTAACCATTAAAATTATTTTACTTCAACAATCTGATGCATGTCAATCAGTGTGAACGACTTCAATTATTCAATTGACTTTTCATATACTGATTCGTTCGGTATCAGAATATGAACATGATAATAAACAAAACTATAAAACAAACTCAAGTAATTCTGACGAATGTCTGGCTACATTGGAAAATATCATTTTTGACATAATATCTGAAAATGTACTGGATTTGATATAATTTAGAATAATTGGCGTTTACTAACAGATAAAACAGCCCCCTAACTGTAATCAGTTTTCAACGGAAATTACCTTAATAGTGTACAAGCTTCATGAAATCACCCAACTTAGTAGTAACCTTCCGGAGCTGGTCTTCACCACAGATTGACCTCATTTTGGATACCATGAATCGATTGTAGTTAGATCTGTATACCGTCGGATGTCAACTCAACCGTCTAGAGGATCCAACCCCTAATGGGGTCTCATAATGTAAATAAACAGCTGTCTAACGCTTTCTGATTTTCAGTAATATCCAATCTGAGGTCAATCTTTGGTTAATATCACCTCCGAACACAATGGGTTCACCTAGAGGAGTTGGGAAATCCTGATTCCAAATCAATGGTCCACATAAGCTCCAGAATCCTGAAGGAACAAATGGCGTATGAACTAATTGTTGGTCACCGGCTACCATAGAGCCGTATCTCCTTACGCTGCTCCACTGCCTTGTAGATCAGGTCGAAGGCTCCGTGTGTGGCTCCCTTGGGAAAACCACCTGCTTCGGTCTGGGCATCCGGGCAGTACCATAGCCCACACACAAACCAAGTAACTTGTGTGTGCATCTTTTTACCAGTATTGATAGAAATAACCTCCAGATAAAACGTATATCAAAGAAACTATTGATTTATAAATTTATTGTTTCTATTTCTTCTCTTAGGATTATCTTACTTCTCAGGGTATTTCAATTCCAACATTTATCAATCATTGTTTAACATTTTATATTAATACAACATCAATTTATTCATCATGTATATTAGATAGAAATTCATTAATTTGTAAAAATTGTAGTGAACGTTTACTTAGTCAATTAGCTTATCAATATCGTTTATCTATATGTCCAAATGAATTACCAACTGATGTAATTATTAAACCAAATTGTTATTATGGACAATATTGTCGTTATCAAAGTTATAATTATAATCATGCTAGACGTTTTAATCATATTTGTGAAAGATCAATTTAATTATATTTTATTTTATTTTCATTTTATTTAATGATATTCTTTCATATCCCCTTCTTTTAAAAGAAGGGAGATGAATACTACTTTTTTGCCAATAAGTAGTCATTAGTAGTATATACAGCTTCTTTTTGTTGTTGTTGTTGTTATTATTATTGATTTATTAATCTATATGACAATCTCTAATATATTTTATTGAAGATTTCTGCATTTACCTTATAGAAATTGTTCTATTTTGTTGTGTTTAAAAGTGATAGAGACTAATTATACAATTACCTTTTTTGTTTTTTTTCTCTTTTGCTTATTTTTCTTTCCCCTTGAGAAAAAATTTTTTTTTTCAAATCAGAATTGTTAAAATTTCTATTAAATAAATTGAATATTCATCATAATAGTTGAGATCATAAGTTAATTAAAGCTACACTACCATGGAGAACCTAGAAGCACTGGATGACCGTTTCGTCCTACTGTGGAACTCCTCAGCATTCATTGATTTAGTGTGTATGTATGTATTTTTGTTTGGATATGTCTGTTCACTTTGGAAAACAATGAACCAATGGATACATGTAGTTACTGTTAACTAAGTTTCTCGGTAAGATTATAATTTATGGATGACCTTTGGACGACGCTAAAGTGACCTTGAGAGTGTTTACCTATAATAACTAGCACGAAATAAGGGTTATAAACCTGTGTGAAGGATTAGAATTACGGTTTACAGATGATAGTTAGGGGTTAGGAATTAGATTTCGGGTTTTCATCACGGACTGACATCAGCTATAATGCCAAAACTTAATTACTTTGTTAATCCTCGTCAAGGACATTGGCCGACCACCAGCACTCTCCGTCCAACCCTGTCCTGGGCAATCCTTTTCAGCTCTTCCCAGTTATTATCCATCTTTTTCATATTTGATTCTATTTTTCGACGTAATGTGTTGTCTGGCCTCCCTCTTTTCCTCTTCCCTTCAGCATTACAGGTTAGGACTTGTCTCGTGATGCAGTTTGATGATTTCCCTAATGTATGTCCCATCCATTTCCATCGTGTTTTCCTAATTTCCTCTTCAGCAGGAGTTGGTTTGTTCTCTCCCACAGTAGGCTGTTGCTAATGGTTTACGACCAACAGACATTGAGTATCTTGCGTAGACAACTGTTTATAAGTGCTTGTAGCTTTTTGATGATGGTTGTAGTAGTTCTCCAAGTTTCAGCTCCGTATAGTAGCACTATCTTGACGTTCGTATTGAAAATTGTGACTTTCATATTGGTTGAAAGTTGTTTTGAGTTCCATATGTTCTTCAACTGTAGGAATGCGGCTCTCGCTTTGCCAATCCTCGCCTTTACGTTTGCATCTGATCCTCCTTGCTCATCGGTGATGCTGCCCAGGTATGTGAAGGATTCTACATCTTCCAGAGTTTCGCCATTAAGTGTGATTGGATTGCTGTCCTCCGTGTTGCGTTTAAGGACCTTGGTTCTCCCTTGTGTATGTCGAGGCCTACTCATGCAGAGGCTGCTGCTACGCTTGCTGTCTTTATCTGCATTTGTTCGTGTGTATGCGATGGGTAAGTAGGTCATCTGCGAAGTCCAAGTCGTCTAACTGGTTCTGAGCTGTCCATTGTATGCCGTGTTTTCACTTAGATATCGACGTCTTCATGATCCAGTTGACCACCGGAAGAAAGAGAGAGAGTGGACAGTCTTATCTGACTGATCCTTACTCGGGATGCATCTGTCAGCTTTCCTCCATGCACGACTTTGCACTGTAGTTTGTCGTATGAGTTCCGGATAATGTTGACAATGTAGTGTCGAAGAAGTTTCCATAACGTCCTCCTATCTACACTGTAAAATGCCTTTTCATAATCAACGAAGTTGATGTACAGTGACGATTTCCACTCAATTGGTTGTTCGGCGATAATCCATAGTGTCGCAATTTGGTCTGTTTGTTTATGAACGGTGAATTCTATATGACAACATGGAAAACTGTACAATTTAGTGTATACCTAATTGGTAAATGCATTCGCAAATGAAATAGGATATACCTGAACGACGCCTCACTCAGTAGTTGCAGTCACTGTTATGATAATTTTGTAGTGTCAGATAGGAATAGTAAACGATTAAACATTAGGAATGGGTATCCAAAAGGGCAGACATATCAAAAATTAAATGGCTGTGTTGTGATCAATTAACTATTCAAAGCAGTAGACTTTCTTAACTCCATCGGGAATAGTTCTAGTCAACAATCATCTACTACGGCCGCTATCACAGCTCAAGATCCAAAATAAAACATGGGTGAGACTGATAAACCTAACTGAACGCTAGATTCGGTTTCCTAAGCCCTTCTAGTAACACCTAGGCTAAATCTACACAGCAACTTAGACACTTCGGAACTTATAAGCACTCTGATAATAATATCTGCAAATCAGTCGAAATATAAAGTGTGGTTAAATTTGGCGAACATGGAAACTTGGAATCGAAATAGTATGGCTCGATCATACAGGCGTGATCACTATGTAACGTAATCCTTCAAATTAAATAAATCATTCTATCACCAGCCCAAATGTGTCCTTCAGATGTGTAAATTATCATCTACTATAATTCAGCGATAATATTCTCGAGTTGTTTTTTAGCCCTGTTAATCACAAAAATCCTGGTCATTGTACTGTGCCTAAGAAATTTGCGTCTGTTTCGAAGGGAGGAGGTGCAGAAATGTTGTGTACTTCATGGTGAGTTTGTGAGTAATCTTTGAACAGTTTTGGGGTGATTGTGATAAGTTGTTTTAATAAAGCTAAGAGTTGCATCCAAGCTGTCTGCAAGTAGTAGTTATAAACCATAGTTTGAATTTTTATACCGCACTCAATTTGTTCGTGTTTCATGTGTCTGAATGCTTGTGGTGTGGCATTTTGACAGGTCACTTTTCAACCCACTGTTCAGTGTTCATTTCCTTATTGTCACAAATTCCTTCTGAAGCTCATGTGGATAAATTTATCTCTTTATGTACCCTCAGATCTTTGCAACATCTGCATTCATTAGTGACTCTGAGTCAGTTATTATGACCAGGAAGAGTAGCAGAACTAAGAGGACCTCAGGAGATCGTCCAGCTCTCTCACGTTATAGAGATCTGGTGCATATTAACCGCCTCTCCCAAACACAAATTTTGCTTGATGGATGACGTTTTTGTTCATGTACTGCGTCGTTTGTCCACTGACCGCTTCTTCCCTTATCTGTGACAGTATTGGCAGTGATGCTTACAATCTGTACCAAGCAGGATCTACTATATCTCCTCCGTTACAGATTGGAGAGAAAGTAAGCAGTCTCCGTCCTTTTGGAAGTATATATGGCTCTAGGAAGTGCTTGAAAAGATCACACACTAATGAGGCGATTTTTCCCGCACACTGTTTCAGAATTAGAGGGTGGATACTATCACATCTTGGTGACCTCACTTGGACAAGGAATCTTAGTTTCCTAGTACTAGCCCAGAAATTAGCTGGATACTAACCAGGCGATCAGTTAGCACCAGGGTTAAGGAATGTTGTGTGCTTGAAGCTTTCTTGCAAACCAGTCGACAAAGTTGGTATTGAGGATTCCTCCCATCCTAATTTGATAGAATATCCACCATTTTGCCCTTCAAGAGCACAGATCTCCTGGTCTGCAGGTTTGTGGAATTATAGTCTACTTAGGTTTTTGCACATTTATGTTTGTTACTATTACGATAGACGTTATCCCAAAATTGTGAACTTCCCATAACGTGACTACCTAATCCATAAGACCTTACGTGGAGGCCACGTCACTGTCTATTCTGACTCGTTGGATCGTGCAATCAGCAATACAGTGTTTAGCACTTCTGAAGAATACATTTAGGGTGGTGAGGGAATAATATGTATTAATGTGAATAGGGGTTCGTCACATTGATAACCGCGCCTGTATGATCGAACCATGTATGGTCTTTGAGTTAACTAGTGATTCCTTTGTACTTGTTGAATGCTTGATTTCGAACTCTAAATATAGCACATAAGTTTGTGCTTATCTAGTACTTCTTGACCCGATTACGTTATTTCTGAAATTCTTAGTTTATACTATAATTCAAATACCTCTAATCATCACACCATGCCATCACGATTAGTTGCTGCCGCCTTCACGATTGCTGATCTCTCCGTGTTATGTGTTGGACGTGTGCTATGATAGTTATCTCATATTTAGCACTGAGGATCGTGTGGTTAGAACCGGTATCACTGCAGATTTTCTTTCAATCATAAATCTGTAGCAAAATTTATGGCAAGCTTGCATTTTGGCTGCTCCTATCGCTTCAGGTTTTGCATTGCATCTGTTTGTCAATGACAAGCAACAGCTACAGTCATAATATTTCGGAGCGACTTCCTAGTTGTGCCAGGTTCTTTGTTTGTCATGTGACAAGCATTCAGTGCGACTCTTATTCCGAGATCTACCAACTCCAGCTGTGTTCCTCACCTGAGGTGAATGAGTAGAACAGCATTCTGAATGTCGCCTGCATTTAGAAAAGTTATGACGTTTCATGATGAAAACCAAGTTCCTTCGGAAGTCACGAGGCAAATACCCCTTCTGACAATTACAGCAAACATTAATTGAAGTACATTGATTGTTCCTAAATGTAAGAGACTGGCATAGCTCTTCAACTTCCTACAAAAATATAGAGATACAACCTGGAGATACTTGAAGTCAGTGGAAGACATTGGACGCAGGTTGGATAACAAAGACTAGCTTCAGGAGAGCTGCTGTTATACTCCAGAAATGAAGAAGAAAATGCTCCACATACACAAGGAGTTGCACTGATGGTATCTAAACAAGCGAAAAGTGCACTTATAGGATGGTGATTTCATGGACCAAGGATAATCAAAGCCTCCTTCAAAACAAAGAAAGAGGGCATTACAATGAACGTCATCCAATGATATGCGCCTACCAACGATCATAATGAAGGCGTTAAAGATCAAGCCTACGAAGGCTGCAGTCAATAGGTGACCTTGGGAGATCTAAATGCCAAGGTTGAAATGGACAACACCGGATATGAAGATATCATGGAACGACATCGACTAGGAGAGAGAAACGAAAATGGCACTATATTCCCAAATAAGCGCATACATAAAGCTATATAGACTCCGCCAGATCACACTACACAGGACCTAATCGACAATATCTGCATCAACAAAACATTCAGCAGGACAGTGGGGGACGCGAGAACCAAGAGAGGAGCTGACATAGCACCAGATCGTCACTTTTTGGTCTCCAAGATGAAATTGAAACTCAAAAACTACTGGACGACGGGTCGAACAACATCACAAAAGTTTAATGCGGGCTTTCTTCGGGATACTGACAAACTCAACGAATTCAAGATGGACTCCAGCAATGGGTACCAGGCCTTTCACGATCTACTCAATGGAGAGGGAACTACTATGGAGAGCAACTGAAAAGGAGTGAAGGAGACAGTCACTTCTACACGTCATACGTTTCTGGGCCATAAGAAGCACTATCACAAGGAATGAATCATTGTTAGCACACTGGATAAGACCCAAGAGTGGAAGAACAGGAAGGCAGCAATCAATACCAGCCGAAAAAAAGCAGAGAAAACCAATGTGCAAGCTGGTTACACAGAAGCAAGTGAGGAGGAGCATCAGAGTCGACAAACGTAAATATGTAGACGATCTAGCAACGATATCGGAAAAGGTTGCAAAAGTAGGAAACATCAGACAATTGTATAATACAATAAAGAAACTCGCTGGAAATTACCGTAAACCGGAACGAGCAGTGAAAAGCAAGAAAGGTCAAGTAATCACCTGTATTGTAAAACAGCGAAACAGGTGGATAGAGCACTTGAAGGAACCCTCGTATTAATTGACCAGCAAAGCCCAACCCACCCAACATCAAAGTAGCGCGCACGGACCTCATATTCAATCTCGGCCCACCATCAATTGAAGAGGTCAGCATGGTCACCAGACAAATCAGAGCGGAAAGCAGCAGGACCAGACAACATTCCAACAGAGGCAATGAAAGCAGACTTAACAGTGACTGCAAAGATACTCAACACACTTTTCAGCAAGTTTTGGGATGAAGAACAAGTACCAGCGGATTGGAAAGAAGGGCACCTGATCGATAAACCAAAGAAAGGCGATCTCAGTAAGTGTGGGAACTACAGAGACATCACTCTTCTTTCAATAACAGGAAAGGTCTTTAACGGGGTGTTGTTAAATAGAACGAAAGACTCCGTAGACGCCGAACTTCGAAATCAACAGGCTGGATTCTGTAAGGATCAATTTTGTAACGACCAAATCGCAGCGCTACAAACCATTGTGGAACTATCAGTTGACTGAGATTCACCACTCTACATCAACTTTATGACTACTAAAAAGAATTTGATAGTGTGGACAGGACAACACTATGAAGGCCTCTTCGACACGACGGCGTGCCTGAGAATGATAATAATAGTAATATATTTCCGTAGTGACAGTTACACGCCATTTTTACAGACATGATCTATAAATTACAACATTTATCGCTTCACTGTATGCATGTTAAATATCTATAGTCTATATTAGTGAATATCAGTTCATTTTTCAGATATACTGGATAATCTTCAAAATATTCTCCAAAGCGGCATCACGTCCACGTTACACGCGAGGTCCAGTCTCCAAATTACTGTGTTGGGATTTTGGTTGTGCTAAGTATTTATGCAATGCAACTTTTTATGTTTATAGTTGTTATAAAGTAGACATGTAGAGTACTTGATGTGAACCATGAACTTGGGAAAACACGTACGTCTAGTTTGTTCCAGATGTCAGAGGTTTCATAGCTGTGCCCTTAGAGCATGATTCTGAAAGAAAAAAGAGAAACCGAGAAGCAGCAAGGCACTTGGATATGGACGATAAACAATACTTAACATTTTGTAGTGGGACAGACAGAGGTATGATAAATTGTTAGATTAAATTCATACTAGCTCTTGTAGCTAAAGTGAAATGTAATCAGAGGCTCCAGATGAGGGAATGCGATAACAAAGAACAAGGAGTTGTGACATATATCAAGGTGGAGCAAGTTCAAATGAAGCAAGGGAAGTCAGGGGCGGAATAAGGAAGGCTGTTTATGAGGACAGAAAGTGCACATAGAGAGTAAAAATGTTGAGAAAACTAATAACTATGTCTTTTATTGTCTAATGTAAAGCCCGAGTTAACACGTTATAGGTTGTCTTAGTAGAATAGCTAATCCAGCGTAAACTTGGAAACATGAGTCTGGATGGTGAGAGTAGAACAATCTCAATATCACAGACTGATTGACTTGTTCTCAAACATAAAGAGCCTGATACGAACAAAATGTTCTGTCCCACAAACATGGGTGGATTGAAGTCATCGCCCTCATCATCAATGCTCTCTAGTCAGTAACTCCACCCTCCCTCCTTTGTGATATTAGGCTCATTTAAACTTATTTTCTGGATTTATAACATACCTCACACAATGCTCTGTTTCACATCCTTTTAGAAAAAACTTTCTATAAGTATCATTTTACAAACTCATCAGGCAGCTACAAATTATGGACTGTAGGTAAGTCATCGATTGACTATAGTATGAAGTATAGGTTGCCAATCAGAGTGTAGGCTGCAAGAACGGTATATTGTACGATAGTTGTTTACCAAAGTAGGCGGAAAAGTATAGAAATATATGAGTTATAGATAAGGTAACAAGTGGTGAAAGAATATTAGTGGCAAGTCAACACAGTGTACAGGAGAGTAAAAAGCTGATAAATCATAAGCAAGAAGAAACTCAAACTCAATTGGTATCGGTGTTATTTTGTTCCATCCTAACCCGTTGATGAGTAATAGGTTCCATAGGTGCAAGAACATTAGTAGTAGGCAGGTATTTGTGCGGTTTTTTTACTTTTTGGGATAGTAGTAAGCGTTTCTTAGCGACCGAAAGTCGATAAGTTCAGTGAGTTACCTGTTTACTCTTCCTAATAACCCTACATGGGTAGTAACTTGTTTGCGATCCCATGTTGTGGATTACTGACCATCCCTTTTATGACGAAGTTGACCTGATGTGTCAGAAACAGGTCACACGATAGTGCTTTAGTCCGTTTGAAACCATATTTTTGGTCTAATCATGCTAAACGCATTGCTGTCAACTATTCCTCATAATGTTTTCAGACTACAAACTCGGGGAGCCAATGTAGTCTTTGCTGTGTCTCGGTGGTAAGTCACTGCTGCATAGATCCTGATTCTTCAAAGTTGTCGAACCACACAGTTCCTCATAGTTACTGTTCTGTTTTAGGCTAAAGTTGACAGTTCGACATTTAGAAAGATTAAGTGTGAGACCTTTAACAACAGAACACCGTTCAATGAGAGACAGGAATCCATTCATTTCAAGGGGCTGTGGAGAGTTAGAAATCAGCACACACTCAGTGAGATCGTTCGCATGTTTTACAAATGTATGTGTTTTGGAAGATGGCATATCATCCGGAAAAAAGAGGAAAGAAGAGGGAAAAATAGCTTCATGTGGTAGGGATGCTGAATATTTTCCCCATACACAGTGAGCTGTTTTATTCCAGAAGACAGAACGGAGCCATTTAGATACCCAGCTGTCGGGGCTGACGTTGGTCAACTTGTTAAGCTGCACTTATCTTGCAATCGAGTCAAAGGCAGAAGTACGGTCTATCAATTTACCCCCACTCTTTTCAAAGTTGAACACTATATACAGAACATGAACAACACCCTAGGTACTTCTTTTGCATTGATTAGCAAACTGATATAGATCAGTATACTTTTAAGCATACGTTGAAGTGGGTAGCAATAATTTTCTCATTGTTTTGAGAAAAGGTGAAATTATTGCTATAGTTCTAAATTTTAGATTCTTATAATCGGTTATTACTTAGGTATCGGGATCATTTTTATCTTTCTCCACATTTTCGGATGATAAATATTAGAACCTTTTAGTGATGCTAAACAATCGTCTTGTAGGTCGTTTAACCAGTATTCTTGAATTGTGATCACGCCGCAGTTACGATACGTGCTTGTACATAGTCGGAATTGAATGTAGTCCACTTTGTCAAATAATAATATGCAGTTAGAAGTTAGGTGTTCAGGAATTGACATCTGATTAATGTTCATTCTCTCCAGTGCACATTACCAGTCACAAAAATGACTCTGATTACATTTTTTTAACATCTTGTAAAGTGATGAGTCATATACCTTTCGTATACACACCTCAATAGGTCATGCGATTAATATGCACAATGTGTGTTAAATCAAGCATAAAAGGCAACTTATCGAAATATCTGGAAGGTAGGAATAAATTTCCCGGTTATTGGAGCAGGTCATCTCAAATATTTAATTGAGTAACCTAATCCTTAAAAAGATTAGGGCACGTTCTTTTCTTCGCTCTGATAGCAACAAACCGCTTACTGAAACAGCAGTCACAACCTTTGATCTGCATCGGTAGATGTTAAAGTAAATTCTCGTTTTGTAGATAATAACATTGATACACATTGTCAACAGATAACAAAAGCACTGAACACTATTTCATTTGGACCATTGGTTGTTAAGTTTATTATTGAGATTTACGAAGCTTGAAGCAGAAAATTTAGTTCAGCACCGATTCCTATAAGTGTATGAAAGACTACTGACTAGAATGCGAAGATTTACAAAGAAATCCTCAAATAGCTAAACATGTCAAGATCAGATTTCTAGCTTTGTCTGTGTTATTCCAGTCACAGATAGGAGAATGCAGCCACTGGAATTTCTCACGTACTAAGTATTTCAAGTCTGAACATAGGGCGACTCAACATAAGATTATCATGTGGATCCACGAAGCGGATCTTGTCGGGTTGATCATCGGAAAAAAAGTATTCACACATAATTCCATTGTCCTACTATTATTTTGTGCACAGCGGAATGCTTAAAAAGTTGTTTCGGTCAAAGATCTATCAACCTGGGTACTTCTAAGAAGCTCGAGCATCTGTTTTATCCTTGGGGGAAAGCCTAGCATATGGCGGAGCACAACACAAAGATTTGTTTCCCTTCTGTCTTTAGTTAACCACTGATTCCTCCTCTAAAATTTTAGTAATCATCGTGGTACATAAAAATCATCTCCCGCCTACTTTTCAATCTATTAGCTGAGTGGTAAGACTAGCTAAAAATGGACGTCGTACAAATTAAGAACTATCGTGCAGTATCGTAATTATAAATTCGACCAAAATTGCCGTTTTTTCCTTTATGATCCCCGCTTCTTCCTGTTTTTATGTGCTTATACACTTATTCACCTATCTGCCTGGTCAATTAAATTATTTACTTATTTGTCTGTTCATTTTGAACACTTATTCCTTTCTACTCATTAGCATCGCAAACTTAAAGGCTTTACAATCCAATTAACTAGCCCGCTTTCATGTAAAGTCAGAGCTAATTTGTCCAATGAACCGTTTTTGTCTTACTCATACTCAAGAAATTCCAACCTCCAAGAAGTTAAATTCATATGTAATACTGCAGTCTAGTTTTTAAAACACCCATATAGAACTACTGAAAATCGAAATCCGTGCTTAAACAATGATATACGACCACTAAAAAGAAACCTGTATTCATTTATTCGTCACAAACATATTGGATGTTGATGGAAGAGAGTTCAGACGAAGCAGTTTCTGTCAGATGAGTCAAAACTCAAGGTCGTCCTTGGCTAGAACAGTTAGCAGGTCGACAAAGAATGGAGAAACAGATATTTGGCTTAAAATTCGCTGCAAAACAAATGCAGCGTTGTGCCATTCGTTGCAACAAAGACGAGGTGGAATCTAAGAATAAATTAAAGGCTGCTATCAAGAAGGGGGACCATGAAGGTGCAAGAATCCATGCCGAAAATGCGATTCGACATAAGCACACCGCAACAAGCTATCTAAGACTTGCTGCGCGAATCGACGCTGTTGTCTCTAGGGTTCAGACAGCTATGACTACCAAGAATTTTACTAAGAGCATTATGACAGTTGTCAATTGTATGGAGAACGCAGCCAAGTCTATGGATATGGAAAAGGTTAGCTGTCTCATGGATAAATTCGAAAGAGAATTTGACAACATGGATATACAGTCAAAGGTTTGTTTAGTTATTTATGTTGGTTTCACTTAAATAGCTTGTAAGCTCCTCGCTAGCCAATGCGATGTCCATTTCAACTCCTGAAAATGAAGTTCAAGGACTGATAAATCAGGTAGCTGACGAAACTGGAATAGAACTGAACTATGAACTCCCTGGTTCTACTCACGGTTCCGTTTCAGTGGCCCCTATTTCAGCGGAGGAGGAAGATGGTCTCACGCAGCGCTTAGCTAGACTTAGACAATCGTGAGATAGTTTTTTGTTCAGCTGAATTTGTTTCACTTCATTTATTTCCCTTGATTTTAACTTGAGATAACCTAACTACGTTTGTTACCTGTTTTGTTGACTTTGCTTGAACGTAATTTGTATTTATGAACACTACTTCAAATCAAGAGTGCATTGTGACGTTTCTTTTGGTGTTTTAGAGATTATGATTTATTTTAAAGCTACATTATATTCTTTCCATCAAATTTGGCTAAGTTTGTGGCCTGTTCAGGTCGTTGAGGAGATGAGTTCCATGATACTAGGTAAACAAGACAAGCACTTTTGGACGCTACATGATTGGGATGTTGTAGACATGAAGTTATTTGCTTATACTTATTTATTTAAACAAACACTGGTACAAGAAGGCACCGAATACATATGCACCACACAAATAATTAGATTTTCATGAAGGCTGGAATACCACCCAGGTGCTCAAGGCGAAGGTGGTTTTCTTGGGGATGAGGGTCACTCCTCAAGCATTTGACCTAATGGTCTAATCCACAAAGTGGTGGAGCAACGTATGGAGATGCAGTCCCATAGTAGTATATGATTAACAATTGATTCAAGCGCCATTTGTTACTTTAGGATTCTGGAGCACATTTGCACCATTGGTTTGGAATGAGGGTTTTCCAACTCCCCTAGGTTTATCCTCCATATCCACCAACTCGGTTAAAGCGTCGGACATTCGTTTTTCATACTCTCGATTTTATAAACATCACCCCTTTCGCGAGGAGGCATTGAGTTGGACTTTCCTGATAGTGGGTGTATATGCGTGACCATGTGAAAGCATTTAAAGAGAGCTAACTCATATGTCTAACCAGCTTCTTCGGTGTCCTATGGTTGCCGATATCTAAGCAGGTTCGAGAGTGCCAGAGGTTTGGCGAACCAGGACATTTTCCCATGAAATCTTTGACTTGGTTTGAGCCATGTTGTTGGGTACAGACTTTCTCATTGGAGTTCGCATAGAATTTGTAATCACCTGTTAGGGATATTGGATTACATAGAACAAAATTAGTCAAAATGGTGCAGCTGAACTTAATGTCCATCTCTAGTTCAAATTCGAGTTAAATATCACTTATAAATTTAGTCTCGAATGTATGAACTTTATTTCTCATTTCTAGGTTTCCATTGCTTACGATATTATTTCCTGCCGTGTGTTTCTCGTCCTCGTTGATGTCTCCGAGCTATCGTGAGATGGCATGCTTTATCTTCAGAGGGTTCATTTCTCTCTGTTTTTCATCTCTTTACCATCGCTGATACCGTGGCATTCGTATAAATAGTGTCATCTCACTTTGTTGGTATGGTATGATAGTTTGAGCAATATCACAAGTTTGCCAGATTCTTACTCTGTATATGACTAACTAGTTGGCTGTCAGTTGTTGATATTGCACCACCGTCATCCATTTCCATCAGTAATATTTATCCTATACCCAACATGATTAAATTTCATCAATCACTGCTCCTCATTACGGCACATTATTATTGTTATCATGGGAGATCTGTGTAGATTTCTGAATGTTATGGAAAATATTATGTATTTAATATCTAGTGCCACTGTGTTATGAACGAACGTTAAGGGTTTCACATTCTATAAAGAAAGCTGCGAAAGATTTGTAGTTCGTGTATACTGTTAGCGTTGTTGTGTTTATTTTTTGCTCAGGGTAGTCTAACTGCGAAGTTTATATTGTCTTTCTCAGCCAGTTCTGATTACTCTGACTATGAATGACTTCTGTTTGTCCTGGTATTCCCGTTAAGGCATTTTTTCTTTCCTGTTCAAAAGGTCAGACAAACTAATCAAAAGAACTAAACAGTATCGTCATATAATGGCAGATCACAAGATACGATCATTGGTGAGTGAGATGCAATAAACCCATAAGTTATCGGTCCTACGGCAGCCGGGAACTATGTATATCAGATATCTCGTATCATCGGTTGTGTCACTCCCGGAAATTCCAGCCTACATTTCATCTTGAGAACTTAACAAGATGTTACTATGCCACATAGTAATAATATTATTAGTTGCGCAGATGTTAACATTACTGTAATGCCCGCTTCTAATTTCTAAAGAGCATCAATCTGTCGTGACACAATCCTTTGGTTAACATCAGATAGCATTACAATCTAAGCTAGATAGCTTCTAACCGGTTACTTTGAATTATCTATCATTCGTTATGTTATTCTCGATCGTCTGAAAGTAGAAGACATGCATAAGCCACGGATTTTAATAGTACATTCTGTTCTATTTTGCTATTGACCTTATTAATTCCATCTTGTCGTGCCAATGTGATACGGGACACTATTGAAGATGGAACATCAAACATGAAACGTAAAGTACTATTTAGGTGACGTAAACCTGTTAGGGAAATGACCACTTTTTATCAACAGGAGTAGCTGAAATATGCTACAAATATCTAACCACGGTGTATATGAACATGCTATACTGCATAGTGTACGAATATGTTAGGAAAGCCGGTGATTAGAACGAGAGCGTTAGTATATGATACCATTAATTCGTTTAAGCCGTAATCATTAGTTTTAGTAATTTAAGCGGTGCTGTACTTTATCAGTCGTGATAGCTTAGTTGTACAAATTCCAAATCTTGAACGCATTTCGTCTGCTTTCATTCACTGATTTTTTTAGTCATCAGCACTATTTTATAAAAATTGTTTTATGCGTATTGTATGTTCTATGTTCCGTGCATTTGTAAAAATGATTTTTTATAGTCAAAAAACAATTCTTTACAATCATTGCTTTCATGTGACGAAGTATTTGCATTGTATGTGTATAGGGTTTCACTGTAATGTTTAAAATGTTTTCTTTCGCTTACAATAAGACGTTTGTCAGTAATAAAGTAATTGTCAATATTTTTAGTAGTTGAATCCATGAGTCAATTGAAGCTAGACCACCATACATAACCTGGAAGCATCAGATGGCCGTTTCGTCCTAGTATTGAACTCAGCAGTGCAAGTCCACGATCCCGCCTCGCGAGATTCGAACCCAGGGCCTATCAGTCTCGCGTGCGAGCGCTTAACCGCCCTCTCTAATTATAATTGTCAATAGGCCTATTTTTTTCCGATGGCCATTTAGTCAGTATAGATGATACATAAATTTGTTTAAAAAATTCAGTTTATTATCTCTCTAAATATAACACTATATATATATATCGCTAAAACCTCGGAAGAATAAAATTTATCGTGTATACAATAAAATGCTATAGAATACTAAATATTCCAACTTCTATTACATTGAATTATTGTCCGGGGTATAGCAACTATCCTACAATCAATTTCCATTATGATTAAGCCCTTTTTATTAACTTACTTAACATACAATGTTATTTGAATAGTGACAATTCTCATATTTCTTTGTGCAGTTGTGATCATGAGATCAAATGACAGACTACAGCTAAAATGTTGATTGCTTAAATGTCACTCGATAATTCATTCTCTTCCCCATGTATATATGTACTCAAATCCTATTATTAATCCTTGCTTTGCCTTGTTGCGCCCTTATACAATTTGACTATTGATTTGCCTATGTAATTGCTCGCATATTAGAATTCGCGCGATGTGCTTGTAGCTTTGTGATTGATTGGACGAAACAGAATGACAATTATTGGAAGATGGGGATGAACATTTTTTCCAAAGGGACGAAAAAAATTTTCACTCGAAAAAAAAAATACAAAAATGGCCGTGCAATAAATGTTTACCCAAGGATTAGTCATTAGCTGACAGTCAATCCCTTATAGTCCATTTCTCTAATGTAATTTGTTAATCAAGCATCCAAGTTTATTTATTGAACTTTTCGTCACATACGATTAACGTGTCATCTATGTATCAACAGTGAAAATCTAGCTTACTTAGCCTGTATTTCAACAGGTCCATTTTCTAGTTTGTCCAGAAAATACTTAAAAAATTACACTGCATCTTGGAATTAGAGAAATTTAGAAATTAGCTAACATTCGTATCTTTTCTAGAAGTTTTTAGAAAGACTACTGCATAACTATACAGAACCACAGCTTCACATGACATCATGATTAGATAGAAGGAAGTAAACGATGAACATTTACATAAAGTTGACATATACGTTTAGAAGTCGATCAAATGAAGAAATGGACAGGCACAAATATACTAAATCACACAAAAACATAGCATCAGAACCTTACCACTAAAATACATGGATTCGGTTATGTTGATTTTCTTCATACCGATATTTACTTATATCTCATTTCGATATTGACTACGTTCATCTTGTCGTTGGTTGGTTGATTAATGGCTTGTTAGATAAAATAGTAAATAAACTTAAGGTGATATGTAGGAAAACATAACCTTGAATAAATATTAACATGACTAATTCTTAAATTCACTTGGTATTGTTGATTTGAATCTTCCCATTGATGTTCAAGACTGCAATTGATCAGTCTCTCATTGGCATATATGCATACTGTGCGTATTGCATTGATATTACATTAATCCAAGAGCATTATATGCAAAGATGGATAGTGGCTAGCAGTGGAATCCAGGACGCACGTTTCGTCCTATATCGAGGTAATACGCACGGTGTACACATATGCCAATAAGAGACTGATCAATTGCAGTCCTAAACATCAAAGGTTAGACTCAGTAGCTAAGTCGATAACACGATTACGTTTGAAGTGAACTATGCTGGGTTTGAGTCCCTCCAGAGTGAACATCAACTGTGGAATGCAAGTAGATCCAGCTAACGAGTCCCACGTAGCACGGAACGCGTGTCCTGGGTTCCACTGCTAACCATTATCTATGAAAAATTCTTGTTTTAATAAAATAATGTCAGATTATGGTAAGATTTTTTAAACGAAATATTGACTTATTGTAACTATATCAGAATATTTTCTTAAGGCAGCCTGCTTGAATATCCGGGCCACTTGCTTCAATCATCTAGAGATTTCAGTGAGTTATCTCTTTCCTTGTTTGTTTTAACAGATCATTATGCCAGTTAATCGCATAATCTGTTCAGGTGCTTTTGTGAAAAATTTACGACCTTTCTCTGTACAAGTTACAAAAATGTACAGTCGGAGACATTGTGATGGCTGGCAATATGCATAGAAAGGAATGAACATTATTCTGATGTTTATAGTCACGCGGACCCCAACTAAGTAGTCTGTATCTACCAACATGACTTAGACCAGAATTTAGTGTATTCAAGCACTGATACCACGTTTTGGTTTGGCCACCTTTAATTTTCTTCCAACCATCCCCAACACTAGTCATCATTGTGTGTCGTGGTAATCCGTGTTCAAGCATACGCAACATGTGGTCCAACCATCTCAGTCGATGAACATTCATAACCTCATCAACTAATTTTCCATCATTCCATAATACCCTGCGTCTAATCTCACTGTTACTTACCCAGTGATCCCAGCAGACGCGAACGATATTTCTTAGGCATATGTGGTCAAATACTAGTGGCTTACGAGTATTTTCAACTCTTAATGGCCACGTTTCGTAGCCGTAACGTAGAAAAGAACGAACCGCCGCTCAGTGTACTCGTTCCTGAATTGATAGACGGATATCTCGCTTTCGCCATAAGTGATATAAGTTGACAAAAGCCAAACGAGCTTTTCGAATTCGTGCTGAGATTTCGTCAGACACCAACCCATTAAGGCTGATCACACTTACTACTCCCTAGTCTCTAACATCCACTGAATTCTGTCGAAATCAATGATGAGATTATAACTATATTTTTTGTAATATACTAATGACTAGAAGTACACTTTTCTTATCATTGGGACATAATAAAAAAATAAACATTATTATTATTAACTTCCTACCTAATGCTCAGTTTATTTGAAATAATGTTGAGATAGTTGTCCAAGAATTAAAACCTGGTTGTGAAAATATTGAATGGGTAGTTTTAGATCATTCTTTTAATAAGAGATATTTTTATTCAAAGTGGATGGTGCATATCTCAGTGAATTCGCTTTAAGAGCACAAATAAACGAAACAATTAAACCCTTATCCTACTCATATTGTACACACTTGTTCGAACCTTGCCGATGTTTCCATACCTTATTAGCATGACGAGATGTAATTAAGAACATGAACAACAAGAGTCTGTATAATATTAGCACTATTGATATTGAGAAAGATTAAATATTGAGGGATACAACACAAATAGGAGTTAATCCGAGGAGTATAATGTGCAAAATAATCTTGGATTTTCACACTTGGAGGAAGGCAACAAGCTAATCCAACTGTCTCACTATGACAGATTCTGAGCAATGTCACCCAACGTCTCCAATCACCGATCACTGTTTTCTCACGGACACAAACCAGGTAGTCTTCATCTAACTTCCGGTGTAATAGTCAATGACTTCATGGATGGGTGCCATGTCTTCGTCTGATTTCCTTGTGTAAGAACATCTGAGAAACTGTCCAAGTTAACGTAACCAACAGTTTTTAAATAAGTCCATATAAACTAAGTGGTGGTAGAGCAAGTGTGTTATAGAGAAATATTATTTCGGAATTTGCGGGTCATATATTTTATTGTGTAATTACATACCAACCAAAACCAATTGGGAATTCATACCCACCAGCATGGTGATGAAATGAAAAATCCATCTACAAGGTTGACAGCAGACTAGTTACTATCAATCTTGAAGATGAGTTGTCGGAAAGTTGTTTTGTTAGTAATAATGGTGACGTTGTGGAGGATATCAGATTTTAAATAGTGAATACTAGGACCAACTGCTAGTCTGTGTTATGCTTGTTATTGTCGTGATTTTAGTTTGACTAGGAAAGTTAATAAGGAGATTTTTACTTTACGTCAATAAGATAGTACCCTCCTGAGCTGAGGATCTTACTCAACTCTGAGAGAAGTTGCCTACATTTAGTGTCAACACTATCCAAGTAACACATCCGAAAATGTGTTTTGAACGTTGTGTTGAAAACTAAATGCGTTATAATTTTGAAACATTAATAATGCTGGCTGTTAGCGGCTCCTCTCGATCGACATGAAGCGCCAAACAATAGAACACAGATAACTGAATGAAAAAACGTGATCTATCGGGTCCTATCAGAACTAAAGGCTAGAAAAACATGAGATTAGTCACCACTCAGTGATCAGTTAATTTAAAAATCTCTGTCATACAAGAAGTTAGTTTAACCCCAAAAAAGCATCCTGGTAATGTCTTAGACTATGAAGGTGAATTACTTGTGTCTGGATCTCACATCCAGTATCGGTCTCCTCAAAATTACAGATACGTCTAATTGGCGAGTGCCAACTATGAAGAAATCTAGGCCGATCAATGTTCCCTACTGATTACTGCCAACCACTTTATATCACTACAGAACACTTAGTGACTAAATATTATAAGAAGTCAATCACAGACAAAATACAACACTAATAATAATGTCTGTAAATGGTAAATCGTTTATAAAAAAAATCACTTATCAAAGACATAGATATTACCTTAATAATAAGTTTGAACTAACTGAAAACCTATAGTCAAAGTTTCTCATTGATTATCATTCAAACCATTTAAACTCTGCCTTAGGTGTTATGACTTTATGTCCGGCTTTTTATCGCGTGATTTATCCATCAATCAATATACGACTTATACAATCTTAGCACTGTACCAAACGAATGACGTTCGACCAGTATGAGCAGTCTAGCGTCCTTATTGGTCCTATGTCCGCCTAGCCCGTCCACTTTAGTCCAGAACACCAACACCAGCTCCCACTATGAGAATCGAACCATTTATTGCAGACATACTGGGTTTGTCTATCAACCAAACACACCATAAAATAGGAAATAACATTTGTACACAAGCCAAAAAGTGGCTGTGAACGTGAGAGGTATTAGTTAATAAACTGAGCATAATTTAGGGACAGTACATCGTATAATAATAAATTATAGGTCAAAATAAAGCTTATAATAAGAGAAATGTAGATATACCTAATCTAATTGTTGAATAGTTACACCATAAGAATATATAGGTAATATTAGTCAATTAATATGTCTCAGAAGTTACTCGTGATTTAATCTTCCCTCGGATATAACAAAAGGTCTTTATTTAGAAGAGTTATGACATCTTATAGTGAAAGCCAACTTCATTCGAATGTCACAAAATTGATTCCTCTTTATGACAATCACAGTAATCATTCATTTAAGTACATGGAATATTTATTATTATTATCAACTACTAATTAACGAAAATATTTCAAATGAAGAAAGAAAAAATACAACTATGTCAATCTTTCAAATTTTCATTTACATGATTTAACTTACTCAACTATTTCATTGAATAGATAATAGAAATCATATGACTTGTCAATCAATTTTATTTGCCTAGTTACAAAATTACATCTATTTATGTAAGATTCAAAGAAATGATAGTAACTTATATTTATATAATTTATCATTTATATTTATAGAATCCATATGAAAATATTATACTCAATGTGTATATGATATAAGCAGACATAGACAGATAGAGCGGTAGGGGGCTGATGGTGGTAGTGGTAAGTATTATTGTTATTGGATTTTTTTAAATGTATTTAAAAAGAAGACAATTATATATTCTAGAATAATTTTATCGATTAATTATAATGAATAAGAGATTATAATTACGTAATGTTTATGACCTATATCTAATTATAATTATGTTATTAAAGAGGAAAGAAACATTAAAAAAAATAATCAATATTTCTTGAAGTAATTGATTGGATAGATGATGTATTTGTCTGTTTACTAAAAATAGAAATGTTTTATATGATGAATGATTGATAGACATAAATAAATAATTTCACCTGTCTGTCATTCTTTCGAAAAGATTGTCAATTAACTTATTAAATGGCAAATATATTAATTATTATTATCATTCAATGTTGATATATATTTCCTTTTTCAACAGTTGAAATCATGAATCCATTGAAGTTAGAGACCATAAATAGAAAATCTGGAAGCACTGGATGGCCATTTCATTCTATTGTGTGTTTGTCTGACAATGTACATCCATGATCTCGCTTCGCCACATTCGAACCCAGAACACATCAGTCTCGTGTGTGAACTTCAACTAATCCACGAAATTGAGTGACATATCTACCATTGTCTTCAGTGAGCTACTATCTCACAACAGATACAGTTGAACTCCACTGGTCATTGTTTCTCACTAGAACTTCAGGAAATATCTGTTGAAGCTAGTCACTAGATAGCATATGTTGATTAATATCAGAAGAGGGTTTTGTAGATATTATAGTAATATATTTCCTTTTCTAAGATTAATTTGATCAATCTTTGTTGATAATGTATTAACCTTGATCAAATAATTGGATGTTGTCTATAATTACATGTTTTAAAAGAATTCTGGAATGTGACTTGTACTAGAATCCTGGACACTAGATTCTTCTTATATGGGACTTATCGGCTAGTTGTGCCTGAATCAACTATGATGTTCTTCAAATGTCGAAATTTGAACTAAGTATCTATTGTTTTAAATGTTTTTTTTTGAGTTATTCGTTAAGCCATTGAACTTGAATAACTACATATTCAATCGGAGAGGCATGTTATCTTTCTTTTTAATGAGGAGTTGCACTGATGATATTAGAACCTTGTGATTTGAGGGGGAGTTTCCACAAATGTGTTAAACTTATCGTTATATTTCTAGATTTAAGTTTTCCATTGATACTCTATCTAAATCCGGTTTTAAATCGATTGGGATTCGAACCTGAACTTCTTGGAATTATGTCTACCATCATTTGGTAATAGATATCAATATGAGGCAAGAAAAAAGAAAAATACGATGTAATTTATTCACTGATTATTCCAATATAAATGGATATGGAAAGGTTACTCATTGTAGACAAAATATTTGATATATTGAAAAAAAACTTGTTATGATTTGACTATTGAATATCTAAAGAATTGTAATGACTTAAAACAAGATGGATATGTCAATGTGATAACTTGAAACGAAGTTCCTTATTACTGGTAATGCTATGACTGTTTACTATGACTGTAGAAAAACTGCTACTTGTTACTTAATGCAAAGGAACCAGACTGTTATGCCGATACAAGGAAGAAAATATTACTGTATAAGAAGACTGATTTAATTGCCAATAACCAATGAAACAATATACAAAGTAATAATAATAACAGAAGGGGCTTTTGTGGATATTATAGTAATTTTAATAGTTGAGATCATGGATGTGCACTGTTGAGGAGTCCTACAGTAGGACGAAATGACCATCCAGTGCTTCCAGGTTTCCTATGGTGGTCTAGCTGCAATTGATTCATGATCTTAACTATTGAAATTACTATAATATTCACAAAACCCTCTTCTGATATTAATCAGCATATGCTATCTAGTAACTAGCTTCAACAGATATTTCCTGAAGTTCTAGTGAGAAACAATGACCAGTGGAGTTCAACTGTATCTGTTGTGAGATAGTAGCTCACTGAAGACAATGGTAGATATGTCACTCAATTTCGTGGATTAGTTGAAGTTCACACACGAGACTGATGTGTTCTGGGTTCGAATATGGCGAAGCGAGATCATGGATATACACTACTAGAGTGTCACACAATAGAACGAAATGGCCATCCAGTGCTTCCAGATTTTCCATTTATGGTCTCTAACTTCAATGGATTCATGATCTCAACTATTAAAATTAATAAGTTTCGCGTTATTTTAAATGTTTTGATCAATCAAAAAGCCTGAATATACAAAACTGGCGCTTGATCAATAATCAGTTGTGTTAATGTAATTTATAGAACCAATAAATTGACTACGGAGTATAAATTATCCTTGAATATATATGTAGATAAAAATATCGTTAGCTTTCTGTTCTCTGTCTTTACTCTCTCCTCATTAACTCATATTTTTATGAATTGAATCATACTACTTAATAATATTCAGTAAATAGTTGTATTTCGAGCCATTTCTACGCGTATGTGTTGACTGAAGTTTTTACTGTAATGTTCAAAAATATTTAAACAGATGGGAACATCTCTTTAATGTTTGCTGACAATTCAATCTAATGCTTCCTGAATGTAAGCAAAACCCCACACTAAGTTATTTTTAATATCTGACCCGGTGTACATACAATCATTCAGAAACATATCTTATAATTTAGAAGCACAGTCAAACACTTTAAATCCTTCCTAGCTTCTAAGGTTCAACAAAGGATGATGATGGAAGTATCTTTAATTAGGTCACTGATCCTGATATCCCCAATGTCTTTTTACGTTAATTAATAGTAAGGTCGTATCCGACCCGTTATCAATAAAGCATACGTATTCACGTAACCTATAAGGTCACGTAATCTAATAGGTACACATTCCAAATATGTTACTGTTGAATAAATGAAATCACAACATGCCTGCTTAACTTCTTATTAGCCTCTGTAAACCAGATACATCATCCTGATGTATGAAGGGTCATCTAACAACTCTATTAAGAATGCTCTACAATGTCACGCGACCTGCCAAATTGCTTACGTAAAATGTTAATGCCTTAGTGTAGCATTCTCCTTATGAGAATAAAACACAATGTTCTATAGCATCCTAGTCTGTACCTTGACAATGGTGTAACAAGTATGAGTCGTTGACTTGGTCGGTGATGTTCAATTTTGAGTCTTTTCACAGACGTCGGAAACGTAAGTGGATTTCCATCGGATTTAATAATTTCAATTTTAGGCTGTCCTAGGATGTATGCTACTTATGTTGACAGAAATAAGTAGTTTGTGACACCCTATCAGAAGTGGAATGCCTGGCAGCACGAAACTGAGATGATCGAATTGAAGAGAACAAGACTGTTAACAGAAAGTGATTGTAATAACAACAGAATCAAAGGAGTCATGAATCATGTAGAAGACAAATGAGTGAAGATGTGCAAGCGATGTATTTAATGTTTAGTTTTCATATTTCATAACTCCGCCTTGAGTCCCTCCGGGGGCTACTGCCGGTCCCAAGTCCGGATAAAGGAGGGTTTGGCATGGGGTTAGCGACCCCATCCCGTAGAAGCGTTCTCGCTGAAAAACGCTAACCAGAAAAAAATTATTAAAACCTTTCAAACTCTGCCCTGGGAGTCAGAAGGTCTTCATTTAGAAGAACTATGACGCCTCATGATGAAAGCCGAGTTCCTTCGGAAGTCACAAGGCCGATGCCACTTCTCACAACCACAGCAACCATTGTGGGAGACTGGGAGAGTCTTCCAAATTGCTGCAGAAATGAGGAGATACAACCTAGAGGGGCTTGGAATCAGGGAAACACATTGGACGCAAGTTGGATAACAACGACTAACTTCAGGGGAGTTGCTGTTATACTCCGGCCATGAAGAAGTAAATGCCCCACATGCACAAGGATTTGCATTGATACTATCCAAACAAGCACAAAATACACTTATAGGATGGGAATCTCATGGACCAAGGATCATCAAAGCCTCTTTCAAAACAAAGAAAGAGGGCATTACAATGAATGTCATCCAATGATATGAGCCTATCAACGACTACAATGAAGACACTAAAGATCAATTCTACGATAGGCTGCAGTCAATCATCGAGAAGTGCCCAAGAAAAGACCTGACCATTCTGATGGGAGATGCGGCTGGACGATCTAGACTTCGCAGATGATCTGGCCCTCCTATCGCAATCGCAACAACAAATGCAGGAGAAAACGACCAGTGTAGCAGCAGTAGGTCTCAATATACACAAAGGGAAAAGCAGGATTCTCCGATACAACGCAGAATGCACCAATCCAACCACAATTGACGGAGAACATTTGGAAGATGTAAAAACCTTTACATATTTGGGCAGCATTATTGATGAACACGGTGGATCTGATGCAGATGTGAAGGCGCGGATCGGCAAAGCAAGAGCAGCATATTTACAACTGAACAACGTCTGGAACTCAAAGCAACTATCAACCAACACCAGGTCAGGATTTTCAATACGAATGTCAAGACAGTTCTACTGTATGGGGCGGAAACCTGGAGAACTACGAAAGCCATCATCCAGAAGATACAAGTGTTTATAAACAGTTGTCTACGAAAAATACTTCGGATCCGTTGGCCGGACACTATTAGCAACAACCAACTGTGGGAGAGAACAAACCGTATTCCAGCGGAGGAAGAAATCAGGAAGAAGCGCTGGAAGTGGATAGGACACACATTGAGGAAAGCACCCAACTGCGTCACAAGACAAGCCCTGACATGGAATCCTGAAGGCCAAAGGAGGAGAGGAAGACCAAAGAACACATTACGCCGGGAAAGGGAGATAGACATGAGAAGAATGAACAACAATTGGATAGGGCTAGCAAGAAAGGCTCAGGAGAGAGTGGGTTGTAGAATGCTGATCGGTGGCCTATTCTCCATTGGGAGTGACAGGCGTAAGTAAGTAAGTTTCATATTTCATGGAGGCATTGTGTAATTTCACAATAAATAATAGGTGATTATCTCGACCTGAGTTCTCGTTCGCTACAGTCCCACTGTTGTGAACAGTGACCTAACAGTATCTACCCTTGCCTTAAGTTCAACGTCTCGACTCAGATCTGAGTCGGTAAGTCGGCAACCAACTCCAACTTCGGGGGTTGGATCTTTAGGTTGAGACTCAGATGGTTCAGCAATCTGACCTTTGTCTTTAAATTTGTGAAAAAGTGTCTGTCTAATCTCTGACAGCCGTTTACGAAAGTGAAGCTGTCTAATCTCCTACTCAATCTTTCCTACTTCCATCTCTTTAAGGACTGCTTCTTCATATTCTAATCTACTTTCTGCATTTAAATAAGTGTCGAATAAGAGACAGCAACCTTTAGGGTTAGGGTTCACATTATTAAAAATAAAATTTGAAGAAGTGGGTGAGTTTTTCTTAGAAACTGGGGAAGCAATGTTTTCAGCTGCTAAATCGTCTGTTTTTTTTAACTGTCTGTATGTACTTTATTTTTCTGGTCATCGTTATTGTTAGGCCATGGTAACAGAAATCAAATTTTAGACCAGAGTCGGGTACCGTAAAGATTCGGATCAAATTAGAATCAGAGTTGAGAACTGTTAAATCTATCTAGGCGTTTAATTTTGCGATTGAGATATGTGCAAAACCAATGTTTCTAAACCGGCGGTTTGTCTGAAAAGTGGTTCTTTACAAAGGAATAGACATTAATTAGTTACAAACCTCGTGAGGTATCTGTGACGTACATACATAATTCAATTTTAACTACTCAGTAGTAGCTGAATAGTTTTAACAAAAAATGATATTTTATACCTACTGTAGACAGTATGAATCAAACGAAACAGATTTTATGCGTAGTCTAATCATACTTGCAATTTTCTACCATCGTTATCTTATGAAAGTTTAACTTCCCTTAATTTATTGAATAAGAACCAAAGACCTCAAAAATTGGAATAAGTTGTTGATGAAAATGAATTTACCTATCAACTATCCAAATGTAAAATTCGTTAGTAATAATAATTGAACATAGTCGCATATTGGCTCATTGCTTATGATATCGGTTTTACTGAAGTATACAAATGTGTTATAACTTGTCGTTTGAATGCTTATTGTCTTGGCTCTCTTAACGCTACTTTTTGTAACTGGTCGTCGCTGATTGTTATGTCGGAAACGCTTATCACTTATACTCGGAACGAGGGATCTGTGCAATTCCCACGACGCGAAAGTAAGAACACAAAGACTGGTATAAGTGATGATTTATTAAGCCCAAAACACGACGACGAAGACAATCAAACAAAAAAAGTAAATAACTGTGTTAAAACCAGAGAAAAATAACCTACAAGTGGTAAAACAATATAGAGACTTTATAATAACTGCTTACTACTTACTAGACACAATTAGTTTATCAGAAAAAAACAATCTGAATAATCCAAGATAAAACATGCTAGGTAATATGAATTTCATCAAATTTTCTATAAAAGTTTATAAATTTAGGGTTTTGAAGTGAATAAATTATTGAGGCTTATTAGAAGCAAAGATGGATAGTGGCTAGTAATGGAATCCAGTGTGACGCACGTTTGGTCCTATTTGGGACTCGCCAACTGGATATAGGTTCATCTCAGAGTTGATTTTCATCCGGGAGGGACTTGAACCCAGTACCGTTCACTTCAAATGTCATTGTGTTATCCACTCAGCTACTGAATCTTCATAGCTACTAGCTTTTGCAATGTGGTTAAGTTTAAATTCATTTTGTATTATTTATTTGAATGTTCTGATTGATATTTAGGACGGCAATTGATCAGTCTCTTATAGGCATATGTGAAATATGGTGTACGGATTGCCTCGATATTATCTTAGGTAACAAGCATTATAGGCAAAGATGAAACGCGCCTTATGAATTCCACTACTCCACACTATCCATCTTTCTTTATAATCCTTATGAATTAAGGCGATACGCACATACGCCAATAAGAGACTGATCAATTACGGTCCTAAACATCAATGAGAAGATACAAGTAAACAATATCAAGTGAATTTATTGAGGCTCATCTCCATAGCAAATTGAAACTAACTGGATAAGAACAACAAAACTGTTCAATATCCATTAGTTTTAAATATTTTTTTTTCCAAATTGTATCATTTCATAAATTATTCAAAATGATATGAAATAATAATATGCACTTAACTTTTTTTATTTCCGTAAACAAAAATTGATCTGTATAGGGTAATGGAGATCATTAGGTTTTTGATTGAGCTCATGAACCGATTGATGTTAGATCACCATTGAAAACTTGGAAGCATTGGACAACCGTTTCGTCGTAGTATTGGACTCCTCAACAATACGCATCCACGATCCCGCTCGTGGGATTCGAACTCAGCGTTCGCACACGAGGCTGAAGGTCATGGGTTCGAATCCTGTTAGTGGAATCGTGGATACACACTGCTAAAGAGTCCCATACTGGGATAAAACGGTCTTCCAGTGTTTCCAAATTTTCAATAAATATAAGTAGTATAAGTTGGTTTGAACGTTTTTTTATAAACATTCTGCATAAATTAATCAAGGTCATTGAATAAATATAAAACAAAAGAAATAATTATGTCACTCATTGAAACTGAAAGAGAAGAATGAGGTTAAAAATAAAAAGATACATTAAGTATGACAAAAGAAACATTAATTCTATTGTAAATGTTGTAATAACTAAAGACCTGAGATAATAAATAGCGAATAATAAATATGATATAGTAATTATATTCTATCTGTCAATGTAAATGATAGATGTACATAATGAATTACAATGGAGTCTTCTTTTTTATTATTGTTATTTAACTTAACTTTGATTCTTATACGTTGTAAATTATGGCTAATTTCTATAATATTTTAATTTAGATGCATCACAGATCACTTCATTACTTACTTACTTTACTTTACTTTAGTTACGTCGTTTACTCCTCGTGAAGGAGCATAAGCCGCTCATCAGCATTCTCCATCCAACCCTGTCCTGCGCAATCCTTTCCAGCTAACTCCAGTTCCTGTTCATCCTTTTCACATCTGCTTCTATTTCCCGGACGTAATGTGTTCTTTGGCCTTCCTCTTTTCCGCTTCCCTTCAGCATTACAAGTTAGAGCTTGCCTCGTGATACAGTTTGATGATTTCCGTAATGTATATCCTATACACCTCCAACGTCTTTTCCTAATTTCCTCTTCAGCTGGAAGCTGGTTTATTCCCTCCCACATTAGGTTGTTGCTGATAGTATCCGGCCAATGGATGTTGAGTATCTTGCGTAGACAACCATTTATGAATACTTGTACCTTCTTGATGATGGTTGTTGTAGTTCTCGAAGTTCCAGCTCCGTATAGTAGGACTATCTTGACGTTCGTATTGAAGATTGTGACTTTGATATTGATTGACAGTTGTTTTGAGTTCCATATGTTCTTCAACTGTAGGAATGTGGCCCTTGCTTTGCCAATCCTTGCCTTTACGTCTGCATTGGATCCTCCTTGTTTATCGATGATGCTTCCTAGGGACGTAGGATAGTTATATATGCATATCACATTACTGTTCACAAATGTAACAAATATAACAAACAATACTGGAACCTTTTTGTAGTTCACTTCTGTATGGGAAACAACAATCCCAAATATTATTCTTCACTGTTCTCCATTATTCTTTCCCGGGCTTTTGAGAAAAGACTTTGCTGTATTGCGAAGAGTGCTGAAGGCAGTTAGTAAGACGTGTGGTGAATCTCTCGAGGTCATAATTAATATGGTTGTGGATAGACATTTAAAATCATGCAAACTCTTGGCAGGTGTTATTTTATCAGATACTAGCCATCCCCTTCACTCTTATCTTTCTTCTTGTATATCTTCTGGTAGGACGAGACGTAATTACATTAAAATCCTTGCACGCAAGGAAAAGTATAAAAGTTCTATAATACCTTACCTAGCAAATATACTCTGTGACGAACAGGTTGCTAGAGTTAACCTAGTCAATAACTTATATTCTTTACATGTCTTTAATTTTAAAAGTTTGTAGTTTTTTTTGGTTTTTTTTATATTTCTTGTTGTATTTGCTACTGCCTTTTTGTTCGTTGTTCAGTAAGTAACTTGTTGAAATAACCTGTGCTGAGAATTCTATATTGTACCAAAATATAATATTGATAAAGCCATTAATAATAATAATAATATATGCTGTGAGTCTCTATGTCAAATGTGATTTTTCAATCGGACTTTGTTTAACTTACCTGTATGTTCAATCGATTTGAGGGATTTTTTCAATAGTTGAGATCATGGGTCGATTGAAGCTAGACTACCATGTGAAACCTGTAAGCACTGGATGGCCGTTTCGTCCTATTGTGGGACTCCTAAGCAGTTCAGTACGAAAACGCCGTCCAGTGCTTCCAGGTTTTCCATGATAGTCTACCTTCAATTGACTCATGATCTCAACTATTGAAATTCCTATCATATCCACAAAACTCCTTCTGATACAGTAAATAGTTAGTTTGCAAAATATCAATCAATTGTCTCAAACTTGACTGTTTCTTTTGCAAATATCAGTCCATCATCTCAGATTTCATTGTTCATGCATTTTCATAACAATTTCTTTTCATTCCCATTCTTTCTTTTTCGATCTTATACTAAAATATATTCACAATTGATTAATCACTGAGTGGTGATCAATGTCATGCTTGTCTAGTCCTATTGTCTAGTCCTGTTGACTACCTCCAACCACCATCTAAAACTAAAATATATTCTATTCCTGACTATCGTTAGATACTACTTATGTGGATGTAATTGACTCATACTACACAGTCCTGCAATACAGTTGAAATTAAAAGTCATAGATATTTGGTCATAATTATGAGAAATGGAAAAGTTACCGATATGGGCTCAAACTTCACACTTTTTTTTCAATGAATACATTATTTGTTATTGGGATTATTGATATTTCCACCACCCACCCACATATTTTCGGTAAAAATTAATTGAGAACAACTAGTTAAATGAGATCATTGGTTGATGATAGAGAACATCAACTTGTTTTTTAGAAAAGGTTTTAGATATTTTCAGATGGTAAGTTGATTGACTTGAGACATTTTATAGAAACAGTTTTATTAAAACTAAAGACAAAGACTTTCCTCAACTTTAGAGAACTAAGAATCATTATACCAGATTCTTTAAGTATATAGTGACTTGTATATGTTAAAGACATTTAACTGGATAGGCTGCATGGCAGAGTCACATAAATATATAACATGAATATAACTGTATTTGTTCAAGTATTTTAGATGGCATCTTAAGGTCAAACAGTCGTTGAAGTGTTGCTACGGCTCCTAGAAAGCGCTATATAGGCTCTAAAGCAGCCTAAGAGGTTCCATCTAATCACACCTCGGTAGAGTTTTCTAAGATATCAATGTGACATGCTGTGATTGGATAGTTGTATAGAATCTCTTGAGAATCAAGTGGATTATAATTGTGTTAAAGCCTATACCGAAAACTATGACTACATCTAGTTTTTACACATTTTTTCTCATTACTCCAAGGATCCTGGTAATTAATCTTGAAACCATGTAGTAGCACCAAACTATCATAATCTAAATCGTTTAGCCAGAATGCTTAAATTGTAACTTCACTACATTTACAATACATGTTTAGACAAAGGAGTAACCGAAGATATTCGAATTTGCCCATTGGTTATCAGTAGTTAGATACTGGCAGTTAAAGCGTAATTATCTGTTTGGAATACAATATTTTTTTATCCATGCTACCAACCCCTGTGAAGCCTCTGATGGTATTTTATCGTCATTTATCAGACAATCAGTCGACTATAACGATCAGCCATTAAGAGGTGTACATATAACTTAAATTTATTTATTTATTTCAACGCATAGATTTTGGTACAAGGAGGCACCAAACACATATGCGCCACACAGATCTCATTTGATATGTGTGAGAGATGTGATACGGCCCGGGTGCCCAAACCGAAGCAGGTGGTTTTCCTAGGCGGCCACAGCCGGATGGTTTTCAACTAGTCAAATCCATGAGTAGTATATTTCGTAGTTTTTCATCAATTGGATAAACTATTACTCTATTGATACGGGTACTTACTTAAAAAAAGACGATAAACCACCAATATTCAACAATTTAGAGTGAAATGTTTGACGAGACTATAATTTATGAACGAACCAATCAGATATAAGATAACGAGTCTTGAATTTTGGCCGCAAAATTCACTCATCCATTTGGCTAAATATCATTTTGGCATTATAGCTGTGTCATTTCGTAATGAAAACCCGAAATCTAATCTTTAACACTAACTATCAACTGTAAATAAGAATTCTAACTGCCCTATAACCCTCATTTACTCCTAATCAGTAGGTGTCCACTCTCAAGGTCACTTCATCGTCGCTCATAGGTCGTCCATAAATTATAGTCTCATGCTTAAACTACACTATGAATCAAGTAATTATAAAAAAATCGATTATTTCTCAACTGAAAACTACCAAATAGAGAATAATAGTTTCATCGTAGTTTCAAACACTGCACATATTAGAACGTTCTCATAAAGAAGAATTCAAAACCACTGTGTTTCACAGTAAACTGTTTATTAGGACAGAGTCCGATGATAGAAAATGTTTGACATAGCACAGTTCTCACTCAATGTCTTTGATGTGTATCTGTCAGATCTGGTTAGCTCTACATATCAAATCTTGGCAATAGAAATTTGAAACATCCAACCCTACAATTAGTCCTTCAATAACACAGTAATTATTAATATAGGTTCATCACAAGGTGACTTTGTGTAAAATGGTCGAATTGAAAGGATTTGTCAATAATGACTTCTGTGGAGGGAAATATATTTTGTGTCCTCTATAAATTAAACAGATTGAGTTTTAGTAAAGAATCCCTGAAAGCTTGAAGAAAACAAACAAATTCCGTATTTAAGTATTTTTTGAAAGAAATCAGCATTAAATTCACTTAATGTTGTTTACTTGTATTTTCCTATTGTTATTTAGGACTGCAATTGATTAGTCTCTTGTTGGCATATATGCATCCTGTGCGAACTGCCTCAATATTGCCTTAGGTGACAAGCTTTATAAGCAAAAATCGACAGTGACTAGTAGTGGAATCCAGTTTGATGAGCGTTTCGTCTTATCTGGGACTCGTCAGCTGGATGTACCTGCATCTCACAGTTGATATTCCTTCCGGGAGAGACTCGAAACCAGCACCGTTTGCTTCAAATGCCATCGCATTATCCACATAGCTACTGAATCCTAATAGCTATCTGCTTGTGTAATGGGGTGAAGTTTTAAATTCACTTGATGTTGTTTACTTGTATCTTTCCATTGTTATTTGGGACTGTAATTGATCAGTCTCATGTTGGCATGTATGTATCCTGTGCGCACTGCCTCGATAATGCCTTAGGTTACAAGCTTTATACAGCATTGTTTTCTTTAAAATATCAAAAATTCCTATACTACTGATTAAAACAACATCTATTAGCGAACAATATTGTTTTCAACCAGATCTTCATCAAGCTTTATTCTAATATACATATACATATCTATATCGATATATGAAATTATTACCGATTTCTTAGTTTAAGGATAATAGTGGGATTGTTTTTGTAAATAAACAGTAAGCGAAAAGTGTAAATTGATAATGGGATATCAGGTGTTATTATTTAAACATATAAACATAGGTCCAAGAATGCACCAAATAGATATACGCCACATAAATCTTTCGATTTGTGTGAGGGCTGGGATACTGATCGGGTGCCCAAACCGAAGTAGGTGGTTTCGTTAGGGGGCCACATCCTGAGCCTTTGACCTAGAGGTCTAGTCCATAAGGCAGTGGAGATGCACTCCCATGGTAGCCAGTCACCAACAATTGGTTCATACGCCATTTGTTCCTTCAGGATCCTGGAGCTCATGTGCACTATTGGTTTGAAATCAGGGTTTTCCATCTACCCTAGATGGAATGGTTTACGTAAATAAACAGTAAGTGAAAAGTACAAATAGATAGTGTGATGACAAGTGTACCAGTTGTGATGAGAATATTAAAGTGTTGAGTCAGTGTTGTTTCATAATAGGAAGTAGGTTAAGGACTTGAGAAAAAAACTTTGAAGTAACGTTCACTAAAGATTATGAAGTTACGTAATAAGAAGTTTTCAAATAAATGAGTAATGAAGTGTATGTTTGAAAAATAGGGGGGGGAGAAAAAATAAATGAAAAAGGTATGGAAATAATAATTAAAAAAATCGGTTATTAAAACCGATTTGTTCAAAGAAGAGCTATGATGTTATGAATTCTCTATGAATATTATTAGTTGAACTGTTAACTCGAGTCCCTTTGGCTTTTGCTATGTAAGAGACAAGGTCTGAACGACAAAGAAAGCTAGTAACTAAATGATAAAAAAGGAGACACAAAGAATTCAGAAGATTAGAATATGGGAGAACAGAAAGAGTGGATGCACCTGCGCCATTGCAATCAATTTTGAGCCATGTCATTCAAGATCTCTAACCATCGGTTGCTATCGTCTCGTGGATCCCAACGAGGTAGTCTTCGCCTACCAACACGGCTCAGTCCACTTGTCAGTGACCTCATGGATTTGCGCTATGTTTTGGTCTGGCCGCCCCCTCGGTGGTTGGGCATACGTAACACATGCCCCAGCCATCTCAACTGATAAAGTTTCAGTACTTCATTAATTGATTTGCCATCCTTACCTAGTACCCGTTTCCTAAAGACTTAATTATTTACTCGGTGGTCCTAGGATACACGGGCAATGGTTCGAAGACACCTATTATCGAACACTAGTAACCTACGAATATCCTCTACTCTTACTGAACATGTTTCACGGCCCTGAAATAGGACGGAACGAACTGCTGCTCAGTAAACCCTTTCCTTTGGTTGGTGGATGGATATCTCGCCCATACCATAAATGACGCAAGTTGGCAGAAGCTAGTCGAGCCTTCTGTATCCGTGATGAGATTTCGTCACACACCAGACCTCAAGGGCTGATGAGACTCCAAAGTGAAGCGGTCGACACACTCAACTATTTCACTCCCTATCATTGGTTCGGTTGTAGATGCCACCTCATCCTGATGTAACATTGTGCATTTCGAGGGGTAGAATCGCATCCCGAACATGCTCTCACTGTTGCTTAGAGTGGTCAGAAGACTAAATTATTTAAGCATTTTAATAGGCAGTATAGGGTTCTGGAGATCGCTGAGTTCTTGATTGAGCTCATGAATCGATCAATACTTCCAGGTTCTCAATGTCAGTCTAACATTATTCGATTCATGAGCTCAATCATTTTGATACAGTTTTGAAATCCGACAAACGCGTCATATATATATATATATATATATATATATATATATATATATATATATATATATATATATACCGTGTCATGTCTGCAAAGTCCACAGTATTAATATTCAATTGGTCCGACTTTATGAATAACTGAAATTGTCAAAATTAACAGTATATGACATACAGAAATCAGCAGATAGATTTGATCGGCAAATTAGTAACCTGGATATCTATCGACTGAACATACATGCATTCAGATATTTAAATAAAATAATCTTATCACTATGGGTTTGTTGAGTATCACTGAAATCATAAGGTGATCAACTTTAGACCACAATTCGAAACCTAAAAGCACTAGATAACTGTTTCGTTCTTGTGTGTGACTCCTTAGCATTACCCATTCACGATTCTGAATTCTGGAATCGAATCCAGGACCTTCAGCCTCACGTTTGAACGCTTAACACCTAGACGACTGAACCGCCGCCGTACATTTTTAATGTCTGACTTCATTCAATCCACGATATTGAGCGACCATAATTTTAAATGATTTTTCTTGATTTTCATTCTTGAATAAGCATATGGCTGAAGGTTATCGTAGCATTCCCAAAATCAATGAGTTATATAGTATAAAATGTACGTAAGGAATACCTTTGTAAAGTAAAAATATAACATTAAACTTATCAAATGCTCAATTCTTTCCATGTATATAACATGAGAGCATTAGTCTATAATACGAGACTGGTAATCCATAACATTTATGAGACATGGTAGTGAAACAGTTCATTTTGTGGAAGTTGTTTTACTTAGCTCTTCAATGTTCTAGCGATACTGTACTTTCTCACTTGGAGATGGTTTTACTTGAAAACCTTTATTTCCCATTCAAGATACGAATATCAGAGTGACTGATGTAAATAAAAGTGATCATTTCAGGACTTTTTGTGTTTGTCTGTTTTTAAGAGCTAGTGTTGTTGGTAGGACATGCTGGCGTTTGTGGATCCTGTATTGTGCATCCGTTATCATTAGGTGTACCATTTTTCTTCTACTTTGCTCAGCTATTCTTCATCCCAATGGGCAGTTGATTGAAGGTCTATATCTTACACTTACCAACAAGTGTAAGATATAGACCTTCAATCAACTGCCCATTGGGATGGAGAATAGCTGAGCAAAGTAGAAGAAAAATGGTACACCTAATGATAACGGATGCACACTACAGGATCCGCAAGAGCTAGTGTTATTTTTTACATCTGTTTTGTATTTCCATCGACTTCTTCCTCTAATCTACTAACTGACCGATTAGCATTGATTATATAGATAAATCGGTTTGTTATGTATAAGTATATAGACCGATCACAACTGATTGACTTAAGTGTTAAGTTTCTAGATGTTCTTCAGCGTTCTTAGTTTTCTTGATCTAAATCTATGCAGTTTCAACTGTCTAATTTATTACTTCATATAATGACCTACGGAATAATTGTTTCACTACTGATAGAGTCCGACTGATGACAAATCGATTTACGTATATGTTATTGTAGAGACTTATTCATTTATTTAAACATATAAACACTGGTACAAGGAGGTACCAAATAGATATGGACCACATAATTCATTCAGTTTGTGTGAGGGCTGGGATGCTACCTGGGTGCCCAAACCAAGCAGGTGGTTTTCTTAGGAGGCTACAGCCGGAGCCTTCAACATAAAGGTCTGATCCACTAGGCAGTGGAGAAAAGTCAAGAGATGCAGTCCTATGGTAGCCGGTCACCAACGATTAGTTAATATTCCATTTGTTACTTCAGGATACTGGAGCACATGTGCACCATTAGTTTAAAATGAGGGTTTTCCAACTCCCGTAGGTGGACTCTCCATGTCCACCAACTCGGTTAAAGCGCCGAACATTCGCTTTTCGTCCTCTCAATTTTCTAAAGAACACCCCTTTCGCGAAAAGTCAGTGAGTAGGACTTCTCTGACAGTGGCTGTTTACGCGTGACCATGTGAGAGCATTTGGAGGGAGAGCTGACTTTCCCCACTCTCGGCCGTACCAGTGCATTTGGGGCCAATCATATGGACTTCAAATATACCGAACATTTCAACCTCTATAAAGTTAAAACCCAGCCACTTTACTCACAATTTTTTTTCAAAGAAACACTGTTATGGATCACTGGGAAACATGCATAAATGAGACACTTCAGCAAGCTATATCAAAAACAAATTTGTTAAACTTAACCAAAAAAACCGAGAGGATGAAATGAAGTATATGAAATACAAATCAAAACTCTATCAGGTGAACCTGCCATTCATCAAATCATTGATAATATTGATTATTCAATTCTATGATACTAACTATTGATTTACCGTTGTTGTTTAATAGTGAATGACTTCGTTTCACAAAGAGAGTTAGTTGAAGTAGACCTTTTTGTCACTGAATAGAAATATGGATAATTCATCAAAGGCAATCTTCTTTTCTCTTATACTCCAACACTTTGATTGTTCTGTAACCTTCTTTTTCTGTGTTAGAAATCTCGGAGCAATTCCTTCTATCCTTCTATAGATTGATTTATCTATCAAAGTAGTATTAAATACGAATATACAACTAAAGTAAATGATTCAGTGACCTGAATGATCATTCAGGAGGTGTTTTTTTTCTCGAGAAATCTCATACAATATTGTATCTTCAAAGTAACTTCCAACTGAACTCTTTCATGTAAATAATTGAAGCCCATTTTACAATTATGATTTTTAAATATCACAAATTGTAAGCAGTTGATAAGAATCAAATGAAATGAATTCATGTTATTCTGCTCAAATCTTTGTTCTTGCTGTTTCTAAGTAAATTGATTACATTGAGAAGAAAATTTTTTAAGTGGAGTTTACTTAATTACTTACTTACGCCTGTTACTCCCAGTGGAGCATAGGCTGCCAACCAGCATTATCCGACCCACTCTCTCCTGGGCATTCCTTTCCAGTTGTTGTTCATTCTTCTCATGTCTGTCTCTATTTCTCGGTGTAATGTGTACTTTTGTCTTCCTCTCCTCCTTTAGTCTTGAAGATTCCAAGTGAGAGCTTGCCTTGTGACACAGTCGGGTGCTTTCCTCAGTGTGTGTCCTATCCACTTCCATCACTTCTTCCTGATTTCTTCTTCCATTGGGATTTGGTTTGTTCTTTATTAGGTCTCAGTAGCTAAGTGGATAACGCGATGGTGTTTGAAGCGAACAGTACTGGTTTTGAGTCCCTCCTGGAGTGAACATCAACTGTTAGATGCAGGTATATCCAGCTGACGAGTCCCAGAAAGACGAAACGCGCATCGAACTGGATTACAGTGCTATTCATTATCCATCTCTGCTTAAACTCCACCTGGAACCCCTCTAGGGCTACTGTAGGTCTCAAGCCCATTTAAAGCAGTAGGGTTGGGCGTGGAGTTAGCTACCCGATCCCGTAGAAAACTAAAGCGCTAAAAAACACTAACCAGAAAAAAAATAATTAAATAGAGTTTGTTTTTTTTTTCAATATGTAGCATGATATGACATCAGTTGAAGCAGTACTGTAGGAACTGAACAGTTGATTTATTTCAATTTATAATTCCCTGGTAATGGTAGGGAATTCAGAAAAACTTCACATTTATTATTCCTTTTCTGTTGTTTATCTAGTACTGTTTTTTTTGTTTTATTATACTACTTATAAACTACTGAAACACTTAGTCGAATTACTTTTTATATTATTGTTTTACTAAAGACTATTCCATCAGATTAGTTTTAAGGTTTCTTGAAATAATTATTTTGTTTGAAATTCATTTTAGGTACATTAAGTAAGTGATTTATTAAATGTTTACACTATTCAATATTGTTGTGAACTACGACATAGCCTTCAGAGGCCCTAAAAGAAGCTGAAGAGTTTCCAACCAATCAGAACGTAATGAGGTTTTCTAGAATATCAACGTGATATGCTACTACTGGACAATAGCATAATTTGCATCTTTGCAGATTGGTTGAATTATAATGTTGATATCACAAATGCTATTATCTATAAATAGTCGTGATTTTGTGTACATTTTGATTCTTATCCACCAAACATTTTTCCAGTCTTCTAACTTTTGATTTACAACTGTGGGGGTTATATACGTTCGTGTGCCGTAGTTGTATATTGTATTCTGCGTCACCCATAATTCTGAGTCTAATCACATAAGATGTTTAGAGAATGATTCTGTCGAACTTTTATTCTTATTATAATTAGTTCATAGTAACCTTAATGAATGAAACTTTTGGAAAACATACTTTAAAATTGTGCATCTATTTTAAGAAGCTTTTTTAAAAATTATTTTGCATTCATTATAACAAAATATTGTATTTAGCAAAATGTATTGACAAGCTACCGCAAAATGAATAGAACCATTATTGAGACAATAAATTTATGGACGACATTTGAGCGACGCTGGACTAACCTTGAGAGTGTCCACTTATTAACCAAGATCAAATGAGGGTTATAAACCAGTGTGAAAAATTAGAATTATAATTTACAGTTGATGATTAAAGTTAGGAATTACATTCCAGATTTTCATCACGAACTGACATCAACTATAATGTCAAAACTCTTTTTATCCAAATGGATGAATGAATCTCGTGCCGAAAATCCGCCACCTGTTATCTTAAACGTGATTGGTTTGTCCATAAATTAGAGTTTCGCCAAACATACCACACAGTGTAGAAATAAACTGTAATATTTGCGGTTGAAAATGAATGGTCGTTGACTAATGTTCAAGCATATTTTAACACATCCCTTCAATAATATCAAATTGAAAGTGTCGAATGTTAAATGTCGACTAAATAATCTAAAGATTTGGAACTCCAGATCCAATATGAAGTGGTCGTGAATATACAATTTCCTGTAATACAATATTAAGATCAAACAGCTATCTCATGTTTTCTGATTTTCAACATATGTCTAGATAAAATCAATTACTGATGGAAACTAAACTCAAAATTGGAGCCATCACTAACTCATTCATACTATAATAAAGATTGAATATATGTATATGGGAATGTCATGTGTCAAAAAATCCATAGAAAAATTGAACTCTCCTTAGGCTGAGATTTGAACATGCACGTGATATGACGAGTAACAGGTTGGTCAACTGGAATGCGAATCACATATGAAACTGATATTTTTACAATTGTGTGTGACTTATCCACATCTTAAAAAGAATGATTTATATTAAATCTAGATATCAAGAATGAATCAATGTTAGACCACCACTGAAAGCCTAGAAGCATTAGACGGCCCTTTCGTCCTAGCATGAAACTCCTCAACAGTGCGCATCCACGATACCGCGCATGGGATGCGGACCCCGAACCTTCGGTCTCGCGCGCGAACGTCTAACCTCTATACCACTGAGCCGGCATCCGACGGCGTTAACGTATAACTTCCACCAATCCATGATATCACTCGATCGTTCACCATTATCTTCTGTCAGTAATTGCCTCACAACAGATACAGTTGAACTCCACTGGTTACGGCTTCTTACTAGAACTCCATGGAGTCCATCTCGAAGCCAGTCACTAGTGAGAACATGATAATTGTCAGTATATGGTTGTGGAGATGGTTGAGTTGGATTCCAGGTCAGTGCTCAAGAGGTCATGCGTTCGCGCACGAGACCAAAATTTCTGGGATCAAGTCCCGCGTACCGGATCGTGGATTCGCACTACTGATGAGTCTCATACGAAGACAAAACGACCGTCCAATACTGTCAGGTTTTCAATGGTGGTCTAACATTGATCTATTGATTATGTTAATCTAAACTCAACAATCATCACAACCCTATAGTGTTAATATTTAATTGTATAATATTGTAAATATGTGTTCACACAGTAGGTTATTGAATTATTATTGTTAAATACAGCTCAGTTCAATTTAGGGAAATCTGACTATTAATCTAACTGTGAATATACTATATGATGGGACCTCAAATTATTTTGTTCTATTTTGAGAATCAAACCAGTCTTTCTTTTTGCACTTTATTCCTTTTCTCTTGTGTTCAAGTCTTCGCGTAGATTCAATTTGAGGTTATTAGAAGCGGTTAGTAAATCAAATGGATTGTTCATTCAGTAACACTAATCAATATTTTAATAGTCGAAATCATCAGTCAATTGAAGTTGGACCACCATGGAAAACCTAAAAGCATCGTCCTACTGTAGGACCCTCAACAGTGTGCATCCACGGTCCCGCCTAGAGGTTAAGTGTTAGCGCGATGGAGACCGATAGGTCCCAAGTTCGAATCTCGCTAGGCCACCCACGATCCCACCTTGCGAAGTTCGGACCTAGAACCTTCGGTCGTGCGCGCGAACTCAACCTGTAGACCATTGAACAGTCATCTAACGGTGTTAATGTTTAACTTCAACCAATCCATGAAATTGAGCGATATATCCACTTATCAATCTGTTATAAATATTGATGCATTTATACACAACATTACAAATACACATACATACTTTATATTATATTCATTATCAATATTTTCAGTTTGTTACAATATTTTATTTATAATACTCATTTCTGACCCGAAACAAAACTGAACCCATATTACCTTAACATCCTACATACAAACGAATCTTTCTACCTAGATTAGGCATATATATATGTTAGACCATTAATAATTAATATACTTCTAATAACAATCAAAGTACATGGTGCTGACCTTACATGGCATTATCTAGATACAATTATAATGTAGATAAAATGAAAATTGATTATAATATTTTTATAAGGACAAATTTGTTAATACAATGAGTTTGTAGAGATTTATTGTAAGTTAGAATCCGTTGGATAATCAATCCAACCTACGTATAAATAAAACTTATTAGTTATTCTCATCTATGATATTGTCAAACTTGAATCCTGGAAAATTGATTTGACCTCAATATTTCGAGATAAACAATTCCTTGCTTCTATCAAGACCCTTAAATTCTTCAGTCTTCAAAATCTAAACAAAAAAAGTGATATCAGAAGGGGTTTTTGTGGATATTATAGTAATATCAATAGTTGAGATCATAAATCAATGGAAGCTAGATCACCATGGAAAACCTGGAAGCACTGGACAGACGTTCCATCCTATTGTAAGACTCCTCAGCAGTGCGAATCCACAATCCTAACCCGTGGAATTCGAAGTTGAATTTAGACATTAACAACGTTGGATGCCTGCTCAGTGGTCTAGAGGTCAAGCATTCGCGCGCGCGACTGACAGACCCTGGGTTCGAATCTCATAGGGTGGGATCGTGGATGCGCACTCCTCAGAAGTCCATTACTAGAATGGGACGGCCGTCCACAAAAAACCCTTCTGATATGTATAGGTTTGTTTGTGATCCTGAGATTCTGTCATCTGGATTCAGTCATCAACTATCGAGTAGTAAATATAATGAGATCTGAATGAGTATAGAATTGATAATCGATTAGAATTTTCATATGTGGATATATTTTTATTTCAGATAAAAGAAAATAAGCACAATACATTTTATCTTTGATACGATACCTTCACAACATTTCTATAGTTGACTTAGAATTATTTTCTGATTTTACTGAGAAAATGGCTCTATGAAAGTACTTACGAATACCTACGGAACACAATTTCTAGGTATTATTCTGATGATTGATATGTAACACAATGAAATTCTGTTGACATTCAATAATGTACGGTGAATAAGAAGCAAAATAAATAATTATTAAAGAGCTTCCATTATCTTCGGGAACCATTAGCTATATGGAGGCCTGTTTTAAGCAAATGATACTGGGTCCGAGTCTGTGGGTGTGCATCAACTCTAAGATGCAGGTACATCCAGATGAAAATTCCTAAATAGAATGAAATTTTTTCCCTGGATTCCACTACTAGACATCAACCATCTTTTCTCAAAACGCTTATAACTTACTGGCAGTAAAGAGACAGTCCGTATAGGATGCACATATACCAAAAGTGGCTGATCAGTCGCAGTGGTAAACATCAATGAGATTTAAAAGACCAGTAGAAATGTTTAATATTGATTACCTACTAACCATTATGAATATTTTATCCCTAAAAGAGGTCGATGTGCTTTGAATAACTCACTGGTTACATCCATTGTGGTATGTGCTATTTATGTTGACAGACATAAGTAGTATGTAACACCAATCGGAAATAAAAAAAAACCTGACAGCAAAAGGTTAGGAAAATCGAGTGGAAGAGAATAGAAGAGGAAATAGAGAGAAATTTTGAACTTGAAGCATCATATAGGATGTAAAAGATAAATGATAGAAATTTACAAATGAAGTATTCAGTGCTTGGTTTTTATATTTTACCATGTGTTATAACATGTGCCCTGTGTCCGCTCCTGTTTCCTGCCTATTGAGTTCAAAACACTAATCTCAGCCTCTGTGATATGAATCATGTATTTCAAACATACTGGGTTTATATACCAATCAAACAGACCATATCACAACATAAATAGTAAACAACACTTGTACAAGATTTAGCCAAATATGGTTGTGAATGTGCGAGACTGTAATTGATAAACTGGTAATAACTCAAGAATAGTAAATCGTATAATAATAGTCCGTGAGGTCAATATAAAGCCTATGATAAGTGGAACACCAATATGAATAGTTTAGTTACTTAACAATTATACAATAAAAATATATCTATAGTATTAGTCCGGAAATAGATTCCAACAGTTACCATCCACAATACTCATCGGGATATAACACTAAGATACTATGTAATTTCATATTAAAATACATTGGTTGTGAGATGGTGGTTGGTTGTCCCTACTTCTATTCTCATTCAAAACATTATAACTGTAAATCTTCCATTAACTGGTTCTAGTCTCAATATAAGTGACTATCCATTGTATACAACGACATACAAATAAAGACATAACCACAAAACGATGGTTAAAGCATTAAAACAATTGTTTTTTAAATGAATAATGTATAAGTATTCAATAAAATATTGTTAATCAAAACAATTGGTTACACAAACCTGTTCCACATAGATAAAAACATCTGAATGCACAATTAGACTAACTTACATTATAAACCTATAATAGATCTATAATGTATGAAGATTTCCATAGATATTTGAGTACATCTATAAGCATACAAATACGTGCACTCAATTTACATGATTCATGAATATAAATTACTGATAAAAAAGGTATTATCCATTGTTTATTCTATCATTTCCGCTTTTTACCTGAACAACAATTTAGTGAGTAAACTGTTAAACAGTTAGTTTTCAATGTATATCTCCTTTCTATTGCTCTTATTTAATGATTTATGCATAAATCATATCAGTTGATTAAGTTTGAACTCTATGATTCGATTATTTAAAATATTGACGAGGCCATAACCCAAACTAGAACGAAACACACGTCAAACTGGATTCCACTACTATCCACTATTTATCTTTGCTTAAAAAGCTTGTGACTTAAGGCTGTACCGAGGCAATCCACACAGGATGCACACATGCTAATAACAGACTGATCAATTGCAGTCTGAAACCTCAATGGGAAGATACAAGCAAAAACAATACCAAGCGAATTTAAATTCACCCTATCGCACAAGCAGGTGGCTATCAGGACTCAGTAACTGAATGAACAACACGATGGCGTCTGAAGCGAACGGTACTGGGTTCGAGTCTCAGATTGAACACCGACTGTGAGATGCAGGTACATCCAACTGACGAGTCCAAAATAGGACGAAACGTGCATTAAACTGGATTCCACTGCTAGTCACTATCCATCTTTGCTTATAAAGCTTGTAAATTCATGCAATATCGAGGCAGTTCGCACAGGATGTATATATGACAATAAGTGACTGATCAATTGTAGTCCTAAATAACTATGGGAAGATACAAGTAAATAACATCATGTGAACATAACCTCTATAGTTTATTAAATTAAAAGTGAATCATCGAATGATTGATTTCATTGAATGAAAATTATGGTAATATGGTTAACTGAATCCAGTTAAAAATTCCATACATCAATAGATTCTTACTGATTTTGTAATTATCGTCATATCGAAAGGTCATCAGGTTATAGATTTTTACTTTCCCTGTGGATGTATATTGTTAAGAAAAGCTGACTTATAACGAAATAAGGCGAGACTCTAATTTATGGACAAACCAATCACGTTTAAGATAACAGGTGGCGGATTTTCGGCACGAGATTCATTCATCCATTTGGATAAAAAGAGTTTTGACATTATAGTTGATGTCAGTTCGTGATGAAAATCTGGAATGTAATTCCTAACTTTAATCATCAACTGTAAATTATAATTCTAATTTTTCACACTGGTTTATAACCCTCATTTGATCTTGGTTAATAAGTGGACACTCTCAAGGTTAGTCCAGCGTCGCTCAAATGTCGTCCATAAATTATGGTCTCACCGTCAATAAGAAAGGAAATTCTTAGAAGAGATACTTAAATGATTGATGGAAACAAATCATTCCGATTGAAGTTTTATTCTTCTTGGAACTGATCAAAAAGTAGTAACTTTGAAAATCTTTAATAATTTCATGCTCCCTTAACAAGTTACTTTTAGCTCACTTACAGTCATAGTTAGTTGGACACGTCACTAATAAATATTAGAAGGTTATTAATAATTAATTTCATGTTGTTTATTGTCGATTGTTTGCATAATACTACCTTTCTTTCAAATTACTCAGAGGTAAAGCGGTGGACTTTAAGTTAATATTAACTAGTCTTAGTGATTATAAACAATGATTACAGCTGAAATGGAGCATAGGCTGTTAAAGAATTGAAATGGCTATCCTATAGAACACTGAACGTAAAATTTGATCACTCATAATTATGAATAGATTCAAGTCAGAAATATGGACCATTAAAATTTCAGTTTAATAGCTTGGAGGTAATACACTTGACGCTAAACATGAAAGTATTGAATTTGGACCCTTGTAGTATGATCAGTGTGTGTTTCTTATTTCTTTACTAGGACAAAATGTTATCCAATGCTCCCTAATTTCCAGTGACCATTTCGCTAAAATCAGTTTATGATATAAGTTATATAATGTCATGATTATTGTTTGATATTTTACTGAATTCAATGACTGACTAAAATTATGAGTCAATTGAAGCTAGACCACTATGGAAAACTCGAAAGCACTGGACAGCCGTTTCGTCCTGCTCCTTAGCAGTGAGCATTCACGACCCCGCCTCACGAGATTCGAACTCAGGACCTATCGGTCTCTCATGTGAACACTTACCCTCTAGACCACTGAGCCGGCATCCAATGGTGCTAGTATCTTACTTCAATCAATCCACGAAATTCATTTTATTTATTATTCCTTGTTGTATGTCTGTCTAATTTTCTCTGTGTTGATTTATTGAGTGGTTACTTGGGCTGATACACATTTATATCAGGTATTTGACTGACTTTTTAGAAGCTACTGCTTTTTATAGTATCAATAGTAGTAATGGGAGTAGTTGTAGTATGAGTAGTAGTGGTTATCTTAGTAGTATTTGTCCTATTTTTTCTATCAGAATCAATTCTTTCTACATTAATCAATGACTTGGTTACAAGAAGAAGTTCATGTATTTCATGTTTATAGGTGTAATCTAATTCTTATCATCAGATTAGTTGCGACCACTAATTAAGATGAATCAATTTCAAGTAGAGCACCTTACATTTTCAATGTTAATTAATCAGTAACAATCGATATTAATCCGCTTATAATCCTCTATCATTTCATTAGACAATGTTTTAATCTAAATAAGAAAAGATTCTTTTCAATGAATTAATTACTCAGTGAAACACTGATATGGACTTAAATGGTAAGAAATAAATATATTCTTAATTGCAAAAGATATTTGACAAGGATTTATCTCAGAGTGTTGATGAAAATCAGGAGCACTGGACAGCTGCTGAGTTCTAGTACTGGACTCCTCAGGATTGATTTCCACGTTTTTACTAAGCATGGAACAAGAGATATTCAGGTCTCGTTATAAATGCTTAAAATTTAGACTACTGAGTTGATATATAGCGAAACGATCATTCACTTTTCACCCTTAACATGTCTGAAATCCACAGGAGTCTATGGAATTCGTCTAACTTAGTAGTGAGTGTACTATTACTGAAATGGTTTTGTGAACATTATTTCTAAACTAAATCATGTCATTGAACCAATTTGGAAACATGTGTAAAGTTGTGTGGATATCTCATCATCATTACAACGGTCAGCTAAATTTATATGCTTAAACATGGATACACACAAGCAAGCTTCAAGTGTAAAACGCAATTGCCAGTATATAGAAATGTTTATAAGGTGTGATTATGATGCTTCAAATTACTTAACGCAAAATGTGAACATGTATCTTTATGAGTGTAGTGTAGATATCTGTGATCGCGCAGTAATTGTCTAATTAAATAAATCAGTAAAACGTCATTTAAGGTTAATTCCATTAAATAAGATAATTTTTATTTTACTTCTTGTATATTGTTTTTCTCCTCACCGCTTACTTACTTACTTGCATCTGTCACTCCCAATGGAGAATAGGCCACCGACCAGCATTCTACAACCCACTCTGTCCTGGGCCTTCTTTTCTAGTTCCATCCAATTCTTGTTCATTTTTCTCATGTCTATTTCCATTTATCGGCGTAATGTGTTCTTTGGTCTTCCTCTCCTCCTTTGGCCTTCAGGATTCCATGTCAGGGCTTGTCTTGTGACACAGTTGGGTGCTTTCCTCAATGTGTGTCCTATCCACTTCCAGCGCTTCTTCCTGATTTCTTCCTCCGCTGGAATCCGGTTTGTTCTCTCCCACAGTACGTTGTTGCTAATAGTGTCCGGCCAACGGATCCGAAGTATTTTTCGTAGACAACTGTTAATAAACACCTGTATCTTCTGGATGATGGCTTGTGTAGTTCTCCAGGTTTCCGCCCCATACAGTAGAACTGTCTTGACATTCGTATTGAAAATCCTGACCTTGGTGTTGGTTGATAGTTGCTTTGAGTTCCAGACGTTGTTCAGTTGTAAATATGCTGCTCTTGCTTTACCGATCCGCGCCTTCACATCTGCATCAGATGTTGTTGCGTTTGGGATGGAAAGGCCAGATCATCTGCGAAGTCTAAATCGTCCAACTGCATCTTAGATGTCCATTGTATCCCGTGCTTCCCTTCAGATGTTGACGTCTTCATGATCCAGTCGATCACCAGGAGAAAGAGAATGGGTGAGAGTAATCAACCTTGCCTAACACTGGTCTTTACTTCGAACGGCTTTTTGTCTATTGAAATTACTCAGTTGTCTACTAAAACTGTTTCACGTCTCCGGTAAATGATGAACAAATACAATTCGACGAACAGGCAAAATATACAAAAACTGCAGTTCACCAAAAACAAAAAAACGTCTGAAAAACTGACGAACTACTAACAAGTAGACAATAACTTCAGAGAGAAAAATATAAAAGGTTATCATCTTCCCGAACATTTCCTGTATATTGGTACCAACATTGCGTGATGCTTTAGAATTCAATGGATCTAATTTTAAATCCTTATTCGATTCACAAAATAATTTGATCATTATTTCCATTCATTAACAGGGTATTTATCTTCATTTTAGATTAAATAATATTACAAGTCAAATAGCAAAGTTACTGAACTGTTGAATAGATTAAATACTTACTGACAGAGCCAACGGAAAGTAAAAAGAAACTCTGAGGTGAGTATTTACAAGCTTCATTTGTATTGTTAACTGTTTTAAGCTATATAATCAATACATTATTCGATTAGATCATATCTTGATAATACCATTCAAATATTCATGAAGTAGTTGGATATTATCGTGTTCGTTACAAGTCGTTATGGTAACAATTTCAATCTTAAACAATGAAACTTCAGATGAAGTAAAAATTATGTGAACGAATCATAAGTCTTTATGTCTTAGCCCTTTATGAATTGACTTATTGAGAATAATAACAAGGGGTGCTATCAGAGAGCTCTTTCTCTTTATAACTATTGAGTAATTCGTCTTACGGGGAAATTTAGATAAATATTTAATATTATCTATATCAATTTCATGTGATCATATGTTTACATAAATTCTCCCTTAAATTGTATGGACTATTCGTAAATGTCGATATATGTTGAGAACATACGCCGCTATAATGTGCTTTGTAATCTGACCCACCTTCTTGTACGTGAAATTTGACCATTTTTTATATGATTAACTAATCAATAAACATAAAGTAAAACTTATTTAAAGGCAATATCGGTATAGGGGTTGTGAAGATTATTAAATTTTTTACTGAGATCATGAAACGATTGGTGTTAGACTACCATTGAAAACCCGAAAGCACTGGAAAGTCGTTTTATCCTAGTGCGCATCTCCGATCCAGTTCGCGGGATTCGGACCCGGGGCCTTCATTCTAAACTGATATCAGCTGAAAATCAATAAATGATGAGCTACTTTGTCCTAGTTTTAGACAAATCATCAGTGTGTACTCATTAAACCGAATTCGATAAAACTGATAACTTTCATGATTTATCATAATGAACATAAAACATATGGACAACTGAATCAGAATTTAATAACTTACATTTACAGTGAATTTTAGTCAAATATCTAACTTAATTAACAATTTAGGGAAATGTCTTCCAACCAAAAATTTATCAGAATGAAATTTTGTCGAAATTGTAGTAATTTTATGATTGAATTCATGAATTGATTTAAGCTGGAAGCATTAGACATGATTAGTGGAGTCAATCCATATCTGTTGTGAGACAGTTACTCACCAGAGACAATAATGGACGGTCGCGCAATATTTTGAATTGATTGTAGTTAGATATTAACAAAGTTGGATACTAGGTCAGTGATGTAGATTTTAATCGTTCACACATGTGACATATAAGTCCTGGGTTCGAATCCTGTAAGCGGAGTCGTAAATGCGTACTGCTAATGGGTCCCACAATAGGACGAAACGGCCGTCCAGTACTTTCAGGTTTTCCAGGGTTGTCTAGCTTAAATTGACTCATGAATCCAACCATTAGATTAATTAGTTAATCATAAGAGAGAAGAAATTTCATAATCATCATATTAGTATATCGATAATAAAAGGAATATGCGTAGTTAAATATTATTGATTATTGTATTATATTTCCGTTATTTAGTACAAATTTTATGATTTGGCCAATAAATTAATTCATTCATTTGCGTAATATACCCATGTATTTAATACTTTATCTAATTAAATTATTCTCTTTCAATGTTGTATAAAATAACATAGTAACTAATTTACAAATCAATGTAGAAGCAATAATAATCAAATAAAAGTGCAGAAAGAAAGAAAAAAAATACCCAGAAACATACCCATTAAGGGAATTAGGTCCAAGGAAGGATAAGAGGTTGGACGAATCGTTTCTGTATGCAAAGTTCGAGCTTGAGTTTGTGGATTGCCAATATTTCAGCAGTGCATAAAATATTGATTTGACACCCCTTTGATCCAATTCCTTTAATGCTGTAGATTATTTTAAAAGAAGAATCTTTTGGAGTGATGTGTCCACAATTTAGTAAATTCTCCTATTTAGAACTAGTAATTATTTTACATTCAGCTTTTAAAAGCCAAGTTGAATAGTGCTCTGAGATGCATTTGGAAAGTAACCGCTTTGAAAAGTGTTTGAAGCAGATTTCTTTACATATTCAATAATTTTTAAAAGTAGTACATATTTATAACAGCTTAAAGGTTAAGTAAATGAATCCATTTAGAAAACAAAAATCCTTAAAGATGATTTAATATATGTCAAGATGTTGAAGTTTAGAAATACATTCACTGTACTAGTTCATTGATATTTAAAGTAAACAAAATAGATAGTGCATACTCAATCTATAAAATTCATTTTCTTAATAGTTGAGATCATGAACCGATTGATGATAGACCACCAGTGTAAATCTCGATGGACGTTTCGTGCTAATGTGGGACTTCTCAGCAGTGCACATTCGAACCCGGGACCTGTCAGTCTCGCGCACGAACGTTTAACCTTTGAACTAATGAGCCGATATCCAATGGTGTTAGTGTCTAACTTCAACCAATCTCGCGAGGCAAGATCGTGGATGGGCACTGCTGAGGAGTCCCATCCTAGGACGAAACGACTGTCCAATACTTCCAAGTTTTCCATGGTGATCTAGCTTCAGTTGACTCATGAATCCAACTATTAAAATTACTATAATATCCACAAAACCCCTACTGTTACTAATCAAAATATGCTGACTAGTGACTGGATTCAAGAGGTATATCCCGGAGTTCTAATAGAAGCAGTGACCAGTGGAATTAATTATTGTTAATCACTTTACAACATACTACTTAATTCTTCTACTGAATTCAAATGTTCCAATTAGATTGAATAACATTTCATTCTAAATAACATAAAAGGATTAATAATAATTCCGATATTTATTCTATAATCATAAGGTCATTATCTACTTGTATATTTATTTGCGTGTTTAATTTCTAATTTTCAATAGAAGTCCTTAACTTAACTGTTCACTTGTTCAATGATGATCTAATCAATATTAATTACTAACAGGAAAGAAAAAAAGAAAACAAAACTTAATCTGTCAGAATCAAATTAAAAACAGAATTAAAGTAACAATTTCATTATCTAATCAAGGTCAATCAGATAATTATTTTACTTGAATCTTTTGATTGATGTGTTAAGACTGCAATTGATCAGTCTGTTATTGGAATATATACATACTATACGTATTGCTTGGACATTGGATTAATTCACAAGCATTCTAAGCAAAAATGGATGGTGGTTAGTAGTGGAATGCCCCCAAATGCCCTGGTACAGCCGAGAGTTGGGAGAGTCTGCTCTTTCTCTCTCTCTCCCTCTCTCTCTCTCTCTCTCTCTCGAAATGCTTTCACATGACCGCGTGCATACAGCCACTAACAGCGAAATCCTACTCACTGACTTCTCGCTGCATTACTGTTGTTTACGAAACTGAGAGGACGAAACATGAATGTTCGACGCTTTAACCGGGTTAGTGGATATGGAGGATCCATCAAAGTGAGTTGAAACACCCTGATTCCCAATCAGTGGTGCACATGATATTCAGTATCCTGGAGGAACAAATGGCGTATGAACCAATTATTGGTCACCGGCTACCATGGAACTGCATCTCCTCACTTTACTCCACTGCCTTAGGTTGAAGGCTCTCGGTGTGGCTTCCTAAGAAAACCACCTGATTCGGTTTGGGCACCCGATCGGTATTCTAGCCCTCACACAAATCAAATGATTTGTGTGGTGCATATCCATTTGGTGCCTTCTTGTACCTATGTTTATGTGTTTAAATAAATAAACTGGAACGCAGAGCGCGCGTTTCGTCTTATTTGGGACTCGTCGGCCGGAAATACCTGCATCCGACAGTTGATATTCACTCCAGGACTCGAACTCAATAGCGTTTACTTCAAGCGTTATCGCGTTATCCACTCAGCTACTGAATCCTCATAGTCACTAGCTTGTGCAATGTGGTAAAGTTTAAATTCACATGATACCATTTAATTGAGTCTTCCCATTGATGTGCTAGGACTTCAATTGACCAGTCTCTTAATTGACATATGTGCATACTATGCGTATTGCTTTGATATTGACTTAATTCGCAAGCATTACAAGCAGGTATGACGTTTGAAGCGAACGGCATTGGGTTCGAGTCCCAAAGTGGACATCAACTCGGGTGCAGGTACATCCAGCTGACGAGTCCCAAATAAGACGAAACGCGCGTCCTGCATTCCGCTGCTATCCACTGTCCATGTTCACTTAGAATGGTTGTGAATTAAAGCTATATCGAGGCAATACGCACAGAATACATATATGCCAATAAGAGACTGATCAACTGCAGTCCTAAACATCAAACGGAACATTCAAGTAAACAATACAAAATGAATTTAAACTTGACCACATTTCACAAGCTAGTGGTTATGATGACTCATTAGCTGAGTTGATAATACTATGACACTCGAAGCGAACAGTATTGGGTTCGAGTCCTGGAGTGGATATCAATTGTGAGATATAGGTACATCCAGTGGACGAGTTCCAAATAGGACGAAACGTGTATCAAACTGGATTCCACTACTAGCCACTATCCATCTTTGCCTATAAATACCAATGTTGGGAACTCATTTCCCTAAAAAGAGAATAACAATAGGAGAGTAATGGAGAGTGTGTGTGAAAAACGTACCTAACTGTCTTGCAATTACAACATATTATTCCTTGGGATTAAAGTACATTTGAATTCCTGAATAATAATAAGTTTTCTTTTAAAAACAAAAAAAAATATGGAAAAGGAATTTACAACTAAATTGAAAATTAAAGAAAATAAAACGTGATCTCCTTATGAAAAAAAATCAATTACTGAAAACTGATCGATTATCTATCTATAATGATATAAAATTAAATCAATGATGTGAGAATGAGAAGATACCAAATTACAATTATCAAACATACATACATACAATGTGAGTCTGTATTGTTTGTTTGTTTGTTTATGGATTGTAAGGATAATTATTAGGCTACCGTTATTCACTCACGTGTACTATCTTCCAAATGAGTAGTCCCCCCCCCCATCTTAATAATAAACACGTGCTTTCCTGAAGCCATAACTAGTGAAATCCAATTATGAGGCCATCAGACAGTTAGCAGAAACGTTAATCAAAGATCGCTGTGTTGAAGCTATAAGTGTTAGTCATTGAATACAAACTCATTGGTTTGAAGAGTAGGCGCTTGCAGAAAGAACTGAAAGTTTTGAGTTCAACCTCTAGCGGTATCGTTAGTGTGCAAGCTGGGTAGTACCTTACTGTACAGTGTTCCTTCGCTTTCTGTAATTAATTCGATGTGATAAATTATTTCTATATATCAAGGACTTTTGTCAAAGAATTATGGTGATGCTTAAAAATCATATATTCTTCATAGATATTAGCACATAAACTTGGGGTAATCTAGAACTCAACAGAAAAATATCTTTGTTTTATGAATTTCATGATTTACAAGGCGTTTTCTGTTATATCCCATTTTCCAAACTGTTCAGCAGTGGGTATCCACTCCATCCCTAGGTACTGAACCAATGGACGTTGTAGCACCATTCGAGATAAGCACATTATCTTTAGACAATTGATTTGACATCCATACTTAGTCCACATCATGGTTAAACTAAACCACTTGTTAATAGCAAATGACAATCAGGTCATCTAGCAATAATTTTGGAATCGATGAATACTCGAACACCTCATTAGTAAAGTTTTAGGCTGAGGCTGGGTGACACGCGATTGATACAAATGGAAAATATCAGTTCTCTAAAGATTTCATCTTTGCCCTGTTGACGACTACCAACTAGTGTGAAACTTGAGTTCAGGGTTAATTAGTTCTAACATAAACATTTATATCGATGTGCCTCCAAAGTCAGTGAATTTCTCAAATATTTCGAGGAAGTTTTCTGTTTTAATCAGAAGGGGACTTTGTGGACATTTTAATAATTTTATGGTTGAAATCATGGGTCAACTAAAGCTAAACCACTATGGAGAACCTGGAAGCGCTACATGGCCGTTTCGTTCTCGTATGAGACTCCTCATCAGTGCGCGTCCACGATCGTGCACCACGAGATTAGAAACCAGGACATATCAGCCTCGCACGCGAACGCTTAACCTCTAAACCACTGTTTTTTTCTGTTTTAACTGACTAACTGTTTACTTTAATCACCCAATATACTCACTCAAACGATCTGATAACAAGCTTACAGCCTATAACCACTGCTAAATTCGAAAGAAATCATCACAGTTATTGACATATATTTATTCCCATATATTCTTTTGTCACTGAAATGACAAGTATGTCAGAATTCATTCATCAAATTATCTTAAGAGTTAAATCGGTCAGAAAAATTTCATTAATGAAGACGTATGACAACTAACTACCGTTTAAAAATCCTATTCACTTGTATTTTGAATATTAACAAGTTTTATGGGTAATAAAGAGGACTGATATGTCCTGATTTCGAATCTCGTGGTACAGGATCGTGGACGCGCATTGACGAGGAATGCAATACCAGGAGGAAACTGTCTTTCAATGCTTCCAGGTTTTTCATAGTGATCTAGCTTCGATTGACTTATGAATTTAATTATTAAAATAGGAATTTATTAGAATATTCTATAGTGAAACACAAGTTATTAAATTAAAGGATTATTTCATACACATAGTTCCCTTTATTATTTTAAAGAGAGCAAGAACAAAAATTGGTGCACCAATTTTTGTTCTTGCTCTCTTTAAAGGATTATTGTTTATCAGTTACTGATATTAAACCATTTTGTTGGATATCCCAACTGAGTAGAAAAATTCAATTTCATTGGTTATTACAATTCTATATTTCCCTTCTCCAATTTAAGCCAACCGGGCATTTAAAGGGTGAATTAAAGTACATCTTAACTACTATCAAATTGTAGGTTTAATATCTATGACATATTTAAAAGGTCAACATAATGCACAAATTAATAAGAGTTTAACATTTTCTTTTATTGATCAGTTTATAACCATTGATTGTGTAACTATTTTTCCCCTAATATTGAGCAATGTTTACATTTGACATATGGAAAGTTTTGTTAACCTAGAAAATATTTTATATGTCTGTAGGCAAAGGATAGAGAACAGACAGGTTAGTGGAATGAACTCAAGTAACCGTAGTAGTTGTTTGTTGTGGTGGTGGTAGTGTTCAACCATTTTCTTTCCAAAGTGGAGACTCTTAACCATAAGGAAAAATTCCAACATTTCTTCATTAATCTAATCCGTCAGAACCAGCTAAAAATCCTTAAATTTTCTTTCATTTTAGCAACAAAAATAAGGACATAACTGTTGTTGTGATAAGTGGAATTTGTCTGTCCAACTACTACTACTACTACTACTGCCACCCCCCTTCATGTTATTCTGACGACTACTAACATACTAATAATTGTCTATTGCTTGATGTGTGTGTACCTCTACGTGACCTTCAAGTGGTAACCAATCAAATCTATCGCTTTTGATTAAGTGGTAGACGAAGTTTGTGATTGTTGATTATTCAAATCTCAAAACCAATAGTATTATTTATCGTATATACTGAAAGTCTATTGTATGATAATGACGATGAAGGACGAAGTTGTCGTTCCCCCTGGTCTAAGGGAATTATTACAAGAATTAACTGTGTCTATACTGCGAGAACACCCTGATAATTTAATTCAGTTTGCTATTGATTTCCTAATGATGAAGAAGGCGGCATCAGAAAATCGTCCAAATAAAACAACTGAAAGTGAAGATGAAGATGAAGAACCTATGCCTATACCTCCACAACGAGCTACTCGAAGAGCTGGTGTAGCTGCGGAAAGTTATGATCCAGAAAAAGATGATACTTCAAATGTAGAGAAAGTTGTACATCCTAAAACAGAAGAACAACGTCGAAGATTAGCTCAAGCCACTAAAGATATTCTCCTTTTCCGATGTCTTGATGATGATCAAATGAAAGATGTTATTGATGCCATGTACGAACGTCATGTATCACCTGGTGAAAAAGTAATTACACTTGGTGAAGATGGTGATAATTTTTATGTAATAGAAAAAGGAGTTTATGATATCATTGTGAAAGTTAGTAATGAAGAAAAAACTGTTGGAAAATACGACAACAAAGGGTCTTTTGGTGAATTGGCACTGATGTATAATACACCACGAGCTGCAACCATTTTAGCCAAAACTGAAGGTGTAGTTTGGGTAATGACACGTGAAGTTTTTCGTTCAATTGTATTGAAAAAAGCATTTGAAAAACGTAGATTATATGAAGAACTGCTTAATCAAGTACCAATCCTAGAAAGTCTCAGTGCTTATGAACGCATGAGTATTGCAGATGCATTAAGAACAAAAATCTTCAAAGATAATCAACAAATTATCAAACAAGGTGATCCAGGTGATGAAATGTTCTTTGTTGAAGAAGGTAAAGTACGCATTAAAATGAAAAGAAGTGGAGAAACAGAAGAAAAAGAAGTAGCTGTTATTGAAAAAGGTGGTTATTTTGGTGAATTAGCTTTATTAACAAGTCATCCACGTGCTGCTTCAGCATATGCTGATGGTCATACTAAACTTGCTGTATTGGATGTTGGAAGTTTTGAACGTTTACTTGGTCCTTGCTTAGATATACTCAGAAGGAATATTGACGATTATGAAGCTAAACTAAAAAATATTTTTGGTAGTTTAGATAAAGTACCAGAATTAAGACGTTAATTATGAATTACTTTTGATGATTAACGTCTTGATTTACATGTGATCGTCGATTACTATAATAATAATTATTATTATCATAATTACACTATTCTTTGTGTTCAATCGAATGATCCAACTTTCATGGATGTTCATATTCTTTGATTAGTGAAAGGAGATGAGTCAGATCATAGTGAGTACAGTATATATTTTGTTTTTATATATATATAATTTAAAACAAAATTATGTACATATATGTATTTTCCTCTTTTTTTGTTGTTGTTGATTGTTTACTTAAGTGGTAATATGGAATCTACATGTTTCCATCTAAACCGTTACTCGATTTTTTTTTTCAAAATTGTTTCAACTGTTTTTAATCCTTTCATTAAGTAACTCGTAATTTTAGTCACTATTAACATTATTATTATTATTATTATTATTATTATTATTATTATTATTATTATTATTTTGGATATTACTTGTTCACTGATCATTACTATCATTCATAATATTGGTATTGTGCACAAAAAATTGACCATCATACAAGACTATGTGTAGATTGTATTAGCTCAATTCTATATCCTAGTAACACAATAAAATTCTATCTTTTATTCATATGTATCGTTTTTTGATGATCATTTACACTTTATTACTATGGTGATGGCTGATATTCACTGTAATGAACATTGTTACCGTACATAGATATAGAAAAGAAAAGAATTTCAAGTAATTCTTTCTTAGTTATTCTTTTTTTTCAATCAATTGCTTACATTTCATTTCTCATATACCATATAACATGTGCAAATAGTAAGAGAGTTGAACTGTTATATCCAAAATAAAAACGCTGGTATTACTTATCTTATGAGACATGGACATATATATTGGTAAAACAAATACACATAATACATTCATCCTTCGTTACTACTAATATCAGTATCATTTTGATTGCTTGTACTTGTGAGGGGGGAAAGCTACCCGATATTTTTCATTTTTGTCATTCTTTCTGAGCTCATTGTTTTCCTTCTCTTTGTTTGTTTATTCTGCTGTCCTTTATGTTTTTTTCTTCTCGTTAATGTTCTCTTATTTTCTTCCATTAATCCTTTATAGATAATCAGTGAAAACAAAAAGATATATCATCAATTATTTGTTTTGATGTATCCGTGTTCATGTTATTGTTACTGATTAATCTGGGTAATAAGGTTTTAAAATATACTTGTATAATTAATTAAACAATTGAGTTAAGTAATTCATATATATTGATTATGTGTTAGATTCTTATGTTCTTTAAACTGTATTCGTGGATGTGCATTACTGAAGAGTCTCATAATAGGATCAAATGGCCATCCATTGCTTCCAGGTTTCTCATAGTAGTTTAGCTTCAATTGACTCATGATCTCAACTATTGAAATTACTATAATATATCCACAAAAACAAACCCTTTTGATAAAAAAAAGCTAGACAACTAATTGCTTCAACTAAGTTTATATCAGACTGTTCGTTAGAAAAGATCTCAAATATGCAGTTTTTAGTAATGTAGAATAATGTGTTGCTTAGTCAATATTTATAAGTGAATTACAACATCGCTAATGTATGCTTCAACTCTAATTCAGACAGTTTTTAGATAAATTTTATTGTTTAGTAACTAAGATTGGATTGTTATCGTTATAACTTGTGGTTTTTTACCCTCGGTTCTTTGTTTTTTTACCTCATCGCCAATTGTTATAACGCTCGGTTTTACTTCGTCTAATGTTATAACGGTTGGGTTTCCACGTATGGGACGTTAATTTACCTTAAACGATTATCTACACTAGATCCTTCCCAGTGTCTATTCTACAACTCATATCAGGAACACATGATTAGTCTGACCACAACGTAAATATATTTCCACACCAAAACCCGACACAATCCAACAACCATGAACAATCAATAATAAGTGTGCCATAATAATTATAAGGATAAGGGAATATATAACTTATCTGACACCTATCAGACTATGTACACGTCTGACTAAGCAGACAACCAATCATTATCATTCTCGTCCACACATGAGTTATGCTCAATCAGTCATTGTGTGAATGCATTTGGGGAAATTTCTCTTGTCAATAATATGTATATATTGTTGTATTAAAATAGTAAATTATAACTGAGTGCAATTTTCTATATGTTGAAGTAAGAACAGTTTGCTTTGTATGTTGGAATTTTCGATCATAAAGGTTACAAGCTCGAAATCTAGTCACACTTGAGTTGATTTCATCGAACCGGCAATTGGTTTTCACAATGAATGTGTACTATTTGTAAATGTATCATACCACATACAAATAAATGCATGTCGTTTAATAGATGAACAATTTTTTTGACTTATTTTCATTATGACTTTTAGTAACATCTATGATGGAATGGATAAATGTTGGTTTAATTCAGTGTTTTAATAACTAGTTAACTGAATACATTGATTAGATTAGTTGAGCAATGATGATATCTAGTTCTTATTACTGGGTACTATTATTTGACCACAGTTGCTTTAGAAACATTGCTCGCATCTGCCGGAATCACCAGGTAAATAATAGTGAGGTTAGACACAGGGTATTAGGGAATGATGGTAAGTCAGTTGATGAGGTTGTGAATGTTCCTCGACTGAAATAGTTGGACCACGTGTTGCGTATGTCTGAACACCGATTACCACGACGCTCAATGCTGACTAGTGTTGCGGATGGTTGGAAGAGAGTTAGGTCCGGCCACACCAAAACGTGGCATCAGTCGTTGAAGTCACTGACTTCTGGTCTGAGTCATCTTGGTAGATGCGAACTGCTTGGTTGGGTCCGCGTGACCAATGGTTTGAGACTGTGGGTGACATGGCTCAGAATCGACCACAATGGTTTAGGTGTATACACTCTTTGTCTTCTCTTAAACTATGAGATTAAAGTCGCTTCATATCTTTCTTTCTACAAACTAATTCTTTCTTCCTGTACTATATCCTTATATGCAATCTTTCCTTTATATATTACCACCATTGAATTAACTACTTCTATGAATTCGGTGTTTATCTTGTTGTGTTAATGAGTGAGGTATGGCAACTTGGAGCGATGCATATATATGTGCCTGGTTCTACGTTGTAGCTGACTGACTGAATGTAAAAAGAAGAACTTGTAGTAAGCAAGTAGCAAGTTTATCAAGAAAAAGTCAATATATAACTAACTAGTTTATTATATTCTTAATGAATGTAATTAAATCTATTGACATTGTAAATTGTGTGCATCCACTTAGTTATTGATTATTTGATATAAACTATTATCTAGTTCATTATATTCGAATAAAACTATCGACTAATAAGTCAATCATATACCATTCATTGTATTCTAACATTAGTAATCGATCAGTTCATCTACAGTGTTGCCTTTTTTCTCTACGTCGAGCAATATCAGTCTTGACCTGTTGTAACATGTAACAAGCAGGAACATTTTCGTCTCCAAACCAGTAGCTAAACTAGTATCTCCATAAATTACAACAAGGTTTGGTCTTTTATTCGCCATCCTTTGGTTAAAGTAAATAGGTATATTTACTAACTATTACATAGAAACATGTACCTCAAAACAGGGTATACAAGTATGTAATTATTGAGTTAGCAAAGCTAGGAATTGGACTCAGATCAATTAAATCTAAATGCGGAAAAAATGTTTTATTCTTACCCAGTTATTTGTATATTGTAGATTATACTCTTATGTACTATACAACTGTTAAAAAAGAGTACTTTTGAAAGTTCTCTTTCCCATCAGTTTTATCGTCGTAAATATGTGTACAAATGTATTTTAATAGTTGAGATCATGAGTCAATTAAAGTTAGACCACCATAGAAAACCTTGAATCTACTGGACGGCTCTTTCGTCCTATAGTGGGTCTCCTCAGCAGTACGCACCCACGATCCCGTCTTGAGAAACCCGAACATAGGAGCTATCGGTCTCGCGCGAAGCACTTTACCTGTAGACCACTGAGCTGGCCGGCATCCAACGGTATTAATATCTGACTTCAGCATATACACGAAATTGAGTGACACATCCACCGCTGTCGAATCTCGCGAGGCGGGATCGTGGATGCGCACTACTGAGAAGTCTCACAATAGAGCGAAACGGCTGTCCAGTGCTTCGAGGTTTTCCATGGTGGTCTAGCTTCAATTAACTCACGATTTCAACTATTAAAATTACTATAATATCCTCAAAAACCGCTTCAAATATTGATATATTTTAGTCAGAATTGATCAAGGAGGTTTGACTATCAAAACAGAAAGTTTCAATAATATCCAACTTATATATTTAAGAAAATATTGTGAGATTGTTTGATCAACTATTTGGCAGCGTGTGAAGAAACATCTTTTTCGTTATACATTAAGCTGTTAAGTGTTAAGATTTCCATAGTATCCTTCGGAAAATTCTATAGGTGTTCAGAAAACGCTAAGAAGCACTATCCAATCAGCATTGAATAAGAGCGTCACAGAAACACCTAGAAAGTGATGAGTGACGTTTAACTTTCTTAACTGTATACTTGCCTATCCCGCTACTTTATTTAGTGTAGTTCCATGAAATTACAGTAGCTCAAGGTCATATAAAACTCAGCAAATACCCTCGTTTTTCTGTACATAAACTAACCTTGGAGTAAAAGTTTTTCTCCGCACTGCGCGCCTTTTCTCTTGTGTTCCAGTTTCTGTATAGATTTATCCCGGGATTATCAGAAGCGGCTAGGAAATCGGATCGAGCGTTCATTTAACAAACTTATCATTGAGATTAGAAGGTTAAGACGAGGTGAAAGAAAACAATAATTCATCATAAATACATCCCAATACCTATGAAGTACTAATGTGCTATCGGTTAAACGAATGAACATTTTTCATATTTTTAGGGGATATATTTCAGTGGTTTGAAAATGATTTCCCTTATAAAATAAGGTTTGTTAAAATAGCACTGAAGACTTGATATTAGTGGATAATTATTTTGTACTGGTTTCTTTATCCTGGGTAGTGTCCGCCTACTAACTTCATACAGTAGTCAATAAGTGATATAACTATATCCTCAAACTATGTCATTGGTGAGTTGCTATTTTACTTTCAACGTGACTGACTCCATCGATCAACTTCTTATTAGAACTTCTGGAAATCGATATCAAAACATATCCTCGAACAGAGTGCACGAGATTATTAGTTTAATAAGGAGTGTTTTTTTTTCAGTTAGTTAATACATTTTCGTCATAAACTGAAGTCAGCAAGAGAACCAGTAAAATCTATAGAACACTGGATATCACTTTTATTGTAGTTTTGAGCTACAGACTAACGTAACAGAGATGTTATATTATACTGACAACGAAACACATCCTGTTAGTATCTCAAAAAGTAACATCTTAATGATTTCCACCTAACATTTCACCACCAAGCATAACTGTCCCAGACTCAGTTATTGTGTCGACTCACTAGTTCATATTGTTTTGGAGTCACAAACTAGGTTAAAACAGTCATCTGATCCTTCCTAGCTGTCAACTTATCATATCCTTTGGCTAAAAAAAGAAATCTCAGTTTACCCAATAATTATATTTCCTTAAGAATCCAATACATGTTTAGTCTAAATAAAGTACTTACAAAGCTTGTGTTGGAATTATGCAATCTCAAATGATTTGCATTTATAGCGTGAAAACTGTTTTGCAATTCTGTAGTTTAAACTATTGTCACGAATTCACTTGGTGTTGTTTTACTTGTATTTTCCCATTGTAGCCACTATCAATCTTTGCTTAAAAAGATTGTGACCTAAGGCCATATCGAGGTAATCCACACAGGATGTACATATGCAAACAAGAGACTGATCAATTGTAGTCCTAAATAACAATAGGAATATACAAGTAAAACAACACCAAGTGAATTAAACTTCACTCCATTGCAGGCTATCAGGACTTAGTAGCTAAGTAGATAATGCGATGACATTTAAAGCAAACGGTACTGGGTTCGAGTCCCTCCTGGTATGAACATCAACTGTGAGATGCAGGTACATCAAGCAGACGAGTCCGAGTTAGGACAAATGAGCATCAAAATGGATTCCACTATTAGCCACTATCTATCTTTGGTTATTGTTACGAATTTTTCAGTTTGCTGACATAAAAAATAAATTCACGCAGCTTCATTTTACCAATGGGCTATGAATCAGTTTATTCGTTCTTCTATTAAGTAGACTGAATAACGTGATAATAAAATCATATCATACCTAAATAAAAATTCTCAGTTCAAACACGATAACGTCTACTTATGTTTATTTTCATGAGGACGATATGTTTCTCGTTACTGATATTCAAGGCTGAATTTCTATCAATTTTTGATAGTTATGTTTTTTGAATTGTAATTTTCTATCATGGCCAATAATGAAATTCAAGATGTCCATTTCATACTTTTACAAATTCTTTAACTAAATGTATCTACATCTTACGGTTAATTTCTTCACTGAGATATCTCCTTAAAGAGATCATATACAACTATAAAAATTAACATCCTATCTTTTGGACAACTAAGTAGTTATCATGTATTGAAGTTTTAAAGTACTGAGTGCTACGTTAACATTACAATGAGCTGAAAATCGTTTCTGCTCAACGGGTTTTAAATAAAACGAAATGTAGATACTTCATTACTTCCGTCATTGATTAATATCCACAAATGTAATAATCTTAATCCTGTATAAATGCTTTCAAATTCATTTTGTTAATGATTAAAAAGAATTGCTGTCTGAATTTGTTAGTAAATAATTTCTATCGATCGTAATAATTCTTGATAATCACCATCATTACTTACTTACTCGCCTGTTACTTCTTGTGGAGGAGCATAGACCAACCACCAGCACTCACCATTCAACTCTGTCCTGGAAAATCCTTTCCAATTCTTTTCAGTTGTTATTCATCCTTTTCATATCTGCTCCTATTTTCCGAGGTGATGTGTTCTTTGGCCTTCCTCTTTTCCGTTTCCCTTCGGCATTACAAGTTAGGGCTTGCCTCGTGGTGCAGTTTGGTGATTTCCCTAATGTATATTCTATCCATTTCCATAGTGTTTTCCAAATTTCCTCTTCAGCTGGAAGCTGATTTGTTCTCTCCCACAAAAGGCTGTTGCTGATGGTATCCGGCCAATGGATATTGAGTATCTTGCGTACACAACTATTTATGAATACTTGTACCTTCTTGATGATGGTTGTATTAGTTCTCCAAGTTTCAGCTCCTTGTAGTAGAACCATCTTGATGTTCGCATTGAAGATTGTGACTTTGATATTGATTGGCAGTTGTTTTGAGTCCCATATGTTGTTCAATTGTAGGAATACTGTCCTTAATTTGCCAATCCTTGCTTTTACTTCTGCATTGCATCCTTCTTGTTCATAAATGATGCTTCCCAGGTACGTGAAGGATTCTATATCTTCCAGAAATCACCATCATGATTATCAATTATTAACATTTTATACCTATTAAATAAACGACATGTACTTTCAGCATCTCTTGTAATAACCGATAATCTAGATGGAAGAGGAGGGTACAAGTTGTTATACTGGTTAGCAAAACATAAGGGCTCATACTAATAATGTACATCGTAGATTTAAATATGTAGGTGGATAAATAAATAGAACTGAACAGCAATATACAATTCCGTACGATATATATATTGTCACATTACTTGGTAGAATAATGAAAGAACAAAATAACGGCATAAAAAAATGCTTAGAATGAAATGACAACATCAATAAGTAATGAAGAGACAAAAGTGAAAGGTTATCTGATGAGGAATGCACCCAACTGAGTCACAAGGCAAGCTCTTACTTGGAATACTCAAGGCCAAAGGAGGAGAAAAGGAAGACCAAGGAACACATTACGCCGAGAAATGGAGGCAGATATGAGAAGAATGAACAACAATTGGGTAGAACTAGAAAGGAAGGCACATGATAGAGTGGGTCGGAGAATGGTGATCACCAGCTTAAGTAAGCAGTGGAATATTGATAAAACTAGTTATTCAATGGTTACCTCCTGTTATATCTCGACTACTTCAGTCGACGAATGTTTAAAATCTATATGTCGTACAGTAATCGTTTGTAAAAGTATAGCAGTTCATTTTGCCATATTTCACATCATGCATATAGATAAAAGATAATAAATAAGTAGCATGAAGGCGGTCAATATGTCGAAAAACAAAAATGAATGAACTAATCTTTGGGAAATGAGGTTGTCAACTGTTTATAGAATCTTCGATTACACCAGTCATTGACACAAGTCGGACTTGATAATGAAGGTTTAAGCTTCATAACATATATTTCAGTTATACTTGATACCACTATCTCGTGACCTCTTCCGTTTACGACACCCCTTTCAGATCTCATCACAGTCCTCTAGAAAAAAGTTCAGATTGTTGACTACCAACTTTAAAACTTTAGAAATAACCATTTAATGCAACAAGATATAGTATATGCATTATTTACTAAGGATAACGATTAACCAACCTAAATATAATTTGAATGCAGAAACAAACTGAATTAAATTGTCAACATATTTATACGAACAAATAGAGAAATTGATGTGGTATTCTAAACCAAATGTCAGTCATTCAGTGTACACGTGCGCATCGGTTCAGGTTATCTTACCCCCATTACTACACTTAGATAAAATTGTCATGGGAAATCACAGAGTAGTGTAGGTAGTAGCAGTATTAATCGTAGTAGAAAGAATTACGCATAAAAACTAGGATTCAATAAGAAACTATGGAATTAGTTCTCTCCATGAATTTAAATAAAGCCAGAACGAACATTGATGCAGATTAATATGATTTCATTATATTTCGTAGTTTCTCATCAGCTGCTTACAAGGGCTCTTAACAGTGCAATAGCTCAGCATTTACTTGACATCGGGCATACCACTGACATTCCGTGTACTTTTAAAATTATTAACAGACAAAGAAATACTGCTTCGCTCCGTTTTACTAGTATAGGGGTTGTGGAGATTATTAAGTTTTTGATTGAGATCTTGAACCAATTGATGTTAGACCATCACAATTGAAAACCTGGAAGCACTGGACGGCCGTTTCGTCCTATTGTGGGACTCCTCAGCAGTGCGCATCCACGATCCCGCGAGCGGGATTCGAACCCAGGGCCTTCGGTCTCGCGCGCGAACGCTTAACCAACTGGACCACTGAGCCGGCATCCAATGGTGATAGTTTCTAACATCAACCAATCCACGAAATTGCGCGACCCATTTCCATTGTCTTTAAGTAGATAACTGTCTCTACCCGACAAGGATTAGCTCCACTGGTCACGGCTTCTCACTAGAACTCCGAGAATTCCCTCACGAAGCTAGTCACTAGTGAGCACATGTTGATTACTAGTATAGGGGTTGTGGAGATTATTAAGTTTTTGATTGAGATCTTGAACCAATTGATGTTAGACCATCACAATTGAAAACCTGGAAGCACTGGACGGCCGTTTCGTCCTATTGTGGGACTCCTCCTCCGTTTTGCTGAAACGATCACGATAAAACTAAACTCAAACCTGATCTATGTATTTAAAACGAGACAGTAATAAACCTATTACTACCCTGGTTAATATTTAGTTTGTTATATTTCTCTTCCCATTACCTAATTCTTAAACCACACATACATTTCCACTCACTCGATTCTGTTAAACTATGTAAACTCTTCAAATCCTATTCAATTATTACGTCACCCATCTTATCAGTTTTTAATTCCATGAATCTTATATAAACCCTGCATTACCTCTAGAATTATCAAACCAAATAATCTCTGACCTGTTCTTGCAAATATATATATATATAGTTATTATTGATAACCTTTTTCATTCCAATTCTTTACATTCAGTTATGTCAGTTGTTTCACACTATATCTTACCTCAATGTAAAATTCTAATCCACATTTGGTTGTAAGCAACTGATGAGAAACTATAAAATATAATGAATTCACATTATTCTGCATCAGTGTTCGTTCTGGCTTTATTTAATAAACTATGCGTTGGGAAACAAGAAACAGTTTATAAGATAATCTATTAACATAGGATCTAATCGAAGACAGAGTTAATGGACACACACAATTGCGAACGATTTTGAACTATGTCACTCGACATCTCAAACCATTGGGTATAATAATCACACAGAATCCAGTCAGGTAATCTTCAGCTACCTACTTGGCTCAGTTCAATAGTCTGTCTACTCATGGACAGATCTCCTTATCTTTCTTCCAACCCAACCCCTACACCAGCCGTTAACGCGCGTCGAGCTAGTCGGTTGATGGTCATACTCAATAAACGTCCTAATCAAATATACAATCCTTTGGAATATAGAACAGTAAGAAAATAGAAATTGCTCACGTTACGTAATATCATAGAACTAACTCATTATTAATCGATGTTTAATTTTCACTCACTCTAACACATATACACACTGAATACAGATAAATTATTCCATATATAATAATAACCTTCAATGTGACAGTTGACATTTGTTGACTTGATTCCCTAACATTTTGTGATCAAATATAATCGTTCTATTGTTGATATTTATATTAGCATATGACATATTTCTTCCCTAAAAAAGTGAGATTCATGGCGTTTTGATCATGATAGAACTTCATGTGCTTCTGTTTACATGTTCATAAATGTAATGTAAATTTTTCAAATAATAGTTCAGTGATCATATTTACTATAAATTGAATCTAGCAGTTGAAATAATATTGAAAACATGTTTCGAAATAATCGTATACATCATAGTGACAAGCTATGCCCTGTGAAACCAGCCGACTAGAAAGTGCAAGACTCAGCGGTGACATTTTTAGGATTTATTTATTCAAACACATAAACATTGGTACAAGAAGGCACCAAATAGATATGCACCACATAAACCATTCGATTTGTGTGAGGGGTAGGGTACTGCTCGGATGCCCAAACAAAGTAGGTGGTTTTCTTATGGGCCACAACCGGAGCCTTTGACGTAAAGGTCTGGATCCACAAGGCAGTGAAGTAACATGAGGAGATGCAGTCCCATGGTAGCCGGTGACCAACAATTGGTTCACACGCCAATTGTTCCTCCAGGATACTGGAGCTCATATGCACCATTGGTTTGGGATGAAGGTTTTCCAACTCCCCTAGGTGAACTCTCCGTGTCCATCAACCCGGTTAAAGTGTCGGACAATCATTTTCTTTCCTCTCAATTTCGTAAACAACACCTGTGGTGTGAGAAGGCAATGGGTAGGATTTCTTTGGCAGTTGTTGTATGCACATGGCTATATGAGAACATTTCGAGAGGGAGAGTTGACTCTCCCCACTCTCGGCCGTACCAGGGCATTTGGGAATAACACTAATATTGTATTGATTGTTTATTAAAAATGGTTACATAGGCTTAATCTATCTCCCGCATAGATGAGTCATTTTAATCTTATAGGTTATTGTGTACACTTCTCTTTTTTGATTGTTCACCTTCATCTGCATATAATTTTATGAACTTTGTTTGTTTGTATCTGTCTACCTACTTGTAAGTTAGTATGATGATAATCACCTTGTTTTACTGTTCAATATCAAGCATTTCTGAGCATTTTCCTATTCTTTCGGTAGATGAGTGCTGTGTATAAGAGAATGGTTTTCACTGGAGATTTCATTTCAATAAAATAGTGCTATACATATAGGTCTTCTATGAAAACATCACTGTTAGAACTTGAAATAAAATGCTCAGTAAAAATTACCTTGTTATATACAACATTCACTCACTAAATGTACGGAAAAATGCCCGAAAATGTATGGTACTGAGTATATATTCAAAATTTAAAAAATTACTTACGCCTGTTACCCCTCGTGGAGGAGCATAGGTCGACCACCAGCATTCTACATCCAACCCTGTCCTGGCCAATTCTTTCCAGTTGCTATTCATTCTTTTCATATCTGCTTCCATTTCATAACGTAGTGTGTTCTTTGGCTTTCCTCTTTCACTCTTCCCTTCAGGATTCCAAATTCATAAAAACATATCCTTACGCTGTATTTGCTCATAAAAATTTATTTTGTACTTGATTCCTTTGAGGAATGACTTCCTCCTCACTGGATCTATTATTGTCTATCTACTACTCATATGCATTTTTAAAATATAAGCATTTAAAAGTACTTTCGTATTCGGCTTTCCCGTTATTCACTAACTCAATAACGTCAGTGAGTATGAATGAAGTTCATTAGGGAAGTATATTTTATTCATTAGTCATAAGTCGTAAGTGGACCTAACTGAAAAGTCCTAAAACCAAACGGAAATAACTGTCTAGTGCTCTTTGACTATTTACGGTTAGCTAGGTAATCTCAGTTTATGATAATCATATTTGTAATGTCCATAATTCCTCGAAAGGTTTTCAGAAGCTAGAAAATATTCAAAAAAATGAAGAATATTTGAGTGAATAACGGTTTTCAATAACTTCATCATCAGGCCATCCAGTGCTTCCAGGTTTTCAATTCTGGTCTAACATCAATCGATTTATGATGTCAATCAAAAACTTAATTTCCACAACCCTATACTGATCTACAGTTATAAGTCTATAATTATTGTGATCTTTTAAAAAGGCCAGAAAAAGGCTTGGCATTAATGAATTTGACAATGTTATATGTTAAATATGATGAACGTTTGCATTTGGTTACGACATAGATACACTGATATTGTGTTATTTGTAAATTAGAAAGGTCATTTAATAAAGGTCAGAATGATTTGGAGTAAAGTGTCCAGTCATAATCAGTAGAATAGTCATATAGCAAAAATAAAAATGCAAAAAAATTGTGTGAATAAAATGCATAGTAGTAGAATTTCAATCAAGTCTGTTGTGAGATAGTAACTTACTGAAGACAATGGTGGATGTATCGCTCAGTTTCGTGGATTGTTGAAGTCAGACATTAACATCGTTCGATGGCGGCCGGCTCAGTGGCCTAGAGGTTAAGCATTCTCGCGCGAGTCTGATAGGTCCTGCGTTCGAACCTCGAGAGGTGAGATCGTGGATGCTCACTGCTGAGGAGTGTCATACTAGAACGAAACGGCCATCCAATGCTTCCAGGTTTACCATGGTGGTATAACTTCGGTTGACTCATGATCTCAACCATTGGAATTTCATCTCGTCAACTGAGATAATAATGATAATGGCAATCGTAATAATAGCAATATTATTGTGTGAAAATATAATATGCAATAAGAGGGGTGTTATCGAGGTAATTACGATAAAGCTTCCTCTATTTTGATATGATATTCACTATCTACCAAGTGAGATAGAATAGTACTGTTGATCGATTTAGTAACTCCTTTTCCCAACCATGCACATGTTCACGAACACGCAAGGACAAAGCCCTCTGAGTACAGACTATGTAACTAGCTCCACAGGAGCAGATGAATTGGAATAAACACATGGGGTAGCCCATCATCGGTAACCTATCCTTGATTTGTCGTGTAAGTACTGGTTTAGTTGAGAAAATTATAGGTAGCTTGGCGGCGTGAAACATCCTTTCAAAAGATCTTTCGAGTCGACGTATTAAAATATCACCCACTATGTCCCTTTTAAAGTCCAGTTTCAGATATAGGAATTGTTTATCTGACTGAGTCACAATTATTTTTTATTACCTTCTACTAGGAATTTTCTGACAAAATTATCTGGATAGCCATTATTTCGTAATGCGTTCCTTTGGTATATCTATTTGGCTGTCAACACTGTCCTCAGAACATAATAGCTCAATTCTGTGGCTGAGATATATAAACAAATTTATTTTGTATTGAAGAGGTATGAAGCTTTGAAAATGGATGTACTGACCCATCAATGTATTATTTCTGAATATATTTCTCTTTATCGAACCGTCTATCCTTCTAGAAAGTAGGATATCATGGAAAGCTATACTAATGTCTTTCTCCTCTTCATTGGCAAATTTAATAGTCGGGTGAATGTTATTGAAAAAATCCAACATCTCTTGTTTGTCGATATTTTCTTCACATACGATTAACGTGTCATCTATGTATCAACAGTGAAAATCTAGCTTACTTAGCCTGTATTTCAACAGGTCCATTTTCTAGTTTGTCCAGAAAATACTTAAAAAATTACACTGCATCTTGGAATTAGAGAAATTTAGAAATTAGCTAACATTCGTATCTTTTCTAGAAGTTTTTAGAAAGACTACTGCATAACTATACAGAACCACAGCTTCACATGACATCATGATTAGATAGAAGGAAGTAAACGATGAACATTTACATAAAGTTGACATATACGTTTAGAAGTCGATCAAATGAAGAAATGGACAGGCACAAATATACTAAATTAAAAAAACATAGCATCAGAACCTTACCACTAAAATACATGGATTCGGTTATGTTGATTTTCTTCATACCGATATTTACTTATATCTCATTTCGATATTGACTACGTTCATCTTGTCGTTGGTTGGTTGATTAATGGCTTGTTAGACAAAATAGTAAATAAACTTAAGGTGATATGTAGGAAGACATAACCTTGAATAAATATTAACATGACTAATTCTTAAATTCACTTGGTATTGTTGATTTGAATCTTCCCATTGATGTTCAAGACTGCAATTGATCAGTCTCTCATTGGCATATATGCATACTGTGCGTATTGCATTGATATTACCTTAATCCAAAAGCATTATATGCAAAGATGGATAGTGGCTAGCAGTGGGATCCAGGACGCACGTTTCGTCCTATATCGAGGTAATACACACGGTGTACACATATGCCAATAAGAGACTGATCAATTGCAGTCCTAAACATCAAAGGGAAGATTCAAAGAAACAATACAAAGTGAATTTCAACTTCACTCCATTTCACAAGCAGGTGGCTACCAGGACTTAGTAGCTAAGTCGATAACACGATTACGTTTGAAGCGAACTATGCTGGGTTCGAGTCCCTCCCGCAGTGAACATCAACTGTGGAATGCAAGTAGATCCAGCTAACGAGTCCCACGTAGCACGGAACGCGTGTCCTGGGTTCCACTGCTAACAATTATCTATGAAAAATTCTTATTTTAATAAATTATGTCAGATTATGGTAAGTTTTTTTAAACGAAATATTGACTTATTGTAACTATATCAGAATATTTTCTTAAGGCAGCCTGCTTGAATATCCGGGCCACTTGCTTCAATCATCTAGAGATTTCAGTGAGTTATCTCTTTCCTGTTTGTTTTAACAGATCATTATGCCAGTTAATCGCATAATCTGTTCAGGTGCTTTTGTGAAAAATTTACGACCTTTCTCTGTACAAGTTACAAAAATGTACAGTCGGAGACATTGTGATGGCTGGCAATATGCATAGAAATGAATGAACATTATTCTGATGTTGATAGTCACGCGGACCCCAATCAAGTAGTCTGTGGTGGACCAAAAAGTATAGTAACCAAAAATTAGCGATAAAGTTATTACGTCCAAAAATTAATGTAACAATAACAATTTATAAATTAGTAACACAAAATAAAAGTTCAGGGACGTTACTTAAATCAGCTAATTATTACGTATTCCGTTGAGTTTTGGTCCCAAAAATCCACAATTATAAATGAGCAATAACTCCAATGAGATAAATATGACTCCAGTAAGTTTTTTGACGTAGGATGTAATAGAAAAGGCACAGCAGTCTAAAATGTGGATAATATTCAGTTTAGAATGCAATGGACTTGGTAACGAGCGAGAATAGAACAATGGGTATGTGCGTAGTAGTGTATTTGCGAACAACCAAAAGTATGTCACGCTATGTTAGAATCTCAACGGAAAGTGTGTTCAAGGTCATTTACTAAAACAACAGTTACAGTCATTTAATGTTAAATGTACATACAGTGAAAGGTTGACAAAATAAATACAAATAACATTGAAAACTATTTACAAAATAAGGTTGTCAGGTCTATCTCCAAAAGTCTGCATCTACCAACTTGGCTCAGACTAGAAGTTAGTGTCTTCAAGCACTGATACCACGTTTTGGTTTGGCCACCTTTAATTTTCTTCCAACCATCCCCAACACCGGTTAGCATTGTGCGTCGTGGTAATCCGTGTTCAAGCATACGCAACATGTGGTCCAACCATCTCAGTCGATGAACATTCACAACCTCATCAACTGATTTACCATCATTCCCTAATACCCTGTGTCTAACCTCACTATTACTTACCCAGTGATCCCAGCAGATGCAAGCAATATTTCTAAGGCATCCGTGGTCAAATATCAGTAGCTTACGAGTATTTTCAACTCCTGATGGCCACGTTTCGTAGCCGTAAAGTAGAAAAGAACAAACTGCTGCTCAGTGTGCTCGTCCCTTAATTGATATTCGGATATCTCGCCTTTGCCATAGGTAACGTAAGTTGGCGAAAGCCAAACGAGCCATCCGAATCCGTGCTGAGATTATGTCAGACACCAACCCATTAGAGTAACTTGGACCGGCGAACATATATGCCTGATCCTACGTTGCAGATGACTTACCGACTGAACTGGTGACCACTCAAGATTTATCGTCAGGATCGGTCTAGAAATAACAAATGGAAACTCGCTGAAATACTTTGCAATGTGAATTCTATATTGTCTAAATATATTGAATAAAGCTAATAATTAATAAATACTATTTAGTAGTACTTGATATAACTGACTAAAGTAAACGAATCATACTGATTAATAATAATTAACTATAAAATGATTTAAGTAGTAAATTAGATGGGTAAGTTGTGTAAATTTTATCATTTAGGTATATTAGTTACAACAACATATTTGTTCATTTGCTACGTTTGGTATGAAGAGTAAATCCATTCTTTCCTAATTCAAAGGTTAATTATAACGGGATGATCTACATTCCATCAGTCCTCTAAAGTTAATAATGATATTCTAGCTAGTATACTTATGGTCTGGAATCAATAACAACGGCGCAGATTTCCTTTTACTTCCCTAAGATCTTGAGTTTTAAAATTGTCTTACACTGTTCTTATCAAATTATGTTGCTTACTGCCATTTGTATTTTTAAGACCTCTGCTACAAGAACATTTATCCACATAATCTCATCTCGTTGTTCTGATTTGGTATGGCAACTTAAAACAAAGCACATATCTACCAGACTCTACATTATTTATAACTGACTAATTAATTAGACACTGTTCAAATAATAAGCATTCCACTTCGCACTTGTATTTTAACACTAATGGTATTCTCGAAAATAACTAGTTTTGAGGTCTTCTAGCTTTATTAATGCTATGTTGCTAATGTTTGACTAAGAGTATTAAGTGATAAACCTTTAAGAGAATTCAATCAAGATCATCAACGTAGATGATCTATATCGAATGATTGATGCCTACTCGAATTAGACGGGAATGGTGTGACGAATCAGAAGTCACACCTCTCGGTCAGCATTTAACGTGGATTACCCTTTCAACGTATCAAAGTACTATCGTACAGTACAGAGTACAGAGAAGATAGCGAGACAACCACCGCATGCACCAGTTTGTGGCATACGATTAACTGATGCGCATTGGTTGTCCTTGATCTTAACTAGGATCGATGATCTGTTCGATATTCAGTGACTCAACTGGCGGATGATTTAGCTAAGGTGCAGTAACATTTCACTGGCCCTACAACTTCAATTATATATCTTTTTAATGACAAATTATACACAAGTTCAAGTAAGTTCAAATTTTGATAAAAAATCAATATATATATATATATGGAATAGTTCACAACATGCTATCATCTTATTGGTGGTTATTTTAGGTCACCTCAAGGTCACTACATATAAAATAAATATATATACATAAAGCTTACATATGTGAATAAGTTATTAAATCTTATATACACTTGACTTATCCGTTATTTTTAATGTACTGCAACATATAATGTTATTTCTCATTCTACTATGTAGTTTTTGTAAACTTTACTGAATAGTTTAAGCGATGGGGTAATTGTAGCTTGTCTATATCTTAGTTTTGTCCGAATTTTATTGATCGACGATTTGAAGTCTATTGCCAGTGTTAAGTTATTGGTGACAGTCTGTGGAAGTCTGAAATGTATTTGAGCTTACTGATAATGTCTGTAGTAATAACAATTAGTGATTATGGCTGTAAAGCATACCTAGGACTATCATCCCATTTCCTTGTTGACAAGAAGTAACTAAGATTATATTTATGTTCATAGCTTTTCTTTAAGTACCTTCAGTTGTCTGACAGGTAGTTAAACAGAAATTTTTTAGGAATTATAAACTGTATAGATCCAATTAACTTTGAATGAACAAAATCTTGCTCACCTTTATGAGCTAAAGCAGAATGCCAAAGATTCTGAATACCAGAACACTGAATATGAAGATGACAGTCAATAATACTTGACGAAATATATAATAACACAGATATAGACTTACAAATTAGTGCTTAACTTTTCAATAAAACAATTGACGATGATGCAAAATCTGTCATATCAACGGGTGGTTTTAGAATAAGGGACATTTAATAACTTATTATTGTGTGGAAAATTTGTGGAATTTATAATTTACAAAGGCATGGAGAGAAAAGACCTGAATGTATGAAAACTTTCCTGTTGTCGATGTTCAAGAAAGCTTTGTGCCAATATTTATGTGTTCAAATAAATAAATAAATTTCAATAGTTGAGATCATGAGTCAATTGAAGCTACATCACCATGGAAAACCTGGAAGCACTCCAAGGCCGTTTCGTCCTATTGTAGGACTCCACTGGATGCCGGCTCAGTGGTCTTAAGGTTAAACGTTCTCGTGCGAGACTGATATGTCCTGAGTTGGAATCTCGCGAGGCGGGATCGTGGATGGGCACTACTGAGGAGTTCCATAGTAGGACGAAACGACCGTCCAGTGTTTCGAGGTTTTCCATGGTGGTCTAGCTTCAACTGACTCATGATCTCAACTATTGAAATTACTGTAATATCCACAAAATCCCTTTCTGATACAAAATAAATAAATGTTAGAGTTTCCAAGTTGCATAAATTATACATAAAATTAACATAGACTGTAGTATACATATGTTTGTGCATTTTATCTAGTTAATTTAGGCATATAATTTAATGGTCAAACTGCCATGTTATAACTTTATTATAATAATAAATCATTCAAATTCGATCGATAAACATTATGATCATCCCCAAGTTTCCGCCTTGTTTAGAGGTTATCAATTAATAGACGGCGCTGTACAACAGTTATACTTCAATGATGATGTAATTCATTATTCGCGAGTGAAGGAACACACTGTAAAATTTTCATTTTATCCTCATAACTCAAAACTCTTCAGGACTGTATAGAAACAAGAAATTAGCAATAGTCATTTTTGAGTTAACAAAAGATTTTTATAAACCAGCTAATGAAAATGATAGAGGGAAAACAATGTGGACAATTCTATGTATGGAAATGGAAAAGGAAAACTGACAATGTATCTCGCTCTTAATCCATATTAGACTCTTGATAAATGTTGGACAGCCGACCTCTGTCATCTCATAATGTTATACAAGGCTAAATCAAGTAGATTTAACTTTAGAACTGTCTTTATTAAAAGGCTGAAGCAAATATATAAACGTTGCATAAAATCAGTAGTCAAACAGAATTTCGCCTCATTAATGTTGATGATGGTAAAGATCTAATATAACTGACAACCTTATATATTATCTCCTTTATTCTCTAGATCTAATCTAGTATCATACAAGCCTGTTAATTACATGCTCAGTGTAGTGCAACTAGATACAGAAAAACGAAGCAATTAAAGATTTTAAGGTTTAAAACAAAGACTTCATCTAAATCTCAGCGTAAACTTATTAAATGAACAGAAAGACAATTACAAACGTGATGTTAAGTAGAAATCAGTCTATAATGGCGAAATCCTCTTCATTTGTATCATTCAGCTGAAGGTTGGCTGGTAATAAGGTACAACTTCTCACTATGTACGATTTAGTCTATTGATTCTTTATACTTCATTTATATGAACGAGATCACCATCACAATTAAGATTAGTTGAGAATCAACTGTGAAAAAGAGACGTACCAACTCGCTTAAAATTCAGGATTGTGACTTTTACAAACACCTATATCTTACTGCAAATTTTCATATTTTGCAGACTTTCTAACTAACTAATCATGTCAGTGCAAGCAGAGTCAAGTGGTGGCTAGCAGTGAAATCCATAACTCCAGTTCCCCACATTTAGACGTCCACTGGATGTAACTGGGTCTCAGAGTTGATGTTCGCTCCGGAACCCGAATCCATTACCGTTTTCTTCAAACACCATCGCGTTTTCGACCTAGCTACTGAGTTTAGATAGCCACTGGCTTGTGTTGATAATGCTTGTAACTTGATGGGAATATGGAGGCAACCGATACAGGATGTATACATGCTAGGAGATACTGATCAACTCCAGTATCGAACATCAATTGGAAATTCAAAAAGCAGGAACTAATCATGTGATGTAGAATAGATAGAATGTGGCTAGCAGTGGAATCCAGGACACGTGCTTCATCCCATTTTGGACTCATTAGCTGCATCACAGAATTGAGTGTAATAACAATCCATAATGATTGGTAGTTATTCGTTGTGATTCGCCTTTTCATGTAGCTATCTTTCTCAGATATGCTTAAAAATATTTTCGAAAAACAAGTAGAGAATTTTCTCACTTCCTATTCGAAAAATAATGGAAGAAATTCACGACACATACATAAATCCCAATTTTTTACTACTGAAATAATATAGTAGTATGGAGAGTACTGATAAACACAAGGCACTAAAGTAAATTACATTTTAATAGTTAAGATCATGAGTCAATTGAAGTTAGACCACCATGGAAAACCTCGAAGCACTAGACGACCGTTTAGTCCTATTGTGGAACTCCACAGCAGTGCGCATCCACGACCCTGCCTCACGAGATTTGAACACAGGACATATCAGTCTCGCGCGCGAGTGCTTAACTTCTAGACCACTGAGCCTGCACCCAACACTGTTAATGTCTAACTTCAACTAATCCACGAAATTGAGCTATACATCCACCATTGTCATCAGCGAGTTACTATCTCATGATATGACTGACTCATGATCTTAACTATCAAAATTACGATAATATCCACAAAACCCCTTCTGACATTAAATTATATTAATTCATGGTTATATTTTTTGTGATTCTGATTACTATGGCAATATCATTCTGACATCCTTTGAAAAAATACTGCTCAAATTCAATATTTCATGCCGTTTATTGTTCGTCTCATGAGTAATTCCTAATACATTTCTGAACTAGTGTATCAATGACATATCATATAACTGAGGTGAGTTCTAACACATGATTGGTGGAGAGAAATAACATCATGTTCCGTCGGGTAATTACTGTCACCAACTTATTCTAATAAGTTTTCAGACTGTGAGATAGATTTACTTATTTGGTACACATAGAAAAGAAACTGAGTTGAAAATATTCAACAGCTATGCCAGTGGTTCAGAATGAATGCGAATAGAAACAACTATATCTTATAGATCATTGGTAGACATCATGGTACATACACAAATCACAATACCATCTGTCGTCAAACTGTTGTTCCCTCAAAAATATTTTATTGACCTAATGATAGAAGTAAACATTATTGACGCCAAAGATTTTCTGACGACTTTTATTGAAGCATTATCAGTCGTCTCAATGTGCGAACTTTCTCTAACCTGATAGCACATTGAATAGATTTTGTGGCAAACCTTCTACATTTTATAGTTTGAAGTTAGATACCAACACCGTTGAATGCCGGATCAGTGGTTTAGAGGTCGTGCGTTCGTGTGCGATACCGATAGGTTCCGAGTTCGAATCCTGCAGACGAGATCTTGGATGCACATTGTCGATGAGTCCCATTCTAGGGTGAAACAGCCGTCTAGTGATTCCAGGTTTCCTATGGTGGTCTAACTTCAATTGACTCATGATCTCAACTATTAAATAACTAATCAAGAAATTATTATGTCCAGACATTAAATTTATAAGTCAACTTATTTGTACTGACGTTGGATGGAGTGTGAAGCTTTTGAGATCATTTCGATTTGCAGCACAGTATAGTCACGTCCAAATAGTGACTATTCATGTAAGAAAAATGAAAATTTAGATACCTAAAGACATATTTATCACACAGGTTGAAATCATGAGTCAGTTGAAGCTAGACCACCATTGAAAACCTGGAAGCACTGGACGGCCGTTTCGTCCTGGTATGGGACTCCTCAGCAGTGCGCATACACGATCCCGCACCACGCGGGGCTCGAACCCAGGACCTACTGGCTTCATTTTATCAAACAACGGGGTATCTACTAATATTTTAACTTTAGGTGGTTTAGAATGTTTCATGAACAATCGAAGTTGCAATGGTTTCCTGACAAGATTTTGAACAGTAGAGGGTGTGAACATTTTTTAAATGAAATTTACTTTAGTGTAAAGAATGATTCTGAATAGACGTATTTCATTGTTTTCTTAGACAACATTATCAATACAAACATTCAGAAATGTCTGGATCACCCAGCTTAATGAATTTAACTCCTTTAAAGTCATATTTTTAAGTTGAAAATCGATTTTACTATCTCAAACTTAAATGAATGTATAAAGTTTTGGGTTGTTCAGGAAGTGAAAAAGAAATCAACAAAAGCATAAACTTCTATGGGCGAACATATGTTGGATACTAGTATGTAGTTAACTGTCCACTGGAACAAAGAATATAATAGTAGACGGGTAATAATAATTAATGATTACTGACACTCATCACAACCTTCTGAAATGCCAGCTTGTCATTGAGTAGAAAATGGAGACTTCAAATAGAAGAAAAGAAATACTAAACGAGGTACTACTGACAAAAGAAAACACAAGAGATTTTCTGTTCAACTGGTAAAATTAAAAATACATAACTGAAATAACAATTAATGATGCTGAAAAACTTAATTAGAACACGACTACGCGACCAGCAGAGATCACAGAGGATACAGTTAAGAATAACAAGCATTCGAATGAATCCTCTAAGGAACACTTACACCTACGTATTCAACTGTAAAAGAGGAGTTGGTATGATGGGATGAAAAGGATACATTACATTTTTAACTTGTTGTGACTCATGTTCAACATTACTTCCGTTTGTTTAATTCAATATGGTGAGTATTCAGTGTAATATTTGTTTTATTTTCAGCATGATATTTTATTAACTCTACCTGTAGTTCTTCTAGAGTTACTGCCCGTCCCAAACCCGGGTAAAAGAAGAGGGTTGGACATGGGGTTAGCTACTGAGTCCGGATAGCCACTTGCTTGTGTAATGGGGTGAAGTTTAAATTCACTTAGTATTATAGGTATCAATACCAAGGTTTGACTTGATGATTTCGAATAAATTGAGCATTGATGAGATTATTATAAATAAAAATAATAAATATTTAATATCTCATAGAGTAAAAAAAAACAATTAGAATTCTCTGAAGAATTGACTTACACTGAGTCACGGAACGTCGGAAAATCGGATTTTTCTACTCATTGGGATATTAAAAATCTATTAACTTCATTTATTCACTTATTATTATTTACTTGCTAGCCGCTATCCTTCTTTGCATACAAACAGCTTGTGAATTAAGGTAATATCGAGCCAATAGGCACAGTATGCACATATGCCAATAAGAGATTGATCAATTACAATCCTAAACATCAATGGAAAGATTCAAGTAAAAACAATACTAAGTTCATTTACAATAATCACTAGTTCATTGTGACTTTACAATGAATTTTCACTTACTTTTATCAAATAAACTTTATTTCTATTATGTAAATAGATTTTACTATCATTCTGTAAAGTATCGTTTAACTAAAACGATAATAGATATTTATGATAGTTGTTAACTTATCGATTAATAATTTGATAATCAATGATTTATTTACATTTCACTCAACAACAACAACAACAACAACAACTGTTCACTTCTATTTACTGATAACAACAGAAGATAATAACGAGAACAATATGTCAATTTATTTTTGTTTGTTTACAAACAATAAAGAAAATATATTAGATTAGCTATTTTCCAGTTACTTAGACTTAACTCAACTATTATCTTTTAATTCCTTACCACTTAGTTATTGCTGATTGGTAAAATGAAATTTCGATGATAAGGTAAGAAATAATCGTGTAGGGGGGGGAGATATTCCCTTTATGATTTAATCAAAAATCACCATGAATGGTTTAACTTTATTTGTGTGTATATATATAGGAAATTGATGGAAATTAGTATCAGAAGAGGTTTTGTGGAGATTGTACTAATTTCAGTAGCTGAAATCATAAGTCAATTGAAGCTAGACCACCATGGAAAACTAGGAAGCACCGGACGTGTATGAGCGCTGCTGAGGAGTTCCACAATAGGACGAAACAACTGTTCAGTGCTTTCGGGTTTTCCCTGATGGTATAGATTCGATTGACTCATGATCTCAACTATTGAAATTACTACAATCTCCACAAAACCACTTCTGATATGAATCAACATATGCTCACTAATGACTAACTTCGAGATGTATTTACTGGAGTTCTAGTGAAAAGCATTGATCTGTGGAGTTCAACCGGGTCACTTGTGAGATAGTAATTCACTGCTGACAATGGTGAATGTATCGCTCAATTTCGTGGACTTGTTGAAGTTAGACATTAACACTGTTGGTTAAGCGCTCACTCTCGAGACTGGTATATCCTGTGTTCGAGTCCCGCGAGGCGGGGTTGTGGATGCGCACTGCTGGTGGAGATTCTTCAAATTTTGAGACCACTTTCACAGTCTGTGAAGTTGACCAACTAGGAGATGAAGCAAGAATATTTGAACTGTGGTTATGCTGAATCAGAAAGTGGAGATTTGTTGCTCAGGTGGATGATTTTGGTGGAGTTTTGTTCTCCGAGCTGGATGGTTTGGTAGTGGAGCTTTCATCGTTCTTCTGGACAACATCATCAGCACAAACTTCTATCTGAAGTTTGTGCTGATGATGTTGTCCAGAAGAACGATGAAAGCTCCACGACCAAATCAGAAAGTGCCATATTAATTATCATGAGAGTTGAATATGGTGTGATGAAATGTGAATAAGGATAAAACATTTATCTACTAACAACTAAATGTAGTGTATCTTTAAATAAAATGTTTAAAGTGAGTAAGAAAATGAAATTGTTCTGATTAGTGATTAAATACGAACAAGATTCCGGAAGTGAGTGATGAAGTCCAGTCACGTTAAGATTGTCATTGAACTACGGTGGGAATCGACTAAAGTTTGCACTCCAAACTGTTGTACTCTAACTTAGTGGACCAACTATATCACGTTCACTTCTACATGTAGGTTTCATTTGTTCGGTCTCATGTAATTTTGTGTTAGAGCATTGTTAATTAGTCTCAATAAATATACAATTATTCCTGGTTTTCAATCCATGTTCAGTTAATGATGATTGATGAGGAAATCTATTGTTAATGTATCAACATAATTCGTACCTGGATTTCTTGTTATCTAGGATTTTTTCTTACTAAACAAACATCTTTTTATCAGAGAAACAGGTATTTTAATGATGCTTCCCATCATTAATTTATGATCGCCAGTTAATCATCGGAAAGATCTCAGAGCAGATCATACAGATATTTCATTCCTAAGGTGACTTAGTGATGAAATGAGCTGACTTACATTCAGTAGATGTTGGAGGTTTGAATTACTTATCCGACTATTTCGTTTCGGCAAACTAGATAGTATCGTTTGGCCTCACAAGCGCAAAACATATGGTTTAAGTGTTGAGTTTATTTTTGATAAATAGGTCTCCATAAATTTTTGTGTTCATTCATAAAAGCTTTAATTAATAAACTAGCATATTATCTTGTATCGGAGCATGTGATGAAAGGGAATAGAATGTTCAGATTTTCATTCAAATAACCAAAATAAGTTGTTTTCAATAGTTGAGATCATAAGTAAATTGAAGCTAGATCACCATGGAAAACCTCGAAGCACTAGATGGCCGTTTCGTCCGATTGTGGGACTCCTCAAAGGCAATACGCATTCACGATCCCGCCTCGCGATATTCGAACCCACGACATATCAGTCTCGTGCGCGAGCGCTTAACCACTAGACCACTGAGACAGCCGTCATCCAACAGTGTTAATGTCTAACTTCAACTAACCCACGAAATTGAGCGATACATTCACCATTGTCATCAGTGAGTTACTATCTCACAAGTGACGCGGTTGAACTCCACAGATCAATGCTTCTCACTAGTTGAATTTTATCCACTGAAACATATAATGTCCACTAACAAAACATTGGGGAAAAGTGATTATTTAGCATGTATTTTATTTTAGGTTAGCATTTTTTCAATGGGTAGCTATGATCTTTAACAGCATCTAATCGAATGTTTGTTTAGTTCTCAACAAATCAGGATATGAATCACACCATATATCTAAACTCGGTCTGATCATGGAACACCATACTGTTATTTGGTCATGAATTGATAAACATCGTAATCGACTTATAACTGTCACTGTTGCCCAAAACTGACTTGTTTACTGAAACTCACATTTTTATGAAGATCTACATTGACACACTAATTAATACTTTCTAAACGGATAAAATGTTAGTATCTATTTTGTACTCGTTGTAACTACAACTTGTTTGTGGATTAAGAACTCCCAATGTTTTGCGATTAGACCATTTGATTACAGTTCATTAATGAGACATATGTTCCATACGTGTTTGATCACGACCTTCACTTCACTTAATGGTATGCTTCGACCGATGACTGATAGCAGAAAAGGATAGAGAATCTTAAGATACTCTATTATGAAAGATCAGTTTTGGAAGTTGTTGCTGAATTATCTTTCGATTTTTTCTTAGCATTTTGCTGTTAATATTCATTGGTCAAATCATTTCCTATAGTTTTCTTCAGTTTTAGGGATTACGTGTTTAACATTGGTTAAATGACCACTTTTTCTACTACTTAATTTCACATTTTTTAAAAGGATTTTTCGGAATACAAAGGATATTAATATACGTATGAATACTACTGTTTTCTGTATTTGAATAAATCGTGGAGTTAAATATCTATTCATGGTTCTTACCTTTTCTTAAGGCCTAAATCTAAAAGTATTTCGACAGTATAACAAGTGGCTAAGAAGTTAATGTTAAATATTAGAGCCTAAGTCAACACCTGAACTAAGGATGGGCAGTGAAGTGGTCGAATGCGTTGACAACTTCACTTATCTTAAAAGTCTGATCAGCCCTAATGGGTTGGTGTCTGACATAATCTCAGCACGGATTCGGATGACTCGTTTGGCTTTCGCCAACTTACGTTACCTATGGCAAAGGCGAGATATCCGAATATCAATTAAGGGACGAGCACACTGAGCAGCAGTTCGTTCTTTTCTACGTTACGGCTACGAAACGTGGCCATCAGGAGTTGAAAATACTCGTAAGCTACTGATATTTGACCACGGATGCCTTAGAAATATTGCTCGCATCTGCTGGGATCACTGGGTAAGTAACAGTGAGGTTAGACACAGGGTATTAGGGAATGATGGTAAATCAGTTGATGAGGTTGTGAATGTTCATCGACTGAGATGGTTGGACCACATGTTGCGTATGCTTGAACACGGATTACCACGACGCACAATGCTAACCGGTGTTGGGGATGGTTGGAAGAAAATTAAAGGTGGCCAAACCAAAACGTGGTATCAGTACTTGAAGACACTAACTTCTAGTCTGAGTCATATTGGTAGATGTAAACGACTTATATATATATATATATATATGCTAATGAGTGAGGTATGGCAACTTGGAGCGATGGATATATGTGCCTGGTCCTACGTTGCAGCTGACTGACTGACTGAGCAAACAATATCAATATTGTCCTTCTTAATTTTGTAATAACAATTTTTTTAAAATTTATTTACGATGAATGGATAAATAACAATGGTTCTCTTTCACTATTGTTGGGGATGTTAGATCCACAGAACTCACTTGATAAATATCTTATATTTTTAAATTTATTTCAAAAATATGAATTTCTTGTTTTTCACACAAAAGTGCTCATTTTCAACATCATGTCGTATTTCCCATCTGGAAGAATCTTAATCTCTATTGATTCGTTGTATCTTTTAATATGCTATTTTGTAACGCTTCCCAAGGACAATTTTATGCTATATGTATACGTTTGATATGTGCCTTTTGTTATTGCTCATGCTTCTGGCTCCTTACGTAATATATTTCCCCATTTCGAACTTGGATTTCTCTCTCTAGTTAGTGGGGCTGGGACACACCAGAATAGTTAATTTATTAATCTTTGGTCACAGAGTCTTTGTTCTGTTCACAGAATAAGTGAACTTTTAATCGTTTCAAACATAGCAATTATAACACAAACGTAAACAATTTGAACGACAGAAATTTTTTTCTTATTTTTTCACTTTGGTAGGTTGTAATTATTTAGAAAAAACAAAATGTTTGTAAACAAATGAAACTCATTTTTATTTATATAAATAAATAATTAATTAAATATATAAGGCGTGGTCCCAGTCTATGATTAAAGTATGAATCATTGAGCTGTATGGAATTCGTGATACAGAAGTAATAAAACTACAATGAACACCAAGTTTAAACATGATATAGGAACTTATTTTAGGTAGAGAATCATTTCATTCAATGTAGAATTTAAAAAAAAGGAGTAGGTAAAGGAATTCTTACCCTTCTGATATGAATCAACATATGCTCACTAGTGACTGGCTTCAAGAGGTATATCCTGGAGTTCTAGTGAGAAGCAATGTTCTGTGGAGTTCAATTGGGTCAGTTGTGAGATAGTAACTCACTAATGACAGTGGTGGATGTGTCGTTCAATTTCGTGGATTAGTTGAGGTTAGACATTAACACCGTTGGATGCCGATCGGCTCAGTGGTGTAGTGGTTAGGCACTCGCATATGAGACTGATATGTCCTGTGTTCGAATCTCGCGAGGCGGAATCGTGAATGCATACTACCATTGAGGAGTCCCACAATCAGACGAAACGGCCATCTAGTGCTTCGAGGTTTTCCATGGTGGTCTAACTTCAAATGACTCATGATCTCAACCATTGAAACTTTTGAAAATGTTTAAGACGACCTCAATTAGCTCCTATTTTTTTGTTGTGAATTCTGTGCGACATGTTTATCTATTGTTAGTTCATTAGGATTTTATTTACTCATGTGAATTATGTAGTTGTGGAAAATTAAAGGTATTTACAAGGTTAAAGTTTAGCCTTTTTTATCAGTGATTTTTTAATGTATGGTGGTTTATGAGAGACATTACAGACACCTCGATTGTACCTTGAATTATATAAAGTACACTCAATGTAAAATTCCAGTATCAGGCACAACCTAGAATAGAAATGGTAAGAATTTCTTGTGAATGAACCTTCCCAGCATATTGTATTCATAGTGTGTTTGTCGATATTAACCATCCCAAAAACCAAATTACAATATATTTTAGCGAGGCTAACATCAATTATAGGATAGCTGTCATCGTGTTTTGAATTTTATGCAAAAATAGATTGATATCAACCTTGAATCAGATTGTTTGGGCGCTATAATATAACCTAATCGTTGGTGATTATTTGCAAGGTATATTTACAACATTGGGAGAAATTCATTGAACTCTAATTACTACTCAATAGTAGGTTGAGACGAATGATGGTATACCGGGGACTAGAACTCGTGACATCTGCATAGCAGCGCAGTATCAGTGTCACGGACTGCGAAGCTAAGTTAGAAGAGATCGAACTCATCATGCAGCACCAGCACCCTCAAGATTAAAGAAATACCTTGTTGATGAGTGTCAGAAAGCATGAAACTCAGGTCCTTAGTTTTCTGTTGATTGCCCAGAACAGAATTGGTTGGAGAATCCCGGTGGGTGGCCTATGCTCCCCCACGAGGGGTAACGGGTGTATGTAAGTAGGTGTGTAAGTAAGTCTCCAACCACTTAAATCCTTATTAATGATTGAATTTCATCGATCTAATTACAAAATGTCCATTAGACTACTTAAAATTAACATTTTTATCCTCTGTGACTGACGTCTAATGGTTGAAAACAATCCACATTTTAAAATGAATCATTCATTTTAAAGTGAACAAAATAAGGAAGATCTGATAAACATGCAGTAAGCTCATTGGCAACACATCGGTTATTATTTTATGATCATTAAGTATCCTAAGTATGATAGTATCTGTTTGGACACAGGTAACAAATAGGACACAAAAGCGCTTAGAAATATTATTGAAAATATAGTTCAACACTCAACAAGAATGTGATACAATTCACCGTTCACTTTATCTTCATCGTGATTGTTCAGAATGGAAGTAATGAAACCAAATAAGAATGAAAAGATATATATATATATATATCATTATAGAGCTGTGGAGATTATTGAGTTTTTTATTGAGATCATAAATCGATCGTTGTTAGGTGACCATCGGAAACTTGGAAGCACTGGACGACCGTCTAGTCCTAGTACGGGACTCGTCAGGAATGCACGTCCGCGACCCTGAACGTAGGATTCAAATCCTTCGGTCTCGCGTGCGACCACTTAACTTCTAGGTTACTTAGTCGGCATCGATTAGTGTTAGTATCTGACTTCAGCCAATCCACGGACATCTTCGATTGTCCTATACTAGGATGAAACTACCATCCAGTGCTTCCAGGTTTTTAATTGTGTTCTAACACTGATTGATTTATGATATCAATGAAAAACATTTATACACATTTCTATATAATACATACACTTTTCGCTTTAATTCACATTTCAAATAAACTACCTTCACATTAAATATATCTTGTTCTTTTCCACTATGATGATTACCACTAATGGATTGTATGTAATTTGGTTGATTTACTTCATGTTGTATATAACTTAATAACTGTCAATCAATACCAAAGTCACAATTTTCATTACAAATGTCAAGACAGTTCCACTGTATGGAGCGGAAAGTTGCAGAACTACTACAACCATCATCCAGAAGATACAATTGTTTGTTATCAGTTGTCTATGCAAAATACTTCGGATCCGTTGACCAGACAGTATCAGCAACAACCTACTATGAAAGAGAACAAACCAAATCACAACGGAGGAAGAAATCAGGAACAAGTGCTAGCCGTGGATAGAACACCCCCTTAGGAGAGCACCCAACGGCGTCACTATGCATGACCTCATATGGAATCCTCAAGGGCAAAGGACGAGAAGGGGATGACGAAAGAAGAACACATTGCACCGGGAAATAGAGACAGACATGAGAAGAATGAACAACAATTGGATAGAAATAGAAAAGAAGGTGGAGGACAGAGTGTGTTGGAGAATGCTGATCGGTGGCCTATGCTTCATTAGGAGTAACAGGCATAAGTAAGGAAGTAATTATTTCCTAGTTTAATTTACAATTAATATTTTCTTGTTGTTTTCTTTTTTTGCCGTTATTATAGTGTTTTCTTATTCATATCAAAATATATAAACCAACAAGAGTTAAGTTAATTATATACTACTTATAAATTTATTTAACAAATGACATGAAATTTCACAGATTGAAATCATGAGTCAGTTGAAGCTAGACCACCATGGAAAAACTGGAATCACTGGACGGTCGTTTCGTCCTAGTATGGAACTCCCCAGGTCTGTTGTGAGATATCAGCTCACTGAAGACAATGGTATACGGTGGCGCAACTTTGTGTATTAGTTGAAGTTAGACATTAACATCGTTGGGTGTCGGCCGGCTCAGTGGTCTAATGGATGAGTGCTCTCGCGCGAAACCAGTAGGTCCTGGGTTCGAATCCCGCAGGGTGCGGGGTCGTGGATGCGCACCGCTGAGGAGTCCCATACTAGGACGAAACGGCCGCCTAGTATTTCCAGGTTTTCCTTGGTGGTCTAGCTTCAACTGACTCATGATTTCAATCAGTGAAACGACATGAAAAACAAAAAATTAACCAATTAAAAGTAACTATTATTGATTTTACAATTCAATGTAAAATTGTGAAACATGGGTGAAACATTCGGAAAACAAAAAAACATTTAGAAATAAAATGGAATTGAATGAAAATGTAAGAGAAGATTTATAGATCAGGTGAGTGATTTTGATGGAACTTTGTTCTCTGAGCTGAATGGTTTAGTCGTGGAGCTTTCATCGTTGTTTTGAATAACATCATCAGCATAAAATTTAGGTAGAAGCTCCACGACCAAACTATCCAGCTCAGAGAATAAAACTTCAACAAAATCATCCACCTGATCTATAAATCTTCTCCACCTTCTCATAGACATACCTACACACATCTGAGTGGATTAAGTATTTAACAATCTTATAAGAACAAATGAGTATGATTAAACAAGAGGAATCATTTGATCAACCATTTCATCAAATAATAGGAAGCTTAAAAATCTTTTGAAATCAGTTAATCAATAGTACACTTTTTTAAAAAGAACATTACAACAAACCATTTGGGTCCAATTCGCTTATTTACAAGGGAGAGAGAGAGAGATGAGCGTATGATTCTCAACAGAAAATCATATGAAATGAAAATGTGTTTTGTTTTATGCTTGACAACAACAATAAAAAAAATGAAATTTTATAATCAGAGTTCAAAAACAAAACAAGTCAACTTTAGTCAAATTTAGTTGAGAAGACTATCAAAGCGAATAAACAAGCAAACAAGCAAATATGCGGAGATGGATAATGTCTAATAGTGGAATCCAATTTGATGCGCGTTTCTTCCTATTTGGGACTCGCCAACTAGATGTACCTGCACCTAAGGGTTGATGTTCACTTCGGGGCTCAAAATCAGCACCGTTCGCTCTAAACGCCATCACGTTATCCACCTACTTATTGAATCCTGCTTGTGCAAGCAATAAGAAGATTCAAACGAACTATACCAAGTGAATTTAAACGAACAAATAAATAAATAATCAATGTAAACGTGATATTTTGATAGAATCAAAATGATCAGAATGGGTTTTGTGGAGAGTTTTAGAAATTTCACAGGTTGAAATCATGAGTCAGTTGAAGCTAGACCACCATGGAAAACCTGGAAGCACTGGACGGCCGTTTCGTCCTAGTATGGGACTCCTCAGCAGTGCGCATCCAGTTAGACATTAACACCGTTGGATGCCGGCTCATTGGTCTAGTGGTTAAGTGCTCGCGCGCGAAGCCAGTAGGTCCTGGGTTCGAGCCCTGCGTGGTGCGGGATCGTGGATGCGCACTGCTGAGGAGTCCCATACCAGGACGAAACGGCCGTCCAGTGCTTCCAGGTTTTCAATGGTGGTCTAGCTTCAACTGACTCATGATTTCAACCTGTGAAGAATCAAAATGAATCGATTCCATATAAAACAAACGGATAGTAAATAATGAATAACTAAATAAATAATTTTAACCTAAATTTAAATTATGGTCATAACTATTCTCTTCTAAATACATCTGAAGTAATTAACTGTAGGTAAAAGTTAGTTGATTGTTGAAGTGTAATGTTAACCTTTATAAACCTTTCAAATAAGATCAAACTACTGAAGTTTAATTAAGAATTTGAGATCAGTGGAATTCAGTAATACCGATTATACAATTATATACAATTGAATGTCACCTTAGTAGTTTAATGATAAAAGGTGGCTTATCATAGATGTTGATCTTTGATGAAGTCATGGTTCAACTCTTATAAAGAGTCCTAAAATGAAACAAAATAACTTAGTAGTTTTCTTTGACCTGGGCAAGTTAGTTCGAACTATTTGGTTACGTCTTTAGCGGCCTGCTTGAATATCTCCGTTACTTGTTCCTACCATCTAGATATTTCAACAAGTTATCTGTTTTTTTGTTTGTTTTAACACATCATTATGTTTATTAATCGCATAATCTATTCAGACAAGTTCATAAAACGTTTACAAACTTCCTTTGAACAAGTTACAAAAGAGCCCAATCAGAGACATCGTGGTTGCTGGCAATATGCATCGAAACGAACATACAGTAATCAGATGTTGATTCCTGAGCTGTTAACTGGTGAACACTCAATATTTATCGTCTGGATCGGTCAAGAAATGAGAAATACTTTTTATCCATACTTTAAACTCAATAAGTAGCAAGTAAGGGGCATTAAAAGCCCATATTTGTCAAGTCTTTACTAAAGAAACCTATGCCCATTGTTGTGCTATTCAACAAAAGGATTAAGGATGTAAAATGAAACTTGTATTTCATTGACTTTTATTGATCACTTCCTAGGCGACTATTAGTGGTTGTCTAAACAAAAACTAAGCTGCTTGAGTTTCTAGTATCCAGGATGCTTTTTAGATTTTCATCTGTTTCCGTAAACACAGATATATTGGGCCTGCCCAATACTACTACTACTACTACTACTACTAATAATAATAATAATAATAATAATAACGACAAGTAGTCATTTACCTAACGAATATATCTATTCGTGATTTAGAAAGACCTGAACAGAGTAAATGAGTAAGCATTACGCATCAGTTATATTGCGAAAGGCATAGAGTTAGGTATCAATCGTTAAACGGGAGTTTGAGTTACGTTTAAAAATTAGAAGCAGAGTTTCCAACACTAACTGACACCGGCTATGATGCAGCGCTTGCCACCTTTCCGTTTACAAACCTGCGAAACTTAAGATTAGGAATTAGACGATAAACTACGAGAATAAACCATAATAATTTGTAGACTTCTTATAAATGCTTTTGAGTGCATGCTGTTATCATTCTTAATTAATATCAGCAGGGGTTTTGTAGATATTATAGTAATTTCAATAGTTGAGATCATGAGTCAACTGAAGCTAGACCACCATGGAAAACCTCGATGCGCTGGACAGCCGTTTCGTCCTATTGTGAGACTCCGCAGTAGCAGTGCGCATCCACGATCCCTCCTCGCGATGCTCGAACCCAGGACCTATCACTCTCACGCGCGAGCGCTTAGCCACTAGACCACTGAGCCTGCGAGACTGATTGGTCCTGGACTCGAATCTCGTGAGACGGGATTGTGGATGCGCCCTGCTGAGGAATCCCACAGTAGGATGGAACTGCCGTCCAGTGCCTCTAGATGTTCCATGGTGGTCTAGCTTCAATTGACTCGTGGTCTCAACTATTCTTAATTAGTTAATTAAAATAAAAAATAACCGTTTATGAGAATATATTTGTCCAGTTGGAAAACAAGTGATCTGAAACATTTAATTAAGTTACTAGTCTACTATAACTCAATATTTATAAAATTTACAATACCTTCATGAAATATATGAATAAAGTATTCAATCAATTTTTTAATATTCCATAATGTTTTCTTATATTTCTATCAGACAAGTAACTGTAGTCTAAACTCAGTATACATCGTTATCATAGATAGGAAAAGCTTAATTACTTTCATGCATTCTTCACCCCTTTGAATTATCCATTTCCTATTTATTTATAATTGGGTTTCACTTTTACATACATACATACACACACACATACATGAATACATACATACATACATACATACAAATTCATACACTTCCTGCTTTAGCATGATGTAACTTGGGCTATTCTTTTTAAGATTTCTCTTTTACTTTCAAATGTTGACATGACTGTTGTTTTTTCTTCCTACATTCCAAATATAAGTATATGAAATACCAATTTCTTTCTAAGTAAACACTAGGTTAAAATAACAAATTCTTCAAGTTACATATATACAGACATACATACATTTTTTATAAGTTATGGATATCAACGTAAGAAGACATCGATTTTACATTACAACTATTCCTTCTACATTCCCCACTGGGCAGCTGAATCGGTCACTGAGGTAACTGACTATTTGTCCGAGTTATGTTGATAGTTGACTAACTGAATGACTCTTTCTGTATTCTTTTCTTACTGATTTAATGTATATAGAATATTGAAGTTTGATTTGATAGTTAAAACATTTGACATAGATCCACTTTACATTTAAACAAATGGGAAGTCTTGAGAGTAAACTTAAGTATGATTAATAACGTAAGTCATCTGAATAAATTATTTCAAGTAGATAATAGTGAGAAACCCTTTTTAGGTAACTTCTTCTTCGCAGACAAAATGCCAGAACTTCATTACTTACACATGTTACTCTTCGTGAAGGAGCATAGGCCTCTCACCAGCATTCTCCATCCAACCAGGTCCCAAGCAATCCTCTCCAGCTCTTTCCAGTTGTTAATCATCCTTTCCATAACTGCTTCCATTTCCCGACGAAATGTGTTCTTTGGCCTTCCGCTTTTCCGCTTCCCTTCAGCATTACAAGTTAAGGTTTGTCTCGTGATGCATTTTGGTGATTTTCCTAATGTATGTCCTATCCACCTCCAACGTCTTTTCCTAATTTCCTCTTCAGTTGGAAGTTGGTTTGTTCTCTCCCACAGAAGGCTATTGCTGATGGTATCCGGCCAATGGATGTTGAGTATCTTGCGTAGACAGCTATTTATAAATACTTGTACCTTCTTGATGGTGGTTGTTGTAGTTCTCCAAGTTTCAGCTCCATACAGTAGAACTGCCTTGACGTTCGTATTGAAGATTCTCACTTTGATATTGGTTGAAAGTTGTTTTGAGTTCCATATGTTCTTCAATTGTAGGAATGCGACCCTTGCTTTGCCGATCCTCGCCTTTACGTCTGCATCTGAACCTCCTTGTTCATCGATGATGCTTCCCGGTATGTGAAGGACTCTACATCTTCCAGAGTTTCGCCATCAAGAGTGATTGGATTGCTGTTCTCTGTGTTGAATTTGAGGACCTTGGTTTTCCCTTTGTGTATGCTGAGGCCTACTGATGCAGAGACTGCTGCTACACTGGCTGTCTTCATCTGCATCTGTTCGTGTGTACGTGATAGGAGGGCTAGGTCGTCTGCGAAGTCCAAATCGTCTAATTGATTCTGAGCTGTCCATTGTATTCCGTGTTTTCCTTCAGATGTTGAGGTCTTCATAATCCAGTCGACCACCAGAAGAAAGAGGAAGGGAGAGAGTAAACAGCCTTGTCTGACTCCAGTCCTTACTTGGAATGCATCTGTCAGCTGTCCTCCATGCACTACTTTGCACTGTAGTCCGTCGTATGAGTTCCGGATAATGTTGACAATCTTCTCAGGAACTCCGTAGTGTCGAAGAAGTTTCCATAATGTCCTCCTATCTACACTGTCGAATGCCTTTTCATAATCAATGAAGTTGATGTATAGTGATGAGTTCCACTCAACTGATTGTTCGACGATGATCCGTAGTGTTGCAATTTGGTCTGTGCACGACCGATCCTTACGGAATCCAGCTTGTTGATCTCGAAGTTGGGCGTCTACTGCATCCTTCATCCGGTTCAGCAACACTCTGTTGAAGACTTTCCCTGGTATTGACAGTAGTGTAATGCCTCTGTAGTTTTCACATTTGCTCAGATCTCCTTTCTTTGGAATCTTGACGAGGTGTCCTTCTTTCCAGTCCATCGGCACTTGTTCCTCCTGCTTGTGGTTGCTTCGATGTCTGATTTCAGTGCTTCAGCTGGTATGTTGTCGGGTCCTGCTGCTTTCCCGTTCTTGATTTGTCTGACGGCCATTCTAATTTCTTCCGTCGTTGGTGGGTTGACATCTATAGGAAGATCTATGTGTGCTGCTTCGATGTCCGGTGGATTCATTGGAGCCGGCCTATTCAGGAGTTCCTCGAAGTATTCTACCCATCTGTTACGCTGTTGTTGAATTTCGGTGATTGGCTTGCCTTCTTTGTCTCTCTCTGGTTTACTGTATTTCCCTGCTAGTTTCTTCGTTGTATCGTGAAGCTGTTTCATATTTCCTTCTCTAGCAGCTTTTTCTGCCGTCGTTGCTAGTTCTTCCACGTATTTCTTCTTGTCGGCTCTAATGCTCCTCTTCACTTGTTTGTTTGCTTCTATGTATTCAGCTTGTGCTTGAACTTTCTCTGCTCGTGTTCGGCTGTTGTTAATTGCTGCCTTCTTGTTCTTCCTTTCTTTGATCTTGTCCAGTGTTTCTATAGAGATCCATTCCTTATGATGGTGTTTCTTTAGGCCCAGAACCTCTTGACACGTTGAAGTTAATGCTTCCTTGATGCCTTTCCAGTTGTCCTCCATAGTAGTTTCTTCTTCTTCAGTAGATCTTGTAAGGCTTGGAACCTGTTGTTGAGAGCTATCTTGAATTCATTGAGTTTGTCAGTATCTCGAAGGAAGGCTGTATTGAACCTTTGTAGTGCTGTTTGTCCACTTGTCCAGTTCTTTTTTAGCTTCAGTTTTAAATTGGCTACAACTAGGTGGTGATCTGAAGCTACGTCAGCACCTCTCCTGGTTCTCACATCTTCCATTGTCCTTCGGAATTTTTTGTTGATGCAAATATGATCTATTTGGTTCTCTGTAGTGTGGTCCGGTGAGATCCATGTAGCCTTGTGTATACGCTTGTGTGGAAATATTGTGCCTCCTATGACCAATTTGTTGAATGCACATAGATTTGCAAATCTTTCTCCATTTTCGTTTCTCTCTCCTAGTCCATGTCGTCCCATGATATCTTCATATCCGGTGTTGTCTATTCCGACTTTGGCATTTAGATCTCCCATCAGAATGGTGAGGTCCTTTCTTGGGTAGTTCTCTATGATTGATTGCAGCCTCTCATAGAAGTGATCTTTAATGTCGTCATTGCTATCATTGGTGGGTGCATAACATTGGATAACATTCATTGTGATCCCCTCCTTCTTTGTTTTGAATGATGCTTTGATGAGAGATTCCCATCCTACAAGTGCATTTCGTGCTACTTTGGACAGCATTAGAGAAACTCCCTGAGTGTGTGGAGCATTTTCCTCTTCGTGACCGGAGTATAGTAGCATCTCTCCCGTATTTATTCTTTGTTGTCCAGCTTGTATCCAATAGGTTTCGCTGATTCCCAATACTGCCAAGTTTTATCTCCTAATTTCCGTTGCTATTTGACTGGTCTTCCCGGTCTCCCACATTGTTCGGACGTTCCATATACCTATAAAATTTTTTGCTCTGGTTGTTAGAAGGGGCATCGGCCTCGTGGCTTCCGAAGGAACTCGGCTTTCACCATGAGGCGTTATATTTCTTCTAAATGAAGACTTTTTAACTCCCAGGGCAGAGTTAATGATATGATGGAAAGAAAAGTCAGTTTTCAATTGAATTACTCATTATGAGTTTTATTCAACATTTCATCCGTTTGATTCAACATGAGGATCATTCAGTGTAGTATTTGATTTGTTTCCCCAGTATGATATTCTCTTCTGTATAATAAACGATATTCTTATATTCCATTGACATGAACTAGGCTCAGTAAGTGATTTGTTATAACTAAGTATGTGATTTAATCCTTATTGACCATCAAAGAGTGTGTACAATCAATATATAAATGAGTGTATTTTAGACTATTGTGATTCATTCACTATTATTATTATCATCATCGTCGTCGTCATAGTGTTTTGGGGCTAATAAATCTTCACTTATACCAGTCTTTATGTTCTTACTTTCGCATCGTGGGAATTACAGAGGTCCCTCGTTCCGAATATAAGTGATCAGCGTTTTTTCCGGCACAGCGGCCAGCAACGACCAAATATAAAAATTGGTGACGGGTAAAAAAAATTCGATTTAAAGTCAGTCTGTAATTGGACGAAATTCAGTCTAATTATTTCGAGCGATCAGCATCCAGATTTGTCATCAGTGTCCTTGAACGCCATTGGTCATTATTCATACAGTAATTTTCCTTACCGGTGCTGATTCAGAAAATGATTCTCCCTTCCGGTTTGAATTATTTTTTCTGGTTAGCGTTTTTTAGAGACTTAGTTTTCTACGGGATGAGGTGGATAACCCCATGCCCAACCCTCCTCCATTACCCGGGCTTGGGATCGGCAGTAATTCTAGAAGAGCTACAGGCGAAGTTAAAATACCAGAAGGAAAAGCATAAATATTTCTTCATAGTAGGTTTCCTCAATAGTGCACACATAATTCCATAGTCTTCTGGATGGATAACAAGACATTTTCGGGTCCACTCTTCAGTCATATTGTTAAGTAATCTCCGCAAACCAGTTCAGTAAACTAATAAATTCACTTGGTGTTGTTTACTTGTATATTCCCATTGTTATTTAGGACAACAATTGATCAGCCTCTTGTTGGCATATGTACATTTTGTACGGACTTCCTCGATATTGCCTTAAGTCACAAGCTTTATAAATAAAGATCAACAGTAGCTAGTAGTGGAATCCAGGACGCTCATTTCATCCTATTCGGAACTCATCATCTGGATGTGCCTGCATCTTAGAGTTGATGTTCACCCTGGGTCTCTAACCCAATACCGTTTGCTTTAAACGTTCTGGATTCCACCGCTAATCACTATCCATATTTGCAGTCCAGTAAACAATGAGAGTTATTCTTAGGCTTAAAAATGAATTGTTATGTATGATTTGATATATTTAGATATTTGAAAATAGATTCTGGAATAATTAAATAAAGTAAGGGAATTGTTGTCGTCGCGTATTGATAAGTTTTACCAGGAATTAATATAAGAGGATAGAAGTGTATCTGTAGTGAACATGAGTATTGGACATTATTAGTCTGGAATATGGAACCATTTGAGTACTGAATTTTTAACCTACTTGTAAACTCTGACAATCTCCAAGTCACCAACCTCGAATGAAAACGAAAGAAGAAAAGAATACAAAATCTTTACAACGCAGCGTACGTATAAATTTGAAAACTGCATTAGAACGATAGAAGTCTCTAAAATTGATAATAAATTTGGGATTTGACCTAGTAGATCAACAAAAAAAAAGTTGGTGAAAAGTATTTAATTACGTTTATGGTTTTGAGAAATTTTGTTTAGATCTAAGCTTTCAAGAGATTTTTTTAAAAAAATATTAAGTATCTCCCGATAATTTTGGATAGCTGATAATGATGAATTTCAGGAAACTCAGTTCATCGTATTTGAGACATATCAATTAAATATATCTTTGTCATAATGTTGATGTTTCGTTGCTATAAAAACATAGTACTCATTTCTTTGCAAAGTTAGGATATTATCGTTGAGTGCTAATTCCTTCGAATCATTGATTTAGTGATATGGGTCAGGAATTACACAACACATCTAACATTAATAGAAGGTTAAATATTTGATTGTTAGAACTATGAAGACTGATAGACTACTTAGTTGAATTATTCAACATTCTATAAATTAACAGTAGGAATTCACTGTTAATTGGAATGATAATAAGTTAGAGTTTTTTCCAAGTGATTGTTAGAAATTAATATCCTTTTTTTGTAATTATTCTATTCATAACAGTTACCCTAACATGAGCTTGTTCAAGACATGTTAAAGGTACTCCAAATATCGTTATCTCATGATGAAAACCATCTACAAATAATTGAGTTATTTGGATCTCTGAAAAAGTACTTAGGATTTATAACACACTATGTTGACTATCATAAATGTTGTTATACGGAGTAATAGAGAGGAGAACTTGTAGAGTGCTGATGTCTTAGTAACTGAATATTATGGTAATTAGCTTGCAGGGTAGTGAAGATAGAGGAAAGTTCTATATTCATCGAATACTGTTATTAGGCTAAATAATACACGTACTTATATCCTTAGTTTTGGAGGGGGAGATACACAATATTATTACAAAACCGTAACTAACACCTCAGATTATTTCGTGAAATCAATCTAAGCTAGAGTAACATTGAAAACCTGGAAGCGCAGGACGGCCATTTCGTCCTAGTATGGGACTCCTCAGCAGTACGCATGAACTGCGAAAACAATACAGTCTCCACAAATCCTCATATTGATAACAATCAGGTACTCACTAGTGACTAGCTTCAAGATATAACACCTGAATTTCTAGTAAGAAGCCGTGATCCGTCGGGTCTAATTCGTGCAGTGACACAGTTATCCAACTCAGACAATAGATAAAGGTTTAAGAAAGACCATAGATCGATTGAAGTTAAACGTTAACACTGTTGGATTCTGGCTGTGTGGTCTGGAGCGTGGGTGCTTGTGCAAAACCGAAGGTTCAAGGTTTGAGTCTTGCGTACGAGATCGTGGATCGGCAGTACTGAGGAATCCCATACTAGTGCTTTCAGGCTTTCAATAGCGGTCTAGCCTAGATCGACTCGTGATTTCAATTGCAGAAATACTAAAATTTCCACAGATTCCCATGCTGGTATTTCATGAAAATAAAACAACACTAAGTGAATCTAAACTTCACCCCGTTGCGCAAGCAAGTAACTTTCAGGACTCAGTAGCCAAGTGGATAACCTGATGGCGTTTGAAGTGTGTAGTTTAACTGTTCCTTGACACGAGTTGAGATTTTACACAAAGACTCTTCAATAAGAAAAACATCATAATTGACACAATCTAATCTTCAGAATAGGATGTTTTGATTCTGTGTACACTCGAGATACATAATGGTTCTTCCTTGTTACCATGGCAACAAAATAGAACTACATTATCAATACATAATATATTATTTGAATATTGTGAAAAACATAGTAAGATGAAACAATCTATTGTTAGATAATAATTTGTTATACCATTAACAAACCTATAAATTTAACTCTACTATTTCTCACACCAAAAATGTCATATTTTTTTTCACACACACAATGACATACAAATAAATATTAGTCACATACAGAATCACGACCTAAATGATGTATGATTGACATGATTAAACTTGTTTCTTTTTTTATTGTATTGAATATTTTCTCTCTATTCCTCTATGTTAAACTGGTTATTTATTTGCTTTCTGAAGAAAAAAACGACTTACACTCATTAAGACATTATAAAACTATCATTATTTGTATTATCATAACCAGAAAATGTTTCATTATCTTTTTCTTACATATGAATAATTTTGTGAATCTTAGTTCAATTAGTAACGATATGGTAAGCCAATCAGAAGTAGCCAAATGAGGCGACTTGAAGGACAAATGAATTTCATTGGCTAAGAAGTGGATTGGTTTTTTAAAGGGTAGGGATGTATATATATGTAGTGTTTGTACATTTAACTCCACCTGTGGCACTTCTAGAGTTACTACGGGTCCTAAGCCCGGGCAAAGGAGGAAGGTTGTGCACGGGATCGGCAACCTAATCCCGTAGAAAAAAAATCTTGCTAAAAAAACGCCAGCCAGATTTGTACATTTAATTCGATAGTCCAATATACGTTCTAATCCGCTCTTGTATTCTCGCTAAAGTAGTCAGTTGGAGGTTAGCGTGCAACACGTTGCATATCGGTATCAGATTTCGGACACCGTCCATCACAGCAATTAAATAATTTTAATCGTCTGTGAAATTTCGTTTTGTTACCTGGAAATTATATCTTTCTATCGTCCTAGTGTACACTAGTCAATATGGTTAAACTGTAATCTTGATAAAAACGTTATTTTGTTGTTGAGGAATTCAAACTATGTCACATAGTGTTATAATCAAGTGCATTCTCTATGAGATATTTGTGAGGTGAGTGACCTCTCATACTAATGAGTATTAATCAGAGCTAGGTTATCTAGTCTTTAGGTCTAACCGAAAAATAGAAATCAAGTTGTCAGTTAACCATAACCATTTAACATCAGACATTGTATATTGCAACATTGAGCGCTTAGTCTAATGGTTATACTGCAACTTCATCGATAAATTTTCATTAACACTAAGGAGTTTTACAGTTAACTAGTTATTGGTAAGTCGTCACTTCATATTTATGGAATTACATACCGTGAACACATTTAACCTCCTTAAATAGGACATGAGGAAGTTAAGTTTTACCCACGGTTAAGAAAGCGCTTTCAAGTTCATTCCACAAATGTGGAACAAAGATTGTGAAGAAAATGTAATAAACTTGTTGTAAGACGTTAGATTGCTGAGAAATTGATTCCTCTGTAATTCCATACGCTAACTGATTATAAAGGAATCCAAAGAAACACAAAATGAGGTGGCATTCATTTGTATTGTAAATTATCAAAAGGAATTGATATGAAAACAAGGTTAATGACAACAAAAATAGAGTAAAATAAATAAATAATAAAAATAAAGAAAATCGTTAGTTAAGTTATAACTGGCCATGGAAGGGATAGGGGGGTTGCGAATTTCTTCTGTACATATAAATTGGGGTTATATGTACGAATTCCTATGGCTTCAGCTATATGTAGGAGGTAGGAACGAACTCCGTTGGGAAATGATAGAGGTATACGATATATCACTCGAAATGATTTCGATTTATCTACAGCATGACCGCTATCAATAAGATGTGCCAAGATAGAACTGCGCATTGTTTTTATCTGACTCTTTATAAACCAAGCTGGTAGATGTTCATTCATTTGTTGGTTAAGTTGCCTGGTAGTACGCTCGATATAGCTATCTCCACAGGAGAACCTGAATTTGTAAATGCACATTGAGGAGGACAACTCAGGTAACTTATCCTTCGTTTGTGTAGACATCGCTGGTCGACAAGAGGAAGTCAACGCAAGATTGGCTGCGTAGAATGTCCTGCTGATTACTTTCGTTAATCTATATTCCGGAGTATCACTAGCCACATCCCCGTTGAATTGTAGTTTCATGTATAAAGGTTTCTTACGAACAGTCGAAATCTCCGACTTCTTTATTATGTCATACATGTACTTCTTAATGAAAGCAGTGGGGTAACCGATCTCGGTCAGTGAGTTGTTGATAAATTCAAGCTCCTAACTTAAAGTATCTACTGTACAGATCTTTTTAGCTCTGCTAGTGAGACATCTAACCACATTTCTCTTGTAGCGGATAGGTGAGAAAATGCATAAGTGAGTATATTGGCAGACAGAGGGGCTTTTTCTATACACGCTTCTACTTAATGTGCCATCACTTCGTCTGCTTAATGAGACGTCAAGGAAGTTCAGCTTTTCGTCATACTCGCTTTCACCAGTGAAACTGATCGCTGGGTGAACACTGTTGAATTGTTCTAGGAGTTTATTCTTACTGGTGTTTTGATCTACGATAATGAAAGTGTCGTCAATGTAACGGCAATATAAATCAAGCTTCTTAATAGTCTCATTTAGAAGTCAATTTTCCAGCTTTGCTAGAAAGAGATCAGTTAGAATCGGGCCTAGAGACTCTAGTGTCAGTCATTATGTTAAGCCCATATATCTTATTCTAGTTTCCGGACATTCCATTCTATTCGTTCTACTTGAGTCATGTTTTGACCTTGTCAATTATTCGCTTATCACTCTTCACTGTTTTTATATGAGCGTATATGTGTGTGCCCTTCTTATCCCATTAATCACATGTCTGTAGCGTTATTTTGTCTGACTATAAATATTGAGTAACGCCTAGCTAAAAATGAGTTGGCTTACCAGCCATCTCCACTCTGCATCTTTTCTCTTTTCTCTATTCGCTTCATATACAAGATGTATTTATTCGAAAGTCGATTCTCGTTATTCGACTCGTTTAATTCCGTTATTGACTAACTGTTAGGGATGCTGAGGGATATACCAATCATACCAATGATGTCCTTGGACTCTAAATGGGCATTCCTTATTGGCCATTATTTATTTCACTCGTTAAATATTATACAGATGTTGTTTTCTATTTTTATGGTATGATGTGGTCTGTTTGGTTGGTATATAAACAGAGTGTGTTTGGAATATAACGATTAATAACTCAGAGGCTGTGACTTGCGTTCTAGACTCAACTGGCTGGGCTAGACAGGGAAGCGGGACCAATCGGGACCCTAGGCCGTTCACTACGTGTTTTTCCGTTTCACTGAATCGATCGATAATATACGCTGCTCCATTTAACCTGCAGTCACACGTTACAACACTAACGTGATTTAAGTCGACGATGATATACGAGAATAGGCGATAGCAAACATTTATACGATCTAATTGGAGTCATATCCCCGGGCCACTAAAAGGTGACCCTATGGCTATCCCCTCTATTTGTCTACAATAAGTAATGTTGAAGACAAAATGGATATTCGGCGTGTATCTTAAGAGCAGTTTCTTTAAACTATCGTCAGGCAAGCCAATGTTGATTTGTTTTTCTGATATTTGCTTGCATATAAACTCAATAGTCTCTATAAGTAGTATGTTGGTGAACAAAGATACTACATCCACTAAGATCATATTTTTCATACTAACATTCATATTTTCCACTTTGGAGGTGAAGTCGAAGACATCTTTTGCATTATTTCTAACTGATTTATGCAAAGGCTCTAAGATTCGCAGTAGCCAATTTGCAATTTTGTGGTAAGGAGAATTGTACATATCTAGAACTGGGCGTAGAGGAAGACCGGGTTTATGAACTTTAGGTAAACCGTACAGTCGTGGTGTACATGATCCAGTCGGCTTAATTGAATCATGAATCCCTTTTTCTTTAGATCCTTAAGGAAATTAGCCAATTGTTTTTCTACTTTAGTAATGATGTCATAATTACTAGTAACTTTCTGAAATTTGCTAGGATCATTAAGCATTGCTTCCATTTTTTCGATATAGTCCTTTCTGCTCATGAGAACTATACCTCCTCCTTTATCTGGTTTCATCTTTTCTTAATTTAGTTAAAGAGTCTCGTGCTTCTTGGTTAGTAGGTGATTTGTGGTACCCTTATTATTCTTGTATTTTGTTGGCAGCTATCAACTAGTTGATTTAGAATATTCCCTTTCGAATCACTTATTTGTATCATCTGTTTATGATCGGGTAAAAACTGTAGAAATAATCTCAACGTCATTCTGTCGATAGCACAAGATTGTCGTTATCACCAAACTTAATACGTGGTACAATAATTAATTCACACCATGGAGACTGGCTGACTATTAATATATGTAGCGGTTGATAAATTAATGAATTCCATATATTGACCAATAGAGATAAATAAATCCTTACTATTGGTGTACGAATGAAAATAATAAATTGGGGGAATGTCGAAGATTCTTGACTTTCAAATTGGCTTGCATCACAAAATAATCTTTAAAATTCTTCAATACTCTTAATGTATATATTATTGATGAGTGGCTTAAATTAAGAAGCATTCCCGAAGTACGAAGCCGGTACCGGTAAAGATAAAATATGTTAGACAAAACGGACGACAATTGTACATTCATTGAAGTTTAGAATGTACCTGACAATTGAAAACACTATTTTCTTTCTTGTTTTACTGTATATCCATGTGTTCGTTGTCAAGCCCACTTTCTTAAATTCAAACACTTATGTGTATACAAATTACTTTATTTTTATCATAATTTAATGGATTGAAATTGATTTTAAATTACACGATTTGATAGTGTTATTGGTGTGGGTTTTTTGTAGTTGGGGTGGTGGCATTGAAAAAGTTGTAATACAGTTAGTTATACAACTTTTGAAATCTGTTTTTCTTTATGTAATTCTGAAGAAGCTGAACAGCAACTCTCATAGTAAAAAGTTTATATGTAAATAAAATTGTTTTTCTGGTGAAAAAAAGAGTGTAGGTGACGGTTCACTTAAGTGTGAAGAATTTTAACTTACTACGAGAGTAAGAGAATGGTGAACACTTATCATTAAAGTTGTTTTAAGGTGATGAAAAGAAGAAAATAGGATAGGAAATGTCAGTTAGATTTTAGCGAAACTACTTTGGAAATGACTACATATAAATACAGTGTAATCCATTATGTGTGTATCGTTCTGTTTGCTGTAGATTGAGCGTAGACCCCAGTTCTGATTATTTTGAAGGTCAACATCTTATCCACTAAACTAAGACCAAATAAATGAGTATGGTTGTATTTATGAAGAATTGCTTGTTTTCTCATGTGGTTATTTGGACGTAGTATATAAATGGATAAAGAGTAGGCGGTTCGAAGTAAGATGAGCTAGGATCCATTTTTAGTGTTCGAACACTGACACTGAGAAAAAAGGTATACCCACCTAATAAATTCCAAATAGGCGACATTGATACTATTCAAAAATATAATAAACTTGTAACTGTAGTTTTTATGAACAATCAGCCACTTATATAGATTATATTGCCAACACAGACTTGCTAAATTCAGTCCTGAATATCAACAGAGCGATTGTTTTAGTTGTATCCGAGGCAATATTTGATATTTCAACAAGAAACCATGGGTTACACGAAGCGATTAAGGACACAAAGATAGATGAAGATTTATTTGATTAGTAATATTCTTTTTTTTTTAGAAAAATAAACTTTACACAATTTAACTACAGTAACCTTTATTCAAACATTACAGTCTAACTGCATATGATTGTCAAACTCTATCCATCCAAACCAGATTAAAATTACTAACAGACACTGTGAGTAAATGAACGTGTGATGTTTATCAACTTGAAACACAATACTTCTACCATAGAGATTCAATCATTTTTAGAGATCACTCTATGCCTGTATCTTTTATTGGATAATCAGTATTTGATAAACCATTTCTATAATTCCTTCAATATTTATGAGCTGACACTATGAAAGTTGAATGAAATGAGACCATGACTGAGAACCTTATGAATGAATTTGTTGATAATTTTCAACACTTTGTACAAGAAATAAAGTGGTCTATTACTTAGTACATCGTTATTGATAGAATTCGGTTGAGTGGTTTTACTTTAGATAATGAGAAACGTAATAGATTTTAGTTGATTTACGTTTCAGATGAAATCTACATCGAACGGAATAACCTGTTCGCGCAAATTCAGTTTCACATCACTTCATTTTAACAAATTTGATGGTACAGTAGACTTTCTTGAATAAAACTAGGTGGTTTAACCATAAGATAACGATAACCTTCATAAAATGAATGATAGATGGCATAAAATTTTGAATTCTGCTCAAAATACTAGTTGTTTTCTCGATATTGATAAGCTGCCAACATGGTAAATTACATGTACATACGACGTGGTGGTTGGCGGTAGTCTAAGGGAAACCCTGAATCCAGGTTTCGTGCTATTCGGCACTCATAAGCAAGGTAATCTTGAAGGAACTGATGCTCCCTGAAGGGTTCTTTTCCGCGTCACAGTCAGAGACGTTACCAGTGAGCTATCTGGGCCGCGTTCAGTTCCCTTAAGATTACACGTACATTTTGCTGGCGAGACAAGATCCAGGGTTTCCTGTCGACTACCTCCAACCACCACCTCACCTCATTACAGTGCACGCGATGTCGAGTCAGCCAGACTAGTGACTACAGTTCAAGTTGGTCTACAGAAATCTACCTGCGCAAAGAAGGATCTGACACTCACTGAAGTATATTTGCTCTGAATATGATTCGTTTCCCAGTGGAAAGTGTATATTGAACACTAACACAGTATGTGGGTATTTTAAATAATCACTTTGTAATGTGTAGCTGTTGATATATTTGAATGTAATCAAGTATTATGTTGTAAACTAGGGTGCTGGTGTTAATATTCACAATAAGACTTTAATCGAAGCGAAAGGACAGAATCTAAGTTTCAGTGTGAACATCAGTACTATGACTCCAGTATACTGAACTGATCAATCTCCAAAATGGTTAGACGTGCTCAGGATTCGCCCACGAGCTACAATCTATCTATTATAAACAGTATATTACAACATTCTTACAAAAAAGGTCACCACTTATCAACTCATAATGTACATTTTTCAGTTAGTTTGAGTTCTTTCTTTAGGTTTATGATTGGTGTTTTTATGTGATGACTTTGATGATTGGATCATGGAGTTTTCACTATCATCCTAAATAAAATTATCATAAACCGTTACTATACTAATACAATACAGTTAATTTATCCGTTCAAAATGTACTAGTTGACATCATCTACTTATCACATTAATAGGTCATTTTTTTCAAAATAATATTATTCAACAACTTAACGACAAACCATTTCACTACTGCCATCGCTATGTTGTACAAGCTCTTGTTTTCTTTTTGAACAGAACTGTATATTAGAATGGATCGGTTGTGGAGTGTTTAGGTTTTTGGTTTGCATCAACAACTGGCTTCAACTAAAGGTCATTGCAAAATATATACCAATGGAGAGTTGTTCCGCCTCATTTAATTGTCAGAAGGGGTTTGTGGAGATTTTTAGAAATTTTCACAGATTGAAATCATGAGTCAGTTGAAGCTAGACCACCATTGAAAACTCGGAAGCACTGGACGGCCGTTTCGTCCTGGTATGGGACTCCTCAGCAGTGCGCGTCCACGATCCCGCACCACGCGGGGCTCGAACCCAGGACCTACTGGCTTCGCGCGCGAGCACTTAACCATTAGACCACTGAGCCGGCATCATTTAATTGTGTTTATAAACCCATGACATGGAAACTTGTGTTTATGTGAGAATGTGTACATCTTTATAAGGATTTACATGAAGGGGGGGGGTTAAAGGTTTATCAATAGAACTATTCCAAAATCAATATCAATCAATAAATATTTATATCTTGTTCAATCTATAAACAAGTTAATAAATAATAAATAAAACTTCAATTCATTCCATATCAGATGATCAGTATTTATTTACCTATTGAAGAAGGAACTGATCGGACAAAAATTAAAAAAAGATCAATAATTTAATTGTATCCAGAATATTCACTTATTGTTGTTGTTATTTGTAGCATAAATTAGTGATGATTTTATTGATTAGGATCAGAAATCTTTACAAACAATTCGACTAATCATCATATACATACTAGTAAATAATTTTGAGAGACGATTTCAAGAGTTGTGGTGAGAAGCTGTGACCAATATTGTATGAAGCAGTTACTTATCAATAGTTGCGTAGCATTGTAGATCAATTACAGTTAGATATGTAAACCACTGGTTGAGAACTAGGGAGTTTAAATGTTGAGCGCCCGTAATGAAACTCAAAGGCCATGGGTTTGAACTCTCGGGGGAGGCTGCTGATGAGTCTCATATTACGACAAAAAATCTGTCCAATGATTCACAAAGATTATTTGAGTGAGGTCAATATGTGATGTAAAATATGAAAAAGACTAAAACGAAACTATCTTTATTCTGCTTTAATTTCTTATTGGTCAACAGCTTTTTTTGATTGAAATTATGTATTCGACCTATCGAATAACATGACCAAGTTTATTACATAACTCGATTGAAATTTAAGATTCTGTTGACTTTCATCTCACTAAATAAATGATATTCTTTTCATACCAATAAACTTAAAGGATTTACTTTATACTGTAGTAGAAAGTGACTAGCTTCAAGATGAATTTCGTGAAGTTCTAGTGAAAAGTCGTGACCAGTGGAGTTGGACTGTGTCTATTGTGAGGCAGTCACTGACTAAAGACAATTGAAGACGGTCGCGCAATATCGTGGATTGGTGAGAACTAGACATTAACAGGGTCTAATGTGGGCTCAGTGGTTTACAGGTTAAGCATTGATGCATGAGACCCAAGGTCCTTAATTCCAGTTCCATGTGTCGAATAGTGGATGCGCACTGCTCCCAGTCCCAAACTAGGACAAAACGGTCGTCCAGTACTTCCAGTTTTTCAATCGTGCTCCAACATTCACCCATCATTCGTGATATCAATCTAAACTCAACAATCTTCACAACTCCATACTGATAAAGTACACTAATTGTGTTTCTAGAATTATGTATATTTTATTTCTTCCATATTTAGTTTAAGTCCATTAATTATGTATCTGGAAATACATAAAGTTAGTAGTAAGCATATCTTGTTATAAGTCCCAGCTATACCTGCGGTGGTGGTTGGACCTGTTTGTTATGATGAATCAATGGAACTATATTGATTAGGGCATTCGTCCCTTCACGGCCTATCACCCCAAAAATGTCAGTTAGAAGACAGTGAGACCGAAGTCATACTGCTAAATGTATAGGAATATGAGGGGAGTAAAGTATTTCTTTCAGATAACCAGCACCTGAAATGACTCTGCCTTCTTACAACGGAAAAGAAAGTTTAAAAAGATCAGACTTGAAAATAGTAAATCTCAACTTATCCAACGGATTCCCGTCTCCGATGATTAAGTAGTTGACTTAAAATACCTAGATGACATAGTTCTGTTTGGTGAAAACGCTTACAAAATGCAGCATTTTCTGATCGCCTTAAGCAGCAATGCTAGCATGTTCGGAATGCGATTCACCCCCCCCCCCACTAAATGCAAAATGTTTCTTGATGACTGGTTTGTATCAACCGTTGAACTATTGACAGGAAGTGAAGTAACCAGGTACATCGACCACTTCACTCATCTTGGAAGTCACATCACCCCTGATGGTTTGATGTCATGCGGATAAATTTATTCACCATACTTTCTTTCATTTTAAATTTCAAGAACACATAGTCAATTCTATAAAATTCATTATTTAATCCATTTGACTGAATAAAATTATAAAGATGTTTTTCAGGTTCATCTCTTTACTTTAACCTTGATTATGACTCATTCTAAAAACAACATAGTAACAATAACCAATCAAGGGTTACTGAAAACTATTTCGATGATAATTAGATCAATTGTTGTTGAACAATTCTTCATTGTTAAATGTTAGCATATAATTTGCATAAACAAATGAATGTTTTCAAAATTTCTAATCGATCATAATAGGATGTTGATTAATTTTTCTTTTATCTTCTGATTTGTGGTTATTCTAGCAACATTATTAGAAATCATCAGTATAGGGGTTATGGAGATTATTGAATTTTTGATTGAGATCATGAACCAATTGATTTTACACCACCGTTGGAAACCTGGAAGCACTGAATGGCCGTTTCGTCCTACTGTGGGACTCCTCAGCAGTGCGCATCCACGATCCTAAACCCATGGCCTTCAGTCTCGCGCGTGAACGCTTAACCTAATGGACTATTTAACCGGCCGGCATCCAATGATGTTAGAGTCTAACATCAACCAATCCACGAAATTGCACGATCATCTTCCATTGTTCTGAGGTAGATACCTATCTCTATCCGACACATATTAGCTCCACTGTTCACGGCTTCTCACTAGAACTTCGAGAATTCCCTCACGAAGCTATTCACTAGTGAACACCTGAGAATTATCAGTACAGGGGGTGTGGAGGTTGTTAAGTTTTTGATTGAGATCATGAAATCATGAACACCACTGGATGCTGGCTCAGTGGTCCAGTAGGTTAGGCGTTAGCGCACGAGACGGCCGGCCATGGGTCCGAATCCTGCGAGCGGAATCCTGGATGTGCACTGCTGAGGAGTACCAAAATAGGACGAAACGGCCGTCCAGTGCTTCCAGGTTTTCAATGATGGTCTAACATCAATCGGTTCATGATCCCAATAAAAAAAATCATTAGAAATTTCAAAAAACATGATCTATTTCCCAAATTTGAGAAATTGATGACAAATGATTTGTTTGAAAACGTCACTCAAAAGTTCAAAAAAGTTCTATTGATTATGATCAAACAGTGTAAAACATAGTTCACTAAAGGTTTTCTATCAGTTACTTTAAGTTATCTAAGAAATAACACTTGATTTCAATAATTGAGATCATGAGTCAATTGAAGCTAGACCATCATGGAAAACTTGGAGTCACTGGATGGACGTTTCGTCTGATTGTGGGACCCTCAACAGTGTACATCCACGATCCTGTCTCGCGAGATTCGAACACAAGACATATCAGTCCCGCGTGAGAACGCTTAACCACTACACCACTGAGCCGACCGGCATCCAACGGTGTTAATGTCTAACTTCAACTAATCCACGGAATTGAGTAACACATCCACCATTGTTTTCAGTGAATTACTATCTCACAAGAGACCTGGTTGAATTCCACTTATCATTATTTCTCACTAGAACTCCAGGATATACCTCTTGAAGCCAGTAACTAGTGAGTTTATGAAAGGAAGATATTGGATAAATTGAGAAAATTTCAACTAGTCTTATAAGATGTTCAACTTCTCGTTCAAAGTTAGCTAATTACATAATATTGTGGCGTATCGACCAAATTGCAATATGGCCACTAGTCTAGGTGACTCAACATTGCGTGCATTATGTTGGGATAAAATGGTGGTTGGAGGTAGTTAACAGGAAACCCTGGACCCGGATTTTGTGTTATTTGAGGAACTGGTGCTTCCTGACGGATTCGATCCCGTGTCACCAAGAGTATAACATTCTATTAAGTTAAATTGAGTTTTCAATATCTTATGAAATTAACAGTGAGACTATAAATTATGTATGACCTTTGAGCGACGCTTAAGTGAGAGTGTCCCCCTAATAGCTAAGACCAAATGAAGGTTAAAACCAGTATGAGGAATTACAATTATACTTGTTGTATAACATCTCCAAACCCTAATCTTTCCGATTACTGCTAATACTCTTACTACCTTTACCACTATGGGATATGAATTGACAATTGTATCTGTGTGCTAATGTAGTATGGCGACTCGAACTGATGTACGTATGTACGAAGTTGTACGTTGTTACCGACTGACTGATTTACAGTTGATGGTTAGGACTATGAATTCTATTTAAGTTTTTCATCATGAATTGACATAAGCTATAATGCCAAAACTCTATTTAACCAAATGGATAAATGAATTTCGCGTCAAAATCCAAGATCTGTTAATTTATACCTGATTGGTTTCATTTGTAAATTATAGTCTTGCCTAATTGATATTCACTTTGGGTAGTAACTAACTATTCATATTACCTTAATAGTATATTCCTTCAAATGAATTATGTAAATATAACAAAGCATGTTTCGTGTAACTTTGATCGAATAGTTTCACAGCATTTGAGCGCCGAATTGATGTGAGACATTAAAGTGGAAGAATGTATTTGTAGAAATCTCAACGTAAGTATTTGAAATAAATCCAACGTTTTGCCTAGTAATCTGATCTAAGATTTTTCAAGGAAGTATCTAAATAAGGATTTAGTTAAAATTCTTTCTCTGAGTTTTTACGAATACATATTCTTCCTCGGCGAGACTCTAATTTATGAACGACCTTTGAACGAATCTTAAGTGACCCTGAGAAATATTAGCCAATCAGCAAACAATCAGTACAGAGTAAAAATATGTTATACAAAATCAAGGAAATAAAGTGGATACACTTCTTATACGTGGTTCAAAAACTTGTCAAGGTTAGAAAGAGGTTCAGAGGTTCTAAAATGGTAGTGCATCTAGTAGAGGAATTCATCCATACGGCTACAGAATAGTCGGCCTCTGGTGCCATGATAAAGTCTCAAGAACTCTTTCGGCCTCAACCATATAGTTTCAGTATTGTTCATGTGCACTTCGGTTGCTGAGTACACAAAATACTACTTGTGGATAACAACACAGTGCACAGAACCAAGCCTATGTATGAGTCTGTACGCTCTCCAAACATCCGTATGTATTGTAGTACCTGGCTGCAGCCAGTGTTACTGGTACTTTTATTATCCAGTTCGCGATAATTGTCATAATTTTCCTCCGTTGGGAATTATATACAGGGTTTTCATCACGAACTGACATCAGCTATAATGCCAGAAATCTATTTATCCAAATGGATGAATTACTTTCGTGCCCAAATCCGAGATCTGTTATCACATACCTGATTGTTTCGTCCACAAATTATAGTCTCACCGTTTTATTTGTTATAGCCACTCAATTGTCACGTTTTGTACAAAATTCCCTGTGAACCGATCGTACGTTAGCATTAAGCGCTGAAGTTGGCGCCGTAACCTTGGAATCCTTCAAACGCCTCTGATTGACTCGTCCACATATTAGAGTCTCGCCTCTTCCTATTTAATAACAAAGTATGTTTTTATTATTCATATAGATTGAATAATAATGACTTCTTAATATATGTACATCCAAAAAAAAAATGGAAATATCAAAACTTCTTACCAAACACTAATTAATTATTTTATGTATCTTATTAGTAAATAAAATAAATGATTAAACTGTCAATTTCATAGAAAAAATTCTATACAAATAATTATTGATTATTACCTAATCGATTTTATTTTTTTTAAAATTTTTTTTTTGATATTACATTTATATTAGTTTAAATTTTCGATCGATATTTCCCAACTGTCATAAATCTACTTTCTGATTGGTTCATTTAATTATCATATTTTATTTTTTAAACTTGAATAGATCTAATAACGATTCAGTAAAAGAAAACAAAAACTGGAAGGAAAAGTAGAAGAAGAAAAATAAAACGAATAAAATATAATTTAAAGGCAAGTTGTTTTAAATTTTTTTTGTTGTTGAGTCAATATTCAATATGGAATAAAAGAAAAAAAAACACAAGAGAAATGAATTTATTTGTCCTTATTTTACTTTTTCTTTTGTGTCTTTGAATTCTTCTTCACACTCGTCATTTTAATATCATGCTCATTAGCTTGTGCAGCAACCTTATTGTTATAAATCTCTATACTTGTATCTTCCCATTATTATTTAGGACTGCAATTGATCAATCTCTCTCTTATTGTCATATGTGCATCCTGTGTGGATTGTCTCGATCATACTTGAAGTCAAAAGCTTTATTAGCAAAGATGGACTGTGGTTAGCAGTGGAATCCAGTTTGATGCGCGTTTCGTCTTATTTGCGACTCGTCAGTTGAACGTATCTATCCCAGATTTGATGTTCGATTCCTGGAGTGAACATCAACCTTGCGATGCAGGTACATGCAGCTGATGAACCCTTAAATAGGACGAGACGCGCGTCAAACTGAATTTTACTGCTAGTTACTATTCGTTGCTTAAACAAGAGAAATGTTTCATATACATACACACTTATTTCAACTTTAATTTGTTTTAAATAACTGATGATTATGTGAAATTATATTTTCTCGGGGAAAGTGATAAATCTAGAAAATAGGGATGTAATATTCATTACATTGATAGTGACATTTCTTCAGATTGCTGTGTAGATTAATTGAAGACTATATAATACTTATAATGAAACCGGCTTCACCATATACGGTATGATAGTCTGTCATGCTAACTAGGTGTATTTTAGTGCGTTTAATTTCTTGCAAATTTTAGATAAATGTATTTTATTAAGATAACTATATTGTGGGTAGTGTCTAAAAATATTATTGTCCAATGATTTACAGTTTGTGATTTCCCCGAATGTTAGTGGTGAATACACTGGTAAAAAGTAAACCAATTGCATTTATTCATAGTTTGCATCCATTATCAAAACACATAAAAACCAGTATCAGAAGGGATTTTGTGGATATTATAGCAATTTCAATAGTTGAGATCATGAGTCGATTGAAGCTAGTAACTCTATTATGTAAACAAGTTTTGCAATCTTTCTGTTCAGACAACAAATAGAAGTTTTATTGGGAGTCCCACAGTAGAACGAAGAAACCGTCCAGTGCTTCAAGGTTTTCCGTCGTGGTCTAGCTTCAATTGACTCATGATCTCAACTACTGAAATTACTATAATATCCACAAAAACCCCTTCTGATATGGAGCAACATATGCTAACTAGTGACTGGCTTCAAGAGGTATTTACTAGAGTTCTAGTGAGAAATAGTGACAAGTGGAATTCAACCAGGTCTGTTGTGTTGAGGCTTATGTCCTCAACATCTGACTCTAATAGATAATATCCTGTAAACTGAGTATTTAAGGTAGGCTTAATCTCCTAGTAGAATTACGGATTTACTCGAGATTATTCAGAAGCCTGAACACCAGTTGTAGAGACAATTAATTGTTAATGGTTAATCAAAATCCGCAAGCGTACAGCAAGCAAGCACACGGTGAAGCCAAACAAAAATGATGCGCAGTGGAGATGGCTGGTAAGCCAACCCATTTTTAGTCAGGCGTTACTCAATATTTATAGTCAGACAAAAATAAGCCACAGACATGTAATGAGTCATGGAATATGATGTGTACACTCATATACGCTCATATAAAAAGTCAAGACTGATAAGCGAATAATTGACAAGGTCAAAATATGACTCAAGTAGAATGAATAGAATGGGATGTCCGAAAGCTAGAATAAGGTATATGGGCTTAACATAATAACTGACACTACAGTTGTGAGATAGTAATTCACTGAAAACAATGGTGGACGTGTCGCTCAATTTCGTGGATTAGTTGAAGTTAGACATTAACACCGCTGAATGCCGATCGGCTCAGTGGTGTAGTGGTTAAGCGTTCTTGCGCGAGACTGATATGTCCTGTGTTCGAATCTCGTGAGTCGAGATCGTGGATGTGCACTGTTGAGGTGTCCCAAAATAGGATGGAATGGCCGTCCAGTGCTTCCAGGTTTTACATAAAAATGAATTAATTTCGGATATGATAATCATGTTATTAGTGTTGGAAGTTGGTTACCTTGTTAAATTAGTTTCTGATCTCTGATAACTGCTGAAATAGTGTATTTATTTATTGTATTTTATTCCATTTGATAATTTCTTAATATGGTTTTTTCTTTGGCTCTGGCACAGTTGAATAAAATAAACTATCTAGTTATCTTAACAACTAATATTTTACAATATGAATTTCTAACGCAATTTAATCACAATGATTTCAAATTATTTTCACATGGTATAAAAGTTTTAAAGATTGATGAAAAAAAAACAAAAAAATCTCATTTTTGTTTAAACGATTCATTTTACCGGTGATGATGATGATGATGACAGTGTTCAATGTTCTAAGTATTTATGCACATTCAAAATCACCACATCATTTGTTACATAAAGAGAGATGAAGTGAGTGAATGTGAAACATTTGCATGTGCATACACTAACACAGAGATACATATATGTATACAATAATGTACACAAATATCAGTCAATGAAATATGTGTGTAAACTATCTTGACACACTTTCATGACAAGAAAAATTCAAGCCTTTAATTTTTAAAATATTTTATTTTATTTTAGATGAACTAAAAACTGTCAAATTGTCCACATAAAGTTTTTGAGGACGATGGATGTGAATTATTATTAATATTGATATTTAAACGCAATCCAATGGCTGAATTTAAGATGAATATAGGTTTTCACTCATATATATTACTGAGATACATCTGTGGTAAGTAGTCATCAATTGTTTAGACTAGAGGTGGATAAACTATGTATGAAAAGGTCGTGTGATCTCGGACACTATATCAGGTTGATCACATAAACGAATTCCCAAACGTTTTCCATTACAATACTGACATAAACAACTTGTTCAGAAAACTGATATCTAATTATGCATTCATTAATGTGTAGTGACCTACTTTTATCAAGAGACCGAGATTGGTGTAATGGAAACAATTATTATTATAACCAGTTGTGCCAGGAATTGCTTTACCGTACTTGTTTGTTTAACTGTACCAAAACACATACATTCTTCCGTTGCTTGTAACGTTGCACGAATTCGGTTACGCTCAATAACCATACTTGTAACCTGGTACGATCTTGGTATTCTTTCGATACCACGAGATCGCCAACAAATATATCTCGCTGCAACCATCAATCGCCTTCTGATTTCTGGTTTACTCGAAGGTTTAGCCTGTTCTGGTACGCAATCTTCTTGTAGTGGTGATCATAGTCAAATGAGACTCGACGCCACACTACAAATGTTAACAATGTCAACCGCTCTATGAGATGAATCCAAATATGTACACTTCTCCCTTGGTATGTTGTTGTTGTTTCGCATGTTTAAATGTGTAACGTTGAATCTAGATATGAATATGTCAGTTTTGATGAAAATATCGAATGGCAGAGGCCCATGCATGTTAGTACTGCCTCACAAATATAAGTTGACTTTTAGAAATGAGGATATTTTGTATAAATGTTTTTCAGATTGAGAAACATCCTTTCGTTGAGAACATGAGCCGACCAATGTTAGATCACCATTCAAAAGCTGTAAGCACTGGACGGCCTAGTGTGGGGCTGCTCACGAGTGCACATCAACGCTCCCTCATACGTAACTCGAACCTACGTCCTTATGTCTCACGCAAACGCATAATCTCTATACCACTGAGCATACATCAACGTCAGTTGATGTCTAACTGCAATCAATCCATGATATTGTGCGGCCATCTACCATAACCTGCGGTTGGTAACTCTCTCACACCCGACACAGTCTAACTCCACTGGTCACAGCCTCTCAACAGAAACCCGATAATTACCTCTCGAAGCTAGCCAGTAGTGGGCACATGGTGATTTTCGGCTTGAGGTTGTGGAATTCGTTGACTTTCATCGAAACCATGAGCCTATTAATGTCAGACTACCATTGATGGCCTGAAAGCACTGATGAGAAGCCTCATACTGGAACGAAACGGCCGTTTGATGCCTCCAGATTTTCAGTGGTGATCTAACAATGATCGGTTCGTTGTTTCGATCGAATTAAACAATCTCTACAATTTTGAACTGAACTCTTATCCTTCGTTACCGATGAATAGAATCCATCAAGTGTTACTTCTATGAGTAATTTATTCACGTTGTTGTCAGCTTGCAGATATATCGTATCAATCTAAATATCATAAACAAATTGAACCATCGTCCAGTGGTTTTAAAATTTCCGAAACGTTGTGAAAGCACATTATTTGGTATAATAACCTGATTACAACCAGATATTCTGTGTGGTCATAGTGTGGTGTTTGTATGAGCTAATAACTTTTTGGTACATGATGACTGACTGGTTTTGAGTTCTAACTACAATATGTTCATTTTTGCCCACCTGGTTTTTCTTGGTTTAAATTACGCTATTTCGGGGATACCTAGTTTAATAATAATTCAAGTACATTTAATTATCACAAGGAACTATTAAATTCTGTAGTTTGCTTAGACAACATATTAGTTTACATTTAAAATATCACCTATTATCATTAATATATAGAGTTCCATACTTTCTTAGAACAAATTCTCATGCCTTCAGCTTTTTCACATATTTTGTAGTTTTCTCAGGTCTCGTTTCAAGTGCAGTGTCAGGGTGGATTAAACGTACCGACAATAATTTACAAATTTTCATCTGTACGATTTGAACGGGCTGAGAGGTCGAAATAACGTAGTAGCTTCTTACATGAGCTAAGGTATTAAAATATTTGTCTTTTCGGTCGTAACAGTATCCTGATTTCTGGAGCCAGTATCACCATATTATGACCTCGTTCGTGGCCGTATCGTATGAAATATGCAGTTCGTGATCGAAGTCGGGTGTCAGCGACAATATCCATGAAAAATATAAAGATATTTATTCTTAGTATTGTTGATTAGACACAGTCGACATCACACCGGTATTGTTGTCCCAGCGAGTGAACATGCGGTAATTATTGAATAAACTGATTCCTATGTCATTTTTGTTCAGTAGTTTTAGTTTGTCACTCCTTAATTACACTCCTTTTGTTGGTCCACGACAAAGCATCCAAAGCAGATCAGCATAGTACGTTGTGCTGAGGATCTCTTTTGGAAAATAATCAACATGGATCGCATACACTAAAGCATGGACAGCTGTCCAGACAAATCTTCATTTCTTTTCATTCTGAACTTCTAAATTGGTCGGGTATTGTATAAAATGAGGTTTTGGACGGTGGTATTGTCAAGCGCTGGGAATTCGCTACATTTTCATGTGTATCTTTGAATTGTTCATTATGCGATCGCTCGTTTATTTATTTATCTGTTGATCATTTGGTGCTATAATATTGTGTCATAAATACTGAGCTACATTAGTTAAGTTACATTCTGAACAGTTTGGACTAATTTCAGCACAACACGGAATAGATCTGTACGATGGACTACTGTCCATGTCAACGTAGAAAAATCGGAAATTTGTTTCATAAACGATCCAGTGGTCAAATACTTTTGATATCCAGCTAAACTTGTTTAAAATGACTTAACAAACATATGTCTGATGAAGCAACAGCATATAGTACCTGAAAACTCATAAACTAGTGGAGAAATATCACAATCGCGAAAAGGATGAGAGTACAAAACAAACAAGAAACTGTCTGTCTTCAAAGAGATCCGAGTGAGACCATCTGTCATAGGGAGTACTGAAGCCAGGAGGCCAAGGAAACATCTTCGAAGGAAGTGAAAATATCCTAAATTGAAACCTACCACCAAGAAGCCGCAGCGTCACATTGTTGTGATATGAAGTACAGTAACGATAAAAAAAGCCATATAACTTCAAATTACTTATGGAACCAACATTAAAGAAACCCCAAAAACTGTATCAAATAACCACGCCAACCTCGCTGATCCCCACCGATAACACGTAATATTCAGTTCCCACTGTGAGAATGGAATACTTGACAGTTTCAAGGAACATATACTGCGTCTCCACTTTTTATCGGACTACAAGAGTAGTAGATATGATCAAGGTTTGAATAACCGTGCGGTAGAGCTATCTGTCTTGATTAAAAGCTCTCTTCTCGTGTAGTTTTACTGAAACACGCTCATCCATTTGCAAACAGAAGACTTTTGAAAAAGTCACTGGATCCATGTGAAGTTTTTACTAGAACCATCGAAGATAACGTTGTAATTTTCACTGTCTTTTAGGTTTTGTTCTTGTGTAGCCCATAATTGCTCATAATTTTTTTTCTTTCGAAGTTAACATCTTATCCACTTTCTTCCTAACCTGTCTCATATTCGACCCTTTAGTCTGTTGAGCAACATATAAAGTAATTGCGTCGTCACTATTAATGACACTAAGAACTACGAGGACGACTGGTTAAAATAATTGTGTAGAGACTGACTAACATGGATAACTAGACTTATAAACCATAACTGAGTCCCCAACTAAGTAATCAGAATCATCCTCATACTCGACTTCCTACTCATAGTAAGACTGATGATATCTTTGGTAGCTGGGTCCACTGCTCTTGCGTTACTGCAATACCTGAGTGGTACCACGGGTTCGTGTCCATTCACTCCTCTTCGTGTTTCTGGCACGTATTCACATAGTGTCGAAAAAATATACCAATAGAACCAACAAAAGGGGACCACAAGACTTCGTTGACAACAACAGCATCAATCATTTGTAGTATACCCAATTGACCTGGCACAAACGCATTTAAACACGTGATCATGGAACTCACAAATGGACTTTCTAAAAAAGCCCAGAAGCCCAGAAAAAAATTACCTGTCTGCTGACTGTCGACAAATTGAATTCATTACATCAATACGTGACTTAGGCTCCATATATTGACCCCTTCACATAAATTGAATGGAATGAAGAACTGCTATCTCCAGAACTAACTTGGGTTATTCAGACTCCTTATCTCTGTCAAGCTGAAACAGCAGAAAGTTTGATACTGGATAACAGTAATTCTAAAGGCGCTTCGAATGATGATTTGCGGTACTGCCGGTAGGTTCGTTGTTAAGGTAGTAGGAGTATTGAACTTAGGTGGATTGTCAGCTCATTAGGAAAAACTCCTGATTTATAAAACAATAAACGAGACGACAATGGAGTAACAGAATTGATTCTAGCAATTACCCCCCACATGTCAAATTATCCCTTGTAATAGAAGAAAAAGGTCAAATTTACATATTAAGGGTCAGGGTAGTGTTATGAGTTGTGGCTGCTGCCATTAAGAGTTTTAGCGGTTAACTGACATCCGTTAGGCTTACAAATTAGAGTCGGGTTTTCTATTAAGGGCTGGTATAAGCTATACTGCAATGCTTTACTGCACTATCGTCCATAAGCTTGTGAAACTGATGATTGCAATCTACTATAAAAGTTGGGAGAGGAGAACATCTCCCAGCTCTACTAAACACTTAACTGCTCATCGAATCTTATCGAGTACTTAGACATAATCTACCTTACGAACAGGTATTTTTTTGTAGCTAAGCCTAAACACCATATTGAATTCTTATTTTGCCACATAAGTGGTATCCTTTATTGTTTTCAAGCACTTAAGAATTATTTGTTGCCAATTCTTGCTTAATTGGTAACAAAGCAAAAGTCGCCTACCACCACTGTAGCTTTGACTTAAAACACGTGATTAGTGGGTACCAAGTCACATCATGCTCACCATTAAAGAGGTCACGGCTATTCAGGTTTTTACTGCGCTTTTGTTCGTAACAACTTTTTAATCGGAAGATCCCAAAATCAGTAAAGCCAGGAGTCGGGATTGAAGGAATTTGAAGATATATTCGTAAGGTATTCGCGATGTGCTAGGTCTAAGCTGACTAGTTAGGCGTGTTGGGTAGCACAAATTACCTAACGACGATTTGGTGAGGATGCGTGACCGAGCGCCTTCAGCTACGACGTGGCCAGTAAAGCTATTGACTCACTTATAATCATATTTTGAGTCAAAACCGACTAGATTGTCAATGTTTTACACGCTAATAGATTTCAGAAGTGCTTAACAACTAAGTAACAACACATCCTAAAGAAAAAGTTCTTATTAAAAAATCGAAGACTTCAAAATGCAAGGTTCGGGTTTTGTCTACAGGCTTGTAATTCAGGTCCATTCGGTTTTGGATTACCCATACGATTGAAACCGATGCTTCTCCCATGGATTAAAAATTTGTGTTGTTTCTGGAGTGTATTCGGGTCATTAGAATTTTATTCAATCGATTGAATACTACTAGTGAATTGTAATATACTTATATATCACATTGTCGAAAATAAACCGTTTTAATTTTTGAGTCTACGTAATATTATTCACATTCAATGTTTATGATTTTAGCTGGATGCCCAATTTAACCCTGATTGTAGGTTCCATAGTCATTCATATTTAGGCTCTCAGGATAGTAGGCCAAAGACTTGTCATTCCTTTTCCTAGTAGGCTTTTGCGCGTGTCTAATCCTAAGGTACAAACACCACTTCCGGTTGTAGGTTTTAAGAGTTGATTACTCAGTGGGAATTCCTGTATTCTACAGAAATTTTGTTCGTTCTCGGTGACAAGACTCCTGTGCTGTATCCTCTTAATTGTACTGACTTGATGTGAAGAAAAATAATATAGTATTCTATACATCATAAGTAAATCATCTCCTAGTCTACGTAATATAGTGTAAAGAGGTCTAAATTTTCAAGCCTCGCTATGTATGTATAGTAAGGAGCATAACTCCGGAATGGCGTGGGCAGGCATTCTCTCTACATTCGACAAGAAAATCTGAGCCACATTTTAGTTGGGCTCGCAATTTACTCTAAGTTTTTGCTTTAGAACTCAATGGGACTGAATAAACCGTTGTGAACATATTTTACTCTGACCTGGTGAAAGTTAACCTCAACGCCCATGCGGTTCTAAGCTCCACATGTTAGTATAGTGTGGTCTCACGATAACCCTTTGGTTGTTGTGGGTTACGGCTAAAGATACTCGTTTTTCAAATGTTATTTGCAGTTGTGTGATCAGTGTGCACGTAGATGCGCTTAGCCAACTTGATAGGCATTAACTTTAGGCCTGCCTACCGGGACGCTGAAGTTGGTCTGAAGAGACCTTACTTCAGAAACTACAACTCACCATATTAGTTGAAACAACGTGTAAACTCCAGTAGTGAATGTTAAGCTGTTACGTCAGAGTTTCTAACAGCCACATTTGTGCATCAGGTTATGCTTGCTGTTGCTTCAGAATTCGGTTGAGCTGGTCACCTGATATCGCCACCTTGAATGTGTTTTCCTTTACACGTCCCCACTGTTATGATCCCTTATTACGACCCAGTTACTCTTATTACTTAGTATTCTTTGGAAACTACTTCACTCAGCAAGTCCCAGATCAGAACACGGTTGATCAGAAACGTAATTATGTTCCAAATAAACAAAGTTGAATGGAAGTAGGAATCACAATAAGAAACACGTTAGTACATTTATAATTCTACACAATAAGATTCTAGAATATTTTCCAAGGATCCTCTAGCGTTCATTGGCTAAAAAATGACCTATCATCGTGCCCCAACACAATACTGCAAGGAACATGCTTCAGTCGTATTCATATCCCATATAAAATATGACAGCTGCCTATCTTTACACGTTTGATATTTTACATTGAAGTTTTCTGTTAATCAATTTGTTCGTTATTAGTTATGTTTTGTTTTTCTCATAATGGTTTTGTTTCTGATCGATAGATCAGTTGTCAATATTGCTGTTAGACATCCAATGTTTTTGATATTTTTTGTGGTTGTCTGCTACTTTTAAATTGTTTATCATCTCCACATTCTTAGTTATCAGAAGTGACTTTGTGAAGCAGAGCTTTTTGCACGACAATGGTTGTTATTATTTGCAATCACGCATATTCAACTAATGTGAGTTCAGCGTTCACACTGTTGTACTAGTTATCTCAGTTTTCACTTTGCATTACATCTTTGACCTGAGCAAAGGCATGTGGGCCTATGAAAACGATGTTTAGTTCGGGCCATTTGATTTTATTCTTTAATGCGAGCATAAAAATGATTTTAAAATCCCTGAAAGGATGATAACTAAACATCGAAAAATAGTATTGTTACATGAGTAAACTGTTTAACCATCTGAAAATTCTTTTACTTCATTCACAAAAGCTATTGCTTTTACGACATTTTAACTGGAAATTGATGTAAAAACTAGTTTTTTAGCGTTGGAACAACTGAGACCACACTATGTACTTGACAAGTAAAAAACTACAATTGCTTTAGAAAGGTATTCTAGGTTTTACTAAAATTTCTCATTTGGGGAAAGTATACCTTACCTGATTATCTACTACCATGTACATTTCAGATCCACTGATCTAAGAAAGTAAATTTAGATTTCTTAGACAAAAAATGAAACATGGAGTCGGCAACTATTAGAAGTCAATTGATGCTACTTTTCGACAATTTAAAAAGTATTCAACCAAATGAACGGGATAGTTTAATAACGTTTATAAAAAAGAATTTGTCACAATTACAAGAAACTAATGAAAAAAACGCTGTATACCAGAGTAGCAATATCACCAGTAACAGCTATCCTTGTTGTAGTAGTGGAAATGTGGATAATACCACTACTGTTATTACTACTACTGCCACTACTACTAATGTTAGTTTAACTAGTAGCTCCTCAGCGTATGCGAATGTAAAATCTTCAGAATTATATGACTTAACAAATATCAATGTAAACAGTCTTCAGCTATCGTTTGAAGCAACTCCTGAATCAGTGGCGACATTCATCGATGAGGTGAATGATTTTTCTACACTAACAATACAACACAATACTACTGGCCTAACGGGTCATAATTGCTCAGGTTTGTCAAGCGTTTCTACCATTATTAATGATAACTTCCATTTTAGAGGCAATCTATGTGAACGAATGTTTATCCATGGCTACAAATGCTCCAACATTTAACTGCTCAAATTTAAATAGTGAATCAAATTTTCATGAAACGGTACGTTTCTGTGAATATATTTAGTATGGCCATTATATGTTCATTTTATGTTTAGTTAAACACATGGATAAGTTTATACACTAGAGTATAAGCTCCATCTGTCCTGTGACAAGTAACAACACTTCCTGAGCGCGTATACTCAATCGTAGTCATTTTGTCGAGGTGCTTAGGTGTGCTTATCATCGGGACAAACCAATTAAACTAGATTATTTGAAATAATTGCTTCTGCAGTTTTTTCATGTCATACAGGTCGATTAGAGTAGTAAGAGTTAAAAAAACAAATGAGAGCGATGATGAATTCTTACTGCCGATTGTACTTGGGTGTGGTAACGTTCAGCTGTTTCCTTTGGATAAAAAGCATTTACGGCAATGCGGCTTTTTCAAAATGGGAGTAGATAAAACATGTCAGTCGTAAAAATAGTACTTTTCACTTTGCCCTACGGATCGCCTATACCAGCAGTAAAATTTGAAAAATACGGAGCTAATGTATCGGAAAATACCCACATGAGGGGGTAGTGTAAAGCAGCTTCTCCGTTTGCTCTGAAGTCAGTTTTCCATTTTAGTAAGACCACTAATAACCCAGATTCCTTTTCTGTTCCATTAAGAAGAAACTTCCTCTTGCAACGCTGGCAGCCCGGAAATGTCAGTAACTTCCACTTCTAGCAAAAATCTAGCATGTATGTAGTAGTTGTTAGTACACTTTTAAAACAAGCAGTTTTGTGATAAAGAAATTTTCGTACATAACGTTAATTAGAATAAGCACGGTACGTGTGAATAATGTAGTCTAGTGTTAATCACTATGTAACCATGTTTATAAATAACCCTAATTATATTTTCACAAATGATATACGTGCTGCTACTTACATATTGCAATGGATTGCTAAAACACTACGAAAACTGTAAGTACATCAGAAAAACTCTTGTTAAATCCATTTCCACAAATGTACTCTTGGCGATGTAAAGCACTGACTTAGTAATTTATTTATTTGAACATATAAATATTGGTAGAAAGGGGCACCGAATAAATATGCGTGACTCAATTCACTTGATTTGTGTGTAGGCTGTGACACTACCCGGATGCCCAAGCCAAAGGAGGTGGTTTCCTTAAGGAGCCACGCCCAGAACCTTCGACCTAAAGGTCTGATCCACGAGGCAGTGGAGCAATGTCAGGAGATGCAGTCCCATGGTAACTGGTGACCAACGATTGGTTCATACGCCATTTGTTCCTTCAAGATTCTGGAGCCCATGTGGACCATTGGTTTGGAATCAGGGTTTTCCAACTTCCCTAGGCGAACTCTCCGTGTCCACCAAATCGGTTAAAGCGTCGAACACTAGCCTTTTGTCCTCTCAATTTTGAAAACAACACCCGTGCTGCGAGGCGATGAGTAGGACTTCCCTGGCAGAGGCTATATGCGTGTGGCCATGCGAGAGCATTTCGAGAGGAAAAGCGGACTCTCCCTACTCTCGGCCTTACCAGGGCATTTGGGGGCTAAACCACCAACACACACTCGAACGTGCAACAAAAAACTAGTTTATTTTATGCCCTCTACTTGATCACGGCTAATACGGTATACGGCTATCGGCACTCAAACTTGTATGTATTCGGTGGTCCATTGTACCAATATTTATATGTTCAAATAAATAAATATACCAGCCAACCTTGTACGTTGGAGTAAGTTGTTACTGGACATGCATAGTAATTATGCTTCATTGAAGGTGCTCCCTGTTTCTGACAATAAAGTTGTTTATTTACCTCAATATTTCCAAGGGTTTTTACTTTCTCGTTGTTGCTATTAAGAGCTATTGATTAGTCTCTATTAGCATATTTTCATCCTCATCGGATTGTCTCGATACTGCCATTGAATCAAAAGTTTTTTATTAAAGTCGAACAGTATCCAGTATGGAATTCAGGACACACATGGATAACTAACGGTACTGTATTCAAGTCTCAATGTGAACACAAATGCTGGGGAGCAATCAGGTTTACACCCAACTGACGAGTCTCAAAGCAAGACAAAGCTTACGCCCTGAGTTTCACTGTTTAGTACTACCCTTTTCATTGTTTAGAATATCTGTGGAAGTCCTTAGAAGCTATGTTCTTCAACTGTCTCATTGTTGCACAATTTTCTCAAACCCAAATGTTTTGCTAGAATCGTGTACATAAATGATTTCCTAGATTTCGATTCATCAGCACTCACCCGGATAGTAGACTGCCAATACAAAACCACAGGAAATAGCACGCGTTTGGTGTTTTCATCAACACAGAAATTGGATGATCTCTCTGCTCACTGACTATTCTTATGGTCTTTACAGCCACTATCACTGAAAAGCTTAACGGATTTGAAAGTATCTGTTTTCGCAAGTATATTATATTTGCAAATAAAACATTTCATGGATTCGCTGAGTTATTTCTAAGTTTGGTGTTTTTGTTGGAAAGCCTTATTTGGTGAATAATGTTAATGTATCACATTCACCAAATATTGTTTTTCTATGGTATTCATTTTATGAATTCGACTTTCAGCTACAATATGTGTAAACGCTAGCAATACTACCCGACCGTTCAAACAAAAGTAGTCGAAACTTGAATACTTTAACTTTTGATTTACTGTTCAACAAAGATGAAGTAAATAAAAGTTACATTTCAATTACTTCAGTTTTTTCTTCATTATCTACTTTTCAGCTTCAAGAACAAAATCCTATCCCATTAGACAGTAATGTGACCGATAATAATCACACATCGAAGTCCATCATAAGTTATGAAGGATCCAATTATGAAACCTACTTGAATTGTCCATTATGTCGTGTTACATTTGAAAATTGGCCAAATTTAGAGTGTCATCTATATAATGATCACGTAACAAATAATGTAGAACCTGTATGCTGGCGATGTCAAGGTATATTTAAAAATCATGCTGTTCTTCTAGCACACGAATGCTTTGATTGGGGTCGATTATATTTACCTTGTACAGTGTATATGAATAAATCACTGAAAAGTTTTCATAAATTTTCGAAAATCGATCTAGAGAAGAAACAATTTCCCATGGATGGTGTATTTTTAAGTAGGCGTTGTGGATTATGCTATAAATCTAATGTTACGTTCACATCGTATGATGCATTTGAAAAGTGAGTTATTATAAATTTAAAAAGGAATAATTAATTGATAATACGGAGATTTTCACCAGTCATTTGTAGTTAACGTGAGATTTTGGATAATTCTTATTAGTTCCAGTTTCCAAACCCCGCATTGCCACAGCGAAAAGGGAGATTAACATGATGTGAGTGACAGGGATCAACATGAAATTCAGTGCAAAGGTAAACATGAGAAATATAGTTCATTTAGATGATTTCAGTTAGACAAATGAAAGTATAAACAACGAATTCGTGATTTTGAGGAAGATAAAGAATGCCGTCAATTATAATTTTCTTTTGTTCGTTCTCGGATCATTTTTGGAGCTTTACAGACAAGCTTTGGTTAGGGCACTATTTAATCATGTATAGAAATTGTATTTAAAAAAAGAATGGAGAGGAGATAGTCATAGTTGATAGGCGTCTGCGAGATCATGGCTTGTCAGTCAGTATAAGGAAACCAGATGAAAGGAATGGGATGTGATACGGTCGGAAAGAAGCTACTCTTTTCAAGACTTAGCTTCATAGGTTATAAAACAACCGCTGAAATAGTAGCTCGTTGAGACAGACGAAACTGGACAAATTCCCACCTCGTCTACATCCAATTATGCTTACCAATTTACATGTATATGTCGAGGCGCATACATCGATAGAACAGAAAGGTGTTTATTCACATCTATGAGCATATTCCACAGAAATAGAGACTAAAACGTCAGCGAATATACATTTCAGTGACAAAGTCATAAATAGTTGTTCCTTGTTTATTATTCCACGTTAGTTGTTTTCTGTTGTGATCTAAACATTACCCTGCTATTCGAACCAAACTAGGTCCAGTGATATTTAACTCGATAATTCTCCTGTTGCATAGTGTTTAAATTCCTTACTCATGATTACGCACCTGTAAAATTAACATCAACACCAAATCTCATGATTAAATTACGACAACTGTCGGTCAAAAAACTGCGTCAGGTGTAAACTACTTGGTTAGGGTTTGTTCAGTAATGAGGATCAATAGTTGGGAGCTTGAATGTCATGACTCCATCGTTTGCACTAGGATAGAAGTATTCTACTGAAATCCGGAAATATCCTCCCTAAGCTAATCACTAGTGAGCATATGATAATTATCAATGCAGGGGTTACAGTGAACAAAATAGTTGTCCAGAACTTCCAGGTTTTTAACGTTTATCTAATTCAAATCGGTTCGTTATCACAATAACATTCAAAAATCTCCACAACTACTTTACTAATAGATGTATTCGTCAGTGATAATTTAATTTGAGTTATTTTTAATTTATTTGCTAGTTATGTGTTGCTTTTTTGTTGTTACACTCCTTAGACATAAATCATCTTCACATTCAACCACAGGGAGAGATGGCGGTTATGGACCTCCTACTTCTTGCACAGAAACATCAACTCATACTCCGTCGTCATTATTGACATCAACTCGTAAAAAGAAACAGTTATTAAAGGTGTGTTTTGTTTTGATGTGTATATTGTATTTCTTAATGAAAATAATAAATGGATTCTGTCTCAAAAATGTTGAGATGTTGAAATTGAGATAAAATGTATTCAGGAGAACCATAAAAACTGAAAAAAACCAGTTGGAGGTAAAAGGTCTATGGAAAAGATGGAACGGAAAGCGGATGACTGTAAAGGAAAAAATATGACGAACAAAGGAAATTATGAAACTTTAAGACCATGGTAAAAGAAGAGGTTCTACAAATTTCTTTTGGACACACAAATCTCATTTTCCCAGATGTATGGCTCTTGCTTCGGCAATGTTAAGAAGATGCAATTTAACTGCATTTGATAGCCTTCGGCTAACCTTGTGGATGACTTTGGATGCAGAGTCCGCCTTGATTGAGTGACCTGTGTTCTTAAGGTGTTCGATTATCGAGCTTCTTGTTGAACCGTTTCCGCCTCTTTTAGCCACATCGGGTTATATTCTTGATTTCGTTTGGATGAAGTACGCATCAAACGTCCTATATATTTGACTTCAAATGAGCAGGTAAATTAGTAAATGCACATAGAGTTAGTCAGATGAAATAATTTATCGGAAATTCTCCTCTTTAGGATGTTTGTATCTCTATCACCCTTAAAATCGATGTTCATGTATCGTGTTTTCTTTTCGACTGAGTTTATTTGTGTTTTAGGATGTTTTATATTCTTGTCAATAAATATCGAAGGATACTTCAAGAGGTTCAATTCTTTATCTATGTCCTCGGGACTGCAAATCCTTCATATTCGCGTAGCGAGTTATATTATTAGGTTTCACTTTCGACTGATGGAGGAGATCTTTGAGAAGTGTTGAATTCTAATAGCGAGATACATGAACGAATATAATCGATAACATTTTGTGCATGAGGCTTAGGAGATTTGGAGTTTGGATAAACATAGTTTCTTCGAATAATTTTCCAGTAGCATTTTGCAAATTTGTGCTTGTTAATACAATCATTAAGAAAGATAACATTCTCATTCACCTCAGAATAACACAGAAACCCATTAAGTTCCTTTACTATCGAAGAGTCCTTGGGATTCTTTAGTAAATTAATCGTTGATTGATTGAATTCCATCAGTTGCCTTACTGACAAATACCAACTAACATGAATTTGAGATGCAGGTTTACTGTTGACCATCTGCAACCACGTAAGTCGTAACACGACTCAGACGAACAGTGATCGAGCTCATGAACTGATACTTTATCTTGCTCAGTCCTCCCTTAAACGATTTTTAGTCTACTTTCAATTTGGGCATGGTCGACTAGTAATATCTGTACCCTAACGCTAAGAAAGTTCAACCTATACCCCTGGTAAATGAGTTACATTATTGATAAGTGAAAGTTAGCATATCCAATACTACTTTGTTCATTTATTACACATTATTTAACTTTCTTATTTTGTGAATTTTTCTTGTATTCTTCATCACTCCTCTGAATTGTATATCTTCACTTTGTAGTGCAATTCACCATCAGATGAACATCCATCATCCGATGTAGCTGTCCGTAGTGTAGTGCGTAATCTAACCGAACATTTCTATGCACTAAATTATCATCAAGAAGGACGAAAACGACGTGAACGTGAGAGAAGAGTCGTTTTCGATAATAATCATAACTCAACAAAATTTATCAAAGGTAGCCTAGCCACTGATTTGTCAACCGAAGATAGTATAAGCCATACAAAAACTATGTCAGTAATAACAACAACAGAAGATAATCCCATCACCAGTACTACTACTACTACCAACGCTAATGCTGTTGATGTCATTATCTCTACTATCACTAACACAAAAGATGTGGGAGAAAAAGAGACGACACTTACCTCGTTGGATACCAGTAGCGGTAATAATGATAATAATAATAATAGTGATAGTGAACAAAATAGAAAGTCACCAAATAACTGTAGTCCATCGACATTCTTAACTAGTCTATTGGTTGCTCAACGGGTTAAACATAATCTAACATTGAAAAATAAAGTAAGCAGTCTTTTTCCCTGTTTAGTTCTTCTGTATATATTTGTCAGTTTTTCAAAAAAAAATTTTGTAGTTTAAAGGAGGTGTTTTTCAACTATTCAATGATTTTCTTTTTCATGTATTTCCTGGTTGTTTGTGGGTTTGTGCCTGATTAGTTAACTTCTTGAAAATTTCTTCTTCTATCTAATAATTTGAAAGTGAATTTGTGAATATTTATTTATTTAAAAGCATTCTTCATAACAACACATTCACTAAACGTATGATGAAAGCACTGGTACGGCCGAGAGTAGGGAGAGTCCGCTTTCCCTCTCGAAATGCTCTCGCACGGCCACGCGCATATAGCCTCTGCCAGGGAAGTCCTACTCACTGCCTTCTCGCAGCACGGGTGTTGTTTTCAAAATTGAGAGGATAAAAGGCTAATGTTCGACGCTTTAACCGATTTGGTGGACACGGAGAGTTCGCCTAGGGAAGTTGGAAAACCCTGATTCCAAACCAATGGTCCACATGGGCTCCAGAATCTTGAAGGAACAAATGGCGTATGAACCAATCGTTGGTCACTAGTTACCATGGGACTGCATCTCCTGACATTGCTCCACTGCCTCGTGGATCAGACCTTTAGGTCGAAGGTTCTGGGCGTGGCTCCTTAAGGAAACCACCTCCTTTGGCTTGGGCATCCGGGTAGTGTCACAGCCTACACACAAATCAAGTGACTTGTGTTGCGCATGTGTATCTGATGCCCCCTTGTACCAATATCTGTGTTCGAATAAAAATTTTTTTTCTAGTCCTTGGTGTTGATCGAATTTTGTTGATCGATTTGTAGTGTGGGCATACTGGTCTTAGTGGTTAAACGTTGTGTCCATTATGTATTAGTGTTTGGAGGTTAGAAGTTATCAAAAGAAAGCCCTGTTTGACTTCGGTTTCATTCCAATACGTACTTACTAATAGGTTGTGCGTGGAATCTCAAGGTAAATGATGCTCTTCGTGATTATCAAATTCATATCAACCAGCATACTAATCCGAAACCTTACTGAGCTAGTCTGGTCACAGCCTCGATTCCCATCAACAACCCAACATATACCGAAAACTTGGGAATTATTTTATAGTTCATTTATTTTCAAGTGCAGATTTGTGTACACTATACTTTGAACCATACTTGTTGGTCATAAACTAACCCGATCTTCTGAATGGAGAGGTTCATGCCTTATCAATTAATACGAGCATAGAAGGACTCAACTGTTTCTTTTTTGTTTTCTTGTCAGCCTCATCATGAATATTGTACGAGTGATTGAACACCGGTTTTAGCCATTAAGTACCAGATTCGAACTATACTACTCTTACTTCGGTTTGGATATCTGCGTGGTATCACTAGTCTTCATAGAAACAGTTTTAACTTTAAGCCTAGTATATAAACTTGTATTTAGTTAACAAGCTACAATACAGTAATTCAGTAATTTGTTCATCATGGAACATAAAGCTTCTTGGTTCGATCTCGTTATTTGCTGATTCCTGTTGTTGAGTAATTATACACTCAATGTTTATCTTCGTTGGGATCGCGTAAATGATTAGAAAATGTAATATAGTTCTGACTAACACAGTAGGAGAACGAAACCAACTATGTTTTTGTTATTATTACATCACCAACAATGATCTCTTCCAAGTGTGTTACAAATCAACAAATCCTCTGTTACGATAAACCACACATTATTTCACACTTGATATTCTATCCCAAAGAACCGTGTTAAATCGATTTAGAAAGTCCAATGGTTCCTCATGCATTTCTATTTCATTGTATGAATTGAAGTAATGTAGGTTTCCATTTGGTTATTCTGAGTTAATACGATGTGCAACAAAGAATGTATTGAGTAGTCACTGAATAAGACGTTTTATTTATCCAAGTAAAATTTATAATTTTCAGTAGGTTTTTCTCTCATTAAGTGTCATTAAATCTATATTTTCAACCTCCGTCAATATAGCATAATCGTGCGACAATGGACTCGGTAAGTTATCTCACCACTTTACTGATTCTACAATCCACCGTCACTTTTAAAAACTATGCATTCTGTTCACTAAACGCATAACCTGAGATTCTAATATTATAGGTGCATCAGTCTTAAGTTCCCTAAAATACTTTCGACTCGTCGCAAATGCTTGTTTCGTCCTTTTTTGAATTGTCTTACACATTTCTTGAAATATTCAGAGTTCCAGTTTTTCAGCTGAATCGTCGTTCCTCATTCTATTGTTTCCGCGTTGGCCCAGTGCTGTTGCAGGATATCGGGCAGAAAAGAAGAAACCTCAGAGCAATCTACCTGCTGATTGGGGTGGGTGATCTAATGTGATATTTGACTTACAGGTCATAAACGTGTGGATAATAAGAACTAGCGAACTTGATATCTCAGTCGGCGCATTTATTTGAACGAATAGGCAGTGGTAACTTTAATCGCTTACTAGCTAAATAAAAACAGGTTACTAAGGTAAAACTAACTCAGAGTAATCAGAGTTCTAATACAATCCGATTGTTATTGTGTGTATTTATGTTTTAACAGCTTTAGTCACTCAGTCGGTATATGTTTTATACAGCAGTTGAAAATCATTTTAAAGCTATGGAAATCTTTCCATAAAACATAGTAGTCAATTTGCAGTTGTTGTATTTGAAATACACTTTTTAAAATCTCTCCCAAACAGAATGATTATTCCTATTTAATACATGTTTTTGTTACCGTCTTTTTTTACTTAAGCGTGCTCGTCAGTTAAAAGCAGTTGCTTTTGAATGTGATTCTACTGAAAAACATGTAACTGATGAGGTTGATGAGCATTTAAGTACAACAACCGCGCTGTCATGTGATGTTCCTCCTTCTCCATCGATTGGTAGCCATATTTCCGAAGGCGAAATCCAATTTTTTCATAATAGGCGAAGTTCATGGTTACATCGTCATAAGAACACTAGACGTTTAAAATTACAATTGAAACGCAAAACGACAATTAATGGTCGTCAGAAAATCAGTGTTTCGACATCGTTTACTAATAATGCAATTAAAATTCGACGATTTATTTGTAATCATTGTTCAGCAGTTTTTCGATTGTCATCAAGACTGCGAGTAAGTAGCACTTTCATTTACTTGAACACAAACGTGTTTTTTCTGGAAAAAGTCGTTATCTTATCCTTTAAATTTTTTCAGTGATATCACGGTCATAAAGAAGGAACGTAAAATGAGGTATTGAACTCAAATAATAGAACTTAAAAATAATTGAATAATGATGTTTCATAGACTATTGTATTGTAAATACAAATCCAGTGATCACAATTGATTGATCACTGTGTGGTGATCAATGTCATATGTGTCAAGTCCTTCTTAGTGCAGATAGAATGCTATCGACCAAGTTGCAATGTGGTCACTAGTCTAGGTGACCCAACACTGTTAAAATAGACCAATACATCATATGAGCTTTGATTATTCATCACTGCGGTAAAAGATTGGAGGAAAAGCATAAACCTTGAACTTGCATTAATTTTAGGTGTTCGAAAGCAGTAGATTGAGAACCAGGACCTAGGTTACATACTGATTCTCAATGGTCAGAATAGCTTATCTGTAGTCTTATGCTTCTCGTGAGACTCCGTATCATCCAGTATCGTAGTCTCTGAGACATTATCGCTTCTAAGCTATTCATATCGTATTCGTATTTTTTTACTTCGCTGCGTCAACATTCTTCCTTTCTGTTTTTGGTTTCCACAGGCACACTATTTGTTTCAACACGGTCATATCCCAGAATGTCTCGGAGGCTTATCACCGAGACCAAATGAAATTTTGTTCAACAAGCAACGGAATATTAGCCGCAGTCGTAGTAGTAGCAGTAGTAATAATAATGATGACAGTAATAGTAGAATTAATCATATATCAGATTGTGCAACGTCTCAAAAATCATCACTACATAACAGCGAGAATATGAGTTCATCTTTGAAGATTACTAATGCTACTACTACTACTACTATGACGACGACGACGCAGATGACGGTCACTTCCACCTTTGTATTGTCAAGTATCCCAAATGAGTCCAGTAGCCTTCCTCCTTCAGGATTGATCACAAGATTAAGGAAACGTAAAGCTGTTAGTGATAATAATAATAATAATAATAATACAACTATGGATACTTCTATTCAGTCAGCGAACCAGTTAACTCAAAATGCAAGACGGATTAAAAAACAGACTAATGATACTCTGAATAATAATCATCATAATAACGAGAATGAAGTTACAGGCTTAGTAAGTTAAAATGTAAATTTGATTAGGTTAACTGATTTTTTAAAATAGGTGTTAATGTCGTTGTCTTGGAGCTACATTCTTTAGTGAAGGAGGGAGCTGATAATACTACTATCCAACTATTCTAACTAGTAAGTTTTAAAGTATCCTACTTCTAGCTGATCAGAAAGGGGAACAAAATTCCCTTTTTCGGTTCCTGCCGAATAACCGTATCTGGTATAAATTAATATCAGTTCAGCTGTGATTTCCTCAATTTCGCAACAAACGAGAACAAAAAGTGGTTTTTAATAAGAGATCTTTAACTATTCCTAGTATAAGTAATGTATACAACTAATCTGTTGATAACAACAATGGTCGTCGAAACAAATAGCAAAATAGGAAACTAGGAGAAAAAGTAACCAATAAGAAAGTAGTTAAGATTGAAGTGACATTTAAGAACATTTAGATTAATCTTAACTTATTTGAGCGTCAAAACTACAAATTAAAAAGATAGTCTGAGGCCTTCTTATTGAAACAGGATTATTTGAACCTGCTTAGTGAATTATTTTACCATTATGGCATAGTGAATCTTCATTTTTTGTTTGAATTTGGTATTTTACAAAAACCGTTATCGGCAACAGAATTTCGGAATATTTGTCTACCTCTTAATTTGAACTCACTAGCAGTACTCACTGACAATGCTCTATGGAATATTACCTAAGGGATTTATATTTGATGCCAAATGTCGTACTGTTCAATCACTAAATCAAAATCATTTGGTCCATATATCAAACCCTGTCAATTTGTGACAAAATGAAACCTCCTTTAGGTGTCATCTGTTTATCATCGTCTCATTTTCGACCATTTTGTCTTCACATACCACGGTTTTTTAATCAGGACTTGGGTGTAAGTACTATCCAACGCTTCCAAATCAATAATCGAGTTTTACTGAAAAAAACGTACTGAGAACAAGGGCAAAAAGTCATCTAAAACTAATGTAGAAAATGGATTACATAGTGATTATCTATAAATTACAATATTAAAAACATAATTAAAGGAAAGATGTATTGTTTAAATAATTGAGTGCTTTTATGGAGTTACAGAATGTACTACAAATCTTAAAACAGCACATGTCTGTGTCAACGTTGGATGACACAAAAAGTCAATTGAGCGATGGGCTGAATTTAAGACAGGAATAATTTTAAAAGGATGACATGAAGAAGAACGTTATATGAAGAAAAGAAGAAGAAATGCAACTTCACTTAGAACAATGAATCAAAGTTCCACATAAATGTATAATGGCTCAAACTACTTAGTAATAGTCAGTAGTATGGCGCATGTTGTAAATAAATAATCCTGTCACTGCATTTTTGGCATTTGTTTTGAATGATTTAATCAAGAAACCTTCAATGTCATTCTGGATAAAATCATCAAACAGAGAAAAACTAAAAGCTAGAACTGGGCTGCTGTCCCTTATATATATATCCAAAATGTGTAGGTTCAAGTAAAATATTTCTAAAAACACGTTCTAATGAAGCTGTAGTTTAGCTATCTAGAAGTAGTCGGTTTTCAACCAATAAGTTTCAACTTCCCAGCTAGCTACTTCGGTTTGGGCAGTCATTTGGTTGGCATCACTGGCTTTTCACTCGTACTTTTTACATGAGTTTTAAAAATATGTAAGTAGACAACGTTTTTACCTTCTGTTTCATCATCCCTAAGTCAAAATTACATCAGGCATTTTTGTCGAAGACATTAAACATATTGAATAGGCGACAAGACATAGAATATATCATATGAAAGATCAACCAAGATATGAAAGATAAGCTTCTTTGACTACCTTCAAAACAATAACTCTTCAAGTTAGGAGTTTTTAATAATAAATGTTAATTTAGACTTGTAAAAAATGAATAACAGTTCGAGGCTATTTGTAATGCTACTATTATTAATACTACTACTGTTGTGAACGGGAACACAAGTGGGAACAACCAACATATTTTAATGCAAAATTACAGAGTATCTTAGTAAAATATAAGAACCATACATAAAATACTTCATTTGAAAATATTCCATTAACTGTTCTTTGCATTCTGTATGATTCTCCAAGTTCAAAATTCTTTCCTATTCTCCTTTCCGTTTTTTTTATTCGATCTTCTTAACTTTCTGCTGCCATATATTTCACTTCTGAATAGTGTTACGTGCTAGTTATGTCTGTTGACATAAGTAGCATATACCGCACTACTACTACTACTATTACCGATTAGGCTCATCCAGTTCAAAAAAAGAGTTGAACTTAATCAGTATCATATATGATTCATTCGTTGAATGACATGACTCAAAATCGTTTACAATGGCAGAGGTGCATCCAATCTTTGTGTTCTTCTAAATTCTAATTTTCTGAACTCTTAATGTTCCTTTTTTTCTCTCTCTCTCCAAATTTATTTCACTTAATTGTACTCCTTGAATAACATGTTCAAACCTTAATCTTTCCGATTACTGCTTATACTTTTACTACATCTACCACTATCGGATTTTAATCTCTGTGTTAATGTGGTATGGCAGCTCGAACTGATGTACGTACGTACGTACGTACGAAGTTCTGTTGTTGCTGACTGACTAAGGATTCATTTGTAGTTTCTACCTTGTTTTATGAATAATTCATATTATTAATATATATATATTGGTTAATTATTTATTTATTATTTTCTGGTTACAGTTATATGAACATTCACAAACTAATGAAATAGATGAACAATTAATTTCTAAATCAAATTTACTTTATAAACAACATTATTGTAATGAATGTAATTGTACATTTAAAAGTGCATATAATTTGAAACGTCATCAAAAAATTGTACATTTACATCAATATCGTTATTTTTGTGGTTATTGTGAATTTCGTACTGGTGAACGTTTAGCATATGAAGAACATTTAGCAAGACATTTTTGTGTGAAACAATTTATTTGTGAAGTAAGTATTATAGAATTGTTTAGTTTATTACTTTATATATAAAATAATAAAGATTAATTCAGTGAAAAAAGTTCTCTTTTTTGATGGAGTTTTGTTTTCTGAGCTGAATGATTTGGTCATGGAGCTTCAGGCAGAAGTTTGTGCTGATAATGTCGTTCAGAAGAATGATGAAAGTTCCACGACCAAACTATCCACCAGCTTAGAGAATAAAACTCCATCAAAATCATCTATCTGAGCCTACAAATCTTCTCTACTATCTCAAGGGTTCTGTTTTCTCGCGAATTCACTTTCAAAGCTGTACAATTGCAAATATACATATACTTATTGTCTCAGGATGATAATAATACTGATAATAAACTTCTGTTCGACATGGTGACAGTAAGGTTAAATAAAGAAAGGTATTAAAGACAGTTTTTATAAAACAAAGAAAGTTTAATAATCGTGTGATTGTTAAGGGCTTAAGTTTTCATCAAAAGATTTTATCAAAAATTTACCTGCTCATATGGAGCTAGGTATATAAGTCGTTCGATGTGTACTTTATCCAAAAGAATTCAAGAACATTATCCGGCATGGCTAACTAGAGGAGGAAATGGCTCAATAAGAAATTCAATAATCGAACATTTTGTGAACACAGGTCACTCAATCAAGACAGACTCTGTGCTCAAAGTCAACTACAAGGTAAGTAGAAGTCTTCCAAAGACAATTAAATTTCATCTTCTTTGCATTGCCGAAGTTTTATATCCCGATGAAAATAATGAATGGTAACTTTTGGAATCCATTTATGGATCAATACTATACGTATATTTTTATCGTATAATTGTTAATTAACTAAACTATTCATATTCAAGGCTCTCTTATCACATAAGCTTTATTTTAACCTATGAACTATTATTATACGATTTACCATTCGTGAATTATGTCCTGTCTATTAATTACTACCTCCCCCATTCACAGCCATATTTGGCTAATTCTTGTACAAATTTTGTTTCATATTTTATGGTATGGTGTGGTCTGTCCGGTTTGTATATAAACTCAGTATGTTTGAAATGATTCATATCCCAGAGGCTGAGATTGGTATTCTGGACTTAACAGGCTGGGCTAGGCAGAAGCAGGACCGATAAGGACTCTAGGCTGCTCGTACGGGTTTTGTGCATCATTGGTCCAGTCGATAATTCGCGGTCCTCTAATTGGCGTTATCATCACATTATATATTGATAGGGGCACAAGTTATAACAATTGGCGATGGGGTGAAAAATAAAGAACCAAAGGCACAAAACCACAAGTTATAACACGAAGTGTTATCCATACATCTGGAAAAATCAGAATTGTGTGTGCAAAAAAGATTGGTACAACCTCTTCTTCTACCATGGTCTTAATGTCTTATAATTTTTTTCTCTTTCTTCATACTGTTCTTCCTTTACAGCCATCTTCCCCTTAAATCTCACCTCCAACTGGTTTATTTCTGTTTCTACGCTCATCCTGATTACATTTAATCTGAATTTCAACATTTTATCTTATCATGCTGAGCCATCCTTTCCCCCGCCTATCTTTTGATGAACACTTAAGTCAATCCGCACAGGATGCACATAGGCCAACAAGAAACCGATCAATTGCAGTCTTAAATAACAATGGGAAGATACAAATAAAACAACACCAAGTGAATTCAAACGATCATTAGTTTCCCTGTTTGTTTATTTTATTTCACTGTCACCATGTCTAACAGAAGTTTTTTTATCAGTATTATTATTGTCATCCTGTAAAATAAGTATATGTATATCAGCAATTGTACAACTTTGAAAATGAATTCGCCGAAAACAGAATTCTTTTCGTTGAACTAATCTTTCTTATTTTAATGAAAATTATTATTATTATTGTTTCAATGGCTATTCATTGTAGGATTACTTAATGATCAATCTGTTTATTCCTATGAAGAGTAAATTATCCGGTTTTAAATTGATAATATCATAGATCTGATGAATTTATGGCTAAATAAGGTTGAATTTTAGACGTTTGGTTGTAGGTTCCAACTATCTCTTCATCGAATTTAATTTCAAACAATAAGTAGTAGTATTGTTTATCTACAAATTAGTATATACACCAAAAAAAAGTGTGGATTAGAGTTGGTTACACAAATTTGTTCTTGGTTAATCCAGTTGGATTATTTATTCCGAAATTTTTCAGCATAATTTTTCCTATTGTTTCCCTCTTAATTATTTATAGTAAGTAAACATCCATTTTCGCCTTTAGTTCCTACAAGAAAGCGAAATTTCTCCTTAAGTTTTCATACTGATAATGAAATATCAAATAAGTGTGTTTTAATACATACAGTGAACTGATAATGACTTCTTAGATAGTAATTTGAAGTGTTTGGTTGTTCAACTTCGATTTAGATCAAGAGGCTAGAAATGTAAGCAAGAGCTTTTTACTTTCGAATTATTGATAAAAAGATTCTATATACTTCCGGATGATGTTTATTAAAATTTTTTGAATAAATTTCGAACTTAACTAGTCAGTTTACGGAAAGGTATGTCGATGGATTAGTTTCTAGATTTTTTAAGAAGATTTCAAGATACATTGACTGTCATACATCTAATGTTGAATATTAATTTTAAAGAATCATTTTCGGATAAATACAATTATAGTACAATTATAGTATTACTATTGAAGATTATTGCGATCAGTTTTTTGAGATGTTAAATAAAATAGCATGAAGTCTGTCACAACTGGATTAATAGATTCAGTATTTGTCTTTCTCTAGAGAGTATATCTTCACTTCATACATTTTTATTCCTTCTTTTTGAACCATATTCTTCAATTATGAGCAGAGATTGATGGTGGTTGGCAGTGAAATCTATAACACTGAAGGTACCTGCATCCCAGAGTTGATGTTCACTCGGACACTCGAACCCAGTACCGTTCACGTCAGGCACCATCGCGTTATCCACTTAGGTAATGAGTTCAGATAACCGCAGTTGGTACAATCGGGTGAAGTTTAATTCATTTTTGTATTGGTTGTTTGAATCTTCCCATCAACGCTTAGAACTGCTATTGATCGATCTCTTATTGGCATACATACATTGTGTATAGATTACTTCTGTATTGCCTTAAGTAACAAGCTTTATGAACAGTCTTGAACATCATTAGAAAGATTCCAACAAACAATACAAAAATGAATTGAACTTCACCCGATTGTACAAGCTGTGGCTATCTGAACTCATTACCTAAGTGGATAACGCGATGGTGCCTGACGTGAACGGTACTGGGTTCGAGTGTCCGAGAGAACATCAGCTCTGGAATACCGGTACATCCAACTGACGAGTCCTAAATAGCACGAAATGCACCTCCTGAATTTCACTACTACCCACTATCCATTATCTCTGCTTAGAATGCTTGTGACTTAAAGCAATATCGAGGTGATATGCACAGCATGCACATATGCCAGTAACAGACTGATCAATTACAATCCTTAACGTCAATGGGAAGATTCAAACAACTAATGTATAATGAATCATATTCTTCAATGTTTATCTTTTCTTATTATTTTGACCTATTTTAAGCTTTATTTATTCTGTAAATCTCATCGTGCCTACTCAGCATGTCAATTAAGTAGTATTCTAGCGTTATGTTCTTTTTTTGTACTATGCTATGCGTTGATTATGATTAGCTTAATGTCAATGAATTCTGTAAAGTAATCAATGTATCAAATTCTTTTCCGTTATCTTTTTTTATTGTTGTATTTTTGGATTACTCTGTAGATATGTAATGCACGTTTTACAATCAAACATGAATTAGATGATCATAGAGCATTTAAACATTCGAATGAACGAAATTTCGCCTGTACTGAATGTGATCAGAAATTCAAGGTGAGGGATATTCAGTTTAGTTTTTCAATTTATTATATGTCGTTATTTAGGACTGAATTCCTATCAGTTATATTTGTTATATTTACATCATGAGTGGACTGTTTCGATATAATTAATAATAATAGTAATAAACATCATACATGTGTAACAAGTGAGAGGCTTTGTGTACTCAGTCAGTCGGCTATAACGTAGGACCGGGCACATATATGCATCGCTCCAAGTTGCCATACCTCATTAGCACAACAAGATGAATACCGGATTCATAGTGGTAGTAATATATACTAGAAAGATTGTATATAAGGATATAGAACAAGAAGAAAGAATTACTTCGTAAAAAGAAAGATGTGATGCGATTTTAATCTCATAGTTTAAGGGAGTGTATACACCTACACCATTATGATCGATTCTGAGCCATGTCATTCAGAGTCTCCAACCATTGGTTACGATAGTCACGTAGACCCCAACCAAGTAGTCTACATCTACCAACATGGTTCAAACCAGAAGTTAGTGACTTCAAGCACTGATGCCGCCCCTAAATCTTTGAGCGTTTGATGCGTATAGTACTGGATTCGAATCTCAATGTAAATATCAACATTCAAATGTAGACACATTTTGCTGGCAAGTCGTAAATATTACGAGACACACATTCTGGAATTCATTGCTACAATCCATCTTTCTTTTATAAAACGTGTGTTCAATGTTTGCGTTGAGATGGTGGAGATTTGTAGCTCAGGTGGATGATTTTGATGGAGTTTTGTTCTCGTAGCTGGATGGCTTGGTCGTGGGGCTTTCATCGTTCATCTGAACGACATCATCAGCACAAACTTCAGATAGAAGTGAAGTGTTCGAATTTCTCCATATGCGTTTCACAGCTTGTTCTGTACACCTCGATGTTGATTGGTTCTTATTGACCTTAAATTTGTCATTGTTTGCTTCTTTGTTTTGGAAGCTCCACGACCAAACCATCCAGCTCAGGGAAAAAACCCCATCGAAATGTTTGCTTTGTTTAATCCTTAGCCTATTATAAATTATAGTTATTTCATTAGTTTATCTGATTTAACGGTGAAGAAAGGGAAAATGTATTTGGACTGTTATGTTGGTTGAAATTTTATCTCATGGTTGTTGTGGTAACAATTATCCTCACATTAGTTGGATTATGGTTAACTTCTCATATATCCTCAGTATGACGGGTGGCCTATTTGCTAAATGACGTACTGATTAATGAACGACAAACAAGATCTTAGCATTTATTAGTTTATAATCAGAAAACGAAGGTAGAAAGGAAACAAACTATCTTTTGTACTTTATTCATCCATAATTCAAAACTTATACATCTAGTTATATAGTTAAAATTTCTGATTTCACCGCAGTACATACTGAAAAAATACAATATATACACATTATTTAGCTATAAAAAACCCTGAGTAATGGGGGAATAATTAATTAATGACAAATCTAGAATAAACAAATAAAGTCTTTGATTAAGATCATAAACCGATTGATGTTAGACGTCCATTGAAAACCTGGAAGCACTTGACGGCCGTTTCGTCCTATCGTGAAACTCCTCTCTCAGGATTCGAACCCCGGGCTTCCCGTCTCGCGCGCGAACACTAACCTGCTGGACTACTGAGCCGGCTGGCATTCAATGGTGTTAGAGTCTAACATCAACCAATCCACGAAGTTGCGCGACCACCTTCTATTGTACTGAGGTAGATACTTGTCTCTACCCGACACGGATTAGCTCCACTGGTCAAGGCTTCTCACTAGAACTTTGAGAATTCCCTCACGAAGCTAGTCATTAGTGAGCACACATGATAATTATCAGTATAAGGGTTGTGGAGATTATTAAGTTTTTGATTAAGATCATGAAACGAAGAACGAAGATTTATAGGTTAAGCGAAAGCTTAGAAATGGGAGAATATAAAGATTCAACAGTCTAAGCATCTACTAATTATACAATAAAAATATAGACGATAATCTTTCATATAGTAGTCCAATAAGGTATACGTTCATACTACTTATTCCATTATATCATTATCAATATGTAATAATCTTCAATAATCAAAATATATCCAGTTTTTTTAAGTATAAATAATTGTACTTTCTAATTACAGCAACATTATTGTTATATAGTATTCATCAAAAAAGTTCGATTTCTTCATCACTTTTAACGTATATATCAGATTTATGTTTTATTATTCGACAGTAACAAATAATTTTTTTTTTGTGTCCGTCTGTATACTTTATCATATACACACTAAAGATTGAATTGATTAGGGTGATGAAGGAAATGAAGATTTCGAATGAAAAGAGTACAATTGTTTGTGTTTATACTGTATAGAGGTCATTGTTTTAACATTATATGCATTTCTAATCTATTAACAAGCAAATAATAGCGATAGAAAAATGCAAAATAAAATTCAACAGTCTCTCGTCACCCCTCTTTTTTTTTTCTAAAAAAGTAACTTGTGATTGACATGGTAATATCATCGTCGTCATTATCATCTCAATTATCATCACTACTTATTTTTCGCATCATTTAATTAGTATATATATATATCGTCAGGGTGTTTGTTTGTTTTGTGTGTGTGTTTGTGTTGTAGGGTCTTTTATTAAAATACATTTATTTAACCATGGAAACATCGTATTTTATATCACTGATTTTAAAATGATAAGATATTAAACGAAGGGTGTATTCAATCACTATTATTTTATTTGAAACAATGATTTTAACATAGATATAATGATAAATTGTTGCGAAAATACATATTTAATATCGATAATGCTACCACTGCCACCACTAATAACAATAAACACCAACATATTTTTAAGCAGAGATGGATAGTGGCTAGCAGTGGAATCCAAAACGTGCGTTTCGTCCTGTTTGGGACTCGTCAGCTGGATGTACCTTTATTACTAGCCACTACCCATCCATGCTTAGAAGCTTGTGACTTAAGGCTATATCAAGGCAATCCTCACAGGATGTACATAGGCCAATAAGAGACTGATCAATTACAGTCTTAAATAACAATGGGAAAACATAAGTAAAGCAACACCAAGTGAAATTAAACACCAATATGTATGTGAAAATGAAGATTTGTAGCTCAGTTTAATTATTTTTTTTATCATGTTGCCTTCCATGAATTAAATAATTTAATTATAGAGTTTTATTTATTGCTCTGTAAAAGATGAGGGTTATACAAGAGGGACTAGCCAATGGAAAGTAAGATTACAATGATTATGTTTACACCAATCCAAGTGGGTACTCGCTTTTGTGATTGTGTTTAAATCCCTTATAATTAATAAGAAAAAGTTCATTGTTCAGTAATCTGATTCACATACTATTGTCTGATGATAACTATTCGACGGAATTTTGGCGAGTTATTATTCATCCTCGTAGGTTAAATTGACTTCCGTTATTTTTGTGTTCAAGTTGATTATTTCGTCCTGTTGATCTTTGATCAGATTATTGCTTGACCTTTTTGAAACAGCTTGGTAAATCAGATCTAAATTGATCTGAATGTCATTCTTCCAGAAATTCTCCGACATTTATCGAATTACCACGATCCAGAATTTCAAAATCCTCCCGGTAGAATTTTTGTCCATAGTTGTCTACATGCATCAATATCATATCACATCGTTTAGCTGATAGTTTGTGTTCATGCGTGCGTAAGTTATGGAGGTGTCCACCCATGGAATGACCAGAAAATTCCCTTTTATTTGAAGCAAGCGTTGATGGTTTCCAAAGTGACAACCAAAGCTCCTCACTTAAATCATCTAGCTCAGAGATATCACCAACTCCATTAGCATCCAACTGACCTGAAGATCTCCGTCTCTCCATTAGATTTCCAAATGCAATTATGATACCTGCAACCAGTACAATAGTTGGTGTTACCAACTGATGAGTTTGCACAATAGAAGTTTTATCTTTTGCTGAAGGTTTACTGATTGATTTAGTCTCTACCATATACATTGGCTCAGATGGAACATCTAACCTTAGTGTATTACATTTGGGTTTACTTTTCGAGATCAGTTATGCTAGTTGATTCAATTGTAGTGGGATGTAATTTTAATTATTGAGCTAAAGATGAACATAGATGAGTTTGTAATGTTTTCGTTCATTATGATGTAGACCAATGGAATTATCATATTGAATTTCATATTATGAACTATGTAGTTGTGAGTAAGCATATGTGTGGTATGGTCTTGAATGTTCCATCATCATACAGATGAAGACACTGCTTTAATTACTCCAGATTCTGAATTGTAGAAAAGATCAACATTTGAGTGACTTAAACGAGTGTCCATCTTGGGAATTAATCGATAAAACTAGATATGCATTATATTGGTCACTATTCAATGGTCGATCAGTGTCGTAATTATTAGTAGTATATTTTGTTTAGTGTTTATCATATTTCACTTTTTCTTTATTTTCAAAAGACTGCGGGTACACTATGGCGACATAAAAAAACACATGAAAAACGTGTTTATCATTTGTGTCCAATTTGTTCAACATCATTTACACGTTTGTCAAATTTAAATCGTCATCTCTTACGAACCCATAAACAACAAAACCATCACCAATCATTCAATAACCACAATGAATTACTTATGATGGATTCTAATAAGAAATTATCAACAAGTCAACGTAGCAATTCATTGAATAATAAACAAAAAAGGACTAAAAGTCGTCAACCATGTAGCAAAGTATTAAGTAATATAAATAATCATGAAACTAGTCATTTGAATCAAAATCATATATCATCATGTCAACAAACAGTTGAACAGGTTATTCCTGTTAAAATCATTACGGTATGTCAATTAGTTTTAAAATATGTTCATTAGTGTTTTATTCTTTCTGTGATCGATGTCACGAATTGACTTTAAGTAGTTGGATATGTGACTTAGTTTTTAAAAGGTTCAACTTTCGGTTGCTGGATTCTAATTTCGTACCCCTATTCCACCTGATTTTGGGCAACCGGGTAGTATCACTAACCCTCACACTTCAAGTATGGTTCATACTTAATTCCCAGGTGGTCGAGTTAATTTAGTTTATTAGGCAGCTGTTGAGGATTAGGAAAAATCAAATAACTATTTCACTTTTGTTTCAAACTCTTGAGTAGCGAATAACCATGACTCGAGCTAGCGAATAAATTCAGACTCTGCATTGTTTCATAACCATTGCTTAACTTTCAGACCACTGAATTTTCATCTGATAGTCAATCTAACATGTTGCATGAGCAACATTCATTACCGTTGGTAATCTTCGACATGTTTGAAGCTCATTAGTCACGTTTTTTTACTATAACTTCATGAAATTCATCTCAAAGTTAGTCATAAATGAACAAAATTCTTATAAGTATTGATATTTGTCCGTGTATCTGCGTAAATATGAAATAAAATATTCTACTCTTAGGAAGTAATGACTTTGATATTACGCTTTGAATTATACATGATTAATTCAAAATCTACTTTTCTGCGATCATAATGTATCAACTTGACTCAGTGCATGAAACAAGAGGGAGATATAGGACAGATTTTGCTTGTTTTAATTTAATTAAATGTACTGAAATGATGGTAATAAGGACGAATGCATCTTATTAAACAGGAAAGCCCGATTGTTCTTGTCAGATACTTGCTGACTTGTGAGACTGTAGCAAGAGAATAACAAGTAGCCTGTGATTGTGAATAATTAAAGTACCATTTTTAAAATACATTTGTTGCCAATTGGGAATTACAATATCAAGGTAGATGAGTGCTTTACACTGACCTACCAGTAGAGTCAAACATCCATTCACAGACTATGCAGTAGCATGAATTCAAGGTTGACATCGAGAAGCTTCCACTCTTTTATTTAAACTAAACAAGAACGATAATATTTACAGACTGGAATGAATCTATCATTACAGAGTTGTGGAGATTCTTGAGTTTAACTTAATATCGTGAATGGATCAATGTTAGACTCGGCATTGCTGAGGAGTCCCGTAGTAGGACGAAACGGCCGTCCAGTACTTCCAGGTTTTCAATGGTCTTCTAACATTGATCCATTCACGACATCAATTTGAAATGAATTTGTATTTTGTTGCTTCCTCATCAGCCATATCTAGGCTAAATTTTTGGGAGCGATTCTATGAAGTTCTATCTTAATTGCTAGCGAACTGGAGTGCTGTTATTTGTTTTATTCCCTTCAAATCGTTCTTTACATGCATAATTTATTGTTTTAATTTACATTGAGAAGGCGGGTTTATTAACCGTATATATATATATATATATATATATATATATATATATATATATATATATGCATTTAAAATACATTTTTAGCCACATTTACCTGGATCTGACCTATCGTCAAATCATCAAACTTTGATGAACATTATTCCTGATCACGATTCGAGATCTTCCAAAATAATCAATATTTCTGATAATATCGATAAAAGTATTTTAATCAATCCGACTACTTCGATTTCATGTTCTGACACGTCATCATCATCATCATTACCATCAACCATACCAAAAATATTGCCAACACAAGATCACGTCATTGTGACAACAGAATGTTCCATTATTCCAACTAATACCTCTGGATATCAAGCAGTTAATCTTGACAATAGTTCTACTGTATTTATGTTGAATTTTAGTGATTTGGATGCAAATAGTCATGCGTTTTTTGAACCCACCGATGTACTTAGTGACAGCCATGATAATCTTCAACACAAAATGATGATAGCAGTTCGTGATCCTGTTTATGAACAAGCAACAGCGTTTCCAACTTCCTTAGTTGTTTCTTCTTCTCTATCATCGTCGTCCAATGGGACACTAACTTCTTCGACGTTGTCATCACCGAAAGTATCTGGAACCACAATAACTTTACAGTCGAATTTATTATTACCTATTCAACTGACTACTAATTCATTTTCTGCGATAACCACATCATCGCTTAGTCATAATGACAGTGTAAACTGTGAAGTGATCACAAATAACAGTGATACTAATTCTTGGTCTACAGTGATATCTCGTCAACTAGAACCTAGTCTATGTTATTTAATTACAGCTACTGAAACGATTGAAAACGGTGTTTTATGCAGTCACGGTAATGATACCACAAATACAGTTGCCATAACTACCACTACTTCTACTACTACTAATAATAATAATGATAATAATAATAATAACAGTAATCCTACTCAAATCAGTGGTAATCTTAGCCATGATCCAGATGCCACTGACCTGAATGTTGACCATAATGATGACGTTGTTAGTGGTGTGAATATTATCGAAGATACACCGCACTCAATATCGTCTGTTGATATTTTAAATTCGCTTCAAACAGATATGGTAGATAATATGATGAATGGGACCGTATTGAAAATTGGTTCTCAGTCTCCACAGTTGTCATTGGCCGGTGGTAATTGTATTTTCTATGACACACACTGTTCGTCAACTTTAACAACCACACGTTCTTCGGTTTCTGTACCAGCTTCATCTTCATTGTCTTCCTCGTCTTGTCCTAACCCGTCTTCATCGTCATTTAGGCCAATCAATCAGTCGACATCGATATGGCGTCCTGTTGACTGTGAAACATCAATGTTGAATGAAGAAGAAAATCGTCCATTTCAAGCTGGTATCACTTCACATAGCTCCACAATTAATACAGCTAATAATATTCATAACAATAATCATACTAATAACCATAATGGAACATCAGCTCCTTTCACTGATGATGGGGATGCCTATCCAGTGGAATATTATGACCAGCGATATCATCAGATTCAACATGTGTTTCCACTTATGTCCAAAACACATGATAGTTACATTTACGATGGTGGTAACCATGGTGATGATGATGATGATGTTGATGACGATGATGGGGAAGATGCAGAAGAAGAGGACAATGACTATACTGGTTTGGTAGACAATCATGTTTCTACTAATAATCTAACTATCAGTAATAACAACAAACCCCATCAAATAACGACAGATTTACTGGATACTAGCGTAATGCTCTCATGGAATCCAACAAATGATAACAACAATAATCATTCAACAGAATTCTTAGATTATCCTCATTATTCTCCGAAATTTCCATCACCAGATCCTAACAATTTGTCTCCTTCATCAATTCATCTTGATCGACAACAACATCAACAACCATTTGAATTGCTAAATTTTCCACAATCTCGTCATGATCAGATAATATCAAATCCTGTAACAAGTCTCACTGGAGTTCTCTCTCCTAGCTCTTTGTTATCACCATCATCATCTATATCGACGTCAACGCCATCATCATCATCATCGTCTCTGTTGTATGAAAACAATTTCAATGATTGTGCTAACTTCTTAGGACAATTCTATCATCACAATACATCTATTAGTAATATCAATCTATCATACAAGAATAGTTATAATACTTTAAGTAATACACCGAATGTCATGCATAATATAGAAAATACTTGTTATCCTTCTGTTCAAATAAATGATCATGATGAAATTCCAGATGTTACAGATCAATGTTCTAATTTTTCCGTTGGATATTTGATTGGTCATTCAACTATGCCTCCATCATCATCGTCATCTATAGGATCATCCTCTTCTAGATGTTTACTGTTACAAACAGGAGAAAAAACAAAAATTATATCATCAACTTGTCAGTCTACTACTGATACATCTAATTTAATTACCGGTAATATAAATTATTTAAATTCTCCACAATCATCTCTCACATTATCTGATCATCATAATCTCACTCAACAACAATCACAACAACAACAACAACATGAGCTTACATCAATATCCCAGTTAAATTTCTCAAAAGATTCTGTTGATTATGAATTTGTTATTTAATGATCATTTGAATAATGACTAATTTATCTGTATAGAAAAAGATGATAAGTTCAAGTAAACTTGTATGAAACAGAATTTTCTTTTAATGGACTTATTTTATTATTTAATGTATATAATTATTTTCTTATTTATTCTTTTTTTTTTCTCTCGTTCAATTAGTAACTAATTGTTCTGTTTTGATTTTATTTTCACAATTAAGTCAATTAAATCAATAAGTTAATGATAATGAATATACAAAACAGAACGTACTTTTATCATTGGGGTGGGTGGGTGTTGTTTTTTTCAATGCAATAATATGTCCAAATAAAATGTGAACAAAATATAGAACATATCATAATAGAATTCTCTATTTGTTTGATGTCCTAGTGATACGTACTATAGGACTGATCCCTAGAAGTACGATCGTAAGCTACTAGTATTTGACCATAGATGCCTTAGAAATATTGCTCGCATCTGTTGCGATCACCGGGTAAGTAATAGTGAGGTTAGACGTAGGGTATTAAGTGATGATGGTAAATCAGTTGATGGAGTTGCAAATCTTCATAGACTGAAATGGTTGGACCACGTGTTGCGTATGCCTGAACACGGATTACCACGACATACAATCCTGACTTGTGTTGGAGACGGATGGAAGAAAGTTAGGGTCGGCCAAACTAAAACGTGTCATCAGAACCTGAAGTCACTAACTTCTAGTTTGAGCAATGTTGACAGATGTAGACTACTTGGTAGGGGTCCTCATGACTATCATAACCAGTAGTTGGAGACTATGAATGACATGACTCAGAATCGATCACAATGGTGTGGGTGTATACATTCTTTGTCATCCTTTAAACCATGAGATTAAAATCGCTTCATATTTTCCTGTTTACGAACTAATTCTTTCTTCCTGTTCTATGTCCTTATATGCAATCTTTTTTATAAATTACCACCACTGAATTAACTACTATGAGTTCGGTGTTCATCTTGTTATGCTAATGGGGTGTGGGAACTTGGAGCGATGCATATATGTGCCTGGTCGTACGCTGTCGTTGACTGACTGACTGAGAATTCCCTGTTTTCAATAGAAATCTCATTCATTTGTTTGAGTTTAATTTTTCATTATTTCCTTGAATGTCAGATTAATCAGGTACCTAGTTAGTTTATGTTTTGTCGTCTGTATAGTATGTTCATTCCACCAACAAAATATGATGATCGTAATCCTTTCGATTATTTATTTATTTTATTTATTTGAATACAAATATTGGTACAAAGGGGCACCGAATATATATGCTCCACACAAATCGGATGATTTGCACCTGAATAAAAACAGAAAATGGTTAACATGAAGCTGTGAACCCTGTCCTATTTGTCCTTTATAAACAAAACACATCGCAGTTGATACATATTTAAGATTTTGCCAAATATTTACTTAAAGGATTATTATGCAATATTGTGGTGTGAGGTACTTATATCCACATAAGTAGTATACAACGATAGTTAGGAATAGAATGTGTTTCCGTAGAAGATTGAGAAGGAAAGAACGGGAACTGAAAGTAATTTGTATAAAAATCCAGGAACAATGAACTGTGAAACCATTGACTGATATTTGCGGAGATATCATGATATTGTTGGATGGTTTAGGTATTGTTAACCTTAGTAGTTTAAGTGATGTATTCTCATATCAGTTAACGTTATAAGATATTGTTTAGATCTAATATTAACGTGAAGTCATGTAAGGTATATATAGCTTGAATTTGTGATTTCTATGGAAACTTAGGAATGTGATCAAAGGAATGACATATTGCATACTGAGCAGCAGCTCGTTACTTTCTAGTTTACGGATACAAATGTGATCTTTAAAGATAAAGAACATCCGTGTGTTACTATTTTGATCACTAATCTTCTCGAAACTTCGTTTGCATATGTTAGGGTTGGGCATAAGGTGTAGATACAGATGGTAAATTGGTTGATGTAACAGTGATTCTTAATTGACTGAAGTGGATAGGACACATCCTACGTCGGTTTCCAATTATGGCTGTATTAGGAGTAAAGTGGTAGAAAAGTATGGGTGGTTGAACCAAGATGTGTCACTACTTCATTAAGTCAATAACAGCTGAACTGAGCTTTGTAGGTAGATGGGAACTACTTGGTTAGAGTCCGTGCGATTATCATGAACGATGTTTACAGACGTTGGATGACATGACTCATAATGGTGTAGATAAATCCATTCTTTGTCTTATTCCAATTTAAAGATTATATCATAATTTTTATCCCATGAATTCATTCTTTCTCTTTGAATCATATTTTCTGTTGCCTAATCTTTCCTATCACTGTTGATAGTATTACTATTCCTACTGTTCTGACATGGTTTGATAATTTCATCTACCTGTGTAAGTCCACGTCTGTGGATTTCATATTGGGAAATCCATGGGATGGACAGAAGATATAACTAAACAAGGTACTTCAAAGTTGTGTTAATTTAACATTGTGATTAAAAGGTATCGTTCACTCTCATCTGAGCGACACCACACGAATTTTAAAATTAGTTAACCGGTGAATTAAACGGTTTAAAGTATGTTACTGTATACATTGAAGTTGGTAATGTTCCGTTGATCTCTCACATCGTTGCTAAACATTCCCTCATTCAATGATGTTAAAAATTCAGCCAGTAACTTATTTTTTGATGGAGACGCTTTTGGAGATTACCTTCTTCACATACTGACCTCAGTCAACTTATAAGTGAAAAACAGGGAACAGCTTATTCATTGTATGTTGAGACTAGTCAAACATACGATGCTATCGGAGAACGAGATCGAGACCTGCAGATCACATGGTGAGTTCCTAACTAGTAGACCAGTGAGTCATCATCCTGTCATACACATTTCCGTCTTTATTTGCTTCCTGATATAAAACAGCGAATATGCACTATGTCTAGTGATGACTGTTTTAGTCTGCATAGGTCTAATCATCATGACTCCCTCTTGTTTCAGTTATCCACTTTCTTACTTTGATTAAGTGTTCCTTCCCTTTTCTACTTGAACAATCACCAAAATGTTATCCACGTTTTGTGTAATGTACCCACTAGTCATAGACAATGAGTCAACGTGTCATGTTGATCTGCACCGACTGACATTCACTCGTCACATGACAAGATGCATTGCAATTCATCATCAGATTCCACATAGAACATGATTAGTAAACTGTTGAAGAGAATCTATTAGCAATACAGTAAATCATGAATATTCTTAAACACTGTATCTTAGTAAATTTATGTATTCAATACCAAACTCATTCGTGTATATTGAGTGAGTTCTATTTCAAACGATTTCTCATTCTTTATTTCATTTTACTAAAAACCGACAAAACCATTCAATCTTTGATGAACATCATTGAAATGGAATGGAATTGATGAATGGGTGAGTGATAGGCAGACCTTTCTTATATCATGATTGTAACCCCCCCCCATCTGTACAAATACACGTACATCAGTATTTTCAATATTCGTTGCATTAGTTATTGATAAATTGATTTATTTTACTCTTATTGAATAGAGATGAACTTTTACTTTTCCAGTTTAAAGACATTCAATGATTCATTTTGTTGTCTAATTTGATCTAAACACAATTCAGCACACTTTAGTGACACTCAGATACCTAATCAATAATTCACGAGAAGAGAAAGAGGGAAGAAGTGATAGGAAGATGATGATGAGTTGTTTGTATTGCTTTATGTAAGATGTCATGGGTATGTGAACGTCCATTATATCCACAATAATGAATAAATCATACTGATGAGGAATGTTGTTATTGATGCTATGACTCGAAGACATGAATGATTATTATCATTCAGTTTTTTAGTATCAGAAGGGGTTGTGTGGAAATTGTAGTAATTTCAACAGTTGAGATCATGAGTCAATTGAAGCTAGACCACTATGGAAAACCTGGAAGCAGTGGACGGCCGTTTCGTCCTAGGGTAGGACTCCTCAGCAGTACGCATCCACAACCTCGCTTCGCGGGATTCGAACCCAGGACCTACTAGTCCTTTAATGAAGGTAACAAGATGATTAAAATATTTTTATTACAATAAGTAAAGGTCATAGAGGTGTAAAAATAAATAAGGTGATATGATGAACATTTATGAATAAAATGATGAGAATATTAGACATAAGTAAAAGGAGAAATGCAATAATAATACTAAATGAAGACCAAAGTAACGATAACGATAGGACGTAATTCTTTTGTACGCATAGTTCTGGTTTGAGCTCGTGCATGGTAAGAGTTTCGTCTATTTTTAAGAGTTGGATACGAAGAAATCTAGGTAGATTTGAACGAATTATATATATACAACCTTAAAATCAAACTGCGGATCCGCAGAATGATTAGAATCGATTAGGTGTTCAAGTATAGAACTCCTAACTGTTTTCCTTTCACCCTTGTAGAACCAAACTGGGACGTGTACCCGTAGCCAAGTTGAAAGCGAGCGCTGGCTACGGCCAATGTACCTTGCTCCACAAGAGCAGGTGAACTGGTGGATGCACATTTGGGCGACCAAACGCGAAAGCTTATCTTTTATGGATACAGAAAATAAGTTCCTACTAGTGAAGGTTATTCGCAGTTTCGCCGTATTAGATGTTCTTTTAATCGCTATCGTTAAACGACTTTTGATTACATCAGATGTTCGATCACCTTTAAATTCCAAACTTATATAAATGTTTTTCTTTGAGAAGGACCAACCAGATTTTTTGTCTCAACTACTTCTTTTCATCTTCTTCTCTATGAAACGGTCTGGATAGCCATTTTTGGTCAAAGTTTTCATGAGGAATGCGAGTTCTTCATCAACGCATTCCGTACTACATATTCGATGACATAAAGAGTGAGTGACATTTCTCTTTCTACTTAAAGGAATCCAGCTATAGAAGTCGGTTATCTGGTCATCCCATGTTTGTTTTCTAAAGATAGATCTTTTTAAGGAACCATTACTTCTCATCAGACGCAAATCGAGGAAAGAGATTGATTGGTCTTGCATACTTTCTAATGTGAAGTCTATGGAACGGTGGCATGAGTTGAGGGAGTGTAAGATATCCTCTGATTTAATATGATCTTCACAAACGACAAATGAGTCGTCCATGTATAGGTGAAATCGATAAATCATTTAAGTGAGTTGATCGTTTTCCAGTTTTACCATGAAACAGTCTACTAAAATTGGTAAACAATCGATATATGGTTTGTGTGTGTTTCGACTGATTGTCAGATGGTATGTTGGTTATAAACAACAGTGAATCAACTTATACTTTACACTTAATTTTTATATCAAACACAATTATTACCTATCGACATGTATCTGTCAGCTGTAGCGAAGTTATTCTGGTATTTTATTTGTGTGATCATATGAGTTATAATAAATTGAATTATCAGTGACCAATCATCTGACATTATATTACGTTAATTAGACCTTTCATAACTCATTGATCCTTCAGAAGAGACATGATAACGCAGTCAATAAAGTTATTCAAACGGAGAGAGATAACTCAGGACGACACGGTCAATAAAGAAACTCTTTACTTAAAAAACTTGATTTTAACAGGGACACGACGACGATTTCTCTTATTACGTCAACTTTTAAGATCTATTGAAAAAAACACACATCCAGTATCACTAGGTTGTATATGAAATTCTCAATTAAACTAGTATTTGCAAAACGAATTATGAATAGGAAAGGGTTCTTCTATGTATGTATGCCGATTTAACTGCTCCTGTATATCTAGTTACAAAATCCAAACTCGGAGAGGCGTGTTGGGAAAATGAGTCACGAAACTAATCAATAGAGTTATGCGTTCTTAATAAATAGATGGAGATCATCGGATCAAATCAGTTGAAGTCTTCTTCTTGAATGTGTGTCAAGTCCCGGACGGTCTACTAAGATTACGTCTCCACTGAATAACGGATGCCAATAGGGTCAATTTTAAGAAGTGAACTGACCAAAAAGGTCTGTTCAATCACTCTGTTTATCCTATGGGCAATGATTAGGTCATCACATACCATTCAAATAGATTCTTAGATCCAATCTCTTTTAGTATTTACCTCTGTTGCCTTATTTCTAATTTGAGCACTTATCTTTCTTTATCCATGGACATATTTTATCCACATGAATGGATGATTATTATTTTTTTTCATATTTTAAATCATAAACTGTTCTGAGGAAGACCAACATCGAGAGTCAAGAAGTACCGGACAGGTTTCACCCGTATAATGGACTCCGTACTATTGTACACCTATGACTCCACATGTGACAGAACCTAGAGCCTCCAGCCTTGTACACGAGCGCTTAGCCTCCAGAACACCAAGTAGACATCCAATGATGTACATGTCTAGCTCCATCAATTTTCCAATTATGGTCTAGCTAATTTTGTTTCGTGATTTAAACTATGGAAATTCTACCATTTCCACAAACTCTCTACACTAATATTTTATTATGACTATTATCATTATTCCGATCAACTAGACATTTCTCCTACCATAAATTTTATTTACGTGACTTATTTTATCCAACTGATTACAGCTCGACATCTTATGTTGAGTATATTCATGCGAATATCGTTTGTTGCACATAATACCGCTGACTGATTCAGCTGAGAAAGTCAGTCATTAGCGAAAACTAAGTGAATTTTCATAGCCAATTGCTTCGACAATAATCACTTACTCACCAATGAGTAGTCTCGAGATTAATTCTCATAACAAGTGTCATCAGTTACATTAGATCATCGTCGATCTACAACACACTACTTGACTACAGTTGTAAATGCGGGAAGCATTGCACAAATGTGTATTTATGCAATTTTCATTGACGTTACATAAAACGATTGAAACAAAAGATATTTATTTCGCTTCAGTAAGAAGGCTTTTTGAAAAGGAATCAGTAGTCAATGGAAGTATGCTTAGTCCTCGTTGAGGTGGTTAGATTTTAACCTGTAATATGGCAAATAGTTTAAGTGGCTATACAATCTGTACACTATTCTTTGACGTAAAGTGATTGATGGTAATCGGCAGAAATCTCTGTAATAAGATTTTCTGTTACTTCAGTGGTAACATTCAACGGTTCAGGTCCAAATCCCAAAGGGACAATCATCTCCTTCAACAGTTCAGATAGGCACCAATGAAAAGTATCGGATTGTATGTAATTCAATTTACTGATTTTCTCTAAACATCTAGTGTCAAAACATATAGATATGAACCCAAGATAAATAGGTCTCTAGCGACTAGTATGATACATTTAGTTGAGAGTTAGTAGGTAACCGTTTCAACCCCACGTCAATCATCGAATGGGATTGATGTTATCTAACATGTGGCATAGCTTCACATCAGAATTTCGAGATCGTCAATCAAAACTAGTTGCCAGAGAGCACACAATTATCATTGCGATTAAGAGTTGTGTAAACTATTCATTTACCACTTAGCTGACATCATATATTCACATCGATTGATCCAGTGTAGAATAGTGGGTAGTAATGTATCCATACACGTATTCTTGACAAGTACTCTCCGTCTATTCACTCTGCAGTTCCATAATGCGAGAGTAATTCTTTAATATCACCGTAAAGTTGTGGATCTGTAGTTGAAATATGATCTACAGCACGACGGTCGATGTAAACACTAATGTAACTTGAATAATCTCAATTACAGTGGACAATGCACTGAATTCCAGGTTGCAACAAGTCAAGACTACATAACTTAACAAGTGATGATACAAGATACATATAACTTTGTAAATTCACTACTGTTGAACTAAAAAAAAAGATCAATAAGAAACGTAAAATTGATCACTAAAATTCGTTTTTAATTGTCGCTTTTACTTTATATTTTCTTGTCTACATTTTTCCCCTAAACAAGATCATCACATCATGAAGATACTCATTTTAGACACTGTCGAAGATAATTTTTTAACTACCAGTCAGTTATTGTTTTAATTGTATATCAATGTGCGGTTTGAATCTGTTTGTTCCAAATACATATTCATATAATCATAATTTTATATTATTTGTCCCCATGTGATAACTGATGCCTAGGTGAAGAGAAATTTATTAGCATTTGCTTACAATACACGATCAAAGTAGTTGCTACCAGTAAAAGAAAGTTAATAAAATATACCTCCACGCAGATTGTATAAATTATATCATACTTAGGCCTGTTACTACTCGTGGAGGAGCATAGGCCGACCACCAGCACTCTTCATCCAATCCTTTCCGGTTGTTATTCATCCTTTTCATATCTGCTTCAATTTCTCGACATAATGTGTCCTTTGACCTTCCTCATTTCCGCTTCCCGTCTGCTTCCAGGTACGTGAAGGATTCCACATCTTTCAGAGTTTCGCCATCAAGTGTGATTGGGTTAGTGTTCTCCGTGTTGTATTTGAGGATCTTGATTCTCCCCTTGTGTATGTTGAGACCTACTGACGCAGAGACTGCTGCTACACTGACTGTCTCCATCTGCATTTGTTCGTGTGTATGCGATAGGAGGGTTAGGTCATCTGCGAGGTCAAGTCGTCTAATTGGTTTCGAGCTGTCCATTGTATTCCGTGTTTTCCTTCAGATGTCGAGGTCTTCATAATTCAGTCAACCACCATAAGAAAGAGGAAGGGGGAGAGTAAACAGCCTTGTCTGACTCTGGCTCTTACTTGGAATGCATCTGTCCGCTGTGCTCGCAATATATTATGATATTTTGCAATTCCTGGATGGTTTAGGTATTGTTAACCTTAGTAGTTTAAGTGATGTATTCTCATATCAGTTAACGTTATAAGATATTGTTTAGATCTAATATTAACGTGAAGTCATGTAAGGTATATATAGCTTGAATTTGTGATTTCTATGGAAACTTAGGAATGTGATCAAAGGAATGACATATTGCATACTGAGCAGCAGCTCGTTACTTTCTAGTTTACGGATACAAATGTGATCTTTAAAGATAAAGAACATCCGTGTGTTACTATTTTGATCACTAATCTTCTCGAAACTTCGTTTGCATATGTTAGGGTTGGGCATAAGGTGTAGATACAGATGGTAAATTGGTTGATGTAACAGTGATTCTTAATTGACTGAAGTGGATAGGACACATCCTACGTCGGTTTCCAATTATGGCTGTATTAGGAGTAAAGTGGTAGAAAAGTATGGGTGGTTGAACCAAGATGTGTCACTACTTCATTAAGTCAATAACAGCTGAACTGAGCTTTGTAGGTAGATGGGAACTACTTGGTTAGAGTCCGTGCGATTATCATGAACGATGTTTACAGACGTTGGATGACATGACTCATAATGGTGTAGATAAATCCATTCTTTGTCTTATTCCAATTTAAAGATTATATCATAATTTTTATCCCATGAATTCATTCTTTCTCTTTGAATCATATTTTCTGTTGCCTAATCTTTCCTATCACTGTTGATAGTATTACTATTCCTACTGTTCTGACATGGTTTGATAATTTCATCTACCTGTGTAAGTCCACGTCTGTGGATTTCATATTGGGAAATCCATGGGATGGACAGAAGATATAACTAAACAAGGTACTTCAAAGTTGTGTTAATTTAACATTGTGATTAAAAGGTATCGTTCACTCTCATCTGAGCGACACCACACGAATTTTAAAATTAGTTAACCGGTGAATTAAACGGTTTAAAGTATGTTACTGTATACATTGAAGTTGGTAATGTTCCGTTGATCTCTCACATCGTTGCTAAACATTCCCTCATTCAATGATGTTAAAAATTCAGCCAGTAACTTATTTTTTGATGGAGACGCTTTTGGAGATTACCTTCTTCACATACTGACCTCAGTCAACTTATAAGTGAAAAACAGGGAACAGCTTATTCATTGTATGTTGAGACTAGTCAAACATACGATGCTATCGGAGAACGAGATCGAGACCTGCAGATCACATGGTGAGTTCCTAACTAGTAGACCAGTGAGTCATCATCCTGTCATACACATTTCCGTCTTTATTTGCTTCCTGATATAAAACAGCGAATATGCACTATGTCTAGTGATGACTGTTTTAGTCTGCATAGGTCTAATCATCATGACTCCCTCTTGTTTCAGTTATCCACTTTCTTACTTTGATTAAGTGTTCCTTCCCTTTTCTACTTGAACAATCACCAAAATGTTATCCACGTTTTGTGTAATGTACCCACTAGTCATAGACAATGAGTCAACGTGTCATGTTGATCTGCACCGACTGACATTCACTCGTCACATGACAAGATGCATTGCAATTCATCATCAGATTCCACATAGAACATGATTAGTAAACTGTTGAAGAGAATCTATTAGCAATACAGTAAATCATGAATATTCTTAAACACTGTATCTTAGTAAATTTATGTATTCAATACCAAACTCATTCGTGTATATTGAGTGAGTTCTATTTCAAACGATTTCTCATTCTTTATTTCATTTTACTAAAAACCGACAAAACCATTCAATCTTTGATGAACATCATTGAAATGGAATGGAATTGATGAATGGGTGAGTGATAGGCAGACCTTTCTTATATCATGATTGTAACCCCCCCCCATCTGTACAAATACACGTACATCAGTATTTTCAATATTCGTTGCATTAGTTATTGATAAATTGATTTATTTTACTCTTATTGAATAGAGATGAACTTTTACTTTTCCAGTTTAAAGACATTCAATGATTCATTTTGTTGTCTAATTTGATCTAAACACAATTCAGCACACTTTAGTGACACTCAGATACCTAATCAATAATTCACGAGAAGAGAAAGAGGGAAGAAGTGATAGGAAGATGATGATGAGTTGTTTGTATTGCTTTATGTAAGATGTCATGGGTATGTGAACGTCCATTATATCCACAATAATGAATAAATCATACTGATGAGGAATGTTGTTATTGATGCTATGACTCGAAGACATGAATGATTATTATCATTCAGTTTTTTAGTATCAGAAGGGGTTGTGTGGAAATTGTAGTAATTTCAACAGTTGAGATCATGAGTCAATTGAAGCTAGACCACTATGGAAAACCTGGAAGCAGTGGACGGCCGTTTCGTCCTAGGGTAGGACTCCTCAGCAGTACGCATCCACAACCTCGCTTCGCGGGATTCGAACCCAGGACCTACTAGTCCTTTAATGAAGGTAACAAGATGATTAAAATATTTTTATTACAATAAGTAAAGGTCATAGAGGTGTAAAAATAAATAAGGTGATATGATGAACATTTATGAATAAAATGATGAGAATATTAGACATAAGTAAAAGGAGAAATGCAATAATAATACTAAATGAAGACCAAAGTAACGATAACGATAGGACGTAATTCTTTTGTACGCATAGTTCTGGTTTGAGCTCGTGCATGGTAAGAGTTTCGTCTATTTTTAAGAGTTGGATACGAAGAAATCTAGGTAGATTTGAACGAATTATATATATACAACCTTAAAATCAAACTGCGGATCCGCAGAATGATTAGAATCGATTAGGTGTTCAAGTATAGAACTCCTAACTGTTTTCCTTTCACCCTTGTAGAACCAAACTGGGACGTGTACCCGTAGCCAAGTTGAAAGCGAGCGCTGGCTACGGCCAATGTACCTTGCTCCACAAGAGCAGGTGAACTGGTGGATGCACATTTGGGCGACCAAACGCGAAAGCTTATCTTTTATGGATACAGAAAATAAGTTCCTACTAGTGAAGGTTATTCGCAGTTTCGCCGTATTAGATGTTCTTTTAATCGCTATCGTTAAACGACTTTTGATTACATCAGATGTTCGATCACCTTTAAATTCCAAACTTATATAAATGTTTTTCTTTGAGAAGGACCAACCAGATTTTTTGTCTCAACTACTTCTTTTCATCTTCTTCTCTATGAAACGGTCTGGATAGCCATTTTTGGTCAAAGTTTTCATGAGGAATGCGAGTTCTTCATCAACGCATTCCGTACTACATATTCGATGACATAAAGAGTGAGTGACATTTCTCTTTCTACTTAAAGGAATCCAGCTATAGAAGTCGGTTATCTGGTCATCCCATGTTTGTTTTCTAAAGATAGATCTTTTTAAGGAACCATTACTTCTCATCAGACGCAAATCGAGGAAAGAGATTGATTGGTCTTGCATACTTTCTAATGTGAAGTCTATGGAACGGTGGCATGAGTTGAGGGAGTGTAAGATATCCTCTGATTTAATATGATCTTCACAAACGACAAATGAGTCGTCCATGTATAGGTGAAATCGATAAATCATTTAAGTGAGTTGATCGTTTTCCAGTTTTACCATGAAACAGTCTACTAAAATTGGTAAACAATCGATATATGGTTTGTGTGTGTTTCGACTGATTGTCAGATGGTATGTTGGTTATAAACAACAGTGAATCAACTTATACTTTACACTTAATTTTTATATCAAACACAATTATTACCTATCGACATGTATCTGTCAGCTGTAGCGAAGTTATTCTGGTATTTTATTTGTGTGATCATATGAGTTATAATAAATTGAATTATCAGTGACCAATCATCTGACATTATATTACGTTAATTAGACCTTTCATAACTCATTGATCCTTCAGAAGAGACATGATAACGCAGTCAATAAAGTTATTCAAACGGAGAGAGATAACTCAGGACGACACGGTCAATAAAGAAACTCTTTACTTAAAAAACTTGATTTTAACAGGGACACGACGACGATTTCTCTTATTACGTCAACTTTTAAGATCTATTGAAAAAAACACACATCCAGTATCACTAGGTTGTATATGAAATTCTCAATTAAACTAGTATTTGCAAAACGAATTATGAATAGGAAAGGGTTCTTCTATGTATGTATGCCGATTTAACTGCTCCTGTATATCTAGTTACAAAATCCAAACTCGGAGAGGCGTGTTGGGAAAATGAGTCACGAAACTAATCAATAGAGTTATGCGTTCTTAATAAATAGATGGAGATCATCGGATCAAATCAGTTGAAGTCTTCTTCTTGAATGTGTGTCAAGTCCCGGACGGTCTACTAAGATTACGTCTCCACTGAATAACGGATGCCAATAGGGTCAATTTTAAGAAGTGAACTGACCAAAAAGGTCTGTTCAATCACTCTGTTTATCCTATGGGCAATGATTAGGTCATCACATACCATTCAAATAGATTCTTAGATCCAATCTCTTTTAGTATTTACCTCTGTTGCCTTATTTCTAATTTGAGCACTTATCTTTCTTTATCCATGGACATATTTTATCCACATGAATGGATGATTATTATTTTTTTTCATATTTTAAATCATAAACTGTTCTGAGGAAGACCAACATCGAGAGTCAAGAAGTACCGGACAGGTTTCACCCGTATAATGGACTCCGTACTATTGTACACCTATGACTCCACATGTGACAGAACCTAGAGCCTCCAGCCTTGTACACGAGCGCTTAGCCTCCAGAACACCAAGTAGACATCCAATGATGTACATGTCTAGCTCCATCAATTTTCCAATTATGGTCTAGCTAATTTTGTTTCGTGATTTAAACTATGGAAATTCTACCATTTCCACAAACTCTCTACACTAATATTTTATTATGACTATTATCATTATTCCGATCAACTAGACATTTCTCCTACCATAAATTTTATTTACGTGACTTATTTTATCCAACTGATTACAGCTCGACATCTTATGTTGAGTATATTCATGCGAATATCGTTTGTTGCACATAATACCGCTGACTGATTCAGCTGAGAAAGTCAGTCATTAGCGAAAACTAAGTGAATTTTCATAGCCAATTGCTTCGACAATAATCACTTACTCACCAATGAGTAGTCTCGAGATTAATTCTCATAACAAGTGTCATCAGTTACATTAGATCATCGTCGATCTACAACACACTACTTGACTACAGTTGTAAATGCGGGAAGCATTGCACAAATGTGTATTTATGCAATTTTCATTGACGTTACATAAAACGATTGAAACAAAAGATATTTATTTCGCTTCAGTAAGAAGGCTTTTTGAAAAGGAATCAGTAGTCAATGGAAGTATGCTTAGTCCTCGTTGAGGTGGTTAGATTTTAACCTGTAATATGGCAAATAGTTTAAGTGGCTATACAATCTGTACACTATTCTTTGACGTAAAGTGATTGATGGTAATCGGCAGAAATCTCTGTAATAAGATTTTCTGTTACTTCAGTGGTAACATTCAACGGTTCAGGTCCAAATCCCAAAGGGACAATCATCTCCTTCAACAGTTCAGATAGGCACCAATGAAAAGTATCGGATTGTATGTAATTCAATTTACTGATTTTCTCTAAACATCTAGTGTCAAAACATATAGATATGAACCCAAGATAAATAGGTCTCTAGCGACTAGTATGATACATTTAGTTGAGAGTTAGTAGGTAACCGTTTCAACCCCACGTCAATCATCGAATGGGATTGATGTTATCTAACATGTGGCATAGCTTCACATCAGAATTTCGAGATCGTCAATCAAAACTAGTTGCCAGAGAGCACACAATTATCATTGCGATTAAGAGTTGTGTAAACTATTCATTTACCACTTAGCTGACATCATATATTCACATCGATTGATCCAGTGTAGAATAGTGGGTAGTAATGTATCCATACACGTATTCTTGACAAGTACTCTCCGTCTATTCACTCTGCAGTTCCATAATGCGAGAGTAATTCTTTAATATCACCGTAAAGTTGTGGATCTGTAGTTGAAATATGATCTACAGCACGACGGTCGATGTAAACACTAATGTAACTTGAATAATCTCAATTACAGTGGACAATGCACTGAATTCCAGGTTGCAACAAGTCAAGACTACATAACTTAACAAGTGATGATACAAGATACATATAACTTTGTAAATTCACTACTGTTGAACTAAAAAAAAAGATCAATAAGAAACGTAAAATTGATCACTAAAATTCGTTTTTAATTGTCGCTTTTACTTTATATTTTCTTGTCTACATTTTTCCCCTAAACAAGATCATCACATCATGAAGATACTCATTTTAGACACTGTCGAAGATAATTTTTTAACTACCAGTCAGTTATTGTTTTAATTGTATATCAATGTGCGGTTTGAATCTGTTTGTTCCAAATACATATTCATATAATCATAATTTTATATTATTTGTCCCCATGTGATAACTGATGCCTAGGTGAAGAGAAATTTATTAGCATTTGCTTACAATACACGATCAAAGTAGTTGCTACCAGTAAAAGAAAGTTAATAAAATATACCTCCACGCAGATTGTATAAATTATATCATACTTAGGCCTGTTACTACTCGTGGAGGAGCATAGGCCGACCACCAGCACTCTTCATCCAATCCTTTCCGGTTGTTATTCATCCTTTTCATATCTGCTTCAATTTCTCGACATAATGTGTCCTTTGACCTTCCTCATTTCCGCTTCCCGTCTGCTTCCAGGTACGTGAAGGATTCCACATCTTTCAGAGTTTCGCCATCAAGTGTGATTGGGTTAGTGTTCTCCGTGTTGTATTTGAGGATCTTGATTCTCCCCTTGTGTATGTTGAGACCTACTGACGCAGAGACTGCTGCTACACTGACTGTCTCCATCTGCATTTGTTCGTGTGTATGCGATAGGAGGGTTAGGTCATCTGCGAGGTTCAAGTCGTCTAATTGGTTTCGAGCTGTCCATTGTATTCCGTGTTTTCCTTCAGATGTCGAGGTCTTCATAATTCAGTCAACCACCATAAGAAAGAGGAAGGGGGAGAGTAAACAGCCTTGTCTGACTCTGGCTCTTACTTGGAATGCATCTGTCCGCTGTGCTCGCAATATATTATGATATTTTGCAATTCCTGGATGGTTTAGGTATTGTTAACCTTAGTAGTTTAAGTGATGTATTCTCATATCAGTTAACGTTATAAGATATTGTTTAGATCTAATATTAACGTGAAGTCATGTAAGGTATATATAGCTTGAATTTGTGATTTCTATGGAAACTTAGGAATGTGATCAAAGGAATGACATATTGCATACTGAGCAGCAGCTCGTTACTTTCTAGTTTACGGATACAAATGTGATCTTTAAAGATAAAGAACATCCGTGTGTTACTAGTTTGATCACTAATCTTCTCGAAACTTCGTTTGCATATGTTAGGGTTGGGCATAAGGTGTAGATACAGATGGTAAATTGGTTGATGTAACAGTGATTCTTAATTGACTGAAGTGGATAGGACACATCCTACGTCGGTTTCCAATTATGGCTGTATTAGGAGTAAAGTGGTAGAAAAGTATGGGTGGTTGAACCAAGATGTGTCACTACTTCATTAAGTCAATAACAGCTGAACTGAGCTTTGTAGGTAGATGGGAACTACTTGGTTAGAGTCCGTGCGATTATCATGAACGATGTTTACAGACGTTGGATGACATGACTCATAATGGTGTAGATAAATCCATTCTTTGTCTTATTCCAATTTAAAGATTATATTATAATTTTTATCCCATGAATTCATTCTTTCTCTTTGAATCATATTTTCTGTTGCCTAATCTTTCCTATCACTGTTGATAGTATTACTATTCCTACTGTTCTGACATGGTTTGATAATTTCATCTACCTGTGTAAGTCCACGTCTGTGGATTTCATATTGGGAAATCCATGGGATGGACAGAAGATATAACTAAACAAGGTACTTCAAAGTTGTGTTAATTTAACATTGTGATTAAAAGGTATCGTTCACTCTCATCTGAGCGACACCACACGAATTTTAAAATTAGTTAACCGGTGAATTAAACGGTTTAAAGTATGTTACTGTATACATTGAAGTTGGTAATGTTCCGTTGATCTCTCACATCGTTGCTAAACATTCCCTCATTCAATGATGTTAAAAATTCAGCCAGTAACTTATTTTTTGATGGAGACGCTTTTGGAGATTACCTTCTTCACATACTGACCTCAGTCAACTTATAAGTGAAAAACAGGGAACAGCTTATTCATTGTATGTTGAGACTAGTCAAACATACGATGCTATCGGAGAACGAGATCGAGACCTGCAGATCACATGGTGAGTTCCTAACTAGTAGACCAGTGAGTCATCATCCTGTCATACACATTTCCGTCTTTATTTGCTGATGATTATGTCAATGAGATAGATATTTAATGCCCATCCACTATCCAAAAGCTACTTTGAATGTACTAATATGAGGTTATTTGTCATTACAACAATAAATCAAATTACAGTAATATATCAAAACTACATCTCAATATACCAATAGATATGGATAGGTCTGTTTTTGCAGATCAACTAGATTTGCCAGTATTCCACATCAGCACCACCACCACCACATAATACCTGTCACTTTTCGAAAACAATAACTCCTAGTTCAGATTCTTTTGAGTCATTAGTTCCATTAGGCTTCACCTAAATAAAATAACAAGAGAATTGAATTCTGTCAAATTGACTTCCCGATTTTTTCTTTTGATACCTTCTGCATTTCTGTTTTTTAAATGAACTGTTGCCTATATAACATTAATCCTCGGATAGCCTAGTTTAAGGTCTCTGATTGTGGAGCTGGGTGAGAAAGGATCGAATCCGTCAGGGAGCACCAGTTCCCTCAAAATTACAGGTCCTAAATAGCACGAAATCTGCGTCCAGGATTTCCTGTTGACTACCTCCAACCACTATCTTATGCTAATCCTCATAAAAAATGTCATGATTACTTGTCATTTTCTTTCGAATTGTTTGATGAGTTAACCTGAAAGTAAAAGTGTTTCGTGCCAGTGGTATTTTCTTCATCTTTCATCAGTTTACATCCAATCGTGTTACGTACCTAATTGATAATGCATAGAAGCTTATGGATCAGTTGGTGACATACAAGTATGATATACTTGAATAGAGCCATTAATAATAATAATAATACTTGAAATGAATTTCATTTAGCAGGTCAAATTAATAGTGTTTACACGCATATTTCATATTATCAGGATAAGTAAAGTTATTATCACAAGATCCACTAGGTAACTTTAGATAAGTATGATCAACGGTGAAAACTGATGACTGCCCATAAAAACTGACTGTTTCAATGAGGATGAAATCATTGGAGATTTTTGTGATGATAAAATTGGTTCACCTAACATCTTCACTTAACCTCAATTTATTAGGATAAATGAACTTTGAAACATTGTGAAATCCAGTTCATTCGATGCTAAATAAATCTTTATATTTTGTTGTTCTAAGATCGAGTCCTACTCTAAGTGTCCGATTGAAGTCAAGACTGAATACTGAATCGAAACGTTACTAACTAAAAACTGGGAAAACATTTCATTCATTATCTAAGTTAAAGTCACCCGCCAATCTTGAAATTGTTTCTCTAGTTGCTCAATACCTAACTATACGGTATGACTGGATAAAAACTTTTTTTAATCCTAAAACCTCACCCGATGTTATCAATGAAGACAAACTGATAATTATCAGTATGTAAATTTGTGGAGATTATAGTATTTTAACCGTTGAATTCACGAGTCAGTCTAAGCTAAATCATCATTGAAAACCTGGAAGCACTAGACGGCCGTTCCCGCCTATTGTGTGTCTAAATAACAGTGGGCATCCACGATCCCATTTCGCGAGATTCGAACTCAAGACCTATCAGTCTCGTGCACAAATGCTTAACCTCCAGACCACTGATCTGGAGGGCATCCAACGGTTTTAATGTCTAACTTTAATAAATCCATAAAATTGAGCGACACATCCACCATTGTCATCATTCAGTTATCATTCAGTTACTATCTAACAACAGACCCTGTTGAACTCCACTAGTCACTGCTTCACATTAGAACTCCAGAAAATACCTCTTGAATCCAATCACTAGTGAGCATATGTTGATTAATATGAGAAGGAGTTTTTTGTGGATATTATAGTAATTTCAAAATGTTCGATTGTCTCCATTCCTATATGTTGTTCACTACACTATCATCAGTCGTTTCCAACGATGAATAAACAATTCACTATTAAATAATATAACCATTTATTTATCTAGTAATAACAATATTTAATAATAAAATCACAACAAAACGAAACATAAAAGATCTTTTGAATGGCTGATATACAAGAGAAAGAACAAAACAAAAACAAAGAGGGAGAACATCGTTAACTATTGCATTTTATATTGTGTGTGTGTATGTTTTTTTTGTATTTTTTTCGAACAAACACTGGTACATTCACATGAAGATATGAATAAAAGTACTGGCAAGAACAAAACAAAAAATGATGAATACATTTAAAAAAAGAAGAAGAACAATTATATTCAAGGTAATATACGTGTACAATTTCACCGATATCACTTCTATTAAATTATGTAATCATACTACTGATAAAATGATGAGTAGTTTCTGAAATCATGAAAAACTCACGTGACGTGTTATTCATTAACTCGAATTATTATTATTAGTAGTATTATTATTATAAATCAATAATGGTTTATGATTTGTTTCTATGGCTAAATCATTCTCTGATAAATGACGTAATGATCTTGGTGCTGTACGTCTTGATAAAATCAATATATCTGTACCATCATAATCAGAATAATAATAATTAATATAATTAAATTTACATTTCATAATATTGATAACTTGTTTTTTAAATTTATTACATGTAAGAAAATAAATAAAAAAATTACATGCATAATGTGATGCACAAAATGCATCAATTAAACCTTTAGTTGTTATCCGTTGAAAAAATATTGTCCATTCATTTGATTGATGAATAGCTTGATCTGTTAAACAATCATCTGGTTGTAACCAATGAAATTGTATTAAATACATAATACCAGTTGGTACTGTACATGCAATTAAATAAAATGATAATATAATTAACATTAATGTAGCTGATATAAATTGAGTTGATTCTTTAGTTAAATGATCTTGTGTTGTATTCATTTGTATTGTTTTAATTGGACTAAAATTTGGTGTACCATCATCTCCTAATGATCCATCACGTTTATTATCATTTAAACCATCAGTAGTATTCGTAGTGTTACTTATTAAATTATGAGTAGTATGATTATTATTACTAAATTTTCTTCGTTTAAAGAATCGTTTATATGTAAATCTAGTTTTTTCATTATGAGTAGTATTTATAGTTGATGAATTAATTGACTGATGCTTTGAAATTTTTAATAAATGACTTGATTTAATTAATCTTCTCATTTCACATAATACTAATATATTAAATATTAATGTAGCTAATGGTATAACTAATGAAAATAATACTTCTTGTACAAATAATAATGTTTGAAATTTTTCATCCATAGCTACATTAATACGCATACGACATTCACCGTTATCATATGTCCATAATATAGCTTGTGATAATGTTGGTCCAATAATAAATAAAGATAAAATGAATACAGCTAATATAGCTCTTTTAGTTGTACATAATTTATGCCGTTTAAATGGGAAACATACAGCTAAATAACGTTCTAATGTAAAACCAAATACTAATACAATGGAATAATATTGTGTAAATATAAATAAACATTGAAATAATTGACATATACCCGGTATTATAATCACACCGCGTATACACCAATAACGTTCTAAATCATAATTTAATAATAATAATATAAGAATAAGATCAGTGATAGATAATGTAGCTAAATAAATAGCTGAACTATTCTTACGTCTTTGTTGTTTCGAGATCCATATTAAAAATGATAAAGAATTACCGAAAATACCACTAATTAACCAGATTAACATAAATATTCTTACAATATATAAAAAAATTGGCATAAATTTTCTTTGTAATTCACATTGTGGATAACGATCATAAATTGAAATTGGATCAATATTGGATTCATTTAATAAATAACGCATAGTACAATTTAAATGGATTGTATCATTTAGATCGGTCATTATTTTGTTGTTGTTGAAATTTTATTTATGGATAATGATCGATTTGTTTTGTTTATTGGTGTTGTTGTGGTTGTGGTGGTGGTGGTGGCGGTGGTGGTGGTGGTGGTGTTGTACAAAAGACGATTAATAAATGTTAACAGTTGTACGATACCTATGTGGAAACGAAAAAGAATTTAAAGATAATACAATAACAAAGTAGTTATAGATGATATTAAATAAGTAACTAAAAATCATTAAACAGAATACTTTAAAGGTTAAAGTAATCTGATTTCAACTAAAAGATGATGATAGGCTTGAAACGTTCTCAGTTTTTGAGTAGTTTTTTAAAACTACTATCAGTAATATAAACAGTTTTGGTTGAAATCCAAATTGATGAATAAATCACAAATTACACACCATTTATTATAATAATACTTTGACGCTGTTAGATGCCAGCCGATTCACTGGTCTAGAGGTTAAGCGTTCGCACGTGAGACCGAAAGCCCTGGGTTCGAATCCTGCGAGCGTTGATACGCATTGCTAACGAGTCCCACAATAGGACGCAACGGCCACCCAGTACTTCGAGGTTTCCAGTGGTGATCTACCATCAATCGGTTTGTGATCACAACTTTATACTGATAAAAATGATTTCCTAAACATTGAGTACATTTATAATGTAGGAGTAATAGTCGAAAGAGTTTAAGCATATCAAGAGTGAAACACTTATCATAGCATACAATAAATGATAGTCATGCAATAATACGAAATGACTGAATTCCAATTAAATAATTCAGATTAAGTGGTATGAAGCTTATTTACTCATCTAGAGAATCAATAGTACGAAATTGGCCTAGTTAAAAACTCTCTATTTAGAAAACAAAACAACAATTAAATATTATCTGGTTATCTAATTACTACAGTTTATAAATGAAAATTGAATTCATATTGTATAAACTTGAAAAACTCTACACCCTATTTACTTTCATAACAGGAAAGTTTGACAGAAATCATATATATTCAGCATAGCCTATTCTTAATTGCCCTCAAAGGACTACATATATTACCGACTTGAAATCTTCACAGTTTCATAGATTTTTCATAACATGTAGAAGTATTTAATCAGTTGGTGAAAATGAAATCAGTGATTACTTATCAAGTTTACATTTACAACATGTACGCTAAACTGTTTAACTATGAGTAATTTATAATCAAATGCTATAAGTTACTTGTATAACGATTGAAAACCTGATACTATCCACATGGACCCCTCTAAATTAGGTAGTAACAATTCTACCACTGATCTAATGTATGAATTTTAGGTTTCCAGTCAACAAATTTACTTTTAAACCATTGAATAGGAATACACATAATCTAGAATCAATCATAACTGATTAAAATTCGTTATCAAAACAAGATAAGAAAACACAAAGGTAGATATTGACTAGTAGTGGAATCCAGTTTGACACGCATCTCGTCCTATTCGGGACTCGTCAACTAGATGTACTTGTATCTCGGAGTTGACGTTCACTCTGGGACTTGAACTCATTATCGTTTGCTTCAAACGCCATCTCGCTATCCACTGCTAGCCACTATCCATTTCTTACAAGAAAAGACTGGCGATATTGTTTGTAGTTACTCTGTGATAGGATACAAAAGGTTTTCATAATTACTCTTTACTAATGTATTAATTAAATGACTTTATGTGTTACTGTACACAAATTTACATTTGTGCATACATGGAAGAATTAACACAAAAAAAATTTGATGAAATGAATTCAGTTTATCCTACAGTACTCCATCTGTAGCGTTTCTAAAGTTATTATCAGTCCCAAACTCGGGTAAAAAAAAGAGGATCAGGCATAGGATTAGCAACCATAACCCATAGAAACAAACTCTACAGTATTTGTTGTTCTTACTTCTAAAAATGAAATATGTAGTGAATGTTGTCGATTGCACTAAACACATCATTGATTCAATCTCATGGTATATAAGAAAGAAATTACAAAATAAATCAAGGTATTGAATTGAGATAAAAAATTTTAAAAAAGTTCTCATAATTTCAATTATCTCATCAACTATTAGGATTATAATACACTTGCAATACTAACAAGTTACCAAGTGGTTACACCCAAAATCAATGATAATCTGAATATTTTGTATGTCTGTGTGTGCTGGTGGGTGGGTGTTTGAGTGTTTGTAGGTGTATGACCTATTTGCGTTAATTCACTACAAAAATTGATTGTGCTTCTCTTATTACTTAAATGAGTATTTTAAACTACTTTGATTGAGATTTATTTTATTTTATTTGATCTATCTATGTATAAACAAGTAAATATAGATTAGACAACATGTTTAAACCTGACATTGTATATGGCTTATCAATTTGTTCTTTTTTTTTTAACACAATCACGGTAGGGGTGTTGTTTACGAAATTGAGAGGACGAAAAGTGAATGTCCGACGCTTTAACCGGGTTGTTGGACACGGAGAGTCCACTGAGGGAAGTTGGAACACCCTCATTCCAAATCAATGGTGAACATGGGCTTCAGTATCGTGGAGGAACAAATGGAGTATGAACCAATCGTTGGTCATCGGCTACCATGGGACTGCGTGTTCTGACAATGCTCGATTACCTCGTGGACCAGACCTTAAGGTCGAAGGTTCTGTGCGTGACTCCCTAAGAAAACCACCTTCTTCGGCTTGGACACCCGGGCAGTGTCGCAGCCCTCGCACAACTCAAATGAGATTTGTGTGACGCATATGTATTTGGTGTCTCTTTGTACCAATATTTATATGTTCAAATAAATAAATAAATAAAGTGACTCTTGTTAAGTATCTCTCAATGGATAGCAGTTAGAAATCGGAGGTATTAGGTACTAACCCAGACGTCTAGAATATAACATGCTCAACACGATACCTGAAATCCCTGGTTCAAATCTTCATTCAAGTTTTGATTGTTCATTGCCAAAGCTAAGGGTAGTCTAGTCAAAATTAATCTGTAGTGTAAGATACATATCATAAAAATTAAATTATGTATTTAAGAAGCTAATACATAATGAGCAATTGTTCAATTGTAAATAAAGGAATTTAATTGTCCTTATTGTATATGACATGATTAGATTGTATTTCATACGCTAAACTTTATAGATAAGCCAAAAGGAGTCGAAAACTTGACTTTTAGGCTCTTGGGTACGAAAAGTAATGAATTACATTTGCATACTGCTCAAAATGTTTAAAATGATAGCGGGAAAATACACTTTGAAGCCGTAAAGTATGAATGGGTGTTAAACGTATGAAATGGCTAATTCTGTCTTTAGATTATCTACACCAGGTAAATCGACAGCACCCTAAGATCTAATCCTTAAACCCTAGTTTGGAAATAAACATTGAACTGATGGCATTACATTTTATTGATGAATTGATCAAATAACTTCACTTGTATTTTCGAGTGAAATTCATCCACATGTCTGTAGAACATATTTACATTATAGCTGATGTCAGTTAGTGATTAGAACTCCTACTCTAAATCACTAACCTTCACTCGAAATACCGAATTATAACTGGGAACAATATACAGACTCTCAGAATCTGTTTAGGTCCCAATAAGGATTTGAAAAAAAAAGCAAAAAAGTACAAGTTTATATGTTGTTGATCTTTTGAATTACATACAGAGTAATCTGTTACCGTTAGTGTTTTTTTAGCGAGTTACTTTTCTACGGGATGGGGTCGCTAACCCCATACCCAACCCTCCTCCTTTATCCAGGCTCAGGACCGGCAGTAGCCCCAGAGGGGCTCCGGGTGGAGTAATGTGTTACTGACATTATTAGATATACCAATTATTGTAAATTTTTCTGGTTAGCATTTTTTAGCGAGAGAACAAACCAGCTTCCTGCTGAACTGGAAATTAGGAGAGGAAGGTGAAAATGGATAGGACATACTTTACGCAAATCATCAAACTGCATCGCGAGACAAGTCCTAACTTGTAATCTTGAAGGGAAGCAGAAAGAGGAAGGCCAAAGAACACATTACGTCGGAAATAGAAGCAAACATGAAAAAGATGAATAACAACTGGAAAGAGCTGGAAAGGATTGCTCAGGACAGTGTTGGATGGAGAGTGCTGGTGAACGGCCTATGCTCCTCCAAGAGGAGTAACAGGAGTAAGTAAGTAAGTAATTATTATAAAATCAGTTCACATTTTGCAATTTCTCTTTTCTTCTCCACAAATTAACCATTTAGGAAAACTGTTTCATTTACCTTGGTTGTATTTTTTTAATTGTTATCAAGTCGGTTCATGTTTCTCACTTAGTGACTATAGTATCACGGAAAACAAGCGAACACTGAACAGATTTTTCGTCTCGTATTCACTTGGTAAAAGAGGAATAATTAAGACTTCACCTAACATTGCTCTAATCATTCAATATAATCTGTATTAATCAATTTTATTACTGAAATGAACAACCAACACAATACGAATAACTAATCGGAAACATTTACAACCAGATTTCATTAAATCTGATCGAATTCGATCAATATTGATGAAGCTGTAATTATATGATCCTGAACATCAGGAACCCGTTAAATATTAGGTAGATAAATATCAAGTGCTGGCTCAGTGGTCTTGTGGTTAAGCGTTCTCGCGCCAAACGGGTAGGTTCTATTTTCGAATATCTCGAGACATGATCGTGGATGCGCATTGCTGAAGAGTCCCGTACTAGAATGAAACGGCCGTCCAGTGTATCCAGGTTTCCCATGATGATCTAGCTTCAATTGACTCATGATCTCAACTATTGAAATTAATATAATATCCACAAAAAGCTCCTCATATTAATCAACATATGCTCACTAGTGACTGGATTCAAGAGGTATTTTCTGGAGTTGTAATGAGAAGCAGTGACTAGTGGAGTTCAACAGGGTCTGTTGTGAGATACTAACTGAGTGATGACAACGGTGGATTAGTTGAAGTTAGATATTAACAGCATTGGATGCCGACCGGCTCAGTGGTGTAGAGGTTAAGCGTTCGCGCGCAAGACTGTGTTCAAATCCCTCGGGATGAGATCGTGGATGCGCACTGTCACTAAAGAGTCCCAAAGTAGGACGAAACGGCCGTCTAGTGCTTCCAGGTTTACCATGGTGGTTTAGCTTCAATTGACTTATGATCTCAACTATTGAAATTACTATAATATCTATAAAAACCCTTCTGATATTAACACAGACAAAGTGAACAATGAATGTTCCATAGTCTTTGTTATTTTACATTTATTCATTCTTACTTAATACTTGAAATTTCACATTAATTAAATTATTTTCTATCATTCTATTAACTCCATCCGGAACCCTCTGTGGCTATAGCCGATCCCATGTTCAGATTAAAGATGAAGGTTGGGCATAGAGTTAGAGTACCCTATCCCGTGGCAAACTAGAAAAATCCCTATCATTCTCTATTTGTCTTTCAATTATCTCATAAATTTTTATTGAATAAATAAATAAACAAACAAACTATTTGTAATCTATTTCTGTTTTAACTATTCAACAATCATAAATGAATTAGGGGCGGATATGGTATTTCTGGTTATTTGCTTTGTTTTATTGAAAATCAACAACCAATCATTAATCACTGATCTATTATCAATTTGTAGATTAACAAAGTGTTTTTTTTTCGGGTGGGGGGTTGAAGGGGAAACCATACCCACTGAATGTATCATTGTTTGTTTGTTTTTAGTCAATGATTTACCGGTAATATATGTGCTTGTAGTTTTGCATGGGAACTAACTACTCACACACCCATATATGCCTATATATGTGAATACATTACATCTGATTAAATCAGTCTTTGATTTGAGTTGATAATTCAATCATAATAGTTAGAAATAGGTTCTCTGTGTTTATTTGATCTTTTTTTCTCTTTTTTTTATACTAGAGATAAGGAGTCATGAAAATTGAGTATGATGTAGTATCTTAATTGAATGAGATGAACAGTATTATTCTGTTCAATAAATAATCCCCAATCGATTAAATAAACCAACAAAAAACTTATCCTATTTTCATATTTAGTTTACTAAACAACCTGGAAAATTGTTATAAGTCATGGTCATTATATGCTTAATTACTCCAATTCTTATCAGTATTAAACGTGATTATTAAAACAGTGAACTTATATTCAATTTTCCAGTATCTATTCAATATAGAGAATTTAGGAACTGCAAGCACTCGAAAATTCATAAATTTCAATAGTTGAGATCATGAGTAAATTGAATCTAGACCAATATGGAAAACCTGAGAGCAATGGATGCCCGTTTCGTCCCATCGTCAGACTCCTCAGTGGCAGTGAGCATCCATGATACCGTCTCGCCAGATTCGAATATAGGACCTATTAGTGTCGCGCACGAACACTCAACATCGAGACCACTAAGGTGATATCCAACAGTGTTAATATGTAAATTCAACTGATCCACGAGATTGAGCGACACATCCACCACTGTCACCACTCAGTTACTATCTCACAACAGACCCTGTTGAACTCCACTAGTCACTGCTTCTCATTAGAACTCCAGAAAATACCTCTTGAATCCAATCACTAGTGAGCATATGTTGATTAATATGAGAAGGAGTTTTTTGTGGATATTCTAGTAATTTCAATAGTTGAGATCATGAGTCAATTGAAGCTAGACCACGAAGGAAAACTTGGAAGCACTGGACGGTTGTTTCGTCCTATTGTGAAACTCCCCAGTGGTGGTGCGCATCCACGGATCTGTCCCACGGGATTCGAACCTACGACCCATCAGTCTCGTGCTTCCAGGTTTTACCTGGTGGTCTGGCTTCAACTGACTGATGATCTTAACTATTAAAATTACTATAGTATCCACAAAACCCCTTCTGATACTAATTCATAAATTCTTCGATAGATTATTATAAATATAGAGTTATGGGGATTATTTCGTATTTGATTGAAATCATGAATCAGTTGGTGTTAGATCACCATTAAAAACCTGGAAGCATTGGATGGCCGTCTCGTCCTGCTAAGGAGTACCACAATAGGACGAAACGGCTGTCCAGTGCTTCCAGGTTTTCAATCACGTTCTAACATCAAAATCTGCAGTCTCACACGTTACAACAACTGGCGACGGGGTAGTGAAAATTTTGAACCCTCTAATTGGACGAGATTCAGCATAATTGTTTTGACCAATCAGTATCCAGGTTCGTCAAAAGCGTCCTTGGGAGTCATTGGTTGTTAATTGATCACATTATTTCTCATTACCCTGCTGATTCAGAAAATGATTATCCTTCCCGATTAATTGCAGTTACTACTTGACCGTCAACACCAGCGTTTCAGAAAGAGCCAGTTGAATGTTTTGGACAATTTCCGCAAACGACTGCTAGATCTCCCATGTTTCGGAGATGTGACAGAAATTGATGAAGTAATTTCTCACTTGCATACTGAACTCGAAAATGACTGCAGGACGTATAAATGTGCCAATAAAAGCCTATATGGATCCCTGACGAGCAGTAATGCAAACGAGGCAGTCGCTCATGATCCGTCCAGCGATCCAGAAATGTTCAATTCAGAAACATGCCCTGTCGTGGGTTCGAATCCCACTGCCCGAAACATGTACAGACAGTGAGGAGTCCAGCTCAAAAGAAGAACCCCTCGTGGCAGAAAATATGTCACACGCATCAAATAATAGTCAAGAACCTGGTGCATTTTTGTCGCACGCTGACTATCCCAGTGATCAACTATCTACTAATAAGATTTTCAAGAATTTCGAGATATACCAATAATTATCATGTTAAGTCTAATGGTGGCCTTGGACTTTAAATATACACTCCCTATTTGCCGATATTTATTTCACTTGTTGAATATTGTGTAAATGTTGTTTTCTATTTTATGGTACGATGTGGTCTGGTTGATTGGTATATAAATAGAATATGTCTGAAATATAATGATTCAAATCTCAGAAGCTAAGACTTGTGTTCTGGACTCAACTGGCTGGGCTAGACAGCGAAGCAGGGCGAATCGGGACTCTAGGTCGTCCATTACGTGTTTACGTGTCACAGAAGCGATCGATAAATACGTTGCGCATCTGACCTGCAGTCCACACGTTACAACACAAACCGAAGCAGGTAGTTATCTTAGACAGGGCTACTCCCAGAGATATCAACATGAAGGTCTGATCCACAAGGCAGTGAAGCAAAGTCACAAGATGCAGTCCAATGGTAGCCGATGATCACGATTGGTTTATACGCCATTTGTTCCTTCAAGGTCCTGGAGCCTATGTGCATCATTGGCTTGGAATGAGGGTGTTCCAACTCCCTTAGGTGGACTTTCCGTGTCCACCACCCCGGTTAAAACGTCGGATATTTGCTTTTCATCCTGTCATTGATAAGGATTGTTTTATTATTTGCTTATTTGCGAGTCAAACTCAAATTATTCTTCTGCATAATTGATATTTGTTGTTTCACATTAATTTGTTCTCATGCGGCATTATTGGAGGTGACTCCTGTAACCATCTGACATTATTTCATATACACACAGTTACATAACATTCGATATTCAATGGTCAGATTAAATCACTCTTTTTAATTTTGAATTTCTTTCACTATAAGTATACATTGATGAGTGTGGTGTAGTAGTTTGAGCTAATATCATTCTGACTAACGTGGATGCTAGTCTTAAGTTTTTCACATACATTATAGTAATTAAAACAATATATATAAGTGAACAATATTGCTTTCAATTAGACTGTTATCAGACTTTAATCTAATATATATTTTATTAAAAATGATTAAACCAATCAAAACAGTTTGTAATACAAAGATCACAATAAAAAGTGGAAATTGATAGTGAAAAGACATATTTCCCTTCAACAGTTCTGAATAGGGTTCAATTTCATCACCTTTCCTATTGCTTTGTGATACTCTTATCGCTTTCTAGGTTGGATGATTACACCGTTTTTCCCAACCTATATTTAGTCGTCGTTTTTGACGTTAGACATTAACACCGTTGGATGCCGGTCGGTTCAGTGGTGTCGGGATTAAGCGTTTGCGCGCCGGACTGATAGGTCCTGAGTTTGAATCTCGCGAGACGGGATCGTGAGTGCGTACTGCCATCGAGGAGCCTCACAGTAGGACGAAACAACCGTCCAGTGCTTCCAAGTTTTCCTTCGTGGTCTAGCTTCAATTGACTCATGATCTCAACTATTGAAATTACTAGAATATCCACAAAAAACTCCTTCTCATATTAATCAACATATGCTCACTAGTGATTGGATTCAAGAGGTATTTTCTGGAGTTGTAATGAGAAGCAGTGACTAGTGGAGTTCAACAGGGTCTGTTGTGAGATAGTAACTGAGTGGTGACAGTGGTGGATGTGTCGCTCAATCTCGTGGATCAGTTGAATTTACATATTAACACTGTTGGATATCACCTTAGTGGTCTCGATGTTGAGTGTTCGTGCGCGACACTGATAGGTCCTATATTCGAATCTGGCGAGACGGTATCATGGATGCTCACTGCCACTGAGGAGTCTGACGATGGGACGAAACGGGCATCCATTGCTCTCAGGTTTTCCATATTGGTCTAGATTCAATTTACTCATGATATCAACCATTGAAATAATTTTAATTATTGCCCAGTGATTAGTTTAATGTTTATTTATTGAAGTTTGACCTATTTCTTGTGCCAAACTATTGATTATAGCTTACATCATTTTGTTATTCTCATCCTTATTATTAGTATACCCATCTTCTTACTATCTATTTATGCTTTTTACCGATTACGTATCTATTTCTTTATGATTATTGATTCATGATTTACCTTAACCAGTTTAATAATTTCAAATAAAGATTCATCTATATTAAAACAAAGGCTAATGCGAATCTGATTGATGGTAATATTGTTCTGTTATCTGTTATGTTCGATAAGCAAAGGAATTATGAAGAGGAATAACTACTAAAAGCGTTTAACAAGTGCCAAACTAATTCTGTTCAATCTATTTTTATTAGTAATTGTTCAATAGCTGTGAAATAAATCTGTGTATAGACAAATGATTTACTCATATACTACGAATTACGGTCATTTAATGTTGTCAATTAATTGAAGTCCAGTATGTTATGGACTGAACACTACCGTAGTAGTAGTAGTAGTAGTGGTAATAGTAGTATTAGTGGTAGCAGTAGTACTATAAAGTTAATTATATGAGACTAACAGGTTGAATACTTGGTTGAATATTAGGTATTCGATACAGATCATGAACCGAAAGATGTTAGACTGCTACTTAGAACCGAGAAGCCCCGGGCAGCCATTTTGTCCTATTATGGGACTCCCCAATGGCAGTGCGCATCCATGATCCCATTTCGAGGGATGCGAACACAGAACCTATCAGTCTCACACGCGAACGCCTAGCCTCTACATTACTGAGCTGGCCGACATCCAACGGTGTTACTATCTAACATCAAGTAACCCACGAAATTGAGCGATACATCCATCATTGTCATCAGTCAGTTACTATCTAACAACAGATTCGGTTGAACTCCACACCAGGAAATAACTCTTGAAGCCAATCACTAATGTGCATATTATGATTATCATCAAAGAGGACTTTTTATAGATCTTATTAGTAAATTCAATAATTGAATTCATCAATCATAATAATATTAATATAAATGAAATTCATATTTGTAATTATTTGCCTGAATGTTCAATTGTACATTATTGATAATTGAATTTAGAATAAAAATAAGTCATTATTATTAATCTTTTGATTATTCTAATGAAAATTATTTAGGCTTATTAATATACATAAACAATTATGGATATTAGTATAAGTAGTATTAATATTAGTAGTATATATATATTATTATTATTATTGATTAATTAATAGTTTAAGGTGTTCAACATTCAACTATCCACAACTTCTAGTTGACTCTTTGTTTTAATAATAAAAGTAATTGTTTACTAATCAATGAATTGATTACTAAGATTACTATTATTATTACTATGATTATTATTAATATCATCATCATGGTAATTGTTTTGTTTGTTTGTTTCAATGCATTATTGTTTTTGTGTAAAGCAGAAATATTAAAACAAAAAAGAAGAAAAGAAAGAATTTTGTTCCAGGAAACAGAAATGTTCAATCATTTCTCATTGAATTTTACTGTCTCTTTTCTTTTTTCTATCTCGTAAATTCGATATTTTTGTTGTTTATGTTTTCGATTCAATTTAGTTCATGTTCTTTGTTGTTTTTGTTGTTGCTGTTGTTGTTGTTGTTGTATGACTTGAAAATGTTTTCATAGTGAATAATGTTGTTTGTATTGTTTCTGTTCAATGTAACAAACTATCAAGTGAAACAGGTTGTAAAAATTAGTTTAGTTTAATAGGAATTTGCCTCTTGTATCATCATCATCATCATCATCATCATCATCATCATCATCATCATCATCATCATCATCATCATCATCATCATCATCATCATCATCATCATCATCATCATCATCATCATCATCATCATCATCATCATCATCATCATCATCATCATCATCATCATCATCATCATCATCATCATCATCATCATCATCATCATCATCATCATCATCATCATCATCATCATCATCATCATCATCATCATCATCATCATCATCATCATCATCATCATCATCATCATCATCATCATCATCATCATCATCATCATCATCATCATCATCATCATCATCATCATCATCATCATCATCATCATCATCATCATCATCATCATCATCATCATCATCATCATCATCATCATCATCATCATCATCATCATCATCATCATCATCATCATCATCATCATCATCATCATCATCATCATCATCATCATCATCATCATCATCATCATCATCATCATCATCATCATCATCATCATCATCATCATCATCATCATCATCATCATCATCATCATCATCATCATCATCATCATCATCATCATCATCATCATCATCATCATCATCATCAATAGTATTTGAGTTTGATTACTGTGTCTCACATAAGATACGTATCTTCTGTGATATTAGACGGTTGTCAACTCATATAGACAATAGTTTGAGCTACGTATGTAGATTGTTGGACTCCAACCTATTTATTTAAAGATAAAGCGTTCAGTTTCAGCCTAAAATATTGTAGACTCTAATATATATAAGGTTTTAGATGTTCATTGTTGATATGTTAGTTCACTTATACATTATTAACATCATTAAAAACAATGAATAACGTTATCCAGTCTTAAGGTATGTTAGATTCACAGTTTTAATCAGTGTAAGTTTGACCGAGATTTCTTAGTTTTTGAATAATAAGGTCTTGGAAACGAACAGTAGTGGGTTCGAGTTCTGAAGTGACTATCAACACTGCGATGCAAATAAATCCAGCTGACGAGTCCGAAATAGGACGAAACATGCATTTTGAACTACATTGCTAGCCATTATCCATCTTTTTCTATAAAACTTGTGACTTAAAGCAATATAAAGACAATCTGCATAGGATGGACATATGCCAATTTCAGTCCTGAACAATGATGGAGACATTCATATAAACAATGCCAAGTTGATTTAATAAGTTCCTTGTTTTTTCAAAAAATATAAGTCACGTGTAACTATTTTAAAGTTATTTATTCAAATGTAAATATTTTACAAGTGGATTCGAAGTATAAATTCAACTCTACCACTTGTAAACAATGAAAAAGTGGTCAAATCACATGTCATTCATTCATCATTATGAATTATTAGGTGAAATGATAATTCCTATTTAAATGGATGAAAATTAGTGATCTGAAAGGAGAAGGTAATTTAACGATTGAATTCATAGTTTGAAGCTGATTTTTTGGTAGAGATCATGAACCGATTGATGTTGAACCATTGAAAACTTGGACTGAAAAGCTAGACCACCATGGAAAACCTGGATGGCCGTTTCGTCTTACTGTGGGACTTCTCAGCAGTGAGAATCTACAGGCCCACCTCACACGAGACCAATAGGTCCTCGGTTCGAATCTTGCGAGACGGGATCTTGTCCCATAGTAGGACGAAACGGCCGTCCAGTGCTTTCAGGTTCTCGATGGTGGTCTAACTTCAATTGACTCATAATCTCAACTATTGAAATAATAATAATATTAATAGTAGCAGTGTAATGAACAAGAACACGAGTTAGAACAATCGAACACAATTAAACATGGAATTACAAAACATTTTACTAAAATCCTAGAACTATACAGTAAATATTTAATTTTCAAAATATTAATCAACGGTCTAAAACTTGACTGTTCCTTTTGCAGAATGTCAATCAATCATCTCAGATTTCATTTCTATTGAATTTTCATATCAATTGCTTTCCGTTTCCGTTCTTTCCTACCAAAATACATACCATTCCTGACTATTGTTATATGCTACTTATGTGAATATAAGTAGTTCACAACACAGTAGTAGTGTAGCGAACAAGACATTCCTGACTCGCATAATATGCTACTTAGATCAATATAAGTAGCACGCACCACAGTAGTAGTAGTAATAACAATAGCAATAATAATAATAACAGTAATACTAATAATAGTAATAGTAATGGTAATGATAGTAATAATAATAATAATAATAGTAGTAAAGATATTGTATAGTTATTTTTATGCACCAATAACCTTAACCATGAACATGATGTAAATCGTTTTTATTAAGAATAATAATAATAATATTTAAGGAATATAATTATCATTTATGTTTCAATGAAACGCTTCTTATTCGACCTTAAATTGTTTTAATCAAATCCTGTTCAATAATAATAATAAGCAGTAATTATAATTAATTGATCATTTATTAGTTGAAGACCTTTATTCAATAATGAATAGAAACAAAAAGGTTTTTATATAATTATCATTAATGGAATTAATAAGTATAGATATTTGATCTGATATTCATAATGATTGTTAGATGGTGTTGTGGGACTGAATTTGAGGTGCTAGTTAGAGTGGTCTGATGAGCAGAGGTGACGTCGAATGAAGTGTTCTGGAGGGGTGGTATTAGTTGTAGCAGTTACTGTCGACGGAGAGGAGCAGTAGGACATGCAGCTGCTGGGTGAAGACTGGATTTAGATGGCTCAGCAGGTTGCAGGAGCGCAGGTGTTGAATGTCCCAAATGCTCGGTAAACATCGGGTTTTGGTGGCCCGTCACATCGATGGAGCCATGGAGGTCAATGCGCTGTAGGCTCAACACTTTAACGAAGAGCGCAATACAGACTGCAGAGAAGAAAGTAGTATGGCGAGCAGAACCACCTGAAGAACAACTGCTTTAAAGGGAGGTGGGTGAGTGTGGTGTGTGCTATAGATATAAGTAGTATGTATCATCAATCGAAAGTGAAATTTCTTACGGTAGAAGGTGAAGAAGATCAAAGAAAAGTGAACGAGAACAAAGAATGATTGGTATGGAAACCAAAGAATAATGAAATCTGAGATGATAGATTGATATTTGATATATATATAGCTCAATTAGCTAACTTATCAGCCTTTCATTTTGTTAAATTTTTTCACTGTTCATAAATTACCATTCTGCATTTAATATTGTGCTATCTAGATCTTCAATTGAAATAGATTACACTGATATGGTGATCAATTCGTCCATACATGATAGTCTTACCGAATTCTTTATGTGACACTTACAAAGAATGCTATTGATCCAAAGTATTACCTCTGTTCTTTGATGAATGTTTTATTACTAACAGCATTTACAACCAGTTTATTTATATGTTTCTACTTCATTGAAAATGTATAACGAATGACTTTGTATTAGCACGTAAATGCAAGGATAGAAAAGGTTGATATCAATATTGGTTATGCAGATTAAGTTTTTGATTGAGATCATTAATCGATTGATGTTAGATCATCATGGAAAACACAGAAGCATTGGGCAGCTGTTTTGTCCTAGTTTGGGACTTCTCAACATAGGTAAATGGTTGCGCAGCCATTCATAAATCGATGGAAGTTAGACATTAACACCTTTAGATGCCGTTTTGATGGTTTAGAGGTTAAGTGTTCGAGCATGAGACCGGAGGTCCTGTTCGAGTACCACGTGCGGAATAATGGATGCGCGCTGGTGAGGAATCTCATACTAGAAGAAAAGATTGTACCATAAAGTGATTCAAGATGGTAAGTATCTTTTCTATCGTCACACCATATAACTATAAATACGAATATACAGTTTAGGTAAATGATTTCGTAGAAATGAAAATTCTCTTTACTTTCATTCAATGACACAATGGATAATGTAAATAATCTAAATAAATAGGCATACATATTATGTGTTCAACATATATATAATGATTGGAAACAATCACATCGACTTGAACATAGTTAATGTACGGGAAAAATATAAAATCAAGAATCCGATTCAGACAGTTAGTCAGTTACAACGTAAGACCAGACACATACACAAATCGGTCCATGTTGCCACACCTCACTCATTAACACAACAAGATAAACACCGAATTCATAGAAGTAGTTAATTCAATGGTGGTAATATATAAAAGATTGAATATAAGGACATAGAACAGAAAGAAAGAATTAGTTGGTAGAAAGAAAGATATGAAGCGTTTTTAATCTCATAGTTTAAAGGAAGACAGAAGGTGAATATACCTACGCCATTGTGATCGATTCTGAGCCATGTCACACAAAGTCTCCAACCATTGGTTACGATAGTCACGTGGACCCCAACCAAGCAGTTCGCATCTACCAACATGACTCAGACCAGAAGTCTGTGACTTCAAGTACTGATACCACGTTTTGGTTTGGCCACCTTTAATTTTCTTCCAACCATCCCCAACACTAGTCAGCATTGTGCGTCATGGTAATCCGTGTTCAGGCATACGTAAAACGTAGTCCAATAATCTCAGTCGATGAACATTCACAACCTCATCAACTGATTTTCCATCATTCACTAATACCCTGTGTCAAACCTCACTATTATTTACCCGGTGATCCCAGCAGACGTGAACAATATTTCTAAGACATCTACGATCAAATACTAGTAGCTTAGAAGGATCTCTGACTCTTACTGGCCACGTTTCATAGCCGTAAAGTAGAACACAACAAACTGCCGTGCAGTATACTCGTCCCTTAAATGGTAGACATATATCTCGCCTCCGCCATAGATGGCGTAAGTTGGCAAAAACAAAACCATCATTTCGAATCCTTGCAGAGATTTCGTCAGACACCAACCCATTAGTGCTAATCAGACTTCCATGATAAGTGATGTTATCAATGCGTTCAACTACTTCACTCCCTATCCTTAGTTCAAATATTGACACAGACCAATCTTAAAGCAACAACTTGCATTCACAGAGGGGAGAGTGGAAGGGGAGCAAGAAGAATCTGATTACATAATTCATTTAGAATATCTAGACGTATTTAAATGATTCCATTCTATTTTCATTTTATACAATTGAGACAGTCAGTGATAAAAGAATTGTGTGATATTGTTAATTCATTAAACATTGTGTGATTTCATTAATTTGATGTAATTAATAATAGGGAATGAATGAAAAAAACTAGAAGGGAGAAGAATGAATGAATCATTAAATAAACCTAAATCGTGGGGAAAAAAATGATTAAAATATCATTGTTTGATGCATTACGTGCAATCAGTCAATAAATATTGATATTTAAGAAATATTATCAGAAGGGGTTTTGTGAAGATTTTAGAAATTTCACTGATTGAAATCATGAGTCTATTGAAGCTAGACCACCATAGAAAACCTGGAAGCACTCGACGGCCTTTTCGTTCTAGTATGGGACTCCTTATTAATGCTCATTTACGATACTTCACTCGAGATTCGAACCCAGGACTTATCAGTCTCGCGCCAGGCGCTTAACCAACGAGACCACTCGCAGGGTGCGGGATCGTGAATGCGCATTGTTTAGGGGTCCCATACTAGAACAAAAAGGCCGTCTAGTGCTTCCAGGTTTTCCTTGGTTGTCTAGTTTTAATTGACTCATGATCTGAACCATTGAAATTACTACAATCTCCACAAAACACCCTTCTAATCATATCAGTTCATTATGAATACACTTCACTGATATTAGTTAGATAACCATTAGAAATTGGAATAAACGACATGATTCTAATGTGGGACTGATCTTCAATGTAGATCTACAACCCAAATATGGATAACATTTACAATCTCTATGTAAATGATATGGAATCGATTAATTTATATAGAATGTGCTATATTGCATGAGCCACATCTATGATTATAATCAGATGAATGGGTTTTCATAGAGGTGATGTTATATTTTGAAGAAGGAATACATGATTAAATACGTTCCGAAATGTATAAACTTCATGTGAACACAACACTTATTCGGATTTTGTTAACATTCATCAACAGACATTCGCTTTCAACTCTCTTAGTATAAATTGACTCACATTGGGGAATTTTCAGCATGCTGAAATTCCTCAATTTACTATCATTTCATTAAACTGAAGTTTCAGTGTATATGAATTGTGAAACATAATTACGTTGATGAGATTGTACATATAATAGTTTTAATGATTCTGTTTAACTGAAAGGAGAATATTTATTCATTAAATGAAATAAAGTTATTTTTTAGAATATAGGAGTTTGATTATATTGGATTCTGATATCCAGGCAATCAGTTGAAGACAGAATAGCTCCTGGCACAAATATACATAACCCTACGTCTCTAGGCCATGTAGGCTGTTGACGTTTCCAAACCTGATCAACCTAAAATGTTTTATTGCATTGAACATTTAATAGAGTGAAACTATTAATATTTTCGAAGGACCCTATTCTTTATCTCAGTACTTTCCTTCTAGTCAATCCACGAAACTGTAGTCATTTATGATCAAAAACACTCAGTCAATTCATGAATTCTATTTCATCGGCTATGTTTTACGGCCGTAGTTTACTGTTCTATAACTTAGCTAGCAATTAAGATGAACGTATCATCCTACAGGTTATGCAAGCTGGTGAGATTCAACAGAATCATGGATGTGCACTGCCACTGAGGAATCCCACTATAGGACGAGACGGTCGTCTAGTGTTTTTAGGTTTTCAATGGTGGTCTAACATCAATCGATTCATGATCCCGATCAAAAAACTTAATAATCTCCCGAACCCTATACTGAGAATTTCTTAATTGTAATCCTACTAATATTTAGGAATAAATTAATCAACTTATATTACCAATACAAATGTTCATTCACTAATTCTATCGAGATTGTTAACAATTAACATTGTATTGTATCGACGTATTAGATATAGACGTGTTGCTTACTTGTATCTTTCAATTAATGTTTAGGACTGCAACTGATCGGTCTCTTCTTGGCATATGTTCATCCTGTGCGGACTGCCTCGATATAGCCTCAAGTCGCAAGCTTCTAGTTCACTGCTAGCCACTATCCATCTTTGCTTAAAAAGCTTGTGATCTCAGGCAAAATCGAGACATTCCACACAGGATACACATATGCCAATAACAGACTGATCAATTGCAGTCCTAAATAACAAAAGGAAGATACAAGTAAACAACACCGAATGAATATAACGTCACCCCGTTGCACAAGCAAGTGGCTATCATGACTCAGTAGCTAACTGGATGATACGATAGCACTTGAAGCGTACGGTACTATGTTCGAGTCCTGGAGTGAACATCAACTCTGTGATGCAAGTACATCCAGCTGACGAGTTCTGAATAGGACGAAACGTGCGTCAAACTGGATTGCACTGTTAGCCACTATCCATCTTTGCTTATAAATTTAATGTTTCATTTAATACGTCAAGTAAGTATAATCAGTTGATAAGTCTTATAAATTGCATACCAAAATACGTGATCTATATATTCCTCATAGTTATGATCTTTGGTAAGGTTCAACTGCATAATACAAACTAGAAACATTCTTTCTACAGGCGTTTACTTAATAATAACAAAAATAATTTCATATATATTGATGTATTGGTGAAATTCTATAAGATAATGAACTCTTCTATCAAAGAACTAATCCATGACCTGATAAGGTATACAAATTTATATAAATAATTTCATAATATTTTATATCGTACAATTTTCTTTTTTTTCTTTCTGTTACTAAGTGGATATCAACTGCATCACAAGGCAATCCCTCAATTAAAGTCTTCAAGGCCAAATAAAGAAGAAGAGGAAGATCAAAGATTACATTACACCGACAAACGGAGACAGATATGTCCTAGAGAGACCTAGGAGAGAGTGAGTTGGAGAATGCTGGTCGGAGACCTATGCTCCATTGGGAGTAACGGGTGTAAGTAGTTAAGTAAGTGAGTGAATATTGAATTGAAAAGATATAGTATTGATTAATGAATAGCTAGTTGATTATTTAACATGGAGTATGTTTTAATCAATAAATTGAATATAATCAATCATGATGTTTAGTTGAGAGCATTTATTTCCATAATAATTCCTTACAAAATATGAATGGATTGTATAGATTTCATAGTTTATATAGATATGAATTTGCTAGTTTACTAGGATATAGATATGTAAAAATCATTGAATTTACAAATTCCTTTTGTGAATAACTACGAAAACCTGAGCAACATAGGAAAACTATTTTATCACAGTACCGAACTCTTCAGTGAGTGTGTTCATGACCACCTCCCTTCATCTTCAGAGATAAAACCCAGGACCTTCAGATCTTACAGCAAACATTCAAGATTTAATCTACTGATTCACCATTCAACTGTTTGCACTTCATACATGTCTACCATGCATTTCATAAATGATACTTATTTAAAATCCAATATAATACTGAATATAACTCCGCGCGGAGCCCCTCTTGGACCAATGCCGGTCCCAATCCCGGATAACGGAGGCTTGGGCATGGGATTGACGACCCCATCCCGTAGAAAACGAGCGAAGAATAATATCGAATATACAACTTCATCTTTTATTCATCTTCATATAATATAGTGAGTATAAAAAACAGAGAGGAAAAATAATTGTCATGGTTACTTGAAGGTTTTTGGTTCATACATTTGTATTAGAAAAATACACTTCTCATGTACCTAAGTAAGATAATTTTCAATACAAAATTAAACAATCTATCTACACTTCATTGACTAACCATATTATTGTTAGTTGTCAAAGATTAATAATAAACACAATTATTTACATAATATTTCCATTGATAACGTTTTACTTCATACTCTATTGAAAGACCTATTCAATTGAATCATAACTAAAATACTACTGTTTGTTAAGCAGATCAGTTAGACACTTTCATTTACCTAGATACATCTGATTAGTATCCTATTGTATGTACTGGATAGAGTTTATTAGTATCTAAGCGTAGAATATTGTTCTTCTAATCATACACATTCTATAGTAGTAATCATGGATAATAGTTGCTATAATAATAATAAAAGCTTTGATTGTAAATCATTATAAACTAAGCAAACGTATAAACATTAAATATATTACAAATACTCTTTATCATTTTATGAATACATAACGATAACAAATAGGAAACCATTCATGCCTAATTAATTATAATAAGCAATAGATAAAAATTAATATCATGATGACAGCGTTTTTGTACTTATCGTTATTATTGTTAGTAGTATTAGTATTAAAATAAGTAGTAGTAGTAGTAGTAGTAGTAGTAGTAGTTGTGGTAGTAGCAGTAGTATTAGTAGTAGTAGTAGTAGTAGTAGTAGTAGTAGTAGCAGTAGTATTAGTAGTAGTAGTAGTAGTGGTAGTAGTAGTAGTAGTAGTTGTGGTAGTAGCAGTAGTATTAGTAGTAGTAGTAGTAGTAGTAGTAGTGGTAGTAGTAGTAGTGGTAGTAGTAGTAGTAGTAGTAGTAGTAGTAGTCAATAAAAACTTATGTGGGGAAAACCGAATATATTTGAACACGAAATTACAGAACATCTTACGAAAATCTGAGATCCATGCAGTAATTACTTCACTTGCAAAATATCAATCAATTTTATCAAACTCGACTGTTTCTTTTGCAAATATCAGTTCATCGTCTCAGATTTCATTGTTCCTGCATTTTCATACTAATTACTTTCCGTTCCCGTGTAGTGTGTGCTACTGATGTCAACATATATAAGTAGTATGCATGACCAACAGATGTCTATTTTCTATTTTACGGTGTGATGTAGTCTGTTTGGTTTTTATGTAAACCCAGTATGTCTGAAATAAATGATTCATAGCGTAGAGGCTGAGGTTAGTGATCTTCACTCAACAGGCAGGGCTAGGATGGAAGGATGGTCGATAAAGACAATGGATAGGCGCTATGATGTTAATCTACAATATAAATATCAACTAAAACACTTTATATGGCAAAGTGGACTCAATTAAGATTTCAAAGATTAAATAAGAAATATGAAAAGGTTAACATTTTATGCTCGACCTTCCTATGTAAGTCCACGTCTGTGGATTTCATATTAGGAAATCCATGGGATGAACAGAACATATGACTAAACAAGGTACTTCAAAGTTGTGTTAGTTTAACATTGTGATTAAAAGGTATCGTTCACTCTCATCTGAGCGACACCACACGAATTTTAAACTTAGTTAACCTGTGAATTAAACGGTTTAAATTAAGTCAATTTAAACATTGAAGTTGGTAATGTTCCGTTGATCTCTCACATCGTTGCTAAACATTCCCTCATCCAATGATGTTGAAAATTCAGCCAATAACCTATTTTTTGATGGAGACGCTTTTGGAGACTACCTTCTTCACGTACTGACCTCAGTCAACTTATAAGTGAAAAACAGGGAACAGCTTATTCATCGTATGTTGAGACTATTCAAACATACGATGCTATCGGAGAACGAGATCGAGACCTCCAGATCACATGGTGAGTGCCTAACTAGTAGACCACTGAGTCGTCATCCTGTCATACACATTTCCGTCTTTATTTACTTCCTGATATAAAACCACGAATATCCACTATCTCTAGTGATGACTGTTTTAGTCTGAATAGGTCTAATCATCATGACTCCCTCTTGTTTCAGTTATCCACTTTTGTACTTTGATTAAGTGTTCCTTCTCTTTTCTGCATGAACAATCGCCAGTAGTTGCTGATCGTTGACTTTGTACACATTCCATTTAATCCATACATCATAACTATCACAGAAATTGAACTGATTCAAACATAAAAGTAACTCTGAATGTACATCCATACTAGGACGAAACGGCCGTCCAGTACTTCTAGGTTTCCCATGGTGGTCTAGCTTCAATTGACTCATGATCTCACTTATTGAAATTTCTTAAATCTCCACAAAACCCCTTTTGATAATAATCATCTGCTCACTATTGACTGACTTCAAGAGATATTTCCTGGAGTTCTAGTGAGAAGCTGTGACTGGTGGAGTTCAACCAGGTCTGTTGTGAGATATCAGCTCACTAAAGATAATGGTGTACGGTGGCGCGACTTCGTGGATTGGTTTAAGTTAGACATTAACACCGTTGGATGCCGGCCAGCTCAGTGGTCTAGATGTTAAGCGCTCGCGCACGAGACTGATATTTCCTGGGTTCGAATCTCGCGGGTGGCGGGATCGTTGTTGAGTACTGCTGAGGAGTCCCATACCATGAAGGCACGGCCGTTCAGTGGTTTCAGGTTTTCCATGGTGGTCTAGCTTCAATTGACTCATGATTTCAACTACTGAAATCTCCAAAATCTCCACAAAGTTTTTGTGATAGTGAAAAAATGCTTGTTACTACCCAATTAATAAATCACGGTTTTTTAACTTTACCAACTTTTTACTTAACGAAAACTATCATCATCAGATTAGTATGAAATGAAATAGAATAATCATGGCTATGAACAACCAGTAAATTTTTCTGGTGAGACTATCATTTATGGATCAGCTTTGAGCGACGCTTGAGATTGTCTTCCTACATACTACGGCGAAATGAAGTCTATAAACCAGTGTGTAAGGAATTCGCATTATGATTTACAATGGATAGTTAAGGTTGGGAATTAGATTTAGAGTTTTCATCACGAATTGACATCAGTTATAATGCCAAATGGATGAATAAATTTCGCACCAAAATTCAAGATCTATTCCTTAAATCTGATTGGTTCATTCAGAAATTATACTCCCACTATGGGAAAATAATCTATTCTGTATTATTACAATTGAAATCATAAAATGAATCATAACCTGATTATCACTATATTATTAAGAAGTATTAGATAGTTCATTCTTCTACAACATCGATGATTTCATTAAGGTCAATAAAAAATATCAAACGTTTCATTCATTTCCGTATCGTTCTTTTTTTTTTTAAAAAAAATTTTGTTTTTACTTATTACTCTCACATACCATAGAAACATTTAGTTGCTTAGATGATTGTCTCTTTTGATAATGAAATGTTTCTTAGATAAATATTAAATGATGTTTTTTTTCCCCTCTTTCTCTCTCTGGTTCTGTATACAAAGGGACACACAGAGAGAGAGAGAGAGGAAAAAAAGGGAAATAAAAAAAAACAGAAGAGAATTTATTCAAATTTCAGAATAGATAAATAACCAAATAAATTGGTGACCTTAAATGGATAATCTTCCTTCTTTTTTTTTCCTTCTTCCTGAATATGAAATTAGTTTAATTCAATTAGTTTTAACAACAACAACAACAACAACGACAACAAAATTAGAGAAAAATAAAAAAATTTAAAAAAAAACATTTAAATGACGTCTACAAAATGTTTCAATTTGTTTTTTTCTCTTTTTTCTTTTCTTTTTTTTCCATTTTTTTTGTAAAAAAAATGCCAAAAAAAAATTATAAAATTTATATGATCAATTTACTTATTTATTAATAAGTTTAGATTTTATATAAATAAAGGTCATTAATGATTGAATGATTCTGTTTGTCAATAAAATGTAAATGATCGGTCTTATTTGTTTGTTTGTTTGTTTGTTTTACATGAATCAGAAAAGTAAAATGAATGAAACAAAAATAAACGAACATTAAAGTGTTTAGTTTCTGTTTTCTATCAACAACAAAAAAAAAAAGAAGACGAGGAGAGATTTATTCACTATCTTAGTAACTAATTTTTGAATATGACAGTTATGAATATATTAGAAAGGGGGTTTTTGTGAATATTATATAGTAATTTTAATAGTTGAAATCATGAGTTCATTGAAGCTAGACAACCATGGAATATCTCGAAGTACTGGATGACTGTTTCATTCTATTGTGAGAATACTCAACAATGCACATCCACGATATTGCCTCACGAGATTTGAACACAAGACCTATCAGTCTCGTACGCGAATGCTTAATTTCTAGACTACTTAGCCGACCGGTAATCAACACTGTTAATGTCTAACTTCAATTAATCCATCAAATTGAGCAACATATCCATCATGGTTTTCAGTAAATCACTATCTTACAACAGACCCGGTTATGTATAACAAATATGAACCTATTACAATCATAATCAGAGAAAGATTTTCGTGGATATTATAGTAATTTAAATGTTGAATTCATGAGTTAATTGAAGCTAGACCACCATGGGAAATCTGTGTTCAGGTTCCGAGTACGCGATCGTGGATGCACACTGATGAGGAGTCCACGATAGAACGTTTTGAATGATGGTCTAGCTTCAATTGACTCATAAACTCAATTGTTATAATACAGTTACATTATATGACTGAATATTAGAATTATGTTTATCAAATTTGAAGAAACTATTTTGTTCATTAGATTTTGTGAGATTTTGTTTGTTTTGACGTATTACAGATTGAAACCTATTGGAATCCAATCAAAATAAAATGTCTTTAGAAGCGAAAAATGCTTCGTTCAATCAGTATTCAGTTTAAATTACTTAATGAGTTCTAGGAAAAATGATGGTTTATTGGTTATATCTTGATTTGATTATCATCAATGGTGTTTTTAATGTTGTCAACGTACTTCCAAATTATATGAATATCAATAAATATGCAACGTTTTCTGTGCTTGAATCAATCTTGTAAATGATACTTTTCTTTTGGTTTATACCTCTTATCTTCTATTCTGAAATCATATTGTTTAAGATTTACTAAGTGATAGGAAACGGTTAGAAAGTCACTGATAACTATTAAAAAAATAAGAAGACATGTATTGATTGTTAGTATTGTCTGTGTTTGATGCCACTATCGATTGATTAGGGCTGGAGCTTAACATAATGTTTAAAACAGAAATGACAAATTGATTAATATGACCATCAAACAAACTTAACTAAGATATTGAAGATATATGTCTTACACTGTCAATCATTGATAATCATGATATGCTATTTGACTCACTATAACTTCTGTTAAACAAACGTATGGTATCAGTAACTTTTGACTGAACCGCATCCCTGTGATGTAGACATTCTATATTGCGACCATAAAAATGATCACAATCTAAATCTGCAAATTTGAATGTATGGTCATTAACAGTGTACATGTACAATCTAATCATGAATCAGGCTCGAAATCTTCAAACTTCTTGAAGAAATTCTAGACTTCATACTACTGAATTTATACTTGTAACTTTAGTCATGTTGTGATATTTGGTATGATACAAATATCCCTAATGGAAGTAAGTAATGATCCAGCTAGATACGATCAACATAGTCAGAAGTATAATCACAATTGATTGATCACTGGGTGGTGATCAGTGTCATGTGTGTCAAGTCCTTCTTAGTGCAGATCGAATGCTATCGACTAAGTTGCAATGTGGCCACTAGTCTAGGTGACTCCACATTGTGTGAACTATGTTGAGATAAGATGATGGTTGGAGGTAGTCAACAGGAGGTCAATCGAGGCCCGGATAGCTCAGTGGTAACGTCTCTAACCGTGAAGATGGGTGACAAAGGATCAAATCCCTCAGGGAGGATCAGTTCCCTCAAGATTACAGTTGCACCTTGCTGACGAGTGCCATGTAGCACGAAACCTGGGTCCAGGGTTTCCTGTTGACTATCTCCAACCAACATCTAACTCAGAAGTGTCCACACCTCCTATGAACTGATAATAAATTTCTCTTTGACTGGGCAACTGTGAAATTTGATATCTCAAACTAAGGAAAATTATTCATCTTGCATTCTAACATTAATTGCAACAGATCAATGTGGTATTATTTATACAAACAGATTTACTACAGAGGATTAATTAACCAGTAGGATGGTTGAGAAATTTTGAACCTTGTTGATCCGTATATTAAAAAGTACAATTTTAGTTGAGGAATTTTCGATAGACAAATACTCTCTACCATTTGGTTTACATAATAACTTACATTATAATAGTAATTTGCTATATCAAAAATACAACAGGTATCATCATTTATTATCAATATTGATCTTTGAGTGTACTAGCAAAGGAGACCTAAAATTATTGATTTAAATCTCCTATGGAGTTATAGGTGTACACTGATTAAGAGTACTAAATAAGGAAAAATGTACTCTAATAATTACACTATTTATTAACTTATACCTACTTAATGAAATAAATAAGCAACGTATGTATTATTTGAAATCAATAGATATGTTTAGTTTTTATTGTAAAACCAGTAATCCCCCGAGTGGAATACAGTGTGATACACATTGCTGAAGAGTCTAAAAATAGGATGAAATAGCCATCTAGTACTGTCAAGTTTTTAATGATAATCTTACATCAATCAATTCATGATCTCAATCAATATAAAAAAAAACAAATAATTTGTACTTTCGAATAAACAAAAAAGAAAACTTAATTGAATGCAGAAACATAAAATCCTCTAAAAATCGATTGGTTAAAATTAGACATTAACACCGTTGGATGCCGATTGGTTCAGTGGTCTAAAGGTTAAGTGTCCGTGCACAAGACTGAAGGCCTTGGGTTCAAATCACGCGAGCCAAGTCATGGATACGCACTGCCAATGAGGCGCCCCATAATAGGATGAAACGGTCGTCCAATGGTTCCAGGTTTTCAATGATGATCTAATATCAATCGGTTCATGATCTCAATCAAAATATCGATCAGGTAAATTATGGAAAAATATTTTTTTTGTTTAAAAAAGATCACATTTAAATAGATAAGAAAGATTTGTTTCCTATCAAATGACATTAGTAACAAGTTATTGAATAATTTATCTTTTGATTTTTCTTTAGTATCTAAGTGTTTTTTTTGTGCTTTTTTTTTGAATATAAAATATCATTGGTCATTGACTGTTGCTCATGATGGAATGAAATAGATTGCACACACACACACACATACATATACATGCACACAAACACACACACACGAATGCACAACCAATCCACTTAGATACTATCATTTAAATTTTTGTTCAATATCAAGAAAAGAGTTGAATTGTTTCTTCTTTTTTTTACAGTTTATGATTAAGAAAAAACAAAGTCAAATATTTTATTCATTTTATATGGTAATGTTCAGTTGTCACGTAAGAAAATGAGGCTTTAATGCTGTGAAACATGATGGAGTTTGTATGTTTACTTTTTTCTTCTATGAATTCACTTAAATTAGATTAATTTAATAATATGAATAAATAATGGATTTCTTCATGAATCTTATTAAGAGGGGTCGTGGATACGCACTGCCACTGAGGAGTCCAATACTAGGATGAAGCGGTCGTCCAATGCTTTCAGGTATTCTATGGTGGTCTAACTTCAATTGACTGATGATCCTATTCTGATATTAATGAAGGATTGTTAGAAATAGCACAAAACAATAACATATTAATTTCAACAGTTGATATTATTAGTCAATTGAAATTAGATCATAGTGCAAAACCTAGAAACACTGAACGACTGTTACATCCTATTGTGAGACTCTTCATTAGTGCACATCCACAATCCAATCTTGAGAGATTCGAACCCAAAACCTATTAGTCTTGCAGTAAATAGGCACATAGTCAATTCGAAATCTGAGTAACTGGAATTTAAGGGAATCCAAAGTTCCACTCAACAATCTGATCGACGTTAATTGTGATATTTGATTACATTTTGCTGTAAAAGCTTAAGACAGATTGTTAAGTGAAATGTTGAAGTTACTTAAAGAATAAAAACATCCTACTTACTAGTTTTATACCCTACTTAGAGACATTTTTTAAGTAAAGTTTAATGAATTCAATGTTAAAATTCTTATAATTTATGGTTTAATGCCCTATTATTATAAATAACGTAATGATACCGCTAATTAGAGAATAGTGATTTATTAACCGAAGCAATAATGCGAAAACCCGTACGAACAGTCTAAAATTTTTATCGGTGCTGATTCCCGATTAGCCCTGCCTGCTGAATGTAGAACACTAATCTCAGCCTCTGCGATATGAATCATGCATTTCAAACAAACTAGGTTTATACATAAACTAAACAGACTACATCATACCATAAAATAGAAAATACACATTTGTAAAACTGCTAGCCAAAAGTAGTTGTGAATGTCGAAGATTGTAATTAAGTGACTGAGCATAACTCAAGAATAGTAAATCGAATAATAATAATCTATAGGTCATAATAAAGCTTATAATAAGAGGAACATGAATATGCATAATTTAGTTAACTAATAATTATACAATAATAACATACGCATCGTATTGGTTTACAAATAGTTCTGAAATGTTACCATTCATAATTCTCGTCGGGATATAACAAGATTACTACTAGTACTACTACTGTGGTAATCTTCTTAACCTTCTACTTCCAGACATTTCTTTCGATTGGTGATACATGCTACTTATATATGTTGACATCAGTAGACACGCACCACACTACTACTACTACTGTGGTGTGAGCTACTCATATCCACATAAGTAGTATACAACAATAGTCAGGTATAGAATGTAATTCAGTAGAAGATGAAGCAAGAAATAACAGAAACAGAAAGTAATTCGTATGAAAATACAAGGAAAATGAAATCTGAAACGATAGACTATCATAATAAAGCTTATAATAAGAGGAACATGAATAAGCATAGTTTATGTATTTAACTATTATGCAATAAATACTATATGTATCGTATTAGTCTATAAATAGATCGCAATAGTTACCATTCATTATTCTTATCAGATTAGATCAAAACTATGTAGGATCAATAAATGTATTTTATTATTATTATTATTATTATTATTATTATTATCATATGATTACTTTTATATTCTTGTAATAATGATAATGATAATTATTAGAAGAGATAACCTTCAAAGAACCGTTGAATAGGATCAGTTCAACATGATTAATGATAGCTATTCTTCTTTCTTTCTTTCTTTCTTCCTTTCTTTCTTTCTTTTTTTTATTATTCATCGTTTTGATCTATTTTATGAATTATGCATATATATATATGACATTTCTAATATGTTGAAACAATAGAATGATATATACACATCTATGACATCATAAATGTTCATATCATGTTATTATTATAAAGGACTCAAATGATCATAATTGTTTCACTAATGAAACTAATAATTCACATGCTGATATCATATTGGCTATTATGATAGCAATGAATACAAACACTTTCAATGCATAAATCATCTTATTTCTATTAGGAATATGTAATATACTAATTTGACGTTACATAGATATATATATATATATAAGTACACAAGTACATTCTTAATTACACAAAATACAACTATGCAAAGTTACATAGAAACTGGGGAAAGAAAAAAAAATAGAGAAAAGAAAAGAAAAAAGAAAACGCCAATAAAATTAATGATGATAATAAGAATAATAATGTTCATTTATAAAAGTTTTTCTTTTCGTTCGAAATTCATTTATTACCACTTGATAAAATTGTCAATGTGCTTCTTATAATTGGCTTTAATATACAATTTATTTATATAAATATATTTGTGTTAGTTGTAATGTGTAATTTACATTTGGTTTCTTCGGTATATATGTGGCTATGTATGTATGTGTGTAGGTAGGTAGGTAGGTGGGTAGGAAGGGAGGGAGGGAAGTAGGTAGTTGGGTAGGTAGGTAACATTCTTTACTCCTTAACATGTTTTTTTTATTCTTTACATTAGTTACTAATTGATTTCAACTGAATTCAACAAGAATATTAATATTGGCATGTTGTTTTTTGTCTTGTTCATTTATTCGAATTAATTTCTAATGAGATATTAAGGTGACAGAATATAAAAAGGGAAAAAAAGAAAGAAAGAAAGAATCATCTGACATGAATATTCATCGGTGCGTGTGTGTGTGTGTGTGCGTATGTGTTCATACCTACAATATAATTGATTTTGTGTAATTGATTTTGTTAAAACAATTTTTGTGTTAAAAATAAGTTTCTTTTTTTTCTTCTTCAAAAACTCTTTTATATAGTTGCTATGGATTTATCTTTAATAAATATAGTACCATAATAAAAGTGAACTGTCAGTCAATCTTAAAATTCTTACATAATTACCAGTAAGTGTTGATCAAATTAAGATGTAATTTCAAAAAGGGGATTTTGTGGATATTATAGTAATTTCATTAATTGAAGCTAGATCACTATGGTAAACCTAAAAGCTTAAATGACTGTTTCGTTCTATTGTGGGATTCCTCAACAGTCTTCAACATATGCTCACTAATGACTGGCTTCAACAGGTATTTCTTGGGGTTCTAGTGAGAAGCAGTGACTAGTGGAGTTCAACCGGTTCTGTTGTGAGATAGTATCTGACTGATGACAATGGTGAATGTGTCATAATGTAGTGAATGAGAACAAACAAGTGAGGACAATCGAAAGTATTTGAACACAAACTTATAGAATCTGTTAGTAAAATCTGAGAACTATACTGTAAATACTTCAACTTGGTCTGTTTTGAGATAGTAATTCACTGAAGACAATGGTGGACGGTGGCTCAATTTCGTACATTGGTTGAAGTTAGACATTAACACCGTTGGATGTCGGCCGGCTCAGTGGTCTAGCGGTTAAGCATTCGCTTGCGAGACTGATATTTCCTGGGTTCAAATCCTGCGAGGCGGGATCGTGGATGTGCACTGCTGAGAAGTCCAGTACTTCCAGGTTTTCTATGGTGGTATAACATCAATTGACTCATGAATTCAACTATTAAAATTACTATAATATCCACAAAACCCCTTCTGTTACTGTGAAACTATTCATTCAAGTTTAGACGAAAGCTCTTGTAGATTTCTATATTGTATTCAAAGTTATACTTTATCGGCAAAATATAGAGATTTTAGGTAACTGCCAAATTGAAAATTATAAAAGAATAGAATGTAACCTCCTACCGAAAGATTGCAATTTTGATGAATTAATGTGTAAGTCATTACTTCCGTTAGTTATACATTCATATACTAATATGTACATTAATAACTCTTTTTGAGCTGATAATATTGACAATTATACTGTTTATAATGTTTCAAGTATAATCTAAGTAAAATGTTTAGGAAACCCATTTTCTGATAGTTAGCGTTTTAAAAAGTTCTTCAGAAAGGTTGACGATAGTCAATGAGAAATCTCGATTAACTTTAATTTTGTACCAATTAGCAACTATCATAGAAGTGTACTTGTAATCTTCAGGGAAGTGATGTTTCCATTAGGGTTCAGAACTGCACCACTCAGCCTGACTATATGAAATCTTAACATTGAACTAATCTGATCTGAAATGAACTGTGGTATTGAGTAACTAATATTGGTCTCCTACCCAAGATATAATATTAATGACAAACAAGTGAACACCTAATGTAACTATAATTTTTCCTAAACTATTATTTTTTATTGTAAAAGTTCCCACAGATGTCTCATCTTATAATTGCTACTTGGCGCTCGTCAGCAAGGTGTACCTGTATTATTTTTGAGGGAACTGATACTTTTTAATGGACTCTATCTCGTGACACCCAACCCGGATAGCTCAGTGGTAACGTCTCTGATTGTGAAGATGGGTGATAAGGAATCGAATCTATCAGGGTTCATCGGTTCCCTCAAGAATAATACAAGTACACTTTGCTGACGAGTGCTAAGTAGCACGAGACTTAGGTTCACGGTTTCCTGTTGACTACCTTCAAGCACCATCTTATCTTAACATAATGTACTCAAATGTCGAGTCACCTAGACTAGTGGCCATATTGTAACTTGATAGATAAGATTCGATCTACACTAAGAAAGATCTGACATACATGATATTGATCACCACTCAGTGATTGTAATGCATACGTTCTATGTTTTCATTAACCAAAGGATTATTTTCATTATAGTTGTAGTTCTTATTCAAACAACTAATCTGTTTAGTATGTTCATTGTATTATCTTTATAAATACTTTTTGACGTAACATGAATTCCCTGAAAGTTTAGTTATGCTTATAACGATTAAGTTTAGTATGAATTGAAAAAAGGGTAACTATATTACTATTTTATTCTTGATCATTTAGATAAAGCATTGATTGTTTATTTATTATTTCCGATTAAAAAAAAAAGGGGACTTAAGATTCATCGATTCATTTACGTGACAAATAAAACAATTAATTGATTTCTTGTATAGAAATCTACATTACGAAGGGTAACATTAGAGAAAGAGAAAGAGGGTGTATGTTTGTGTGTGTGTGTGTGTGAGTGTGAGAGAGAGAGTGTGGAAGGAAATTTCCATTTATTCATAATATGGAATAATTTAGATGATTCATTTAGTCTTTCCAAAATTGTATCTATTTTTGAGTATCATATGTAATCAAGTGTAAACGATATGTACTTAAAACTGACCAGTTATTGTTTTCGAAGCATTAACACTAAAGTGGCAAATATAAATTCTGGGAACACATTAGTACTATAAACTGTTCTGAGATGTTATTGTGATAATGCTTATACTACGGTGAACCAAAATCTTCAGTCATTATGGCCGTTCATGAATAACTGAAAGGGTGGGTAATATGATCATCCTTAGAAAACAACACAGCATACTTTACATCAACAATTCCCAATACCTACAGAGTAAAGTTTGAAATGTAAGGAGACTATACACAAAAGGCTGTGTTCGACCAATCTCAAACACTTGTAACTTGGGCTTTGTGACCATGTTATCAGTTCAGCATTATAGTAAATAATCCCGTCCTTCTCGTTAGTAAATTTAAGTAGAAATATCTTCCTATGACGCGAGGAATGAGCAGTGTTACCTGCTCACATACAACTGACAGCACTAAAACACATTATAATGCTTTAATTTGGAAAACAGTACGAAAATAGCCACAATGAACTGTATGTAATTCATGTTAAAATTTCTTGAATAATTACTACCCCTGAGGCGGGGTCGTGGATGCGTGCTGCCACTGGGGAGTCCCACAATAGGTCGAAACGGCTGTCCAGTGCTTCCATGTTTTCATGATGGTCTGGCTTCAATTGACTCATGATCTCAACTATTGAAATAGTTATTAAATGTAAACAACAGAATTTTTGATATCAAGGAATCCTTCTTATTTAAATATTCAAAACAAGTTATTATGACGATTTCTTAAATAACAGGCTGGAGTGAACTTGTAAGCTGTTAACAATCAATTATGTAACAATGAGTTGGAGCTGAAAATGTTAACGGTTGAATATCGTGATTCCAATAGATCCGTGGTTCTATCTTTGATGAAGTGGGAGGAAGTTGTTGTTAAGCTTATATCTAAGGAGTCACATAGTACAATAAGACAAATACTCAATACTATCAAGATTCTCTATAGTTTTCTAGTGCGTTAGTTTTTATTATAAACTGCATAACACAACTAATCAATGAATTTGTGTACTGTTATTAAGATTATCTAAAACACCAATTAAAGCTTTACTAGTAAAGCATTTCTTAAGATGTAAACCTTCAAGTAGATAGGCTTTGAGAATGGAAAATCAGTTGATAGTCCAATAGTATTATATATATATATATATAACTTGCATAGACCAGTGATAAAGAATATATCTTTCAGTCTTTCAAAGATTCATCGACCAACTATACCTGCATCCAGTTGTTGATATTTACCCTATCATCAAAAGCTTAACACACATCTTGATCAAAATAGCCATCACTTGATCAAACTTATCTTATAATTGCATGTATAATGTTCCTATTTGGAGGATGATGCATATTTACGTCCACCAACTTTCAAATCCAAGAGCAGCATACCTACAACTGAAGAATACCTGGAACTCAAAACAAATGTCTGTCAACCGACATAAAAGTCACAATTTTCAATACAAATGTCAAGACAATTCTACTGTATGGACCGGAAAGTTGCAGAACTACTACAACCATCATCCAGAAGATACAAGTGTTTTTTATCAGTTGTCTATGCAAAATACTTCCAACCCGTTAACCAGACACTATCAGCAACAATCTACTATGGGAGAAAACAAACCAGATTTCAATGAAGGAAGAAATGAGGAAGAAGTTCTGGAGGTGGATAGAACACATATTGAAGAAAGCACCCAACTGTGTGTCACAAGGCAAGCCGTCATCGCTTGGAATCCTCAAGGCTACATAAAGGAGAAGAGGAAGACGAAAGAAGAACACATTACACCGAGAAATGGAGACAGACATGAGCAGAATGAACCGCAATTGGATGGAACTAGAAAGGAAGGCGGATGACAGAGTGTGTTGGAGAATGCTGGCCAGTGACCTATGATCCATTGGGGGTAACAGGCGTAGGTAAGTAAGTAACTTTCAAATCGTTAATTCAACTAATATCCAGATGTCGATCTCTACGAATACCATCTATTCTAACAGAAACTAATCAAATTTGAATTACTTACTTACTTACTTACTTACACCTGTTACTCCCGATGGAGCATAGGCCGCCGACCAGCATTCTCCAACCCACTCTGTCCTGACTCTTCCTTTCCAGTTCTATCAAATTTCAATATTGAATGTTATTAATATCGATAAGGTCTTAGTTTTCCTTTTTTTTCTTCATAAAGATAGCCAAGTTCTTAAAATCTAACTAAACATAACCATTTGTTCGTAAATATTCAATATCTAGTACCCATGAGAAGATGACTAATGATTAAATCTTTTCTTTGAGATAGAAACAAATTTCACTTAAGAAAAAAAATTTCTTCGTGGTTTGAAATTCACATCACTTTGATTGATTGATTGATTGGATCGATTGATCGATTGATTGATTTGATTTGATTGATTGAAATGATTTGAATTTATTTATAGTAGTAACACTTAATCGATATTGGATTCAATATTGTGTAAGGTAAGAAATTATATGATTGAATGATTTAGAATAACATAGATATATAAGCGAATCATATTGTTTTGGATTAGATCCTCATCAGGTTTTATTCTAATAGACAGTCATGTTTTTATAGGCATATACGAGTTCGTCTACAAACTGATGCCTCCTAAAGTTCTGTCTGATAAGGATAAGTTACCTGGTTGTGCCACTTCCATATGTATCTACGAAGTCAGCTATTCCTGTGGAGAAAGCTATATTAGACGTACCACCAGACAGCTGAGCCAACGAGTTAGTGAGTACCTCTCTTCATGGTTAGGAAAAGGTATTGTCGAGACAATACGCAGCTCTTTTCTATCACACATTTGATCAATAGCCGTCATGTAGTAGACAGAATAAGTCATTTAAAGTTATTTATCGTATTCGCATTAGTTTTCCTTATGATGTTCGATCTCTTCTCTTACACATAGCAGAAGCTATAAGATTTCGAGACAAACAATCTAAGTTTTTATGTACATAAGAAATTTGTAACACCCTTTCTCTCCCTTCGCATTAATAAATGATTTTATTTCTTATTATATTCCATACTCTCTCTTCGTTTATTTTTTTAACCCCCTCCTACCATTTTGTTTTATTTTCTTTCAAATATTCGTTTCACGGTCCAATTATCTGAACACTTGTTACGTAATCTTAAGATTTTTGATTGAAATCACGAGTTAATTGAAGCTAGAACACTATGGAAAACCTGGAAGCACTGACGGTTTTTTCGTCCTAGTATGGGACTCCTCAACAGTGCGCATCCACAAACCCGCACCCCGCGAGACTCGAACCCAGGACTTATCAGTCTCGCTTAACTAACTAGACCACTGAGCCGGCCGACATCCAACGGTGTTAATGTCTAACTTCAACCAATCCACGAAATTGCGCGACCATCTTCCATTGTACTGAGGTAGACACCTGTTTCTACCCGACACGGACTAGCTCCACTGATCACGGTTTCTCACCAGAACTCCGAGAATTTTCTCACGAAGCTATTCACTAGTAAGCACATGTTAATTATCAGTTTTTTTATCAATGTTATTTCAGTGTTTAAATTTTTTCTAATCATTGATCTATTTCCCATTATGTAACATTGATTCATACCTTTATTATTCCTTATCACAACTAGTACACTTGTCCTCACACTACCAATTCATAGTTTTCAATTGTTTTTGTAATCTATTCCACTGTTATCATCATTGATTCATATACTACCTTGATTAATTTAATTCATTTCGTATAGATGTAGATAGCGTAACTCTCTTTCCTCCTCCCCTTCTTCTTCTTCTTATCAACCTTTGGCAATTTAACCTTCGACTCTTTCTTTGCGACCTTATCAGACAGAACGTTAGGAGGCATCAGTTTGTAGACGAACTCGTATATGCCTATGGAAACATGACTGTCTATTAGAATAAAACCTGATGAGGATCTAATACTTTGACACATGTACTTGGTTACTACTCTAATTCAGAACTAATAGACAATAACAAGAAATAATCATAGATTTTAAATTATTTTATGTAGTTGAAAAATAATTCCTTTATAAATAAGGTTTTCTCTTTTCTGACAACAGTTTAGTTTAATGTTTACAGAAAAAAAAATAAATAATAATAAAGTGCCTAAACTTATTGTGATAAATTATTTTCTCTAAATGATAGAAATAAAGTCAGAACGAACATTGATGCAGAATAATGTGAATTCATTATTAGTTCGTAGTTTCTCATCAGTTGCTTACAACCAAATGTGGATTAGAATTTTACATTGAGGTGTGAAACAACTGACATAACTGAATGTAAAGAATTGGAATGAAAAAGGTTATCAATAATAACTATATATATATATATATATTTGCAAGAACAGGTCAGAGATTATTTGGTTTGATAATTCTAGAGGTAATGCAGGGTTTATATAAGATTCATGGAATTAAAAACTGATAAGATGGGTGACGTAATAATTGAATAGGTTTGAAGAGTTTACATAGTTTAACAGAATCGAGTGAGTGGAAATGTATGTGTGGTTTAAGAATTAGGTAATGGGAAGAGAAATATAACAAACTAAATATTAACCAGGGTAGTAATAGGTTTATTACTGTCTCATTTTAAATATATAGATCAGGTTTGAGTTTAGTTTTATCGTGATCGTTTCAGCAAAACGGAGGGAAGCAGTATTTCTTTGTCTGTTAATAATTTTAAAAGTACACGGAATGTCAGTGGTATGCCCGATGTCAAGTAAATGGTGAGCTATTGCACTATTAAGAGCCCTTGTAAGCAGCTGATGAGAAACTACGAAATATAATGAATTCATATTAATCTGCATCAATGTTCGTTCTGGCTTTATTTATATTCATGGAGAGAACTAATTACATGAAATGATACAAATAGCTTGAATTGATTATTCATTTAGAATTAAACTAATTTTATGTGATTAAGATCATGAATGGATTGATGTTAGACCATCGTTGGAACTGAATGATCTAACATCATTCAGTTCATAACCTCAATCAAAAACTTAATAATCTCGACAATCCGATACTGATAATTCTATATACTTAAACCTTGTCCCTGTACTTTTCAAATGACTAGATGTTATATGTATATGTATATTTACATAAATCATTTAGTTTACTGATTATGTAACAACATATTCAATGAAATTAACTGATTGTACTTCTAACATACACACACAGAAAGAGAGAGAGAGAGAGATGGAGCCGATCATTACTTAGTAACTTTATGATAAATCTGTATATACACCTTTAACTTATTTGTTTTTAAAATAATCACTGATCGTTACAAAGTAACTCATATTCAAATTCATGATAAACTTGATTATTCATGATTACAGATGTACTTGAATAACAGGTATTAATTAGCAACAGAAAAAACAACTCAAAATCCAAGCCTATCTCTTCTGATTATTTTCATTCAGCTTCCATTAAATTAAATCTACCATTATAAATATCAACTTAAATTAGTCGTCTGTGAAGTGATATTATGGTATGAGTTACTTATATCCATATAAATAGTATATAACAGTGGTCAGGCATAGAATGTATTTCAAGAAGGAAAGAACGGGAACAGACAGCATTTCGTATGAAAATGAATGTATAATGAAATCTGAGACAATAGACTAATATTTGCAAATTGACTATTTACTATATGGATCTCAGATTGTATTGAGATATTATGTAATTTCATATCCGAATATATTTGGTTGTCCCCACTCGTGTTCTTGTTCACTACAATATTCCTAACAAGATTCTGTAATAAATATTATAAACCATTTCTAGACTTTATAAAATAAAAATAACAAATAAACAAAAGCACAGACAGATAGTATTTAGTAATGGAATACATTTTGAAGCACGTTTCGTCCTATCTGGACTTCATCAACCGGATTTACTGTACCATTCAATTTTAAAAAGAAATAATTAAATAGAAAAAAGAACCAAGAAAATGAAAACAAACAATAAAATCAATTAAGAATAATGAATATTCCTTAAACTACTTACCTCTTTAATCTTATTCCAATTCATTTATTAAATGTGAATATTATTCTTTCATTATATTAGTTCTTAATATGATTTTATCTTCTTTTTTTTTTTAATGATTCATGAATAAACATAATAGCATGTATTGTATTCCGAATGTATCCGTTAATATTTTGACTTTCCCTCGCTCTTTTTGTTTTCTTTATATGATTACTTATGATGATTATTATAAGATCTATGCAAAGATCCCGAATATGGATCATTGAAATGATGATATTGTTAATGATGTAATCAAATCATTTACAAGATGTAATAACATTTTCCAACAAAAAAAGTAAATATTGTAATTCATGACATAAATAGCTGAATATGAGTTTTGATTGGTTAATTAAACTGACCAATAAAAATCATTGAAATTATTTATTTAACTAAAAATTATTATTATTATTATTATTACCATCACGTTCTGATAATAATCATCTGCTCACTAGTGACTAACTTCAAGAGATACTCTGGAGTTCTAGTGAGAAGCCGTTACCAGTGAAGTTTCAACCATGTTTGTTATGAGATATCAACTCACTGAAGACAATGGTGTACGGTGCCTCAACTTTGTGGATTGGTTGAAGTTTGACATTAACACCGTTGTATGTCAGCCAGCTCAGTGGTCTAGTTGGTTAAGCCCCTGGCGCGAGACTGATAGGTCCTGTGTTCGAATCTCGCGAGTGGCTGAATCGTGGATGCGCACTGTTGAGGAGTCCCATACTAGGACGAAAAGGCCGTCAAGTGCTTCTAGGTTTTCCATGGTGGTTCAGCTTCAATTGATTCATGATTTCAATCAGTGGAATTGTTATTAATAGTTGAGTTAATAAGTCAATTGAAGCTAGACCATTTTGCAAAACTTGAAAGCATTGAATAACTGTTTCGTTCTATTATGGGGCTACTTAGCAGCGTGCATACACAATCAGTGCTTCCAGGATTTCCATGGTGATCTAGATTCAATTGACTCATGATCTCAACTAATGAAATTACTAGAATATCCACAAAAAACTCCTTCTCATATTAATCAACATATGCTCATTAATGAGTGGATTCAATAGGCATTTTCTGGAGTTCTAATGAGAAGCAGTGACTAGTGGAGTTTAACTGGGTTTGTTGTGAGATAGTAACTGACTGAATAAAGTGGTGGATGTGTCGTTCAATTTCGTGGATTAATTGAAGTTAGACATTAACACTGTTGGATGCCGTCCGGCTCATCGGTGTAGAGGTTAAGTGTTCAAGTGCGAGACTGATAGGTCTTGTGTTCAAATCTCTCGAGACGTGATCATGGATGTACACTGCCACCGAGGATCTCACAATAGGACAGTTTTCATTAGAGGTCTAGCTTCAATTAGCTCATGATCACAACTAATGAAATCTCCCTAAAACGTCTGATATTAAACTTTTTTTAGAACAAATTTTAATTTAACCATTATCTTAAAACATTTCCATTGTCATTCAGATTTCGCTACAAAGTATATCGGTCCTCTTATTTAGGTAAATATTTATTCTTTTTTTTTCTGGTTCGCTCATAGACATGGTTGAACTTGCTTTACAACATGATTTTGTATTACTTCTTCATGGAGAAAAATTAATAACACTTATTATCATAGTGTGAAGAATATATGATTATGAATAATGACCATTCTTTGTTTTTAAGTAAAGATGATTACATCTTAAAATCAATGATTATAATTGATGTAATTGATCAGTCTTTCGTTTGAAATGCGCGTCCTACATTCTACTGTTAGCCACCATCCGTATTGTCTAGAATGCTTGTGACTTAAGGGAATATCGATGTAATACGTACACCATACATATATACCGACAACTTAATGATCAATTGCAGTCCTAAATAAAACTAGGAAAATACGAGTGAATTTAAAACCTAACTGCATTGCACAAGCAAGTGGCTATCAGGACTCAGTAGCTAAGTGGATAACACCATGGCATTTGAAGCGAATGGTACTGTGTTCGAGTCCTGGAGAGAACACCAACTATGAGATACAAGTACATTTAGCTGACAAGTCCCATATATGACAAAATACTTATTCTATTTTCCACTAAAATTCCATGTACCTAAATAAATGGTTGCTCTAGTTGTCAAAAGGGGTGTCGGCCTCATGACTTCCGAAGGAACTCGGCTTTCATTATGAAGCGTCATAACTCTTCTAAATGAAGACTTTCTGACTCCCAGGACAGAGTTTAAAAGGTTTGAATAATTTTTTCTGGTTAGCGTTTTTTAGCGAGTTAGTTTTCTACGGGATGGGGTTGCCAACCCCATGCCCAACCCTCCTCCTTTATCTGGGCTTGGGACCGGCAGTAGCCCCCGGAGAGACTCCACGCGGAGTTGGATAGAACTAGAAAACAAGGCACAGGACAGAGCGGGTTGGAGAATGTTGGTCGGTAGCTTATGCTTTATTAGGAGTAACAGGCGTAAGTAAGTAAGTTTCCATTACTAAACACTACTTATCTTTGTTTATATATGATTATTGTATCATTAATATATAGAAAATAGGTGACCTTAAGATTATAATATCTAATTAGTGAACTTATTTATTTAAGTGAAATAGATAAATGTAATTGTTTATAATCAATTAAGAAAATCAATAAATCAATATCTGTATTGTTAATTTATTTATTTACTATAATTAATTAATTCATTATTTTTTTATTTATTAGATTTAATCAATAAATTAATTTGAATGAAAATCATTAACAATCATTTTATGTTTATAGTAAAGAATAAAATGTAATTCACTAACTAACAACTACATATCAATGAAACAAAAATGAGGCAAAATCAATTAAGCAATACTATCCACACTACTACTACTACGATTACTACTACTACTACTACTACTACCAATACTACTACTACTACTACCACGACTACTACGACTACTACTACTACCAATACTACTACTACTACTACTACTACTACCAATACTACTACTACTACTACTACGACTACTACTACTACCAATACTACTACCACTACTACTACTACTACCAGTACTACTACCACTACTACTACTACTACTACCAATACTACTACTACTACTACGACTACTACTACTACCAATACAACTACTACTACTACGACTACTACTACTACCAATACTACTACTACTACTACTACTACTACTACTGCCAGTACTACTACCACTACTACTACTACTACTACTACGACTACTACTACTACCAATACTACTACTACTACTACTACTACTACCAATACTACTACCACTACTACTACTACTACTACCAATACTACTAATACTACTACTACTACTACGACTACTACTACTACCAATACTACTACTACTACTACTACTACTACTACTACTACCAATACTACTACTACTACTACTACCACGACTACTACCAATACTACTACTACTACTACGACTACTACTACTACCAATACTACTACTACTACTACTACTACCAGTACTACTACCACTACTACTACTACTACCAATACTACTACCAATACTACTACTCCTACCAATACTACTACTACTACTACGACTACTACCAATACTACTACTACTACTACTACTACGACTACTACTACTACCAATACTACTACTACTACTACTACCAATACTACTACCACTACTACTACTACTACCAGTACTACTACCACTACTACTACTACTACCAATACTACTACTACTACTACTACCACGACTACTACCAATACTACTACTACTACTACGACTACTGCTACTACCAATACTACTACTACTACTACGACTACTACTACTACCAGTACTACTACCACTACTACTACTACTACTACTACTACTACCAATACTACTACTACTACTACTACTACTACTACCAATACTACTACTACTACTACGACTACTACTACTACCAATACTACTACTACTACTACTACTACCAGTACTACTACCACTACTACTACTACTACCAATACTACTACCAATACTACTACTACTACTACTACTACTACTACTACTACTACCAATACTACTACTACTACTACTACTACTACTACTACTACTACCAGTACTACTACCACTACTACTACTACTACTACTACTACTACGACTACTACTACTACCAATACTACTACTACTACTACTACTACTACCAATACTACTACCACTACTACTACTACTACTACTACTACCAATACTACTACTACTACTACTACTACTACTACTACTACTACCAATACTACTACTACTACTACTACTACTACTACTACCAATACTACTACTACTACTACTACCACGACTACTACCAATACTACTACTACTACTACGACTACTACTACTACCAATACTACTACTACTACTACTACTACTACTACTACCAGTACTACTACCACTACTACTACTACTACCAATACTACTACCAATACTACTACTCCTACCAATACTACTACTACTACTACGACTACTACTACTACCAATACTACTACTACTACTACGACTACTACTACTACCAATACTACTACCACTACTACTACTACTACCAATACTACTACCAATACTACTACTCCTACCAATACTACTACTACTACTACGACTACTACCAATACTACTACTACTACTACTACTACGACTACTACTACTACCAATACTACTACTACTACTACTACCAATACTACTACCACTACTACTACTACTACCAGTACTACTACCACTACTACTACTACTACCAATACTACTACTACTACTACTACCACGACTACTACCAATACTACTACTACTACTACGACTACTGCTACTACCAATACTACTACTACTACTACTACTACTACTACTACTACCAGTACTACTACCACTACTACTACTACTACTACTACTACCAATACTACTACTACTACTACTACTACTACTACCAATACTACTACTACTACTACGACTACTACTACTACCAATACTACTACTACTACTACTACTACCAGTACTACTACCACTACTACTACTACTACCAATACTACTACCAATACTACTACTACTACTACTACTACTACTACTACTACCAATACTACTACTACTACTACTACTACTACTACTACCAGTACTACTACCACTACTACTACTACTACTACTACTACTACGACTACTACTACTACCAATACTACTACTACTACTACTACTACTACCAATACTACTACCACTACTACTACTACTACTACTACTACCAATACTACTACTACTACTACTACTACTACTACTACTACTACTACCAATACTACTACTACTACTACTACTACTACTACTACCAATACTACTACTACTACTACTACCACGACTACTACCAATACTACTACTACTACTACGACTACTACTACTACCAATACTACTACTACTACTACTACTACTACTACTACCAGTACTACTACCACTACTACTACTACTACCAATACTACTACTACTACTACTACCACGACTACTACCAATACTACTACTACTACTACGACTACTACTACTACCAATACTACTACTACTACTACGACTACTACTACTACCAATACTACTACCACTACTACTACTACTACTACTACCAATACTACTACTACTACTACTACTACTACCAATACTACCACTACTACTACTACTACTACTACCAATACTACTACTACTACTACCAATACTACTACTACTACTACTACTATTACTACATGTAGTTAATATGTAAAATATTTTAAAAAAATCATTCAAACGGTGATTTAACTTCTTATTCAGTATTGTTGTTATTATTAATATTATCATTTCTTTGGTTAGCGCTTTTTTAGCGAGCTGGACGATCAAGACTTTGCAGATGATCCGACTCTTCTATCGCACGCGCAACAACAATTACAGGAGAAGATGATCAGTGTAACATAAGCCTCAGCAGCAGTATGTCTAAACATACAGATAGGGAAAAGCAAGATTCTCCGATGCAATACAGCATGCAACAATCGAATCACACTTGATGGAAAAGATTTGGAAGATGTAAAAACCTTTGCATATTTGGGCAGCATCGTTGATGAACATGGTGGATATGATGCAGATGTGAAAGCGCGGATCGGTAAAGTAAGAGGAGCATATTTACAACCGAAGAATATCTGGAACTCAAAGCAACTGTCAGAATTTTCAATACAAATATCAAGACAATTCTACTGTATGGACCGGAAAGTTGCAGAACTACTAAAACCATCATCCAGAAGATACAAGTGTTTTTTATCAGTTGTCTATGCAAAATACTTCCAACCCGTTAACCAGACACTATCAGCAACAATCTACTATGGGAGAAAACAAACCAGATTTCAATGAAGGAAGAAATGAGGAAGAAGTTCTGGAGGTGGACAGAACACATATTGAGGAAAGCACCGAACTGTGTGTCACAAGGCAAGCCGTCATCGCTTGGAATCCCAAGGCTACATAAAGGAGAAGAGGAAGACGAAAGAAGAACACATTACACCGAGAAATGGAGACAGACATGAGAAGAATGAACAACTATTGTGTGGAACTAGAAAGGAAGGCGGAGGACAGAGTGTGTTGGAGAATGCTGGCCAGTGACCTATGATCCATTGGGGGTAACAGGCGTAAGTAAGTAAGTAGGTAATATTATTATTAGCTTTATTCAGTGTTGTATATTTGGTACAATATAGAATTCTCAGTACAAAGTATTTCAAGAAGTTTCCCATTTCTTATTTTTGATCGATCCTTATGGTAAATATTGAGTTATCGCTAGTTAGGTCTTAAGAGTCCAGTAAATCGACATAATGTACATTCTTTTCGATGAATACTGCCAGCAACTATAATGTCTCTGACTGGATGAAATCTTGTAAACTTGTCACAAATGCTCTTACATAGTTTCTACAACTAATACGCATAATAATGTTTTAAAATAAACATGCAAAGAAAACAGATAACTTGTTGAAATATCCAGATAGCAGGAACAAATCGCCTAGATATTCAAACAAGCGACCTGGAACTTCAATGAACCAGATGAAGAACCATGTATACATTTATTCATATTCGATCATTTCGATATAGAATTCTATAGTTCCTTTAAAAAAAGCTTGAATTAGATTGCCAAGCAAAACGTTGAATTCGTTAAGATTTTACAAATACATTCTTCCTCTATAATATCTTATGAATTCCTGTTCATTATTCATATTTCAATTTATGGTAATAAAATAGATGTATGAGAAAAGGATAGGTCAATCTTTTGAATGATCCACCGTGAATGATGGTACAGTGATGGAATGAGTTAATAAGATGTGCGGTTGAAACAATAGAAAATTGGTCAATATTTACAATTATGTCTAAAATGTAATATCTTAGGACAATTTACAGAGGAAATGAATTCATTACAACCCCCACACTAACAAAATAACTATGATAGGTTGTCATGTTTTTATTTTTAAGAGGAAATAAGGGATGAATGTAATTACACCTTTGTGATTAATTTATGAAATGTCATCAAATTTATTGAATAGTTGATCAGTTCAACGATAAAGAACATCTTATACTGATGCTACTTTGCTAATACGAAGCTTTCTTCTAATAATTATCAGAAGGGATTATTGTGGGGATTGTAGTAATTTCAATAGTTGAGATCATGAGTCATTTGAAGATAGACCACCATGAGAAACCTGAAAGTACTAGACGGCCGTTTCGTCCTGGTACGGCACTCCTCAGTACTGCACATCCACGATCCCGCCTCATCAAATTCGAACCCACGATACATCAATCTCGCACGCGAACACTTAACCTCTACACCATGAGCCAGACGTCACCCAACACTGTTAATGTCTAACTTCAACTAATCCAAAAAATTGAGCGACACATCCACCGTTGTCTTCAATGAGTAACTATCTCCAAACAGATCTGGTTGAACTCCACTAGCCACTGCTTCTCACTAGAACTCCAGAAAATAAATCTTGAAGCCAGTAACTAGTGAGCATGTATATATAATCAGCACAGACAGGTTCGTGCATTGAATTCCCTCGGTTGAACTTATGTCTAACAAAGAAAGGAACATAAAACAAATCTGGACATTCTTGGATTGAGCTATCCTTGAATAAGTTGAAAATGGTCATTTCTCATAAATTTAACGGTAGGAAAATGAAACTAGTTATTATAAATTTCCATACTGGGATTAAAGTTGATATTTCGATATGAAAATGATATTTTTTGTTATTGGACGTAATCAGCTTGAAAAGTATTGATCATCATAGAGCTTTGTAAAGATTGTTTCCTTATAGTTTGTGGAAATAATCCTTGTCAAATCAGAACACGGGGGAGGGAGAATAAAAGAAAGACATTCAATGGAAGATTTCGAAACAATGGATTTGATTCATGACAGTTTTGTGATTCGGATACTTTATTCTGACATGAAAAAGTAACTATCCAATGTTTTTTGAATACCAATTACATCTCAGCTGATATCAGTTGGTAGTCACAAAAAAAAAACTCCGCCTGGAGCCTCTCAGGGGTTACTACCGGTCCCAAGCTCGGATAAAGGAGAGGGTTGGGTATGGGGTTAGAGACCCCATCCCGTAGAAAAATGACACCCTAAAAACGCTAAGAGAAAAAATAATCCAAACAATTAAAATCTGCCTCAGGAGTTAGAAGGTTTTCACTTAGAAGAGTTATGACACCTCGTGGTGAACAGCCGAGTTCCTTCGGAAGTCATGGGTTGATGCCCCTTCTGACAACCAGAGCAACCATTAATTTAGGTACATGGAATGTTCGTACAATGTGAGACACCGAGAGAGTCATCCAAATTGTTCATTTCGATAGAATGGCATACTCATACAAAACAAAGACATGTAATTCATAAGTTCATAATATTATGTATCTCTTATTAATTCATGAATAAGATATTAAGGTTATGTGAATGAATGTTAATAACGCTATTTTTCCTAATTTAAAACATTTACATGTCCATCTTCATCCGTACTGGTGGATTGTGTTGATCATTTTATCTTACTTTAGAACTTGTCAACTGAATGTATCAATACCCTGGTGTTGATCTTTAAACTAAGACTCGAGTACAGTACCTATAGCTTTCAACTCCGACTCTATATCCACTAGGAAAGGGAGTTCAGATATCTATTAGCTTGTATAAAGCCTGAATCATATAAAGCAAAATTAAAAAGCACTACATTTCTCTTAAACATACACAAACAAGCTAACAGAAGGATAGTATGATGTGTTACCTCCTATGTAAACAGAAACAACTTTAATAATATCAAAAAGCTAACAGAAGTATAGCATCCCGACCAATATATGATCAGTGGACAATTCAATATAGATTCTACTCATCCATCATCATGGAACACATGGCCAAGTTTATTCAAACATAGCGGTTATCAAGAATGCAAAGACATATAAAGATGATGTAGGTACAAGAACAACCAGATATAACAAGGGTCGTCAGAACAAAAGGGTATTGCGAAATAATATTCTAAAATGATCAAACATAATTGAACTAAGCATTCACGAAGAACAATGAAAACTTCATGATTCATATTAAGTCCTCCATGACAGGAATATAAGTGAACCTAAAAGAAATACTAGAGTGACTACATGAAATTAATCTATCCAAAGTTTAATTCCACAATTGTTTTATACAGAATCTGCTGGTGATTATAAAACTACTCGTAAATTTACCAGTTATGTATAAGAAGGGCTCTCAGATTATGCGCCATTTATTCCTCAACACTAACGATTCCATGTTCTTCCTAAATATGTGACAAATCAATACGAACATATAAATTTTTATTGCCCATATAATGGTAATTTCAATCTATACTAATCTATGGTCCCTCTTGCTCTACAACTTATTTGAACTATAATGCAAACGCCTGGACACTGGAACAAAATCATAACCTTATATTCACCCTGAATTGCCCAACAAGTTGAAGGCAGTGTACGTAACAGTTTATCTGAGTCGTTTTGAGTCTGAATTAACATCTCGAACTCACTGGTTGTGTATACGGAACTCCAGACACTTCGATTATAGTTGATGATCATATCACTATTGAATTTAGATAAGATTCTATTATAAAATTTAGTAAGTCATTACAGAAAAATTCAGTTACCATTGAATATACTGGACAACTGGTAGTAACAGCTATGTATTATTGAATTATTACAACACGTGAAATCCATTGCAGATCATGGTCAACAATATGTCATACCATCCTAGATCTTATCTTCGGTAGAAATATTATTCCAGTGTCTGTAGAAATAATCAGAATTTAGAGAAAGTGATCACGAAATTGTTGTCGACGATGTCAACAATACTGTCTACCCCTATGATAGTATTCCTTTACAAAAAGACTAGTCAATATAGGCTCTGGAAACATACAGACTAGGAATTCCTGAAAACCCTGTTAAGACGATTGAAATAGGATGACTTCTTTCCAAGAAATAGTATCATGGATGCCTCTGACGTCTACCAAATCACTGGTTCGTGTTTAGATTTCATCATATATTTGGAAACATACAGGATTATTAAACTGTTACTCTTCCCCATATATGTCTATTATTTCTACTTCCAGCATCTCATCAACAAACGGAGGGGCAAATTAAAAGCGAAGATGGGTAGCGGCTAGTGTAGTGAAAGAGAACACAAAGTCACGAGCATCTCACCAAAATCTGAGAATCATATAGTAAATAGTTAATTTGCAAAATATCAATCACTTGTCTCAAACTCGACTGTTCCTTTTGGAAATCTCAGTCCATCGTCTTAGATTTCATTGCTCATGCATTTTCATACGAAATGCTGTCTGTTCCCGTTCTTTCCTTCCCCATCTTTCACTGAAATACATTCTCTGTCTGACCATCGTTATATACTACTTATGTAAATACAAGTAGCTCACACCACAGCTAGCAGTGGAATCCAGTTTGACGCGCGTTTCGTCCTATTTTGGACTCATCACTTCGATGTACCTGCATCTCAGAGTTGATGTTCACTCTGAGACTCGAACCCAGTACCGTTCGCTTCAAGCGCCATTGGCAGTCCGCACAGAATACATATATGCTAACAAGAGACCAATCAATTGCAGTTCTAAATAACAATGGGAAGATATAAGTAAAGAACACCAAGTGAAGAGTGAAGGATGTTTGGAATTTTTCACTTTGAAAAAGGTTTATATTGAAGATTATTATTAACACATTAAGCTAAATAACCAATAGAGTTTTGTTCTCTGAGCTGGATGGTTTGGTCGTGGAGCTTTTATCATTCTTCTGCACGACAACATCAGCACAAACTTTCAAACCCTATATCTTTACTCTGATACTATTATACGCCAGTACCCAACCTCAATCACCTAACTTAAACATTTAAAAGCTATCCTCAACAGTCCAGTTGGTCTTGTTTGTTTGAATCTTCTCATTGGTGTTTAAGACTGCAATTGATCAGTCTGTTATTGGCATATATGCATACTGTGAGTATTGCTTTGATAAAGCCTTATTTAACAAGCATTATATGCAAAAATGGATAGTGGCTAGCAGTGAAATCCAGGACGCGTGCTAAGTGGATAACGTGATGTCGTTTGAAGTGAACGTTACTGAGTTTGAATCCCAGTGTGAACATAAACTCTGAGGTGCAGGTACATCCAGGTGACGAGCCCTAAATAGGACGAAATGCGCGTCAAACTGGATTCTACTGCTAACCACTATTCATTTTTGTATTCTCAACAGTGTTTCAAATCAGCATTAATATTTAATATTGACTAGCTCAGTTTCGTTTGGTAACTCAAGACCATCGGTAGAATATAGTCTAATCAACTAATTTCTCATGAAACCCCTAAATCCGTTTTCTGTATTCTTAATGGCTAACCTTTACACTATATTTTTACCAGTGTTTACTTTTTTTCTTAATTTTTTTTAGAAATGGTAGTTGGAGGTAGTCATTAGGAAACGCTGGACCGAGGTTTCGTGCTATTTGACACTTGTCAGCAAGGTTTACCTGTAATTTTGAGGGAACTGATGCTTCATGACAGATTCGATCCCGTGTCACCCACCTTAACAATCAGAGATGTTACCATTAGGCCATCCGAGCAGCGATTGACCACTTGTATGATTGAGCTGTATTCACAAATAATTGATCACTGGGTCCTGATCAATGTTCTTTGTATCAGATCCTTTTTAGTGCAGATCAAATCCTATCGATCAATATATATCCAACTGAACTATTGAATATGAATAAACAATATCACCACTCGGAAGAATCTAATAATAACTATCACATTCACCTTGTTTTTTTATAAATTCATAATTAAGTTATTCCATTTCATATTACTAAAACTAAGTTAATTGTATAATGTAATGTCATACATGTCAACTTAAATATTCTAGATCAGTAATATTCAATAGAATAGGTTGAAAAGAAAAAAAAAAGTAGTTTCAATTCAGAACACAATTTGTGATCATTACTTAATTGATATTATCATTGATGAAATAGCAAAAGAAATCAATAAAATTTAAAGTACAATTACATCACATGAAAATGATCATTAGATAGGTAGGTATTTGAGTAAGTAAGAAATTAGTTTATTTAATCGATAATGTTTAATAGAAACTAATAATTCCTCTGTATTAAGAAATATTATCTGTAATTACTGTATTATTATTATGATGATTAGTATCAGAAGGGGTTGTATGGAGATTGTAGTAATCTAAATAGTTGAGATCATAAGTCAATTGAAGTTACATCACCATGTAAAACCTGGAAACACTGAACGGCAGTTTCGACTCATTGTGGGACTCCTCAGTGGCAGTGCGCACCCACGATCCTGTCTCGAGAGATTGGAATCCAGGATCTGTCGGTCTCGCAGTGACCAGTGGAGTTCAACCGGGTCTGTTGTGTGGTGGCGGCTCAGTGGTCCGGAGGTTAAGCGTTCGCGCGCGAGACTGATAGGTCCTTCGTTCAAATCTCTCTAGGCAGGATCGTGGATGCGCAGTACTGAGGAGTGCCATTCTAGGACAAAACGGCCGTCTAGTAATTACAGGTTTTCCATGGTGGTCTATCTTTAATTGACTCATGATCTCAATCATTAAATTATCATTAGCTTTATTCAATATTATATATTTGGTACAATATAGAACCCTCAGTACAAAGTATTTCAACAAGTTTCCCATTTCTTATTTTTTGATCGATATTGACGATAAATACTGAATGATCGCCAGTTCGATGTCAACATTCCAGTAAATCGAAATTCACATAATGTACATTCTTTTCGGTGCAGATTGTCATCAATCATGATGTCTCCGATTATACCTTCTTGTAATTTGTACAGAGAAAGGTCGTTAACACATCTCAATAGATTATGCAATTGATAGACATAATGATGTGTTAAAAAATCAAGCAAAAATAGATAACTTAATAAAATATTTAAATGGCAGGAACAGGTAGCCCAGATATTCAAACATGCCACCTTGCCATTATGATTTTCATGTGGTAATTGTAGAGCTGTATACCCGAAATACCAGGTCTTTTAAGTTTTAACTACAGGTAAATATTATAATAAATTAATAGTGAACTACACAGTGTACCCATGTAATTTTATAAAAAGTGTATGCTATTTTTGAAGCGATTGTGATTACACTTAGTCTGAAAACCGAACAAAGACTATATGATCCCATGCCTCCCAACCTTCTAACTAGAGAGAGAGGTCCCAGTTCGAAATGGTGAAATATATTCCGAAATCAGCCAGAAGTCCAAGCAATAACCACAGGCGCAAATCAAACGTATATATACAGCATAAAATTGTCCTTGGGAATCGTTACAAAATAACATTAAAAGATACAACGAACCAATAGCGTTTAAGATTCTCTTAAATGGGAAATACGATATGAAGGTGAAAATGGGTTAGTCCAATCCAAACATCTAAAATAACAAGTGTAAAAACGAGGTATATTGCTGAATGAAACAGTTTATCCGCTGTAAAAGTCTTGGCCTAAATGTAAGTAGGATTTGTACATTGGTGATTTAATTTTTCATCTATACCCTTTATAGTTAATGTTTGTTTTCTTATTAACGTACCATATTGTGTTTGAGTATAACAAATGTGTATGTGTTCATCTTATTTGACTAGTCGAGGATGTAGCAAGGATACTAAATAAAATCAATCAATTGTGTTACGTGAAATCAGTTTTCATCGATTTTATTTATTTTCATTATGACATTTCCCATTTATTTTTGTTGTAATTTATTTCAGATATCTAAATCTTAGTGTGTTTACCTTTATAGCAAAGTCTACTTTGATCCTATCACCGATTAAGTATGATAAGTAAATCAATGCTATTAATAATCAAATTGAGCCGAACATAATGAGCTACAATAGTAGGCTACTCCAACATTTGAGCTGATTACTTCCAAAATATACAAATATTTCAATCAATCTTCTTATTTAAGATTAATTATGATTACTAAGTATACGTACTCAAGTGCTACTAAAAAGGGTTCGTACATTATTACAATTCTGAATTCTAAAAGACTTGAACGTAAAAATGTGTATTAGTTAGTTGAGAAAAACAGACTAGTTAATCGCAGTTCTTAACATCAATGGGAATATTCAAATAATCAGTACAATTGAATTGAAATTCATCCTATTTCACAAGACAGTGACTATCTCGACTCAGTATCTAAGTGAGTGACGCGATGGTGCTTGAAACAAACGGTACTGGGTTCAAGTGTTCGAATGAACATCAACCATGTGACTTCAGTTGATGAGCCCCACAGAAAACGAAACTCAAAGCATGGGTTCCTCAGCTACTCACCATCTATCTCTGCTTAAGAACACTGTTTTGTACCTTGTTCATCCCCAATAAAAATATACGACAACTGTATTGAAATTGCTTTATCCTATAAAAGATGGACGGAAAAACTTAGTAATACCGAGTGAACTGGTAGAAAATGGTCATGACTGGAGATAGATTACAAAGATAATAATATTGTAAAATGTTTATATTGCACACTTTTCGAATAATAGTGATTTAAAAGCATGTATATAAAGCATGTATCGTAAAATACAATAAATCCATCAGTCTATTTTACAACTTCTCATCAGGTTCAAACAGTCTAAAATTACAACCATTATAAATGATAAATAGTGACTAACAGTAGAATCCAGTCTGACGCCCGTTTCGTCCTATTTCGGATTCGTCAGATGGATTTATCTGTATCTTAGAGTTGATGTTCACTCCAGGACTCAAACCTAGTACCATTTGTTTCAAACATCATTGTGTTATCCATTGAGTTTAATTTAATTTATATTTACCTATATAATGGATATCACAATAGTTTATAATTTACTTAATTCTATGTAACTTGATATACGTCATTTGTATAAAATAATTTGATTTACTCCAATGTTCTTATCAAAACAGAATAAAGTCGGTATTATCATTATCGTCATCAGTTTTATTCTTAGTTAAGTAAACCCTCTTGTTAAAAGAAAAGGAAATATATAAATTGAATAGATGACTTCATAATACATTACATAATCAACAATCATCTGTATAGAAGCTAATGTAAACAATGTCATATATTTAAAAGCATTTTGTACTTCTTGTTTTTATTTTGTAAAAAAGCTACAATACTACTTATTATTAGATTAAAACTTTTTATTACATTATTCATATAAGACATTGCCAAGATATTCCCAAAAGAAATGATATTGAAAGAAGAGAACTTATAAATTGAGTGAAAATGTTCATTATATCTGCCAAATGTAGAAGAATTATGTTTGGAAAATTTCATTCTTTAATATCATAAATAGTTGTATGAATATACTACTATTACTACTACTACTACTACTACTACTACTACTACTACTACTACTACTACTACTACTACTACTACTACTACTACTACTACTACTTAGGCCTATTACTTCTCGTGGAGGAGCATAGGCCAACCACAAGCACTCTCCATCCAATCCTGTCCCTCTCATTCACGTTGTTATTCATCCTTTTCATATCTCCTTCTATTTCACAACGAAGCGTGTTATTTGGCCCTCCTCTCTTCCACTTCCTTTCTAGATTACAAGTTTAGGCTTGTCTCGTGATGCAGTTTGGTGATTTCCTCAATGCATGTCCTATCTATTTCCATCGTTTTTTTCCTGTAGTTTCTTATATGTAGCTGCATAATTTAATGTTTCAATGTGCTGAAGTTCCGCCGTTAATGAATTACTTTAAGTGTTGTTTTTAAGACTGAAGATAACAGTCATTAACTCATAAAAACATACTTTACAGCCCAAAAAACCTTTCTCCAGTAGCATTATTCATTGACGGTCCAGTGAAAAACATCAATGATGTGATTAAATTTACTATGACTTCGGTTATCCTTCCAGCATGTAATGTACGTCCTACGTAACGCGAAAAAATTACAACCAAAGCAGAATTCACATCACAATCTAGTTCTTTAATAAAAAATACATCATTATATGACAAATTCTATGACTACATGATAGCTGACATGATCATTATTACACTTGGTGATACATTAGGTTTACGTAGAAACATTGCGTTTATAGAATGTTCAAGACTTTTAGGCCTCCTATCAAAAGCTTAACCTTCAAACCACTGAATTGACAATGAATAACTTGCATTTCTGACAAACATATAACAAACTCACTGAAGACATTGGTGAATGTGACGCTCAATTTCGTGGATTAGTTAAAGTTAAACATTAACAAAGTTGGATGCCAGTCGGTTCAATGGTCTGGAAGTTAAGCGTTCGAGCACGAAACTGGTAGATCCTTGGAACCCAGTTTGACGCGCGTTTTGTCCTATTTGGAACTCGTCAACTGGATGTACCTGCGTAAAAGAGTTGATCTTCATTTCTGCACTCAAACCCAGTACCGTTAGCTTCAAAAGTCATCACGTTATCCACTTAGCTATTGAGTCCATCAACATCAATTTGATTATTTCGAACCAACTACACACTTTTATTCAGTTTATATTGATTAATTTCAACAACAACAACAACAAACTATGTTTTCTTATTTATTCAAAATTTAACAGAAAAGAATCCATTATGATCATAGAATAATCTCAGTGACATTGAGATCAATTTTTGACTGATAAAACTACATTGTTTTTATTTATGTATTTCTTGTTGAATTAACTATTTAAATGGCATTGAGTTTGATCCGGTCAATTTTTACATAGCTTTTCATTACAAGTCTCAGTATAGTTGAAATGTAACTTATATTGGAAACCAGAATGTATTTTTCGTCCTATTCGGCAGACTACAGCTGGATGTACTTGAACCTATAAATTGCTTCCCTTTGAAATTGGGACCTAGTACTCATTACTTTACATATCATTGACTGAGTTGCTAAGTTCAAATAGACAAGATTAAAATTGAGATGAAATACTTTTTACAATATATAAAAGCCGTAAATGCGATCTTTGGTAGATTGGTGGATGAAAACTTTTGAGAAGACTCTGGTTTTTGGTTATATTCTAACATAAGTTATTCTGGTTAGCGTTTTTTTAGCAAGTTACTTTTCTAAGGGATAGGATCGCTAACCGCATGCCCAACCCACCTTCTTTATCCGGACTTGGGACTGACAGTAGCCCCAGAGGGGCTCCAGGCGTGGATAGAATAATACTATGCAGGCTTCTTCGACACTACGGCATGCCTGAGAACATAATCAGTATCATACGGAATTCCTATGATGGATTAAACTGCAAAATCGTGCATGAACGACAGCTGACAGATTCGTCCAAAGTAAAGACCGGTTTCAGGCAAGCTTGCATACCCTCACTCTTTCTCTTTCTCCGAGGGAAGCAGGGGATACAGTGGACAGTAGGTCTCAACATACATCAAGGGAAAATCAAGATTCTCCGATACACATACAGCATGTATCAATCAAATCACACTTGAAGGAGAAGATTTGGATGGTATAAAATCCGTAAGATATCTGGGCAGAATCCTTGATGAGATGTGAAGGTGAGGATTGGCTGAGCAAGAGTAGCATACCTACAACTAAAGAATATCTGAAGCTCAAAACAACTGTCTGTCAACCAACATAAAAGTCACAATTTTCAATACAAATATCAAGACAGTTCTACTGAACGGAGCGAAAAGTTGCAGAACTACTACAACCATCATCCAGAAGATACAAGTGTTTTTTATCAGTCGTCTCTGCAAAATACTTCCGATCCGTTGACCAGACACTATCGGCAACAACATACTGTGGGAGAAAATAAACCAGATTTCAATGAAGGAAGAAATGAGGAAGAAGTGCTGGAAATGGATAGGACACATATTGAAGAAAGCACCGAACTGTGTCACAAGGCAAACACTCACTTGAAATCCTCCTCAAAATAATGTAGAAGAGGAAGACAAAAGAAGAACACATTACACCGAGAAATGGAGACAGACATGAAAAGAATGAATAAAAATTGTATAGAACTATAAAGGAAGGCAGAGGACAGAGTGTGTTGGAGAATGCTGATTGGTGACCTATACTCCATTGGGAGTAACAGGCGTAAAGTAAGTAAGTAAGTAAGTAAATTAAGATATTCTGTAATATAGAACTAGGAGAAATCAGCGCATCAATAATTCAGAAATCATTCTTCCATATTTTTTTTTAAACTTTTTCCCCTCAAGTCAAATATTATATAAAATAAATGATACAAGTAATAATTAGATAAAGTTGTTTATTCAATAATTCATTTAGTTACCAGGTAATGTTAAATAACTTACCATGTTAACAAAAAAAATAATGAGATTTAAAAGTAATTTTCATCAGTAAGTAACATCTCAAAAAGCAATGAAAATTACAAAACAATAAATAACATATGGTGTTCAGTATTCAAATATAATCGTTAAACTTTGTATATAGTTTGTTCTGATAACCGTCACTAGATTACGCTCCAACGGACGTTTTAATCAGAAGGCGAATACGAATCGTTGATTACGTTGATTATTGCACCACGCACAGATAAACAAAAATTTTAGGTACGCTAAGCAAGTATGAAAGAGTAGTGACGAAAAGGAAGTAGGCAAGCAAGTGAGCGAATCAATGAACAGGATTAAAATGTACATATTTATTCATAGTGAAATGAGTGAATCATCGGATCAATTAAGCGACTAATAGTAAGCCTGGTAGAATGAATAAATACGTATACTCCTGTCGAACCTCTACCAACCTGATAAATAAACCATTGGAAGGTTTGAGCTGTATTAGTTAATCCAAAGTGAATTCGCTCGCCTCTTGAAGGACAGAAACGGATGAGCTGTGGAAACATAGGTCGGTTTTGAAGTCTTGCTCACTCTCCTGGACCAAATGCTGGAAGGGTAGTTTGCGTATAAGTAGCCCGGTCGGCTATTGATAACGACGAATCTCATGTTAGGCAACTGTTTCAGGATGATAACGATGAGGTTTTAATACTCGCTAACTCTCTGACTAGCTCATTCGACTCGCACGCTCACTTGCTTACCTACTTCCTTTTCGTCACTACTCTTTCATACTTGCTTAGCGTACCTAAAATTTTTGTTTATCTGTGCGTGGTGCAATAATCAACGTAATCAACGATTCGTATTCGCCTTCTGATTAAAACGTCGTTGGAGCGTAATCTAGTGACGGTTATCAGGACAAACTATATACAATGTTTAAGGATTACATTGAATACCGACCACCACAAACCATTTAGCAATTAAACATTCATCGAGCTACACAGGATCAAATTTAAGCCCCCCCCCCTCGGAATCCGTTTTTTCTGCGACGAATGCAATATCTCGAGATGGACTATGTTTCCAATGTCTGACATCAATTCATGATAAAACACTAGGTTTATATTCACACGAAAACAAAATAATCCAAATCCTACGTATGTAGTTGACTAATGTTGACATTTAACATAATTGTAACGTTTAGTTTAAAGACAAGATATTAATTTTTATTCAGTAAAAGCAAAAAACCTATAATTCAGTTGAGATCGGCCGGAGAAAAACAACTTTCAAACAATAGAAACAAGAAGGAGTGGTATGACAAAGAGATAGATCTTCGGTGGATTTATCTTTCAATATTTACAATTGTAAACATACTATCTTTTTCCACAGAGATACTAAAGAGTATGTTTGTTAGTAATAATAAAGATAATTTGTCTAAAGTATTAACGAAAAAGCGAAAATGAATAATGGTGCAAAAATAGTGATAATATAGGACTTCACAACAGTGCGCATCCACAATTCTCTATGCAGAACTCGAACTCAAATCCTTCACTCTCATGCGTGAACGTACTGCTAAGGAGTTTCACACTAGGATGAAACATCTGTCCAGTGCTTTCAGGTTTTAAATTGTAGTTTAACTTACATCAATTCATAAATTCAACTGTGAAGATACTACTATCTCCACAAATCTCTATAGTAACAGTGATAATACATGGATATTGTTTTCTTTCTAGTCATCTTGTGAATAGCTTCCAATGGTGCGTCTATTTTACTTAAATTACTTATATTTTCGTAAACCTGTTGTTGAATACAGAACATTCTGTTCCATTATACAAGGTTTTGCTTTATCCCTGTCAAATAATTTCTCACCGTTCAACTTATTAGCATTCCTAGTATAGGGGTTGTGGAGTATATTAAGTTATTGATTGAGATCTTGAACCGATTGATGTTAGACCTTCATTGAAAACCTGGAAACAATGGACGGCCGTTTCGTTCTATTGTGGGACTCCTCGGAAGCGTACATCCACGATCCCACTCGCAGGATTCAGACCCAGGGTCTTCACTCTCGCGCGCGAACGCTTAACGGTTTAAGGTTTCAATCTCCACAATCCTATAATGATAAGTACCATGTGCTCAATATTGACTAACTTCATGAGGGAATTCTCGGAGTTCTTGTAAAAAGCCGTGACCAGTGAAGATATTCCCTGTCGGGTAGAGACAGGTATCTACCTCAGTACAGTGAAAGATGGTGGCGCAATCTTTTGGATTGGTTGAAGTTAGACATTAACACTATTGGATTCCGACTCAGTGGTTCAGTAGGTTAAGCGTTTGTGCGCGAGACCAAAGGCCTTGGGTTCGAATCTCGCGAGCGGTATCGTGGATGCGCACTGTTGAGGAGTCCCACAATAGGACGAAACGGCCGTCCAGTTCTTCCAGGTTTCCAGTGGTGGTCTAACATCAATCGATTCATGTTCTCAATCAAAAACTTTGATACAAGTTAAGCTTTAGCTGAACTATCTGAACAACTGTTTTCTTAACGACTAGACTAAGTGATAGCTTAGCTAATTAGGATTCTTTAATGTCGAATGAACAATTATTTTACATTCGTGATCAAATACTAACTAGAATGACAATCGCATAGCAGTTGAATTCTCATCTCTTAAACTGGTTTATTTATTCTCTATACCATATATGTGTTTATTCCAAACATTGATCGACTAACCTTAGTGTATTCTATGACTTCATCAAAAGGTTCATCATATAATAGGTAACTAAAAGAAATTGACTGAATACTTCCATGGTTTAATTCATCATGGATGTTGATTATGAATAAGATGAATCTTAAAGGAATCAAATTTTTCACTGAATCAATATTATAATCAAAGATCCCTTACTTCATAGTTACTCTGATTATATAGAAAATTAATCGATAATCATACATTTGATTACAATAAAAAGTATCCATTATAAACTACTTGAAATTCCAACAACAACAAAATGTCCATTCTATTTGTGTAAACATTGAAAAAGCTATAGATATCAATGATCATACATAGTGATTATTTACCATTCATCTGTTCATGTTCACAATCAGTATTATTAATCTTATGACATCTGTTACCATCTCTAGGACTATAATAAATGTATGAGTTCTATAGTGATTATCTTACTTATTTCTTAAACTGATAAAGATGAAGATGAAAAGGAAAATAAAAACAAAATGAACCATTATGATAAATACGTTTATAATCATTATTTATTTATGTATTTATTTACTTAAACATATAAACATTGGTACAAGGAGGCAACAAATAGATATGTGCTACATAAGTCATTCGATTTGTGTAAGGACTGGGATATTGCCCGGGTAGCCAAATCAAAGCAGGTGGTTTTCTTAGAGGGAGCCACACTCAGAGCCTTTGATCTAAAGGTCTAATCCACAAGGCAATAGAGCAACGTCAGGAGATGTAGTTCCATGTAGCCGGTGACCAATAATTGATTCATATGCTATTTATTTCCTTAGGACCGTGGAGCCCATGTGTAACATTGGTTTAAAACCAGGGTTTCCCAACTCCCCTAGGTGAACTTAACGTGTCAAATGTTAATGAACACAATCACACATAATGGCAAAACTTTGAAAGATGTTGAGTCCCTCACATAACAGGGAAGCATCATCGATGAACAAGGAGGATCAGGTGCAGATATAAAGGGGGGGATTGGCAAAGCAGGGGCCGCATTCCTACAATTGCAGAACATATGAAACTCAAACCAACTGTCAACAAATATCAAAGTCACAATTTTCAATGCAAACATCAAGTCAGTTCTATTATACGGAGCTGAAACTTGTATAACTACTACAACTATCATCAAGGAGGTACAATTATTTGTAAATAGTTATCTACGCAAGATACTTAACATCCATTGACCGGATACCATCAGAAACAGCTTTCTGTGAGAGAGAACAAGCCAGAATCGAGCTGAAGAGGAAATTAGGAAGAGATGATGGAAATGAATAGGACATGCATTGAGGAAATCACCAAACTGTATCATTCAAATATTGATGAATATTTGTACAAAATTTTGATTTAATCAGTTAACCAATGAATAACTAAGACTATAGATACAAGCTCATGAAATAACTAATGAGTATTTACTTGATTTCATCATATATTAACACTGAACCAGTTAAACTGTTTTCTACCATCTCACAAAATAACCAACTCTTACTATAATCAGTATAAGTGTTTTCAAAGTGATTTCGTTGTTAAGACTAACAATGATGAATCCTTGTGATATAACAACATGAAAAGGCAACATTACATTTTTAATTTATTGTAACTCATGTTCAACATTACTTCCGTTTGTTTAAATCAATATGGTGATTATTCAGTGTACTATTTGTGTTATTTTCAGTATGGTATTTTATTCATTATAACGTTGCTTATCGTCAATGTATGATATTCTTTGTATTCAATTATCATGAACTATGTTCAGCCTAACACAACTCCGCCTGGAGCCCCTCAGGTGCTACTACTGGTCCTGAAACCAGATAAAAGAGGAGGGTTGAACATGAGGTTAACGACTTCATCCTGTAGAAAACTAACTCGCTAAAAAAGTGATAACCGGAAAAAATAATTCAAACAGTTTAAACTCTACCCTGAGAGTTAGAAGGTCTTCATGGTGAAAGCCAAGTTCCTTCGGAAGTCACGAAATTGATGCCCCTTCTGAAAACCACAGCAACCATTAATTTAGGTATATGGAATGCTCAGCCTAACATGTAGCATGTGATTTGTTTTAACTCTGGGCATTTTTCATTTATGTGATTTTATTCTAATTCATCATAATAATGGCAGGAATTTCGGTTATAAGGGAAACTTAAGATTAACAAACATAAAATGAAGAAATCTCAGCAAATACACAGGACACATCACTTCTCTTGAGATTACGAGTACACTCTACTGACAAAAACGAGCTAGCAGATAATCTGTTTTGAGAGTTACTTTCCTACTACTTACAACCATCTACCAAAATTATATCAAGCATTTCAAGTGAATTAACTGTAACAATTCAATTTTATTCAGAATATCAGTAAAAAGGTTGATGGATAATATTTCACTATAGGGTTGTGGAGATTATTAGATTTTTTATTGAGATCATGGACCGACTGATGTTAGACCACCATTTAAAACCTGGAAGCACTGGACAGCCGTTTCGTTCTATTATGGGAATCTTCAGTGGCAGCGTGCACCCACGATCCCGGCTCGTGGGATTCATGATCTCGATCAAAAACTTAATAATACTACACTGGAAATTTTTAAAGCATATCCTCAAATAATATTTAATTTACACTATTGCTGAAAACAGTGTAAAGTTTAGATCTTCAGAAGAATAAATTAACTTTCTGACGAAAAAAGATCACACATGACAATGATTATTTTAAGTGATATATATGTAAATATTGTAAAGAGAAGGTTTGTCAACTCCATCAGAAGAACATTTCATACACTAACCTTACGGCTGATATCCTTCAGTCAACTGTCATATCTAACCACTTCAATTCACTTAGGAGAGTAAAGAAGATTTGTGGTCCAAGAGGATACTTTTATTTGAACTATGATCTTCAATAAGACGATGAGTGCTTCATGATTAAAATATCTAACTCAGAAAATTCAGCTTCAAGAAAATCAGATCACCTCCTATGTAGCTAGATACATTGATCGCTTGATAAGCTTTCTATCCGAAAGGTTTTGAGAACATTATCCGGTTTGGTTAAAAAAGATAACAGTAGATCAATAAAATCTGTAATTGAGATCCATTTAGTAAAAACAAAGTTGTTACTAATAAAGTCATTCACAATGTCAATAGAAAGCTACGAAAAACAATAAACTTTTGTCTTCTCAGTATTGTTGAAACCTTTGCAATGCATTTACGTCCTGAGTGTATTCATTCGATATTGCCATTAAGTCGCAAGCATATTTGACAAGTTGAATAATGGTTAGCGATAGAATCTGGGACTCATATTTTGTCTTACTTTGAACTCGTCAGCTAAATGTATCTGTTACTGAATTCATTGCTCTTCACTGTTACCATGTATATTAAATTGTCAGTAAACAAACTATTGATTATCAGTAACAAAAACTGTATGTTTGTGATCAGAATGCTTGGCATAGGAATTTGGCAAAAAAGAACATTTCGTTAAACAAAACGTTTTTGAATTCACTTGGTATTGTTTACTTGAATCTTCCCATTGATGTTTAGTATTGCAATTGATCAGTTTCTTATTAGCATATGTGTTTACTGTGCGTATTGCTTATTAGGACTTCGTAGCTAAGTGGATAATGCAATGGCGTTTGAAGCAAATGGTACTGTGATTCGAGTCCCAAAGTGAACATCAACTCTGAGATTCAGGTACGTCCAGCTGACGAATCTCAAATAGGACGAAACGAGCGTCGAATTGGATTCCACTGCCAGCCACTATCCATCTTTGCCTATAAAACTTTCTTTGTTTTAAATCCTAACTGACGATTTCTCTGCTTACTGTTACAATTATTATTATTACGTGCTTATTCTTCTATGGCATTGTCATCTTGTATTCTTATGCAGAACTGAATATTCCAAGAATCCAAAAGACTATTAGTTGACTAAGATTTCAGTATCTCTATCCATTCATGTACTAACTTATTAACCGTAAATCAGTGATCTAAATTACTGAATGGTTGACCGCATACAATAACCTTGAACAGCTTGCTCAATCACTTTAACGATAAATGTACACCCTATTGATAAACTCTGATTCATCCTCCTCGTTTTCTTCAAAATATGGAAACTCTCACTTTGAATCGCCTTATCCATTGTTAGCGTTTTTTAGCGAGTTGGTTTTCTACAGGATGGAGTCGTTAACCCCATGCCTAACCCTCTTCCTTCATCTGGGCTTGGGACCGGCAGTAACTCTAGAAGAGCTACAGTCAGAGTGTTATCCATTGTAATACTTGTTTAATCTTGCTTTAGAAATATGTCATTTATTGACTAGATTATATTGCCATTATCTTGAAAATGAACCTATATGGAGGATTGAAAAATTCAGTCGATGAATTTTCTGTACTTTTTACTACTGTTTCATATATAGATTTTCCGCTTTACATACCAAAAGGAAAATATGAAACAGCTGACTACAAACATTTGAAAACATATCTGAGTTGGTGTAGTGTCAGAAATTGATAAGTTTGTTTCCATGAGTACTTTAAATATCAATCAATAACACAATACAAGTAATAAATCACAGATTGTTCATAATCAATTCGTAAGTAGTAATGAATGAAATAGGAGCTGAGCAATCAACTAACCATAATGTAAAAATATTCCGATGTGTGCTACTTATATCGACATAAATAGTATATAACACTAGTCAGGAATAGAATGTCTGGCAGCTGAACGTCGAGAAGACCTAGGAGGAACAGAAACTAATCAGTATGGAAATTCAGGAACAATGAATTCTGAGATAATTATTGAACGTTTTGAAAATGAAGAATTTATTGTATGGTTCTTAGATTTTACTAAGATATTTTGTAATTCACTTGGTATTGTTTACTTGAATCTTTCCATAGATGTTTAGGACTATAATTGATCATCTTCTTCTATAGAGCTCGTTTGATATTCTTCAGAGTAATAATTAATAATTTTGATCAAATACTTATGAATTATATGAAACCACCAAGAGGTTTGAAATGCAGTAAGGCAAATCAGAATTAACAATCAACAGGAAAGAAGGAAATTTAATAACCGAGAATTAGGAGCAGAGAAGTAGATGGGTAGGATATTTTGAATGGCTCTTGAATAGACTAGCACCGCCAAATCCATAGAAGTATCACATTCAATCCTCCAACAGATATCCGCGACTGTCGTAACCAGTGGTTGGCGACTCTGGGTGACATGGCTCAGAATCGATCACAATCGCGTAGGTATATACACTCTTTATCTTCACTTAAACTTAGATTAAAATTGCTTTATATCATTCTATGAACTAATTCTTTCTTCCTGTACCATATACTTATACACAATCTTTTTTTTATATATTACTACCAGTGAAGTAACTACTTCTATGAATTCAGTGTTCGTCTTGCTATGCTAATGAGGTGTGGCAACTTGGACCGATGCATATATGTGCCTGGTCCTACGTTGTAACTGACTGATTCAATGGCTGACACATGATACTTATCACCAAGCACATGAAACAAATCAAAAACGGCAAGACAGAAAGACCAAATAGCATAACAGCTAAAGTACCCAACTCATATACAGAGACATCCTATAACCTTATTGGAAAGATTTAGGGAAGAGATGAATGATATGTTGTCAAGACACTGAAGAATAGTGACTTTAGTAAATGTGAGAACTGCAGAGGAGTCACATGACTGAGGATATCAGGCAGATTTTCCAAAAGAGTATTGCTGAGCCAAACGAAGAATTCAGAGAGCACCTAACTTCAAGATCGAGAACCCGACTTCCGTAAGGAGGCGATATTTGACTTTCTCGTCTATAAGACATAGAACAAATGTGCATAAATTTGCTTGGGATTAATGATGAAGGGTCATGATTTAGGGATAATGATAATTTACTTGCAATATACAGTCTACAGAGAAAGAGTAATCTATTTATATCAGAAGGCTTATGTGGACATTCTAGTGATTTCAGTGGTTGGGATCATGAGTTAATTGAAGCTTCACCACCATGGAAAACCTGGAAGCACTGGATGACCGTTTCGTCCTACTGTGGGACTTCTCAGCAGCGCGCATCCATAATCCCGCCTCGAGAGATTCGAACCCAGGACCTATCAGTCTCGCTCAATTTCGTGGATTGGTTGAAATTAGACATTAACACCGTTGGATGCCGGACGGCTCCGTGGTGTAGAGGTTAAGAGTTTGCGCATGCAACCGGTAAGTCCTGTGTTTGGATCTTACAAGGCGAAATTGTGGATGCACACAAATGAGGAGCTCCATAATAGGACGAAACAGTTTTCAGTGCTTTCAGGTTTTCCATGGTGGTCTAACTTCATTGACTCATGATCTCAACCATTAAAATTAATCTATTTATTATGGTTAACATCATTTTTACTCTACGATAGCCCAAACAATTTATGTTATCATGTTAAGCATTATGAACGATGTACAAAGATATTTCCGCTTCTCCATTATACGTGTTAAATGAATTGTTCTCAAAAGCTAGATTTTTATTGGTTCATCTATAATCGATCATTGTACTTCTGCTTTTCCTAAAAAAACATAGCTGAAGATCAAAAATCATGATAGCTGAAAACAAAAAGCTTTTTTTCTTCTCGAAATGAAACAATAAGAAG